>CM028670.1:64004826-65370743 GCA_016760335.1 Gastrodia elata
TTTCTTAATCTAAATCAAAACCTTAAGATCCTTGATTTTCTCCTAAATAAGAATACTAGCATAAGAGATTAATAAAATCATCTTGATTGAATAATTGATCTAAAACCATAATAACATCTTTTGATTTAGATCCCATAATCCTAGCTCAAGTTGTGATCAGATGACTTAATCATCTGATCTGATCATTCCAAATCCAATTATGAAACAAAAACTTAAGAGGTTAATATTGAAATTTAGAATGGGAGATCTTAAGCATCTCTTCATAAGATCATCTTAAAATACTTAAAAGACCCAATTTAAATACACTTTGAGGTAGGATGACTTGTAAGATTCATTGAGATATAAATTTAGATGATCCCTTAAACTTAGAATTTGATCTTAACCTCTCGTGGTAGGAATCACCTAAGATATCAAAATGATACCTTTCCTTGTGGTAGCTCCATATTGAGTGATCTTTGATCACATTCTATTGGAACCTTGTATAGGTCTTACCTATTTAGCATAGGTCTTTACAGTCTTGATAATTCCTTGATTTATTAAGTAGACTTATTTGAACCCTGATTACTGGTGGTGTAGTATAGTATACCCATAGTACTAGTTTTCCAGTAGTATTCAGGATTGGTTGATTCACTATAATAGGGACTTATGAGCAGGTGCTATCCTGTGGGACAAGATGAATACAGTCCCGTTAGAATAAATCATTCAAACCTAAGAGTGTATTAAATGGGTACTCATTCCTTAGTTTGATTGAAATACAAGTTGCCAACGGGTAATGCCTCCTAGTGAAGATCGCTTCAATATGTATGGCTCAAACAAACTAAGTAATTGAAGTCACCTTATTTGAGACACTAAGTGTGATTGCGAGTAGGGCATCTTAATAACTTAGCTTGAGATACAAATCACCAACGGGTGATGCCTCCTATCGAAGATCGCTTCGTTAGGGTGGCTTAATCAAACTAAGTGATGAGAACTACCTTCCTTGCAAGGCCACTAAGTATGTGTATACCATCATTCTATCTAATAATCTTTAATTAAATCTGCAACTTTAACCAATTATCGTTCTAGAAGCTAGGAGTCAAAATCCTTTAGTTGGATTCTACACAGTGGAGACTTAGAATTCATTATCAGCATTCCAATCTTTCATAGATTTCTAGATTTTTACTCATATAGAATAGAAGTATGGGCATAAGCATGAGCATGGACTTAAAACATCATTTCAGCAGTAACACATGAGTATCAATGATAAAGTATGGGTTACGGAATATTACATACACATACTGGGGAATGTCAGGGTGCATCGGCGTCACCATACCGTCTTCCCAACTGAGTGTATGCTTACATTGGACCTTACTACTTATAGTCCTTTAGTGATAACTTTGTGACATATCCGTGGCATACTGTGGTGTGGCATATGTGAGTGCATCTTTCCAGTGACACATAGCACAACATTCGACATTTCTTTCATCTTGATTTCTGAGTATTCGATGTTTCCTTTACTTTCAGTTTTTATTTGTGTCACAGGTTTACTTACTTAGCCTTTACTGTTTTACTTATTTAGCTGTTATAGTTTTTCCTTACTTAGTTCTTTTACCCCAGTTTTCCTGCAGTTTTACTTTACTTTACTTGTTACTTGTATTTAGCTTTATTTCTGCATAGTTAGTTGCGATGTGTTAGACTTCTTGTCTAACACGGGGTACTTTTGGGATTTGGCAATTTGCTAGATCCTGAGCAACTTGTAGAGACAGGGCAGGAGGATATACAGGAGATCCAGGGGGAGTACGTGGAGCCTTAGTGGATCGGACATCTACCGTTACTTACTGCTTTATTTCAGTACCTTAGATAGACTTTCTATTTCTGCATTTAAATCAGTCTATAATAAATTCTAGATGTATTTTTACTTTCTTTTTCTGAGACGAATGTTTACTACTGCTTGTGATGAATGTATTTTGGATGCTTTTCTTTTAGCTTCCGCACTCTATTATACTACTATACTTAGTATTGTGATATGATCAGCATACTAGAAATACTGATATATTGAAAGTGTATGTTGGATTGTTATTTGCTTCTCTAGATCCAATGTACGTACTAGTCTAATACATAAGATAAGTATTCTACTCTTATCTTAGGTATTGACTCTCGATCTTACTCATAGGTTCGAGTCAGCAACCTTCAGTGTGGCTCAGTCTCTAGACTATTCAGGAAGATGAGTGTTGTTGATTCTCGTCCTCCCAAGTAGCACACCGCTCCGTCGTCGATCTGATTTACTACTTGTTTTTTGCGCACGGCGACAGGACAGGGCGCTACAGTTGGTATCAGAGAAGTGTCATAAAGTGCCAGATAAGGAGTTTGATCCTATCTACTTTATGATCTATTCTCTGTATCAGGCCAATATCACAAGTTACTAAGTGTGGTGCAAAAAAGTTCATTAAGCTGTCTCAGAAACAAAAAGGAAAAACTATGTCTAGAAGGTTGACACCCTAAGAATTTAACGTATATAATAAATTGATTGAAACTGAAAATCTTAAAATGTACATCTTAGGACTTGAACAAACTTTGAAAGTAACAATAAGATACTTATGGATTGAACTATTCTAGGAATGGAATACTCGCAGTCAGCATTTTCGCTCTACCTTAGGAGGTTTAACGACTACTGGGTTGACGACCATCGAGATGGCCAGATCTACAGAAGGGTCGTCGATGGAGTGTCGCCCCGCGGAGTTGAAGTATTAGACAAGATTCTTGCCCATTCATCTTTTGGAGGCACCAGTCTTGCAGTACTCTCCAGAGAATGGCTGGATCGTGTTACCACTGCACTACGAGAGACGGCCTGTCCTGAGGAGCACCGTCTAGAGATAGTGGAGATCCTACTGAAGGGATCAGCGAGTCATTGGTGATATTGGGTTTATAGGAGATTAACTCGGAGAAGCCACATAGTCACATATGATGACTTATGTGCTGCCTTTTGGGTAGAGTATTGTAACTAGAATGTTAGAAAATCTTATTATGTCATCTTTCTTATTTCAGTTATATGTTGCATGGATCTATATATCTTATCCTATGAGAAAGAAATGAATGAAATTATAGTAAAACCTATATGTTCTGAATTCATACTCATATTTACAGTCATGAATCCTGGCTCTCCTTCTGCTCCTACTCCAATTTAGAACACAGTGGTGTCGTCAAGCGGACCAGAAGACTCCAACATTATGGCCAGTTTGTTAAAGGCCTTAATTGATAGCAATGCACAATAGGCGTAAGAGACACATGCTCTTATCCTCTCAGTTAAACAGCAATCTGCTCCAGCAGGATCCTCATCGTCTTCACACTATACAGGAGATAGAATCCTACATAGTTTCCTTCGTCTCCGAACTCCTATGTTCAACGGAGCACTGAATCCCATGGACACCGTAACATGGCTTAAGTTAGTAGAGAAGAACTTGGCCACTAGCAAATGCCCTAACTCTGAGGCCATCCGCCTAGTAACCTACTTATTTCAAGAGGAGGTGGGGTATTGGTGGGAAAATGAGTGAAATAACAAATTTGCCGATTATAAGGTGGAGGACATTCCATGGGACATGTTCATGGAAGCGTTCAGTGAAGCGTTCATCCTAGCATCAGCCCAAGCAATTCTAGAGGATAAACTCCTCCATCTCATACAAGGCAATAATTCTGTGTTTGACTACGAACAGGAATTTAGGAGACTATCACGATTTGTTCTAGACTTAGTGAGGACGGAGGCATCCAAATGCCACCATTTCCTGAAGGGTCTGAGAGACTCTATCAAAGCGCACTTAGTATCTCGTCCGATCAAGTTGCTAACTGAATTAATTGAGGTGGCCCATCTACAGGAAGGATTCCAAGGTCAATTGGACCGGAAGCGGAAAGCGACAGTCATGCAGGCAAGGGGAGAACGGTTTAACCATCACAAGATGGCAAAGGTCTATAACATGGTGCCGGCACAACCCCAGCCTCAGAACTCCAAATTCAAACGAATGCTACCACTTCGATGTTGTATGTTTCACCTGTAGTCATAAGGGCCACCGCTATTTCGAGTGTAGGGAGAAGAACACAATCGACGGGGTGCTTATCAACCACTCCTGCCACAAACAAGCATTCCGAGCTCAACCAATAAATAGCCGAGAGCCTGCTCCTACAATCATGCCAGCCACTACCACAAACTTTAAAGCCATTGTACTGGCGCAAAAGCAGAACTATGATCATCAGGGTCAAAGGCCCTAGAACAAACAACCCTCAACACCTGCCAGGGTGTATATGCTAACTCCTGCCTCTGCTCCTGAGAATAATGACATGGTGTCAGGTACGCCTTAAAATAATTTTTCATTATTTCAGTAATAATTCCTTACTATTTCAGTACCTTAACTATTGAGTAGCCATCCTTATTAAGTTTCTATAATTATAGGCACTTTATCAATAAATGACAAATCCTATAACATCCTTTTCGATACGGGAGCAAGTCATTCCTTCGTATCAGAAAGTTGGGCTAAAAATCTCAAGCTACTAACCTATCAATTAGCCAGTTCATTGAGCATTGGGTTACCTTTGGGAGCCCGTATGCAGTACCAAAAATTCTGCAACCTAGATATTCCTATTGGGGAACAAAACTACGGGGCTAAGTTAATTGTATTACCAATCATCAACTTCGACATAATTCTAGGCATGAATTGGCTAAGCCAGCATGATGCTTCCATAAATTGCTTAAAGAAGAAAATAACATTGGGCAGTGGGAGTAAAACAAAATCATTCATTAGGAGATTTAGCACTCAATTGTCGTTGATCAATGCAATGATAGCAGAAAGGCTAGTCAGGAAGGGATGCAGTGCGTATCTTGTGACAATGTTGTGAGAGAAGAAAGAAGCTGTGTATATTTCTGAGAACTATATAGTTTGCGAATTTCCTGATGTTTTCACCGAAGACCTACCCGGTCTTCCTCCAGTGAGAGAAGTAGAATTTGCCATAACACTAAATCCTGGAACGCAACCACTGTCAAAGGTTCCGTATCATATGGCGCCAAAAGAATTCCAAGAGTTGAACAAATAACTCCAGGAACTATTGGAGAAGGGTCTTATTCATCCAAGTTCATCTCCTTGGGGAGCGCCAGAGTTGTTCGTAAAGAAGAAAGATGGATCAATGAGAATGTGCATCGATTATAGAGAATTAAATAAAGTAACCATTAAGAACAAGTACCCTCTGCCGCGTATCGATGATCTATTCGATCAGTTATCTGGAGCTAAAGTCTTCTCCAAGATAGACTTGCGATTAGGGTATCATCAATTATGAGTTAAAGATTCAAATATTGAGAAGACAGCATTTAGAACCTGCTATGGGCATTACGAATTTTTGGTGATGTCCTTTGGCTTAACAAATGCACCGTTCGTCTTTATGGACTTAATGCAGCACGTGCTGAAGGCATATTTGGATAAATTCGTCATTGTCTTCATCGTTGATATATTGAATTATTCAAAAGATAAAATGAATCACGAGAATCACCTGCGTTTAGTACTCTAAGAGATCAGAAGCCATAAGCTATATACTAAATATTCTAAATGCGAATTCTGGCTTGACTCAGTCGCTTTTCTGGGTCATGTCGTCGACTCAAGGAATCAGAGTTGATCAAAATAAAGTGAGCACAGTCCGAGATTGGTCATAACCAAAATCTGTGACTGATATTAGAAGTTTCTTAGGGCTGGCAGGCTACTATAGGAAGTTTGTCAAAGGTTTTTCGCAAATTGCATCTCCTCTCACAAAGTTGACTCAGAAAGGAGTATCATTTGTCTGGAGCCCATAATGTGAGAAAGCATTCCAAATATTGAAAGATGCTCTATCCTCTACACCAGTTCTAGCCTTACCCAAAGAGGGCTTGAATTACCAAGTCTATACCGATGCATCTGGAATAGGATTGGGATTTGTATTGATGCAGGAAGGAACAGTTATAGCTTACGCATCTTGTTAGTTAGAATTGCATGAAAAGAACTAACCTGTCCACGATCTCGAACTAGCAGCTGTGGTTTTTGCTTTAAAAATCTGGCGTCATTATCTATATGAAGTATAGTGTTCCATATTCACCAATCATCAGAGCTTGAAGTACATCTTCACCCAGCAGGAGTTGAATTGCTGACAGCGAAGATGGCTCGAGCTAATAAGTGATTATGATTTAAGCATCCAATATCATCCAGGGAAAGCGAATATCATAGTAGACACACTCAGTCATCATGCTACTCTATCTTCTATGATGCTATCCAGTCCTCTGGAAGAAGAATTCTGGAAGCTCGAAATTAGGCCAATGCGTGGTGACATGTTAAGCACATTGATATCCAAGAGTTCAGTTGAACCCACATTTCATCATGACGTCTCCATCTGACAAACTAAGGATGAAGACTACCTGAAGTTTAAAGTTGACATCGAGAGTGGTCGTCGCTTTGATCTTTAGCTTCGAGGTAATGCAATTTATCAAGGAGATCGTCTATGGATTTCAAAATCCATGCAATAAGAGATTCTAGTAGAAGGTCACAACTCTGGCTACCAAGTACATCCTGGTAGTACCAAGATGTATCAAGATCTGAAGAAATTATTCTAGTGGCCTGGAATGAAGAAAAGCGTGGCAAAATTTGTAGCAAAATGTCATGCTTGTAGTCTAGTCAAAGCCAAACACCAAAACCATGGAGGACTTCTTCATCCTCTAGCAATTCTTGAATGGAAGTGGATTGTCATTTCTATGGATTAAGTTATGGGATTACCTAAAACAAGATCCGGTGCTTCATATCATCAAACCGAACCTAATGCTATCGTAATTGAGTCGTGAGTTAGCCCCGATCGATTGAATTGATCGATCAGGCTAAGCCCCTTGGGGATCATCTCGGTCAAGTAAGGACCCGGCGATCCAGACCATCCCAGACCCTCAGACTAGAGGGATTCGATCCGCCTCACCTCCCTGATGGTGTAGGAATTGAGTCCAGGGTCTGGCATGGTCTCTGTGGGAATTATTGCCTCCCCACAGTAGCTCCATTTGAGAAGCCCTCGGGTGAGTAAGGTCTGGCTGATCCGGACTGTCTCACAGAGGGCTTTGGGTCCCATTCAGTGCGTCTGACCACGGTGATTGAGAGGGGATGAATTGCTGGCTGTGCTGTGGTCGGGGTGCACCGAATTTAACCGATTAGGGTTTCCCTAATTGGGTGAATCCGTTGGGACAAAATGCGGGGACGAAGACCCTGTGCGGGTCGGGTCAGCCTGTGACCCGCACGGTGCGATAATTCCAGGTCTTCAGGCCCCGGTCGACCCGCGCGGTTCGGCTAATGGGCTGAGCCCATTTATTTAATATTCGATTAATTGGAATTATTTTTCTTAAGGAAAATAATCCAATTAATCAAATCATATGAAAAATTAATTAGAAAAATACAGAATATATTAATTGAATAACTTTTAATCCACTGGTCCAAACCCTATGATATTATATATGAAAATGATTAGAAAATCATCAGGGATCTGAATATAAAATAAAATTACACATCTGATGGTTAGATCTTCCATTATTGCCTAATTACAGTAGAACTTAGTTAGGGTGATTTAGCAATTATAGTTGACCAAATTGCATGTGTAGGGTGTCATTAGTTTGCTTATGATGAGTAGAATGCATGTTCTAAGTGAATTATGTTTCTGAGTTATGTATTTCAATTTATGCCATAATCTTGTTAAAATATGATTAGTGAAAATTTAGGGTTTATACATTTTGGATCTTAGCAAACCTAGGCTCTGATTAATTGTATTACTAAATATGATTTGTATGCCAAATTGCAGCTAATTTTGATGGTTAGATTTGTAATTATATGCTAATCTATTTGAATGGATTTAGGGTTTGATTAGCACTAATTACTTTCTATTTTCTAAAATTTTATTTTTAATATGATTTATAACAGTAAGCTAGATGTATTGAAATCTTGTAAGTTCAATTATTAAGTATAAATGAAACAAAACTAAATTTGTAAACTTTAAGCACCTTAATTAACTTAAGAAATCTTAAGACTTTGATCAAGCTATTAAGACTTGATCTAGGTCTGAGTTTGTCACTAATAATACATAATTAACCCATTGATTTGATATTGATCTATAAACATACACTTAATCTTAATTAAGAAAGGAGTAGGGGTCAAACCCTAACCTACTTAAGTAAGATCCAAATTCTTAAACCTTAACTTAATTGATTTGATTATAAGACAATGAACTTTACATTTTCCAATAATGCATCTGATTTGATATTGATTCTAAACATTTGAATTAGACATATTAAGGTTGACAATAACTCTAATGTGATTTCTTAATCTGAATCAAAACCTTAAGATCCTTGATTTTCTCCTAAATAAGAATACAAGCATAAGAGATAATAAAATCATCTTGATTGAATAATTGATCTAAAACCTTAATAATATCTTTTGATTTAGATCCCACAATCCTAGCTCAAGTTGTGATCAGATGACTTAATCATCTGATCTGATCATTCCAAATCCAATTATGAAACAAAAACCTAAGAGGTTAATATTGAAGTTTAGAATGGGAGATCTTAAGCATCTCTTCATAAAATCATCTTAAAACATTTAAAGGACCCAATTTAAATACACTTTGAGGTAGGATGACTTGTAAGATTCATTGAGATAGAAATTTAGATGATCCCTTAAACTTAGAATTTGATCTTAACCTCTCGTGGTAGGAATCACCTAAGATATCAGAATGATACCTTTCCTTGTGGTAGCTCCATATTGAGTGATCTTTGATCACATTCTATTGGAACCTTGTATAGGTCTTACCTATTTAGCATAGGTATTTATAGTCTTGATAATTCCTTGATTTATTAAGTAGACTTGTTTGAACCCTGATTATTGGTGGTGTAGTATAGTATACCCAGAGTACTGGTTTTTTAGTAGTATTCAGGATTGGTTGATTCACTCTAATAGGGACTTATGAGCAGGTGCTATCCTGCGGGATTAAACGAATACAATCCTGTTAGAATAAATCATTCAAACATAAGACTGTATTAAACGGGTACTTATTCCTTAGTTTGATTGAAATACAAGTTTCCAACGGGCAATGCCTCCTAGTGAAGATCGCTTCAATAGGTATGGCTCAAAAAAATAAGTAATTGAAGTCACCTTCTTTGAGACACTAAGTGTGATTGCGAGTAGGGCATCTTAATAACTTAGCTTGAGATATAAATCGCTAATGGGTGATGTCTCCTATTGAAGATTGCTTCGTTAGGGTGGCTTAATCAAACTAAGTGATAGGAACCACCTTCCTTACAAGGCCACTAAGTATGTGTATACCATCATTCGATCTAATAATCTTTAATTAAATCTGCAACTTCAACCAATTATCATTTTAGAAGCTAGGAGTCAGAATCCTTTAGCTGGATTCTGCACAGTGGAGACTTAGAATTCATTATCAGCATTCCAATCTTTCATGGATTTTTGGATTTTTACTCATATAGAATAGAAGCATGGGCATATGTATGATTATGGACTTAAAGTATCATTTCAATAGTAACGCATGAGTATCAGTGATAAAGCATGGGTTACGAAATGTTACATACACATACTGGGGAATATCAGAGTGCATCTGCGTTACCATACTATCATCCAAACTGAGTGTATGTTTATATTGGACCGTACTACTCATAGGCCTTCAGTGATAACTTTGTGACATATTTGTGGCATACCGTGGTGTGGCATATTTGGGTGCATCTTTCCAGTGACACATAGCACAGCATTCGACATTTCTTTCATCTTGATTTCTAAGTATTTGATGCTTCCTTTACTTTCAGTTTTCATTTGTTTGACAGTTTTACTTAGCCTTTACTGTCTTACTTAGTTGGCTGTTACAGTATTTCCTTAGTTTTTTTTCCCCAGTTTTCCTGCAGTTTTACTTTACTTTACTTGTTACTTGTATTTACCTTTATTTCTGCATAGTTAGTTGTGATGTGTTAGACTTCTTGTCTAACACGGGGGTACTTTTGGGATTCGGCAATTTGCTAGATCCTGAGCAGTTTGTAGAGACAGGGCAGGAGGACATACAGGAGATCCAGGGGGAGTACGTGGAGCCTTAGTGGATCGGACATCTACCATTACTTACTGCTTTATTTTAGTACCTTAGATAGACTTTCTATTTCTGCATTTAAATCAGCCTGTAATAAATTTTGGATGTATTTTTACTTTCTTTTTCTGAGACGAATGTTTACAACTGCTTGTGATGAATGTATTTTGGATGCTTTGCTTTTAGCTTCCGCACTCTATTATACTACTATACTTAGTATTGTGATATGATCAGCATACTGGAAATTATGATATATTGAAAGCGTATGTTTGATTCTTATTTTCTTCTCTAGATTGAATGTACGTACTAGTCTAATACATAAGATAAGTATTCTACTCTTATCTTAGGTATTAACTCTCGATCCTACTCGTAGGTTCGAGTTAGCACTTTTAGTGTGGCTCAGTCTCTAGCCTATTCGGGAAGATGAGTGTTGTTGGTTCTCATCCTCCTGAGTAGGACAATGCTCTGTCGTCGATCTGATTTACTACTTGTCTTTTGTGCACGACGATGAGACAGACAAACTTCTTCTTCTTCTTTAGCACAAATCTCAACAATGGGGGGAAAGGGTGGAAGCTTGGGAGCCCTATCTTGAGAGCCAAAAATGGAGAGGAAAAGCTGAGCTTCCATTTATAGGAGGAGAAGGAAGAGAAAATCCATCATGAGTTAGGATGGAGGGAAGGAAGAGGGATGACCATAGCTATCAGACCTTGCCATTAAAGAGGGGGGAAGGAAGAGGGACGGTCATAGCCATCAAAGCTTTCAATGAATGAGGGAGAAGCAGATGGGTCAGCTGAAAGTGGAGGTAAGGGCCAGTCGAATGGAATAGCCAACTAGGAGAGAGAAAGAATGAAAAGGAAAAAAATGCAATTAGGAATAAATAACTATTTATTCATTTAATTTATTAAAAATTCTGATTTTAGAAATGCGCTCCAAAAATTTCCAATAATTCACCCCAATTTAATTTGGGGGCGATGATTGCAACGGTGAAGTCGGATTTCGATTCTGACGATTATTTAATTATTCTATTTCCGGGGTATTTAATTATATTAAAATATTCGCAAAAATCCGACGACTTTCAAATGAGTCCAAAACATCACCCCTAGCTAATATGGGGGTGATTATCACAACGATGAAGTCAAATTTCGATTTCGAGGTCAAAATAAATATCTCAATTTTCTAATTAATTTAAATATAATAAAATATTTAAGAAAATTTAACGACTTCTGAAAAATCTCAAAATTTCGCCCTTGGCTAATCTAAGGGTGAGGATTGTAGCGGTGAAGTAAGATTTTAATTCCGACGAGTATTTAATTTTCCAAAATTTAGGGTATTAAATATTATTAAAATATTCGTTGAAATTTCGACGACTTCCGATTGACTCGAAAATATCACCCCTAGCTAATTTGGGGGCAATAAGCGCAATGACGAAGTCTAATTTTCGATCTAAAGTTAGTTTATATAGGTCATTTTCCAAAATTTCTGGATTTCCTAAAAATCAGGACTTGATCTATTTGACTTCTGACAAGCTGTAAATACTTGTCTGCGCTTACAAGCAAGTGTACGTGGTCTGAAGTAATAAGTGAAAAGTGTGACTTTCTGAGAATTTATCGAACCACAGTGAATTGGTTGATTTGGCACTAAAGTATATCTATTCTCAGTAATGTTTAAGCTATAGTATGTATTGTTGGTTGGTCTAAAATTAGCACAAATATTCACTAAGTAAATAACAAGATTTAAAGAAATAGGAGAGTTGGGCCCATCCCACATGCAATGATATAATACTTGTGTAGATATATTTCTCAAGCTTTATCATTTAATTTAATTGAAATCAAGTGTACATTGTTGTCCTTTAGTCTAGCTCAAAGGCTTACAAGTTCAAATCTCGTGCACAAAATGAACTCACATTCAGTTTTACTTTAGCACAAAGATTCTTGTAAGATCCTTGAGATTCAAAGTTAATTCATTTTCTCCTTGTTTAAGGATAGTTTAAATTTTCTTAAACCTTAGGATCTCACAAGTATTGATTTTCCATTACGAGCATCACTTCGCATCTCACATAGCTGAGATGAGAGAATCACATGTTGGGCTCAACGACTATGTCACTTAGTTCAGGAGCACTCAACACTTCATTACTCAATTTCAATTATGTGGAGCTAAGGAGCTCATTTAGTGGATCTTAGCATCACTTGCATCAACTCTTAGATGGAGCTTAGGTTGAGGTGCATTGAGCTCAAGAACCTTCTCACATAGTTCTAAGCTTCCATTTAGACTTGGAAGCTAAGGTGAGCTAAGGAGCACAAGACAATTAGATCTTGGATTTTTTTAGTTCTCTTCTCATAAACAGATCAAAACTAATTTAGATGAAAATTTCTTAGTAAGGCATTAAAATCACAAATACATTATGCTTGAGGGAAAATACTCATACATCAATATTACATCATGCATCATGGGACTTCATCCCAACCCTCCCCAAGGGGAGTTTAGCTACTCATTACACAAGAAAATAAGGAAGACACATACATAGATAAAGACCCTTTCATGGTCACTAAAAAGAAAATACAAGATTGAGCTTAGAAGATACTAGGAACACCCCGTAGAAGTTCTCCAGAATTCTTCTTCTCCTTCTAATTATCCTCTCCTTAGGTTGCTAGTGCTGCCTTCTTCCTCTTCTCCATTTGCAAAAGCTTGCCTTACCACCCTTGGGGAGTTATCTCTTCCTTTGTCTCTCCTTCTTACTTAGGGAATTTTTTGCTAAAATTGTGAACCCTCCTCTAGTCAAGAGGAGGTGTATTTATAAGAAGGGGGCTGCATGCTCCTCTCCTCCATAAGTAACCAGAATTTCCATATAAAATGTTGAATTCATCATTGCACTAATTTTTAATTTAGGGTGAGGTGATAATAATCTCAATTCTTTAGCCACAACATCACCTCAAAGCTTACAAAAATGGCTGCTACAGGAATTGATGGATGTAGACAATATTCAGGATAAAGGTCATGTCTCTAGCCGCATTAAATGCATTTATCTGGGAAAAATTTCGGCGGGCCGCTGTAGCACGCTGAGCGTGCTGGAGCGTGCTTCGGCATGCTTTAGCATACACTGTCCTTAGCAATTTAGCCAAGTCCTCCGCTGAAGACTGCTGCAGCGCGCGACCTCGCGCTGTAGCGGGGAATTCCGTGAAAAATACTGTTAAATTAGTTCTTTTTCCAGATTTCATAGAGAGAATATTTCCGCGGCAGACCGCTGCAGCACGCGACTATGCGCTGTAGCTATCAATTTCGCGAAAAACACTGTTCAATTAGTTGGGCAGCCCAATTTATACAGCTAAGTCCTTCGCGATAAATCGCTGCAGCGCGCGACCACGCGCTGTAGCGGAGAATCCCGCAAAAAACACTATTCAATTAGTTGAGACCCCTTTTTAATAATCATAAGTATTTTCGCGATAAACCGCTGCAGCGCGCGACCGCGCGCTGTAGCGGTTAAATCCGCAAAAATCACTATTCAATTAGTTGAGCCCCCTTTTAATAATCATAAGTATTTTCTTGGTAAACCGCTGCAGCGCGCGACCGTGCGCTGTAGCGGTGAATTTCGTAAAAATCACTATTCAATTAGTGGGGAGCATGTTAATATAGTTTAAGTGTTTCCGCTGCAGCCCGCTGCGGTGTGCCACCGCGCGCTGCAGCGCGCTGTAGTGGAATTCTTTGTTCATTTTTTTAGAAAATATCCATAAATGCCCTAGAGCTCATTTGGATTTTATTTCCTGAAAAAGATAGAAAAAATTGACTTAGGAGCAGCAAAAATATCTTAAATAAATGAATTTTCCCCTTTATTTTAGATATAATTTATGGATTCATCAACTCCTGATTTAGACTAGGTCTTAGTGGATGACTCCTAATAACTTGATTAACATTTTAAGATCAAGATTAGGATGGAGATTAGTCTTAATTGACAAGAGTAACAACTTGAGCTGTTACAGACTCCCCCACTTAAAAACGATATCTTCCTCGATATCATTCAAGTGGAATAAAAGGCAAGAATATAAACATGAATTGAATTTGAAGTTTAGAATGCTAAAAAGGAATACCTGGATTCTTGAAGAGTCTAGGACATTTGACTCGCATACCAGTTTTCTTCTCCCAAGTGGCTTTATTCTGAGAACAATTCCTCCACTGCACTTTGATCATTTTGACAGTACGACTTCTAAGCTGTTTGTGATCATGAGCCAAAATTCAAATTGGTTCCTCAGCATATGACAGATCGGGTTGGATCTAAATTTTTGGGAGCTGCACGAGGTGAGATGGATCTCTGAGATACTTTCTTAGTGATGATACATGGAATACATTGTGGATTGCTACTGTGGGGCCCCCGTACTGACAATAAGGAAGTACGGTACTCCAACTGTGGCAAATCCCCAACTTAAGTAAAGTTAGGCGAACCCAACCTACCCTAAGTCGAGGACTTGTCACTAAGTGCTATAACATCCATCAATATAAATATCAAAGTGGCGGAAGCAGTACAAAATAAAGTAATATCCGCAAGCATACATAGTAGGGAAGAGAAAATGCAATATAGTAACTCATCACAATGCAGAAATAAAATACATCCAGAAAGTTGATTATTACAAACTGAAAATGAATAACTGGAAAATGAAAGACTCTCGTCCTCACTGAAATAAACGAGGTAAAACTATCTAAACAGCAGCTGGAAGGTCCTCTTCCTAAATTGGCTCCTCCTCTGCGACACTGCCCATGAACACGTCCGAATTTGACATTTGTCGGTATCACAAATGCCAGGGCCCCAGCCAACAAAACAAAAAGGTTACAGTTAGACAATTGTCTAAGTACATTTTAGGCTATTTAAATGAACTAAATGTTAAAGGATATCACATTTAATTTAACTACACATGTAAGCAGTAAAGGTGCAACAAGCTATAAAAGAAATAGAATACTAAAAACTATCTATTTATAGCATGCAACATGTATGTGAAGTAACATACAAAACACTAAATAAGCAAAGTAAGGCTAAAAGCAAAAGTAACTACAACTGCTGCATAAACATGATCCTAACATGATTATGATCGAAGTAAAACATGCTGAGTATAAAAGAACACAAGTACTGAATATGATAAAATTATAGCATCCTAAACATGCCATTCATATATATATCTAAGCCATGAAAGTATACATACAACATGCAGATTAAGATGAAAAGAAAAGGCCACAGAGACATGTGGCTAAAGCAAGGCAATATATAACATATAAAGCCACTGAGACATGTGGCAAAGCGAGCAAATACTAAAAGTAAGACCACTGAAGCATGTGGCAAAGCAAATCAGAAAACAATAAAATTCAGCTAAAGTAGCAATAAGCCTAAGTCCTAGTACTGTCATACCAGCTAATAGGCTATACAGGGCCTCCAATATCAATCAATCAATCCCCAGCCTAGCCATCCAAGTATGCTAGGTCTGAGTCCAGTCTATACAATACTACTACTGAAGAGGCAGACTAAGCTAGGACATATTCTACTAACTGCAAACAAAATAAAATTGAATGATATGTAATTTCAATACTAGCTTAGGATGCATCATCCTATGTTTTTCCTATTATGCTCAAGCGCTAAAGCTCAAAATCCAAGGTATGCAAAGCAATTTATTCAAAGTAAGTAAGAGATTCAATCTAGACTTATGTGATATCCGTTGTTGTCTAATTTCCAAATCTAACTACTCTGAGAAGGTACAAGAATAGGATCTCCAATATCCAGCTATCGAGTAGAATCTCAGATTTACGTCCTTAAAGTTAAAAATATTAGAACTTAACAAGTTCTAATCCAAAATCATGTGACGACTATATAGTTTAAGTAAGCAAATCAACGACCTAATTTTATGAATATTTTACTCTCTTACCCAAATCTTGATTAAATAAATCAAGATTTAAGAATTTAGAACTTAAACCCTATGTTGAGTTCAAGTCCCAAATCCTAGGTGATATTCTAACTAGGATTTAGGTTTCTCACTTAATACCCAATTTAAAGGTAAAGAATCCTATAAGTTGAAAGATTCAGGAACTAAGATCTTAGCGAAAGGCTATTCTACTAATTATAAGATAAAATAATCAATCAAGAACTTGAGAATCTAAGATCTATATTCAATCTTTAAGATAATTTTATTATCTTATTGATTGAATCATCCTATATCCACATGGAAGGTTTCAAAAGATTGAACAATCAATCATTAAAGAATTTCAATTGGAGGTGGTTTGATTCAAATTGAAGATCTAAATCTAAGATCTAAGATCTAAAGATCTGAAGTTTGATCACTTTAGACTTCAATTAGGGTTTTGACTCAAAAGTTTCCATTTATGATTTTCTTTAGATCAAATCTCATAATTAACTATAAGAAGTTTATTAAGGTTAAGAATTTACAATTCCAAGTATTAGATTAACATTAAACCCATTTTGACCTTCTTAGGTTAATTAAGATCAAAGGGTCTGAGTTTTGATCACTGTAGACCTTAAGATAAGAATTTTACTTAGACAGTTTCAATTTCTTTTCTTTTAACACTTAATTCTTAAGTTATCTTAACTAAACTTATTAATGAGATAACTGACTATTTCAATTATTAAATTTAATAAGTTTTAAGGTTAAATGATCTTTATAAGGAATGATTAAGATTGAAGTATCTTAATTAAGGAATTAATGAGACCTTATGGATTGGTGATTATTATTATTCTAGGATTTCAGAGAACATTTCCAATCTATGTTATAGTGGCTTACTAAAATTTTCAATCCTTAAAAGAACACTAAATCATATTTTGGTCAAAATGACCAAAATGCCCTTCTTATGGCTAAAATTGGGATTTTAGGGTTTTATTGTCCAAATTTGTTCTAATCTATTTAAAGCATTTCATATGACTAAATGAAGTGGGAATCACCTTCACTTTAGGTTTTGATGACCTAAATGGTCTTAATTAGCACTAATCACTTAATTAAATCACTTACGGTGATTAGTGAGATTAAGGCACTTTAGGGCAATCCAACCTTAAACTAGGTTTTTACTAGGTTTAATATGATATTAGGAACCATCCCCACCCAAATCAGAGGCTTAATTAGGGCTTAATTTACTAACCCTTGATTAGGGTGATTAAGGGGTTATTAAAAAAATTAATTATCCAAAATTAATTTCAAGGGTCTAGAATTGTTTCTTAGGGTACAAGGAGCAATCAGAGCCCTTAAACTCATAGATTATATGTTTAGATGATTTTATATGATTTATTTAAGAACAGAGAAGTTTTGGCCAATATTTTTAAATCCAACCATTGGATATAAAATTTTATTTTATATTCAGATTCCTTGAATTTTTATGATTCAAATAGTATATTGGATCATACCATTTGGATATGTATAGCTAAAGTTATTTAATTAATTTATTCTGAATGTTTATTTAAATTAAAACTATAGGGTTTAATTAATTAAAATTGCAACCATTAAAAATGCTATCCAATAATTCGATAATAACCGCGGCCCAAAATTAGAATTGCGCGGGTCCCAGGTCGGCCCAGCCCAGAACCCGCGACTTCGTCTTCAACCTCTCGACGGGTCCCGAGCCCATCGAATTTCAAAGCTGAAATTCTCGGCGCTCCAGCGACGGCAGGGGCTCAAATCGATCCCTACATGTTCACTGAGGCAAGACGCATCGATTGGACCAAGAACCCCCATCTGGATCCCTCTGGATCGATGGGGTCTTACTCACCCGAGAAGTCCTCCTGCGAGGCGTCTCAGGTCGCCTGTGAGGGGGAAATTCTCCTCATAGGGACCTCGATTCACCGGGATTTTTATCCCTACATGCTCAGGGGGACTAGACGCGTCGAACCCCCAACCTATCTTAACCCGAGACGCAGCCAATCGCTGGTCCTTACTCGAACTCAGCCATTGGCTTGCTAGCTAGCTCAGTCGATCGATACGATCGACTTGAGCTAGCTTAGCCCCAGGCGACAATCCCATTAGCTTCCTAGGTGGCTAAGGTTGATTAGGAAACAATCAAGGCTCATTCGATGGACATGAATGGAAAGGAGCTTAAGGAAATATTAATGGCAGAAAGCTGTACCTGAGGTCGGGGACACAGGGCTTGCTGAGGGGAATTGATGGGCGCTGAAGCTTCCTAGACAGTAGACAAAGCTCCACAGGGGGTCTGAACACCAGACGGACCCTCTATCAGCGGTTATAGCCTTCTGAAAATTCTGGGAGTTCGCCGAGGAAGGTGAGAGCTCTACGGGGTTCTAGCCGCCAATTGAGGGATCACAGTGAGCAAAGGGACTCACTGTGATTCTCTCAGGGTATTTATAGGCCCAGGGGCTATGGGGGTGGCTTCCAGAGCTTGGGTTGGGAGGAATGGCTCGGCCCGAGGGGGTTCCCTCAATTTCCCGAATTGGGGGTGGACCAGAGCTCTGGCTTGGCTGGGACTGCTCGAGAAGCAAGGGCAAGGCCGCAACGGTCTTCCTGACGTGGCGCAGGAGTGGCAGACCGGCTGGAGGACGTGGCAGTACGGGAGGATTCGGCTGTCGGGCGCGGGCTGGGGGAAGGAGACGATCCATAGTAGCGGGAGCTGCCGGAGCCGTTTGATGGATCGTTGGTTGACGCGGAACAATCTAGATCTTCTGACATCTAACGAACGATCGAGGATAAAAGATCAGCCGTTGGATCCAATCGGGGAATCTAACGATTGATCGAAGGTATTTACGGCGGATCGCTTAGATGCCGTCAGATCGGGATCTTGAAACCGCGGAACGGCGGAGATTAGATGGATTCATCCAACGGTGTGGGCTGTTGGATCAAGACTGCGAAACGGACGGCCCAGATGGCGCCCACAGTTTGGGAAGGAGCTGACCGTTGGGGAAGGGTAGATTTGCAATTTGGAATTGTCTAAAACCCTAATTTGCAATTAAACCAATTTAAATTAAATCCAAAGTGTGACTGACCTCCAAAAATTCCCAAAATTTCACCATTAGCTAATTTGGGGGTGGGGAACCCAAAAATGAAATCAGATTTCAATTTGGAGATCAAAATAATTTAGGTATTTTTTTCAGGGCTTAAAAATAGCCAAAAATACCAAATTTTCCAATTTAGCTCCGATTGATTTCAAACTTCTAGTTTTAGGTTTAAATGACCCATTGAATCCAATGGAATCAAAATCAAATCTTGGTTTAGCTTAATTAATCTAGTTTTAGCTAGGGTAACAACCTAGGGTTGTTACAACAGTGAAGTCGCTTGGAAGATTTAGTCTATAAGCGGAAGAACCTATTTTGGCTGCTACCTCGAACGGACCCACATAATGGGAACTGAGTTTCCCAGCTATGCCGAATCTAAATACTCCTTTCTTCAGACTAACTTTTAGGTACGTGAAGTCTCCAACTTTAAATTCTAGCGGGCGATGGTGCATATCGTGGTATTTACTCTGGCGGTCTTGGGCTGCAAGAATTCGCTGTTGAATCAACTGAACTTTCTTGTTTGTCTCTTCTACTAACTCAGATCTGTATAGCTGAACACTGCCTATTTTTAACCATGCCAACGGAGTACTACACTTCCTACCATACAAGACTTCATATGGAGCCATCTTTATACTGGCTTAAAAACTATTGTTATAAGCAAACTCCACTAGTGGGAGGTGATCTTCCCAAGATCTAGCAAAATCAAGGATACATTGTCTATACAGATCTTTGAGAACCTAATTTACCCATTTTGTCTGACCATCTATTTGCGGATGAAAGACTGTACTCAATGCTAGGGTTGTGCCTAGATCTTGATGCACATTGTGCCATAATTTAGAAGTGAATCGACTGTCTTTATCAGATACAATAAATTTGGGAATACCTGATTATTTCTTTGATATACAGCTTGACGAGTTTCTCAACTGAGTCTGTTTGCTGAATGGGAATGAAATGAGCAGATTTTGTTAATCGGACTACTATAACCCAAATTGCATATGCTCCATACCTTGCACGAGGCAATCCCATTACAAAATCCATGGATATATCTATCCATTTCCATTCAGGGATCTCCAATGGATGAAGTAGACCACCAGGTCTTTGGTGTTCTGCCTTAACTAGACTGCAAGCGCGGCACTTTGCAACGAATTCAGCCACACTTTTCTTCATTCCTGGCCACCAGAAAGATTGCTTCAAGTCTTGATACATCTTTGAGCTTCCAGGATGTATCTGGTATTCGGAGTTATGGCCTTCGATCCACACCTCCTGATGCATGGACTTAGGGATCCATAAGTGATCTCCTTGATAGATAGCACCTTTACGAAATCGAATGTTAATGCGACGACCACTTTCGATGGCTTGTTTAAAATTTAGGTACTCATCATCCTTCGTCTGAGTAATAGATATGTCTCTGTAGAATGTGGGTTCCATATTAATCATTGAGAGCATTGTACTCACCTGGTCACTACGCACTGACTTGATATCCATTTTACAAAATTCTTCTTCAAGAGGACTCTTAGAGATAAGAGCATTCAAAGTTGCATAATGGCTAAGCGCATCAGCTACAACATTCGCTTTTCCTGGTTGGTACTGGATGTCCAGGTCGTAGTCATTAATCAGTTCTAACCACCTTCACTATCAGCAATTCAACTCCCTTTGAGTGAATATATACTTCAAACTCTAATGATCTATGAAAATTGAGCATTGAATTCCATATAGATAGTGACGCCAGATCTTTAAAGTGACACTACAACAGCTAGTTCGAGATCTTGAACATCATAATTTCTTTCATGAGTCTTCAGCTAACAAGAAGCATATGCTATGGCCTTTCCTTCTTGCATTAGTACGGCACCTAAGCCTATACCTGATGCGTCAGTATAAACTTGATAGTTCACTTCTTCTTTAGGAAGAGCTAGAACAGGGGCAGAGGTAAGCACATCTTTTAGTGCTTAGAATGCTGCTTCACAAGCTGGGGACCATTCAAAGGGTATAGCCTTCTAGGCGAGTTTGGTGAGTGGAGAGGCTATTTGAGAAAAGCCTTTCACAAACCTTTTGTAATAATCGGCCAAACCCAAGAAGCTTCTGACTTCTATCACTGACTTGGGTTGTACCCATTCTTGGATTGCGCTGACCTTGTTCTGATCAACTTTGATACCTTGAGCATCTACTACGAGGCCTAGGAAGGCGACATATTCAAGCCAAAATTTGCACTTTGAATGAATACTTGGCATATAGCTGATGGCTTCTTAGTTCTTCCAATGCTACCCTGAGATGACCTTCATGTTCCTTTTTCATCTTAGCATATATTAGAATATCATATATGAACACGATGACGGATTTGTCAAGGTATGGTTTCAAGATGCACTGCATTAGGTCCATAAAGATGGAAGGCACGTTTGTTAATCCAAACGACATCACTAGAAACTCATAGTGGCCATATCTAGTTCTGAAAGCAGTCTTTTCTATATTTGAATCCTTTAATTGCACCTGATGGTACCCTGATGGTAGATCAATTTTTCAGAATACTTTTGCTCCTGCTAATTGATCAAACAGATCATCGATACGGGGAAATGGGTACTTGTTCTTTATTGTTACTTTATTTTGCTCTTTATAGTCGATACACATTCGCATTGATCCATCTTTCTTCTTGACAAACAGAACTGTCAGTCCCCATGGGGACGAACTAGGTCTGATAAGACCTTTCTCCAATAGTTCCTGCAATTGCTTGTTCAGTTCTTGTAATTCCTTAGGCGCAATTCAATAAGGAGCTTTAGAGATGGGTTTCATTCCGGAACAATGTCAATTGCAAATTCTACTTCCCGTGTAGGAGGAAGATCGGGTAGATCTTCTGGAAAGACGTCGGTGAACTCGCAAACGATGAGGTTCTCGGATAAGGAAACACCTTCTTTCTTTTCTCCTAGTATTGTTACAAGGAAGGCATCACAACCTTTTTGAACTAACCTTTTTTGCTTTTGTAACATTGATTAGTGAGACTCGAGTACTGAGGTTACCAATGAAGGATCTGGCCTTACTATCACTACCCAAGGTGATCTTCTTCTTTGTACAGTTGATAGTGGTGTTATGCTGGCTTAGCCAATTCATGCCTAATATTATATCAAAATTGGATATTGGGAGAACTACTAACTTGGCTTTATACTTCTCATTTTCTATGTGTATAAAAGGATAATGTATAAGTATTTCCATGCCACAATTGGATTGAAAGAAACATCAATGTGCACATAGACATGCAAAATTGCACCTAGGTGCATTATAAAATGCTTAATAAGAAAATAGCTGATGTGTCATTCTATGCCAATTTGACACATTATAATGGTATGCCTAAGAACATGTATGTGTGCCCAAGCATGCTTCAAAAATCATTATAAATACTTTATCAATATTGTTATTGATGTTTTATGTAAAGTTAGTGAATTCCTAAGTTATAACTGCTTGTAATATTCTTCCCAGTTTCTTTATAATGAAAATATCTTGTGTAATGGTTATTTTTTCCCTATTTAAGATTTTCCATGTAAAACTTTAATTTTTTTGCACTAGTTTATTGTTTACGAGTTTCTTAACTTTGTAATCTGCCCTTAGCATGCCTTCACCTGAGGTGAAGGTTTTGCTATGTGAGAGATTTGACATATTAACCTCTTCTTTTATAATAACTAGCATCAGAGCAATTTTGTTTTTATTTAAATGATGTTAATGTGAGACAATGGAGGGTATATGATTGAGAAGTTCAAGTGCACAAACTGTACATTTTAGAAGATACAGATCAAAGATTTGGTAGGGACAAAAAGTCACTAATGATGAAGAATGGTAACTTCTCAACAAGGCTACCTTTGGTTTGGTCTGGATAACTTTATTATTTATTTGTTGCTTTCAATTTTACAAATAAGAAGACTAGTGTGCATTTATTGAGCACCCTAGTGAGAATGTACAAAAATGTCTCAATATTCTACAAGGGGCTTTTGATAAAGAAAATGTTCACTATGAGGATGGTGGATAATAGTTCAGTAGCTAAATATTTGAGCAATTTTAACACAATGATAAGCTAGTTGTGCTTTTTTAACATAAAGCTTAATGATAGAGTTATAATGTTATTATTATTACTTTCTTTATCAAATTGCTTCCAACCAGGATTTAAAACCCTAAGTTGTTATCATGCTTAACATAGATTTAATCAAGTTTTAATCTTGGTTCCACTAAGTTCAAAACACCATAAGGACCCAACCCTAAAAATTTGAGATTCATTGGAACCCATTTGGATCAATTAGCTAATTAGTCAATTTAATGACCTAAAAATTAGCTAAATTAAATTATTCTCCAAATCAAAATTTCATTCCATTTTTGAATTCATCACACTCAAATTAGCTAAGGGTGAAATTTTGGGAATTTTTGGAGGTTATTTAGGCATAAAGTGGATTTAATTTAACTAAAGAAATTGAAAAATTGGGATCCACAATTTAAAATATTTTAATTTTGAACCTTCCAATGATTGGATGCTCCTGGCAGCTGCTATACAGATCGCAGGCAATCTATCGTGGAGCCCCGTCCAAGTGGCGACCTGATCCAACACTATTGAGCCATCCATCAGCACAGTTCAGACAACCCAGATCTTCCCTGCATTTGATCGTTATGGGCCAACGCATTAGGACTATGCCATGGTTTCAGATGATCCGTCATATGGCTCTCCTTGCTTCCAGTCCTGTTTATAATCATCCCCAGCCTTTTTTATCCCAACAAAAAGAATCCAGTAGTACAGCCGCTGCCAGGGTTGTCCCCGCTACTCCTAACGACTCCTAACATATTTTCTAATATTGCACGAACCCTTTAATAGGTCGCCTCAGCATGAATTCTCATGGAATAATCTTGTGGCACCCCTCCCCTTAACCACCAACAATTAAGGTTAAGGAGTGGTGTGCCACTTTGGCAAATCTCTCACTAATCTTTAGATTAAGGTGTAATTCCTCAATCCACTAATAAGGGAAGGATGTGCCCTGAATAATGTAGCGAAATTATTCACTAATTATATACATTCATCAGATTGCGAAAGCAAGGAAAAGTAAAATTCTACACCCAAAACTACCACAATATAGATAGAGAATAAACATGCAGCTCAGAATAAATAGTACAGTAAAAGAACATATATGGGTACCTGAATTATTTCATTAATTTTAAGATAAGTTTAAAATGAAATAAATCACTCATTCTCACAAGCATAATAAAATGATAACTAATCTACTAATCTTCTGCCCTAACCTGATGCTCCTGCAAGAATGGCTCCTCTTCAGGAATAAGGACCTCAAATTGCTCAGAACTTGCCATTGTCGATTTCACAATGACAGGGCCCCAGCCAAAGAAAAGAAAATCTGGTTAGATATATTGTCTAAGTATATTTTTGGCTGTTGAAGTTCATGAGTTTTATGATATCACGATTTTACGTATACAATAAAACAAGAAAAGTGTAAGGGTGCAACAAGCATACAAGGTATATGAAAAGTTATAAATACAGTATTTATAATTGAGTAATATATGAGGCAAAAGAACATACCTCCATACTAAGCTGTGATAAGATTAGACATATATATATATATATAAATATAGTAAGAAAAGTGCTGAAAGAAAAGACTAATTCTAAATATGCTGATGATCATATCAAATATGTAAGCCTAAAAGCAAGTAATCAATTTGTGATATGTATAGTAAGTAGTAAGAAATCTAGCATTTTGTGAGTAAGTAAGCATATAAGTAAAGTTGACTGAAGTAAAATACAATGGTAAATAGTAAGCAAGAAATAGTAAATACTGAACAGTAATCAAGTATTTAATGATTTAAATGATGTTTTAGAGGTTAAGGGCACTGGCAGACTATAAATATACGTCTGTGTTTGCACGCAAGTATATGTAGTCTAAAGTAATAAGTAGAAAGTGTTAGTTTATGGGATTTATCGAACCGCAGAGAATTGATTGTTTTGTTACTAAGGTTTATCTATTCTCACTAATGTTTAAGCTATGAGTAATTGGTTTGAGTTAGTTCTAAACTAAGCACAATAATTACTAAGTAGAAATTAAGTCAGATAAAAGGAAGAGGAGAGTTGGGTTCATCCCACATATCATGATAAGTTACTAATGCATGATGATTCCTCAAGCATTGTCTTTCATTTACTTTAAATTAAATCAAGTGCACATTATTCTTCCTTGAGTTTTATCTCAAGGATTCACAAGTTCGAATCTCATGCATGAAATGAACACACAGTCGGTTCTATTTCGACACAAAGATTCTTATAAGATTTTAGGTTTATAATTTTTATTTTATCTCTTGATCAAGGAGATGAGGATTATTAAATTTTTAAGATCTTATAAGCTTTGATTCCATTAAGAGCGTCACTCGCATCGCACATAGTTGAATTGAGGAAATAATATGTTGGGCTCAATGACTATGTCACCTCGTTCATGAGCACACAACTATTTCTTTCCCTCCCTCAATTATGTTGAGATAAGGAGCTCACTTAGTGGGTCTTAGCATCACACACATCAACACTTTAGTTGAGCTTAGATTAAGGTGCACTAAGCTCAAGAACTTTTCTCACATAGTTTTAAGCTCTCATGCACTCATCGATCTAGCATTTAACCACATGTGAGCTATGGAGCACAAGGAACTTTAGTTCTTGAGATCATAAGTTCATTTTCCTTTAATTCATAATCAAGACTATAGTAATAATAAACATTTCTTAGGCAAGGCATTGAGTTCATACATTTTATTAATACTTGAGGAAAACTTCATATAATTAAAATATAACTATCAAATACATGGGATTACCCCAACCCTCCCCAAGGGAGATTTATCTATCCATTACAAAAGAGATGAAAAAGAACACATACATGGATAAAGACCCTTTCATGATCAACTAAGAAAAGAAATTACAAAAGAAAACTTTAGAAGATACTAGGAACGTTCCTTAGAAGTTATCCAGATCCTTCTTCTCCTTTTTGAAGTTCCTCTCTTAGGTCACTAGTGCTGCCTTTCATCTTCTTCTCCTTGATAAATTGGCTCTTCCACCATTGGGGAGTTCCTCTCTTCCACTATGCAACCCTCCTCCTTACTTATGTGATTTGAGCAAAAATTGGAACCCTCCTCTAGTCAAGAGGAGTGATATTTATAGGAGAGAGGCTGAATTCATCACACTTAAGATCCAAACCAGCAATTCCTATTAAAAATACTGAGCAATGATGGAAAAAATCCCAATTTATAATAAGGTGACCAATATCTTCATTTGCTTAGCCAATACATCACCTCATAAGCCTCATTTTCATTTAAAAATGTAACAGCTGCAGAGGAAATAATGGCTGGGGACAAGAAGCAGATTGGGGGTCTTGTCCCAGCCGCATTAAATGCTCCTGCCAGAGGAAATTGCGGCGGGCCGCGGCAGTGCGCTGCAACGTGCAATGGCGCAAGCAAATTCCGCTAAGTGTCCCGCTGCCGCGCGCTACCGCGTTCATTTTTCGCAAAGTGACCCACTGCAGTGCGCTGTGGCGCTAGCATTTTACAAACTACACCGTTGCAGCGCGTTGTAGCAGTAGCATTTTGCAAAATGCTCCGCTGCAGCTCGCGGCAGCGCCAGAATTTGCAAATCAGGGCACTGCAGCGTGCTGTAGCGGTAGCTTTTTGTAAAAAGCTCTGCTGCAGCGCGCGATCGCACCCGCGGTTCGCAAACTGAATCGCTGCAGTGCGCCATCGCGCCCGCGGTTCACAAACTGACCCGCTGCAGTGTGCGATCGTGCCCGCAGTTCGCAATTTGACCCACTGAAGCGCGCGTCAGTGCCTGATTTCGCAAAATGACCCGCTGCAGCGGTTTCCCTTAGAAAATTTTAGAAAATTCACAAATGACTCAGAATTACCTGGATAGGCCTTTTCCTGAAAAGATAAATACAATTTGATTAAAGGAGCAGTTTAAGATCAGAAATGAATGGATTTTTCATTTATGTTAGATATAATTTATGGATTCATCACACCCCCACACTTAAAATAGTATTTTTCTATTTTTTTGGTATGTAAGTCAAGACATGTGCTTAACTAAAGTGATTCAAGTCATTTGGCATTTAGATATTCTAACCTTGGATATGAAGTAAGGTTAATCAATTAATCTCCAAGTATTTGATTTTCATACTTGATACTAGGTAATGAGGAAGATTCCATGGAAAACCTAGATTAGAGAGGTAGTGAAATACTCGAGAGTATTGTGCCATATGTGCCCCTTCTTACGAATCACAAAGATGAATAGATTAAAGGAGAGATATTTTTCATCATTCATTTTTTATGTTTTCTCTTTTTTTTTTCAATTTTAGGGAGAGATACTTTTCTTCATCCCCAATTCACCTCTTTGTGATTATGAAGTTCTACAGGAGCCTAGCACACTCTTTTAGAGTACTCACCAAAATCTCTAGTCTTAGTGCGAGCTTTCCCCCACACTTAGTTCAAAGCATGTTTTAAATTTTTAGAGATTAGATTAGCCTTAATTCATTCCTTGGTTAAAAGATTTTAATGCTATCAATGCATTTGATCACTCTTTTGTTAAGCACCCTTTTACTTCATATCTTTATCTTTATTGAACTTTTGTGACTTTCATTTCGTTAAAAGCTCAGAAAAATTTGTCATTTTTTTTTGGATACTAGAAAAAATTAAAGAAGATGAGAATTCATAAAGTAATATTTCAAAAATAGCACACAAAATGAAAAAGTACAAAGATAAACAATTAATACAACTACAAATAAAAAGAAAAATACAACCTATTTATTCTTGGGTTGCCTCCCAATCAGCGCTTGTTTTAATGTCTCAGCCCGACACGAGAAAGACCTTTATGTGATACCTTAATCCGGGAGGTCCTGAAGGGTCCATCCGCCCTTTTCTTGAAAGATTTCTTCCTCCAAGTATAACTTCAGCCGATTTCCATTTACCTTAAAAGTGCCATCTTTGGAGGTGACTTCAACTGCTCCATAAGGAAAAACCTTCATGATAGTAAATGATTCTATCCATCTTGACTTTAGTTTATTTGGAAATAATCATAATCTTGAGTTCAGAAGTAGTACTTTCATTCCAGGTTAAAAATGTTTTAGCTTAATCAGCTTATCATGCTATTTTTTTGTTTTCTCTTTATACAACTTGGCACTTTCATAGGCGTTTAACCTAAATTCGTTTAGTTCATTTAATTGTAGCATTCATTGTGCACCTGCTTTTTGGGAGTCAAAGTTTAATTTTTTTATTGCCCAAAAAGCTCGGTGCTCCAATTCTACCGGAAGGTGATATGATTTTCCGTAAATGAGCTTATATAGAGATATTACTAAAGGGGTCTTAAAGGCAGTTCTATAAGCCCATAGGGCATCCTAAAGTTTTGAAGTCTAATCCTTTCTATTTTGGTTCACAGTTTTCTCTAGAATTTGCCTAAGCTCTCTGTTGGAGACTTCAACTTGCCCGCTAGTTTGAGGGTAATATGGAGTGCCCATCTTATGCCTCACCCCATAGTTTTTTAAGACATTTTCCAACTGCCTATTACAAAAAATGTTTTCCCCCATCACTGATTAAAAATTTGGGCATCCCAAATCTAGCTAGCACGTGCTCCTTGAGAAATTTAATAATAGTTTTAGCATCATTGTTCACACATGCTAATGCCTCAACCCATTTGGACACATATTCAACCTCCATAAGAATATACATATTGGTTTGGGATAAGGGAAATGGTCCCATGAAGTCGATTCCCCACACATCAAATAGCTCAACTTCAAAAATTCCATTTAAAGGGAGCTCATCCCTTTTGCTTAAATTCCCGATTTTTTGGCACTTGTCACAGCTTCTGACAAAGTCAGCGGCATCTTTGAACAAATGGGGCCAAAAGAATCCGGATTGAAACACCTTTGCAGCCGTTCGCTCAATCCTATGGTGCCCTCTGTACGGAGATGTGTGACAATGATAGAGAATATTTCTAATGTATGAGTCAGGAATACATCTCCTTAGGAGTTGATCATTACAACACTTGTACATAAATGAATCATACCAAAAGTAATTTTTGATATCTGCAAAATTTTTTTTCTTTGTTGGTAACTCATGTCTTTTGGTATGACTCCTACTGCAAGATAATTTGCAATGTCAGCGAACCAACGAGAATAATTTGAAGCGACAGCATAAAGCTTCTCATCGGGGAACGATTCACAAATTTCGGTCAGTTTATCATTATCCAGGTGGGTCAATCTAGATAAATGATCTGCAAGCACATTCTCACTTCCTTTATTATCCCGGATTTCAAGATCAAATTCTTGTAAGAGCAACACCCAACGTATCAAGTGTGATTTTGCTTCCTTCTTTTGAATGAGATATTTAATAGCTGCATGATCAGTATAAACAATAGTCTTTGACCCAATGAGACAAGACCTAAATTTAGTAAAGGCAAAGATGACAGCTAGAAGTTCCTTTTTCGTGGTAGCATAATTTCTTTGAGCATCATCTAGGAGCTTACTAGCATAGTAAATTAAATAGAAGGTTCGCTCCTTTCGCTGCCCAAGGACAGCACCAATTGCAAAATCACTCGCATCACTCATAATTTTAAAAGGTGAATCCCAATTCAGAGCAAAAATTATTGGAGCAGAGATTAAAGTAGTTTTTATGGCATTGAAACTTTTTAAGCAATTTTCATCAAAGCTGAACTCGACATCCTTCACTAGTAATCTACAGAGTGGCATACTTAGATTTGAGAAGTCCTTGATAAATCTTTTATAACAACCTGTATGCCCAAGGAAGCTTCTAATTTCTTTCACATTGATGGGAGGGGGAAGTTTTTTAATTAACTCAACCTTAGCCTTATCAATTTCTATCCCTCTTCTTGAAATCAAGTGCCCAAGAATAATGTCCTCCTTGACCATGAAGTGACATTTTTCCTAATTCAAGATTAAATTTTATTCTTCACATCTTTTTAAAACCTTTTCTAAATTAGTTAGGCAATGATTGAAAGATCTCCCGACGATAGAGAAGTCATCCATAAAGATTTCCAGAAATTCCCCAATCATGTCAGAAAAAATAGCCATCATATAGTGTTGAAAGGTGGCTGGAGCATTGCATAATCCAAATGGCATTCTTCTAAAGGCAAATGTCCCAAAGGGGTAAGTGAAAGTAGTTTTCTCTTGGTCTTCAGGCAAAATAAGGATTTGATTATATCCTGAATACTCATCAAGAAAACAAAAATAAGGGCTCCCTGCCAATCTATCAAGCGTTTGGTCAATAAAAGGAAGAGGATAGTGGTCATTATGGGTATCTTTATTTAATCTCCTATAATCAATACACACTCTCCATCCGGTCATGGTTCTAGTGGGGATCAGTTCTTAGTTTTTATTAAGAACAACTGTCATCCCACTCTTTTTGGGGACCGCATGTATAGGACTTACCCACAGATTATCTGAAATTGGGAAAATGATTCCAATGTCTAAGAGTTTAATAATTTCTTTATGAACTACTTTTTTTATGTTGGGATTTAATCTCCGTTGGGGCTCAATTGAAGGGTTGGAGTTATCTTTCAAAAGGATTCGGTGCATACAAAGAGTTGGACTAACCCCCTTCAAATCAGCTATACTCCAACCGATTGCTCTTTTGTGCCCTTTTAAAACCTCACATAGATGACTCTCTTGATGTTGGGTCAATAGGGAGGAGATTATTACAGGAAGAAATTATTTTTCCCCTAGATAAGTATATTTTAAATGTGAGGGAAGAGGCTTCAATTTTAATTCTGGAGGGAGGATTATAGAGGGCTGAATTATTTTTCTCTCCTTAACCAACTCCACAATCACAACTGTGTTCATGAGGTCCTCATCTTCCTCCCCTGCTAACAGTCCTTCTTCATCCGTATCTCTCATTAGCCGCACTTCTTCTATTGAATTGATTTTCCAACAATCCTCATTGGGTTTAGATGGGTGTCTCATAGAATCATTCACATGAACCTTAATCTCCTCCTCCTGATATCGCAACTTCAATTCCCCTTTATCTACATTAATCAAGGTTCTTCCGGTGGCCAAGAAAGGTCTACTTAGGATAATAGGAATTTCTTGATTCTCATCTTCCATATCCAAGATGATGAAATCAGCAGGGAAGATGAATTTGTCAACCTTTACGAGCACATTTTCCACTATTCCTAAAGGGGATTTTACGAATCTATCGGCGAATTGGAGGAGAATAGAGGTAGGTTTTAAGTGATCAATTTCTAACTTCTTGAATATGTAAAAAGGCATCAAACTAATGGATGCACCTAGATCATAGAGGGCCTTTTGGAAGGACTGGCTTAAAATAGTGCAAGGGATAGTGAAACTCCCCGGATCTCTCTTTTTGATGGGATTTTTTTTCTAAAGGATTGCACTGCACTCTTCTATTAATGCCATAGTTTCTTTTTCATCAATTTTTCTTTTCTTGGAGAGGATATCTTTCATAAATTTAGCATAACTAGGCATTTGTTCTAGAGCTTCTGCTAAAGGGATATTTATATGAAGAGTTTTAAAAGTTTCCAGGATTTGTGGTACTGGACATCAAGTTTCTCCCTGGCTAGATGTTGAGGATAAGGTATATTAGGGATTGCCTTATGTTGATCTCTAGACTCTTCTATTTCTTCATCATGAACATTAGTCTTCTCTTTTTTGACTGTTTATTCTTCCTCCCCCTTTTCCTCTCTAGTTATCTCTATGCTTTCCTGATTTCCCTTTCTCACAATCGATTTGGTAATTTTTCCACTTCTTAGGGTTATTGCGTTCCCTGATTCCTCTTCATACTTATGAATAACTCCCACTAATGAAGGTTGCTCTAATTGTTTCATGATTTCCTTTAGCTTTTGTTCTATTCTTTTTACTGACTCTTCTTGCCTTAACAGAGTGTGTTCATGCCTGTTTAAGGTGGCGTCAGTTTTATTCATGAATTTGGTTGTGGAGGTTCTAAATTCGATAAATGAGTTTTCCAATCTCTCTCTATTCCTTCCATGATTTAGAATTGCATTGCCATTTCATAACTCACCATCTTCCTCATGACAAGAATTTACATACCCGCATTCTAATTTCTTAGTGAGTTGAGAGATTTGCTTTTGAAGCTCAAGGATTTGTTGCGAATTTCTGAGTGAGTTACATTCATTTTTATTATGGTGATCATTCCTATGGAGAGGCCATTGGTAGGCATTATTTGCCATTTCATCCAAGAGGTCGTAAGCCTCTAATTAGGTTTTACAACTAAGAGAACCCCCGGCGGCTGCATCAATGAGTGTCCTTGTAGGGGCATTCAATCCATTGTAAAATATTTGAACTTGCATCCACAAGGGAAACCCATGATGCGGGCAACGCCTTAGGTATTCTTTAAATCGGTCCCATCCATCATAGAGTGTCTCCCCTTCCAACTGAGTAAAGTTGGTTATCTCAATTCTCAACTGAACGGTTTTTGCTGGAGGGAAATATTTGGCTAAGAATTTCTTAGCCAAATCGTCCCACGTCCGAATATAATCGCTTGGAAGAGAGCTGAGCCAACTCTTAGCTCTGTCTCATAAAGAGAATGGGAAAAGCCATAATTTAACCACGTCTTCAAAGATGCCATTAAACCTGAAGGTGTCACATATTTCAAGGAAAGTTCAAGGAAAGTTGAAATATGTGAATTCGGATCTTCGGTGGCTAATCCCCCAAACTGATTATTTTGTACCATACTCAATGTGAAAGGTTTGATCTCAAAGTTATTAGCTTCAATATTAGGCCTAACAATTACATGGGGAACTCCCATAATAGTGGGAAGTGCATAATCTCTTAGTGCTCTCCCCCTAGCCACTCCTAATGGCTCTCCTAATAGCTCTATAGGATTTTCATTATCATTATTCATAATGACTTGTTGGTTTAAAAGGTTTTGTTCTCTTCTAGCCTGCAAGTAGGTTCTTTTAATTTTTGGGTCAAACAGATAATTCGTGCAAACTCTTCTACTCATACACTACAATAATTAGGCTATCAAGAACAAATTTAACAATAATGTTCAGAAATTCAATAGAAATAAAAGGAATAGAAACGAAACAAAAAAGTAAGTTATTAGTACTTATAATTATAAAAATCAAAAACTAAGAGTATATGTAAGGAAATACTTAAATCATTAGCTGCTTATAGATTATCCTTAATACGAAACAAATTCCAATTCCCTAGCAACGGTGCCAAAAACTTGACAGACTGTAAATACACGTCTGTGTTTGCACGCAAGAGTACGTGGTTTGAAGTAATAAGTGGAAGTGTTAGTTTCTGGGATTTATCAAACCACAGAGAATTGGTAGTTTTGCTACTAAGGTTTATCTATTCTCACTAATGTTTAAGCTATGAGTAATTGGTTTGAGTTGGTTCTAAACTAAACACAATAATCACTAAGTAGAAATTAAGTCAGATAAAAGGAATAGGAGAGTTGGGTTCATCCCACATGTCATGAAAAGTTACTAATGCATGACGATTCCTCAAGCATTGTCTTTCATTTACTTTAAATTAAATCAAGTGCATGTTATTCTTCCTTGAGTTTTATCTCAAGGATTCACAAGTTCAAATCTCGTTCACGAAATGAACACACAGTCGGTTCTATTTCAGCACAAAGATTCTTATAAGATTTTAGGTTTGTAATTTTCATCTTATCTCTTGATCAAGGAGATGAGGATTATTAAATTTTTAAGATCTTATAAGCTTTGATTCCACTAAAAGCGTCACTCACATCGCACATAGTTGAATTGAAGGAATAATATGTTGGGCTCAATGACTATCACCTCATTCATGAGCACACAACTATTTCTTTCCCTCCCTCAATTATGTTGAGCTAAGGAGCTCACTTAGTGGGTCTTAGCATCACATGCATCAACACTTTAGTTGAGCTTAGATTATGGTGCACTAAGCTCAAAAACTTTTCTCACATAGTTCTAAGCTCTCGAGCACTCATAGATCTAGCATCTAACCACAAGTGAGCTATGGAGCACAAGACACTTTAGTTTTTGAGTTCAAAAGTTCATTTTCCTTTTATTCATAATCAAGACTATAGTAATAATAAGCATTTATTGGGCAAGGCATTGAGTTCATACATTTTATTAATACTTGAGAAAAACTTTATACAATTAAAATGTAACTATCAAATACATGGGATTACCTCAACCCTCCCCAAAGGAGATTTAGCTATCCATTACAAAAGAGATAAAAAAGAACACATACATGGATAAAGACCCTTTCATGATCAACTAAGAAAAGAAATTACAAAAGAAGAGTTTAGAAGATACTAGGAACATTCCTTAGAAGTTCTCCAGATCCTTCTTCTCCTTCTTGAAGTTCTTCTCTTAGGTCTCTAGTGCTGCCTTCATTCTTCTTCTCCTTAGTAAATTGGCTCTTCCACCCTTGAGGAGTTCCTCTCTTCCACTATGCAACCCTCCTCCTTACTTAAGTGATTTGAGCAAAAATTGTAACCCTCCTCTAGTCAAGAGGAGTGATATTTATAAGAGAGGGGCTGCATTCATCACACTTAAGATCCAAACCAACAATTCCTATTAAAAATTCTGAGCAATGATGGCAAAAATCCCAATTGATGGTGAGGTGACCAATATCTTTATTTATTTAGCCAATACATCACCTCATAAGCCTCCTTTTCATTTAAAAATGTAGCAGCTACAGAGGGAATGATGGCTGGGGACAAGATGCAGGTTGGGGGTCTTGTCCCAGCTGCATTAAATGCTCTTGCCAGAGGGAATTACGACGGGCCACTGCAATGTGCTGCAGCGCGCTGAAGCGCGCTACGGCACGCTGTGGTGTGCAATGGCACAAGCAAATTTTGCTAAGTGTCCCGCTGTCGTGCGCTACCGCATCCATTTTTCGCAAAGTGACGCGCTGCAGCGGGCTGTGGCGCTAGCATTTTGCAAACTGCACCGCTGCAGCGCGCTGGAGTGGTAGCATTTCTCAAAATGCTTCGCTGCAGCCGCGATAGCGTCAGAATTTGCAAATTGGGGCGCTGCAGCGTGCTGGTGCGGCAGATTTTTGCAAAAAGCTCCGCTGTAGCGCGCGATCGCGCCCGCAGATCGCAAACTGAACCACTGCAGCGCGTGATCGTGCCCACGATTTGCAATTTGAACCGCTGCAGCGCGCGATTGCGCCCGCAGTTCGCAAACTGACCCGCTGCAGCGTGTGATCACGCCCTTGGTTCACAACTTGACCTGCTGCAGTGTGCGTCAGTGCCTGATTTTGCAAAATGACCCGCTGCAGCGCGCTGCAGTGGTTTCATTTGGAAAATTTTAGAAAATTCACAAATGACTCAGAACTCCCTGGATAGGCCTTTTTCCTGAAAAGATAAACATAATTTGATTAAAGGAGCAATTTTAAGATTAGAAATGAATAAAATTTTTTATATTTTAGATATAATTTATGGATTCGTAAGGCACTTAACCTAAATTTTGGGCAAAATGGTCATTTTGCCCTAACTTAAGGGTTTAAAATGTTACTTTTTGATTAAGAGCTCCAAATTAGATTTTTTTGATGCCTAATGATTTCTTGCTGTCTAACATGAAGATAGGCAGTAGGTACATCAAATTTGGACAAGTATTAAGTCATGTGGGTTCAATTTAAGAATTTTAACTTATAAAAGCATTTTGGTAATTTCACTTAGTGAATTCTAAAAATTTAGTTAGTTATTGTTGTCTTTTGTCCAAAGATTCTATAGAGTTCAAGAACACTAAATTTTGATATTTAATGATCAAGTTATGATCGTTTCAATATTAATGTTTTATTTTTATAAAAGTGGCCAAAACCTAATTTTTCTATATTCAAAAATCTCCTATAATTTTATACAATGCTTAATTTTCATATATTTTGGCCCCATTAGGATCTACGGTCATTAGAATGCGAAAAATCATAAATATGAGCAATTTTGGATAGTTCTGGACACTTTCGAATATTTCTGGGTGCTACGGCTTGCTGTGGCACCTTCTGGCCGAAAGTCAGGCGCTCCGGTGCGCAGCAGTGCTTTCAGGCACTACGATGAATTTCAGCGCTTTCAGGCGCTGCGGCGCTAGAACTTCCTGATGTTTGAGTGATGCGGCACGCGCAGTGCTTTGAGGCACTGCGGCGAAAATCAGCGCTGTGGCATGTGGTAGCGTGCTACGGCTAGCTACGGTGCGCTACGACAGATTCAACCTAGGACTCGGGAGCTACAATGCGCGGTAGCGCCTGACGATGATTCCGCCCGTGCAAAAATTATAATGGGTCTTCTTTCACACTCAAATAATCCCAAATTTGGGCACCTCACTTGTGGTACCATATATCGATGGAAAGGTCTTTCCGAGACCTTTCCATTGATACTAAAATCGACATGAATGGATCATCCTAACAACCAAAAATTGATTCTTTAGCTATAGGTATACATAAACATACAGTTTTTGACAGCATTTTTCAATGGAGAAATGAGCTTCGATCGGGCTCATTTGGTCTGATTGAGGCTTGACAATCATGCATAAAATCCATATCTAATGTAAATATCATTCACAGCACTTTGCTAAATCAAATGAAGAGAATAACATAAGGAAGAGTATAACAAATGGTTATTTTAGTCTTGGAATGGAAGAAGAATACTTTGCTTTCTTCAAGAACTTTAGAGGAAGGAACTTCTTCTTCCTTGGGAGCTTGAGGACTTGAAGATTTTGTAGCAAAAAGCATAGCTAGGAAGGATGGAGGAGGAGCTTTAGCTGGACAGCAAAGGAGGCAGGGCTGGGGCTTCCTTTTAAAGGAGAAGGAGAGCATGGCTCTCCCTTGAGCTCTCCCATGAGCATGGAGGAGAAGATGGGAGAGGGGGAGAAGAATCCTTACGTGTGATCAGGAGAAGAGGTGCCGAACTTAGGGATGGAGCCGAACACAGGAATGGGCAGGCGGGTCCCATGCGACAGGAGGAAGAAGGAGAAAAGAAATGAAAATAAATATTTAAGAGATATATATTTATTTCTTTCTAATTTTTAATTTATTAAAAATTCATATTTGGTAAACGCGCTCTGAAAAATCCCAAAAATTCACCACTAGCTAATTTTGGAGTGAGGAATTCAACGGGGAAGTCAGATTTTGATTTTGATGATTATTTAATTATCATATTTTTGGGGTATTTAATTATATTAAAATATTCACGAAAATCTGACGACTTCCGAACACGTCCAAAACATCACCTCTAGCTAATTTGGGGGTGATGATCGCAGTGATGAAGTTAGATTTTAATTTTGAGGTCAATTTAAATATCTCAATTTTCTAATTAATTAAATATATTAAAATATTCTAATTACTCGATTGAGCTTCGAATCGCTCCAAATTTTCAAGGATTGATTCTAATGACTAGATAAACTTAATAGAATGATAATTAGGCTACGATTAAACTAAGATTAAGCTAAGTAACAACCTAGGGTTATTACAGACTCTCCCACTTAAGAACAATGTTGTCCTCAACATCATTGCTAAGAAGGGAAAAAGGAAGCACAGAAACATTAAGAACTAAAATTTAGAATTTTAAAGGTACCTAGGTTTTCAAAGAGACTTGGATATTTCTTCTGCATATCGGCCGCTTTTTCCCAAGTAGATTCTTCTAGAAAATAATTCCTCCACTGAACCTTTACCATAGGAATAGAGCGATTTCTGAGCTACTTTTGATCACGAGCTAAGATTTTAATAGGCTCCTCCGCATAAGAAAGATCCTGCTGAAGATAATCTGCTGGGAGGTGAATCAAATAAGAAGGATTACAAAGACATCTCTACAGAGAGGAGATGTGGAACACATTATGAACTGCAGAGAAATATTTAGGGAGTTTCAATCTTTATGCTACAAAACCGATTTTCTCTATTACTTTAAATGGTCCAACATAGCGAGGACTAAGTTTCCCAGCTACACCGAAGCAAAATACTCCTTTCATCAGGCTTACTTTGAGATACGCAAAATCTCCAATATTGTACTTCAGAGAATGATGATGGGCATCGTGATATTTACTATAGTGATCTTGAGCTGCTTTGATTCTCTGCTGGATTAATTGCACTTTCTTATTCATTTCTTCTACTAAATATGAACCATACAGTTGAACACTGCCTATTTTAGACCAAGCTGAGGGAGTACTACATTTTCTACCGTACAAGGCTTCATACGGAGCCATGCCGATACTTAATTGGAAATTGTTGTTATAAGCAAATCTAACTAAGGGAACATGATCTTCTCAGAAACTTCCAAAATCCAGAATACAAAGGCAAAGAAGATCTTTAAGAATTTGATTAACTCATTCTATTTGACCATCTTTTTGAGGGTGAAAAATGGTGCTCATGGCTAGGGTAGTCCCCAAGTCTTGATGCACTGCTTGCTAGAATTTATAAGTGAATCGACTATCACGATCAGATACAATAGACCTCGGAATCCCATGAAGCATGATAATTTCCTTGATATACAGCTTCGCTAATCTTTCTACAGAATTGGTCTAACGCATAGGAATAAAATGTGCTGATTTGGTTAGTCGATCGACAATGACCCAAATTGAATCAGCACCAGACCTTAATTTAGGTAAACCCATAATGAAGTCCATATAGATATCTGATCACTTCCATTCAGGAATTGCCAGAGGATGGAGAAGTTCTCCTGGCTTCTGATGTTTCGCTTTAACCAAATTGTAAGCATGGAACTTTTTAATAAACTCAGCCACACTCTTCTTCATTCCAAGCTACCAGAATAACTTCTTTAGGTCTTGATACATCTTAGTACTACCATGATGTACTTGGTAACTAAAATTGTGGCCTTCCACTAAATCTCTTGATGCATAGATTTGGGAATCCATAGACGGACTCCTTAATATATTACATTTCCTTGCAGCTGCAGATTGAAAGGACGACCACTTTTGATCTCTATTTTAAACTTCAGATAGTCTGCGTCCTTTGTTTGTGAGATGGAGACATCACGATGAAAGGTGGGTTTAATGGTACTCATGGATATTAGCTCGCTTAGCATAACACCATAACGGGCCTAATATTGAGCTTTATGAATTCTTCTTCTAATGAACTTTATGCTATTATTCAGGAAAGTGTAGCATGACGGCTGAGCGAATCAACCACAACATTGGTTTTATCGGGATAAAATTGGATACTAAAGTCATGATCACTTATTATTTCGAGCCACCTTCGCTGATGACAGTTGAGCTCACGCGGAGTGAAAATATACTTTAAACTCCAACAATTTGTAAATATGGAACATTGGACACCATACAGATAATGATGCCAAATCTTTAAAGCAAAGACTACGATGGCCAATTCTTGGTCGTGAACATGATAATTCTTCTCATGTGGTTTTAATTGACAAGACGCATAAGCAATTATATTTTCATCTTGCATCAGAACACAACCTAAGCCTATCCCAAATGCATTAGTATAGACTTAATAGTTCAAACCTTCTTTAGCTTAGGCAAGAATTGGGGCAGAAGAAAGAGCACCCTTGAATGACTGGGATGCATTCTCACGCTCGGGACTCCAAATGAATGAGACTGCCTTCTAAGTCAACTTTGTGAGAGGAGATGCTATGTAACAACCCAAAGTTGTCACACAGCATAATTTTAGCCTAATCTTATCTTAATTATCATTTTATTAAGTTTATCTAATCATTAAAATTAATCCCTGAAGATTTGGTATGATTTAAAGCTAAATCGAATATTTGGAATATTTTAATATGTTTAATTAATTAGAAAATTGAAGTATTTAACTTGATCTCGAAATCAAAATTCGACTTCACCATTGCGATTGTCACCCCCAAATTAGCTAGGGATGATGCTTTGGACGTGTTTGGAAGTCATCAAATTTTCACGAATATTTTTAAAGTAATTAAATGCACCGGATAATAGAATTATTAAATAATCGTTGAAATCAAAATTTAACTTTGCCGTTGGATTCCTCACCCCCAAATTAGCTAGGGGTGAATTTTTGGGATTTTTTGGAGCGCATTTATTAAATCTGAATTTTTAGCAAAATTAAAATTTAGAAAATAAATAAATTATTATATATTTAAGAAATCCACTTTTTATTTTCCCTTGCTCCCTCCATGCCTATTTTGTCACCCCATACTCCCTCCCCTATACACAAGAAGCTAAAGGCCATCTCCCCCTTCTCCACTTTCTTCTCCCTTAGGCCATGCCTACTCCACCTTCTCTCCTTTTCCTTTAAGAAGGAGCTCAGCCTCATTCTTCCTCTCTATTTGCAAAAGCTGAAGCTCTTCCTCTCTCCTTCCTTACTGTGCTTGCTGAATAAGAAGGAGTTTATTCCTACAAAGTTCTTGAAGAAAATAGAGTTTTCTTCTTCCTGTTATAAAGGCTAAGGTACCCTTTTGCTTACTCTTCCTTGTGCTCTCTTCATTTGGTTTATCAAGTGCTGTGTTTGGCATGTTCATTAGCTATTGTATGGAGTTTATGTGTGACTTTTGAGCTTTAATTGGACTCATATGAGTTCGATCGAAGCTTGTCATCCATTAGAGAAATTGTCAAAAGTGGTGAAATTTTTGTATACTTGTAGCTAGGACATCAATTTCTACTCGATTGGATAATCCATTCATGCCAATTTTTGTATACCTGTAGCTAGGACATCAATTTCTACCAAGAACTTTTAGGTCTTAAAAGACCTTTCCATCGGTATATGGAACCACACGTGAGGTGCCCAAAATTGGGAGTATTTGGGTGAGAAAGGAGACCCGTCACAGTTTTCGCACAGGCGAAATCACCGTCGGGCGCTACAGCGCGCTGTAGCGCCCGAGTTTCGAATTTTGGATCGACCATAACATGTCGTAGCGTGCTACAGCATGCTGTAACTACATTATAATTTGTGAAGCATAAAAACATTTTTTGATGAAATTAAATGAAAATCTGCCGCAACCCGCTGCAGCGCGCCGTAGCGTCTGCACCTCGGGAAATCAAGCGCTGTAGCATGCCGCAGTGCCCAAAAGCGTTGCCACATGCCACAGCGCACTGCAGCGTGCAAAATCAGTGCTACACGCTAAAGCGTGCCACAATGTTCCCCAATGCGCTGTCGCACGCCACCGCGCGCCGTAGCCCTTGACTTTTGGCCAGAAGGCGCTACAACGCGCCGTAGCGCGCAAAATTGCCCAAAAGTGCCCAGAACTGTCTGGAATAGCCGAAACTTTACATTTTTTACATTTTAAGGACCCTAGGACCCTAGTGGGCCCAAATTATATCAATATTGTATAAAATTTTATGTGAAATTCAAATGTGAAAATGTATCCTTGATAACATATGCTAAAATCCCATGTGTCTTAAATATTTCGTGCCAAATTCTAATGTTAGAATCTTTGATTGCTTGTATGACCAAGTAGATCTTAATAATCAAATTGTATGGAACATAATTGCTTTAAATTTATAATCAAGTGCTAATCCCTTTTGTGTTTAATTTGAGATTTGATTAGCCTTAATTACTCATTATTTTAATCAATGTAATGTTTAAGTATGTTAGAGAATTTAAATGCTAATTTGGACACCTTGATTTACTTAAATTGACATTAAATAATATTTGAACATAAGAATCTTAAGAACTTGATTAGGCAAATGATACTTAATTTAAGTCTGAAGCCATCAATAATACACTAATAATGCATTGATTTATCATTGATCAATAAATCAACCACTAATCTTACTTTTGGTAAGGCTAGGGGTTAAACCCTAACTTGTCTTGATTAAGACCTAAACCTTGATCACCTTAATCAAGTAACTTTGATTAAAAGATAATTCAACTTGCATAATTCCAATAATGCATCTGATTTGTCATTGATCTTAAATACATTGTATTAGAAGTATTAAGATTATTAATAGAACTTATGTGATTAACTATATGGACTTAAACTTTAGATCTTTGATTTTCTTTTATATAAGACTCTTAGCATAAAACTAATTATAAAACTAAGTTGATTTATCACAAGATCAAATCTTAATAATACTCTTAATTATGCCCCATAATGGTAGTATAGGATGTGATCAAATGGGTCTAACCATCTGATATGATCAAACCAATTCAGACTTAACAAATGAAACTTATGATGTTAGTGCAAATTATTAAGTTAAATGTTAGATGTGTAAGATCTTGATGATCTTACAATAGAATTTTTATGTAATTAAAAGCCTTAGCAAAATGTTAATACATTGAGGTAGGAAGAACTTATTGTTATACCTTGAGGTAGGAACTTATATGATCCTTCTTAGCCTTAGAAGATTGATCTTAAGCCCTTGTGGTAGGATCACCCAAAGTTCTTAGAATGAGAATCCTCCCATGTGGTAGTAAACTATATTGAGTGACCTTTTGGTCACACTCTTGTAACCCTGTGCAGGATTCACCCAATTAGAGTCAGTATTCATAGCTTTGGTAAATCCTTTGTTGCTAAATAGAATTGCTAGAACCCAAATTATTAGTTAGATATGATTATGCATATCTATGGTGCTGAGTCACTTAAGCAATATTCAGTATTGGTTGAGTCACTTCAATGTGGACTTATGATCAGGTGCTATCCCGAGAGATTAGACGAATACAATCCCGTTAGAGTAAATCTTCCAATATTAAGAGTGTTACTGTGATGGCCCTGCCCCGCTGTGGTCTTATTAACCCTTAAGTTAATATGATTATGGTGGAGGGGTCATCTAAATGACAAGGTCCATACTTATGATCAGATTAGACACACATTCTAATCCAACTTAACTAAGGACTTTGCCATTTCTCCAAATGAATTCCTCACTAAATGCAAATACAAGTGCATAGAGTGCGGAAGCATAAAATATAACATCCATTCATTACAATAAAAAAGAAACTAAGCATTCTACTCAGAACAAGTGAGGCAGTAAAGATAAAGATAACCCTGTATTATTATAACATTAAATAGTCTTAAAAATACTGGAATAAAACTCTCATTCTCACAAGCAAAAAAGAAAACTAAGAGTTTTCTGGTACAGACTCCTCGTCCAATGGCAAGCCCTCCACTGGATCTACTGCTCCAAGAAACTCAGAACCTTTCATTATCGGTTTCATAATGATAGGGCCCCAGCCAATAAAAGAAAAACTTAGTTAGACAATTGTCTAAGTACATTTTAGGGTAATCAATTGATTATGTTAATTAGATATCACCATAAACAACTAAGTACAAAAGCATAATAGGAGCAGAGACGCGTACGAAAAGAACAGGATAAAGTTATAAACAAACAATTTATAACTTAAACAACTAAGAAGTAAGCACATACCTCCTCCAAGCAACTGCAACAAGGTCAAGTGGGTATAAAACAAATGACTAGAAATAAAATACATCCTAAACATGCTTATGATTAATATAATTATATATTAATCAACATAAAGTAAGAAAATATGTGAACAAAACTAGCATTCTATATAAATAACAACAAGTAAATCTAGCATCCTATAAATAAGCAAGGCTAGAGAATGCAGTAATGACTAGAAGTAAAGTAGTACATACATGCAGGAAAGTAAACTAAAAGCAGTAAACTAAAAATATACTGGCTACATAAGCTAACCAACTGAAAGAAATAACAACTCTCTTAGCCTGATGGGCTAAGGCAGAAGAATACAAGTAGAAGTATACCTAAAATTAGTACTTCCATATCAGAACAATGACTCATCAAGTCACAAATCCAAAATATTGTTCTCTTTATTCAACAACTAGTAAATGAAATACTAGGTGGCTTCACTAACAAACTAGTTTTCATTCTACTAAGTTGAATCAACCCATCATCTCTCTCTGACAAACTGGTAAGTGAGACACTAGGTGGCTTCACCAACAAACTAGTGTTTCCACTACTAGGCCGAACCAACATTACTATACCTTTCCGACAAACTAGTAAGTGAAACACTAGGTGGCTTCACCAACAAACTAGTGTTTCCTCTATTAGGCCGAACTAACTAAAGAGGCAGACTAAAGCACCATGAAATGAAAATGTTATTTATTCATATTCAAAGTTGACACAAGATACTCATCAAATATCCTATGTACACAATATATGTCTAAGGTATAAAACTCAAATTACAAGATATGCGAAGCATCAAATTAAAGTGAGCAAAAGACTCGACTAGGACACAGTGATATCCATTATTGTTTACTTTATTCGTTCTATCTACTCTAAGTTACATGAGTTTCAGAATCATCAATTCTTATACAGTCTGTAATTTAGAATCACGAACCTACGAGTTGAAGATAATTAGTACTGGCCAAGTCCTAATTATATCTTAATCAAAAGATGACTACTTGATTTAAATAAACAAATCATTGACCTAATTTGATAATTTAAACCATCCCAAGCCATCTTGATTAGCTAAATCAAGATGGAAGGATTAAGAATTAGACTCCAATTAATGGGGTATAATCACTCAATCCAAAGGTATATCTAAGGGTCTAAGGTTTAGAACCCAAATCTCACTGATTAGTTAAGGAAAATCCTAATGATAAATCAACTCATTAGAATAGATCTCTATTCTTAGTTCTAAAGTTTAAAGATCAAATAATCATTAGATAAACTAAGAAAATCAATAAACTATGAAACTCAAGATTTCATCTATTGAGTAACCCAATTTACTCAATAGATGAACTCTAACCTAAGATCTATTCCTAATCCTAGGAATTTAAGCTCTTAAGTACTAAGAGTATCACTCATGACACACATCCTAACTAGTGTTATAAGACCTAAGGAAAGATCTAGGAATGATTAAGGAAAGATGAGCACTCATATTTTACTTAGGATTTTTTTTATTGACTTAAAAATAAGGTCTTGATCAAAAATTAAATTAAAGTTTGAATTTATCTAATTTCTATCCTAAATCACTTTATTACTGTTTTAAATGTTTAGAATGTGATTTTAGGGTTTTAAAATGCGAAACCCTAATTCTGGGCAAAATTACCATTTTTGCCCTTAAGGGTTCAAAAGATCAACTTTTGATCTAGAGTTCCAATTATAAAATTTTCTATTGCAAGATATTTCTTACTATCTAATATAAGATTAGACAGTAAGTACACTAAATTTGGGTGATTATTAAGCCTTATGAGGTCAAATTAGTAAATTTAACTCATAGGGATATTTTGGTAATTTGACTAAATAAAATCTAAATTTTCTTTTAGTTTACTGTTATTTACTGTCTAAGCTTTTCATAGAACCTTATTTTGCTGAATTCAAATAAGTATTGGTCAAGTTATGACCAATACATGCTAAAGGGTAAAAGGGTAATTAAGGGTTCCTTAATTAAGGGTCAAAAATCCTAACATTGTCAATTGGTGTCCAAATTGAGTAAAATTAGTGGCTATAGTTTACAAATAACCCACTGATTACAATGATTGGTGGTAGGCTCTATTTGGACTCTAATTGGCTAAGTTATAGCCTAATTAAGGTTTAGGGTGATTAGAGAGTGATTAGTGAAATTAATCACTAAATTACTAATCCAACCATATAGTTAGGTTCTAATAGACTCTATGAGTTCTTTGAAATTTAAATTGTTTAATTTGGATCATTAAATTTGCAAATATTCACTAATCAAGTTTTAGAGTAATTAGGGGTGATTAACAAATCTAACTGTTGGATCCTCATTATTTTTAAATATTACTATTAATTAGGTTTTCCTGATCTAAATTTATATTTGGATTACCTAATTTGGAGTTCAACAGACCAATTTATGATCAATTGAAGTTCTAGGGCTAATTAAGCTAATTAGGGTTAGGCCCTAAATGTGATTAGTCTCAAATTGATCCAAATAGCAAAGTAAACACTACTAGGTTAATCCTTATGATTTTTTGATCACTTTGAGACCCATATTGGGTATGTTTGAATTAAGGGATACCAAACTATAGTCATTTGAATATTTGCAACATTTTCCTAATTAATTTAATATCCTAAAATGTCACTAAATGAAACATTGATCCTACAGCAAAATTATCAGCATCATTAAATTCCTTGCATTTTTCTGATCAATTTGGTATATTTATTTGCTATATTTGGACTTATAATTATTAAGATATTAAGATTTAAAGTTTAGATATTTCTAATTTTATTAATTCCATTATTTAGACATATCTGTTTACAATATATTTTCATATTTTAATTAGTTCATATATATATATATATATAATTCATGTATATATATATATATATATATATATATATATATATATATATATATATATATATATACATTAAAATTTTCTTTTACTGTCAGCGGGCCCCACGAATTGAGGCAGATATTGACCCGAGCGGGACCCACATGCGCTGAAGCCACGGTTTCACGGAGGAGACATCGCGCGGTGGGTCCCACGGAACACGCGTTCGTGTGCCGAGATGCCAACTCATCGAGGCAGGACCCACGCGAATGGTGACAGAGGCCCAAAGCACTCCCGTGGGTCGGCTAGACCCGGCCCACAGGGTCGGGCCGATTTCTTTGCGCACGCGACATGCTATCCTAACCCTAGGGCACGCGAAACAGACGACGGCTTGACCTCGGCGGGGGTTGATACGCACGGAAACGAGAGGGGAGCTTCAAGATCTCCATCTTAACAAGAGAAATAGCAACTGAAGTGGCTTAATTTGCCGACGAGAAGAAACCCCAGGCTTTTAGGATGCGGTATTTACAGCCTCAGGCACCTCCGACATTTTATCAAATTAAATGCAGTTGGTTTAGATCTCAATTTATTGAACACAGATATTACAATCATCAATGAACACATACTAATTAAGAGAACTGGAATACATAAATAATTTAGGAAGAGAGGTACTTGAAATGAACGGCGGCAATCTAGGTTTGAGTCTTCTTCGGAACAGATCGTTCTTTAATGACGAATCTTTTATGAAAATCAATCCAGTGGATGAGTAGGGTTCTAAATGGGTAAGGAAGATCCCCCATTACGCGGTGTGCGCCATCTGGAAGATGGGAGAGGAGACGCGTATCCTCTGCGTGCCATGCGCAGAGCCTTCGAGCAGGCGCGGGGAAGATGGACTCTGACTGTTCGATCATCCGATCGAGCGGTCAGAAAGTGCCATCTGATCCAATTGCGGACAGTCAACGACATTAATAGTAAGTGGACGACGCCCGTTTATTGCGAATTAAAATATTAATATTATTAATTAGTTTATACTACATTTATTTATTAAAATTATACCATTAAATGCATCTAGAAATTTTTCAATAATTCATCCCTAGCTAATTGTAGGGTGATGAACGCAACGATGCAATCAAATATTTATTCCGACGAGTATTTAATTATTTGATTTTTCGGGGTATTTAAATAATATTAAAATATTCGACGAAAATCCAACGACTTCCAAATGCATCCAGAACTTCACCCCTAGCTAATTTGGGAGTGGTGAACGCAATGGTGAAGTCAGATTTTCAATCTGAGGTCTAGATAAAAAGTCAATTTTCTAGGGTTTTGGGATTTTCCAGAAATCCAAATTTGATTCAGTTGATCCTAGATTTGACCTAGATTTTAGAGATGAGTTCTAAATGACTCAATTAGTTAACTAGAACCTCAATTAAGACTAAGATTAGTCTTAATTAACCTGAGTAACAACTTGGGTTGTTACAGTTACAATTAGTGAACTAGATCATTAGTTTGATATTAAAACTATGACCAGGTTTTGCCTCCTATCGTAGTGCACTTTGATAAGTACAATTTAAACAAACTAAGTATCTTAAGTCACCTTACGTAGAACACTAAGTATACTTATAATTATGTTATTTAACAGCTTAGCTTGAGACAGAAACTGCGACCGAGTTCTACCTCTTATCGAAGTGTGCTTCTATAAGTGCAGTTTTAAACAAGCTAAGTGTTAAATCCACCTTTCTTGGAAACATACAATCATGTGTACATAACCTTACCAACTGATAATTTTAAGTAAAATCCTAAGCAAAGCTAGTTATGGAAATTAGAACTAGGAGTCAAAATCCATTTGGATAGATTCTGCATAATGGAGACACTTGATTCATTATCTAATTTTAAATCATTTTCTGGATTTCTAAATTTTAAGACATGTATTGTAAGAATTATAAACATAAGCATTAGTATGATGCATAAGTATTAGTGATGATTTATGAGTAATGAAGTGTTGTATACATCAACATGGGAATGAAAGGATGCAACTGCATCACAGTAAACTGCATTCCTAAAAAGATGTATGTATACATTGAACTGTATGACACATAGTAGTTTAGTGATATTCTAATTGCACGATAGTGGCATAAAATATTATTGCATATTCAGATGCATAACTTCAGTGATATATATTATAGTCTTATATTATTATTACTCAGTTTTAGATTATTTACTATTTATGTACTTTCAGTATTTCAATTTATAGTTCAGTTTTATTTTACTTTACTTCAATTTTGTGCAGTTTTGTACAGTTTTATACTTTCAACTAAATGTACAGTATTTCTGTAGTTTTGTTTTCACTATTTAAATGTTAAGTGAATAATTTGAACTACTTAGATTAGTTTTGATATATTAGACTTATTGTCTAACACTTGATACTTTTGGGATCCGGTAATTTGCTAGATCTTGAGTAGTATATTGAGCCAGGTCAAGAGGACTCACAGGAGAGCTAGGAAGAGTTCATGGAGCACTAGTGGACTCTTTTCTAATTTTATTATTTTGCTTAGTTACTATTTCAGTCCAATACTTAGACTCATTTCGTGTATTTTAGTAAATCGTTTGTAATAATTCTAGATGTATTTTATTTTCTTTTTTGAGATGAATATTTCACTAAGCTTCAGTGATAAATATTTTTGGATGTTTGCTTTAGCTTCCGCACTCTGTTTATATATTACTTATACTTAGTATTGTGATATGATCAGCATACTGGAAATGTTGATAACTTATACATTTATTGGATTCTTCATGTGTGTATTAAATCTAATGTATGTATTGGTCTAATACTTAGGATAAGGATACTACTCTTATCTTAATTATTAGCTCTCAACCCTCCTTGAGATTGAGTCAACAGCCCTTTAATGTTAGTTCGAGCTATTCAGAGAGATGGAAAGTTCATTCTCGAGTGGCACACTACTCCACCGCCAAAATTGATTATGAATCTTTTTTATGCACGCGGTGACGAGGTGGGGTGCTACAGTTGGTATCAAAGAAATATCATAAAGTGTAAGATAAGGAAATGTTCCTATCTACTTTATGATCCATTCCCTATAATAGTTAAGATCACAATCACTAAGTGTAAGAAAAGCAGCATCCATAGTTCATCTAACTAGAATCTCAAAAATGAAACTAAGAATATTTGAAAATGGCACCTTAGGAGTTGAACAAACCATAAAAGAGTAAAATATGGTTAAAGGTTAAATATAAGTAACAAAGGACATCTTAGGATCTGAACGGACTTTAAAAAAATACAATATACAAGTTAAATGATTTTAATTGAAATAAGTGGAAAACCAAAACTAATAATTGAATGAAATTTTTGGGATGGAATTTTAGGAGTTCAATTTCTTCTTCTACCTTAGATTATTCAATGAGTATTCGGCAGATGATTTCCAAGATGACAAAGTCTATGGAAGGATCGTTGAAGGAGTATCTCCTTGCGGAGTAGAAGTGCTGGATAATATTTTAGTTTGTCCGACCTTCAGAGGACCTATTCTCCCTATTTTTGCCAGAGAGTGGTTGGATCATGTGACCACTACTTTTTGAGAGACAACTTGTCCTGATGGCTATCATCTCCAGATTATGCGAATTCTACTTGCAGGTTCTGCCGGTAGATGGTAGTATTGGATATATAAAAGATTAGCTAGGAAGCATCGAGCAGTAACATTTGATGATTTTTGTGCTGCCTTTAGGACAGAGTATTATAGCTGATGTCCTTAAACTTCATATCATATCTTACTTTCATATCAGTTTATCTTTTTGTCTACCTATGTAACTTTTCTTTTAAGAAAGTGATGATCGAAAAAGATAAGCAGATCTTTGTTTCATTCGCTAAATTCATGCTTTGTTGCAGTCATGAATTTAGGATCTTCTTCAGATCTTAACCCGATTAAGAATGCAATTTTGTCATCTAGCATACTCAAGGAAACAAATTTAATGGCTAATCTGATAAGAGCGCTAATAGAAAGCAATGCGCAGCAGGCGCAAGAAACCTGTGCTCTGATTTTATCTGCTCTCTAGCAATCTGTACAACAATTAAGAATTACATCATCCTCACATTTCACAAAAGATGGGATCCTACACAATTTCCTATGTCTCAGAACACCCATGTTCAATGGAGCGCTAAATCCAATGAACACTATGAACTGGCTCAAGATAACTGAAAAGAACCTAGCCAGCATTAAATGCCCAAATTCAGAAGCTATTCTCTTGGTCACCCACCTGTTTCAAGAGAAAGCAGTGTACTAGTGGGAGAATGAATGAAATAGTAAGTTTACTGAATTTGAGTTAGAAGATATCCATGGGATATGTTCTTGGAAGCATTCCGTGAAGCATTCATTCCAGCATCGGCACAGGCAATCCTGGAGGACAAACTCTTCCACCTCATTAAAGGAAACAAATACGTATTCGACTACAAATAAGAGTTCCGGAGACTGTCACATTTTGTTCCTGACTTGGTTAGAACTGAGGCGGCTAGGTGCCACAGATTCTTGAAAGGATTAAGGGACTCTACAAAACCTCATCTTGTGTCCCGCCAAATCAAAAATTTGGTAGAATTGATCAAGGCGGCTCGCCTCAAAGATGGATTTTAAGGTCAAATGGACCAGAAACGTAAGGCTGCATTTTTATAGCCAAGAAAGGTGTAGTGCCCCGTCCCGTTGCCGTGCACAAAGTGGTAAAGTCATAATTCGACGACAGAGCGGCGTGTCACTCAGGGAGGAATATCCCATCTCCCTGAATAGCTGAAAACCAAACCCATCTGAAGGGCTACTGACTCAACCTCAAGGAGGTTGAGAGCTAATACTTAAGATAAGAGTAGTATTCTTATCCCAAGTATTAGACCAATATATACATTGGATGTAAAACAAATGAGGAATTCAATATATGTATAAGATTTTAGCATTTCCAGTATACTAATCACATCACAATACTAAGTATAAGTAGTATATATCAGAGTGCAGAAGCTAAGCAGTCATCCAAAAACATTCACCTTTGAAGCTATATAAAATATTCATCTCACAAAAGAAAAGAAAATATATCCTGAATTGTTACAAATAGTTTACTGAAATACATACATAAAAGCTAAGTATTGAACTGAAATAAACTAACTAGAAAATAAGCTGGGGAAGGGTCCACTAGTGCTCCACAGGCTCCTCTAGAACCTCCTGAGTGTCCTCCTGACCTTACTCAATATACTACTCAAGATCTATCAAATTACCGAATCCCAAAAGTACACCATATTTGACAATAAGTCTAACACATTGAAACAAATATAAATAGTTCTAGTTATTCATTTAATATTTACATAATATAAATAAATATGCAATAAAAATTATAAAGTAACTAATGTATAGAACTGTATAAGACTGTACAAAACTGAAGAAAAGTAAGGTAAAGTTGTATTGAAAATTGAATACTGAAAGTAAGCAAAAACAGTAATGGATCTAAAATTGAGTAATAGCATGTAAACTATGCTGTATGCCACTAAAACTGTGCATCTGAATATGCTACAATACTGTATACTGCTGATATGCAACAAAAATTTCACTGAATAGCTATGAGTCATACGATCCAATGTATACATACATCCAGTTGGGAACTGTAATGCCAATGCATCCGGAAATTCCCCAGTCAATGTATGCAACATTCTGTAACCCATAAATCATCACTAATACTCATACATCATCACTAATGCTAAACATCATGCTTATGCTCATGCTTCTAGGCTACATGAGGTAAATCCTAATATCCAGAAAATGCTTTGAAATACGATAATGAATTCAATGTCTCCATTGTGCAGAATCTTATAAAAATGAAGAAATCTGACTCCTATATTCTAGTTTGATAATTGGTTAAAGTTGAGAGTTTACTTAAAAATAATTAGTTGGGAAGCTTATATACATATATTTAGCATGTTTCAAGAAAAGTGGATTTAACCCTTAGCTTGTTTTAAAATGCACATATCGAAGCGCACTTCGATAAGAGACAGAATCCGGTCACAGTTTATATCTCAAGCTAAGCTGTTAAATAACCTAATTACAAGCATACTTAGTGTTCTACGCAAAGTGACTTGAGATACTTAGTTTTCTTAAACTGCACTTTTTAAAAGGCACTACGATAGGAGGCAGAACCTGATCGCAGTTTACATCTCAAACTAAGGATCTTGTTCACTAATTATAACACTCTTAGTCTTGGAAGATTTACTCTAACAAGACTGTATTTGTCTAATCCATTGGGATAGCACCTGATCATAAGTCCACATTGGAGTGAATCAACCAATCCTGAATACTACTGAAATAATCTAGCACTATGGGTATTCCCTATTATACCTCAGCAATAATCTGGGTTCAGAAGATTCTATTTAATCAATAAGGATTTATCAAAGTTATCGATACCTATGCTAAATAGGTGAGTCCTACGCAAGGCTCCAAGGATGTGATCAAAAGATCACTCAATAATGGTTTTTACTGCAAGGGGGAAGTTTCATTCTAACTGCTTTAAGTGATTCCTATCATGAGGTGTTAAGATCAACTTTTAAGGTTATGAAGAATCATCTAAGATTCCTACCTCAATAAGTTTCAAAAGTTCTTCCTACCTTAATGTATTAATAATTAAGGTCTTTAAACATTTCAAGAACGATCCTAAAGCAAGATTCTTAAGATCTCACTTTTCTACTTCTTAAGTTAACATTCAAGGTTTACTTATTGGACTTGGATTAAAGTGATCAGATCAGATGATTAAAATTCATCTGATCCTTTTCTATTCTACAATCATGGGATAAAATCAAAGATATTATCAGAGTTAGATCATTCCATAAATCATTATAATTTTATTATCCATCTTATGCGAATTGTCTTATATAAGAGAAAATCAAAGATCTAAAGTTTAGATTCAGATGATTTCAATCACACAAATTTAATATTAACCTTAGCACTTCTAATTCAATAATTTAAGATCAATATCAAATCATATGCATTATTAGAATAATGTCAATTGCATTATCTTACAATCAGGTTAATTGATTAAGGTGATTAAGATTTAGATCTTAATCAAAATAAGTTAGGGCTTAACCCTTAGCCTTACCATAATTAAGACGAATGGTTAATTTATAGATCAATGACAAAGCAATATATTATTAGTGTATTATTGATGTCAAATTTTAGATTTAGATTAAGTATCATTTGCTTATTCAAGTTCTCAAGATTTCATTATAGTTTAATGTCTGTAACGCCTCATCCCGTCGCCGTGCGCAAAAGACAAGTATCATTTTATGATTTGGCGGCAGAACGGTGCGCTACTCGGGAGTGGTAGGCCACACAGTAAAACCCATCGTCCCAAATAGGCTAAAGAGACAGAGCCATACTGAAGGCCGCTGACTCGAACCCTAAGAGTAGGTCCGAGAGTCAATATCTAAGATAAGAATGAGAAACTTATCTTAGGTATTAGACTGGCACATACATAAGGTCCAAGGGAGTGAGAAAGAACCCATGTATGTTATAAAATATATCAGCGTTTCCAGTACGCCGATCACATCACAATACTATGTATAGTAGTATAACAGAGTGCGGAAGCTAAAAGCAAAATATCCAGAATACATTCATCTCAAGCAATAGTAAATGTCCATCTCAGAAAAGAAAAGTAAAAGTACATCCAGAGTTTATTACAAACCATTAAAAATGTAGAAATATAAAGAGTCTATCTAAAATGCTAAAAAGAACTTGAAAGTAAAAGCAGGTGCTCAATCCCCTATAGCTCCAATTGCTCCTCCTGAGTCTCTGGGACATCCTCCTGACCTGCCTCCAACAACTGCTTGGGATCTAGCAAATTGCCAGATCCCAAAAGTACCCCATGTTAGACAAGAAGTCTAACACATCGAAGCTAGCTATACAAGCTAAACTAAACATAACAAATGTGCAAGAACGTAAAGTAAAAGTGCAGGAAAACCTGTAAAGACATCAAATAACTGAACTGTAAGAACTAAGCAAAGTAAAACTGCATCAAAACTAAATACTGAAAGTAAATGAAAATGTCAGATGCTCATAAACCAATGTTAAAGGAATGTCAAATGCTGAGAAGGATGCTATAAGCTGCACTATATGCCACTGAAACAATACTCACAAGTATGCTATACCACGGTATATCACAGAATTATCACTGAAGGTTTATGAGTAGTACGATCCAATGTAAGCACAACAGTTAGGAAGTCAGTATAGTGACACAGATGCACCCTGAAATTCCTCAGTCTATGTATATAATATTCTAAATCTCATACTGTATCACTGATACCCATGTGTGATAACAGAAGGAATGAGTTCAACTCATGTTTATGCTTATGCTTATGCCACTATGTTAATGAATGAGAATTCCCAAAATCCATGAAGAATATTGTAAGAAACAGTATTGAATCCTAGGTCTCCACTGTGCAGAATCATGCTAGAAGGATTCTAACTCCAAATTTCTAGATCGATATTTGGTTAAAGTTGCTTAGTTACTTAAGGATCATTAGGTGGGGTGATTGTATACACATATTGAATATGATCCAAGGGTAGAACTCACAACATTTAGTTTGATTATGCCACCCTAATGAAGCGATCTTTATTAGGAGGCACCATCCAATGATGATTTTGTATCTCAAACTAAGCATTAAGTCACTAAACTCATAATCATACTTAGCGCTTAATTAAGGTGAATCCCGTTACTTAGTTTATTTGAGCCAACCTATTGAAGCGATCTTCGCTAGGAGGCATTGCCCGATGCCAATTTGTCTTTCAATTAAACTAAGGAATGGTTACCTGTTTAATACACTCTTAGGATTGATTGATTTACTCTAAGCGAGGTTATATCCGCCTAAGCCCGTAGGATAGCAACAAAGATAAATCTTACTTAGAGTGGCTCAACCAATCCTGACTATTACTAGGGACCAGTAATATGGGTATACTATACTACACTATCCAATAATCCAGGTTCAATCAAATCTATTTAATAAAACAAGGATTTATCAAGACTACAAGTCTTAAACTAATAAGTAAGTCCAAGTTTCATCAAGTGAATGTGATCCAAGATCACTCAATATGGATTCTACCACAAGGAGATGTATCTCTTCTAATGTCTAAAGTGATTACTACCACAAGGAGAATAGATCAATCTCTAAGGTGATGGGATCTTCTATACTTCTACCTCAAGGATTCATACAAGGCCTCGTACCTCATGATATATGAATTTAGGTCTTTTAAATAATTCAAGATGACCTTATGAAGAGAAACTTTAAGGTTCTCTCCTCTAAATGTTAACATTAAGCTATTAGGTTCTGATTCATATTTAGGTTTAGGATGGTTAGATCAGATGATTAGGTCATCTGGTCACTCTCAATCTAAGATCATGGGATCTAAATCAGGAAGATTTTTAGGACTTAGATCGCTTAATAAATCAATATGATTTTATTAATCTTCATATGCTAGTCATCTGACTTTAGGAGAGAATCAGGAATCTTAAGGCTTGATTCAGATTAAGAAGTCACATAGGATTATCATTAACCCTAATTTGTCTAATTCAATGTTTAGAATCAATAATGAATTAGATGTATTATTGGAAAATGTTCATTTCAAAGTCTTGTAATCAATATAATTAAGTTAGGGTTCTTATGGTTTTAGATTTTTCTTAAGTAGATTAGGGTTTGACTCCTTCTCATATCTTAAGCAAAATCAAGTGTGGATTTAAAGATCAATGTCAAATCAGTAGATTAATTATGCATTATTGGTGGCAATCTCAGACCTAGATCAAGTCTTAAAAGCTTGATCCAAATCTTAAGATTTCTTAAGTTAATTAAGATATTTAAGATTCTAAATCTTTAGATTTATTCAAGTATATTTAATAAGGTTATAAAGGATGATTTCATCTTTTACTTAGCTTACTGTTAATAGTCAGAATAACAATCAAAGTTTAATAAACAGAGGTAACTTAGTGCTAATCAAACCCTAATTCTAATCAAAAAGGATTAGCACATAAGTAAAAATCCAACCATTCAAATTATATGATTTTTGGCACACAAGCTCTAATTAACCATACAAGTAATCAGAGACTAAGTTTGCAAAGATCCAGTAAGTATAAACCCTAAAATTTACTAATCATGTTTTAACAAAATTAGGGCCTAATTAAGAGTACAAAATTCAAAAAAATATTCTACTTATCACATGCATTCTATTCATCCTAAGTAAACTAATGACACCCTAAACTTGCACTTTGGATAAGTGGAATGGCTAATTTGCCCTAATTAAGATCCACTATAATTAGGTAATAATTAAAGATCTAACCATCACATGCATGATTTTATTTTGTATTTAGGTTCCTGAGATTTTTCTGATCATTTTCATATATGATATTATAGGATTTGGACCAGTGGATTAAAAGTTATTTAAATAATACATTCTGCATTTTTATTTAATCAAAATCCTGTGATTTGATAAATTGAATTATTTTCCTTAAGGAAAATAATTCTAAAATTCAGATTTAATTAAAACGGATCGGCCCTATTTCAAAACGTGCAGGTCGACTAGGGCCCGGGAGACCCGGCACTGTCGCACCGCGCAGGTCATGGGTCGACCCGGCCCGCACAGTGCCGTCGTCCCCGATCCTTCATCCTGACGAATAGAACCGAATGGGGAACCCTAATCGCCAAAATTCCGGCGCATCCAGGCCCCGGCTCGGCCAGAATTCGATCGCTACTCCATTACCATGGTCAGACACATCGATTGGGACTCGAAGCCCCTTGTGAGATGGTCTGGATCAGCCAGACCTTACTCACCCGAGGATTCCTCCATTAGAGTTACTGTGGGGAGATAATTCTCCCCACAAAGGCTATGCCAGACCCCGGGCTCGATCCCTACACCATCAGGGAGGTGAGGCGGATCGAAGCCCTCTTGTCAGGGGGTCTGGGGTGGTCTGGATGGCTGGGTCCTTACTTGACCGAGGCGATCCAGAAGGAATTAAACCCGATCGATCAATTCGATTGATCGGGGCTAACCTAGGCCCTAATTATGATATGGCTGGGTTCGTATTGACAATAAGTACAAAAACACATCAAATGGAATAGGGTTTGAGCCTGATTAGCTTGAATCCTGCAACTGGGGTACCTGGACTTTGTCGAAGGGTGTGCAGGCATCGCGGGAGCAAATGCTGGGCTGGCTGAGCTTCCTTGAGCTTTCTCTGAGAGTTCCTGAACTCCAAGAGACTCTTCTATCAGCGGTACGCACGCCTGAATGCCTGGGGAGCTCGGACAGACAGCAGTGGAGCTCGGGAATGGCGGAAGAAAACTCAACTCTAATTGATCAGCAAGGATCAAATGGAGGAGAGCTGAGGCTATTTATAGCCTCAGGGAAGTGCCGTGAAGCTTCCAAAGGCTTTAATTGGGCTGAGGAGGGCCAGAGTGGTCGGGCCATGGCCGAGCTCTCAAAATTCCATTTCGAACTCGGCCGGGCCACGAGGCCCGATTGGGGTCCCTTAGCCATTAGGGAAAGCTCAGCAATGGCTTGCTGAGCTGGAGGCGCGAGTGGGGGACAAGGTGGCAGCTGGCAGTATGGGAAATTCTCCCTGTCGGATTCGCGGATGAGCGGGGACGAAGATCCACAGTGCCAGGTGCCCTGGATGCTGTCTGATCGATCGATCAGAAGGCGCTACTGCTGGGATCGCCCAGATCTTTACGGCCGATCGCGGAAGCGATCCTGGCCGTAGGATCCACGGGACAGATCCAACAACAGATCAACGATTTCGCAGAATTGAATGATGACCGTAGATTGAAAAGGCAGAACGATCAGATGCGTGGGATCCCGGTGTCACGTGCCACGGGCTCCGCAGCGGATCGCCCGCGGTCCGCACAGTGGATCCCGGCTGTTAATTTAGTTAAATGGGTATTTTTGCAAAATTAAATTGTTTGGAACCCTTTTATGCAATTGAACCTTTTTAATTCAAATTGAATTAGGGTCCAAATGAATTCTAAAATGCACTAAATTATCACCATTAGCTAATTTGGGGGTGAGAAATTCAAAAATGCAATCAGATTTTAATTCTGAGATCAAAATATTTTGGGTCTAGATTAAGGCATCTAGATTGATCAAATTACAAATTTGACTTAGAGAAGTTTAATGGACTTCAAATCTTCTAGTTAGGCTTAAATTGATATTCTAAAGGCAATTATGATAAAAACTAATTAAGAAATCTATATTTTGCATGGTAATAACTTAGGGTTGTTACAGACTCCCCTGCTTAAGAATGATGTTATCCTCGACATGATATCAAGAGAGGACAATAAGGAAAAGTGAAGCACATGAGTAAGACTTTAAAACTAAAGAGTACCTGGGATTTCAAAGAGACTTGGATATTTCTTTCTCATATCTTCCTCTTTTTCCCAAGTAGATTCTTCTAAAGAGCGATTTCTCCATTGAACTTTTACCATTGGGATTGAGCAATTCCTTAGTTGCTTTTCATCATGAGCTAAGATCTTAATTGGTTCTTCTGCATAGGAAAGATCTGGTTGTAGTGATACGGCTAGAAGTTGAATTAAGTGAGATGGATCACAGAGACATCTCCGTAGAGATGAGATGTGAAATACATTATGAACTGCAGAGAAATCTTCAGGAAGCTTTAATCGATACACTACAGAACCAATCTTTTCTAGTACTTAAAATGGTCCGATGTAGCGAGGACTTAACTTTCTGGCTACACCAAAATGATAAATGCCCTTCATAGGACTCACTTTAAGGTACACATGATTTCCCACCTCAAGGTCCAAAGCACGATGATGAGTATCGTGATATTTACTCTGTTGGACTTGAGCTGCTTTGATTCTTTGCTGGATCAGTTGAATCTTGTGATTTGATTCTTCAACTAGCTCTAACCCATAAAGTTGAACACTACCAGTTTCGGACCATGCTAAAGGCATACTACATTTCCTGCCGTACAGGGCTTCATACGGAGCCATACTGATACTTGCTTGAAAACTATTATTGTACGCAAATTCTACTAAAGGAAGGTGGTCCTCCCAAAAACCTCCAAAGTCCAGAATATAGAGACGAAGGAGATCTTCCATAACCTGGTTGACTCTTTCTGTTTGTCCATCTGTTTGAGGATGAAAGGCGGTACTCATAGCTAGAGTAGTTCCCAAGTCTTGATGAACTGCTTGCCAAAATTTAGAAGTGAAACAGCTATCTTGATCAGATACAATGGATCTCAGAATCCCATGGAGTCGAATAATTTCCTTGATATATAAATTTGCCAGTTTTTCCACAGAATCCATTTGACGCATAGGGATGAAGTGAGATGACTTGGTCAATCAATCGACAATGACCCAAATTGAATCTGTGCCTGATCGTACTTTAGGCAAACCCATAACAAAATCCATAGAGATGTCGAACCACTTCCACTCAGGAATTGCTAGAGGGTGAAGAAGTCCTCCAGTCTTTTGATGCTCGGCTTTGACTAAACAGCAAGCGTGACATTTTGCCACAAATTCTGCCACACTCTTGTTCATTCCAGGCCACCAGAATGATTTCTTTAGATCTTGATACATCTTGGTACTACCTGGATGCACTTGGTAACCAGAATTATGGCCTTCGACCAGAATCTCTTGATGCATGGATTTGGGAATCCATAGACGATCACCTTAGTAAATTACGTTACCACGAAGCTGAAGGTTGAAGCGACGTCCACTTTCGATACGACTTTGAACTTCAAATAATCCTCATCCTTGGTTTGAGAGATGAAGACATCATGATGGAAAGTAGGTTCAACCGAGCTCATGGATACTAGTGTACTTAGCATATCTCCACGCACGGGCCTGATTTCAAATTTTTGGAATTCTTCCTCCAATGCACTTGTGCAAATAGAAGATAGCGTAGCATGACGACTGAGTGCATCTGCTACGACATTTGCTTTTCCCAGGTGATACTGAATGCTTAAGTCGTAATCTCTTATTAACTCAAGCCATCTTCACTGTCGATAATTCAACTCGCGTTGGGTGAAAATGCTTTTCCCAGGTGATACTCGTGATTTCAACTGCCGAGATGCATAGGCTATGACTCTTCCTTCCTGCATTAATACACATCCCAAACTTGTACCAGATGCGTCGGTATAAACCTGGAAATTCAATCCTTCCTTGGGTAAGGCGAGAACTGGGGCAGAAGAAAGAGCATCTTTCAATGTTTGGAACACTTTTTCACACTCTAGACTCCAAACAAAAGGTACTGCTTTTTGAGTCAGCCTGGTAAAAGGAAATGCAATTTGTGAGAAACCTTTGACAAACTTTTTGTAATAGCCTGCCAGTCCTAAGAAGCTTCTGATATCCATCACAGATTTTGGTTGTGACCAATCTCGAACTGTGCTTACCTTGTTTTGATCCACTATGATCCCTTGAGAGTCAATGACGTGACCCAAAAAGGCGATAGAATCAAGCCAGAATTCGCACTTAGAATACTTAGCATAGAGTTCATGGTTCCTGAGCTCTTCAAGTACTATACGAAGGTGTTTTTCATGATCGGTCTTATTCTTGGAATAGATCAGTATGTCGTCGATGAAGACGATGACGAATTTATCCAGATGTGCTTTCAACACACGCTGCATTAAGTCCATAAATATGGACGGTGCATTCGTCAATCCAAAAGACATCACCAAAAATTCGTAATGTCCATAACTAGTTCAAAATGCTGTTTTCTCAATATCAGAATTCTTAACTCGCAATTGATGATACCCAGATCGCAAGTCTATCTTGGAGAAGACCTTTGCTCCAGATAACTGATCAAACAAATCATCGATACGTGGCAAAGGGTATTTGTTCTTGATAATTACTTTGTTTAATTCCCTATAATCAATGCACATCCTCATGAATCCATCTTTCTTCTTAACGAACAGCACCAGCGATCCCCAAGGGGATGAACTTGGACGGATGAGACCCTTCCCTAATAATTCTTGAAGTTGGTTATTCAGTTCTTGGAGTTCTCTAGGTGCCATGCGATACGGAACTTTTGACAGTGGTTGGATTCCAGGAATTACTTCTATGGTGAACTCTACTTCTCTATTCGGAGGAAGACCAGGCAGGTCTTCAGGGAAAATATCAAGAAATTCACAAACTACACGGTTCTCGAAAAGAGGTATGACTTTTTTCTTTTCTCCCAACATTATTACAAGGTACGCACTGCACCCCTTCTTGACTAGTTTTTCTGCTACCATGGCGTTGATTAATGACGATTGGATACTAAATTTTCCCAAGAATGATTTGGAGTTTCTTCCGCTGCCCAAGGTTATTTTCTTCTTTTGGCAGTTTATGGATGCACCATGTTGACTTAACCAATTCATACCTAGGATTATGTCGAAGTTGGTAATTGGCAGTAGAATTAGCTTAGCTCCAAAGTTTTTATCCTCAATAGGAATATATAGATTGCAGAATTGTTGAGACTGCATACGAGCTCCAGAAGGTAGCCCAATACTTAATGAACTGGCTAGTTGATGTGTCTGTAGTTTAAGTGTTTTAGCCCATTCTTCCGATACGAAAGAATGACTTTCTGTAACAACCCGAGTTGTTACTTTAGTCAATTAGAACTAATCTTAGTCTTAAAATTAATCTTAAGTGCTAATTAGGTCATTTGGAGTCAACTACCAAGATCCAGTCCAAACCAGAGGTCAAACGAATTAAATCTTTATTTTGAGAATTTCAGGAACCTCGAAAATTGACCTATTTAAATTGACCTCTAATCGAAAAATGGACACCGCCATTGCGTTCCTTGACCCCAAATTAGCTTGGGGTGAAGTTTTTGTGTCAATCGGAAGTCGTCGAAATTTCCACGAATATTTTAATAATAAAAATATCACGGAAATCGAGGTATCAAAATACTCGTCGGATCAAAAATCCGACTGTGCCATTGAATTCCTTGACCCCAAATTAGCTAGGAAAAACATGTTCAAAATTCTTTTCTGAAAATGTTAAAAAAAAAAGAATAATAATAATAATTAATTAACTAATTAATTATTAATTAATTAATTAACGGCGCCGTACGACGCCGTTAACTCTAGTTAACGGTGCCGTCAGATCGGACGGATCCATCCGGACCGTCCGATCGCGCGCGGATCCACCGGCCCTCGGCCGCGATCCGCGTCACGCGGTCAGGAGCGATCCAGACCGTCCGATCGCGCGCGCATCCGACGGCCCTCGGCCGCGATCCGCGTCACGCGGTCTGGAGTGATCCGGACCGTCCGCGATCGCACAGATCTTACGGTCCGGAGGCGTCTTCCTCGTCCTCTCCGCCCGCGTGACACGTGGTGGCCCGTCGCGTTTTCTGGCCAATCCGGCCGCATCCAGACCTCGGCCTACCCCTAGGATCCCAGTTTACACCGATCGGAGCCCGGATCGAGCCGAAATCAAGCCCCGAAGTCCGCCTTATTTTTCCGCCGATTACCTTCACCGTCTCGACCTTCAGGTACCCCGATCTCCCTCGTTTACCATTCGATCATTGCAAAAATTGTAGGATAGGTAGATCAACATGTCCTCTTCACATCCACCGTTCCGATCGGGCTAAAACCCATCCGATCGGGCGCACCAGGTCTCCGAAGCGGGCTGGGTTCGGTCCGCCAAACCCCCGGAAGGCGAAGCGTCTCGCTTCCGGGCCGGGCCGGGTCGACCCGAGCCCGCCCCGCCCCGCCCGGGTCGGGTCCGTGTCAGCCGCGGGTGGGGCCCACCAGGCCACGTGGCAGCCTACGGGCCCGCCACGTGTCACGTGGGGGCCCACGGCCCGAGCCCGCGCGGCTCTTCGGCTCCCCTGTGGGGCCCACAGCGCCACGTGGCCGCGTCTGGGCCCGCCACGTGACAAGTGGGACCCACTGTCCGGTCACCCGAGCTGACTCAGCCCAGGTGGGGCCCACAGCGCCACGTGGCAGCCTCTGTCAGTGCCACGTGTCAAGTGGGACCCACTGCCCCGTCACCCGAGCTGAGTCGGTAGCCCGTGGGACCCACAGTACCACGTTGCAGCGTCTAGCAGTGCCACGTGTCAGGTGGGCCCACTGCCCGTCACCCGAGCTGAGTCAGCAGCCCGTGGGACCCACAGTGCCACGTGGCCGCCTCTGGTAGTGCCACGTGTCAAGTGGGCCCACTGTCCAGTTAGCCGAGCTGAGTGAGCAACCTGTGGGGCCACAGTGCCACGTGGCAGCCTCTGGAAGTGCCACGTGTCAGTGGGGCTCACTGTCAGTTAATTAGAAATTAATTAAATTACTGTTAGTGTTAATTAATTATCGTTAGCCCTAATTAATTACAGTTAGTGTTAATTAACCCAGGATTAGTGTTAATTACTTTTGAACAGTAACTTTATTTAATTAAAAATAATTAGACAATTAATTAATATTAATTAAATGTTAATTTAATCCTAAATAATAATTAGTATAATTAATTACTTTTGAACAATAAAACCTAATTAATTATATTTAATTTAATATTAACAGATAATTAAGATTAATTAAAAAGTGATTAGCACTAATTACTTTGCTACAGTAAATTAATTAATTAATTAATATCAATTAATAATTAATTAAAAATCAGAAATATTACATTTAAACTTTAGGAATGAACAGTAAAATAATTCAATTTGAATAAATAAATAGTAAAATAATTCAAATTATATTTTTGAATAGTAAAACTTAAAAGTTTAATAACTTTTTGTAGGATGATCCAAACATAGCCAATATGGGTCTTAAAATACTCATAAAAATATGTAGGATCAAATGGCATGATGTAAAATTTCGTTTCGGGGTACACATAACGAGATAGCATTTTGGGGCCTCTGTAAGACCCCATAACTTTTTACCCGATTATCGAAACATAGTCAATATGGGTCTTAAAATGCTCAGGAGAGCGGCTCCGTCACCATGGTAGTATTAGTTTTCTCATTTGGATATCAGGACAAAAAGTCAACACTAGAATTTAGAGTTGACTTTAGTGAAAAATGACCAAAATGCCCTTGGACTTCAAATGGCCATAACTTGGTCAATTTAACTCCAAATCCAAAAATTCAAGAAGCTACCCAGTTTAGCATTTTAATGTCATCATTTCATAGAAATAATATTTAGGATTTGAACCCTAAAATTTAGGAAAATGACCAAAATACCCCTAGCCTTATTTTAGCCATAACTCGGTCGTTTCTCGTCCAAATTGGACGTACTTACTGTCCATCTTCAAGTTAGACAGTAAGGAATTAGTTGGAGAAGAGAAAACTCAGTTTGAACCCATAAATCAAAAGTTGACTTTTTGACCCTTAAAGTAGGGGCAAAATAGTCATTTTACCTTAAAATTGGAGATTACTCAACCATATCCCTTAATTAAACTTTTAGAATACTAGGATTAATAATGTAATCATATTAATACCATATAAGTAAATAAAACAAGTCATTAAATTGAATTCCAATAATTTTTCCTAAGTCTTAAGCATCCCACCTTAATGACCTTTCCTGAGACTAGGACTAGATCATAGGTTAGTGTTCATTCATTGGGTAAATTGGGTTATCCTATTGGTGAAACCTTGGTTTTAGTAGTTTCTAGATATTATTTTGTCTTACAACCCATTCTGATTAGTTTATCTTTTAACTTTAGATTTAAGATAGGAGATTTATCCTATTAAGTTTGATTACTTAATAGGATCTGCCTTAACTAGTAGATCACTTATAGTATAAAACCTAGAACTTAGGTCTTATCCAGTTTGGATTATGTAATTAAACCTAAAATCTCATAGTGTTTAATCCATAATCTATAGGTTTAGAAGATCTTGATCAGATCTTAGTTAGAACGTCTAAATTCACAAAATTAGGACGTATGATTTATTTATTTAATTCGTAATCATCTATCTGATTGAACTAGATTGGAACCTGATCAGTTCCAATCCTTTTTTAACTTATAAGGACGAATTTCTGAGTTACACTCGATAGTAGGAAAATGGTGATCCTGAACTTGTGTAACTTGGGATAGTTAGCTGGTTAAGTAGAAAATAAATGATATCACCATGTTTAGTCGAGTCTCTTGCTTACTTGTTATTTGTTGCTACGCATACCTTGTATTTTTGTGCCTTATATTTTCTTTGAACATATCATATAAGACATTTGATGCATAAATAAAATGTTAGGAAATTATGGAGACTCCTTAGATTCCTTATGAAAATATTAAAGTAAATAAGTGAAATGATAATAAAGTGATGTGATTGAGTTGCCTCTCAGTGGTTTTCTTTTGATCAGACTGAATGTTGCCCTAGCCGTATCGTGCTAGGAGTTGCCCTAGCCGTACTGTGCTAGGATATTTCAGTATGATAGTTGGTGACCTAACCGTATCGAGATAGGAGTATTCCTAGTCGTATCGTGTTAGGGCCATATATGTGACTGTTGTTAGCTTAGTCACATCGAGCTAGGAGTAGCCCTAGCCGTATCGTGCTAAGATCTTCAGTTTCTTTTGGCGAGCTAGTGTAGCTCTTTTCTGTATGGCAGTTGATGTATTATAGTTTTATATGCAGTTGTGGTTGTTTCAGTATATTCTTTTTTTCAGTCAGCTATTTCTTTGTACAGCTTTATATATATTTAGGATGTTAGACTCTTGCTGCTATATGTATATATCACTACTGAGTTATTCATTTTTAATTAGCATATTATTTTTATTGATCACCAGCATGTTTAGGATGTAGAATTTTTCTTCCAGTATTATTCAGTTATATTTACACTCATATGCCTTTCTTTGATTACTTATTATGTGAGGCATGCTTCAGCCTCTTTTTTTTGCCTTGTTTATACTATAGAGCATAGTCTATAGTTTGCCTTTTTACTTGTATTTCCTACTGCTCCTGTATTTACACATCATGCTTATAAGTAAATGGTAAAATGGTGATATTACATAACCTTATTAAAAATTCAGCTTAAAATATACTTAGACAATTGTCTAACCAAATTTTCTCTTGTTTTGGCTGGGGCCCTACATTGTGAAATCGACAATGTCAGGCTTAAAGCAGTTTGAGAAGCCTGCACCCGAGGAGGAGCCTTACTTAGAGGAGGCGCAGCAGTTGGGGCCAGAAGATATCTAGTCATTTACTGCCTGTGAGGATGAGTGGATTTTGAACATTTATTTTGTTAAACTTTAATTAATGTAATAATACAGGTACCTGTGACTATGTGTTCAGATTTCACTATGCTACTTTTTTGAGTTATATTTCTCTTCTTATATACATTATGATGCTTGGATGTCATTTATTTATCGCTTCCGCACTCTGTATTTTTACTTATATAGTGACTGCTTGATTGATTCTGAGTTAACCTTTCTTTAATCAAGTGGATTGTGGAGTTTATCCTAATCCAATGCTAAGTGAGGGGTTAACCAGAGTGACACTCAACCCTTAATCTAAACCTATTGAGGGTTAAGGGTGAGGGTCGCCACACTTGCTCCCGTATCGAATAAAACATTACAAGTTGTATTGTTTATTGTTAACGTGCCTATAGTTATGATAATTTGCGTAAGGATAATTATTTAAGAATTGAAATACTAGAATAGTAAGGGACAATTGTTAATATAGCAAGAAAGGGGAATTTATTTAAGGCGTACCTGATACCACGTCATTATTTTCAGGAGCAGAAGCTGGAGTTAACATTTATACTTGGGCAGGTGCCGAGGGTTGTTTGTTCTAGGTCCCTGAATCTTGGCGTTGTAGGTTGACCTTTGCACAGGTACACTTTCCCTTGAGTTTGTCGTAGGAGCCGGCATTATGGTAGGAGCGGGCTCCCGCTGGTTCACGGGTTGAGCATGAAAAGTTTGCTTATGGCGGGAGTAGCCGATGGGCACACCATCTACGGTATTTCTCTCCCTGCACTCATAGTAGCGATGGCCCTTACGGCCACAAGTGAAACATAAACCATCGAAGTGGCAGCACTTCCCGTATAGATGCTTCCTCTTACATTCAGGATTCTGAGGCTGAGGTTGTGTAGTTTCCATATTGTATACTCTGGCCGATTTGTGATGGCCAAAGCGCTCGTCTCGTGGGCGTGTGATCATGGCTTTTCTTTTCTAGTCCAGCTGACCCTGAAATCCTTCTTGCAGACGGGCAGCCTCGATTAATTCTATTAGAGTTTTGAACTGCCGTGAGACTAGGTGGGCTCTAATAGAATCTCTCAGACCTTTCATAAAGAGGTGACACTTAGATGCTTCCGTTCTCACTAGATCTGGAACAAACCTTGGCAGTCTCCTAAATTCTTGTTCATAATCAGACACTGACTTATTTCTTTGGATGAGATGAAGGAGTTCATCCTCTAAAATTGCTTGTGCTGAGGCTGGAATGAAAGCTTCGCGAAATGCTTCGATGAACATATCCCATGGAATGTCCTCCACCTCAAAGTCCGCAAATCTATTATTCCGTTTATTTTCCCACCAGTATTCTGCTTCTTCTTGGAACAGGTAGGTCACCAAATGGATTGCCTCAGAATTAGGGCATTTAATTAAGGCCATATTCTTCTCTACCAATTTATCCATGTTACTATATCCATGTGGTTTAATACCCCGTTGAATGTGGGAGTACGAAAACGAAGGAAATTGTGTAAGACTCCGTCCCCTGAATTATAAGAAGAAGATCTGGAGGATTGTTGTTTGATTGAGAGGATGAGAGATCGTGTCATCCTGCGCCTGTTGCACGTTGCTGTCAATTAAAGCTTTTATTAAATTGGCCATAAGACTTGACTCCTCAGGTCCGCTTGACGATGGGATCATCTTTTTAATAGGAGTAGGAGCAGAGGGGGAACCAGGATTCATAGCTGTAGTTACAATATAAGTTTTAGAAAATTTCATTCATTTTAAAGTTCTTTTTCATAAGAGAAGATACATGGATACATCAAAATATATAAACAAGATAACAAGAAATGACATAAGGAAATTCCTAGGATCTAGTTACAATACTCTACCCAGAAGGCAGCACAAAAGTCATCATATGTGACTATGTGACCTTTCCGAGCTAATCTCCTATCGACCCAATACCACCAACGACTCGCTGATCCCCTCAGTAGGATCTCTACAATCTCCAGGCGGTACTTCTCTGGACAGGCTGTCTCTCGAAGTGCCATGGTAACACGATCTAGCAACTCTTTGGCGAGTGCCGAAAGACTGGTACCTCTGAATGATGAATGAACTAGGATCTTGTCCAGTACCGCGACTCCTCGGGGTGATACTCCATCTACCGTCCTCCGTAGATCTGACCATCTAGAAGGTCATCTATCCAATAATCATCAAACCTCCTAAGGTAGAACAGAAATGCTGACGACGAGTATTCCATCTCCTAAAATAGTTCAACCCATAAATATTTCATTTATTTATTTCTTTCAAAATTTGTTCGAATTCCTAGGGTGTCAGTATTATAGACATAATCTCCCTTTCTATTTCTGAGACAGCTTAATGAACCTTTTGGATGATTGCTTTGCACTACACATAGTAATTGTGATCTTATCATAACGCAGAGAACATGTTATAAAGTAGATAGGAACAAACTCCTTATCTGACACTTTATAATACTTCTCTGATACCAACTGTAACGCCTCATCCCGTCACCGTGCTCAAAAGACAAGTATCATTTTATGATTTGGTGGCAGAATGGTGCGCTACTCGGGAGTGGTGGGCCATACAGTAAAACCCATCGTCCCAAATAGGCTAAAGAAACAGAGCCATACTGAAGGCCGCTGAATCGAACCCTAAGAGTAGGTCCGAGAGTCAATATCTAAGATAAGAATGAGATACTTATCTTAGGTATTGGACTGGCACGTACATAAGGTCCAAGGGAGCGAGAAAGAACCCATGTACATTATAAAATATATCAGCATTTTCAGTACGCCGATCACATCACAATACTATGTATAGTAGTATAACAGAGTGCGGAAGCTAAAAGCAAAACATCTAGAATACATTCATCTCAAGCAATAATAAATGTCCATCCCAGAAAAGAAAAGTAAAAGTACATCTAGAGTTTATTACAAACCATTAAAAATGCAGAAATATAAAGAGTCTATCTAAAATACTAGAAAGAACTAGAAAGTAAAAGCAGGTGCTCAATCCCCTACAGCTCCAATTGCTCCTCCTGAGTCTCTGGGATGTCCTCCTGACCTGCCTCCAATAACTGCTCGGGTTCTAGCAAATTGCCGGATCCCAAAAGTACTCCATGTTAGACAAGAAGTCTAACACATCGAAGCTAGCTATACAAGCTAAACTAAACATAACAAATGTGCAAGAACGTAAAGTAAAAGTGTAGGAAAAACTGTAAAGACATCAAAAAATTGAACTGTAAGAACTAAGCAAAGTAAAACTGCATCAAAACTAAATACTGAAAGTAAATGAAAATGTCAGATGCTCATAAACCAATGTGAAAGGAATGTCAAATGCTGAGAAGGATGCTATAAGCTGCACTATATGCCACTAAAATGATGCTCACAAGTATGCTATACCACGGTATATTACAGAATTATCACTGAAGGTTTATGAGTAGTACAGTCCAATGTAAGCACAACAGTCAGAAAGTCAGTATGGTGATGCAGATACACCTTGAAATTTCCCAGTCTGTGTATATAACATTCTGTATCTCATACTGTATCACTGATACCCATGTGTCACAATAGAAGGAATGAGTTCAACTCATGTTTATGCTTATGCTTATGCCACTATGTTAATGAATGAGAAATCCCAAAATCCATGAAGAATATTGTAAGAAATAGTATTGAATCCTAAGTCTCCACTGTGCAGAATCCTGCTAGAAGGATTCTGACTCCAAATTTCTAGATCGATATTTGGTTAAAGTTGCTTAGTTACTTAAGGATCACTAGGTGGGGTGATTGTATACACATATTGAATATGATGCAAGGGTAGAACTCACAACATTTAGTTTGATTATGCCACCCTAATGAAGTGATCTTTATTAGGAGGCACCATCTGATGACAATTTTGTATCTCAAACTAAGCATTAAGTCACTAAACTCGTGATCATACTTAGCGTCTTAAGGAAGGTGAATCTCGTTACTTAGTTTATTTGAGCCAACCTAATGAAGCGATCTTCGCTAGGAGGCATTGCTCGATGGTAATTTGTCTTTTAATTGAACTAAGGAATGGGTACCCGTTTAATACACTCTTAGGATTGATTGATTTACTCTAAGCGAGGTTATATCCGCCTAAGCCCGCAGGATAGCAACAAAGATAAATCTTACTTAGAGTGACTCAACCAATCCTGACTATTACTGGGGACCAGTAATATGGGTATACTATACTATACTATCCAATAATCCAGGTTCAATCAAATCTATATAATAAAATAAGGATTTATCAAGACTACAAGTCTTAAACTAATAGGTAAGTCCTATACTAAGTTTCATCAAGTGAATGTGATCCAAGATCACTCAATATGGATTCTACCACAAGGAGATGTATCTCTTCTAATGTCTTAAGTGATTACTACCATAAGGAGAATAGATCAATCTCTAAGGTGATGTGATCTTCTATACTTCTACCTCAAGGATTCATACAAGGCCTCCTACCTCATGATATATGAATTTAGGTCTTTTAAATAATTCAAGATGACCTTATGAAGAGAAACTTTAAGGTTCTCTCCTCTAAATGTTAACATTAAGCTATTAGGTTCTGATTCATATTTAGGTTTAGGATGGTTAGATCAGATGATTAGGTCATCTGGTCACTCTCAATCTAAGATCATGGGATCTAAATCAGGAATATTTTTAAGACTTAGATCGCTTAATAAATCAATATGATTTTATTAATCTTCATATGCTAGTCATCTTACTTTAGGAGAAAATCAGGGAACTTAATGTTTGATTCAGATCAAGGAGTCACATAGGATTATTATTAACCCTAATTTGTCTAATTCAATGCTTAGAATCAATAATGAATCAGATGTATTATTGGAAAATGTTCAATTCAAAGTCTTATAATTAATATAATTAAGTTAGGGTTCTTATGATTTTAGATTTTTCTTAAGTATATTAGGGTTTGACTCTTTCTCATATCTTAAGCAAAATCAAGTGTGGATTTAAAGATCAATGTCAAATCAGTAGATTAATTATGCATTATTGGTGGCAATTTCAGACCTAGATCAAGTCTTAAAAGCTTGATCCAAATCTTAAGATTTCTTAAGTTAATTGAGATATTTAAGATTCTAAATTTTTGGATTTATTCAAGTATATTTAATAAGGTTATAAAGGATGATTTCATCTTTTACTTAGCTTACTGTTAATAGTCAGAATAATAATTAAAGTTTAATAAACAGAGGTTACTTAGTGCTAATCAAACACTAATTCCAATCAAAAAGGATTAGCACATAAGTAAAAATCCAACTATTCAAATTACATGATTATTAGCACACAAGCTCTAATTACCCATACAAGTAATCAAAGGCTAAGTTTGCTAAGATCCAGTAAGTATAAACCCTAAAATTCACTAATCATATTTTAACAAAATTAGGGCATAATTAAGAGTACAGAATTCAAAAAATTATTCTACTTAGCACATGCATTATATTCATCCAAAGTAAACTAATGGTACCCTAAACTTGCAATTTGAATATGTGGAATGGCTAATTTGCCCTAATTAAGGTCTACTGTAATTAGGCAATAATTAAAGATCTAACCATCAGATGCATGATTTTATTTTATATTTAGGTTTCTGAGATTTTTCTGATCATTTTCATATATGATATCATAGGATTTGGACCAGTGGATTAAAAATTATTTAAATAATACATTCTGTATTTTTATTTAATCAAAATCCTATGATTTGATTGATTGAATTATTTTCCCTAAGGAAAATAATTCTAAAATTCAGATTTAATTAAAACGGATCGACCTGATTTCAAAATTTGCGGGTCGACCGGGGCCCGGGAGACCCGGGACTGTCGCACCGCGCGGGTCTTGGGTCGACCCGGCCCGCACAGTGCCGTCGTCCCCTATCCTTTATCCCGACGAATAGAGCCGAATAAAGAACCCTAATCGCCAAAATTCCAGGCCACGGCTCGGCCATCATTCGATCGCTACTCCATCACCATGGTCAGACACGTTGATTGGGACTCGAAGCCCCTTGTGAGATGGTCTGGATCAGCCAGACCTTACTCACCTGAGGATTTCTCCATTAGAGTTACTGTGGGGAGATAATTCTCCCCACAGAGGCCATGCCAGACCCCGGGCTTGATCCCTACAACATCAGGGAGGTGAGGCGGATGGTAGCCCTCTGGTCTGGGGTGGTCTGGATCGCTGGGTCCTTACTCGACCGAGGCGATCCAGAAGGAATTAAACCCGATCGATCAATTCGATCGATCGGGGCTAACCTAGGCCCTAATTACGATATGGCTGGGTTCGTATCGACAATAAGTACAAAAACGCATCAAATGGAATAGGGTTTGAGCCTGATTAGCTCGAATCCTGCAACTGGGGTACCTGGATTTTGCCGAAGGGTGTGCAGGCATTGCGGGAGCAAATGCTGGGCTGGCTGAGCTTCCTTGAGCTTTCTCTGAGAGTTCCTGAACTCTAGGAGACTCTCCTATCAGCGGTACGCACGCCTGGACGCCTGGGGAGCTCGGACAGACAGCAGTGGAGCTCAGGAATGGCGGAAGAAATCCCAACTCCAATTGATCAGCAAGGATCAAATGGAGGAGAGCTGAGGCTATTTATAGCCTCAGGGAAGTGCCGTGAAGCTTCCAGAGAGGCTTTATATGGGCTGAGGAGGGTCGGAATGGTCGGGCCATGACCGAGCTCTCAAAATTCCATTTCGAGCTCGGCCAGGCCACGAGGCCCGATTGGGGTCCCTTAGCGATTAGGGGAAGCTCAGCAACGGCTTGCTAAGCTGGAGGCGTGAGTGGGGGACAAGGGGGCAGCTGGAAGTACGGGAAATTCTCCCTGTCGGATTCGCGGATGAGCGGGGACGAAGATCCACAGTGCCGGGTGCCCTGGATGCCGTCTGATCAAACAATCAGAAAGCGCTATGGCTGGGATCGCCCGGATCCTAACGGCCGATCGCGAAAGCTATCCTGGCCGTAGGATCCACGAGACAGATCCAACGACGGATCGGTGGTTCCGCGGAATTGAATCATGACCGTAGATTGAAAAGACGGAACGATCAGATGCGCGGGATCCCGCTGTCGCGTGCCCCGGGCTCCGCAGCGGATCGCCTGCGGTCCGCATAGCAGATCCCGGCTGTTAATTTAGTTAAATGGGTAGGTTTGCAAAATTAAATTGTTTGGAACCCTTTTATGCAATTGAACCATTTTAATTCAAATTGAATTATGGTCCAAATGAATTCCAAATTGCACCAAATTTTCACCCTTAGCTAATTTGGGGGCGAGGAATTCAAAAATACAATCAGATTTTAATTCTGAGATCAAAATATTTTGGGTCTTGATTAAGGCATCTAGATTGATCAAATTACAAATTTGACTTAGAGAAGTTCAATGGACTTCAAATCTTCTAGTTAGGCTTAAATTGATGTTCTAAAGGCAATTATGCTAAAAATTAATTAAGAAATCTGTATTTTGCATGGTAACAACTTAGGGTTGTTACAATGTCAACTAAGCACATTTAGGTGTCCAATTAAATATTAAAATTTTCTAACATATATCATATTATCATGAAAACTTAGGAATGTAAAGATGACATAAAATAGAAGATAATTAAGGATAACTAAAATCTAAATCAACCAAAGGAATTAGCACTTGATTACAACTCTAAAAGACTTAGGTTTCATGCAATTTGGTCATTAAGATAAACCTAATCGATACAAGCATTCAAAGATTCTATTATTTAGCATTTGGCACAAAAATACTTAAGGCACATAAGAGGTCTTTACTCAGGCCATAAAAGGGCAAATTTTCAAAGTTGATTTTTTACACAAAATTTTATGCAATGCTCAATTTTAACTAAAATAGGTTTAAATTTGATATGATTTAGTCCCACTAGGGTCCTAGGGACCTTCAAATGCAAAAAAATAGTGAAGTTTTGGTCATTCCAGCCAATTCTGCGTACTTTCAGAAAATTTTGGGCGCTATGGCGCGCTACGGCAGAAAATGATGCTGTGGCATGCTGCAGCGCTTTTGATGCTGCGGCGCGCTACGGCATGACCAATTCGAGAGCTGGATGCATTTAAGAAGTTTTAATCTATACACTACAGAACCGATTTTCTCTATTACTTTGAATGGTCCAACATAGCGATGACTGGGTTTCTCGGCTACACCGAAATAAAAAACACCTTTCATTGGGCTTACTTTGAGATATGCAAAATCTCCAACATTGAACTCCAGGGAACAATGATGGGCATTGTGATATTTGCTCTGGCAATCTTGAGCTGCTTTAATTCTCTACTGGATCAATTGCACTTTCTTATTCATTTCTTCAACTAAATCTGAACCATATAGCTGAATACTACCTGTTTCAGACCATGCTAATGGCGTACTACATTTTCTACTGTACAAGGCTTTATACGGAGTCATGCTGATACTGGATTGGAAACTATTGTTATATGCAAATTCTACCAAGGGAATCTGATCTTCCCAGAAACCCCTAAAATCCAAAATACACAGGCGAAGAAGATCTTCAAGAATTTGATTAACTCGCTCAGTTTGACCATTTGTTTGAGGGTGAAAAGTGGTGCTCATGGCTAGGGTAGTCCCCAAGTCATGATGCACAGCTTGCTAAAATTTAGAAGTGAATCGACTATCATGATCAGATACAATAGACCTCGAAATTCCATGAAGTCTGACAATTTTCTTGATATACAGCTTTGCCAATTTCTTTACAGAATTGGTTTGACACATTAGAATGAAATGTGCCGATTTAGTCAGTCGATCGACAATGACCCAAATTAAATGAGCACCAAATCTTGATTTGGGTAAACCCATTACAAAGTTCATAGAAATATTAAACCATTTCCATTCAGAAATTTCTAGAGGATGGCCTGATGTTCAGCCTTGACTAATATACAGGCATGACACTTGGATACAAATTCAGCCATGCTTTTCTTCATTCCTGGCCACTAGAATGACTTCTTCAGGTCTTGATACATCTTAGTACTACCAGGATGTACTTGGTAACCAGAATTCTGGCATTCCACTAAAATATCTTGATGCATGAATTTGGGAATCCATAGGCGATCCCCTTAATATATTATAGTACCTCGAAACTGCAGATCAAAGTGACGATCACTTTCGAACTCTATCCTAAACTTTAGATAGTCTTCATCCTTTGTTTGGGAGACAGAGACATCATGGTGAAAGGTTGGTTTGACGGTACTCATAGATATCAATTCGCTTAACATAACACCCTAAATTGGCCTGATATCAAGCCTTCTGAATTCTTCCTCTAAAGGGCTTAAAACTATTAAGGAGGAAAGCGTAGTATGACGACTGAGTGCATCAGCTACAACATTTGCCTTCCCCGGATGATACTGGATTGATAAATCATAATTGCTTATTAACTCGAGCCATCTTCATTGATGACAGTTGAGTTCGCGTTGAGTGAGAATATACTTTAAACTCTGATGATTTATAAATATGGAACATTGGATGCCATATATATAATGATGCCAAATCTTCAAGACAAAGACTATGACAGCTAATTCCAGGTCATGAACGGGATAATTTTTCTCATGTGGTTTTAACTGTCGGGAGGCATAAGCAATAACATTTCCTTCTTGCATTAGCACACAACCTAAGCCTATCCCAGATGCATCGGTATAGACTGGTAGTTCAAACCTTCTTTAGGTAAGGCAAGAATTGGGGCAGAAGAAAGAGCATCTCTTAGTGATTGAAAGACATTCTCATATTCCGGACTCCAGATGAATAGCACTACCTTCTGAGTTAACTTTGTGAGAGGAGACGCTATCTGTGAAAAGCCTTTGATGAATTTTCTTTAATACCTTACTAGACCTAAAAATCTTATGATATTAGTCACCGACTTTGGCTGTGACCAATCTTGAACGATGCTAACTTTATTTTGATCTACTTTAATTCCTTGCGCATCTATGACGTGGCCCAGAAAAGTGACTAAGTTAAGCCAGAATTCACACTTAGAATATTTAGCATAAAATTCATGGTTTCAAAGTTCTTGTAGAATGAATCTCAAGTGCTACTCATGATCAGCACTACTTTTTAAATAAACCAGGATATCATCAATGAAGACGATGACAAATTTATCTAAATATGCTTTTAGTACTCGCTGCATCAAATTCATGAAAATGGACGGGGCATTTGTTAGGCCAAAAGACATCACCAAAAACTCGTAATGTCCATAGCGGTTCTGAATGCTATCTTTTCTATATCTGCATCTTTAACTCTTAGCTGATGATAACCAGATCACAGATCGATCTTGGAAAATACCTTAGCTCCAGATAACTGATCAAATAGATCATCGATTCGCAGTAATGGATATTTATTCTTGATAGATACTTTGTTTAATTCTCTATAATCGATGCACATTCTCATCGATCCATCTTTCTTTTTCACAAATAAAATTGGCGCTTCCCAAGGATATGAACTTGGTCGAATGAGACCCTTTTCTAGCAGCTCTTGAAGTTGTTTGTTCAGCTCTTGTAGCTTCTTAGGTGCCATATGATACAGAACTTTCGATAATGGTTGGGTTCCCGGAATTAATTCTATAGCAAATTCTACTTCTCTAACGGGAGGAAGACCAGGTAGTTCTTCAGGAAAAACATCAAGAAATTCACAAACTATTCGGTTCTCAGAAATAGGCATGACTTCTTTCTTCTCTCCCAATATTATTACGAGATACACATCACATCCCTTTCTGACTAGCCTTTCTACTTTCATTGCATTGGTCAATGATACTTGGGTGCTAAATTTTCCAATAAATGATTTTGATTGACTTCCACTGCCCAAAGTAATTTTCTTCTTTTGATAATTTATGGAAGCACCATGTTCACTTAATCAATTCATCCCTAGGATTATATCAAAGTTTGCGATTAGCAATACAATTAATTTAGCTCCATAATTTTGTTCACCAATAGGAATATCTATGTTGCAGATTTGTTGGGATTGCATTCGGGCTCCAGAAGGTAACCCGATGCTCAATGAGTTTGCTAATTTATAGGTTGGTAGTTTAAGAGTTTTTACCCAGCTTTCCAATACGAAGGAATAGCTCACTCCGATATCGAAAAGAATATTACAAAGTTTATCATTTATTGATAAGGTGCCTATGATTACAATAATTTAATAAGAATTGCTACACTAGCATTTGAAAATATTTAAACAGTAAAGACTGAATACTGAAATAGTAAGAACTGAATAAAATTTAATTTAAGATGTACCAGAAACAACATCATTGTCTTCGGGTGCAGAGGCATGTATTAGCATGTATACCCTTGCAGGAGCAGTAGGTTGTTTGCGATGGGGCCGCTGGCCCTAACGATTATAGGCCAACTTTTACGCAGGTCCAACTTCCTTAGCATTTGAAGTAGGGGTTAGCATCACAACTAGGGAAGTTTCTCGGTTGTCCCTTGGTTGTGCACGGAATGGTTGCTTATGACGGGAGTGGTCAATGAGCACTCTGTCAATTATTGTCTTCGAGTCGCACTGAAAATAACGGTGGCCATTTTGACCACATGCAAAATACACACCACCAAAATGGTAGCATTTCCCATACGGATGATATTTCTTACATTCAAGGTTCTGGGGTTGCGGTTGTTCACCTTTGATATTATAGACCTTAGCCATCTTGCGATGGCCAAAGTGCTCCTTTCTTGGCTGCACGAATGCTGCTTTACGCTTTTGGTCCATTTGCACTTGAAATCCTTCTTGGAGGCGAGCTGCCTTGATCAGTTCTGCCAGAGTTTTGATTTGGCGGGACACTAGGTGAGCTCTTATAGAGTCCCTTAGCCCTTTTAAGAATCGGTGGCACCTAGCCGCATCAGTTCTAACCAAGTCTGGAACAAAGCGCGACAGTCTCCGGAACTCTTGTTCGTAGTAGAATATTGATTTGTTCCCTTGAGTGAGGTGGAGGAGTTCGTCCTCCAGGATTGCCTGTGCCGATGCTGGAATAAATGCTTCGCGGAATGGTTCCAAGAACATATCCCATGGGATATCTTCTATTTCATAATCGGTGAATTTGTTGTTCCATTCATTCTCCCACCAATATTCAGCTTCTTCTTAAAATAGGTGAGTTACTAAACAAATGGATTCAGAGTTAGGGCACTTAATACTAGCCAGGTTCTTCTCAGCCATCTTGAACTAGTTTACTATGCCCATTGGATTTAGCGCTCTGTTGAATGTGGGTGTCCTAAGATGTAGGAAGCTGTGTAGGATCCCTTCACCTGAGAATCCTGACTGTGATACAGGTTGTTGATACGCAGATAAAATCAGAGCACGGGTCTCTTGTGCCTGTTGCTTTCTATAAATGCTCTTATCATATTTGCCATTGAATTTGTTTCATCGGGTCCGCTAGATGACGAAACCGCATTCTTAATTGAGGTAGGGGCTGAAGGGGATCTTCGATTCATAATTGCAACAAAGCATGAATTTAGAAAATGAAACAAGGATCTACTATCTTTTTCAATCATCACTTTCTCAAAAGATAAGTTGCATAAGTGGACAAAAGGATAAACTAATACGAAAGCAACATATATATGAAATCTAAGGACATCAGCTACAATACTCTGCCATAAAAGCAGCACAAAAATCATCAAAGGTTACTAATCGATGCTTCCTAGATAATTTTCTATCTGTTCAGTACCACCATCTATCGGCAGAACCTCCAAGCAAAAATCCCAGAATCTGGAGATGGTAGCCATCAGGACAAGCTATCTCTCGAAAATTAGTGGTCACATGGCTTAAACACTCTTTGGCAAGAACAGAGAGACTAGTTCCTCTGAAGGCTGGACATACTAAAATCTTATCTAGCACTTCTACTCCATGAGGGGATACTCCTTCTATGGTCATTCCATAGATTTTGCCATCTTGGAAATCATCTGCCCAATACTCATTGAATAATCTAAGGTAGTAGACGAAATCAAACTGTTAATATTCCATCCCTAAAATTTTATTCAATTATTAGTTCTAGCTTTCCACTTATATTTGTTATAAGCAATTAATTTATATATCTTACTCTTTTAAGTACGTTCAGATCCTAAGATGTCCTTTGTTATATGTATTTAACTTTTAACCATATTTTACTCATTTATGGTTCGTTCAATTCATAAGGTGTCAATTCTAAATATTCTTAGTTTCATTTTTGAGATTTCAGTAGGATGAACTATGGATGTTGCTTTTCTTACAGTTAGTAATTGTGATCATATCCGCTGTAGAGAATGGATCATAAAGTAGATAGGAACATTTCCTTATCTGATACTTTATGATACTTCTCTGATACCAACTATAGCCCCCCGCCCCGTCGCCGCGTGCAAAGAAGTAAAATCATAATTTGGCGGTGGAGCGGAGTGCCACTCAGGGAGGAATATCCTGTTTCCCTGAATAGCTAAAAACCAAACCCATCTGAAGGGCTGCTGACTCAACCTCAAGGAGGGTTGAGAGCTAATACTTAAGATAAGAGTAGTATCATTATCCCAAGTATTAGACTAATCACACATTGGATGTAAAACACAGGAGGAAGCCAATATATGTATAAGATATCAGCATTTCGAGTATATTGATCATATCACAATACTAAGTATAAGTAGTATATAACAGAGTGTGGAAGTTAAGCAGTCATCTAGAAATATTCATCATAGAAGCTGTATTAAACATTCATCTCAGAAAAAAAAGAAAATACATCCGAAATTATTACAAATAATTTACTAAAATACAGATATAAAAGCTAAGTACTGAACTCAAATAAACAAAAGCAGAAAAGTAAGGCTTGGGAAGAGTCCACTAGTGCTCCTTGGGCTCCTCCGGAATCTCCTGAGTGTCCTCCTGACCTGGCTTAATATACTGCTCAAGATTTAGCAAATTATCGGATCCCAAAAGTACCCCGTGTTAGACAATAAGTCTAACACATTGAAACTAATCTAAGCAGTTCTAGTTATTCATTTAATATTTACATAATGTAAATAAATCTGTAATAAAAATTATAAAGTAACAGAAAGTATAAAACTATATAAAATAGTACAAAACTGAAGTAAAGTAAAGTAAAGTTGTACTAAAAACTGAATACTGAAAGTAAATAAATATAGTATTCAATCTGAAACTGAGTAATAACATGTAAACTATGCTGTATGCCACTGAAATTGTGCATGTAAATATGCCACAATAGTGTATACTACTGATATGCAATAAAAATATCACTGAACAGCTATGAGTCGTATGGTCCAATGTATACATACATCCAGTTGGGAACTACAAAGTCGATGCATCCTGAAATTCCCCAGCCAATGTATGCAATATTCCGTAACCCATAAATCATCCCTGATACTCATACATCATCACTGATACTCAACATCATGCTTATGCTGATGCTCATGCTTCTAGGCCACATGAGGTAAATCCAGAAATCCAGAAAATGCTTTGAAATCCAATAATGAATTCAAGGTCTCCATTGTGTAGAACCCTATAAAAATAGAGGATTCTGACTCATATGTTCTAGTTCGATAATTGGTTAAAATTGAGAGTTTACTTAAAAATCATTTGTTGGGAACGTTGTATACACATATTTTGCATGTTTCCAAAAAGGGTGGATTTAACCCTTAGCTGTTTTAAACTGTACTTATCGAAGCACACTTTGATAGGAGGCAGAATCCGGTCATAGTTTATATCTCAGGCTAAGCCATTAAATAACCTAATTATAAGTATACTTAGTGTTCTACGCAAAGTGACTTGAGATACTTAGTTTGCTTAAACTGCACTTATCGAATCGCACTACGATAGTAGGCAGAACCCGATCACAGTTTACATCTCAAATTAAGGATCTTGTTCACTAATTGTAACACTCTTAGTCATGGAGGATTTAATCTAACAGGACTGTATTCGGCTAATCCCTCAGGTTAGCACCTGGTCATAAGTCCACATTGGAGTGAATCAACCAATCCTGAATACTATTAAAATAATCCAGCACTATAAGTATACCCTACTATACCCCACCAATAATCTGGGTTCAGAAATTCAAGTTAATCAACAAGGATTTTTCGAAGCTATCAATTCTTACGCTAAATAGGTGAGTCCTACACAAGGCTCCAAGGATGTGATCAAAAGATCACTCAATAATTGTTTCTACTAAAAGGGGAAAGTTCCATTCTAACTGCTTTAGGTGATTCCTACCACGAGGTGTCAAGATCAACTTCTAAGGTTATGAAGAATCATCTAAGATTCCTATCTCAATAAGCTACAAAAGTTCTTCATACCTCAATGTATCAATAATTAAGGTCTTTAAACATTTTAAGAATGATCCTAAAGCAAACCCATTAAGATCTCACTTTTCTACTTCTTAAGTTAACATTCAACGTTTACTTATTAGACTTGGATTAAAGTGATCAAATCAGATGAATAAATTCATCTGATCCTTTTCTATTCTACAATCATGGGATAAAATCAAAGATATTATTAGAGTTAGATCTTCCATAAATCATTATAATTTTATTATCCTTCTTATGCCAATAGTCTTATATAAGAGAAAATCAAAGATCTAAAGTTTAGATTCAGATGATTTTAATCAAACAGATTTAATATTAACCGTAGCACTTCTAATTTAATAATTTAAAATCAATATCAAATCATATGCATTATTGGAATAATATCAATTGCATTATCTTACAATCAAGTTAATTGATTAAAGTGATTAAGATTTAGATCTTAATCAAGACAAGCTAGGGTTTAACCCCTAGCCTTACCTAAACTAAGACCAATTATTGTTTTATAGATCAATAATAAATCAATATATTATTGGTGTTTTATTGATGTTAAATTTTAGATTTAGATTAAGTATCATTTACTTAATCAAGCTCTCAAGATTCCATTATAGTTTATTGTCAACTAAGCACATTTAGGTGTCCAATTAAATGTTAAAGTTTTCTAACATACATCCTAATATCATGAAAACTTAGGAATGTAAAGATGACATAAAATAGAAGGTAATTAAGGCTAACTAAAATCTAAATCAAACCAAAGAAGTTAGCACTTGATTACAACTCTAAAAAACTTAGGTTTCATGTAATTTGGTCATTAAGATAAACCAAATTGATACAAGCATTCAAAGATTATATTATTTAGCATTTGGCACAAAAATACTTAAGGCACATAAGAGGTCTTTACTCATGCCATAAAAGGGCAAATTTTCAAAGTTGATTTTTTACACAAAATTTTATGCAATGCTCAATTTTAACTAAAATAGGTTTAAATTTGATATAATTCAGTCCCACTAGGGTCCTAAGGACCTTTAAATGCAAATAAATAGTGAAATTTTGGCCATTTCAACAAATTCTGTGCACTTTCAGAAATATCTGGGTGCTACGGTGCGCTGGGGCGCGCTGCGGGGCGCTACGGTGGAAAATGATGCGGTGGCGCGCTGCAGCGCTTTTGATGCTGTGGCGCTCTATGGAGGAACCAATCAGAGAGCTGGATGCTATGGGGCACGGTGGCGCCTTCAGGGACTATGGTGCGCTGTGGCAGATCAACTTGTAAAAATACTATTCAACTTGGTTTCATATAGTTTTTTAGAAATTACGCTGCGACCCGCTGTGGTGTAATGCAGCGATCTAACTTGTGGGTTACTGTTCAATTGATTTTTCTCTTAATTTCCTATAGCTTTCCCCGAAAAGACGTTGCAGCCCCTGTGGCGCGCTGCTACGATTTAATTTGCGGGTTACTGTTCAATTAGTTTTTTTATCAATTTCATATGATTTTTCTTGAAATGATGCTGCAGCCCGCTGCGACGCACTGTGACGTACTGCAGCGGAAACTATTTGAGCTTCGAGCGCTACAGCGCGCTGTAGCCCTTGACGATGATTTTGGATGTGCAAAAACTATAAAGGGCCACATTTCGAGCTCAAATACTCTCAATCCAAAGCATTCCATGAGTAGTTCCATATATCAATGGAAAGGTCTTTCTGATATCTTTCTATCAATACCAAAATCAGCACAAATGGATTATCCAAATTATATGAAACATTCTACTAAAGGTTTGGGTATACAAAATGAACAAAAAATAGAGCATGCAAATTTCAGAACAATATGATGCCTTAATGAGCCTCAATGGCTTCCAAATACAGTCATGGATCTTCTAAAGATACAAACAACATAATAGTAACATGAAGAAGATAAGAAAGAGGAGCAAATGGGTACCTTTGCCTTTAGGAGAGGAAGAAGAAACCTTTGATTTCTTCAAGAACCTTGGAGGAAGAGAGCTCCTTCTTCAGCACAAAGCTCAACAATGGAGGGGAAAGGAGGGAGCTCTTAGCTTTTGTAAAGGGGACGAAGAAGAGCTGAACTCCTTCTTAAAGGAGGAGAAGAAATGATGAAGTAGGGGGATAGGCCATCATGAGCCTAGGGAGAGGGAGGAGGAGGCCATCATGCTTTCAATTTAAATAATATAATGGAAGGGGGGCTGTCAGTAAAAGCAATTAAGAAAATTATTTTTTTTTAATTAAATAATAATTTATTTATTTTCAAAATTCTAAAAATTCAGATTAAATAAATGCGCTTCAAAAATTCCCAAAAATTCACCCCTAGCTAATTTGGGGGTGAGGAATTCAACGACGAAGTTAGAATTTGATTCTGACGATTATTTAATTATTCCATTTTCCGGTGCATTTAATTATATTAAAATATTCGTGAAAATCCGACGACTTCCAAACGTGTCCAAAACATGACCCCTAGCTAATTTGGGGGTGACGAACGCAACGACAAAGTCGGATTTCAATTTTTAAGGTCGAATTAAATACCTCAATTTTCTAATTAATTAAATATTAAAATAATCCAAAATTTTTTATTTTGATCTGAATTGCACTAAATCTTTGGGGATTGGGTCTAATGACTGGATGAACTTAATTAAGATACAGTTAAGCTAAAAATAAGCTAAGTAATAATCTTGGGTTGTTACAGAAGGCAGTGCCATTCGTCTAGAGTTCGGAATGTGAGAATGCTATCCAATCGTTGAAGGATGCTCTTTCTTCTGCCCCAATTCTTGCCTTACCTAAAGAAGTTTTGAATTACCAAGTCTATACTGATGCTTCTGGGATAGGCTTGGGTTGTATGCTGATGTAGAAAGAAATGTTATTGCCTATGCATCTCGTTAGTTAAAACCACATGAGAATAATTATCCCGTTCACGACCTGGAATTGGCTACTGTAATCTTTGCTTTAAAGATTTGGCATCATTACCTATATGGCATCCAATATTCCATATTTATAGATTATCAGAGCTTAAAGTATATTTTCACCCAGCGTGAACTCAACTGTCATCAGTAAAGATGGCTTGAATTTATAACTGATTATGATTTGAGTATCTAGTATCATCAAAGGAAGGCGAATGTTGTAGCCAATGCGCTTAGTTGTCATGTTACACTTTCCTATTTAATAGCTTCAAGTTCTTTAGAGGAAGAATTCAGAAGGCTCGATATCATGCCAGCTCGTTATGCTATGCTAAGCGAACTGATATCTATGAGTACTATTGAACCAACCTTTCACAGTGATGTCTCCATCTTCCAAACAAATGATGAAGACTATCTGAAATTCAAAATGGAGATCGAAAGTGGTCGTCGCTTTGATCTGCAGTTGCGAGGTAATATAATCTATCAAGGAGATCGCCTATGGATTCCCAAATCTATGCATCAAGAGATTTTAGTGGAAGGCCATAATTTTAGTTATCAAGTACATCCTAGTAGTACTAAGATGTATCAAGACCTGAAGAAGTCATTCTAGTGGCCTGGAATGAAGAAAAGCATGGCAGAGTTCATAGCAAAGTGCCATGTTTGTAATTTGGTCAAAGCCGAACATCAAAAGCTTAGAGGACTTCTCCATCCTCTGGAAATTTTGGAATGGAAGTGGTTCGATAATTCTATGGACTTCGTAATGGGTTTACCCAAATCAAGATCTGGTGCTGATTCAATTTGGGTCATTATCAATCAACTGACCAAATCGACACATTTTATTCAAATGCGTCAAATCGATTCTATAGAAATATTCGTGATACTGTATATTAAGGAAATTATCAAGCTTCATGGGATTTCGAGGTCTATTGTATCTGATCATGATAATCAATTCACTTCTAAATTTTGGCAAGCTGTGCATCGAGACTTTGGAACTCCTTACCTATGAGCATTGCTGTTCACCCTCAAATAGATGGTTAAACTAAACAAGTTAATCAAATTCTTGAAGACCTTCTTCACCTATATATTCTAGATTTTGGAGGTTTTTGGGAAGATCATATTCCTTTAGTTGAATTTGCTTATAATAACAATTTCCAATCAAGTATCAGCATGGCTTTGTACGAGGCCTTGTATAGCAAAAAGTGCAGCACTCCCTTAGCTTGGTTGGAAATAGGCAGTGTTCAAATGTATGGTTCAGATTTAGTTAAAGAAATGAATAAGAAAGTGTAATTGATCCAGCAGATAATTAAAGCAGGTCAGGATCGCCAGAGTAAATATTACGATACCCATCATCATTCTCTGGAGTTCAATTGTGGAGATTTCACGTATCTTAAAATGTCATGATGAAAGGAGTATTTCATTTTGGTGTAGCTGGGAAGCTAAGTCCCCGTTACGTTGGACCATTTGAAGTGAAAGAGAAAATCGATTCTGCTGCCTATAGATTAAAACTCCCTAAAGATTTCTCTGCAGTTCATAATGTATTCCACATCTCTTCTCTACAGAGGTGTCTTTATAATCCTTCTCACCTAATCCAACTTCCAACAGTATCTTTTCAGTTAGATCTTTCTTATACGAAAGAGCCTATCATGATGTTGTGATCAAAGGCAGCTGAGAAATCGTTCTATCCCTATGGTAAAGGTTTAGTGGAGTAATCGCTCTATTGAAGAATTCACTTGGGAAAAAGAGGCTGATATGCAATAAACATATCCAAGTCTATTAGAAAATCCAGGTACCTTTAATAATCTAAATTTTAATTATTAATTATATGCGTTTTCTTTTCCCTTCTTAGTAATAATATCGAGAATGATATCATTTTTAAGTGGGGGAATCTGTAACAACTCAAGGTTGTTACCAAGCATAACCTTAGCTTAATTATATCTTAATTATCATTCCGTTAAGTTCATCTAGTCATTAGAACCATTCTCTGAAGATTTGGTGCGATTTAGAGGTAAATCGAATATTTAGAATATTTTAATATATTTAATTAATTAGAAAATTGAAGTATTTAACTTGACCTCAAAATCAAAATCCGACTTCACCGTTGTGATCGTCACCCCCAAATTAGCTAAGGGTGATGTTTTGGACGCGTTTGGAAGTCGTCAGATTTTTGCGAATATTTTAGTGTAATTAAATGCACCAGAAAATAGAATAATTAAATAATCGTCGTTGAATTCCTCACCTTCAAATTAGCTAGGGGTGAATTTTTGGAAATTTTTGGAGCACATTTATCAAATCTAAATTTTTAGCAAAATTAAAAATTTGAAAATGAATAAATAATTATTTATATAAGAAATTCATTTTTTATTTTCCCTCGCTCCCTCCATGCTTATTTTCGGCGCTCCATAATCCCTCCCCTATGCTAGAGGCCATCTCCCCGTTCTCTATTTTCTTCTCCCTTAGGCCATGCCTACTTCACCTCCTCTCCTTCTCCTTTAAGAAAGAACTTATCCTCATTCTTCCTATCCATTTGCAAAAGCTGAAGCCTTTCCTCCCTTCTTCCTTACAATGCTTGCTAAAGAAGAAGTAGGTCATTCCTCCAAAGTTTTTGAAGAAAACAGAGTTTTCTTCTTCCTCTTCTAAAGTATATGGTACCCTTTCGCTTACTTTTCCTTGTACTCTCTTCATTTGATTTATCAAGTACTGTGTTTTGCATGTTCATTAGCTATTGTATGGGATTTATGTGTGACCATGGAGCTTTAATCAGACTCAACTAAGTCCGATCGAAGCTTATCATCCATTAGAAAAACTGTCAAAAACTGTGAAAGTTTTGTATACCTGTAGCTAGGACATTAATTTTTGCTCAATAAGATAATCCATTTATGCCAATTTTGGGATAAATGGAAAGGTCTTAGAAAGATATTTCCATTGGTATATAGCACCACATGTGAGGTGCCCAAAATTGAGAGTATTTGGGGGTGAAATGAGACTTGTCACAGTTTTCTCACAGGCAAAATCACCGTTGGACTCTACAGCGCGCTGTAGCGCCCGAGTTTCGAATTTTGGGACCGCCATAGCGCACTGCTGCAGCATAATAATTTGTGAAGCATAAAAACATTTTTTAATAAAATTAAATGAAAATATGTCGCAGCGCGCTACCTCGCGCTATAGCGCGCCGCTGCTCGTCGGATCGCGCTGCGGGGAGTCGAATCATGCCGGATCGCGCCGGATCTTTCCGCGGCATGCCTGAGTGCTAAAATCCACCATGGTGCATTGTGGCACGCCGTACAACATTGCCATGCCCGAAAGCACCATAGCGCGCCACCGCGCACCGTGGCGCCTGATTTTCAGCCTGGCGGCGCTACAGAGCGCCGTAGCGCCCAGAATTGCCTGAAAGTGCCAAGAACTGTCTGGAATGGTCGAAACTTCACATTTTTGGCATTTTAAGGACACTAGGACTCTAGTGGGGCAGAATTATAAAATTAAGCATTGTATAAAATTTTATGTAAATTTTAAATGTGAAAATTTATCCTAAATAGCATATGCTAAAATCCCTTATGTGTCTTAAATATTTCATGCCAAATGCTAATGTTAGAATCTTTGATTGCTTGTATGACCAAGTAGATCTTAATAATCAAATTGTATGGAACATAATTGCTTTAAATTTTTAATCAAGTGCTAATCTCTTTTGTATTTGATTTGAGATTTGATTAGCCTTAATTACTCGTTATTTTAATTAATATAATGTTTTAGTATGTTAGAGAATATAAATGCTGATTTGGACAATTAAATTTTCTTAAATTGACATTAAATAATATTTGAACATAAGAATCTTAAGAGCTTGATTAAGCAAATGATACTTAATTTAAGTTTGAAGCCATCAATAATACACCAATAATGCATTGATTTGTCATTGATCTATAAATCATCTACTAATCTTACTTTTGGTAAGGCTAGGGGTTAAACCCTAACTTGTCTTCGTTAAGACCTAAATCTTGATCATCTTAATCAAGTAACTTTGATTAAAAGATAATTTAACTTGCATAATTCCAATAATGCATATGATTTGTCATTGATCTTAAATACATTGTATTAGAAGTGCTAAGATTATTAATAGAACTTATGTGATTAACTATCTGAATGTAAACTTTAGATCTTTGATTTTTTCTCTTATATAAGACTCTTAGCATAAATCTAATTATAAAACTAAGTTGATTTATCACAAGATCAAATCTTAATAATACTCTTGTTTATGCCCCATAATTATAGTATAGGATGTGATCAAATCGGTATAACCATCTGATCAAATCAAACCAATTCAGACTTAACAAATGAAACTTATGATATTAGTGCAAATTATTAAGTTAAATGTTAGATCTGTAAGATCTTGATGATCTTACAATAGAATTTTTATGTAATTGAAAGCCTTAACAAAATGTTAATACATTGAGATAGGAACTTAGATAATCCTTTTTAGCCTTAGAAGATTGATCTTAAGCCCTAGTGGTAGGATCACCAAAAGTCCTTAGAATGAGAGTCCTCCCATGTGGTAGTAATCTATATTGAGTGACCTTTTGGTCACACTCTTGGAACCTTATGCAGGATTCATCCAATTAGAGTCAGTATTCATAGCTTTGGTAAATCCTTAGTTGCTAAATAAACTTGCTAAAACCCAAATTATTAGTTGGATATAATTATGCATATCTATGGTGCTAAGTCACTTCAGCAATATTCAGGATTGGTTGAGTCACTCCAATGTGTACTTATGATCAGGTGATATCCTAAGAGATTAGATGAATACAGTTCTGTTAGAATAATTCTTCTAAGATTAAGAGTGTTACAATTAGTGAACTAGATCCTTAGTTTGAGATATAAACTGTGATTGGATTCTACCTCCTATCGTAGTGCGCTTTGATAAGTGCAGTTTAAACAAACTAAGTATCTCAAGTCACCTTACATAGAACACTAAGTATGATTATAATTAAATTATTTAACAGCTTAGCTTGAGATAAAAATTATGATTGGGTTCTACCTCCTATCGAAGTGCGGTTCGATAAGTGCAAGTTTTAAACAAGCTAAGTTTTAAATCCACTTTTCTTGGAAACATACAACCATGTTCCAACTAATGATTTTAAGTAAAATCCTAAGCAATGCTAGTTATTAAAATTAGAACTAGGAGTCAAAATCCATTTGGATAGATTCTGCGCAATAGAGACACCATATTAATTATCTAATTTTAAATCATTTTATGGATTTTTGAATTTTAAGACATGTAGTGTAAGAATCATAAGCATGAGTATTAATATGATGCATAAGTATTAGTGATGATTTATGAGTTACGGAGTGTTGCATACATCGATAGGGGAACGGTAGGATTCAATAGCATCATAGTAAACTGCATTCCCAATAGGATGTATGTAGACATTGGACCGTACGACTCATAATAGTTTAGTAATATGTCGGTTGCATGATAGTGACATATTGTATTGTTGCATATTCAGATGCATAACTTCAGTGACATATATCATAGTTTTACACTATTATTACTCAGTTTCAGATCATTTACTATTTTTGTTTACTTTCAATATTTTAATTTACAGTTCAACTTTACTTTACTTTACTTCAGTTTTATATAATTTTATTCTTTCAGCTACATGTATAATATTTCTGCAGTTTTGTTTTCACTATTTAAATATTAAGTGAATAATTAGAACTGCTTAGATTAGTTTCGATGTGTTAGTCTTATTGTCGAATATGTGGTACTTTTGAGATCCAGCAATTTGCTTGATTTTGAGCAGCATATTGAGCCAGGTTAGGAGGACTCACAAGAGATCTAGGAGAAGTTTGTGGAGAACTAATGGACTCTTCTCTAGTTTTATTGATTTGCTTAGTTGATATTTCAGTTCAGTATTCTGACTCATTTGCTGCATTTTAATAAATCGTTTGTAATAATTCTGGATATATTTTTTTTTTTGAGATGAATGTTTCATTCAGCTTATGTGATGAATGTTTATAGATGTTTGCTTTAGCTTCCACACTCTATTATTATATTACTTATACTTAGTCTTGTGAGATGATCAGTATACTGGAAATGCTAATAACTTATACATATATTGGATTCTTCATGTGTGTTTCAAATACAATGTATGTATTAGTCTAATACTTAGGATACAGTTACTACTCTTATCTTAAGTATTAGCTCTCAACCTTCCTTGAAGTTGAGTCAGCAACCCTTCAGTGTTAGTTTGAGCTATTTGGGGATATGGGAAATTCCTTATCGAGTGGCGCACCGCTCCGCCGCCAAAATTGATTATGATTATCTCTTTTGCACGCGATGATGGGGCGGGGAGTTACACACTATCTACAAAAAACCTTCGATGAATTTTCTATAATACCCTGCTAGACCTAAAAAGCTTCTGATATCAGTCACAGACTTTGGGTGTGACCAATCTTGAACGGCGCAAACTTTCTTTTGATCAACTCTAATTCTTTGTGCATCTACGACGTGACCCAGAAAATTACCTGAGTCAAGCCAGAATTCACACTTGGAATACTTGCATATAATTTGTGGATTTTAAGTTCTTTTAACACTATCCTCAGGTGATTCTCATGATCAGCCTTGCTCTTTGATTAAACTAAAATATCGTTGATGAAGACGATGATGAATTTATCTAAATATGATTTTAGCACCCACTGCATTAAGTCCAAAAAGATGAATGGCACATTAGTTAAACCAAATGACATTACCAAAAATTCACAATGTCCATAACATGTTCTGAAAGCTATCTTTTCTATATCCTCATCTTTAACTCTTAATCGATGGTAACCAGATCACAGATCGATCTTGGAAAATACCTTAGCTCCATATAACTGATCGAATAGATCATCGATTCACAGTAATGGGTATTTGTTCTTGATGGTTACTTTATTCAGTTCTCGATAATCAATGCACATACTCATCGATCCATCTTTCTTTTTCACTAACAAAACTGGCGCTCCCTAAGGAGATGAACTTGGTCAAATGGCACCTTTTCTAGCAGCTTTTGAAGTTGTTTGTTCAGCTCTTGCGTCTCCTTAGGCTCCAATTGATAAGGAATTTTTGACAATGGTTGGGTTCCTAGAATTAATTCTATAGCAAATTCTACTTCTTTAATGGGAGGAATACCGGGTAGGTCTTCAGGAAAAGCATCGGAAAATTATTTAATTCTTAGAAATAGGAACAACTTCTTTCTTTTCTCCCAACACTGTTATGAGATACACATTGCATCCCTTTTTGACTAACTTTTCTTCTTTCATTGCATTGATCAACGATACTTGCTTGGGTACTAAATCTTCCAAAAATGGTTTTTGACTAACTTCCACTACCCAAAGTAATTTTCTTCCTTTGGCAGTTTATGGAAGCACCTTATTTGCTTAGCCAAGTCATACCCAGGATTATATCAAAATTTGCGATTGGCAATATAATTAATTTAGCTTCATATTTTTGTTCACCAATATGAATATCCATGTTGCATAATTGTTGGGATTACATACAGGCTCCTGTAGGTAACTCGATGCTCAATGAGTTTGTTAGATGATAGGTTGGTAGCTTAAGAGTTTTCAGCCAACTTTTTGATACGAAGGAATGAATCGCTCCAATATCGAAAAGAATGTTGCAAAGTTTATTGTTTATTGTTAAGGTACTTAAAATTATAGCAATTTAATAAGAATTTCTATTCAAACATTCAAAAATATTAAAACAGCAAAGACTGAATAAAATTAATTTAAGACATATCTGAAATCACATCATTATCTTCATGTGCAAATGCGGGAGTTAGCATATATAATTTTGCAGGAGCTATTGGTTGCTTGCCCTGGGGCCGTTGGCCTTGGCGATTATAGGCTGGCTTCTGCGTAGGTACAACAACCTTAGTATTTGAAGTAGGGGCTGGCATCACAGCCATGGCAGGTTCTTGGCTGTTCCTCGGTTGTTCATGAAATACTTTCTTATGATGGGAGTGGTCGATGAGCCCTCTGTCAATTGTTGTCTTAGAGTCGCACTGAAAATAACAGTGGCCACTCCCACCACATGTAAAACATCCACCACCAAAGTAGTAGCATTTCCCATATGAATGGTATTTCTTACATTCAAAGTTTTGGGGTTAGGATTTTTCAGCTTCAATATTATAGACCTTTGCCACCTTTCGATGACCAAAGTGCTCCTTTCTTGGCTTCACGAACACAATCTTATGTTTCCAGTCCATTTAACCTTGAAATCCTTCTTGAAGACGAGCCGCCTCGATCAATTTTGCCAAATTTTTGATTTGCCAAGACACTAGATGAGATTTTATAGAGTCCCTTAGCCCTTTCAAGAATTGGTGGCACCTTGCCGCCTCAGTTCTAACCTAGTCAGGAACAAAACACAGCAGTCTCTAGAACTCTTGTTTGTAATTGAACACAGATTTGTTTACTTGAGTAATATGGAGGGGCTTGTCCTCCAGGATTGCTTGAGCTAATGCTGGAATGAATGCTTCACAAAATACTTTCAAGAACATATCCAATGGGATATTTTCTAACTCGTAATTAGTAAACTTATTATTCTGCTCATTTTCCCACCAGTATTCCGCCTCTTCTTAGAATAGATGAGTGATTAGACGGATTGCTTTAGAGTTTGAACACTTAATACTTGCCAAATTCTTCTTGGCTTTCTTCAACCAGCTAACAGTATCCATAGGGTTCAGTGCCCCATTGAAGGTAGGTGTTCTAAGACGTAGAAAGCTATGTAGGATTCCATCTCCTGAGAAATGAGAGGAAGTTGGAGCTTCCATCTATGGGGTAGACTGTTGACGAACGCTTAAAATAAGGGCACAGATTTCTTGCATTTGTTGTGCATTACTTTTAATAAGGGCTCTCCTTAGACTAGCCATTAAATTTGCCTCATCGGTTCCGCCCGAAGATGAGACCGTAATTTTAATCGGTGTAGGGATTGAAGGAGATCCTAGATTTATGACTACAATAAAAGAATGAATTCAGCAAATGAAATAAAGATCCATTATCTGTTCCAATCATCACTTTCTCAAAAGAGAAGCTACATAGATAAACGAAAGGATAAATAGATACGAAAGCAAGATATGATATGAAATCTAAGGACACTGGCTATAATATTCTTCCCTAAAGGCGACACAAAAGTCATTGAATATTACCACTCACTGCTTCCTAACTAGTCTTCTATAAGTCTAATACCACCATCTATCAGCAGAACCTCCAAATAGAATTTTCCAGGATCTGGAGACGGTAGCCATCGGGACATGCTGTCTCTCGAAGGGCGGTGGTCTCATACTTCAACCATTCTTTGGCAAGAACAAAAAGACTGGTTCCTCTAAAAATTGGAGAAACTAAGATCTTATCTAGCATTTCTACTTCGTGAGGAGATACTCATTCAATGATCCTTCCATAGACTTTTCCATCTTGGAAATCATCTGCCCAATACTCATCGAATAATCTAAGGTAGTAGAAGAAATCGAATTATTGATATTCCATCCATAAAATTTCATTCAATTATTAGTTCTTATTTTCCACGTATTTTAGTTATAAGCATTTAGCTTGTATATTTTACTTCTTTAAAGTTTGTTTAGATCCTAAGATGTCCTTTGTTACTTGTATTTAACCTTTAGCCATATTTTACTCGTTTATGGTTCATTCAATTCCTAAGGTGTCCTTTCCATATATTCTTAGTTTCATTTCTGAGATCTCAATTGGATGAACTATGGATGCTAATTTTCTTACACTTAGTGATTGTGATCATATATGCTATAGAGAAAGGTTCATAAAGTAGATAGGAACATTTCCTTATCTGACACTTTATGATATTTCTCTGATACCAACTGTAGTGTCGCTCCCTGTCGCTGTGCGCAAAGAAAAGGAAAGTAATCAAATTCGGCAGCAGAGCGGTGTGCTACTCGGGAATGAATTTCCCATCTTCCCGAATAGCCGGAACAAACCCATATGAAGGGCTGTTGACTCAACCCCAAAGGAGGGTCGAGAGGTAATACTTCAGATAAGAGTAGTATCCTTATCCTAAGTATTAGGCAAATACATACATTGGATTTATAATACAACATAAGGAATCTAATATATGTATAAAATATCAACATTTCCAATATACTGATTACATCACAATACTAAGTATAAGTAATATATAAACAGAGTGTGGAAGCTAAGCATACATCCAGAAGCATTCATCACAGAAAAGAAAAAAAAATACATTTAGAAATTATTACAAACGATTTACTGAAATAATACTGAAATGATGTTGAAGTACTGAACTGAAATAACTAATCAAAAATAATAAAGCTGAAGGATAATTCCATTAAGACTCAATGAACTCCTCTAGAACCTCCTAAGCGTCCTCCTGACTTGGCTCAATAAGCTGCTCAGGATCTAGCAAATTGTTGGATCTCAAAAGTGTGTTAGACAATAAGTCTAACACATCAAAACTAATCTAAATAGTTCTAATTATTTACTTAACATTTAAATAATGTAAAATAGAGCTGCAGAAAAACTATAAAAGTAACTAAATATCTAAAAATGTATAAAGCTACAGTAAAGAGATGGTATACTAAATACTGAAAAGAATAAAAATAGTATATGATCTGAAAATTGAATAAATAATATGTAAAATTATGTTGTATGCCACTGAAGTCATGCATCTGTATATGCCACGATATTGTATGCCACTAATATGCAATCAAAATATTACTTACTTATTATGAGTCGTACGGTCCAATATTGTAACAACCCAAGTTGTTACCTTAGTTAATTAGGAACTTAGACAAAATTCATGTAGATCAATAAACTATTTGTGCTATCCATGATTGGAAAAAACCAAAGTCAGTAACAGACATCAGAAGCTTTTTGGGTTTATTAGGGTACTACAAAAAGTTTGTTAAGGGCTTCTCTCAAATTGATTCTCCATTAACAAAACTAACTCAGAAAGCTGTTCCATTTATTGGACTTCAGAATGTAAAAATGCATTTCAAACTTTAAAATATGCACTTTCCTCTGCCCCAGTACTCGTTCAACCTAAGGAAGGCTTAAATTATTAGGTTCATACTGATACCTCTGGAACTGGGCTAGGGTGTGTTCTAATACAAGAGGGAAAGGTTATTGCATATGCTTCTCAACAGTTAAAACTTCACGAGAGAAATTACCCTGTACATGATCTGGATCTTGCTGCAATAATCTTTGCATTGAAAATCTAGCGTCTCTATTTAGATGGAGTTCAATGTTCTATTTTCACTGATCATCAAAGTTTAAAGTAAATCTTCACCCAATGTGAATTGAATTGTCATCAGAGGAGATGGCTAGAATTGATTAGTGATTATAATTTGGACATTCAGTACCACACTGATAAAGCGAATGTTGTAGCATACGCCCTCAGTCATCATGCTACACTATTAACTATGATTACTACAAATTTGCTAGAAGATGTGTTTCGAAAGTTGGAAAATGTTCCAATGCATGGTGACATATTAAGCTCTATATTAACTAATATCAATGTAGAGCCCACTTCTTGTAGAGATATTTCTATCTCTTAGATTAAGGATGATGAGTATTTAAAGTTTAAAATGGATATTAAAGGTGGTCGTCGTCAAGATTTGCAAATGCATGGGACAGTAATTTATCAAGGAAATTATTTATGGATTCCTAAGACCATGTATCAAGAGATCATTATAGAAGGTCATAATTTTGGATATCAGGTTCACCTTAGAAGTACTAAAATATATCAAGACATGAAGAAATCATTTTGGTGTCCTGGTATGAAGAAGAGTATAGCAAAATTTGTGGCAAAATGCCATGCTTGTAACCTTGTCAAAGAAGAACATCAGAGGCCTGGAGAACTTCTTAATCCATTAGCTATCCTTGAATGGAAATGGTTTGATATTTCCATGGATTTTATTATGGGATTGCCTAAAAAAAGGTCTAGTGCTGATTCTATTTGGGTCATAGTCGATCGATTGACCAAGTCAGCCCATTTTATTCCAATGTGACAGACTGATTCTGTGGAGAAGTTGTCAAAGCTTTACATTAGAGAAATTGTAAGACTCCATGGTATCCAAGGTCAATTATTTCAAATTATAATAGTAGATTCACCTCAAATTATAATAGTAGATTCACCTCCAAGTTCTGGCTAGTAGTGCATCAAGACTTGGGTACTACCTTGGCCATGAGCATTGCATTTCAACCACAAACTAATGGGCAAATGAATGCATTCTGGATTTTGGTGGTTCCTGGGAAGACTACATTCCTCTTGTAGAGTTTACCTATAATAATAGCTATCAGGCAAGCATTAGCATGGAGCCCTATGAAGCACTATACGGTAGAAAATGTAGCACTTTGCTTGCTTGGTCTGAGACTGGCAGTGTTTAGCTTTATGGATTTGTTCTAGTTGCTGAAATAAACAGAAAGGTTCAATTAATTCAACAGAGGATGAAAGCAGTGCAGGATCACCAAAGAAAATATCATGATGCTCGCAATCATCCTTTAAATTTTAAGGCTAGAGATTTCGCTTATCTTAAGGCCAGTCCTATCAAGGGAGTGTTCCATTTTGGTGTAACTGGAAAACTTAGTCCTCGCTATATTGATTTGTTTGAAGTTTTAGAGAGGATAGGCTCTGCTGCTTATAAATTAAAACTTCATGAAGAATTTTCCATAGATCATAATGTATTCCATATCTCATCATTGCGGAAATGTCTTCAAAATTCTTCGCATCTCATTCAGCTTCCGACCGTGTCTATCCAACCAAATCTCTCTTATGTCAAAAATCCAATCAAAATTATAGCTCACAATCAAAGGCAGCTGAGAAATCATTCTATTCCAATGGTTAAAATTCAATAGAAGAACCGATTGCCTGAAGGATCTACTTGGGAAAAGGAAGCAAATAAGCGCTACAAATATCCTAAAGTTTTTGAAAGCCTAGGTACTTCTTCAACTCCCCTACACTTTCAACTTATTGTCTTTTGTTTATACATTATTCTTCCTACTTGAGTGATGTTGAGGACAACATCATTCTTAAGTGGGAGAGTTTGTAACAACTCAAGTTATTACTTAGGTCAATTAGGACTAAATTAAGTCCTAATTGTGATTTTAGTGCATTAACTAAGTCATTAGGAGTACACTACCAAGACCTAGTCCAAATCAGTAGTTAAATGGATCAAATCCTGATTTTGAGAATTTCAAGAATCCTAAAAATTGACCTATTTAATTTAACTTCAAATCAAAAATCTAACTTCGCCAATGCACTCATCACCACCAAATTAGCTAAGGGTGATGCCTTTGAAGCATTTAGAAGTCGTTGGATTTTTGGCGAATAAATTATTTTAATTTAAATACCCCAAAAATTTGAATAATTAAATACTCGTTGAAATAAAAATTATCCTTATGTTCAACGCCTCTTCTCCTGATCGCACGCAAGGAGTCCTCTCCCCCTTTCCCATCTTCTCGTACATGCTGATGGGAGAGCTCATTTCTCCATTGAAAAATACTATCAAAAATCATATGATAATGTATGCATGTAGCTAGGGCATCAATTTCTACTCGTTAAAATGATCCATTCATGCTGATTTTGGTATCAATGGAAAGGTCTCAGGAAGACCTTTCCATCATTATATGGCACCACACGTGAGCTGCCCAAAATTGGGAGTATTTGAGTGCGAAAGAAGACCCGTTACGGTTTGTGTACAAGCAAAATCACCATCGGACGCTACCGCACGCCGTAGCGCCCAAGTCTAGGGTTGAATCTGCCATAGCACGTCGTAGCATCCAGCTCACGGGAAATTTGGCATTGTAGCGCGCCACAGTGCCTGAAAGCGCTACAGTGTGCCACATCGCTGATTTTCGCAGCAGTGTGCCACAATGCCTAAAAGCGCTGCAGCGCGCCGCAGCATCCAAATCTCAGGAAACTCTGGCGACGTAGCATGCCGCAGTGCTTGAAAGCGTTATTGCGCGCCACGATGTTGAAATCCACCGTAGCGCCTGAAAGCGCTGCTGCTCGCCGTAGCACCCAGAATTGTCCGAAAGTACCCAAAATAATTCGTAATTGCCCAGATTTGTGATTTTTCGCATTTTAATGCCTTTAGGACCCAAATGGGGCCAAAATCTATCAAAACTAAACCTGGATTTAATAAAATTAAGCATAATGTTAAATTGTAGGTGAGTTTCATTGGAAAATCCACCATTTTACCATGAGTAGCATTTCTTAAACCACCTAAAGAATTGTTTTAATATTTTTGTGTCAAATATTAATGTTAGAATCTTTGATTGCTTGTATGACCAAGTAAAACTTTATAATCAAATTGCATAGAATTTAATTACCTTACATTTATAATTAAGTGCTAATTCCTTTTATGTTTGATTTAAGATTTGATTAGCCTTAATTACTCATTATTTTAATCAATATAATATTTATGTATGTTAGAGAACTTTAATGTTAATTTGGACACCTTGATTTACTCAATTTGATATTAAACTATATTTGAATAGAAGAATCTTAAGAACTTAATTAGGTAAATGATACTTAATCTAAATCTACAATCAATCATACACCAATAATGCACTAATTTACCATTGATATATAAATCAACTATTGGTCTTAGTTTGGTAAGGCTAACCTTTCTGATTAAGATCTAAATCCTTAATCACTTAATCAATCAACTTGATTGGAAGACAATTCAACTTGCATAATTCCAATAATACACCTGATTTGACATTAATATTAAAAACATTGAATTAGAAGTACTAAGATCATTAGAGAACTTATGTGACTTATTATCTGGACATATACCTTAAGATCCCTGGATTTCTCTTATATAAGATTATTAGCATAAGATAAACCATAAAAATATACTGATCTACAATATGATCAGCTCCTAATAATATTCTTGATTATATCCCATAATTTGTAGCATAGGTGTTGATCAAATGAGTTTACCCATCTAATTTGGTCCATTCAAACTTAAGAAAATAAGAATTAATGAAACTATAAGACATAACAGTCTTTTCTTGTTAGAAATGTAAGATCTTTATCATCTTGCCTTAGGTTATTAATACAATACTTGTTAAGCCTTATCAATTGATATGACATTGAGGTTGGAAAAACTTATTATTGAAACTTGAGGTAGGAACTTAGATGATCCTTCTTACCCTTAGAAGATTGATCTTAGGCCCTTGAGGTAGAATCACCTAAAGTACTTTAAATGAGATTCCTCTTGTGTGGTAGTAACATATATTGAGTGACCTTTTGGTCACACTCTTGGAACCTTGTGTAGGATTCACCCAATTAGAGTCAAGATTCATAACTTTTGTAAATCCTTGGTTGCTAAATAAAATTGCTATAACCTAAATTATTAGTTGGAGTTGATCATGCATATCCATAGTACAGAGTCACTTTAGCAATATTCAGGATTGGTTGAGTCACTCCAATGTGGACTTATGATTAGGTGTTATTCTGAGGGATTAGATGAATACAGTCCCGTTAGAGTAAATCTTATAAGTCTAAGAGCGTTATAATTAGTGAACTAGATCCTTAGTTTGAGATATAAACTACAACCGGGTTCTGCCTCGTATTGTAGTGCTCTTCGATAAGTGCAGTTCAAAACAAACTAAGTATCTCAAGTCACCCTACGTAGAACACTAAGTATACTTGTAATTAGGGTATTTAACAGCTTAGCTTGGACATAAACTGCAACCAGGATCTACCTCCTATCAAAGTGCGCTTTGATAAGTGCAGTTTTAAACAAACTAGTGTTAAATTTGACTTTTTTAGAAACATACAACCATGTGTATACAATCTTTTCAACTGATGATTTTAAAAAAAATCTTAAGTAAAACTAATTATTAAGATTATAACAAGGTGTCAAAATCCATTTAGATGTATTCTGCATAATGGAGATATTTGATTCATTATCTGGTTTTAAATCATTTCTTGGATTTTTTAATTTTAAGACATGAAGTGTAAGAGACATGAGCATAAACATAGGCATGATGTATGAGTATTAATGATGATTTATAGATTACCAAATATTATATACATCAATTAGGGAATTTCAGGATGCATCGGCATCACAGTAAATTGTATTCCAATAGGATATATGTAGACATTTGTGGCGCCCCACCCCTTAATCCACAAGATTAAGTTAAGGGGTGGTGTGTCACTCTAGCTAACCCTTCACTTACAATTGGATTAGGATGAAATCCACAATCCACCTAATAAGGGAACGAGTGAGCATAGAATCAAATATTCAGTCACTATCTAAGTAAACATTCAAAGTGCGAAAGTGATTTAAAAATGAGAAATATCCAAGCATCACAACATAAGTATAAAGAAATGTAACTCAGAACATAAGTATAGAATCCAAATACGCAGTCATAAGTACCTGTATTATTACATCAATTTAAGTTTCAAATAATAAAGATAAAAGGGCACTCATCCTCACTTAAAAATAGAAGGGGCTAAATAGCTGCTTCTTCTACAGGCTCCTCCTCCAGATATGGCTCCACACCAAGATCCTGATTGTCCAACTAAAGAGGATCTGCCATTGTCGGTTTCACAATGTAGGGCCCTAGCCGAAAAAAAAGAAAAATCTGGTTAGACAATTGTCTAAGTACATTTTAAGCTGATAAGTTTTATGTGTGTTATGTAATATCACCATTCTATAACTTCTAAGCAACAATATATATACGGGAGCAACAAGCAATACAAAAGGAAGGAAAAGCTATAAACCATCATTTATAACTTAAGTAAAAAGAGAGGCTAAGACATGCCTCAAGTGCAAGCTAAACAAGGTAAGGCATACATGTAGATAATCAAACAAGTACTGTAAGAGGAATACTACATCCTAAACATGCTAGTGATCAAAGGAAACATGGCAATTAAGATAAAATAGCTCTACAGTGGTACATATAAATAGCAGTAAGATTCTAACATCCTAAAATATATAAGCAATACAAAGAAATAGCTGACAGAATAAAACTGCTAAAAAGTAAACAAAATATCATAACTACATATATATACATAAATATCCGTGCATCAACTGCCATACAAAAAAGAGCTAATCTAGCCCACCAGATATCGAAGGATCTTAGCACCAGTATGGCTAAGGCATCAACGGTGTACCCCTAGTATCAACAAGGAGACTAGGCAATCAGTACACAATGAAACATCAGAAGATGAGGTCTTCTCCGAGTGTCAATAAGGAGACTAGGCAATCAAAAGACAATACTGAGAGGCAGCTCAAACACATTCAATTATTATCTTCAGTTAATTACTTTAATATTTTCATAAGGAATCTAAGGAGTCTCCATATTTTTCTAACATTTTATTCATGCATCAAAAATCTTATAAGACATGCTCAAGAAAATATGGCACAAAGATTAAGGAATGCGTAGCAACAAAATATCAAATAGAAGCAAGGGACTCTACTAAACATGGTGATATCATTTGTTTTCTACTTAAAAAGGATTAGAACTGATCAGATTCTAATCTAGTTCAATCAGATAGACGACTATGAGTTAAATCAATAAATCATACGTCCTAATTTTGTGAATTTAGGCATTCTAACTAAGATCTGATCAAGATCTTCTAAACCTATAGATTATGGATTAAACACTATGAGATTTAGGTTTGGTCACATAATCCAAAAAGGATAAGGCCTAAGTTCTATGTTTCATTCTAAAAGTGATCTACTGATTATGGTAATCCTATTAAGTAATCAAACTTAATAGAATGCATCTCCTATCTTAAATCTAAGGTTTAAAGGCAAAATAATCAGAATAAGTTGTAAAATAAAAGAAAAGTCTATAAATTACTAAAACCAAGGTTTCATCCATTGAGTAACCCATTTACCGAATGAATGAATTCTAACCTATGATTTAGTCATAATCTTAGGAAGGGTCCTTAAGGTGTAGTGTTTAAGATTTAGAAGAATTTAGGAATCTGACTTATTGGTTGATTTCACTCACTTAAATATCACTAAGATCTTTATAACATTGGTTTACGAGTTTTTAAATGTTTAATAGAGGTTAAGAGTACTTCGTCCGATCTTAGGGCAAAATGATTATTTTGCCCCTACTTTAAGGGTCAAAAGGTCAACTTTTATCTTACAGGTCAGAATTGAACTCTCTTAGTCCCAACTGATTCCTTATTGTCTAACTTGAAGATAGATAGTAAGTACGTCCAAATTGGACTCCAAACGGTCAAATTATGACCACAAGTAAGGCCAAGGATATTTTGGTCATTTTTTAAATTTCTAGGGTTTAGATCCTAAATATTATTTCTGTTTATTGATGACATTGAAATTCTATACTAGTTAGCATCTTGAATTTTTAAATTTGGAGTTGATTTGACTAAGTTATGGCTATTTGAAGTCTAGAGGCATTTTGGTCATTTTTTACTGAGAATTCTAGAGTTGACTTTTTGTCCTGATGTCCAAATGAGAAAGCTAATACTACTACAGTGATGGGACCACTTTCTTGAGCATTTTAAGACTCATATTGACTATGTTCTGATAACTAGGTAAAAAATTATGAGGTGCTAAAGAAGTCCTAAAATGTTACCTCGTTATGCGTACCCCGAAATTAATTTTTGACTTATGCCATTTGATTCTATTTATTTTTCTGAGTATTTTGAGACTTATATTTGCTATATTTGGATCATCCTACAAAAAGTTATTAAATTTTTAGGTTTTACTATTCAAAAATATAATTTGAATTATTTTACTATTCATTTATTCAAATTGAATGATTTTACTATTCATTTTTAAAGTTTATTTATATAATTTTTGAATTTATTAATCTTTAATTAATTTTTGATTAATTAGGCTTAATTATTAATTAACAATAATTAAAACATTAATTATATAATATATATTATTTTATTATTGAAAAGTCATTAGTACTAATTACTGTTTAATTAACTTTAATCTAATAAAGAATAATTAATTATAATTTACTGTTTAATAATCATTAATTATTCTAATTACTATTAAGGTTTAATTAATATTAAAATAAAGCTAATTAATCTCTTAATTATTAATTAATTACAGGATTACTGTTGAAATATCATTAACACTAATTATAATTAATTAACCACTAACAGTAAGTAATTAATCACTAATAATAATTAATTAAACTAATTAATTGGCTGAGATGGCAGTGGGCTCCACCTATGACACGTGACAGCACCTGATTGGGTGCTGCTCTGCTTGTGGACCCCACTGTACACGTGGAGGCCTCAGAGGCCGCCACGTGGCGTTGTGGGTCCCACAGGGAAGCTGAACGGTCTCGAGTGACTGGGCAGTGGGTCCCACTTGACACGTGGCGGGCCCAGAGGCTGTCACGTGGCACTGTGGGCTCCACAGGGAAGCCGAAAAGCCGCACAGGCTCGGGCTGTGGGCACCATGTGACACGTGGTGTGCTAGATGGCTGCCATGTGGCGCAGCGGGCCCCACGGCCGAAGCCGAAGCACCGCGGGGCTCGGACTGTGGGCCCCCACGGGACACGTGGCGCGCCGGATGGCTGCCACGTGGCATAGTGGGCCCCACGGCCGAAGCCGAAGAGGCGCGGGCGCGGTTGGTGGGTCCCACCTGACACGTGGCAGGCCAGGATGACGCCACGTGGCTCTGTGGGCCCCACCTAGCTGACGCGGACCCGGCCGCGGTCGGGTCGGGCTTGGGTCGACCCTGCTCGACCCAAACGGCACCCACTTTGGGGGGCGTCCCGAGGGCTCCGGGCTAGGGCACGGCTTTTGCCGGCCTTCCCAGCGCCGGACCACCTCGGCCCGCACGGTCGACGGTAGTCCACGACGGGGCCTACACGACGGTAGGCGGACCTTCGCTGGAGGTGGCCGAAGGCGGCAGCTAGGGGCAACCCTAGGTCCTAGGGTTCAGCGGATGCATACGGGGTTCGGCCCGAGGCTTCAAGCCTTGGTCTGAGTCGACCGGATCTGAACGAGGTCGATCAGGTCCGGTTGATTGTCGATCCACATCCTAATCTACAATCCTAAGGCAATGCGACGGCGGAATGTGAACGGAGGAGAAAGATCGAGGGTACCTGAACAAACGGTGACGGTTGGCGCGGCTCGGGTTCGCTCGATCGGTGCTCGGGTTCGCAAAACCCGGAGCCCAGAGCTCGGCCGAGTCCTTATAGGCGCGTCGGCGACCTCGACGAGGCCAGGGAGGGCGCCGGTTGGCCCAGAGGGCGACGGGGTCCGCCGCATGGCACAAGGGACCGTCGTCCTCGATGGCTCCGTAGCCGTTAGATCTGGATCAGATCCAACGGCTGCGATGGCGCCGTCTGATCAGACGGCACCGTCAGCTACAGTTGACGGCAGGGTTAAATAAATAACGACGCCGTTAAATAATGAATTAAATTTTTTTTTTTAATTTCCAAAATTTCAAATATGTTTTTCCTAGCTATTTGAGGGGTGAGGAACGCAATGGCGTGGTCGGATTTTCGATCCGATGAGTATTTTGATTACTCAATTTCCGGGGCATTTTTATTATTAAAATATCGTCGAAATTTCGACGACTTCTGATTGACATGAAAACTTCACCCCAAGCTAATTTGGGGTCAGTGAACGCGATGGCGGTATCCGTTTTCCAATCTGAGATCAATTTAGATAGGTTAAATTTTAGGGTTTCTGGATTTTCCAGAAATTAGGATTCGATCTATTTGATCCCTGATTTTGGGGTAGGCCCTAGAGGTTGATTCCAATTGACCTAATTAGCACTTATAATTAGCCAAAAAGGCTATGGAACTTAGCCAAAATTCACACTCAGAGAATTTTGTGTATAATTCATGATCACGCAAGGTTTCCAACACTACCCTTAAGTGATTTTCATGATCATTTAGGGTTTTAGAATAGATGAGGATATCATCAATAAAGATAATAATGAATTTATCTAGATACAGTCTTAGGACTCGTTGCATTAAGTCCATAAAAATTGAAGGTGCATTGGTGAGTCCAAAATACTTCACAAGAAATTTGTAATATCCATATCTTGTGCGAAACACTATTATCTCAACATCTGAATCTTTCACCTGCATTTGGTGATATTTTGATCTTAAATCAATCTTTGAGAGTACAATTGCACAAGATAATTGGTCAAACAAATCATTAATTCTAGGAACTGATATTTATTCTTAATGGTGACTTTGTTCAATTCTCTATAGTATACACATATCCGCATAGACCCATCCTTCTTTGTAACAAATAAAAGTGGTGCTCCCCAAGGAGACATGCTTGGTTTAATAAAACCTTTACTTAAGAGCTCATGCAGCTGTTCGTTAAGTTCCTGCAGTTCCTTAGGAGTCATTCTGTAAGGTACTTTAGAAATTGGTTATATACCGAGAATTAGATTAATTTCAAATTCTACTTCCCTTGGTGGAGGCAAACCAGACAAGTCTTCAGAGAATACATCAGCAAATTCCTTAATAATTCTAATATCAGAAGGCAAAATATCTTCTTTACTACCACCCAACATTGTAACTTAAGAATACCATATAACCTTTATTTACCAGCCTCTCTACTTTGATTACATTGATTAATGAGCTTTGGGTGCTAAACCTTGCTATGAAGGTTTTAGAAGCATTGAGTGATTGAAGAGTGATCTTCTTTTTATGACAATTTATTGTAGCATTATGCGCACTAAGCCAATTCATGCCTAATATGATATCAAAATTTGCTATAGGCAGAATTATCAACTTAGCTTGGAATGTCTTCTTATTCAAAGGTAGTTGAAGATCGCAGAACTGGGTTGTGCTGAGTTGGGCTTTAGAAGGGAGTCCAACATTTAAGGTTTTAGCCATCTTAAAAAAGGGTAGATTCAAGCTCTTAACAAAACTCTCAGATATAAAAGAATGACTGGCACTCGTATCAAATAATATTTTGCAGGGGTTGTCATTAACACAAATTATTCCTAAATTAACCATACTTAGCGATAATTAATTCAATTGACTAAATGCTGAAAATAAAAATTCATGATTAAATATGTGTACCTGATACGATGTTATTATCTTCAGTGGCTTCTAATGGGGCAATGGTATAAACCCTAGCAGGCCCTGTGGGCTTCTTGTTATAGATCTGCTTTTGAGGAGGTCTGGATGTGCTGGGTTGAGGTGTAATACATCCTTCTTTCCTTGGAGTTGGAGTTGCAGATTGCGAAGGAAGCATGATTGCGCCTAGGATGGTCAATATGTGCACTATCAATAGTCATATTGTAGTTGCACTGATGAAAAAAGTGACATTTTTTGCCACATGTACAACAGCATTGCCTATTATGGTAGCACTTCCCAAAAGGATGGGGCCTTGTACACCCATCATATGGATCAGATGGTTTGGAACCTGTTTCCATTTGATATACCTTTCCTAAGGGAAACCTAACTCTCTTAGAATTATTATCCCTATAGGAAGATGAAGAGTATGTTTTCTTGCAATCCTTCTGGGATTAATACTGATCTACTACACTGGTTGTTTTAATTAATTCAGTAAAATTTGATAGTCTTAATGGCACAACGTGATCTTTGATTGTATCACATAATCCACTCAAGAATCAGTGGCAACGAGCACCTTCTGTTTGTACTATATTTGATGCAAACTGAGCTAGTCACCAAAATTCTGATTCATATTCAGCTATAATATGGTTTCCTTGGTTCAATCTATGAAACATATCTCCCAGGTTATTCTATACTGAGGGAGGAATGTAATTTACTCTGAATGCTTCCACGAAATCCTCATAAGGAATTTTTTTAATATAATAATCAGTGAATAGCGTATGATGAAGATTATCCCACCAATATTTGACTTTGTCTTGAAACATGTGGGTGGTTAATCTAATGGCTTCAGCATCTAGACAATTGATTCTTGTTAAATTTTTTTCAACTAAATTCAGCCAGTTGGCTGTGTCCATTGCTGATATGTTCCCATTAAAAATAGAAGTTCTCAATCTAATAAAACTATGTAAGAGTCCATCAGTTGATTGATAATACTGCTGAGAGGGATAATAAGGTGCAGGGGGTTACATATACTAGTGACGGATTTTTTTGCATTGATTTAGCCTTTTTATTCTTTCAAATTGGTTGACATTAGTAGCTACTAATGTTTTCACTGTATCTAGAAGTACATTGAGTTCAGAAGAATTATTGCTAAATATAGCAGGGGTTGAAGATGATTGCCCAAGATTCATTATGTACCTAAGCTTGAATAACATAATATTCTAAGAAGAAGTAGAATAGACGAGTTTATTTTACTACTTATTTCAAATGAAATATACAACAAGAAAAGAGTACATCATAAAACACAAACTTTATTCATTATGACATTTATTTAATATATTCAGTTGAAAAGGTGAGACAAAAGTCTTCAAAAGTGACTTCTCGACGTTCTCTCTTTCGCATACGAGTGAGTTCGCGGAGGGTGATGACCCACCAGTCTTTGCCATGGTCTTGAAGCAGAAGGGATATTAGTATGATTCTGATATCATCTAGCTACTCTATTGCCTCGAGAGTGAAGCTAACACATTTTATCCACTCCTTGGCTAAAGCAGGAAGTCAAACCCTCTAAAAATGGCATGATAAAGCATTCGATCTAGCACTTGTACTCCTTTGACATGCCTTCCATAATATTGTCCAAACTGAAAGTCAAGTTCCCATATGGCTTCAAATCTACTGAAGTAGTCCCAGATCGACATTCTCAAGTATCTAAGTATTCTATAAATTTAATCATGTCCAATTAATCCAGTTGAGTAATCTATAGTTCTTAAAGTCTCTAATATATAAATTTGTAGTTGAGCATTTTCTCTTACTTATGTTAATATTTTCATTTATGCCTACTAAATAGAGTGTTAGATTATGGTAATATGGATGTTTTCAAGTATTCATTTAGTGATCGTATGATAGAAGAACAATCCATTAGGTAGATAGGAATGCAAATTCTAATCTGACACCTTATGGAGTATCTCTGATACCAACTGTGGTGCACCACCCCCACCGTGGTCTTGTTAACTCTTAATTTAACATGATTACGGTGGAGTGATCATCTAATGACAAGATTCTTACTTTTAAATAGATTAGGTACTTATCCTAATCCATTATAATTAAGGAATTTGTCATTCAAAGTATTATTCACTAAATGAAAGGTACATGAAATCAGAGTGCGGAAGCAAAATAGTAAAGATCCATCCATCATAATATGATAATCAAAACATACAACTCAGAATAAATAAAGTAGTAGAAAATACAAATTATCCCTATATTATTACAGAACATTTAAAAGTTTAATAAAAGAAAAGATAGACACTCAGTCTCACAAGTTAAAAAAAATAAAAGAACTAAGGAGCTGCACTGGCACGCTCCTCCTCCTGAATAAGCTCTTCAGAAGGCCTTACTTCAAATAACTCGGAGTTTGCCATTGTCGATATCATAATGACAGGGCCCCCAGCCAAAAGAAAAGAAAATCTAGTTAGACAAAATGTCTAAGTACATTTTAGGCTAAGCATTTTATGTATTTAAATGATATCACAAATATTTTAAGCAATTTAGGAGCCATAAAGCAACAAAGGAAGTGATAAAAGTTATAATCAACTAATTATAACTTAACCAAAGTGTGAGGTAAGCACATACCTCAACTCAAGCTGAAGAAAAAATTTAACAATATAATAAGGAAAAACTACTAAGTACAAGAAATATCCTAAATAATATGATCAATTTCTACATATGCTGATTTTATAATATAAAATGAACGAATATGTCTGAACTGAAATAAATGCCAACATCCTAACACGCTTTCCAATAAAATTAATAACTGCTGAACATATAAACTATGGTGACCACCCCTTAATCAACTCAGTTTAAGAGGTGATCATCATTAGTACCACGGATATTAAGCCATAAATATATCCATGATACTAATCATTGGCTGAGCAAGATCCTAACATAAACATAAGTAAAGCAGTACAAAAGATAAAGAACAAGGCATCCAAACACAATCCACATTTGTCCATTCACATACAATATATTAAATGCAGAATAATAAGAGAGCTTATTTATTACATTTTTTTAAATTAATAGGGCAAAGAAGGTATCTCCTTCAGCGAGCCACACCTTACTTTAACCTTCTGTTTAGCTTAATCTTCTAGCGCTGGATCTGACCTATACCCCTGATTTTTCATATGTACATATATGACAGGGCACAACAAAAAAGAAAAAATCTAGTTAGACTTTAATATGTCTAGGTACAATTTAAGCTATTAATAAGTTTCATGAGCTTAAGGATATCACCATTTACTTAAACTAAACAAAATAGGCTAGCATGAGAGCAACAAGCATACAAATGGAGGTGGTAAGTTATAAATAATAGGATTTATAACTAAGCAACAAAGAGGCAAAAGACATACCTCAATAATAAGCTAAGATAAGGCTAGGCATACATATATAAATACAGTAATAAAAGTACTGAAAAAAATACAAATCCTAAATATGTTGATGATTATATGACATATGCAAGTCAAAAATAAGCAATCTAACTATGATATATATAGTAAATAGTAACATAAACTAGCATCCTACTATAAGTAAGTAAGCAGGTAAAGTAAAGCTAACTGAAGTAAAATGTAATAGTAAAATAGTAAATAGTAACAAGTATGTACAAACTACCATATCAAAAATTGGCTAATCAAGCCACAGTAACATTCCCCTAGCCTTTCTGGGTTAGGGCGGAATAGAACTGAACAGGCGGGACTGAGGAGGCAGTAATTACAAATGCAATGAATTTTTAGTTAATTTACTTTGCTCCTGTGGACACATCCAGAAGCTGCTGATGAGTCAAGCACATCTACAAGATTATATGGGTTCCAAACTTAACACAACACTCCTCAATGAGTAATGATAAGTTATCCCTTATTTCACCATACCCTTATCCATTATGATAAATGTACACTAGAATCAACCTGAAACTGAACCCAATACAATATTATCCTAATTATTCTAAGTTTTTATTTTATGCAATGATGTTATCTTATATGTCATGTTTAAGGTAATGGCACAAAATATAAGGAATGTGTAAGCACAAATATTAAATAGTGAGCAAGGGACTCTACTACATATGATGACATCAATTGTTATATACTTAACCATTTTAACTATTCCAAGATACACAACTTAGAAGCACGACCTTATAAGTTAAAAATAATCAGAACTGAACAAGTTCTAATTTAATTAAATCAATATTGACTATAAGTTAAATAAGAAATCAACACTTCATAATTGATGAATTAAGACGTTCTAAGCTAAGATCTGATCAAGAAATACTAGGCTAGGAATTTTGAATTAAACACCACGAATTTGGGTTCAATCACTTAATCCAAAGATAAAGCTTAAGATCTAAGGTTCAATCTAAATGTGAACTGATGATTAAGACAAATTCTATTAAGTAAAATCAAGCTTAATAAAATGAATCTCCATTTCTTAATCTAAAGTTGAAAGATAAAATAAAAAGAATTAAAGTATAAAAATTCTAAAAACTAATAAAACCAAGATTCCATTCTTTAAATAACTCACTTATTCAATGAATGAAATCTAACTTAGCATCTGATCCTATATCTAAAAAAAAATCCTAAGGTGAATTATAGATTCCTAAGAAGCTCCTATTAACAAGGTTTTCAAATAATAAATTAATTACTAATAATGCTAAGATCTATGCAAGTGATGTACGCACTGTACATAGAGCTCAAGAAAATAATATAATTAAATAAAAATAAAATTAAGTAAATTTCTAAGTACGTAACGTACCATGCGCAAGCGATATGAATTTGAAATTTAATAAGTGTTTGGGATGAGGCAGCACTCATGACACCTGTAGAAATTGGGCAAAATACATCTAAATGATAATTTCCATGATAAACTCAACTTACTCCAAGATGAACATGGATCCAAGCTAAATCATTCTCCAATGCACAAGATAGAAAACTAAAGTACACCATGCTAGAGAGAAATCTACGAGATGGAATGATACAATTGATAATAATCAATTCCTTGCAGATTGATGGAATTATAAGGAGAGGATTCCTAAGGATGAGCTCAAAAGAATCAATGAATTAGCAACAATGAATATAATTAAGGTTCTAAACAAGCCAAATACAAACAATATTTTAATCGATTGTGTTCAGCTAAATAACAAATAAATCTTAAATCTATAGATAAGATACAATTTTTTAATTTCAATTATGTAAAATTATTATATAGAGCTCGTGGTATAAACTAAATTACTATGAAAGACAAAATGTAGAAGCCACAAAATAATGTGTTTATATATATATATATATATATATATATATATATATATATATATATATATATAACTACACCAATTACATTTACAAGATGTTCACAAAATGTAGAAGCCATAAAATAATGTGTTTATATATATAACTACGCCAATTACATTTACAAGATGTTCACAAAATCATATGGATGAATAAAATATCTATATGACTACGCATAGAAAAAAATATTACAAGTGATTAATTCAGTGCACTTTAGTATAAACGCATGCAAGTAAGAAGCATTGAAATGTTTTAGCTTTTCTATAAGAAATTGGAGCTTAAAATTAATAAAATATCATGCGAGAAGGTTGATATATAAGATTAGAAAATTGATCTATAAAGACATTTAATCAAAATATCGTGAAATTGTTTATGGAATAAAAAGACTGATACAATATGAAGTAGAATAAATTGCCAAGGAAATAACTAAATAATTAAGTTTCATATTTTGAATATAATAATAACAATGCGACTTGAAGTACAAATAGATTGACACAATGGCTACTGGTAGGCTTTTAAGAAATATGTCGCAGGTATGAGCAGAATCTATATTGATAGGGGAGGAAAGAAGTTGCTGCAGCAAACTGCTGCTTGACAGAGATCTCAGCAAACTGTTACCATGGTGGAATTCACTTGTTCGCCTCATCAACATTTTTACTATTTAATTGTTGCTAACACTTATATTGTATTATTTTTCTTGAATAGGTGAAGTAATCTACCAAATCTGTTGCTAACACTTATTGTTGCTAACACTTATATTGTATTATTTTTACTATTTAATTGTTCCTCTTTTCCTCTCTAACGCAAGCCTCAAGTCGCAAGCTCTCCTATCCTCTTCGATTCAGTGCCGACAACTTTAGGAACAAAAATAGAATATTCATTAAATATCCTATATTTCATCTAATGTTTAACAAATATAAAAGTCCAAAACAAGGAAGAAAAGCATTTAAATACAAAGTGTAAATAGCACTGTACAAAACTCTATGATATTATTTATTTTCTAATTTAATTCATTCTAACTAATCTGAAGTTATACAACTTTAAGATTTTGATCATATTAAGTTAAAAGCAATTAAAACTAATCAAGTTCTAATATATTTCAATCAATGACGCTTATATAAGTTAATAAATAAATCACACGTCCTAAATTTATAATTTTAAATAAACCCCATGCTAATCTTGATTTATATAATTCAAGATTAGGAGATTAAGAGTTAAACACCAAATATTGGGGTTTAACCTCTTAATAGAATACATTTTAAGAATAAAGGTATGAGGTTAACCCAACTCTCATGAACTACAAATTAAGGCTATCTCATTAAGCAAAATCAAGTTTAATAAGATGGATCTCTTAACTTAACTAAAGTTAAAATACAAAATAACCATAAATAAAGGATGAAATTCTAGAAAACTATAAAACCAATATTTCATCCATTAAGTAACTCATTTACTTAATAAATGAAATCTAACCTAATTTTTAAACTAATTCTTAAGGAATAAGATCTTAAAATTAAGGGGAAAAATCCTAAGGAAGATATTATGATAAAAAGAAGATTAAATCATGATATTAATTAATCTTATTTATTTTTATCTTATTCTAATATGATTTCCTTAAGCATAAGGTGAACTAAATTTACTTTATGAAGTTTAATTTAAGACTTAAGAGATTTTAAGTGAATTTTAGAGTTTTCCTTAAAATGACAATTTAATGAGTTAAAAATATTCTAAATTGCTTCCAAATTAATTATAATATTGATTTTAGAGAGTATTTTATAATTTTAAGGCTTAAGGATACTTAAACCTAAAATATGGGCAAAATTTCTAATTTACCCTACTTAAAGGTCTAAAAAGTTACTTTTTGTTTTAGGTCTCCAAATTAGAATTTATCATTGGAAAATGATTACTTACTGTCTAATATGAAGATAAACAGTAATAACACCTAATTTGGATAAGAATTAAACCTCATGAGATTAAATAAATAAATTTGACTCATAAGAGTAATTTGGTAATTTTACCTAATGAAGTCATAAAATTTATGCAGTTTATTAATGCTTACTATTAAGGATTCAATAGAGTTTAAGAATACTAAATACTGAGGTCTAATGATTAAGTTATATGCAATTCAATATTAGGGTATATTTATGTAATTTAGGGTTCTTAAGAATAGGCCAAAAAAATCTAACTTTTTCATTTGAAGTCTAAATTCAATAAATTTAGTAGCTATAGCTTCTTTGTAACCCACTAATTACTTTAATTAGGAGTAGACCAAATTTGGTTAAATTATGACCTAAATAGGGTTAATGGTTTTTTGTGAGTGATTAATAAAATTAATCACAAAATCACAAAACTATCCACTCCACTAAGTTCTAATCTACTTTAGGAGCTATCAGAAATTTGAATCACTCAATTTGGATCACTAAATGTGCTAATATTTACTAATCAAGTTTTTGGAGTGATTAGGGCTAATTAAAAATCTAATCACCAAAATTAAATATTTGTATAGTTTACTATTTATTAGGTCTTCCTGATCAAAACTGTATATTTGAAGACATAGTTTAAAGTTTAATTGACCAAGTTATTATCAATTGAGGATTTCATCAAATTAGAGTAATTAGTGAGGGGTCCTAAAAGTGATTAGGCAAAATATAATCCCAACAGTAAAATTTATACTATCAAAGCAAACTAGAGGTTCTCCTGATTACTTTAAAACCCATATTGGATATGTTTCGGTGAGTGTGTGCATAATTATGGCTAAATAAAGATTTGTGGTAATTTGGTAATTAATCAATATCCTAAAATGTCACTAGGTGAAATAATTATCCTACTGGGAATTTGATAGTGCCAAATTAATCCTCTATTTTTGCTGATCATATTGGTATTTAATATTGCTATAATTGGAGTTATGGATTGAGAGTTATGAGTGCTTAAAGTTTAGGTTATAATTATTTGATTTAATTTAATTCTAAAATATTTCATATATATATATATATATAATTATTTTATTAAAACCACGGAAATTAGCCAACGGCGGGACACGCTGACAAAACGCCATCAAAGGTGTGCTCCACCACCTGATTTTGTCAGCCTCCGCGGGACCCACGGGCGGGTCAGACTCTACCCAGTTCGGGCTGATCGGAAGGCGATTCGACTTCCCATGCCTCCTGACACTTAGGGTTTGCGACGAAAGATCAAATGCTTAGGTCGATCGGTAAACGAAGAACTTACAAAGTTTAAGATAACAAGACAATAAGTTAAGATTAATAGAATGTATGGAAGAGATTGTACCTCGAGGGAATGGTAAAGGAACCTAGGGTAAATTACAAATGGCTCATGATGTCACAAAATAGCTCCAAGAACTTCCTTTCATAAAAATCGACACAAAAGAAAGCGAGACAGGAGATAAGGGGATGCTAGAAGCGAAGCATCCCATCTGGCGAGGCAGAAGGAAGGACAAGTGCTCCTTCGTGTACCACGCCCAGGGCTTGCGTGCGGCTTGGGGAAGACAAAGATGGTCCGTCCGATCGGCCGATCAGACAGTCCAATTGTGGCGCCCCGCTCCCTAATCCCACAATCATTAAGCTAAGGAGCGGAGGGTCACTTGTAAAAATCCCTCACTTATCATTGGATTAAGTAGATCCACAATCCACTAATAAGGGGAGGATGTGCAAAGAACATCTGAGGGGATTAGTCACTAAATCTGACATACATACAGAGTGTGGAAGCTAAATAAAATAAATAGTTTATCCATTCATCATGCATCACATAAGAAATAGCAATAAGATAGCTCAGAAAATAATAAAATGCATAAAGTAAATCACAATCACAGTACCTGTATTATTACAACATTTTAATAGTTTAAAAGACTGAAAGGTAAATCACTCATCCTCACAAGCGGCTAAAAGAAACTAAGCAATATCCGACTCTCTTGGTTAAAGCTCCTCCTCTAAGTAAGGCACCTCTGCTTCAACACCTAGCTCCTCAAACCTATCTGAATCTGACATTATCGGTTTCATAATGCCATGGCCCCAGCCAATAAAAGAAAATCTTGTTAGACAATTGTCTAAGTACATTTTAGGCTAAATATTTTACATGAGTTATTAATGTCACCATTTTTATACTTAAGCACAACAAAAGTACTAAGCAGTAGGAGCAGTAAGCATACAAAGGACAGGATAAGTTATAAATATAGTATTTATAACTAAATAACAAATGAGGCAAAAGCACACCTCAATAACTAAGCAAGAAATGGACATATACATGTATAATACAGTAAGTAAAAGTACTGAAAGTAAAGTCTAATCCTAAATATGCTAATGATCATATGATATATGCTAATTAAATAACAGAAATCTGAACATGGTACATAGTAAGCAGTAAAGTCTAGCATCTTATAAATATGTACAAGTAAGCAGGTAAGCAAAGGAAAATAGCTGACTGAATTATACATCAGAACACAGGACACAGTAAGCTGAAAACAGAAACAGATTTATAAAGACTGCCATATCAGAAAGATGGCCATCAGGCCGGTGAAATCCCCAAAGCCTTTCTGGGCTTGGGTAGACAGAAATTCCTATAGCCTTTCTGGGCTAGGGCAGATAGAATCCAGTAGCAGAATTGAGGAGGCAGTAAATACAAATACAGAATCTTTTAGTTATTTTACTTTGTTTCTGTGGACACGTCCAGAAACAGCCAAGGAGTCAAGCACGTCTGCAAGACTATATGGGTTCCAAGCTTAACACACATTCCTCAATGAGTAATGTTAAGCATCCTTATTATTCCTTACCCCTGTCCATTAGGGTAAATGTGCACCGGAATCTACTAAATATACTGAACTCAAAGGCAACTATTATCTAAATTATTCTAAGTTTTCATTTTATGCACAAAATTTTCTTGTATGATATGAACAAGGAATTAAGCACAAAATACACGGAATGCGTAGCAACAAAATTAATCAAGTATGCAAGGGACTCTTCTATTCATGGTGACACTGTTGTTATCTAATTTAACTATTATAACTATTCTAAGTTACAAAAATTCAGGATCTCCAATTCCTACTATCGAGTATAACTTAGAAGCATGGCCTTATAAGTTAAAAGGATTAGAACTGATCAGGTTCTAATCTAATTCAATCGAACTTGACTACAAGTTCAATCAATAAATCATACATCCTAGTTTTATGAATTTAGATGTCCTATCTAGGATCTAATCAAGATCTACTAGACTATAGACTATAGATTAAATACCATGAGATTGGGCTTAATCACATAATCCAAAAAGGTTAAGACATAAGATTTAGGTTTCAGTCTAAAAGTGATCTATTGATTAAGGTAGATCCTATTAAGCAAATCAAACTTAATTGGATGAATCTCCTTATCCTAAATCTAGGGTTAAAAGACCAAATAACCAAAATAAATTGTAAAATTCTAAAAACTAATAAAATCGAGGATTCATTCATCGAATAACCCACTTATATAATGAATGAAATCTAACATGTGAGCTAGCCCTAATTTTAGGAGTAGTCCTAATGTGAGGTGAAAGATCATAAGGAAAAGACTTAAAAGAATTTTGGAGAATTTTACTAGGCTAACATAATGGCTGATGTTTCTCACTTAAATGATTATAATATAGTTCTAATACTAGTTTGAGTGATTTAAAGCACAGATTAGAGGTTAAGGGCACTTAACCTAAATTTTGGGCAAAATGACAATTTTGCCCCTACTTAAGGGTCCAAAAAGTCAACTTTTGATTTAGGGCTTCAAATTGGGATTTCTTATTGTCAAATGATTCCCTATCGTCTAATATGAAGATAGACAGCAGGGACACCAAATTTGGGTAAGAAATGGGTAATATAGGTCCAAACTAAAGTTTTTGACCTAAGGGGCATTTTAGTAAATTGCACGTAATGAAATCTAAAACTTTATGCAATTTATTGTTGGCAGCTAGCTATTCAAGGATTCCATAGAGTCCAAGAACACTAAATTTGGAGGTCTAATGAGTTAGTTATGGTCATTTGAATTTCTAAGGGTAAATTAGTAATTTTCTAAGTTAAGAGGGGTCAAAAAGGCATAACTCTTTCATTTAGTGTCCAAATTTAGTAAACTCAAGAGCTATAGCTTCCATACAGCACACTAAGTACTTAAATTAGGAGTAGACCCAAATTGGTCTTCAAATGGTCAAGTTATGACCTAACTAAGGTTAGGAGTATTTTGGTCATTTTTTATAATTTTCTAGGGTTCAAAACTTAAATATTATTTTGGATTATTGTTTGCACTGAAATTCTAAGTTATCTAGCAATTTGCATAATACATTTAAGGTACAAGGTAAGTTGTGAGCACTTATCAAAAATGATAAGGTTTTCAAACTTAATTTTCATATAGAAATTTATGAAATGTTCAATTTTAACTAAAATATATTCAAATTTAGTATAACTTAGCCCCACTAGGGTCCTAAGGACCTTAAAATACAAAAACAAGGAAGTTTTGGCAATTTCAGCCAAAACTGGGCACTTAATATAAAATATGGGCAGTTTTCTGAAAATCTGGGAGATTTTGCAAGATTGGGCGCTGCAGCGCGCTGGAGCGCTTTCCGCGCGGCAGTGCGTGGTAGCGTTTCCCACGCTAAAGTGTGCTGCGGTTCGCTGCAGATTACTTTCATCATATGGTTTTATGATTTCCGCGGAATTACCTCTGCAGACCGCTGCAGCGCGCTACAACGCGTTGTAGCGGTCCATTTTGCAAAATTACTCTTTAATTAATTTTATGGCCGTTTTCCTAAGTCTTTTATGAAATGCCGCTGCAGACCGCTGCAGCACGCTGGAGCGGTTCATTTTGCAATTCTACTATTCAATTAGTTTAACATGCATTTTTATATGTTTTTTGAAACATATTCCGCTGCAGCCCGCTACAGCGCGTTGTAGCGGCCCACTTTTCTAATTTAATGTACTAATACTTTAGCCTATGTCTATATACACCTGCCGAAATCCGCTGCAGCACGCTACAGCGCGCTGTAGCGGCAGACAGTGATTTCGCCACGTGCAAAACCCGTAAGGGCCTACTTTCGAGCTCAATTACTCTCAATCCAGAGAGTTTCATGAGCGGTGCCATATATCAATGGAAAGGTATTTCCGATACCTTTCCATCGACACCAAAATTGGCACCAATGGAGCATCCTAGCTATACTAAAAATACAGATGAATGATAGGGATGCAGAATAAACGAAAACAGAGCATATTTTTATGAAGCTTTTAAGAGCTATAATGGCTTGCATACATGCTTATGGACTTTCCAAAACTACATTACAACAATGTGCAGCAACAATGTACAACATTTTGTGAACCTTTCTTTCCTTCAAGTCCTTGGGAGAGGAGCTTCTTCTTCAAAGTGCAGCAATGGAGGGGATGAGTGGAAAAAATTTCAGCAAGCATAGAAGGGGGATGAGCTCTCCATTTAAAGAGGAGAAGCAATGATGAGCCTAAGGGGATAGGCTATCATGAGACCTAGGGAGAGGGAGAAGGAGGAAGGAGGGGAGGCCATTAAAAATTCAGCCTAAGGCATGGGGCGTCGGCTGAGTTGATAGCCAGCCGCAAATGCAGATTAAAAGAATTGAGAAATTGCAGATAGGGGACCCAAAGATTGCTTATTTATTTTCCTTATTTATTTAAAAATTTAGATTAATTAAACATGCTCCAAGAATTCCTAAAAATTCACCCCTAGCTAATTTGGGGGTTAAGAATTCAACGGTGAAGTCGGATTTCGATTATGATGATTATTTAATTATTTTATTTCTTGGCGCATTTAATTATATTAAAATATTGACGAAAATTTAACGACTTCCAAACGCGTCCAAAACATCACCCCTAGCTAATTTGGGGGTGACGATCGCAACGGCGAAGCCGAATTTTGATTTCAAGGTCAAAATAAATACCTCAATTTTCTAATTAACTAAATATTAAAATAATCCAAAATATTAGATTTAGCTCTGAATTGCTCCAAACCTTCAAGGTTTGGTTTTAAAAGCTAGATGAAATTAACAGATTAATAATTGAGGTTTGATTAAGCTCAAATTAAGCTGGGTAACAACCTTGGGTGGTTACACCAATCTTGCCATCAGGTTTGAACGACAAGGAGTAACGACAGTTAAGAAATAAATGATGCCGTTAATTACTTAAATAATATAATATTTAATTAATTAATTATTTAGATTTTATTACTTAAAATTGATCATTTAAATTTATTCCAAAAATTCCCGATAAATCACTCCTAGATAATTGAGATTTGAGGGACGCAATGACGAAATCAGATTTTCATTTTGATGAGTATTTAATTTTTTGAATTTTTGGTGTATTTAAAATATAATAAATTATTCGCCAAAAATATAATGACTTCCAAATGCTTCCAAAATATCACCCTTAGCTAATTTGGGAGTGATGAGCGCAATGGAGAAGTCAAATTTTTGATTTGAGGTCAAATTAGGTCAATTTCTAGGGTTCATAAAATTCTCAAAATCATCATTTGATCCATTTGACTCCTGATTAGGACTAAGTCTTGGTTATTAACTTCTAATGACTTAATTAATGCACTAGAATCACAATCAGGACTTAGTTTAGTCCTAATTGACCTAAGTAATAACCTGAGTTGTTACAACCATGGCCTGAGCTCTTATATCGCCTCTAGCCCAAGCCTCTATCTCTAGAACCTTCCCATTCCTCTACTGAGGATAAAAATAGCCTCAGAACTCCATCCATGAGTTGTTTGCTCACCAATTAAATTGAGAATTCATTATCCCCAAGTCATTATTATCGGTCTGTCTGAGCTCTCCCTGGTGATCCAGCTGCCCGAGTACCTCTAATAGAGAGTAGTCCTGGTGTTCAGGATCCCTAGCACTGTCTGGAAACTCGGCTAACCCTAATTCTTCTTCTATCAGTCGATTCAAGCTTGCGTGATCATTCTAGGTACCTTCTACTTCCATAGTGAGTCGAGTAGGCTCATAGTCTCCATTCATTTGATTTCACAATCATTCATTGATCCTCAATGGAGCGGTAGGGTCTGGTCAGTTAGAGTTCGACCCAGTAACTATCCCAAGCTTGGGCCAGTTCTAAATTTCTTAGAACCTAGTCCGAGTACGGACCCATAGATCTAGTGACCCTCAAATCTTTATAGCTTGGGATTTGATGCGTCTGGCTATCCTGATGGTGTAGCCATCAAGTTTTGACTTTGGCATGATCTCTGTGAAGAGAATTTCTCCTCACATTGCAATCCCCAACTTGGGACATAGCCAAGTTGGGGAGACTAGCCTCCTAGCGGTCTCGACCATCTCGATCCTTAATTCAGGGTTCTATTGGTCCGCCATAGAATCTTGATGGTGTAAGGATTTAATTAGGGCTCGGGCGTGTCTCAAAACATCAAAATTTTTCAAATTAGGGCAAACCCTAATTCCAGAGGTCGGGGGATGGCATTGGGGGAAGAAGAACAATGTGGGCTGGGTTGCACCCCGACCCATGCGGTTTAGATTTTGGGCCACTGTTTAAATAATAAAAATTAATTTTTGTATTTATGTTCCTTAAGGAAAATAAAACAGAAATCAAATCCTTTATTAAATTAATTAAGAATAAATTATTTTCATAACTTTTGATCCACTAATCCAAACCCTATAAAATTATATATCAAATTGTTTAAAAAAACACAAGGAACTTAAATATAAAATAATATTACACTTTTAATGGCTAGATTTTTTGATTTTGCCTAATTACTCTAGATCTTAATTAAGGTTGACTAGTGTATATGCTTAGCCAAATTGCATGATTTAGGCACCATTATGTTTCTAATGCTTTGTATAATGCATGTGTTAAGTGAAATACTTTTCTGATTATTAATTTAATAATTATGCTATAATCATATAAAAACATATTTAGTAAAAATTAGTGCTTATACTTAACCAAATATAGTAAACCAAGTCTCTGATTGTTCATATGGATAAGTAGAACTTAATTTCCAAGTTTCATAAAATTTGAATGGCTAGATTTGTAATTAATTGCCAATCCTTTTTGGCTTGATTTAAGGTTTGATTAGACTTAATAACCTCTTGTTTTACTTAATTTAAAATGTTTATATGCTTCCATAACAATAGTGTGTTTGTTAGAAAACTTTCATATGTATTTGGACCCTTGATTTAATTAATTTGACATTAATTAATATTTGAATCTAAAAAAAACTTAAGAATGGATTAAGTAATTAATACTTAATCCAAATCTTGAAATTGTCATCAATAATACATCAATAACTCATTGATTTTTCATTGATTAAGGTCTAAACCCTTAATCACTTTAATTAATATAGCTTGATTGAAAAATAAGTCACTTGCATAATTCCAATAATGCACCCAGATTTGTCATTGATCTTAAATCATTGGACTAAAAGTGCTAGGATCTTAAATAAACTCATGTGATTGGGAATATGAACTTATTCTTTTAAACTACTTGATTTTTTCTTAAGTAAGACTCTTAGCATGTGATAAATTATAATACTATATTGATTTGCTAAATGATCAATTACTAATAATATTGATGATTGAACCCCATAATTGTAGAATAGGTGGTGATGAGATGGGTCAATCATCTGATCTGATCAAATCAAATCTAGAGAAGATAAGAGTTATGGGATCAGTAAAATTCATAGAGTCTAGAATTTTCTTTTATGTTAGAAGTACAAGATCATTATGATCTTGCCTTAGTATAAATAACACAATAGTTACTAAGTTGTATTAATAGATAATCTATTAAGGTAGGAAGAGCTTTTTATTTACATCTTGAGGTAGGAACTTAGATGCTCCTTATTAGCTTTAGATACTTGATATTAGACCCTTGTGGTAGGATCACCTAAGAACTTAGAATGAGATTCTCCCATGTGATAGTAACCTAAAATTGAGTGACCTTTTGGTCACATCCTTGGAACTTTGTGTAGAATCCATCCTAATGGAGTAAGGATTCATTAGTTCGAGAATCCTTCTTTATTAAATAGATTTGCTAAAATCAGTAAATTGTCAATTGGATATGATAGTGTATATATATAGTGCTGAATCACTTCAGTAAAAGCTAGCATTGGATGTGTCACTCTAAGTAGGACTGTAGAGTCTCAGTATTATACTATGTGATTGGATAAGTACAGTCCAGCTTAGAGTAAACCATCAAAACTTGAGAGTGTTAAAATTAGGGAAATTGAATACTTAGTTTGAAGGAATAAACTGTGGCCAGGTTTTGCCCCTTATCATCATGCATTTTGATAAGTACAGTTAAGGAAACAAAGTATCTCAAGTCACCCTTCTTAGAACACTAAGTATGCCTATAATTATGGTATTTAACAGCTTAGTTTGTGAGAATAAACTTTGACCGGGTTCTGCCCCTTATTATCGCACACTTCGATAAGTGCAGTTAAACAAATTAAGTGTTAAATTCACATTTCTTGGAAATATACCAACTATATGTATACAACCCCTTCAGCTGATGATTTTAAGTATAATCTTAACTAAGATCATTAAGTGGATTATAATTAGAAAATCAGAATTCATTTAGGTGAATTATGCATAATGGAGATAAATGGAATCAGTATATCATATCGAATAGATTTTTGAATTTTGATGATTTAAGGCATACCATCATTAAGGCATAGTTATATCATAAATGCATAAGTCATGTCAGCATTGGTAGAGTGCTTGGCTCACCTATGGACTCTGTTAGCGAAGCGTTCACTCACCTATGATCTGTGGGATGTCATGTGACACCAAGTCAACATATTAGTGGCATATAGTTCTATGGCATATTCAGATGAATAATTATGAATTTAGTGGCATACAACATAGCTTTAAATCATCATTTATTTAGTTTTAGATTATTTACTATTTTACATATATTTCAGCAGTTAGTTGCAGTTTCAATTTACTCACTATTTTCTCTATATTTTAGTATTCAGTTTACAGTTTTAGTCTTATCTTACTTTTGGATTTTTACTGTTTTAAGATTTTAACTATTTTTGAATGTCTTTTCTATAGTTTTACTTAAATTATTTAAATGCTAAATAATATATAAATATAATTATTAGAGTAGTTTTTGATGTGTTAGACTTATTGTCTAACATATGATACTTTTGGGATCCTATAATTTGCTAGAACCTGAGCAGTTTGTGAAGCCAGATCAGGTGAAGACTTAGAAGATTCAGGAGGAGTTCGTGGAGCACTAATGGACTCTCATCTAGCCTTTACTTTCTATTTAATTATTTTAGTTCAGTACTTAGTCTTTATTCTTTAATTCAGTAAACTATTGTAATAAACCTGAATGTATTCTTCTTCTTTTTTCTGAGATGAATGCTTTACTTAGCTTCTATGATAAATGTTTTTGGATATATGCTTTAGCTTCCGTACTCTGTATTTTCTTCTACTTATACTTAGTATTGTGATGTGATCAGAATATTCATAAAATGCTAGTATTCGTGTAACTTGGATCTTATCTGTATTCATAATCCAATATACACAAGTACCCTATCCAATACTTAAGATAAGAATACTACACTTATATTAAAGATTAGTACTCAGCTCTCTTTTCTTGAGGTTAAGTCTCAGCAGCTCTTGTGCTCAGCAGGTTTATTCAAGGAGGTTCAGTTATCTTCCTGAGTAACGCGCCGTTCCGCCGCAAATTGTTATTCCTTAAACTAACTCTATTGCACGCGACGACAGGGCAGGGCGTTACAGAGTCCCATTGTGAATTCTCTAGTTAGGTTGGTGAAGGCCCTGATCAAAAGTCAAACCCTTCAAGCCCAAGTGTGGCACCCTAGCCTCCTAATTATCCACAATCAAGATCAAGAGGTAGTGTGCCATGCTGGCAAATATCTCACTTATCTATAGATTAAGTTGTAATCCTCAATCCACTAATAAGGGAAAAATGTTCCCTTAACAATGCAACAAAATTCTTCACTAAATACATACAATTTAATAGAGTGTGAAAGCAAGGAAAGGTAAGAACTTACATCTAATTCCACCCTAACACAAAAATAGATAATAAAATGCATCTCAGAATAAAAAAGTACCGTAAAAGAACATATATGGGTACCTAAATTATTATATCAATTAAATAACTTTTAATAATGAAATAAATCACTCATCCTCATAGAATAAAATGATGGCTACTCTACTGATATTCTGCTCTAACATGCTACTCCTCCAAGTATGGCTCCTCTTTAGGCACAAGGTCCTCAAATTGCTCAGAACCTACCATTATTAGTTCCACAATGATAGAGCCCCAGCTAAAAGAAAAGAAAATCTGATTAGACATATTGTCTAAGTATATTTTAAGCTATTTAAGTTCATGAGTTTTATAGTATCACCATTTTACTTAGACTACCAAAGCAGCAAAATATATGGGTATAGCAAGCATACAAGGAATGTGAGAAAGTCATAAATTATGCATTTATAACTAAGCAATATGTGAGGTAAAGGAACATACCTCAACACCAAAGTTGTAATAAGGTTAGGCATATAAATATATATATATATACATACACACACACATATATATATATATATATATATATATATACACACACACACACACATACATATATATATATATATAAGGTTAAGAAAATACTTGAAAGAAAAGACTCATCCTAAATATGCTTATGATCATTTGAATTATGCATATTTAGAAGAAATAAATCTAACTATGATACATATAAGTGAGCAGGAAAGAAAACAAGCATCATATAAGCAAGTAATGTAAAGGCTAACTGTAGTAAAAATAAACTGCAAAATAGAAAAGTAAGTATGTAAAGACTGCCATATTATAAGGATTGGCCAATCGGGCCACTGTACTATAAAGTTCCTATAGTCTTTCTGGGCTAGGGCAGGAACTGCACTGAGGAGGCAAAAAATACACAAATAGTAAGATTTTATTTATTTTACTTTACTTATGTGGACACATCCCAAAGTGGCTGAGGAGTTAAGCACATCAACAAGACTATTTGAGTTCTAACTTAACACAACTCTCCTCAATGAGTATATGTTTAATAATTCTTATTTCTCTTTACCCCCGTGTCTAGTGGAGGTAAAATGCGCAAGATCAACCAGAAACTAAACCATATGCAAATGTTGTTCTAATTATTCTATGTTTTCATTTCTTTCAATAATATTATCTTATATGAAATATTCAAGGAAAAGGCATAAAGTACAAGGAATGCAAAGGCAATAATGACTCAATAGTAAGCAAGGGACTCTACTATACACAAGTGATATCTATTATTATCTACTTAATCCATTCTAACTATTCCAAGTTATACAAGTTCAGGGTCTCCAATTCCTATTATCAAGTATAACTTAGATCCTAGGCCTTATGAGTTTAAAATAATTAGAATTGATCAAGTTCTAATTTAATTCAATCAATGACACTTACAAGTTAAATAGTTAATCAATACATCCTATTTAATGAATTTAGATGATCTAGGCTAAGATCTGATCAAAATCTACTAAAGCAAGAGATTAAGAATTAAACTCTTTATTTTGGAGTTTAACTTCATAATTCCAAAGGTAATACATAAGGGCTAAGGCTTAAGTCTAATTTATGAACTAATGATTAAGGTAAATCCTATTAAGCAAAATCAAAGCTTGATATGATGGATCTCCTAATCTTATTCTAAAGTTAAATAATAAAAGAATCATAATAAAATAAGAAAATATAAAAACTAATAAAACCAAGGTTCCATTTATTGAATAACCCATTAACTCAATGAATAATATCTAACATGATATATATCTCGAATCTTAAGGAAATGATCCTAAAGTGAAGTGCAGATCCTAAGGAGGCTTCTAATGGATGACTTAGGAATCTTAGGAATTGATGATAATTAGTACAATCTATTTTTATTTGCTGGTTTATCTTACTTAAGGAAGTTGGAATGTGAGTTAAGAAAAGTTAGAGATGTATTATTCTAATTAAGGATTTTTAAGCTAAACTGAGGATTTTTCTCAAATTATACAATTAATGAGTCTAAGAGTTCTAAATTAATTACAAATTAGTTATATTACTAATTTTGATGATTTAATTGATATTATAAAGGCTAAGGACACTTAACCAAAATTTTGGGTAAAATAGCTATTTTACCCCTACTTAAGGGTCTAAAATGTTACTTTTTGATTAAGAGCTCCAAATTGGATTTTGTTGATGTCAAATGGCTGCTTATTGTCTGACATGAAGATAGACAGTAAGTAGACTAAATTTGGACAAGTATTAAGTCCTATGGTTTTAATTTAAGTATTTTAACATATAAGGTCAATCAGATAATTATGCCTAATGAGTCTAAGAACTCAATTGATTTATTATTTTTTACTATCTAAAGGTTCCATAAAGCCTAAGAATGCTAAATTCTGATGTCAATTAGTTAAGTTATAATAAAAACCATTCTAGGGTCTAAAAGTGAAATTTTATGGTTTATGAATGGGTTAAAAACCTAACTTTCTCAAATAAGGTCTAAATTCAACAAACTCAGTGGCTATAGCTTCCATATAACATAATGTGTACTATGATTAGGAGTAGACCCAAATTAGACTTCAATTGGTCAAGTTATGACCTAATCATATTTTATGGTGATTAGGGCAAATTAAGGTTTCTAATTGTCAAAACATAAATTTTATTTCAATTTACTATTAATTAGGTTTTCTAATTTAAATGGTATATTGAATGACCTAATTTGGAGTTCAATTGATTAAGTTAAGGCTAAATGAATTTCTAAGTTAAATAAGGTAATTATGGAAAGGTCTTAAAAGTGCTTTGTCAAATTATTGACCTAATAGCAAAATAAACACTATCAGACTAATCTAGGTATTCTCTTGATAAAAATGAGACCCATATTGACTATATTTGGATCAATGGGTACAAAGTTATGGATAGGGGAAGATTTATAGGGTTTTGGGTCAAATGAGGGGTCCTAAAATATCACTATGTTAAATAGGCATTCTACAGGAAATTCAAGATTACCATATTATTCTTCTCATTTTTCTGAGTAAAATGAGATATATATTTGATAAGTTTAGATTTATAGTTTGCAAATTATGAGGGTTTGAAGTTTATGTAATTTAATTTATTCAATTATTCAAATTAAATTAATTAAATCTTTCTATTTTAATTAATTTAAAAGTTTTAATTAAATATCTTAATTTAAATGGCGGTGGGCCCCCACAGAACAGCGGCAGCCAATACCGTCCTGACAGCTGGGCAAGGCCGGCCCCAGTAATCTCTATCGGGAGAGGCAGAGGCGGGACCCACGCGGACACGAGGCGGAACAGAAAAGGGTGCTGAGAAAAGGCGGGTCCCACACAGTCAGCTAATTACGGAAGGTAGGCCCCTCAGTTTAGAGCGCCATGCCATACCCGAAGTGAACAGGTCGGGCCCGGGCAGACCCGACCCACCCCGAGGGTTCTTCTTCCCCCGTCAAACCCGACAGCTACGACCTAGGGTTAACTTTTTCTCGACCTTCCCGGCGGCAACAGGGATCAACCCGCATGGCTACAGGTAGGCCTGGATGAAACCTACCTGAGGAGGGTCTAATCAAGTGGTGGGGTGGCTTGGTTTGTTGGATAGGTCAAACCCTAGTTACTAGGTACTCTTAGTTTCATTTCTGAGATCTTAGTTGGATGAACTATGGATACTAATTTTTTTATACTTAGTGATTGTGATCATATATACTATAGAGAAAGGTTCATAAAGTAGATAGGAGCATTCTCCTTATCTGACACTTTATGATACCTCTCTGATACCAACTATAGCATCCCACCCCGTCACCGCACACAAAAGAGATAACATAATAAATTTTGGTGCTAGAGTGGTGCGCTACTCGGGAATGAATTCAGCATCTCCCCGAATAGATGAAAATACACTGAAGGGCTATCGACTCAATCTCAAATGGGGTTGAGAGCTAATACTTAAGATAATAGTAGTATCCTTATCCTAAGTATTAAGCTAATACATACATTGGATTATGGGTATAAGAAGGGGGAACCTAATATATATATATAGTAACATCAATATTTTTAGTATGCCGATCACACAATACCAAGTATAAGTGATATGAAAACAGAGTGCGGATGCTAAAGCATACATCAAGAAATATTCATCACAAAAACTGAATAAAACATCAATCTCAGAAAAGAAAAGAAAATCCATCCAGAATTATTACAAACAATTTACTGAAATACAAGAATTGAGTCTAAGTACTGAACTAAAAATAATACCTAAGCAAAATAGTAAAGCTGGAGAAGAGTCCACTAGTGCTCCATGAACTCCTCTTGGAACTCTTGGGTATCCACCTGATCTAGCTCCACTAACTGCTCCAGATCTAACAAATTGCTAGAACCCAAAAGTACCACGTGTTAGACAATGTCTAACACATTGAAAGCTATTCTAAACAATTATAATTATCTAGCATAATATTTAAGTAATTTAAATAAAATTGTAGGAAAATTGTAAAATAGCTAAAAATCTGAAAATAATATAAGGCAGAAGTAAAGTAAAATTGAGCTATAAACTGAATACTGAGGGTAAGTAAAATAGTAAATGATCTAAATCTAAGTAATTAATGCTATAAAACTGTGTTGTATGCCATTGAGGTTATGTATCTGAATATGCCACTGTATTGAATGCCATTGATAAATAACCAAAATATTATTGAATTGCCATGGATATACATTATACTATCTACATACATCCTGTAAGAAAATATAGTTTATTGTGATGCCTGCAACATCCAATAATCTATGCATAATTATTGATACACATACTCATGCTTATGATTATGCTCATATTTCTAAGATTACATTTCTTATATCCTAAAATTCAGAAAGCTGCTTTAAAATCAGATTATAAATCTATTATCTCTATTGTGTAAAATCCATCTAAATGGATTCTGACTCCTAGCCCTAGTTCATTAGGGGGTATTACTTAGTATTTCAGTTAGAATCATCAGCTAGAAAGGTTGTATATATATAATTGGTATGTTTCCAAGAAGGGTGAATTTAACACTTAGTTTATTTTAAATTGTGCTTATCGACTCGCACGACGACAGGAGGTAGAACCTGGTCGCAGTTTATTCTCTCAAACTAAGTTGTTAAATACCCTAACTACAAGCATATTGAGTGTTCTAAGAAGGGCTACTTCAGATACTTTGTTTGTCTTAAACTGTGCTTATCGATGCGCACGATGACAGGAGGCAGAACCCGATCATAGTTTATTCTCTCAAACTAACAATTCAAGTCCCTGATTATAATATTCTTAGGATTGGCAGATTTACTCTAAGCAGGATTATACTTACCCAATCCTATATGATAAGACGAATAACCTACAATCCTACTTAAAGTGACTCAACCAATCCTGAAATTCTGGTGAAGTGACTCAGCATTATAGATATACACTATTATATCCAACTAATAATATAGGTTATAACAACTCTATATAATAACTAAGAAGTATCAAATTATGTCTCTTTACTATATTAAGGCGAATCCTACATAAGGTTTCGAGGATGTGACCAAGAGGTCACTCAATATAAGTTACTATCACATGGGAGAAACTCATTCTATATGCTTTAGGTAATCCTACCATAAGAGTCTAAGACCAAGCATCTAAGGCTAAGAAGAAGCTTCTAGGTTCCTACCTTAACTTTCAACAATAAGATCTTCTTACCTCAATATTATATTATTTATTAGGCATTTCAGTTATAGCAATATAAACAAAGGCAAGATCATAAAGATTTTATACTTTTAATAAGAAAGGACAATTAAGTCTTATATTCTTACTAATTCTTATTCTTTTTAAGTTTGAATTGATCAGATCAGATGGGTAAACCCATTTGATCAATATTTATGCTACAATTATGGGATATAATTAAGAATATTATTATTAGGAGTTGATCATATTGCAAATCAATATAATTTCATGGCCTTTCTCATGCTAATATCCTTATATAAGAGGAAATCAGGGATCTTAAGGTACATGTCCAGATAATAAATCACATAAGTTCATTGATAGTTTAGCACTTCTAATCCAATGGCTTAAGATCAATATCAAATCAAATGTATTATCAGAATTATGCTAGTTGAATTATCTTTCAACCAAGTTGATTGATTAAGTGATTAAGGATTTAGATCTTAATTAGATAGGTTAGGGTTTAACCCCTAGCCTTACCAAATTAAGACCAATAGTTAATTTATAGATCAATGACAAATCAATGTATTATTAGTGTATTATTGATGGCAAATTTCAAATTTAAATTAAGTATCATTTACTTAATTAAGTTCTTGAGATTCATAGGTTCAAATATAGTTTAATCTCAAATTAAGTAAATCAAGGTGTCCAAATCAATGTTAAAGTTCTCTAACATACATAAACATTATATTGATTAAAATAATGAGTAATTAAGGCTAATCAAATCTTAAATCAAATACAAAAGGAATTAGCACTTGATTATAAATGTAAAGCAATTAAATTCCATGCAATCTAGTTATTAAACTCTACTTAGTTATACAATTAATCAAAGATTCTAGCATTTCTACTTGGCACAAGATATTCCAGTAATTATTTAAGATATTTATAACATACTATTCATGGTAAAAATTATGGATTTCCCATTAAAATTCACCTACATATTCTAAAGATATTCAATTGTGTATATTATGGTCCCATTATGGTCCAAGGGTCATTAGAATGAGAAAAATCACAAATCTGGGCAATTTCAAACAGTTCTGGGCGCCACGGCGTGCTGTGGCGCCTTTTGGCCGAAAGCGAGTCACCACGGCGCGCTGCAGTGGATTTCAGCACTATGACATGCAGCAGCATTTTCAGGCACTGCGGTGCACTACGGCGCCAGAATTTCCTGAGATCTGTATGCTATGGCGCGCTACAGCAGTTTTTAATGCCGAGGCGCGCTATAGCGGTGAACTTACGATTCGAATCTGCTGCAGCATACGTGTAACAACCATAGGTTGTTACCCTGTTAATTATCTACTTGATGAGGCATTAGTTTTAATCCTATTGCATTTAAAATATTAAGTTAAGCAAATCCTAAAAAAATGAAGTCAATTGGACTTCTCTAAGTCAGTTTAACATTTTGATGAGTTTAGATACCCTAAATAAGACCAAAAATATTTTAATCTCAGAATTAAAATTTGAATACATTTTTAAATTCCTCACTCCCAAATTAGCTAGGGGTAAAAGTTTGGTAAAATTAGAGATCATTTAGACCATAATTCAATTTAAATTAATTTGGTCTAATTGCATTTTTGGGCTTCCAACATTTCAAATTTGCAAATATACCCAAACACCTGATTAAACGGTTAGTCTTGCTGATCTCACCGTCACGCATAAGGCATCAACGGCTAGGATTAGGTTCCGTGAATCTGCCGTTAGTTGCGCCCCTTTGATCCTACGGTGTGGATTCAATTGGATCTGATCATTAGGATCCAGAGGATCAAGAATGTAGCTCAATTCCAATCGATCCATCAGATGGACCATAATGCTCCCGCATTGTGGATCTTTGTTTTCGCCTCACCCACACCTAACAGAAGGAATCCGAAGGATTCCAGACATCTAGGTCTGTTCCCCACTACCCGCTCTACCTCAACATGTCGTTGGGGATCTTCCCTCAACGGCATATTATCCCTTTCGAGCCCCGTGGCTTGGTTAGCTCCAATTATGAAAATTAGATCTCGGCCATGGCCTGAGCCCTCAGGTTAGTCCCAACCCCGAGCAAGCCTCTAGAACATTCCGAATAGCCTTAGGTCTGATCCAAGGATCAACTTACTATCAATTGAAGCTCTACATCCCGAACCTTGATTGTTGTATGTCTAAGCTTCTCATGAGTGCATACCACTGATAGAAGGTGTCTCTGGTGCTTAGGAACTCTTAGCATATCTCTGGAAGCTCGTTGGTGCCCCATTCTTCCTCTGTCATCCAGCCCGAGCTCGTCCGTCAAACCAGGTACCCCAGTTTACAAGTTCTGAGCCAATGAAGCTTAGAATTTACTCCTTTTGATTTGTAATGGCTCGTATTGTAGAATCAAACTCACTGCTATCGTAATTGTGCTCTAAGCTAGCTCCGATCGATTGATTTCGATCGATTAGGCTAGGTCCCATAAAAGGGATGGGTCTGAGTAAGGACCCAGCGATCCAGCCTACCTCAAACCCTCAAGCTAGAGGGCTTCAATATGCTTCACCTACCTAAAGGTGTAGGGATCAAGCCCTGGGTCAGTCATGGCCTCTATGGGGAGAATTGTCTCCCCATAGTAGCTCCATTGTGGGAGCTCTTGGGTAAGTAAGGTCTAGGTGAACCAGGCCACCTCACTTGAGGCTTTGGGTCTCAACTGGTGCACCTGACCATGGTGAAGGTGTAGCAATCTTTGGGTGGTCATACCATGGTCTAGGTGCATGGGAATTGGCAAATTAGGGCTTCCCTAATCGGGCATCAGTCGGGACGAGGGGCCAGGGACAACGCCACTGTGCGGGTCGGGCCGACACGTGATCCGCGCAGTGTGACAGCCCCGGGTCTTTTGGGTCCTAGTCGTTTGATTAATGGGCCAAGCCCATATTAATTAAATCTGATTAATTGGGTTTATTTTCTTTAAGGAAAATAATCCAATTAATCAAATCATAAGGAAATATAATTGGAAAAATACAAATTAAATTAATGTGATAACTTTTGATCCACTAATCCAAACCCTATAATCTTATATACCAAATTGATGAGAAAATCATAAGCAATCAGGAAAAAAAACAATATTGAGCTTTAAAGGGTTGGATTTTCTGGATTAGCCTAATTCTTGTAGAACTTAATTAGGGTTGATTAGAATTTATACTTAGCCAAATGGCATGACTTAAGTGCCATTATGTTTCTTATACCTTGGAGAATGTATGTGCTAAGTGCATTAGTTTTCTGAGTAATATATTATTAATTATGCCTTAATCTTATAATTGCATGATTAGTAAAAATTAGGGTTTCTGATTATCCAAACTTAATAAACTTAGTCTCTGTTTGCTCATATGAATAGATAATGCATAATGGCCAAGTTTCATAAATTTTTAATGGTTAGATTTGTAATTAGGTGTTAATCCATTTATTTTGAGTTAAGGTTTGATTAGCACTAATTACCTTCTATTTTCTACTAATTTTTGTTATTTAGCTTTCATAATAGTGCTATGATTATTAAGAACCTATCATATGAATCTTAAACATGTATATTAACCAATTTGATTAAAGTAGTATAATTCTTTAATTAACCTTAAGAAATCTTAAGATCTTGATCAAGTGAATTATACTTAGTTAAAATTTGAGATTGCCACCAATAATATACTAATAATACACTGATTTAACATTTGATCTATAAATCAACAATGTCTTAATTGGATACGGATAGGGCTTATACCCTAACCTATTTGATTAAAATCTGAATCCTTAATCACTTAATCAAATAACTTGATTGTAAGATATATTCATATGACATTATTCCAATAAAGCATCTAATTTGATATTGATCTTTAATCATTGAATTAAAAGTGCTAAGATTAATAATGAAGTTATGTGAATGAATCATCTGAATCTAAGCCTTAGATCATTAATTTTCTCTTATATAAGATTATTAGCATAATATAGTTAATGAAACTATAATGATTTATGAAATGACCTAACTTTAATAATATTTTTGATTTCATCCCATGATTTTAGAATAGGATGTGATCAGATGAATATAATCACCTGATTTAAGGTAGGAACTTAGATGATCCTCCCTGACCTTAGAAGTTGATCTTAAACCTTGGGGTAGAATACACCTAAGATATTAGATTGAGATTCTCCCATGTGATAGTAACCCACGTCAAGTGACCTCTTGGTCATATCCACGGAGCCTTGTGTAGAACTCACCCAAATTAAAGTAAGGGTTGTTAGTTTTGAATATATCCTTGGTTATTAAATAGAATCAATTGAGCTTGGATTATTAGTTGATTATGATCATGCATACCCATGGTACTGAGTCACTTTAGTAATATTCAGGTTTGGACGAGTCACTCCAATGTGAACTTTTAACCAGGTGCTTCCTACGGGTTAAGCTGAATATAGTCCCCTATAGTAAATTGTCCAATCTTAAGAGAGTGAGCTAAAATCTTATTTTGGATGAATAATAACTGTGAAAGGGTTCTGCCTTCTATCATTTGTGCACCTCGATAAGTGCAGTTATAAGCAAACTAAGTGCTAAATTTACCTTCTTGAGAACATACAACCATATGTATATATCCATTCCAATTTATAACTCTAAGAAAAACTCTATAAACAAGAAGAACTAATTAGTGAAAGTAGAATCTAGGAGTCATAATCCTTTTAGCAGGATTTTGCACAATGGAGACAATTGAGTCATAATCTGGTTTCAAGTATTTTTGGATTTTTCTTTTGATTTAACTCATGCAGTATAGAGGCATGAGCATGAGCATCAGTGTGATGCATGAGTATCAATATGATGCATAAGTATCAGTGTGATACATTAGTATCGGTGTGATGCATGAGTATCAGTGTGATCCATGAGTATCAGTGATGAATTTTGAGTTACGGATTATTGCATACATCAGCGAGGGAAATTCATGATATTGATACATTGTGGTACAATTTCCTAATATGAAGTATGTAGACATTGGACCATATGGCTCATAATATTTCAGTGATAGTTCAGTTGATATCAGTAATATACCGTGTGGTGGCGTATTCGTTCTAGTGGCATATAGCACAGTTTAGATGTTCTTACATCAGTTTCAGAGTATACACATTCTTTATTTATTTTTAGTTTTCAGTGTACAATTAGCTTATGTTATTCAGTTTATGCAGTTTCAGCTATTCAATTATTCTTACAGTTTTTATGTAGTTTATTTACCATACTATTACATTGTTCACATTTTAGAACTGTTTAGTTTAGTTTCAAAGTGTTAGACTTCTTGTCTAACACGGGATACTTTTGGGATCTGTTAATTTGCTAGATCCTGAGCAGTTTGATGAATTAGAATAGGATGACTCGCAGGAGATCCAGGAGGAGACGTGTAGCCTTAATGGACCTTTCTATAGCCTTATCACTTTTCTACTTTTATTTCAATACATTGGTTAGACTTTACTTCTGTGTTACTTAGTAAATATCTTGTAATAATTTTGGATGTATTTTACTTTTCTTTGAGATGAATGTTTACTACAGCTCTGTGATGAATGTATTATAGATGTTTTGTTTTAGCTTCTGCACTCCATTTTTATACTACCTATACTTAGTATTGTGATGTGATCAGCATACTGGAAATGCTGATATTTATGAACATATATTAGATTATTTACTTGCTTTTATAATCCAATGTATGTATTAGTGTAATACTTAGGATAAGTATCTTACTCTATCTTAAGTATTGACTCTCGACCATCCTCTTGGGTTGAGTTAGCAGCCTTCAGTGTGGCTAGTTTCTTTAGCTTGCCTATTCGTGGCGATGGGTTATGCCTTCTCGAGTAGCGCGCCGCTTCGCCACCGAATTTAGTTTATTTTTGTGCGCGGCAACGGGACGGGGTGCTACAGCACAGTAGCGAATTTAAAATAATTTCATCAAATTTTTATACCTCATCAAATTTTTATGCCGCTGCGGCTCGCTACGGCGGACCCAATTTCAAATCTCGGGCGCTATGGGCGCTGTAGCGCCCGGCGGTGATTTCGCCTGTGCGAAAACCGTAATGGGTCCTTTTTTACACTCAAATACTCTTAATTTTAGGCACCTCACATGTGGTGCTATATACTAATGGAAAGCTCTTTCCGAGACCTTTCCATTGATACCAAAAGCAGCACTAAAGGATCATTCTAATGAGCACAAATGGATGCCCTGGCTACCTATATACAAAAGTTATACAGTTTTTGACAAAACTTTTAATGGAGGAATGAGCTCCAATCGGACTCATTTGAGTCCAACTGAGGTGCGATGATCACACATAAAATTTATTGCTAATGGAAATATCATTCACAACACTTTGCTAAATCAAATAAAGAGAATAGCATAAGGAAGAGTATTTCAAATGGGTACCTTTGACCTTGCAAGAATGGAGGAAGAAGACTCGTATTTCTACAAGAACTTGAGGGCTTGAGGGCTTTTCTAGCAGCAAACACAAAAAGTGAAGGGGAAAAAAGGAGCTTTTGGTTGACAACAAAGGATGGAGGGAGGGGGCTGAGCTCCATTTAAAGGAGGAGAAGAGGATGGCTCTCCCTTGAGCTCTCCCATCAAGTATGGTAGAGAAGAGGGAAGGACAGGCTCCTTTGCGTGTGCCAGGTGACAGAGACACTGAATGCAGGTATGGAGTGGGTGAGTTGGCCAACCAGGGAAAGAAAAAAGGAAATTAAAATTTATTTAAATGAATAAATAATTATTTATTTCTAATTTTTAATTTGTAAAAAAGTCAGTTTAATAAACATGTTTCCAAAAAATCCTAAAAATTCACCCCTAGCTAATTCGAGGGTGAGGAATTCAATGGCAAAGTCAAATTTTGATTTTGATGATTATTTAATTATTCTATTTTTCGGTGTATCTAAATATATTAAAATATTCTTGAAAATTCAACGACTTCTAAACATGCCCAAAATATCGCCCATAGCTAATTTTGGGGTGACGAGCGCAATGGCGAAGTCAGATTTTGATTTTAAGGTCGAATTAAATATCTCAATTTTTAGGATATTTAAATATATTAAAATATTCGAGAAAATCCGACGACTTCCAAACACTTCCAAGATATCACCCTAACTAATTTGGGGGTGACGAGCGCAATGGCAAAGTCGGATTTAGATTACAAGGTCAAATTAAATATCTCAATTTTCTAGTTAATTAAATATTATTAAAATAATCCAATTATTTGATTGAGTTCCGAATCACTCCAAATCTTCAATAATTAGTTATAATGACTAGATGAATTCAATAAAATGATAATTAGGTTGTGATTAAACTAAGATTAGGCTCAGTAATAACATATGGTTGTTATAGTCTCTCTCTCACAAGTAAATGAATATGAAAGAAAAGCGGAAGCAGTTTAAAATTCTTCAACATTCTAGAGTTTAGCTCCACTAACTTGATAATGCTCCTGATCTGCCATATTTATGGTATTTAAATTTGATAGGGCACAACCAAGAAAACCAAAAAGGTAGTTAAACTAAATAGTTTAAGCACATTTTAAGATTGGCTATTTAGTAATTAAAATTTAATTGGATATCACTTAAGCTAATTTACAATTTGAAAACTAATAGTGGAGCCTTTAAAAGCATCAAGTAAAGGAAGAAAGTAAAATGTAACTGTAAAGAAGAATAATGGAAAGGAAAGAGGAGTAGTAATTCATAAGTATAATTGATCTAGCCTACAAGAAAGAGGTAAGGGAAAAAGCATCCTAAATAAAGCTAAAAACTACTAATGTGTATTTGAAAATAAATCAAATGGAAATATGTATATCTTCAATAGAAATTATGCTAAGTAAAGTAAAGAAAGGTAATGAAGCATTAAATGAAATTAAAACAACATAAATTTCATTCAAATATAAAATTGTAAGTAAGTAAAGCACAATACTAAAAAGGAAAGTGTAAAGTAAGTAAGTAAAGGAAGATCTTAGCCTCTTGGTCTAAGAATACATAGCATGGGACTATGCAAAGTAAATATAAATTGAAAGATATGATGAGATCTCATAATCAATAAGATTATAAAAGACTCATACTTTATTTATTAAAGTTATTTATGAAAATTCTCATTATGCGGGCAGATTCAAAATGAAGCAAGGAGTTAAGCATGTCTGCCTAACAAGTAAAGGAAAGCGGGGTCTTATATGTATGTTCAAAATTATAGGCTCAAAGTAATGCAAGCATTCAAGGATTTCAAGTAAATGTAAACTATGTGATATTCAAAGTTGTCTAATTTTAATGATCTACTTAATGATTGGAACTAATTGAGCTCCCAATTGATTTATAGATATCGATCTGCATGTCAATTGTAAATAGTTTGTATAAGTGAAAGAATTTTGGAAAATAGTAGTTTGATTTAATTTATGTAGTGACAAAAAATTTATAAGTATATTCCTACAAAATAATACGTATCCTACACCAATTCCAAACTAATCAAATCACTAAAGTTAAGATTTAAGGTTTAAAAAACAAGTTGGGAAGAGTAAAACTAATGGTTTACTAAACTAAATGAAGTGGAGATTAATATATAACCTACTAGCTTCATCTAATTAACTTACAATTAAAAGGTTTCCAATCAAATCAATTACTAACCTAGCTAGGATCAATTGGTGGGAGATGTCTAAGTGTATGGGAGAGGTGAGAGTTGAAGCTACAAGCTCTATGTCTACTATAGATTAAAGATTAAGTAAGTCTACAAGTTATCTAAATTATAATAAGAAGCTAAGGAATTCATAATTAAATTATTATAGAACTTTAATCAAAGATTAAAAATTTTAAGGAAATGGGTGCTAGCAATCCAATCTAAATATTGGGCATTAGTCTTATTAGGTTCACTTAATGAACTAAGACATACAATTAGTATTCTACAATTAAAGAATCGATTAGCTAAGATTTAGATGGCAAACCATACAAGCTATATTCCTAAATTCCATAAGATGTATTATATGACTAAAAATTGAATCTATAAGTGTGCTATATAAATGAGCACTTAAACCATGAAAATTCAAGTTTCAGCATTCAATTGAAATGACAAAAGGATTAATTTAAGTGTAACATGTTTGATATCCTAAGATTTAAAAGCTTAAACATTCAATATATGAAACTAAAAAATTTAAAAAATTACACTAATTGAGGAGCCAAGAACCTAAACGATATAATTGTTATCTGAATGAAATTATGTAAGCAAATATGAAATCCTTATATCATAAGGAGAATAATGACACTAAGTAGGTCAAAATCAGACAATATTGGATTTTAAAGATTTGGAGGACTCCTAATTAGGGTTAAAAAATTATTAAGAAAATAAGGGTTTTAAACTTAAATCTAATTTTATATTATGGTCCTACACATTTTTATGATTGAAATGGACTATTAGAATGTCAAGTTTGGATAATAATTAATCAAGTTCTGCCACATACAAGGTTTGGATCAAATTACAATTAATTAATTAATCTAAAATAGTGATAAATAAAAAATAATTAGCAAAATAGAAATTTAATGTTGTATTATTAATCTATGCATTTTTCTAATCAAAATGATACATGATATTGCTTAATTTGGAGGTATATTATTCAAGTTATGATTAAGATAAGAAAATAAATTAAATTTTTAAATTTCATTTAATTATCCTCCATTTGATTATATCATCCGACGGCACGGATTAATAGAGCGCTGAAACTGAAAACATAGAAGCCGAGCGGCGGTTGTTGGTACGTGTATTAGGATGGCACAGAAAAACAAATGGGTGTGTAATCCCGCGTCTCTCCTTGCTTGACACGCGTCGGCACGTGATTGCATGTAGGTGCATGCGATGGCGCAATCTGAAAAGAAGCAGACCGACCGGTGCAGTAGGAGAACTCAGACTGCATAACTTAGGGTCTGGATCTCGTCGTCCCAAAAAAAAAGGAGGCCCGTGAGGGGCGCCTTAGTGCTTAGACCCGTGGCTTAAATCGGGAGCACCAGGGCTTGACCTGTACGTCGGCGTGAAGCTCTCTTCACAGCTGATGTGCTATGTTCAATATTGAGAACTGGGAGTGGCTGGCTTGCAAACAGGGTGATTTTCTAGCCATGGTTTGTCGTCTAGCCATGGTTTGTCCATCTAGCCATGTTTTGTCATCTAGCCATGATTTTCTAGCCATGGTTTGTCCGTCCTATTAGCCGAAACCCTCAATAGTGTTGTTTCGGCTAAATTGAGCTCAATCGACCCCTCCTATGCATTACAATCAACGCAATTGAGAATATGGAATAATAAAGTGAATGATGTAGGATTGGAGGGAGTACTTGGAAGCTTTGTGAAAATTCAAGGTACTGTCGAATAGGGTTAGTGCACGACTAGCAGACGCAGATCCTTTCGCAGCTCCAAGATCCCGCAATAGCTTCAAGAGGGTGTCTAAGTTAGAATAAAGGAGAAAAAGAAGCATAATACCGCAGAGTGAGCCATCTGGCCTTTGTGCTCAATTGTGGTGTAGAGAGACGTATAATAGAAATCATCTAAGCCATCAGATCTTAATAGCGATTCGATGGTCAGATCCTGATCATGCGGGCTTGCCGTATGATTAAAATCAAACATGGATGGACGATTCTGATCTTGGTGATTCACTGCTCTGTGTTATGCAAATTACTGGATCCCAAAAGTACCACGTGTTAGACAATAAGTCTAACACCTTGAAACTAATATAAACAGTTCTAATTATGTACATTTAACTGTAAATTAAACAAAGCTGCAGAAAAACTGTAAAAATAACTGAATAGCTAAAACTATATGAAATTGAGTAAAGTAAAGTTGACGTGTACTAAATACCAAAAGCAAATAAAATAGTGTATGATCCAAAATTGAGTAAATAGCATATAAGACTATGTTGTATGCCACTGAAATTATGCATCTAAGTATGCCACAATACTGTATGCCACTAACATGCAATTGAACTATCACTGAACTGATATGAGCTGTATGGTCCAATGTCTACATACATCCTATTGGGAAATACAGTTTACTATAATGTCTGAACATCCTGAGTTTCCCCTATTGATGTATGCAATATTCTATAACTCGGAAGTCATCACTAAAAATCATACATCATGCTTATGCTCATGCTCATGTCCCTATACTACATGACTTAAGATTTAAGAATCTAGAAAATAATTTAAAATCAGATAATGAATCAGGTGTCTCCATTGCATAGAATCCTTCCAAATGGATTTTGATTCCTAGTTCTAATTTTAGTAACTAACTTTGCTTAGGGTTTTACTTAAAATCATTAGTTGGAAATGTTGTATACACATGGTTGTATGTTTCCAAGAAAGGTGGATTTAACACTTAGCTTGTTTAAAACTGCACTTATCGAAGCGCACTTCAGTAGGAGGCAGAACCCGATCGCAGTTTATATCTCAAGCTAAGCTGTTAAATAACCTAATTACAAGCATACTTAGTATTCTACATAAGGTGACTTGAGATACTTAGTTTGTTTAAACTACACTTATCGAAGTACACTACGATAGGAGGTAGAACCCGATCGTAGTTTATATCTCAAACTATGGATCTAGTTCACTAATTGTAACACTCTAAGTCTTAGAATATTTACTCTAATAGGACTGTATTCATCTAACTCCTTAGGATATCATCTAATTATAAGTCCATATTGGAGTGACTTAACCAATCCTGAATATTGTTTAAGTGACTCAGCACCATGGATATGCATAATTATATCCAACTAATAATTTGGGTTCTAGCAATTCTGTTTAGCAACCAATGATTTACCAGAGGTATGAATATTGACTCTAATTGGGTGAATCCTACACAAGGTTCCAAGAGTGTGACCAAGTGGTCACTCAATATAGGTTAGTACCACAAGGGAGGAATCACATTCTAAGGACTTTGGGTGATCCTACCATAAGGGCTTAAGATCACTCTTCTAAGGCTAAGAAGGATCATCTAAGTTCCTATCTCAAGATATAACAATAAGTTTATCCTACCTCAATGTGTTAACATTTTGTTAAGGCTTTCAATTATATAAAACTTCTATTGTAAGATCATCAAGATCTTACACATCTAACATTTAACTTAATAATTTGCACTAAGATCATAAGTTGCATTTATTAACTCTGAATTAGTTTGACTAGATCAGATGGTTAGACCCATCTGATCACATCCTGTACTACAATCATAGGATAAATCAAGAATATTTATTGAAATTAAATCATATTGTAAATCATTACAATTGTATGATTATTTTCATGCTAAGGATCTTATTTAAAAAAATATCAGAGATCTCAAGCTTAAGTCTAGATAGTTAATCACATAATTTCTTTTAATAATCTTAGCACTTCTAATACAATGTATTTAAGTTCAATGTAAAATCAGATGTATTATTGGAATTATGCAAATTGAATTATCTTTCAATCAAAGTTACTTTATTAAGGTGATTAAGGTTTAGATCTTAATCAAGACAAGTTAGGATTTAACCCTTAGCCTTACCAAAATTAAGACCAATGATTGATTTATAGATCAATGACAAATCAATATTTTGTTGGTGTATTATTGATGGCAAATTTCAAATTTAGATTAAATATCATTTACTTAATCAAGGTCTTTAGATTCTCATGTTCAAATATAGTTTAATATCAATTAGGTACATCAAGGTGTCCAAATAAATGTTAAAGTTCTCTAATATACATCATAATATCATGAAATCATAGGAATGTAAAGTGACATAGAATAGAAGATAATTAAGATTAACCAAATCCTAAATCAAACCGATGGGATTAGCACTTGATTACAAATCTAAAGGACAAGATTCATGCAATTTGGTTATTGAGATCTACTGGATCAATACAAGCAATCAAAGATTATACTACTTAATATATGGCACAAAATATTTAAGATACATAAAGGATTTTAGCACATGCTATAAAGGATAAATCTTCACATTTGAATTGCACATAAAATTTATACAATTGCACATAAAGGATTTTAGCACATGCTATAAAGGATAAATCTTCACATTTGAATTGCACATAAAATTTATACAATGCTTAAATTTACTAAAACTAGGTTTAAATTTGATAAATTTTGGCCCCACTAGGGTCCTAGGGTTCTTAAAATGAAAAATAATAATATTTTAGCCATTCCGAATAGTACTTGGCAGTTTCGGGCAATTAAGGGCGCTACGGTGTGCTGTAGCGCCTTCTAATCGAAAGCCAGGCGATACGACACGCAGTGGCGTGCTGCGGCGCGCTACGGTGCTTTCGGGCGCTGCGACGGAGGTTAGCGCAGTGGCGCAAGACAGTGCTTTCAATCACTATGGCACGCTATGGTGCACCGCGGTGCTTTCGGGTATTGCGGCAAATCTTGTTTAATTTCCTCAAAAATATTTTTATGCTTCACCCGCGCTAGGTGCGCTACGGTGCGCAATGGCGCGCTACGGCGTAGTGGGTCTCCTTTCACACCCAAATTCTCCCAATTTTGGTCACCTCACGAATGGTGTCATATGCCAATGGAAAGGCTTTCCGAGACCTTTCCATTGATACCAAAATTAGCATGAATCGATTAACCTATCAAGCAAAAATTGATGTTCTAGCTATAGGTATACAAAAATTTCATAGCTTTTGACAGTTTTTCTAATGGATGGCAAGCTTCGACCAGACTCATTTGAGTCCGCTTAAAGCTCGGTGATCACACATAAATCCCCTATAATAGCTAATAATCATGCCAATCATAGTATTTTTACAAATTGAAAGAGTTGAGCACAAAGGAGAGTAAGCAAAAAGGGTACTTAGCTTGCAAGAATGGAGGAAGAAGCTAACTCTGAAAGTTTGGAGGAAGAAACTTCCTCTTCTTCTTCAGCCACCAAAAGAGGAGGAAGGCAAGAGATTCCAGGGAGAAGGGACCTTAAGCAAATGGAGAAGAAGGAGAGTTAAATGAGCTCCATTTATAGGAGGAGAAGATGAGAGCTCTCCCTTGAGCTCTCTACATCAGCATGGAAGAGAAGATGAGAGGGAGAGGGGCAGCAGTATTATTGCGTGCGAATTGGGGGATAGGGGTGCAAAACAGAGCATGATGCAGCCAGGGAGAAAGAGAAATTGAAAAAGAAATAAATAATTATTTCCTTATAATTTTTAATTTATTAAAAATTCAGATTTAATAAAAGGGCTCCAAAAAATTCCAAAAATTCACCTCTAGCTAATTTGGGGGTGAGGAATTCAACGGCGAAGTCAGATTTTGATTCTAATGATTATTTAATTATTTTATTTTTCCGGTGCATATAATTATATTAAAATATTCGCAAAAATCCAACAACTTCCAAACGAGTCCAAAACATCACCACTTGCCAATTTGGGGGTGACGATCACAATGGCACAGTCAGATTTTAATTTTAAGGTCAAATTAAATATCTCAATTTTCCTTAATTAAATACTATTAAAATATTCCAAATTTTTTACTTAGCTCTGAATCGCACCAAATCTTCAGGATTTGGTTCTAATGGCTAGAAGAACTTAATGAAATGATAATTAAGATATGATTAAGCTAAAATTAGACTGGGTAACAACATTGGGTTGTTACAGACTCCCCCACTTAAGAATGATGTCATCCTCGATATCATTACTAAGAAGGGAAAAGAAAACACAAAGAATTAAGAATTTTAATATAGAATTTTAAAGGTACCTGGATTTGTGAAGAGACTTAGATATTTCTGTTGCATATTGATCACTTTTTTCCAAGTGGATTCCTTAATTGAACGATTACTCCATTGAACCTTTACCATAAGGATAGAATGATTTCTTAGCTGCCTTTGATCAAGAGCTAAAATTTTGATGGGCTCTTCCATATATGAAAGATCTGGCTGAAGAGATACCGCTGGAAGTTGAATCAAATGAGAAGGATTACGAAGACATCTCCGCAGATAGGAGATGTGGAACACATTATGGACTACAGAGAAATTTTTTGGAAGTTTCAATCTATATGCTACAGAACCAATTTTCTCTATTATTTCAAATGGTCCGATGTAGCTAGGATTGAGCTTCCTAGCTACACCAAAACGAAATACTCCTTTCATTGGGCTTACTTTGAGATACGCAAAATCTCCAACATTGAACTCCGGAGAATAATGACGGGCATCGTGATATTTACTCTGGCGATCTTGAGCTGCTTTAATTCTCTGCTGGATCAATTGTACTTTCTTATTCATTTCTTCAACTAAATCTGAACCACACAGCTGAACACTGCCTGCTTAAGACCAAACTAAGGGAGTACTGTATTTTCTAATGCATAAGGCTTCATACGGAGCCATGCCATAACTTTATTAGAAGCTATTGTTGTATGCAAATTCAACTAAGGGAATATAACCTTCCCATAAACCTTAGAAATCCAGATAACAGAGGCGAAGAAGATCTTCAAAAATTTGATTAACTCGTTCAGTTTGACCATCTGTTTGAGGGTGAAAAGCTATGCTTATGACTATGGTAGTCCCCAAGTCTTGATACACAGCTTGCCAAAATTTAGAGGTGAATCGACTATCACGATCAAATATAATAGATCTAGGAATCCCATGAAGCCTAATAATTTCCTTGATATACCGCTTCGCCAATATTTCTACAGAATTGGTGTGATGCATAGGAATAAAATGTGCCAATTTGGTCAGTCGATCGACTATGACCCAAATTGAATCAGCACCAGACCTTGATTTGGGTAAACTTTTTATGAAGTCCATAGAAATATCAAACCACTTCCACTCAGAAATTGCAGAGGATGGAGAAGTCCTTCAGACTTCTAATGTTCGACTTTAACCAAATTGCAAGCATGTCACTTTGCTACAAAATCTGCCATGCTTTTCTTCATTTCAGGCCACCAGAATGACTTCTTTAGGTCTTGATACATCTTAGTACTACATGTAACACCCTGTCTCATCGTCGTGCGCAAAGGACAAGTGTAATACATATTTCGGCGGTGGAGCGGTGCGCTACTCGGGAATGGTGGGTCATACAAGCAAAACCCATCCTCCTGAATAGGCTAGAAAGACGGAGCCATACTGAAGGATGCTGACTCGAATCCTAAGAGTAGGTTCGAGAGCCAATATCTAAGATAAGAATGAAATACTTATCTTAGGTATTAGACTAGTATGTACATAAGGTTCAAGGAAGTGGGGAAGAACCCAAGTACGTTATAAAAATATATCAGCATTTCAAGTATGCTTGTCGCATCACAATACTAAATATAGCAGTATAACAGAGTGCGAAAGCTAAAAGCAAAACATCCAGAATACATTCATCTCAAACAGTAGTAAATATCCATCTCAGAAAAGAAAAGTAAAAGTACATCCAGAGTTTATTACAAACCATTTAAATGCAGAAATATAAAAAGTCTATCTAAAATGCTGAAAAGAGCTAGTAAGTACGAGTAGATGCTCGGTCCACTACAGCTCCAAATGCTCCTCTTGAGTCTCTGGTACGTCATCCTGACCTGTCTCCAAAAATGGCTCAGGATCTAGCAAATTGCCGGATCCCAAAAGTACCCCGTGTTAGACAAGAAGTCTAACACATCGAAACTAGCTATGCAAAGCTAAACTAAACATAATAAATATACAAGTAACATAAAGTAAAAGTGCAGAAAAACTGTAAAGACACTAAATAATTGTAACTATAAGGATGAAGCAAAGTAAAACTGCATCAAAACTAAATACTAAAAGTAAATGAAAATATTAGGTGCTCATAAATCAATGTGGAAGGAATGTCAAATGCTGAGAAGGATGCGATAAGTTGCACGATATGCCACTGAAATAATGCTCCCAATTATGCTATACCATGGTATATCACAGAACTATCACTGAAGGCTTATGAGTAGTACGGTCCAATGTAAGCACAACAGTTAGGAAGTCAGTATGGTGACGTAGATGCACCCTGAAATTTCTCAATCTGTGTATATAACATTCTGTATCTCATACTGTATCACTGATAACCATGTGTCACAATAGAAGGAATGAGTTCAACTTATGTTTATACTTATGCTTATGTCATCATATTGAATGAATGAAAAATCCTGAAATCCATGAAGAATATAGTAAGAAACAATAATGAATCCTAAGTCTACACTGTGCAAAATCCTACTAAAAGGATTCTGACTCCAAATTTCTAGATCGATACTTAGTTAAATTTGCTCATTTACTTAAAGATCACTAGGCGGGGTGATTGTATACACATATTAAATATGTTGCAAAGATAAGACTCACAACATTAAGTTTGGTTACGCCACCCTAACAAAGCGATCTTCATTAGGAGGCACCATCAGATGATGATTTTGTATCTCAAACTAAGCATTTAGTCACTAAACTCACAATCATACTTAGCATCTTACGGAAGGTGAATCCCGTTACTTAGTTTATTTGAGCCATACCTATTGAAGCGATCTTCGCTAGGAGGCATTGCCCGATGGCAACTTGTCTTTCAATTAAACTAAGGAATGGGCACCCGTTTAATACACTCTTAGGATCGCTTGATTTACTCTAAGCGAGGTTATATCCGCCTAAGCCCGCAGGATTTCAACAAAGATAAATCTTACTTAGAGTGACTCAACTAATCCTGAATATTAGTGGGGACCAGTAATATGGGTATACTATACTGCACTACCCAATAACCAAGGTTTAATCAAGTCTATTTAATAAAATAAGGATTTATTAAGACTACAAGTATTAAACTAATAGGTAAGTCCTATATAAGGTTTCACCAACCAAGTGTGATCAAGGATCACTTAATATGGATTCTACCACAAGGAGAAGTATCTTTTCTAGTACCTTAATGGATTACTACCACAAGGAGAGCAGATCAATTTCTAAGGTGATGGGATCTTCTATACTTCTACCTCAATGAGTTATACAAGGCTTCCTACTTCAAGATATATGGTTTTAGGTCCTTTAAATAATTTATGACAATCTTATGAAGAGATACTTAAGGTTCTCTCTTCTAAATTTTGATATTTATCTCATAGGTTCTGTTTCATAACTAGGTTTAGGAAAATTAGATCAGATGATTAAGTCATCTGGTCACACTCAAACTAAGATTATGGGATATAAATCAGGAATATTTTTAAGACTTATATCACTTGATTAATCAATATGATTTTATTAATATTCTTATGCTAGTTCTCTTACTTACGAGAAAGTCAGGGATCTTAAGATTTGATTCAGATAGTGAAATCACATAGGATTATTAATAGCCTTAATATGTTTAATTCAAATGTTTAAGATAAATAATAAATCAAATGCATTGTTGGAGAATGTTCAATTCATAATCTTGAATTTAAATCAATTAAGTTAAGCTTCATAAGGATTTGGATTCTCCTTAAGTAGATTAGGGTTTGATCCCTTCTCATGCCTTAAGTAAAATCAAGTTATGTATTTAAAGATCAATGCCAAATCAGTGGGTTAATTATGTATTATTGGTGGCAATCTCAGATTTAGATCAAGTCTTAGGAGCTTGATCCAAATCTTAAGATTTCTTAAGTTAATTAAGATATTTAAGATTCTCAATCTTTGGATTTATTCAAGTATACTCTGATGCAGAGCATCAATGAAATCATCATCGACATGCTAGATCATAAATTAGTTTAATGGTACTATGTTTTATTTTTCTATTTTGAGTCCTATGGGTTTTTGTATTTGTTCCATAAATGGGCCTTCATCCTAGCCCATATATTGTCATATGAGTTTTTTTTTGTAAAAGGACACTTTAGTCTTTCATGAGAGAGTTAGTTTATGGTTTATTTGATCATTTGTGTGAAAGGACATTTTAGTCCTTCATGAGAGAGTAAGTATATAGTTTTTTTGGTCTTTTAGAGGAAAGAACACTTTAGTCCTTCATGAGAGGTTAGTTAAAGGTTTTTATGGTCATTTGGTATGTGATGTAAAAAAATAATCTCTTCTTCTTTGTGTTATGTGAGCTTCATTCTTAAGAGAAGAACTTCTTGAGGTGTGGTTTGCAATTCTTGGAGAAGGACTTCCATGAAAACAAGGTTCGATCTGCGGCGTAGGACTGCTCGTAGAAGTTAATCTTCTTTATCGTAAACGGCATATTTGGTAATAAGGCTCCCATAAGATCTTCTTCATTTATTTTTATTTTCTTTCCTCCTATCTTACAAGTGTACTCGTTTAATCCTAGCTCTCATTACTTGAGAACGATGATAACACTTCTCTTTATTCTCAACAAGCGACTCGCATATCTTCTAGTAACTTAAATATGCAAGGTTAATTTCGTTAATTAATTGGTGAATTTGATTATATTACATGTCATCACCCCCCATCCTACATCATACTCAATAAGCTTATCTAAATGAATTCACTATACTTAACTTACTATTATAAGTCAGATTAACAATCAAAGTTTATAAAATATAGGATACTTAGTGCTAATAAAATCCTAATCCCAATCAAAAAGGATTAACACATAAGTATAAATCCAACCTTTCAAATTTCATGATATTTGGCATGCAAGTTTTAATTAATCATACAAGTAATCAGAGTCTAAGTTTGCTAAGATCCATTGAGTATAAACCCTAACATTTACTAATCATGTTTTAACAAAATTAGGGCATAACTAAAATTTCAGAGCTCTGAAAAATATTCTACTTAGCACATACATTTTGATCAGCATAAGTGAACTAATGGCACCCTAAACATGCAATTTGGATAAGTAAAATTACTAATCTGTCCTAATTAAGATCCACTATAATTAGGCAATAATTAAAGATCTAACCATCAGATGCATGATTTTATTTTATATTTAGGTTCCTGAGATTTTTTTGATCATTTTCATATATGATATCATAGGATTTGGACAAGTGGATTAAAAGTTATTTAAATAATACATTCTGTATTTTTATTTAATCAAAATCCTATAATTTGAATAATTGAACTAATTTCCTTAAGGAAAATAATTCCAAAATTCCGATTTAATTAAAACGGCTCAGCCCGAAATCAAAACACGCGGGTCGACAGGGGCCCGGGAGACCCGACACTGTCGCACAACGCGGGTCGTGGGTCGACCTGGTCCACACAGTGTCGTCGTCCCCGCTCCGTCGTCCCAAAGGAGGGGACCGATTAGGGAAACACTAATCACAAATTTCTGGAGTATCCAGCCCACGACTTGGCCAGAACTCGACCGATACACGATCACCATGGTCAGATGCGTCGATTGGGACATGAAGCCCCTTCTGAGATGGTCTGGATCAGCCAGACCTTACTCACCCAAGACTCCTCCATTGGAACTACTGTGGGGAGATAATTCTCCCCACAGAGGCCATGCTAAACCCTAAGCTCGATCCCTACACTATCAGTGAGGTGAGGCGGATCGAAGCCCTCTGGTCTGAGGGTTTGGGGTGGTCTGGATCGTCGGGTCCTTACTCGACCGAGGCGACCTTTAGAAATTCAATCCAATCGATCGATTCGATCGATCGGGGCTAACCTATATCTTAATCTCGATACTCTTAGGTTCGAGATGACAATACTGACTCAGGCGCGTCAAAAGGAACAAGGCCCGAGCCTCATTGGCTCGAAACCAGTAAAGGGGATACCTGGTTTGACGAATTGTCTCGGAACGCACGACTGGGGGCTCGGCTGGCTCTAGCTGCGGTTCCGAATGCTGCAAAGGTTCCTGAACTCCAGGAGAGCCTACTATCAGCGGTTCAGAAGCACGGGAGCACCTGGAAGGAGCTCCAGCAATTGGCAATGCTGGAGAAGGAAAGGCAGAGGCCATTTGAGGGAAATTAAACAGCAAAGGGTCAGAGGAGGGATTCCTGAGGCTATTTATAGGCTCAGGCGAGCTTAGGGAAGCTTCTGGAGGGTTGGCTCGGGCTGGAGAGGCCCGAGAGGTCAGGCCTTGGCCGAGCTCTCAAATTTCCAATTTGAGCTCGCCTAGGTCGCTAGGCCCGATCGGGAGCTCCTTACCATAACGGGAGGGATCCCAAGGGCATGCTAAGGTGGCGCAGGGAGTGGGGGACAAGCTGGGCAGCTGGCAGTACGGGGATTCTCCCTGTCTGGTGCACGGTCGGGAGGTAGACGAAGATCCACAGTGCCGGGTGCCCTGGATGCCGTCTGATATATCGATCAGATGGCGCTACGGCTGGGATCGCTCGGATCCTAACGGCCGATCACGGGAGCAATCCTGGCTGTAGGATCCACGGGACAGATCCAACGACAGATCTGCGGTTTCGCGGGATCAAATCCTGACCGTAGATTAAAAAGGCCGAACGGTCAGATGCGCGGGATCCCGCTGTCGCGTGCCTCGGGCTCCGTAGCGGATCGCCCGCGGTCCGCACAGCGGATCCCGACTGTTATTTTAGTTTTAAGGATATTTTTGTAAAGATGAATTAATTGGAACCCTTATGTGCAATTGAGCCAATTTAATTTAAATTGAATTATGGCCCAAATGAGTTTCAAATTGCACCAAAACTTCACTATTAGCTAATTTGATGGTAAGGAATTCAAAAATGCAATCAGATTTTAATTCTGAGATCAAAATATTTTGGGTCTAGACTAAGGCATCTAGACTGATCAAATTGTAAATTTTGACTTAGAGAAGTCCAATGAACTTCAAATCTACTAGATTGGCTTAGATTGATGGTCTAAAGGCAATGATTCTCAAAATTAAATTTAAGCAACCTATATTTTGTATGGTAACAACCTAGGGTTATTACAAACTCCCCTACTTATGAATGATGTTGTCCTCGACATTATCTCAAGAGAAGACAATCAAGAGAAAGTGAAGCATATGAATAAGATTTTGAAACTAAAGAGTACTTGGGGTTTCAAAGAGATTGGGATATTTCTTTCTCATATCCGCCTCTTTTTCCCAAGTTGATTCTTCTAAAGTGCGATTTCTCCATTGAACTTTTACCATTGGGATTGAGCGATTCCTCAGCTGCTTCTGATCATGAGCTAAGATCTTAATCGGCTCTTCTGCATAAGAAAGATCTGGTTGGAGTGATACGGCTGGAAGTTGGATTAGGTGGGATGGATCACGAAGGCATCTCCGCAGAGAGGAGATGTGGAACACATTATGGACTGCAGAGAAATCCTCAGGAAGTTTCAGTCGATAGGCTGTAGAACCAATCTTTTCTAGTATTTCAAATGGTCCGACGCAGCGAGGGCTTAACTTCCCGGCTACACCAAAACGATAAACGCCCTTCATTGGAATTACTTTAAGGAACACATATTTTCCCACCTCAAGGTCCTGAGTGCGATGATGAGCATCGTGATATTTACTTTGTCGATCTTGAGCTGCTTTGATTCTTTGCTGGATCTATTGAATCTTGCGATTTGTTTCTTCGACTAATTCTGATCCATAAAGCTGAACACTACCAGTTTCAGACCATGCTAGTGGCATACTACACTTCCTGTCGTATAAGGCTTCATATGGAGCCATACCGATACTTGCTTGAAAACTATTATTGTATGCAAATTCTACCAGAGGAAGGTGGTCCTCCCAAAAAGCTCCAAAGTCTAGTATACAGAGATGAAGGAGATCTTCTATAACTTGGTTGACACTTTCAGTTTGACCATCGATCTGAGGATGAAAGGCGGTGCTCATAGCTAGAGTAGTCCCCAAATCTTGATGTACTGCTTGCCAAAATTTTGAAGTGAAATGGCTATCTCGATCAGATACAATGGATCTCGGAATCCCACGGAGTCAGATAATTTTTTTAATATATAATTTTGCCAGTTTCTCCACAGAATCAGTTTGACACATAGGGTTGAAGTGAGCTGACTTGATCAATCGATCAACAATGACCCAAATCGAATCCACACCGGATCTTGCTTTAGGCAAACCCATAACAAAATCCATAGAAATGTCGAATCACTTCCACTCGGGTATTGCTAGAGGGTGAAGAAGTCCTCCATGCTTTTGATGCTCAGATTTGACTAAACATCAAGCGTGACATTTTGCAACAAATTCTGCCACACTCTTTTTCATTCCAGGCCACCAGAATGATTTATTCAGATCCTGGTACATCTTGGTACTACCTGGATGTACTTGGTAACCAGAATTATGGCCTTCAACCAGGATCTCCTGATGCATGGATTTGGGAATTCATAGACGATCACCTTGGTAAATTACATTACCACGAAGCTGAGGGTCGAAGCGACGTCCACTTTCGATATCGACTTTGAACTTCAAATAATCTTCATCCTTGATTTGAGAGATGAAAACATCATGATGAAAGGTAGGTTCAATTGAGCTCATGGATACCAGTGTACTTAGCATATCTCCACGCACTGGCCTGATTTCAAATCTTCGAAATTCTTCCTGCAATGCACTTGTGAGAATCATAGCAGATAGCGCAGTATGACAGCTGAGTGCATCCACTACGACGTTTGCTTTTCCCGGATGGTATTGTATGCTTAAGTCTTAATCTCTTATTTACTCAAGCCATCTTCGCTGTCGGCAATTCAACTCGCGTTGGGTGAAGATATTCTTCAAGCTCTGTTGGTCGGTGAATATGGAACACTGGACGCCATACAGATAATGAACCCAAATCTTTAGAGCGAAGACTACTACTGCTAGTTCGAGGTTATGGATAAGATAGTTCTTCTCATGTTGTTTCAACTGCCGAGATGCGTAGGCTATGACTCTCCCTTCCTGCATTAATACACATCCCAAACCTATACTAGATGCATCGATATAAACTTGGTAATTCAATTCTTCCTTGGGTAAGGCGAGAACTGGGGCAGAAGAAAGAGAATCTTTCAATGTTTGGAACACTTTTTCACACTCTGGATTCCAGACAAAAGGTACCGCTTTTTGAGTCAGCTTGGTGAGAGGGGACGCAATTTGTGAGAAGCCTTTGACGAATTTTCTATAATAGCCTGCCAGTCCTAAGAAGCTTCTGATATCCATCACGGATTTTGGTTGTGACCAATCTCGGACTGCGCTTACTTTGTTTTGGTCCACTCTGATCCCTTGAGAGTCGATGACGTGACCCAAAAAGGCGATGGAATTAAGCCAAAACTCACACTTATAATACTTAGCATAGAGTTCGTGGGTTCTGAGCTCTTCAAGTACTATATGAAGGTGTTTTTCATGATCGGTCTTATTCCTGGAATAAATTAGTATGTCGTTGATGAAGACGATGACAAATTTATCCAGATGTGCTTTCAATGACCGCTGCATTAAGTCCATAAAAATGGACGGTGCATTCGTCAATCCAAAAGACATCACCAAGAATTCATAATGTCCATAACGGGTTCGAAATGCTGTTTTCTCAATATCAGAATCCTTAACTCGCAATTGATGATACCCAGATCGTAAGTCTATCTTGGAGAAGATTTTTGCTCCAGATAACTGATCAAACAGATCGTCGATACGCGGCAGAGGGTATTTGTTCTTAATAGTTACTTTCTTTAATTCCCTATAATCGATGTACATCCTCATCGATCCATCTTTCTTTTTAACGAACAACACCGGCGCTCCCCAAGGGGATGAACTTGGACGGATGAGACCCTTCTCTAATAATTCTTGAAGTTGGTTGTTTAACTCTTGGAGTTCTTTTGGCGCCATGCGGTACGGAACCTTTGACAGTGGTTGAGTTCCAGGAATTACTTCTATAGTGAACTCTACTTCTCTGTTTGGAGGAAGACCAGGCAGGTCTTCAGGGAAAATGATAGGAAATTCACAAACTACACAGTTCTCAGAAAGAGGTATGACTTCTTTCCTTTCTCCCAACATCGTTACAAGGTACGCACTGCATCCCTTCTTGACTAGTTTCTCTGCCACCATGGCATTGATTAATGACGATTGGGTGCTAAATTTTCCCATGAATGATTTGGAGTTTCTTCCGCTGCCCAAGGTTATTTTCTTCTTTTGGCAGTTTATGGACGCACCATGTTGGCTTAACCAATTCATGCCTAAAATTATGTCAAAATTGGTAATTGGCAGTAAAATTAGCTTGGCTTTAAAGTTTTGATCCTCAATAGGAATATCTAGATTGCAAAATTGTTGGGCTGCATATGAGCTCCATAAGGTAGCCCAATACTTAATGAACAGGCTAGTTGATGTGTCTGTAGTTTAAGTGTTTTAGCCCACTCTTCTGATATGAAAGAATGACTTGCTCCCGTATCGAATAAAACTTACAAGTTGTGTCATTTATTGTTAATGTGCCTATAGTTGTGATAATTTGCGTAAGGATAATTATTCAAGAATTGAAATACTGGAATAGTAAGGGATAATTATTAATACAGTAAGAAAAGAGAATTTATTTAAGGCGCACCTGATACCACGTCATTATTTTCAGGAGCAGAAGCTGGAGTTAATATATATACTCGGGCAGGTGCCGAGGGTTGCTTGTTCTGGGTCCCTGAATCTTGGCGATTGTAAGTCGACCTTTGCATAGGTACATTTGCTCTTGAGTTTGTCATAGGAACCGGCATTATAGCAGGAGCAGGCTCCCGCTGGTTCACGGGTTGAGCACGAAAGGTTTGCTTATGGCGGGAGTGGTCAATTGGCACACCATCGATGGTATTCTTCTCCTTACACTCATAGTAGCGGTGGCCCTTACGACCACACATGAAACATCCACCACCGAAGTGGTAGCACTTTCCATACAGATGCCTCCTCTTGCATTCAGAATTTTGAGGCTGAGATTGTGTAGTTTCCATGTTGTAGACCCTGGCCATTTTGCGATGGCCAAAGCGCTTGTCTTGTAGGCGTGTGACTATGGCTTTTCTCTTTCGGTCCAGCTGACCCTGGAATCCTTCTTGCAGACGGGCAGCCTCGATTAATTCGATTAGAGTTTTGAACTACCGTGAGACTAGGTGTGCTCTAATAGAATCTCTCAGACCTTTCATGAAGCGATGACACTTGGATGCTTCTGTTCTCACTAGATCTGGAACGAACCTTGATAGTCTCCTGAATTCTTGTTCGTAATCGGATACTGACTTATTTCCTTGTGTGAGGTGAAGGAGTTCGTCTTCTAGAATTGCTTGTGCTGAAGCTGGGATGAATGCCTCGCGAAATGCTTCCATGAACATATCCCATGGAATGTCCTCTACCTCGAAGTCCATGAATTTATTATTTCATTCATTTTCCCACCAGTATTCCGCTTCTTCTTGGAACAAGTAGGTCACCAGACGGATTGCCTCAGAATTAGGGCATTTAATTAAGGCTAGATTCTTCTCTACCAACTTTATCCATGTCACTGTATCCATGGGGTTTAATGCCTCGTTGAATGTGGGAGTACGGAAACGAAGGAAATTGTGTAGGACTATGTCTCCTGCATTGTAAGAAGAGGATTCGGAAGATTGTTGTTTCACTGAGAGGATGAGAGAGCATGTCTCCTACGCTTGTTGCACATTACTGTCAATTAAAGCTCTTAGTAGACTGGCCATAAGGCTTGACTCCTCACATCCGCTTGATGACGGGATCATCTTTTTAATAGGAGTAGGAGCAGAGGGGGAACCTGGATTCATAGCTGCAGTTACAATGTGATTTTAGAAATATAAAATTTCATTCATTTTTAAATTCTTTCTAAAAAGAGAAGATACATGGATACATCAAAATATGTAAACGAGATGACAAGAAATGACATAAGGAAATTCCTAGGATCTAGTTACAATACTCTACCTAGAAGGTAGCACAAAAGTCATCAAATGTGACCATGTGACCTTTCCGAGCTAATCTTCTATCGACCCAATACCACCAACGACTCGCTGATCCCCTCAGTAGGATCTCTACAATCTCTAGGCGGTGCGCTACTCAGGAATGGTGGGTCATACAAGCAAAACCCATCCTCCCGAATAGGCTAGAAAGACGGAGCCATACTGAAGGCTTCTGACTCAAATCCTAAGAGTAGGTTCGAGAGCCAATATCTAAGATAAGAATGAAATACTTATCTTAGGTATTAGACTAGTACGTACATAAGGTTCAAGGAAGTGGGGAAGAACCCATGTACATTATAAAAATATATCAGTATTTCCAGTATGCTGGTCGCATCACAATACTAAGTATAGTAGTATAACAGAGTGTGCAAGCTAAAAGCAATACATCCAGAATACATTCATCTCAAGTAGTAGTAAATATCCATCTCAAAAAAGAAAAGTAAAAGTATATCCAGAGTTTATTACAAACCATTTAAATGCAGAAATATAAAGAGTCTATCTAAAATGCTAAAAAGAGCTAGTAAGTAAGAGTAGATGCTCGATCCACTACAACTCCAAATGTTCCTCTTGAGTCTCTGGTATGTCATCCTGACTTGTCTCCAAAAACTGCTCAGGATCTAGCAAATTGCCAGATCCCAAAAGTACCCCATGTTAGACAAGAAGTCTAACACACCAAAACTAGCTATGCAAAGCTAAACTAAACATAACAAATATACAAGTAACGTAAAGTAAAAGTGCAGAAAAACTGTAAAGACACTAAATTACTGTAATTATAAGGACGAAGCAAAGTAAAATTGCATCAAAACTAAATACTAAAAGTAAATGAAAATATCAGGTGCTCATAAATCAATGTGGAAGGAATGTCAAATGCTGAGAAGGATGCTATAAGCTGCACGATATGTCATTGAAATAATGCTCGCAATTATGCTATACCACGGTATATCACAGAACTATCACTGAAGGTTTATGAGTAGTTCGGTCCAACGTAAGCACAACAGTTAGGAAGCCAGTATGGTGACGCAGATGCACCCTGAAATTCCCCAGTCTGTGTATATAACATTCTGTATCTCATACTGTATCACTGATAACCATGTGTCACAACAGAAGGAGTGAGTTCAACTCATGTTTATGCTTATGCTTATGCCATCATATTCAATGAATGAAAAATCCCGAAATCCATTAAGAATATAGTAAGAAACAATAATGAATCCTAAGTCTCCACTGTGCAGAATCCTGCTAAAAAGATTCTAACTCCAAATTTCTAGATCGATATTTAGTTAAAGTTGCTCATTTTCTTAAAGATCACTAGGCGGGGTGATTGTATACACATATTAAATATGCTGCAAAGATAGGACTCACAATATTTAGTTTGATTATGCCACCCTAACAAAGCGATCTTCATTAGGAGGCACTATCCGATGATGATTTTGTATCTCAAACTAAGCATTTAGTCACTAAACTTACAATCATACTTAGCATCTTAAGGAAGGTGAATCCCGTTACTTAGTTTATTTGAGCCATACCTATTGAAGCGATCTTCGCTAGGAGGCATTGCCCGATGGCAACTTGTCTTTCAATTAAACTAAGGAATGGGCACCCGTTTAATACACTCTTAGGATCGCTTGATTTACTCTAAGCGAGGTTATATTTGCCTAAGCCCGCAGGATAGTAACAAAGATAAATCTCACTTAGAGTGACTCAACTAATCCTGAATATTACTGGGGACCAGTAATATGGGTATACTATACTGCACTACCCAATAACCAAGGTTCAATCAAGTCTATTTAATAGAACAAGGATTTATCAAGACTATAAGTCTTAAACTAATAGGTAAGTCCTATACAAGGTTTCACCAACCAAGTGTGATCAAGGATCACTTAATATGGATTCTACCAGAAGGAGAAGTATCTTTTCTAGTGCCACAATGGATTATTACCACAAGGAGAGCAGATTAATTTCTTAGGTGATGAGATCTTCTATACTTCTACCTCAAGGAGTTATACAAGGCTTCCAACCTCAAGATATATGGTTTTAGGTCCCTTAAATAATTTATGATGATCTTATAAAGCGATACTTAAGGTTCTCTCTTCTAAATTTTGATATTTATCCCATAGGTTCTGTTTCCTAACTGGGTTTAGGAAAATTAGATCAAATGATTAAGTCATCTGGTCACACTCAAACTGAGATTATGGGATCTAAATTAGGAATATTTTTAAGACTTAGATCACTTGATTAATCAATATGATTTTATTAATCTTCTTATGCTAGTTCTCTTACTTATAAGAAAATCAGGGATCTTAAAGTTTGATTCAGATAGTGAAATCACATAGGATTATTAAAAGCCTTAATATGTCTAATTCAAATGTTTAAGATCAATAATAAATCAAATGCATTATTGGAGAATGTTCAATTCATAATCTTGAATTCAAATCAATTAAGTTAAGCTTCTTAAGGATTTGGAATCTCCTTAAGTAGATTAGGGTTTGATCCCTTCTCATGCCTTAAGTAAAATCAAGTTATGTATTTAAAGATCAATGACAAATCAGTGGGTTAATTATGTATTATTCATGGCAATCTCAGATTTAGATCAAGTCTTAGGAGCTTGATCCAAATCTTAAGATTTCTTAAGTTAATTAAGATATTTAAGATTCTCAATCTTTGGATTTAATCAAGTATACTCAATAAGCTTATCTAAATGAATTCGCTATACTTAACTTACTGTTATAAGTCAAATTAACAATCAAAGTTTATAAAATAGAGGATACTTAGTGCTAATCAAATCCTAATCCCAATCAAAAAGGATTAGCATATAAGTATAAATCCAACCTTCAAATTTCATGATATTTAGCATGCAAGTTCTAATTAATCATACAAGTAATCAGAGCCTAAGTTTGCTAAGATCCAATGAGTATAAACCCTAATATTTACTAATCATGCTTTAACAAAATTAGGGCATAACTAAAATTTCAGAGCTCAGAAAAATATTCTACTTAGCACATGCATTCTGATCAGCATAAGTGAACTAATGGCACCCTAAACATGCAATTTGGATAAGTAAAATTACTAATATGTTTTAATTAAGATCCACTGTAATTAGGCAATAATTAAATATCTAACCATCACATGCATGATTTTATTTTATATTTAGGTTCCTACAATTTTTCTAATCATTTTCATATATGATATTATTAGATTTGGACCAGTGGATTAAAAGTTATTTAAATAATATATTCTGTATTTTTATTTAATCAAAATCCTATGATTTGAATAATTGAATTATTTTATAAGGAAAATAATTCCAAAATTCCAATTTAATTAAAATGGCTCGGCCCAAAATCAAAACGCGCGGGTTGACAGGGGCCCGGGAGACCCGGCACTGTCGCACAGCGCGGGTCATGGGTCGACCCGGTCCGCACAGTGCCGTCGTCCCCGCTCCGTCGTCCCGAAGGAGGGGACCGATTAGGGAAACCCTAATCGCAAATTTCCGGTGCATCCAGCCCACGGCTCAGCCAAAACTCGATCGATACATGATCACCGTGGTCAGACGCGTTGATTGGGACACGAAGCCCCTTCTGAGATGGTCTGGATCAGCCAGACCTTACTCTCTCGAGACTCCTCCATTGGAACTACTGTGGGGAGATAATTTTTCCCACAGAGGCCATGGTAGACCCCGAGCTCGATCCCTACACCATCAGGGAGGTGAGGTGGATCAAAGCCCTCTGGATCGCCGGGTCCTTACTCGACCGAGGCGATCCCTTAGAAATTCAATCCGATCGATTGATTCGATCGATCAGGGCTAACCTATATCTTAATCTCGATACTCTTGGGTTCGAGACGACAAAACTGACTTAGGCGCATCAAAAGGAATAAGGCCCGAGCCTCATTAGCTCGAAACCAGTAAGGGGGATACCTGGTTTGACGAATAGGCTTGGAACGCACAACTGGGGGCTCGGCTGGCTCGAGCTGTGGTTCTGAATGCTGCAAAGGTTCCTGAACTCCAGGAGAGCCAACTATCAGTGGTTCAGAAGCACGGGAGCGCCTGGAAGGAGCTTCAGCAATCAGCAATGGCAGAGATGGAAAGGCAGAGGCAATTCGAGGGAAATTAAACAGTAAAGGGTCAAAGGAGTGATTCCTGAGGCTATTTATAGCCTCAGGCGAGCTTAGGAAAGCTTCTGGAGGGTCGGCTCAAGCTAGAGAGGCCCGAGAGGTCGGACCTTGGCCGAGCTCTCAAATTTCCAATTTGAGCTCGGTCGGGTCGCTAGGCCTGATCGGGAGCTCTTTGCCATAACGGGAGGGATCCCAACGGCATGATGAGGTGGCGCGGGGAGTGGGGGACAAGCTGGGCAGCTGGCAGTATGGGGATTCTCCCTGTCGGGTGCGGGATTGGGAGGTAGACGAAGATCCACAGTGCCAGGTGCCCTAGATGCCATCTGATCTATCGATCAGATGGCGCTACGGCTGGGATCGCTCGAATCCTAACGGTCGATCGTGGGAGCGATCCTGGCCGTAGGATCCACGGGACAGATCCAATGACGAATCGGCGGTTCCGCGGGATCGAATCCTGACCGTATATTAAAAAGGCGAAATGATCATATGCGCGGGATCCCACTGTCGCGTGCCCCGGGATCCGCAGCGGATCGCCAGCGGTCCGCACAGCGGATCCCGGCCGTTATTTTAGTTTTAAGGATATTTTTGTAAATATGAATTAATTGGAAGCCTTATGTGCAATTGAGTCAATTTAATTTAAATTGAATTATAGCCCAAATGAGTTCCAAATTGCACCAAAATTTCACTTTGAGCTAATTTGATGGTGAGGAATTCAAAAATGCAATCAAATTTTAATTATGAGATCAAAATATTTTGGGTTTAGACTAAGCATCTAGACTGATCAATTTGTAAATTTGACTTAGGGAAGTCCAATGAACTTCAAATCTGCTAGATTGGCTTAGATTGATGGTCTAAAGGCAATGATACTAAAAATTAAATTTAAGCAACCTATATTTTGTATGGTAACAACCTAGGGTTGTTACACTACATGTATGTACTTGGTAACCAGAATTGTGGCCTTCCACTAAAATCTCTTGATGCATGGATTTGGGAATCCATATGCGATCTCCTTGATAGATTACCTTACCTCGCAGCTGCAGATCAAAGCGAGACCACTTTCGATTTCCATTTTAAATTTTAGATAGTCTTTATCCTTGGTTTGAGAGACATAGACATCTCAGTGAAATGTTGGTTCAATGGTACTCATAGATATCAGTTTGCTTAGCATAGTACCACGAACTGGCCTGATATGGAGCCTTCTCAATTCTTCCTCTAAAGGACCTAAAGTTATTAAGGACGAAAGCGTAGCATGCTAACTGAGTGCATCAGCTACAATGTTCTCTTTCCCTGGATGATACTAGATCAATAAATCATAATCGCTTATTAACTCAAGTCATCTTTGCTGATGACAGTTGAGTTCGCGCTGAGTGAAAGTATAATTTAAGCTCTGATGATCTGTAAATATAAAACATTAGGCGCCATATAGATAATGACGCCAAATCTTTAAAGCAAGGACTACAGCGGCCAATTCCAAGTTGTGAATGGGATAATTCTTCTCATGAGGTTTTAACTGATGAGATTCATAGGAAATAACCTTTCCTTCCTGCATCAGCACACACCCTAAGCCTATCCCAGATACATCGGTATAGACTTGGTAGTTCAAACCTTCTTTAGGTAAGGCAAGAACTGGGGTAGAAGAAAGAGCATCCTTTAATGATTGGAATGTATTCTCACATTCTAGACTCTAGATGAATGGCACTGCCTTCTGAGTCAACTTTGTGATAGGAGACACTATCTGTGAAAATCCTTTGATGAATTTTCTATAATACCCTGCTATACCCAAAAAGCTTCTGATATTAGTCACAGACTTTGGCTTTGACAAATCCTGAATGGTGCTAACTTTATTTTGATCAACTTTGATTCATTATGCATCTACAACGTGGCCCAAAAATGCAACTGAGTCATTCCAAAATTTGCATTTGGAATATTTTGCATAAAGCTCATAGCAGTGGAGTTCTTGTAGAACTAATCTCAAGTGCTTCTCATAATCAGCAGTACTCTTTGAATAAATCAAAATATCATCGATGAAGATGATGATGAATTTATCTAAATAATATTTCAGCACTCGCTGCATTAAGTTCATAAATATGGACGACACATTAGTTAAACCAAATGACATTACTAAGAATTCGTAATGTCTATAACGCGTGCTGACAGCTGTCTTTTCTATATCCATTTCCTTAACTTTTTGCTGATGGTAACCAGATCACAGATCAATCTTGGAAAATACCTTAGCTTCAGACGGATCAAATAGATCATCAATTTGCAGTAATGAGTATTTATTCTTGATAGTTACTTTATTCAATTCTTTATAATTGATGTACATGCACATCAATCCATCTTTCTTTTTCACAAATAAAATTAGTGCTCCCCAAGGAGATGAACTTGGTAGAATAAGATCGTTTTCTAGTAGCTCTTGAAGTTGCTTATTTAGCTCTTACAACTTCTTAGGCGCCATACGATGCGAAACTTCTGATAATGGTTGGGTTCCTGGAATCAATTCTATAACAAATTCTATTTATATAACAGGAGGAAGACCAGGAAGATCTTCAGAAAAGACATCGAGAAATTCCCAAACTATTCAACTCTCAGAACTAGGAACAACTTCTTCCTTTTCTACCAACATCGTTACGAGATACGCTTCATATCCCTTTTTGACTAACTGTTCTGCTTTCAATACATTGATCAACGATGCTTGGGTACTAAATCTTCCCATGAAGGTTTTTGACTGACTTCCACTGCCCAAAATATTTTTCTTCTTTTGGCAATTTATGGAAGCACCATGTTTGCTTAGCTAATTCATGCCCATAATTATATCAAAATTTGCAATTGGTAATATAATTGATTTAGCTTCATATTTTTATTCATCGATAGGAATATCTATGTTGTAGAATTGCTGGGATTGCATACGGGCTCCGAAAGGTAACCGGATGCTCAATGAGTTTACTAATCGATAGGCTGGTAGCTTAAGAGTTTTAACCCTACGATGACCAAACTGCTCTCTCCTTGGCTGCACAAACATAGCTGTACGCTTACAGTCCATTTGACCTTGAAATTCTTCTTGAAGGCAAGCCACCTCGATCAATTCTGCCATATTTTTGATTTGGCGGGACACTAGGTGAGCTTTTATAGAGTCCATTAGCCCTTTTAAAAATTGGTGGAACCTAGCTGCCTCAGTTCTAACCAAGTCCAGAATAAAACATGATAGTCTTCGGAACTTTTGTTCGTAGTAGAATATAGATTTGTTCCCTTGAGTGAGGTGGAGGAGTTTGTCCTCCAGGATTTCCTGTGCTGATGCTGGAATGAATGATTCACGGAATGCTTCCAAGAACATATCCCATGGGATATCTTCTAACTCATATTCAGCAAACTTACTATTTCATTCGTTCTCCCACTAGTACTCTGCTTCCTCTTGAAATAGGTGGGTGACCAAGCGAATAGCTTCTGAATTTGGGCATTTAATGCTAGCTAGGTTCTTTTTAGCTATCTAGAGCAAGTTCATAATGTCCATTGGATTTAGCACTCCATTAAATGTGGGTGTCCTATGACTATGAAGTTGTATAGGATCCCATCTCCTGTGAAATGTAAGGACGAAGAAAATCTTGATTGTGGCACAGATTGCTGACGAGCAGATAAAATCAGAGCATGGGTTTCTTGTGCCTACTACGTATTGCTTTCTATTAGTGCTCTTATCAGATTAGCCATTGAATTTATTTCCTTGGGTTTGTTGATGACAAAACTACATTCTTAATTGGAGTAGAAGCTGCAAGAGATCCTGGATTCATGACTGTAACAAAGTATTAATTTAGCAAACGAAACAAAGATCCACTATCTTTTTCAATCATCACTTTCTCAAAATACAAGTTACATAGGTAGACAAAAGGATAAACTGATACGAAAGCAAGATATGATATAAAATCTAAGGATATCAGCTATAATACTATGCTCTAAAGGCAGCACAAAAATCATCAAATGTTACTACTCGATTCTTCCTAACTAATCTCTTATATGTCTAATACCACCATCTATTGGCAAAACCTCTAAGCAGAATTCATAGAATTTGGAGACGGTAGCCATCAGGACAGGATGTCTCCTGAAGAGTAGTGGTCACACGGTCCAACCACTCTTTGGCAAGAACAGGGAGACTTGTTCCTCTGAAGGTTGGACAAACTAAGATCTTATCTAGCACTTTTACTCCACAAGAAGATACTCCTTCAACGATCCTTCCATAGACTTTGTCGCCTTGGAAATCATCTGCCTAATACTCATCGAATAATCTAAGATAGCAGAAGTAATCGAACTGCTGATATTCCATCCTTAAAATTTTATTCAATTATTAGTTTTGGATATCCACTTATTTCAATTATAAGTATTTAACTTACATATTTTACTTCCTTAAAGTTTGTTCAGATCCTAATATATCCTTTGTTACCTTTATTTAGCCTTTAACATATTTTACTCATTTATGGTTCATTCAATTTCTAAGGTGTCATTTCCAGATATTTTTAGTTTCATTTCTAAGATTCCAGTTAGATGAACTATGGATGTTGGTTTTCTTACACTTAGTGATTGTGCTCTTATCTGTTACAGATAATGGATCATAAAGTAGATAGGAAATTTCCTTATCTGACACTTTATGATACTTCTCTGATACCAATTGCATCGCCCCGCCCCATCACCGCGCTCAAAAGAGATAATCATAATCAATTACGGTGGTGGAGCAGTGCACCACTCGGGAAGGGATATCCCATCTCCCCGAATAGCTAAAACTAACACTAAAAGGAAACTCATCTAAAAGGCTACTGACTCAACCCCAAATGAGGGTAGAGAGCTAATACTTAAGATAAGAGTAGTATCTTTATCCTAAGTATTAGACAAATATATACATTGAATGTAGAATACAATATGAAGAATTCAATATATATGTAAGATATCAGTATTCCCAGTATGCTAATCATATCACAATACTAAGTATAAGTAGTATATAAATAGAGTGCGGAAGCTAAAGCAAATATCTAGAAACATTCATCACAAAAGCTAAATGAAACATTCATCTCATAAAAGAAAAGAAAACACATCCAAAATTATTACAAATTGTTTACTAAAATACAAGAAATGAGTCTAAGTACTGAACCAAAATAGTAACTAAGCTACATAGTAAAACTGGAAAAGAGTGCATTAGTACTTCATGAACTCCTCCTAAATCTCCTGAGTATCCACCTGATCTAGCTCCACTAACTGCTCTGTATCTAATAAATTGTCAGATCCCAAAAGTACCACATGTTAAACAATAAGTCTAACACATCGAAACTAATATAAACAGTTCTAATTAAATACATTTAATAGTAAAGTAAACAGAGTTGCAGAAAGACTGTAAAAATAACTAAATAACTAAAACTGTATAAAACTGAGTAAAGTAAAGCTGACTGTGTACTAAATACTGAAAGTAATAAAATAGTGTATGATCCAAAATTGAGTAAATAGCATGTAAAATTATACTGCATGCCACTGAAATTATGCATCTGAATATGCCATAATAATATATACCACTGACATGCAACTGAATTATCACTAAACTGCTATGAGCTGCACAGTCCACTGTCTTCATATATCTTGTTGGGAAATACAATTTATTGTGATGACTGAACATCCTGAGTTTCCCCTGTTGGTGTATGCAATATTCCATAACTCAAAAATTATCACTGATACTCATACATCATGCTTATGCTCATGCTAATATCTCTACACTACATGACTTAAGATTCAGAAATCCAAAAAATGATTTAAAATCAAATAATGAATATGGTGTCTCTATTACGCAGAATCTATCCAAATGAATTCTGACTCCTAGTTCTAATTTTAATAATCAGCATTGCTTAGGATTTTACTTAAATCATTAGTTGGAAAGGTTGTATACACATGGTTGTATGTTTCCAAGAAATGTGGATTTAACACTTAGCTTGTTTAAAACTGCACTTATCGAAGCGCACTTCAGTAGGAGGCAGAACCCGATCGCAGTTTATATCTCAAGCTAAGCTGTTAAATAACCTAATTATAAGCATACTTAGTATTCTACATAAGGTGACTTGAGATACTTAGTTTGTTTAAACTACACTTATCGAAGTACACTACGATAGGAGGTAGAACCCGATCGTAGTTTATATCTCAAACTATGGATCTAGTTCACTAATTGTAACACTCTAAGTCTTAGAAGATTTACTCTAATAGGATTGTATTCATCTAATTCTTTAGGATATCATCTAATTATAAGTCCATATTGGAGTGACTTAACCAATCCTGAATATTGTTTAAGTGACTCAGCACCATGGATATGCATAATTATATCCAACTAATAATTTGGGTTCTAGCAATTCTATTTAGCAACCAATGATTTACTAGAGGTATGAATATTGACTCTAATTGGGTGAATCCTACACAAGGTTCCAAGAGTGTGACCAAGAGATCACTCAATATAGGTTAGTACCACAAGGGAGGAATCACATTCTAAGGACTTTGGGTGATCCTACCACAAGGGTTTAAGATCAATCTACTCTAAGGCTAAGAAGGATCATCTAAGTTCCTACCTCAAGATGTAATAATAAGTTTATCCTACCTCAATGTGTTAACATTTTGTTAAGGCTTTCAATTACATAAAATCTCTATTTTAAGATCATTAAGGTCTTACACATCTAACATTTAACTTATGAATCTACACTAAGATCATAAGTTACATTTATTAAGTCTGAATTGGTTTGACCAGATTAGATGGTTAGACCCATCTGATGATATCCTATACTACAATCATGGGTTAAAATCAAGAATATTTATTGGAATTAAATCATGTTGTAAATCATTATAATTGTATGATTATTTTCATGCTAAGGATCTTATATAGGAGAAAATTTGAGATCTCAAGATTAAGTCCCGATAGTTAATCACACAAAATCTTTTAATAATCTTAGCACTTCTAATACATTGTATTTAAGTTCAGTGTCAAATCAGATGTATTATTGGAATTATGCAAGTTGAATTTTCTTTCAATCAAAGTTACTTGATTAAGGTGATTAAGGTTTAGATCTTAATCAAGACAAGTTAAGGTTTAACCCCTAGCCTTACTAAAATTAAGACCAATGGTTGATTTATAGATCAATGACAAATTAATGTATTATTGGTGTATTATTGATGGAAAATTTTAGATTTTAATTAAGTATCATTTACTTAGTCATGGTCTTAAGATTCTCATGTTCAAATATAGTTTAATTTCAATTAGGTACATCAAGGTATCCAAATAAATGTTAAAGTTCTCTAATGAAAGCATAGGAATGTAAAGTGATATAGAATAGAATATAATTATGATTAACCAAATCTTAAATAAAACCAAAGGGATTAGCACTTCATTACAAATCTAAAGGACTTAAGATTCATGCAATTTAATTATTGAGATCTACTGGATCAATACAAGCAATCAAAAATTCTATTATTTAATATTTAGCACAAAATATTTAAGATACATATAGGTTTTTAGCACATGCTATAAAGGATAAATCATCACATTTTAATTGCACATAAAATTTTATATAATGCTTAATTTTACTAAAACTAAATTTAAATTTGATAAATTTCAGCCCCACTAGGGTTCTAGGGTTCTTAAAATGTGAAAACAGTAAAGTTTTAGCTATTTCGAATAATTTTGGGCAATTTCGGGCAATTATGGGCGCTATGGCGTGTTGTAGCGCCTTCTAACCGAAAGCCAAGCGCTACGACACACAATGGCGTGCTGCGGCGCGCTATAGTGCTTTCGGGTGCTACGACAGAGGTTAGCATGGTGACGCAAGACAGCGCTTTCAATCGCTATGGCCCCACTAGGATCCTAGGGTTCTTAAAATGAGAAAAATGTAAAATTTTGGCCATTTTGGACAATTCTGGGCAATTTTGGGCAATTGTGGGCGTTATGGTGCGCCGTAGCGCCTTCTGGCTGAAAGCTAGGTGCTACGACGGGCTGTGGGGTGCTGCGTGCGCTGCAGTGCACGGCGGGGTGCTGCAGTGTGCTGCAGCGCGCTACGGTACTTTCGGGCTCTCTGCGGCACTTTCAGGCATTGCAGCGCTTTCGGGCGTTGTGGAGGATTTCAATTAATTTTCTCAAAAATATTTTTATGCTTCACAAATAATTATGCCATTGCGCACGCCGTAGCACACTGCGGCGTGCTACGACATGCTACGGCTGATCGAAAATTCAAAACTCAAGCGCTACAGATGGAAAGGCATGTGTGAAAACTGTAACGGGTCTCTTTTCACACCCAAATTCTCCCAATTTTGGGCCTCTTACAAGTGGTGCCATATACCGATTGAAAGACCTTTTCGAGACTGTTCCATTGATACCAAAATTAGCATGAATGTATTATCCTATTCAGCAGAAATTGATGTCCTAGCCATAGGTATACAAGAATTTCACAGCTTTTGATAATTTTTCTAATGGATGACAAGCTTCGATCAGACTCATTTGAGTCCGATTGATGCTTAACGATCACACATAAATCCCATACAATAGCTAACGATCATGACAATCATCATATTTTGATGAATCGAAAGAGTTGAGCACAAAGAAGAGTAAGCAAAAATGGTACCTTATCTTGAAAGAATGGAGGAAGAAGCTAACTCTGAAAGCTTGGAAGAAGAAACTTCCTCTTTCTTTAACCGCCAAAAGAGGAGGAAGGCTAGGGATTCTAGGGAGAAGGGAGCTTAAGCAAATGGAGAATAATGAGAGTGGACTTACCTCCATTTATAGGAGGAGAAGAGGAGAGCTCTCCCTTGAGCTCTCCCATCAGCATGGAGGAGAAAATGGGAGGGAGCGTGGTAGCAGCATTCTTCAGTGCAATTAGGGGGATCGGAGCGCCTAATAGAGCATGGTGCCAGCCAAGGAGAAAGAGAAATGGAAAAAGAAATAAATAATTATTTCTTTATAATTTTTAATTTATTAAAAATTCAGATTTAATAAATAGGCTCCAAAAAATCCCAAAAATTCAATCTTAACTAATTTGGGGGCGAGGAATTCAATGGTGAAGTCGGATTTCAATTCCGCTGATTATTTAATTATATTAAAATATTTGCAAAAATCTGACGACTTCCTTGCGCGCCCAAAACATCACCCTAGATAATTTGTGGGTGACGATCAGAATGGCGAAGTTGAATTTTGATTTCGAGGTCAAATTAAATATCTCAATTTTTCCTTAAATAAATATTGTTAAAATATAATCTAAGCTCCAACAAAATATAGAAAAAGTAAAGTAAACAATATTTATTACAAACTAATAGTAAACTTAAGGGAAAGAATGAAATTGATAGCTCACTTGCAATTTATATTAAGCTATATAGTTTAGTATATAATAAACAAAAGCAATTAATTTTTAGCACTTGGTCCAGCTCCACTAGCCTCCAAATGCACCTGATCTACCACATTTTGACATTTAAATGAGATAGGGCAAAGCCAAGAAATAAAAAATCTGGTTAGATTAAATAGTGAAGTACAATTTAAGATTGGCTAAACATATTATTATTATAATTGGATATCATTTACTAGTTATAAAAAAAATTAAGCATAAGTATGGGTGCAATATAGTAAGCATACAAGTGAGGAAAAGTAAGTTTGAAAAACAAAGTGAGTTAGAATACTCACTTAAGTATACATCCTAGTCTGCAAATAGAACAAGGGTAAGAGTATCCTAAATAGGCTCGAAATAAACTAATGTGCATATAAAAGTAAATGAAGTAAAGCATATATATATTCAAATGAACTTATGGTGAAGCATTTAAATGTAATTTTACAACATTCATTGTAATCTAAGTAAACTGTAAATAAGTAAAGTACAGTTCTAATTCCTAGAAAATGCATAGTAAGCAAATTGAAGGAAGATCTTAGACTATTAGTCTAAGATTCACATAGTCTAGAACTATGGAAAATAACATAGCTAAAAGCTATGATGAGTCTTAACAATCTATAAGATTGAAGAAGATCTCATATATTTATTAATTGAAGTTATTTTAAATCTGTACTCATTTTGTTGGCATATTCAGAATGAAGAGAAGAGTTAAACATGTTTGTTTAACAACTAAAGAAAAGCGAGGTTAAATCCTAAAACACTCACATTCACCCTCTAAGAATGTGAGGTCTTCTTATTATTCCTTTTTTAGCCTGCCCTAAACTGATCCACCAATAATAACCCCTATTAATTTTAATGTGAAAGTTTTATTCATGCACAATGTCTTGTATGTATGGTTCAATGAATAAGGCTCAAAGCTAAGCAAGCATTCAAGGGAAATTCAATATTTGCAACTAAGTGATATTCAAAGTTATCTAATTTTAATGATCTACTTAATGATTGGAAATAATTGAGCTTCCAATTAAGTTTGAGATATTGATCTCAAGTTAATTGTAAGTATAATAGTAGTTGAGATTTTAAAAGTAGTAGGTTCAATTCAATTAGTATGATATGAGAAAATAATTTTTAAGTATAATTGATACGATTAGAAACTAACTCTTATTCACATCCTAAACTATAAGATTCAATTGCAATAATTAAATCAAGGTTTAGGTATCTAGTAGGAAGAGATCAAGATAAAAAAAATGACTAACTTAAGAAATTGGAGTTAAGGTAGATTCACTAAAGTTCACTAGCTAGGTTATAGTTTGAAGGATCTAACCAATCAAGTGTTAATCTAGCTAAGTTATAATAAAGTGAAAGGTGTAAGGTAATTAATTGATAGGACTTAAGAACTACAAGTTTTAAGTATTCTAATAATTGATAAAATAAGGAATTAAATAGGATTCCTAAACTAATCCAAGTAAGTTAGGGATTCCTATTACTAGATCTTAAAATAATCAAGGGAAGGCTTTAAGGATTAGGATAAATAAACTAAGTTCTAATTCTAATCACTAAAGCTAGACTTAGTTGATTCAATAATCTACAATTACAAAGGCATTAAGACTAACTATTCTTAATGGGTGCAACTAATAAATATAGGGATCAACTATAGATCAAATTATAATTCAATCCTAGCATTTCTATCTTAAGGTTGAAAGGTGAATTAAGCACTTTGTAATTAATTCACATAACTAGAAAATAAGAACTAAGCTCAAATAAATGTAATCTAAATTGATAAGGGAGATAATAAATGTGACATGTTAGTTATCCTAGGGTTTTATAAAACCTAAAGCATGTTATCTAGGAATTTAGACAATCACAATAACAATAAGTAAGAGTCAAAAATCTAAAATCATAAATTATTGTCCAATGAAAATAAATTATATATAAATGAAATCCTTATATCCAAGGAGAAAAATAACACTAAGTAGATCAAATTTAGACAACTTTGGAAAATTAGGGTTTTAATGACTCCTAATTAGGGTTAAAAAGTGATTAAGAAAACTAGGTATTACTCATGGTGGAACGCAGATGAGAGCCAATGTTGGGTCGATTGATTCCAGTTGAGTCGATCGATACAATCGAACCCAACCATCGATACAAGCTCATAATCATTGCCGAGAGGTTCCAGCACCAATTGGTTGGCTAATTGTTTAAGGGAATGCTGAAATCGGCAACCCAAAGCTGACTGCCAGTGCACATTCAAATGGCAATTTCACCCACTGGTCCACTGCCAGCCGTTCCTACATGCTCGACCACCTAAAGGAGGTTAAGGGCGAGGTCCTATCGCAGTATCTAGGGCTCAACTGAAAGCAAGTCGAGCTGAAACCAGCTCGATAGAGGAATGGGGTCAGAGGCTATACCTGGATTGAGGAAATGGCTACGATAGGGAGGAAGTGGCTTGCTCAAGAACTCTCCAAGAAGCCTTAGCAGCTACACAGAGGGTCTGAACACTAGACCATACCTCTATCAGCAGTACGCTATGATGGCACACACCGGGCGAGCTGAGGAGCACCGAGAGTAGGATGTAAAAGAATTGAGCTTCACATTGAGCAAAGGAGTTCACTGTGGGTTCAATGTAAGTACTTATAGGCCTTAGAGAGGTTAGGGTAGGCGCTGAGGATTGGGCACTAACAGACCTAAAATACGTCTGCACTTGCATGCAAGTGTACGTGGTTTGAAGTAATAAGTGGAAAGTTTAGTTTTTGGGATTTATCGAACCTCAGGGAATTGGGTGTTTTATTACTAAGGTATATCTATGATCACTAATGTTTAAGCTATGTATGTATTGTTGAAATTAGTTCCTAAATGAGCACAAGAATACTTAGTAGAAGAATACTATGATAAAAGGAGAGGAGAGTTGGGTCTCTCCCACATAATTTGCTAGATGACTCATATATGATGATTCCTCAAGCATTTTACTTTTCTTTTCTTCTTAATCAAGTGCACATTGTCCTCTTTAGAGTTTAACTCTAAGATTTATAAGTTCAAATCTTGTGCTTAAATGAACACACAGTAGGTTCTATTTCAGCACAAAGGTCCTTATAAGATTTTAGATTATTAGTTGTCCTCTCATCTCTTGATCATAGAGATGAGGGTTCCTTAGTTAAGATCTTACAAGCATTGATTTCACTAAGAGCTTTACGTGCATCATGCATAGTGACAGACTGTAAATACACGTCTGCGCTTGCACGCAACTGTACGTGGTCAGAAGTAATAAGTGGAAAGTGTGACTTTTCGGGAATTTATCGAACCACAGAGAATTGGTTGATTTGGCACTAAAGTATATCTATTCTCACTAATGTTTAAGCTATAGTTTATATTGGTTGGTTGGTCTAAAAATTAACACGAATATTCAGTAAGTAAATAACAAGATTTAAAGAAAGAGGAGAGTTGGGCCCATCCCACATTCAATGATATAATACTTGTGTGGATTTGTTTCTCAAGCTTTATCATTTAGTCTAATTGAAATCAAGTGCACAATGTTATCCTTTAGTCTAGCTCAAAGGCTTACAAGTTCAAATCTCATGCACAAAATGAACTCACATTCAGTTCTACTTTAGCACAAAGATTCTTGTAAGATTCTTGAGAGTTAAAATTAATTCATTTTCTCCTTATTTAAGGAGAGTTTAAATTTTCTTAAATCTCAAGATCTCACAAGCATTGATTTTCTACTACGAGCATCACTTCGCATCTCATATAGTTGAGATGAGAGAATCACATGTTGGGCTCAATGACTATGTCACTTAGTTCATGAGCACTCAACACTTCATTTCTCAATCTCAATTATGTGGAGCTAAGGAGCTCAAATAGTGGGTCTTAGCATCACTTGCATCAACTCTTTAGTTGAGCTTAGATTGAGGTGCATTGAGCTCAAGATCCTTCTCATATGGTTCTAAGCGTTCATGCACTCAAAATCTAGCATCCCACCAAAGGTGAGCTAAGGAGCACAAGACTATTAGATCTTGGATTCTTTAGTTCTTTTCTTATAAACACATCAAGACTAATTTGATAGAAATTTCTTAGTAAGGCATTTAAATCACAATTACATCATACTTGAGGGAAAACATTCACACAATAATATTACATCATGCAAAATGAAACTTCATCCCAACCCTCCCCAAGGGGAGTTTAGCTACTCATTACACAAGAAAATAAGGAAAACACATACATAGCAAAAGACCCTTTAATGGTTACTAAAAAGAAAATGCAAGATTGAGTTTAGAAGATACTAGGAATGCTCCGTAGAAGTTTTCCGAGATTCTTCTTCTCCTTCTAATTACCTTCTCCTTAGGATGCTAGTGCTGCCTTCTTCCTCTTCTCCCTTTGCAAAAAGCTTGCTTTGTCACCCTTGGGGAGTTCTCTCTTCCTTTGGCTCTCCTCTTTACTTAGGCAATTCTTGCTAAAATTGTGAACCCTCCTCTAATCAAGAGGAGGGGTATTTATAAGAAGGGGGGCTGCATGCTCCTCCTCATAAGCAACCAGATTTCTCCTTTAAAAATACTAAATTTATCATTGCATTAATTTTTAATTTAGGGTGAGGTGATAATAATCCCATTTTTTTAGCCACACATCACCTCAAAGCTTTACAAAAATGGCTACTGCAGGATATGGTGGCTGGAGACAACATTCAAAATAGAGGTCATGTCTCCAGCCGCATTAAATGCTCTGACTGGAAAAAAATTCGGCGGGCCGCTGTAGAGCGCGCTGTATCGCCCTGTAGCGTGCTACTGCATGCCTTGGTTCCAAGCAATTCTAGCCAAGTCCTTTGCTGTAGACCGCTGCAGCGTGTGACCATGCGCTGTAGCGGGGAATTCTGCGAAAAATACTGTTCAATTAGTTCTTTTTCCTGATTGTATAGAGAAATATTTCCACGGCCGACCGCTGCAGTGCGCGACCGCACAATGTAGCTGGGAATTCCGCAAAAAACACTGTTCAATTAGTTGGGCAGCCCAAATTATTTAACCAAGTCTTCCATGATACACCGCTGCAGTGCGCAATCGCGCGCTGTAGCAGTGAATTCCGCAGAAAACACTATTCAATTAGTTGAGCCCCATTTAATAATCATAAAGATTTCCGTGATACATCGCGGCAGCGTATGACCGCACGCTGTAGCGGTGAATTCCGCAGAAAACACTATTCAATTAGTTGAACCCCATTTAATAATCATAAATATTTCCATGATACACCGCTGTAGCGCGCGACCGCGTGCTGTAGCGGTGAATTTCGCAGAAAGCACTGTTCATTTAGTTGAGCCCCCATTTAATAATCATAAATATTTCTGCGATAAGCCGTTGCAGCACGCAACCGCGCGCTGTAGCAGTGAATTCCGAGAAAAATACTATTCAATTAATTGGGGGCTTGTTTAATATGGTTTAAATGTTTCCGCTGCAGCCCGCGGTGGCACGCGACCACGCGCTACAGCGCGCTGTAGCGGAATAATTTGTTATATTTTTATAAAATTGCAGAAATGCCCTAGAGCTCATTTGGAATCCATTTCTTAAAAAAGATATAGAAATTTGATTTAAGAACAGCAAAAAATATCTTAAATAAATGAATTTTCCCCTTTATTTTAGATGTAATTTATGGATTCATCACATAGTTTAGATGAGGGAGTAATTTCACGGGGCTCAATGACTATGTCACCTCATTCATGAGCACTCAATGAATCCATTCCCTCCCTCAAGTATGATGAGAAATAAAGCTCAATTGGTGGATCTTAGCATCATATGCTTCAACTCTTTAGTAAGAGAAGTTCTTCCACCTTTGTGGAGTTCTCCTTCTCTTCTATGCAGCCCTCTCCTTACTTATGATATAGTGAGCCAAGTTGGGAACCCTCCTTAAGTTAAAAAGGGTGGTACTTCTAGAGGTGGGATGCACTCTTCATCATCTCATTCAAATTCCGCATTACTTTTAAAATTCTGCTGTCATGATGGCCAATCCCACTTGAGGGGTGAAGTGACTTCGACTTTTCCATTATTTAATCTCCACATCACCTCAAAATGTCAATTTTCCCCTTAAAAACAAATCTGTTGTAGAAGGAATGATGGCTGGAGACAAGGATCTGGTTGGGGGTCTTGTCCCAGCCACATTTTATGCTCTGCTCAGACAAAATTTTGATGTGCCGCTGCAGCACGCTGTGGCGCGCTATAGTGGATGAATGTTCGTAAGATGGTCCGCTGTGGTGTGCTATAACATTCTGGATTGTATTTTGATGAACCGCTACAGCGCGCTGTCGCGCGCTGGAGCGCCTGCATTTCGCAAAATGCTACGCCGCAGCGTGCTATAGCACTAGTGCTTTGCAAATGGTCCATTGCAGTGCACTATAGTGCCAATGCTTTTGCAAATTACTCTGCTGCAGTGCGCTCTGGAGCCAGCATATCGCAAATTGCTCCACTGCAGCGCATTATAGCGCTAGCATTCGTAAATTGCTCAGCTGCAACGCGCTATAGCGCCAGCATTCGCAAATTGCTCCGCTGCAGCGCGCTATAGCGCCAGCGCTTTGCGAGTTGGCCTGCTGTAGCATGCTATAGCGCCAGCGCTCTGTAAGTTGGACCGCTGCAGCGCACTATAGCGCCAGCACCTTGCAAGTTGGTCTGCTGCAGCGCGCGACAGCGGATTTTTTTTAGAAAGCTTTGGGAAATTGTCCATAATTGTTCAAAAATAGCTGAATGGGCATTTTTTCTGAAAATTAGATAGAATTTTATCAAGGAAGCATTATCAATATGAAAATGAATGAAATTTATCTTTATTTTAGGATGCAAATTATGGATTTATCACACCCCCACACTTAATTTCTAGCTCGTCCTTGAGTAAGCTCAAAATGATATTTTTCTATTTCTAGGTATGAGAGTCAACAAGAAATATTAATGTGAATTTGATTTGCAATTCAAAGCTTGTGCTTAACTAAAATGACAAGAGCAATTGACATTAATTAAATTTTTCAAATCTTGGATATGAACTGAGTTTGATTGACTAATCTCCAAGTATACGTATTTATACTTAATGCTAGGTAATGGGGGAGGTTCCTTGGAGTAACTGAACTTAGGGAGGTAATGAGTAATCAAGAGTTGTGCTATATGTGCTCTTTCTTATGAATCATAAAGATGCCTAGATTTAAGGAGAGATATTTTTCATCATCCTTTTTTATTTCTTTCTTTTGGGAGAGATATTTTTCTTTATCCTTATTTTTATTCTTCTTTTTTCATTCTTAAGGAAAAATATTTTCTTCATCCCTATTTCAAATATTGTGATCATGAAGTCCTACAAGAGCCTAGCACACTCTTTTAGATTACTCAAATTAATCACTAGTTTTTAGTCCAAATCCTTCCCACATACTTAGTCCTTAGCACTGATTTAAATTTTGAAGATTAGATTAACCTTAAATCATTCCCTTGTTAAAAAATTTAATGCTGTCAATACATTTAGTCACTTTTTGTTAAGCACACCTTTAATTTAATATCAGTATCTTTCTTGATATTTTTGCGACTTCCATTCTTGAAGAATTTAGAAAAATTTGTCATTTGCAAATTCTAGAAAGATTTTGGAAATATGAGAATCCATAATTTAATTTCTCAAAATACAACACACAAAAAAAAAGAAATACAAAAACAAATAATGCAAATAAGAAAAAATACAACCTATTTATTCGTGGGTTTCATCATCCTCCTCTTCTCCCATGTCGTAGGCGAAGTTGCATGGATAGTGAGTGTCTGGAATGGGGGCACCGATAGGTGGTCATGGCAGCATGGAGGCGTCCGGTCCTCCTTGCAAGCTCCAGTTCTCAAACATTAGTCCTAGAGCTTCATGGAATTTGGACTGGAATTTACGCTGCTGGGCGAGTTCCTTTTTGAAGAATTGCATGTCGATAGCCAAGGCTGTGTTGAGATCAGCTTGTTGCTTATGAATCCGTAGCAACAACTTATTGGTGAGAGAATGGCCGGACGGAGCAGACATTTCCCCTTGCTCGCCCCTCCTCTTCTTGGGTGGCTTTCGATCACTAGAGCGAGCGTTCAGATTTGAACGAGCAAGAACAATGCTAGGGGGAATGACGGAGTCAAAGGAGAGGATTTTTACCCCTTGGGCCTCGCATATCTCTAAGATCAAAGACCCGAAGGCCAATGAAGCACAGGGTCCCTTGAGAGCCTTCCAGAGCTGCTCAAAAATGATGTTTGAGATATAGATCTCTCATGTCCTGACCAATGAGCACATGAGGAGTGCTTTGGCATGGGTCACTTTAGTCAAGTGACCCAAAGGCATAACATAGCTGGAAATGAAAACTAGTCATGCACTACTCGTGTCCGTCAATTCGGAACGAGGAATGTTGGCTAGGCCTCCCTCATAGTCTGTGTTTTCATGGATAAGTTCCGTAACGAGATCATAGGGATCATAGCTAGACTCTAATAGTTCTAGGTAAGATCAAGCACTTACCTCCCCTAACCCATAGAATTCTTCAATTTGTGCAATCCCAAAGGTGACTCCCTAACTTCTAACAAGGACCCTCCGTCCGACCGCATTTATTGCATTGGCATATACCTTCTGGATAATGGTTGGGTAGGTGGGAGATTTTTTTGTTACCATCTCCCTCCATCCCCTAGGGTTGACTTGCTCAACTGGGATGGGCAAGTATCCCCCAAAGCTCTTCTCAAGGATTAGCTTCCGCTGAGAGGTAGTGGAAAAGAAACGGTGCTCGACTTCAGTGGAAGAGAACCTCCTCTTCTTGAAGGTTCCCTCGGATGAGGATGTCTAAGTCTCCCTCCTTAGAATGGACTTCTTTTCGGAAGATATGATGGAGAATTAAAAGGAGAGTAGAAATGTTGAAGCAAGATAACTCAGTAGGTGCAAAGGATCACCCCCCCTTACCTCTACTTAAATAGCCTAAGCAATCAAAGGTAAGAGAATCATGGTCAAGGGGTCTTCCCCATACCATAAATGTGGCAAACCTAGTGAAAAGGAGGGTAGCTTTTTAGCACACACCTTTTTGACTGCATGGAAAACCCAAAGATATTACCTTCTTGACTGCATGGAATCTGAGGCAGTCAAAAACTGTTATAGCTGGAATAGACCGCTGCAGCGCACTGTAGCGGTCGAGCTTCCGAAACTCTGCCACTGCAGCGCGCTATAGTGTATGAGTTTCTAAAATTTATGTCACTGTAGCATGCGGTAGCAGTTTGAGTTTTTGCAACTTAACCGTTGCAGCGCGCTATAGCGCGCGGTAGCGCAAAATATATATAATTTTTTTTTTTTTTGGGTTGCCTCCCAAGAAGTTCTTAGTTTAACATCTCTAGCTAGACTTGTTAACGATCAAGTATTGGGGTCAGGAGGCTTTTCCTTCCACAACCTTATGGCACTCAGGTGAGCACAATCCTCAAGTGTGCTCGAACCCTTGTCCTCTCTGCTGTCCCTCATAGGATCATCTAACTCAAGGGGGATCTTCTTTTTCCTTTTTCCCCTTCTCGTTTTTCTTTTTCGCACTCCTTCCTTACTCCCTTTCTCTGAGGAGGAATTGGAGCTATCTTCCGAATTTTTCTTTCCTAGAATGAGATTTTCAAAGACATGGTCAATCTTATTTTTTTCTTCTCTCACTTTTCTTCTCACCTCTTCCTCCATTTCTCTTTGTTTAAACAAGGTGGGTTTAAGATCAATCAGCTCTGATCTCCCCTTAATTTTAACACTCATAACCCCGCGGCTGATGTCTATAATCGCCTTGGTGCTCATAAGAAAAGGTTGCCCAAATATAATAATAGAATTGTTGTTCCATCTGTCCTATTCACACACAATAAAGTCAGTTGGGACAATCAAACTCCCCAATCCTATAGCAGCATCCTTCACAATTCTTAGAGGAGTTATAGATTCAAGATTTGCAAATTCCAGATACATGGAGGTGTACTCCATTCCTCCTACCTTCAGATGTTTATAAATATGGTAGAGCATAATGTTGACTGGAGCACCAAGATCACACAAGGAATTTCTAATGGATGTAGAAGACCACCAGGTCTTTGGTGCTCAGCCTTTACCAAATTGCAGGCATGACACTTAGCCACAAAATCGGCTGCATCCTTCTTCATACCGGGCCACCAAAATGGTTACTTTAAATCCTGGTACATCTTAGTACCGCCTGGGTGAATGTGATACTTAGAATTATGACCTTCAATCAACACTTCACGGTGCATGGATTTAGGAATCCACAAATGAATATCTTGATAAATTATGTCATTGTGCATTTGCAATTCATGACGACAACCACCTTCAACATGTTCCTTGAATTTCAGATAATCATCATCTTTAGTCTGCGAGATAAAGACATCCCTGTGGAAGGTAGGTTCTATATTGATATTTGCTAAGAGAAAACTTAGCATATCTCCACTGACTGGAGAAATCTCTAGCTTACAAAATTCCTATTCTAAGGAATTGGAGGCGATCATGAAAGATAAAGTAGTACAACAACTAAGAGCATCGGCCACTACATTTGCTTTTTCTGGATAATACTGGATACTAAGATCATAATCACTGATGAGTTCTAACCATCTCCTCTGACAACAATTTAGTTCTCTTTGAGTGAAGATATACTTCAAGTTTTGATGATTAGAAAATTGAACACTGAACTCCATACAAGTAGTGTCGCCAAATTTTTAGAGCAAAGATTACAGCGGCAAGTTCAAGATCATGAACTGGATAATTATTCTCATGGGGTTTTAACTGACGAGAGGTGTAAACGATTACCTTACCCTCTTGCATTAACACACAGCCTAGGCCAATTCTAGAGGCATCAGTGTATATCTGGTAGTTCGAGCCTTCCTTGGGCAGAACAAGTATTAGAGCGGTAGAGAGTGCATCCTTCAGGGTTTGAAATGCTTCCTCGCATTCCAGGTTCCAAATGAACGGAATGACTTTCTGAGTTAACTTAGTCAAAGGCGAAGCGATTTGGGAAAAGCCCTTAACAAACTTCCTATAATATCCAGCTAATCCTAAGAAACTTCTAATATCTGTGACTGTCTTAGGTTGAACCCAGTCCTGAATAGCGCTTACTTTATTTTGATCTACAAGAATACCCTGGGCATCGATGACATGCCCCAAGAATGCAATGGACTTAAGATAAAACTCACATTTGGAGAACATGGAATACAGTTGATGTTCACACAGAGCTTCTAATACTAACCTCAGATGTTCTTCATAATATTTTAAGGTTCGAGAATAAATGAGGATATCGTCGATAAAGACGATTACAAATTTGTCTAAATATGGCTTTAGAACTTGCTGCATCAAATCCATGAAGATTGATGGAGCATTGGTGAGTCCAAAAGACATCACTAAGAATTCAAAATGACCATAGCGAGTACGAAAAGCAGTCTTTCCTACATCATCTTCTTTTACTCGCAATTGATGATATCCAGACCTTAAGTCAATCTTAGAGAATATGACAGCTCCAGATAACTGGTCGAATAAATCATCAATTTTAGGCAATGGGTATTTATTCTTTATGGTGACTTTATTTAGTTCGCAATAATCTATGCATATTCGCATTGATCCATCCTTCTTCTTTACAAATAGAACGGGTGCTTCCCAAGGGGACATACTTGGCTTAATAAAACCTTTATTCAAGAGCTCTTGCAACTATTTGTTGAGTTCTTAAAGTTCCTTAAGTGCCATTCTATACGGAGCTTTAGATATAGGCAAGGTACCCGAAGCTAAATCAATAGAGAACTCGACTTCTCGGGAAGGAGGTACACTAGGCAGATCTTCTAGGAATACATCAGCGAATTTCTTAAGTACTTTACAATCAGAGAGAGGGACACTATCCTTTTCTTCACCCATCATAGTGACCAGAAAAGCATCCCAACCCTTACTAATCAATTGTTCAGCTTTAATAGCATTGATCAATGATAGCTGTGTACTGGTTTTTCCTATAAATGTTTCAGACTTGCCCTGGGAATGGAGAGTGACCTTCTTTTCATGCAGTTTATCGCGGCCTTATTGCCACTGAGCCAGCTCATCCCAAGGATAATATCAAAGTTTGCTAATGGAAGGATACTTAATTTGGAGTTAAATTCCTGCCCAGTTAATGGAATTTTGATGTTACAAAACTTATGAACACTTAGTTGGGCTCTAGATGGAAGTCCAACACTCAAAAATTTTGCTAAGTTGTATGAGTGTGGTTTAAGGATGTTGGCAAAACATTCAGAAATAAATGAATGATTAGCACCAGTGTCAAATAATACATTGCAGTGCTAGTCATCAAAATAAAGTGTGCCTAACTTATTCATATGAATAGCATTAACAAATTGCAATAATTAAGGTACTGAAATGCAATTAAAAAAGAAAAGTTCAAAAACGTGTACCTGAAACCACATTATTGTCTTCCGCGGCTTCCAAAGGCGTTAAAGCATACACTTGTGCAGGACCAGTAGGACGGTTGTTTACCTGCTTCCTGGGATTGTTTTGGGATTTAGGAGCTGAGGGCTATTCTAGAGCAACTTCAGGTGTAGGTGCTAGCATTATTGCCAAATTTGGTTCTCTCCTATTTATCAGAGTTGCTCTAAACACTTAGTTTTTTTGAGATGGCTTCATCGAAACTCCATCCACTGTTTTCGTATGTGTACAGTGATAGAACATGTGGCCTGGTCGTCCACAATTGTAGCACTTATGGTCGAAGTGGTAACACTTGCCATACGGGTGAGGCCTATTACAGCCTTGAATCAGTTTAGCAGGGGGTGTAGCTTCAAGTTAATATACCTTTGCAGAGTTAGGTTTGTGCCTCTTGAAGGCTTCATGCTGGTTAGGAGTTGCTTGCTCCTTTCACTTGAGATCTTTTTCTGAGTGATGATGCTCAATCACCTTAGCTATCTCTACTAGTTCAAAGAAGCTAGTTTGATGAAGTGGGACAATCTAATCTTTCACTGAATCTCAGAGTCCATTGAGAAAGTGATGGCACATAGTCGATTCGGAGTGGATAATTTTGGAGCAAAACGAATCAACCTATGAAATTCCCTTTCATAGTCTACACAGAGCGACTTCCTTGAGTCAACATTAGAATCATGTATGCAATTGTAACAACCCTAGTATTGTTACCAGTCAATTAGTACTCTAATCTTTTTTCCATTAGTCTTATAATAGTATTAGGAGTCTCCATTTCAAATTTTGTGCAATTTGGAGATCGTTTGGCAATTTCCAATATTTCCTAGTTTTCTGATAATTCTGTGAATGCCTAATTTATATAGACTTCAAAATTGATAACGGAGTCTGCCATTGGACTCACCACACCCAAATTAGCTAGGGGTGGTATTTTGGAAGTGTTTGGAAGTTGTCGAATTTTCCCTGAATATTTCAATAATATTTAAACACCCAGAAAAATAAGATATTTAAATTGACCTCCGATCATAAATTTGATTGCATTTTTGAGTTCCCCATACCTCAATTAGGTAAGGGTGAATTTTTGGGATTTTTTGAAGCGCATTTAGTTATTTTATTTTGTTTAATAAAATGTGTATATTAATTATTTAACTAAATTGAATTAATTAATATATCTATTATAAATTAATTAATTCCAAACATAATTAAAATTCCAAACTGTGAAAATCTTGAAGAAGATGCCGAACACCAAACACATCAGCGGCTTAATCTGATCCGTTGCTCGGCATCTGGGAAAGATCAGACTGTGGCTCTACTTAGACCAAATCGGACCGTTGGATTAGAAGTAGAATCAAACGACTATGATCGCTCTCCTGTACGTCTTCCTCAGGCACGTTCTCCTTGCGTCAGACGAGGACTGTCCAGAGGTTCCAGCTGGATCGTCGAGTCCCATTAACCTATGCTCCACTCTAATCTCTCCCATTTTTCACTCTACCATCTTTGTTTGTGTGAGCTGAGAGCTGGGAAGGGAATACCGTATTTGGTGATTTTCTGCAAAAACCCTAATCTTCGGCTGATGTCTCCTTAGAGGACAGGTACTCTCCTCTCATCTTGCTGCTAGTCTATTAAATGTTATATATGTAATATTTTGCAACTCTAACCTTGAAGCAAGCTCTGTGAATTTGAATTTTTACTTGTGCGATTATCATTTTCTCAAAATCCTTTTTCTTAAGATTCATCCCTACTTTAGAGTTTAAGTGTTGGGGCTTTTGGGATTTTTAGCTAGAGCTTGTTAGTGGTTTCCGTCAGTAGGTCATAAGCTCTGTGAAAACCCATATTATTCATTTTGCGCCTAACCCCAGTTTTACAGCCTTCCGCTCGTTCTGTCGGGGACGAAGCCGGTTGAACCGTGCTCATTCGTTTCGAACGCGTGGGCTGAACCAGGGTCGGTTCATATGCTAAACCGCGCCGTCAGCTCAATTCCATCGAGCATCCAGATGACGACACGTGTCGTCTCGATAAGTGAACGACGCGTGAACTTCCGCCCCAATCCAGATTTCAGTGCTGACCTCCGTCGTCCCATATTCAGTGCCACCCAAATTTTTGTGCTGGCCATCATTTCTGAAGTTATAAATTTCAGTATTAATTATTATGTGATTAATAAATTATTAATAATCTAAATATTATTTCAATCCTAACTTTAGGAATACTAGTCCAAATATTGCAATATTATATATCATTTTGATTACAAAAATGAGTAGATCAATAATATACAATTTAATTTCTATTTTGATAAATATTTTATTAGTCAATGTTTAGGATTAATTAATTAATTGCAAATTTATTTCATTATTTCATGTGACCTAATTTGATCATTTAATGTCCAAATTAAATAATCAAATAATCCATTTCACTCACAAAAATATGAGAAACAAAAATATGAAATCAAATTTAATATTTGAATCCTAATTTTCTTAATTATTTTTAACCCTAATTAGGAGTCAATAAAACCCTAATTTTCCAAAGTTGTCCAAATTTGACATACTTAATGTCATTCTTCTCCTTATGATATAAGGATTTCATTCTAAGAGCTAATAATAGAAACCCTAATTCACTTAGGGTAATTTAGGAATCTTACAAATTTTCCATAAACTCTAGTTATTAGGATACTTACAACTTGTAGTTCTTAAGTCCTATCAATTACTTATCTTAAATCTTTCACTTTATTATAACTTAGTTAGATTAACACTTGATTGGTTAGATCCTTCAAACTATACCCTAGCTAGTAAACTTAGTGATTCTACTCTAACTCCAAATTCTTGAGTTAGACATTTTTTTATTTTAATTTCTTCCTACTAGATACCTAAACTTTGATTTAATTTCTGCAATTGAATCTAATAGCTTAGGATGTGATTAAGAGCTAGTTCCTAATAGTACCAATTATACTTATAAATTATTTTGTTGCATCATATTAATTGAATTAAATCTATTACTTTCAAAATCCCAACTACTACTATACTTATAATTAACTTGAGATCAATATCTCAAATTCATTGGGAGCTCAATTAGCTCCAATCATTAAGTAAATCATTAAAATTAGATAACTTTGGATATCACTTAGTTGCAATTATTGAATTTCCCTTAAATACTTGCTTAGCTTTAAGCCTTATTCACTTGAATCACTCATATAATACATTGTGCAAGAATAGGAATTTCACATTAAAATTATTAGGGGTTGATATGGTGGATCAGTATATGGCAGGCTAAATAAAGAGTAATAAGGAGACATCACATTCTCAGAGGGTGAATGTGAGTGTTTTAGGACTTGACCCTACTTTTCTTTAGTTGTTAAATAGACGTGTTTACCTCCTCATTTCATTCTGAATATGCCCACAGAATGAGCACAATTTTTAATAACTTCAATTAATAAACATATGAGATCTTATATCTTGTAGATTGTTAAGACTCACCATAATTTTTAGCAATGTTACTTTCCATAGTTCTAGACTATGTGAATCTTAGACTAATAATCTGAGATCTCTCTTCAATTTCATTACTATGCATTTTCTATGATTTAGAACTGTACTTTACTTATTTACAGTTTACTTTGATTACTATGAATGTTATAAAATTTCATTTAAATGCTTCACTATTTCTTTTTCTTACTAAGTATAAGTTCATTTGAACATATACATGCTTTACTTCATTTACTTTTATATGCACATTAGTTTATTTCTAACCTATTTAGGATGCTTTTACCCTTGTTCTTTTTACAGGCTAGGATGTGTACTTAAGTGAGTATTCTAACTCATTTTGCTTTTCTTACTTACTTTTCCTCACTTGTATGCTTATTATATTACACCCATGCTTGTGCTTATTTTGTAACTAGTAAGTGATATCCAATTATAACAATAATATGTTTAGCCAATCTTAAATTGTACTTAGACTATTTAGTCTAACTAGATTTTCAATTTCTTGGCTTTGCCCTATCACATTTAAATACCAAAATGTGATAGATCAGGTGCACTTGGAGGCTAGTGGAGCTAAACCAAGCGCTAAAAATTAATTGCTTCCGCTTATCATATACTAAAATTTTATAGCTTAAATTAAATTTCAAGTGAGCTTTCAATTTCTTTCTTTCTATTAATATTACTGTTGGTTTGTAATAATATTGTTTACATTACTTTTACTATACTTTGTTGGAGATTAGTTTATATTTAAATGCTTGTGATGAATGAATGGATGAATTTATTGAATGGATGCATGGTTATAAATGTATAAAATTGAATATTAGTTAAGTTATTAGTTGTATATTTACCTAGAATATTAAATAAAATTAGTTGTATATTTAATTATTTATAGAATTGGAAACTAGTTTCTTATTTAGGTAATAATCTTTGTATATCTACATGTGAGTATTGAATGTTGTGATGAAGCAAACCTTAGGTTAGACAATTCTTACACATGTGATTTTCTCCCTTTTAAAACTTTTAGAATTATAAATGAGCAATCCTATGAAATGAATTGAACTCTATTTTAGAATTGTAAATGAGCAATCTTATAAAATGGATTGAACTCTATTTTAGAATTGTAAATGAGCAATCCTATGAAATAGATTGAACTCTATTTTTGGATTGGAAATGAGAAATCCTATGTAATGAATTAAACTCTACACCTGAATTGGAGTTTAAATGGTTTGATTATATATTAGCTTAGGTTATTTTCTTTTCAAATTATAACTTCCATTGGAATGGAAGTCATGCATGTCTACTTTGCAGATGTTTCCTTAACCATTTACAAAGTAGACTATACCAAAATTTTTAATAAAGTTTTGGCTTAGAATAATTTGGTAAAAATGTAGACTTACACAACTCACATGTCAAATACTCACTAAATATCTAAAATTTCATATCTAAAAGTGAATGTATTCATTTCATATGTTTTAAATTACAATCTCATGTCTTCTTACATATATCATATGCTTAATTATATTGCATTTTCATTCATAAATTTATGTATTGCATCTTCATCTATAAACTACCTAATACCATTCATAATTTTCCCTTCCATCTTAACTTAAGACCCTCTTTTAAATCCTTGGCCAAACATAATATCTAATGATTTGGATTATTTTACTTCTAATCTAGTATTAGGTATTGTGGTGATGTTTCAATGTTGAGTTAAGTGATTCTCAATATTATGGTCGTCATAGTTGGTATCAGAGCCAAGTTGAGAACCTTAAGTTAAGACAAATACATCCATTCATTCAAAAGCAAACAACACAGTATAGTAAAAATAAATAAATGACATCTTAGGACAGTAAACGCATTTTCAATTAAATAAGTGATCTAAATTCTAACTCAAACCTTAATTTAACTTTCAGATGGCTGATCCTAGTGCTGAACTAAGACTTTTTACCAAATTATTCTTCCAATAATGGGAGTATGATCATTGGTATGGGTCAATATTTGGTAGAGTTTACTTGGGAGTATTTGCTGCAGGAGGTGATGTTCTGAATAAAATTTTGAAGTTTTGTGTATTTTGAGGCTATTGTTTCCCTCAGCTAGCTAGGAATGACTCTCCCGTGTTACCAAGGTATTTGAGGCTATAAAATGCCCGGACACTTACACCTCCAAATTTTGGATGAACTCTTTGATGACTACGCCATAAATTGGTGGTGTCATGCATATGGAGTACTCATTCATAAATGTAGGCATCTTCATCGTGCCCCCAATTATGAAAACTTCAAAAACATATTTTATGCAAAGTTTTGTAACTAGTAGTACTAGTCTTCATTTTGTTCTATTTTCTTTCCCTTTAGTAGCTTTGTAAATAGCTTCTTCTTACTTGTGTCTCTTTCTTTTCCTACAAAGATTGTAATTTCTTAAAAGCTTTAAATTTTAATGAGAATTTCCCTTTCTTACCTTCTTCAGTTTATGAATAATGTTTTCTTTTTCCTTTCTTTAGAATGGATCCAAATCCTAATACTTCTATTGAACCAATAGCGAAAAAACATACTTCCACTACGACTTCTAAAACTGAGCAAATGCAGAATTTGTTAAATATGATGAAGGTAATGGTAGAAGCACAAACATGTGCGGCAGAAAGGATGGCTTCATCCTGTAACCTTTCCCAACCTTCTCTAGTTCCGTCTCAAATTCTCCCAACTCCTCCTCAAGCTTCTTCTCCTATTATCCCTGAACTTCCCTTGGCTCCACAGCCATCTTTAGGCCCTATTGTGGATGCCTACCTTCTCACCTTTCTTCGTCTGAACCCTCCAGCTTTCAATGGTTCAGTTTCCCATTTTGAAGCCATACATTGGCTTAAGTCCATTGAGAAGACACTAGCTAGTACTAAGTGTTCGAAAAGTGAATGTCTCCGTCTTGCAACCTACCTATTCCACGGAGAAGCTGAGTACTGGTGGGTTAGTGAGTTGAAAACTCGCTTCTCTGAGGTTCAAATAGAAGATATCCCTTGGGATGAATTTGAACAGGTGTTCCGTGAAGAATTCATTCCCCCTTCTACCCAAACTATAATAAAAAATGATTTCATGCAACTTACCCAAGGAAATTGTTCTGTGCATGACTACGAGATGGAGTTCCGTAAACTCTCTCGATTTGCTCCAAATCTAGTCCATACTAAAATGGCTAGGTGCACTAGATTTCTGTCCAGACTTAGAGATTCTGTCAAAAGTCATTTGATGTCTCAACATCATGACAGTTTTCCCAAGCTCTTGGAAGGTGCTCGTATGGTAGAGTACCATCAATCTCAGATGGATTTGAGGAAGCGCTCCCAACCTCAACCTTATAGATCATAACCCTTTAAGAGAAATTGCTCCCGTGGTCCAAAAGTCTTCCAACTAACTTTTGGCCAAAACCCAAATCAAAATCCTAGCCTAAACCCCAAGTAAGGCTAGCAAAGAAGACCAGGAGCAGTATGTAACAGACCCCATCCTTATGGGAAGTGCTACCGCACAGGTGGTATGTGTTACATATGTGGCAGAACCAATTATAAATATTGGGACTGTCGTGCTAATTGGACTGTGGATAAAGTGAATATCAACCGTAAAGGTTCTGTTCAGAATCCAATTCTCTTAAATTCTCAAGCGTTAACGCTTGCCTTAATGACTCCCCCTACTAGTGGAAGTGGTCAGCATCAAAAGGGAGTACCTCCATCTTCCTCCAAGCAAGGCCGCTACAGTAGGAAGGAAAAAGGCAAGTCCGTTGCTCAACCACCTGCAGTACTGTAATAACCCAGATGTTGTTACTTATCAATTAGTGACCTAATTGACTCCAAACCTTTTATATTATTCTTACAATAGTGTCAGGAGTCTCTACCTCAAATTTCGTATGATTTGGAGACCGTTTGGCAATTTCCAACATTTCCTAGTTTTCTGATAATTCTGAAAATACCTAAATTATTTTGTCTTTAGAATAAAAAATGGAGTCCGCATTTGGACTCACCACAACCAAATTAGCTAGGAGTGGTATTTTGGAAGCGTCTGGGAGTCGTCAAATTTTTCGCAAATATTTTAATAATATTTAATACCCAGAAAATTAGGTAAATTAAATAATTATCCGATCAAAAATCTGATCATATTTTCGGGTTCCTCGCCTCTCGATTAAGTAAGGGTAAAAATATGAAATTTTTCAGAGCGCGATTAAGTGCTTAAATTAAAGAAATAAGATTGAAATAATATTTGGATTAAATAATATATATACATAATATATATATATATATATATATATATATATTTGGTTAATCTATTTAAAATAAGTAATTCTCAACGGATAAATATCAAGACAGCACAGATCTGCTGCCATGCATACAATATGGAACACCAAAATTTTCCAATCAACGCCGCTGATCTCATTCCATTTAATCCGACGGTGGATTGGCTCGATCTTAATCTAACCGTTAGATTAACTTTAATCCAAAGGTTCAAATGTTCTCCCCGTACACCTCCTTCTGATAAAAGCTATCGTGGGCACAGAGGTCAGGAGACGACACACCTGGCAACCCCGATCCTCTTTCTCTTAACCCTACCTCCCTCACTTCATGATAGCTTCTTCATCTCGAACCTAAAGACAAGCATAGGGAACTAGAGAAGGATGGAGGTGTCGGCTAATTGCAGCTTGAGCGACTTGAGTTTCAATAGAAACCCTAGTTTTCACCGACCTTAAGCATTGGTGTAAGCCAGCCCTAGACAATCTGCATCTGGACTAAGGTACTTCAAATCATAATTTCCTTTCTATAATCTGTTTGATGCTTTCGTTTGTTTAATTATATTGATTTAGATAATCTTGAAGAGTTCGAATGAACTCATTTAAATTTTAACAGAGATCTCTCCATTTATAGTTGAGAGTCTCAAGCAATTTTTGAAAATGATGATTATGTAATATTTTAGATTCTTCTCTTGGTAAAAGTTGAATCTCTACTTAAATGTTCTGGACTTCTTAGTCTTCCCTACTTTACGAACCCCATTTTATTAGGGTTCGATCAATAGATGTTGATATCTGTGTACGACGCAGAGAAGAAAGGAAATAAATTAAATAGATTAGTCTATGGATAAATTATTTAATTATAAAGGTCTCAAAAGAATTTGATCCCAATACAATTAATCAATTTTTAGAATATAAATTTATACTTTGTTTGAGCTTTGAAAGATTTGCTTGCTTAAACCATTAAGCTAACACTTAGAGTTCATTAAACAAATCAGCACTCTATTTCATTTATCTAATATTTAATGTAGGTTTGTTACATAAGTACTTGTAGTTTTTATTGACTAATGACTAACTCAATTTAGCTTCTCTCAAAAAAACAAAAAAAACTTTGTTGGAATTTGCAAAATTTGCTGGGAAATCTTAAATGTTCCCTGCTTGTTGCTAAGGATCCTGAAGATGAAACTGGCATTTTCATTACTTTATTTGGAGAAACTATTTCTGTATGTACTAATAACCAGCATTTGAAGTCCTCTGATGTTCTGTAGATACTTTTGTTTGTATACTTCTTCAATGATCATTTTAATTAATAAAACCCTCCATGGCACATTGTGCACAGTATTTTAGCTAAATGCCTGTTGATGTTTTATATTTTTATGAATGCAGACAAATCAATTATGTGTCTAATCTCTTAGACTGGTCAATTTCAACAAATTAGCATTGAAGTTATTTTAGTCCTTTCTCACATACGACTATTTTTTTATAATTTATGAATCTTGAGGCTTGAAACTGTATATGATTTTGTTACTTTGGGTGGATCATTCTTAAATTCAGTATTTCAGCTTAACGAGGTTCATGATAGTTGGTACTTTTAATTTTTTTATATGTATATCTAATTTTTTTCAGGATCTTGACATTGGGGAAAATTTTGATTAGATACTTACTTAAAAATTATACTATGTTTTTTATCTAGTGTTTATTTGTATTACTAAAATCATATAAATCTCAAACCTGTTGCAATAGAGTGAAAAATCTAATGCCCAAAAAGTGATAAATAAGAAAAAGTTCAATGCTTGTGCAATTGACTAATTAATAAAAAGTTTCGTTTTGGGTGGAAACAATACTAAGAAATTTGAATTTTATTGTGGCAATTACTTGACAAATCATACTTAACACCAATACTTAGGCTCTCTTGTTATTACTTTACTTTGTTAAAATTGTTAATGGTTGTTGGCACTTCCAGCCTTTTTGTAAGAGTAGTTATATTGTTGGGTAACAAGAATTGAAGTTTTCCCTTAAAATTGCCTTAGGATGCTACATATGCTTGTGAATTATTGTTAACAAAATCAATTGCTTTGGATTCTATCTATTGAAAACTTATTAATAAGTTTTAGAAGAGAAATGCATGGGGAAGTCTTGGCATATTCAAATCTTCATGAAATCTTATAGTTTGAAGGTTTTGCTATCCTTGGACTTCGAAAAAGGAAATGGGAATTTTGTTCCAAGTTCTTATAATGTGCTTGTCGGAGCTTACTATTCAGTATCCATATATAAATCATTATTAAATGTCATTAATAGTGTGCTCTTGATTTAAAACTAACTGCCATTATGCATGATGAATTATTTTTGGGATTTTACTTTCTTTCTATAGTTCCAAAAACAGAAATTATGGTGAGCAAAGCTGAGACCTATTACTGAATTATTAAAATAGTTATATTCATACCATGAATATGAAGAACGAAAATATGTATATTCTTATGATGAAGTTTCATGATACTTACGCATATGTTTTCATTATTCATGAACAATTCCAATGAGTCAAGGATTTCCGATAAATTTAAATATCAATAGTTGAAGATTTAAATGACTCTCTCTTACTTTTAAATCTTCCTCTATTATTTCTTGTTGATGAGTAGTTATGTAAAGATGTTAATTTCTAATTCTTTTCTTTTATTAAATGCTATCAAATATGAGATAGAAATTGCTGAATCAAAATGCTACCATCTTTTTATATGAGAATAAATACTATAAGTTCAATTAATGTGATCAAATACTATTAGTTTATTTTATATGATCAAATGCTATTAGTTCATTTTATATGATCAAATGCTATTAGTTCAATTAATGTGATCAAATGCTATTAGTTCATTTAATATGATCAAATGCTATTAGTTATTTATGTGAATCAAATGATACTAGTTAATTTATATGACCAAATGTTCTCAACTGATTTATGTGAATCAAGTGCTATCAGTTATATCTATATAATCATATGTTGCCATTAGATGAAAGTGAGATTAATGTAACATGAGAATAAATGCTGCCATATCTCAAATGAAATCAAATGCTGCCATGTATTTTAGGAGAGCCAAATGCTGCCATTTATTTCAATAAATTCAATGTTGTTATGTATTTTCTAAAATGAGATCAATGAGATCATAAGTGATTCAATGTTACTGTTAATTGTAATGAAATAACAAGTGCTACCATTTATTTCAATATAATCAAATGTTTCCATATTATATGAGAATCAATGTGGTCATTTCTTTAATTAGAATCACATGCTGCTAATTAGTTATAAGATCATATGCTGCCATCTTTGTAAATGAGGTCAAATGATCAAATGCTGCCCAGTATATATTAAAATCATATGATGTCTTTAATTGTACATGAGATTATATATTGTCATCTTTCTTATTAGTATGACATGCTACCATCTGGAATATGAGGACAAATAATCAAATGCAGCCATTTATCTCAACAAATTTAATGCTGCCATGTATTTCCAAAAAGGAGATCAATGAGATCTTAAGTGATTCAATGTCGCTATTAATTGTAATAAGAGAACGAATGCTGCCATTTATTCGTGAATCAAATGCTATCATGGATCAAATGCTGTCTTTTATTTTAAAGTGAAATCAAATTGATCAAATGCTGCTTTTAATTCCAAAGTAAAAACAAATGATCAAATGCTGTCACTTCTCTTATTAAAACCATATGTGACTATTTATATAAATAAAAAAATCTTTGGATCATGTGGGATCCAATACTGTCTCTTACATTAATTGTGTTAAATTAACTCCTATGATTAAATGCATTAAAAGAACTAGATGTTGTGTTAGAATTCAGTTTAAAAGATTCTTATTTCTTTTATATATAAATACTAACTTTAATGCTGTTATTTTTTGCAGGTTGAGTTATAAATTAATATCAAATAAAATGTTGAACTAAATGCTATTACCTTATGCACATTAAGCCAAATGATGCTGCCCCTTAGATTGCTAAATTAATTACAGCACCTTTTATTATTTTTCATTAATGAATGAATTAAGATGTGCGAACCATAAGTTAGTAAATTGCTTCAGTAAAATTTCTCACTTAAAACTAGTAGAACTGGAAATAGTCAATGGATTGACTTATAAATTAATGTTCTTTACCATTGTCAAAACTATTAGAATTGGAAATGAGCAATTCTATGTAATAGATTGAACTCTATTTTAGAATTGGAAATGAGCAATCCTATGTAATGGATTGAACTCTATTTTTGACTTGGAAAAGAGCAATCCTATACAATGGATTGAACTCTATACTAGAATTGAAGCAAAAATGGATTGATTACATGTTAGTATAGGTTGTTTTCCTTTCAAATTATAACTTCTATTAGAATGAAAGTCTTACATGTCTACTTTGCAGGTGTTTCCTTAGCCATTTACAAAGGAGACTCTGCTGATATTTTTAAGAATTTTAGGACTTAGAAATTTCATGAAAAATTATAGACTTATATTTCATATGTTAAATACTTATTAAATATCTAGAATTTCATATCTAAGATTATAAGTATTCACTTCAATTGTAAGTATTCACTTCAATTATTTATTTTAGATCTTTAGTTCTCAATCAATTAGATTGAGAGTAATAACTTCCTTTCATGCTTTAGATAAGCTCTTAGAATTCTAACTCCTTACAATCTTAAAATGAATTATTTCATGTAGGGTGTAATCTATCTCTTTTCTTAATTTTAAACATTTAATATCAATTAATCTTAGATAACTTCTTGATTGAATTGAGTTTATACTTTTTATTAATAAGTTAAATAAGTGAAGTTAGAATATCCTTTAGCTTATACTTTCATTAACTTAAAAATATATAAACATTATTCTTCCTTACTAGTTTCCTTAAGCTTTAATCATAAATCTATTTGATTTGATTAGTTTAGGACAAGTATAAGATGAACTTCAAATACATGGAAATACTAATTTCCAAACTTATCTTCCTTCTACTTTTATCAAAATTGACTTAAAGATTAATATCTATAAGTTAATTTAGAGCTCAATTAGCTCCAATCATTAAGTAGATTATTAAAGTTTAGATAACAAAAAGATATCACATAGTTTATAATTATTGAAATTTATTGAATGCTTGCTTAGTTTAAAGCCTTTTTCCTTGAACATTCATTCAAGATCATTGTGCATAAATAAAAAGTTTCATAAAACTTTAAGGGGAATGCCTTATGGAAAATTTGAATAAGGAAGATAATGCTTATAATAGGACTTCATATTTTAGAGAGGGTAAATGTGAATGTTCAACCTCCCCACTGTATCTAGTTAGGCAGATGTGCTTAACTCCTCGCCCCATTTTGTTGAGTACTCCTGCAGAATGAGGTAGCTTCTAAATATAACTTTAATTAAAGATATAAGAGTTCTTTTACAATCTTATTGATTGTAAGATCTCTTCATAACTGTTTAATTATGCATATTTTTTATAGTCCTAGGCTATGTTTGTCTTAGATCAAGAGTCTAAGATACTTCTTTATTTCTTATGCCTTACACTCTCTATTTTTAGTATTATGTATTTCTTACATCAATTCAATTTAAATGAAGTGTATATTGCTTAATTTCATTTAATGCTTCACTGTATTTCATTTGATTACTTAGCATAAATTTCATTGAACATGTACTACTTTTATTTCATTTACTTAAATGCACATAATAGTTTCTAGCCTTTAGGATGCTTTCCCATACCAATTTTGGATACAGGCTAGGACTTTTATAAAAGTGAGTATTTTTACTCAGCTTATTTCATACTGTCTCCTTTACAGTTATGCTTAGTTCCTTTTTTCATACTTTACAGCTTTTATAACTTCATTGCTTACTTAAAAATTATAAATTATATTTGTGATATCTTATTAATTTAAAAACATAGCCAATCTTAAAATGTTCTTAGACTGTTTAGTATAACTACACTTTTTCTTTTCTTTGGCTTTTCCCTATCATATTTAAATACTAAAATATGATAGATCAAGAGCCCTTTGATTCAGGTAATGCAGGTCCAAGTGCTTGAAGGACTTATAAAGAAATTCCTTTCGCTTAATTTTAAACTATTTACTTGTTTTTTGTTATAAGTGAGAGAGTGATGTACTTATTATCCTCTTATAAGATCTCTTCATAACTATTTAATTATGCTTACTTTTCATTGTCCTAGGCTATATTTGTCTTAGATCAAGAGTCTAAGATACTTCTTTATTTCCTATGCTTTACACTCTCTATTTTCATTATTATGTATTGCTTACTTTAGTTTTATTTAAATACAGTATATATTGCTTAATTTTATTTAATGCTTCACTGCATTTCATTTGCTTACTTAGCATAAATTTCATTGAACATGTATTACTTTTATTTCATTTACTTAAATGCACGTAGTAGTTTCTAGCATTTAGGATGCTTTCCCTTACCAATTTTGGATACAAGCTAGGACTTATATAAAAGTTAGTATTTTTACTCAGCTTGTTTCATATTGTTTCCTTTACAATTATGCTTAGTTTATTTTTCCATATTTTACAGCTTTTATAGCTCTGCTGCTTACTTCAAATTGTAAATTATATTTGTGATATCTTATTGATTTAAAAACATTGTTAATCTTAAAATGTGCTTAGACTGTTTAGTCTAACTACACTTTTTATTTTCTTTGATTTTGCCCTATCATATTTAAATACTAAAATATGATAGATCAAGAGCCTTTTGATTCAGGTACTACAAGTCCAAGTGCTTGAAGGGCTTATAAAGAAATTGCTTCTGCTTAATTTTAAACTGTTTACTTCTATTTTGTTATAAGTGAGAGAGTGGTCTACTTATTATCCTCTACTCTTATTTTTAAAAGGTTTGTAATAATTAAATTATAAATTGTTTGAGTTTGCTTAAGTTACTCTTACCTATTCTTAATTAATCTGTGTTATATTTACTATTTTGTAATTACTTAGGATGAATGAGTGGATTAATCTAATTGCTTGTACTGAAAATACTTGCAATATTATATTTACATGTATCTCCTTATCATGTATCTTTGATTGCATTCAAATTATATAGCTTTATTTTAATTGAACAACTACTCATAAAGTGACTTGGCCACTTAGCATCTATACTTGATTTGCTTTCTTCTAATCGAGTGTTGGGTGCTAAGGTAATATTCTAATGTTTGGATTAATCTTCAATTAAATTATTGGGGTCTTCACAAGTACCAGGGGTATACGCTCTGTCTTTTTTAGCTACCCCTGAGGACAATAGCGTGGTTACCGGTACGTTCTAAATTTAATTTTCTATTTTCTATTTTTCATTTTCCTTCCGCAATGTTTAATTTCAGCATTTTCCTACTTTAAATTTCATTACTGTAATTAGAGTTTTTTTTTCTTGCTATAGGAACTCTAATTATTAAAAACTAGTTCAGTGATGCTTTTTTGACACTGGTGCTAGTCACTCTTTCATGTCAGTGAGTTGTGCCTCTTCCATAAATCTTCAACATTTCAGCCTAGGCAGTCCTTTAATAGTTCAAATTCCATCTAGTGCTGAGATGTGTGCTAATGAGTTCTATTTGGTAGACATCCCACTCATCATCCAATTCTTCCAATCCAAACTTAGTGTTATGTCCATTACGAATTTCGACATAATCTTAAGAATGGATTGGTTAAGTAAATTTAATGCCGTAATAGATTGCTTTCATAATCGAGTTTCACTTAAGGTTGGAAAGAAACCTAAAGTGTTTGTAGGAAAACTTGGCTTGAATGCATCCTTAATCAATGCTATTGAAGCCAAGCATCTTGTTAGTAAGGGTTGCTATGCAATCCTAGTAACTTTAATTAGTGAAGAGAAGCAAGTAAGTAGTCCAGAAGAGACTATCATCATTAGAGAGTTCCTGGATGTGTTCCCTAAAGACTTGCCTGGACTACCTCCTCTACAAGAGGTAGGGTTTCTATTGAACTTGTCTTTGGAACTCAACCTAAGTCTAAGGCTCCTTATAGAATGGCTCCAAAAGAACTACAAGAGCTTAAAAAGCAGTTGCAAGAGTTGTTAGAGAAAGGATTTGTTCTCCCTAGCATGTCCCCTTGGGGAGCTCCTCTCCTATTCGTCAAAAAGAAGGATGGTTCAATGCAGATGTGTATAGACTACCGTGAGCATAATAGAGTGACTGTGAAGAATAACTATCCTCTCCCTAAGATCGATGATTTGTTTGATCAATTTGCTGGAGCGAAGATCTTCTCCAAGATTGACTTAAGATCAGGTTACTACCAGTTAAGAGTTAAGGATGAAGATGTTTCCAAGACTACATTCAGGACCCGTTATGGGCATTTTGAGTTTTGAGTTTCTAGTCATGTCCTTCAGACTGACAAATGCTCCTTCCATCTTCATGTACCTGATGCAGCGTATCCTTAAGCCGTATCTCGATGAGTTTGTCATCGTATTCATCAATGACATCCCAATATACTCGTAGACAACTGCTGAGCATGAAGACCATCTGAGTATCATTCTAGAATTGTTAAGAGAGAACAAGCTTTTTGCTAAGTTTTCTAAGTACAAGTTTTGGCCCAAGTCCGTCGCATTTCTGGGTCACGTGATTGATGCTGAAGGCATTAGAGTAGATCAAAAGAAAATCCAAGCTGTTCAACAGTGGATTCAACCTAAATCTGTAACAGAGATCCGCAGCTTCTTAGGACTCGCTGGTTATTACAGAAGGTTCATTCCTGGATTCTCTCTAATTGCTTTGTCATTAACTCGGTTAACTAGAAAAGATGTTCCGTTCTTCTAGAGCACAGCATGTGAAGAATCATTTCAGAAGTTGAAGCAATTATTGACTTCTGCTCCTGTTCTAGTACCACCTCACGAGGGTAAAATTTTTTAGGTTTATACTGATGCCTCTAAGGTAGGATTTGGTTATGTTATGATGCAAGATCACTGTGTTATAGTCTATGCCTCTAGACAGCTTAAGACTAATGAGAAGAACTATCCTGTATATGATCTTGAACTTGCAGGAGTAGTTTTTGCTCTAAAGATCTGGAGACACTATCTGTATAGAGTTAACTATGAGATGTTTAGTGATCACCAAAGTTTAAAATACATCTTCACTTAGAAAGAACTTAACTATCATTAGCATAGGTGGCTAGAGTTACTTTGCGACTATGATTTGGAAATCCAATACCATCCGGGTAAAGCTAATGTCATCGCTGATGCCCTTAATCATAAAGCGACTTTATCTTCCCTTTGTTGCAACAAATTTTTGATCGAAGATTTTATCAGATTGAATCTTGAGCCTATCATTTCAGTTGATTTAGGCACTTTATTATTTTCTATTCAGTCAGATGATTCCCTAAGATCTAAGATTGTAGAAGCTCAGAAGGAAGATTCAAGTTATCCTGCATTAGTTTTTGAAATCGTTAGCAGCAAGAGATCTGAATTACGTCTTGATGACAAATGTGTAGTATTTCAGAAGTCCAAATTAAGGATTCCAAAAAGCTTACAGTTACAGATATTGTCTGAAGCTCATAATTCTGGCTATGCAGTGCACCCTGGTAGTTGTAAGATGCATCAAGATCTCAAGCAATCATTTTGGTGGTCCGGCATGAAGCGGGATATAGCTATTTTCATTTCCAAGTGCAATCCTTGCTCCTTTGTTAAGGCTTAACACCAAAAGCCTAGTGGACTTCTTAACCCTTAGACATTTCTGAATAGAAGTGGTCCGATATCTCCATGAACTTCATTGTAGGTTTGCCTAAGACTAGATATGGTTCTGATACGATTTGGGTGATAGTCGATAGACTCACTAAGTCAACCCATTTTCTAGCTATTCGTCAGAAAGATCCAGTTGAGAAGTTAGCTAAGCTTTATCTTAAGGAGATCGTCCATTCGCATGGCACACTGAACTATATAGTTTCTGACAGAGACAGTAAATTCACTTCCAGATTTTGGTCAGCTATTCAGCAAGACTTGGGGACAAGTTTAACGTTGAGTACTGCTTTCCACCCCCAGACAGATGGTTAGACTGAGCATGTTAATTAGATCTTAGAAGATCTCTTGCGTCTTTGTGTTCTAGACTTCGGTAGATCATGGTAAGATCATTTAGTGTTAGTTGAGTTCACCTATAATAACAGTTATTAGTCCAGTAATGGTATGGCTCCTTATGAAGCTCTCTATGGAAGGAGGTGTACAACTCCAGTTGCTTGGACTGAAGTAGGAGACTCTCAACTTTATGGTTCTGAGTTAGTAGAAGAGACTACTAAGAAAGTTTAACTAATCAAGCACAATATGACTACAGCTCATGATAGATAGAAGAAATATCATGATGCTCGTCATCGTCAGTTGGAGTTCCAAGTAGGCGATAGGGCTTATCTTAAAGTTAGTCCAATGCATGGTGTGCAGAGATTCGATGTGTCTGGAAAGCTGAGTCCAATGTATTTGGGAACCTTTGAAGTGATTAAGAGAATTGGAACATCTGCTTACAAATTAGCATTGCTAGAAGACTTCTCAGCTGTACATAATGTGTTTCACATTTCATCACTAAGGAGGTATTTGGAAGATCCAAGTCAGCAAGTTCAGATACCTAAAATGGAATTGCAACATAATCTGACTTTCGTCATTAAACTTATCGCGATTCTGGGGCGGGATCATAAGCAGTTAAGATACCGCAGCATTCATATGATCAAAGATTATTAGCAGAATCATCCAGCTGGTGAAGCCACGTGGGAGAAAGAAGATGACACGCTAAAGAAGTTCCCAGAATTCTTTTCTTAATTAGGTAGATTTAGTTCTTTTAATTTCGTTATAGTTCTTTAGACTTTCTTCACGTATTTTCAATTCCTTATTTTTATTAGTTATGTGTCATGGGCGACACTCTTTTTAAGAAGGGGAGTCTGTAATAACCCTAGTGTGTCACTAATTGACTCTAATCTTTTTTCCATTAGTCTTATAATAGTCTTAGGAGTCTCCATTTCAAATTTCATACAATTTGGAGATCGTTTGGCAATTTCCAACATTTTCTGATTTTTTGATAATTCTATAAATGCCTAATTTACTTAGACCTCAAAATTGAAAATGGGGTCCGCCATTGGACTCACCACACCCAAATTAGCTAGGGGTGGTATTTTGGAAGTATTTGGAAGTCATCGAATTTTCCCCAAATATTTCAATAATATTTAAATATCCAAAAAATTAAGATAATTAAATTGACCTCTGATCGAAAATCCGATTGCATTTTTGAGTTCTCCACACCTCAATTAGGTAAGGGTGAAGTTTTGGGATTTTTCGAAGCGCATTTAGTTATTTTATTTTGTTTAATAAAATGTGTATGTTAATTATTTAATTAAATTGAATTAATTAATATATATATATAATATAAATTAATTAATTCCAAACGTAATTAAAATTCCAAATCGCGGAAATCCTGAAGAAGACGCGGAACACCAAACACCTCAGCGGCTTAATCTGATCCGTTGCTCGGCATCTGGGAAAGATCAGACGGTGGCTCTACTTAGACTAGATCGGACCGTTGGATTAGAAGTAGGATTCCAATAGCTATGATCGCTCTCCTGTACGTCTTCCTCAGGCAAGTTCTCCCTGCGTCAGAAGAGGACCGTCCGGAGGTTCCAGCTGGATCGCCGAGTCCCGTTAACATATGCTCCACTCTAATCTCTCCCATTTTTCACTCTACCATCTTCGTTTGCATGATCTGAGAGCTGGGAAGGGCATACCGTATTGGGTGATTTTTTGTAAAAACCCTAATCTTTGGCTGACGTCTCCTTAGAGGCCAGGTACTCTCCTCACGTCTTACTACTAGTATATTAAATGTTATATATGTAATATTTTACAAAATTAAGCTTGAATCAAGCTCAGTGAATTCAAAATTTTCCTTGTGCGTTTATCTTTTTCTCGAAATCCTTTTTCTTAAGAATCATCCCTACTTTAGAGTTTAAGTGTTGGGGCTTTTGGCATTTTTAGCTAGAGCTTGTTAGTGGCTTTCTGTCGGTAAGTTATAAGCTCTGTGAAACCCCATATTATTCATTTGGCACCTAACCCTAGTTTTGCATCCCTTCACTCGTTCTGTCGAGGATGAAGCGGGTTGAACCGTGCTCATTCGGTTCGAACGCGTGGGCTGAACCAGGGCCGGTTCGTCTGCTGAACTGCGCTGTCAGCTCAATTCCATCGAGCGTTCTAATGACGACACGCATCGTCTCGATAAGTGAACGACGCGTGAACTTCTGCGCCAATCCAGATTTCAGCGCTGACCGCCGTTGTCCCGTATTCAGTGCCACCCAAATTTCTGTGCTGGCCATCATTTCTGAGGTTATAAATTTCAGTATTAATTATTATGTGATTAATAAATTATTAATAATCTAAATATTATTTCAATCATAACTTTAGGAATACTAGTCCAAATATTACAATATTATATATCATTTTGATCACAAAAATGAGTAGATCAATAATATATAATTTAATTTCTATTTTGATAAATATTTTAATTAGTCAATATTTAATATTAATTAATTAATTACAAATTTATTTCATTATTTCATGTGACCTAATTTGATCATTAATTGTCCAAATTAAATAATCAAATAGTCTATTTCACTCACAAAAATGAGAGGAACAAAAATATAAAATCAAATTAAACATTAGAACCCTAATTTTCTTAATCACTTTTTAACCCTAATTAGAAGTCATTAAAACCCTAATTTTCCAAAGTTATCCAAACTTGACATACTTAATGTCATTCTTCTTCTTATGATATAAGGATTTCATTTTTATATAAATCATTTCCATTGGACAATAAATTATGATTTTAGGTTTTTGACTCTTACTTAGTGTTATTGTGATTATTCGAAATTCCTAGATATCATATTTTAGGTTTTATATAACCCTAGGATAGCTAACATGTCACATTTAATATTCCCCGTATCAAATTAGATTACATTTATTTGAGCTTAGTTCTTAATTTTCTAACTATGTGAATTAATTGTCAAGTGCTTAATTCACCTTTCAACCCTAAGGTAGAAATCCTATGATTGATTTGCAATTTGAATTATAGTTGATCCCTAAATCTATATAGTTACACTCATTGAGTGTAGATAGATTCAATGCCTTTGTAATAGTAGACTAGTGAATCAACTAGATTTAGTTTAGTAACTAGATTAGAACTTAGTTCATTCACCTTAATCCATAAAGCCTCCTCTTGAATATTTTAAGAGCTAATAATAGAAACACTAATTCACTTAGGGTAATTTAGGAATCCTATGGATTTTCCTTACACTTTAGTTATTTGGATACTTAGAACTTGTAGTTCTTAAGTCCTATAAATTACTTATCTTAAGCTTTCACTTTATTGTAACATAGCTAGATTAACACTTGATTGGTTAGATCCTTCATACTATAACCTAGCTAGTGAACTTTAGTGATTCTACCCTAACTCCAAATTCTTAAGTTAGTCATTTTCTTTATCTTAATCTCTTCCTACTAGATACCTAAACCTTGATTTAATTTTTGTAATTGAATCTAATAATTTAGGATATGATTAAGAGCTAGTTCTTAATAGTACTAATTATACTTATAAATTATTTTGTCACATCATATTAATTGAATTAAATATAGTACTTTCAAAATCCCAACTACTATTATACTTATAATTAACTTGAGATCAATATCTCAAAGGTCATTGGGAGCTTAATTATCTCCAATCATTAAGTAGATCATTAAAATTAAATAACTTTGGATATCACATAGTTGAAATTATTGAATTTCCCTTGAATGATTGCTTAGCTTTGAGTCTTATTCACTTGAATCACTCATATAATGCATTGTGCATAAATAAAACTTTCACATTAAAATTATTAGGGGTTGATATGGTGGATCAGTCTAGGGCAAGCTGAATAAGGAGTAATAAGGAGACATCACATTCTCAGAGGGTGAATATGAGTGTTTTAGGACTTGACCCCACTTTCATTAATTATTAAACAGACATGTTTAACCCCTCATTTCATTCTGAATATGCTCACAGAATGTGCATAGTTTAAAATAACTTCAATTAATAAACATGTGAGATCTTAAATCATATAGATTGTTAAGACTCACCATAGCTTTTAGCTTTGGTACTTTCTATAGTTCTAGACTATGTAAATCTTAGACTAATAGTCTAAGATCTCCCTTCAATTTCATTATTATGCAATTTTTATGATTTAGAACTGTTTCTTACTTATTTACAGTTTACTTATATTATAATGAATGTTGTAAAATTTTATTTAAATGCTTCACTGTTTCTTTTCCTTACTTAGAATAAATTTATTTGAACATATACATGCTTTACTTCATTTACTTTCATATGCACATTAGTTTATTTCTAGCCTATTTAGGATGCTTTTACCCTTGTTCTATTTGTAGGCTAGGATGTATACTTAAGTGAGTATTCTAACTCACTTTGCTTTTCTTACTTACTTTTCCTCACTTGTATGCTTATTATATTACACTCATGCTTATGCTTATTTTGTAACTAGTAAGTGGTATCCAATTATAACAATAATATGTTTAGCCAATCTTAAATTGTACTTAGACTATTTAGTCTAACCAAATTTTTTATTTTTTGGCTTTGCTCTATCACATTTAAATACCAAAATATGATAGACCAGGTGCACTTGGAGGCTAGTGGAGCTGGACCAAGCGTTAAAATCTAATTGCTTCCGCTTATCATATACTAAAATTTTATAGTTTAAATTAAATTTCAAGTGAGCTTTCAATTTCTTTCTTTCCCTTAATATTACTGTTGGTTTGTAATAATGTTGTTTACGTTACTTTTACTACACTTTGTTGAAGCTTAGTTTATATTTAAATGCTTGTGATAATGAATGGATGAATGGTTATAAATGTATAAAATTGAATATTAATTAAGTCATTAGTTGCATATTTACCTAGAATGTTAATTGGAATTAGTTGTATATTTAATTATTTATAGAATTGGAAACTAGTTTCTTATCTAGGTAATAATCTTTGTATATTTACATGTGAGTATTGAATGTTGTATATTTAATTATTTATATAACCTTGTATATTTACATGTGATGAAGCAAACCTTAGGTTAGACACTAGTTACACATGATTTTCTTCCTTTTTAACCTTTTAGAATTGTAAATGAGCTATCTTATGAAATGGATTAAACTCTATTTTAGAATTGTAAATGAGCAATCCTATAAAATGGATTGAACTCTATTTTAGAATTATAAATGAGCAATCCAATCAAATAGATTGAACTCTATTTTTGAATTGGAAATGAGCAATCCTATATAATGGATTGAACTATATACTAGAATTGGAGTTAAAATGGTTTGATTGTATGTTAGCTTAGGTTGTTTTCCTTTCAAATTATAACTTCAATTGAAATGGAAGTCTTGCATGTCTATTTTGCCGGTATTTCCTTAGTCATTTACAAAGGAGACTCTGCCGAAATTTTTAAGAAAATTTAGACTTAGAATAATTTGGCAAAAATGTAGACTTACAACTCACATGTCAAATACTCACTAAATATCTAGAACTTCGTATCTAAGATTGAATGTATTCATTTCATATGTTTTAAATTACAATCTCATGTTTTCTTACATGTATCATATGCTCAATTATATTTCATTTTCATTCATAAATTTATGTATTGCATCTTCATCTATAAACAACTTAATACCATTTATAATTTTCCCTTCCATCTTAACTTAAGACACTCTTCTAAATCCTTGGCCAAACACAATATCTAATGATTTGGATTTGTTTTCTTCTAATATAGTATTAGGTATTGTGGTGACGTATCAACATTGAGTTAAGTGATTCTTAATATTGGAGTTGTCACAGCAATGATGTTCTGTGCAGACGGGGGAATGAATTCAACTTTGAATGCTTCAACAAATTCATCCCAAGGGATGTCTTCTAATTCATAGTCAACGAACTTTATATTTCAAGGCTCCTCCCACCAGTATTCTGCTTCAGCATAAAACAGGTGTGTAGTGAGATGGACAGCTTCTGAGTTTGGAATCTTCGGACTAATAAGATCCTTCACTAATGCTTTCAGCCAGTCGACTGTTTCTATTGGTGATAAATTTCCACCGAAGGTGGAAGGCCTTAGTCTTTAGAATTTATGGGGAAGACCATCCATAGAGTGATGGGAAGGAAAAGTATGTTGCGGAACAGGAATAGTAGGAGTAGTAGCAATGGCTCGTACTAAATGATCAGACATCATCTTTTGCATTACTAATGCTTGTTGAGCCTGATTCTCCAACAAGGTTGCCACCATTGCTCATACATGAGCTACTTCATCAGAAGAATTGATCAAAGCCACATTATTCTTGATTGGGGTAGCAGCAGGAGGTGATCCATAATTCATTCTAAGTAAGCAACAAAAATCTAGATTTCAAAATCATTCTAAGGAAGACAGTAATTAAATTTCTAATAGATGCCAAAAATTTTCCTTGCTTTTGAAATGAGGGATTACTTAAGATTTTGAAAATACCAAAAACCACAACACTATTAAAATCAAGAAATGACAATTACTCTAACTAGCACTCAGATGTCATGAATGTACTCAGTCCTAAATGCAACACAAAAATCTTCAAAGGTCATTTTCTGATGCTTTCTCTAGCATTTCCATTCGAGCTTCTTAATGGTATCGTACCACCAGACTCCCATATACTCTAGCATCAGATCTATTACTATGTCAACCCAGAGGGACTCTAGACACTCTATGTGCCTCAAGATTGACTCTACTCGGTTCAACCACTCCTGTGCGTAGATGGGAAAGTCAAGTCCTCTGTACGCCATTTGACATAGAAGTTTGTCCAAGATTATGGTTCCTTTTGTTGAAACTCCTTTGATTTACCATTTGTTCACCTGTCTCCATTTGAAACTATAACTCCAAGCCAACTCGAAGGCATGCAGATAATATTCTAAATTGGTTTTTGTTAGCTATAGATGACTAAATAATTAGGGTATGAGTATTTTCATTCTACATTTTTTTTTCAGAGAGTTACTGATAGTACTATGTTATGGATATTATATCTTGATGTTTGTACTTTAGAAGAACGGTCCATTAGGTAGAAAGGAATCATAGAGCCCATTCTCACACCTTATGGTGTTCTCTGATACCAACTGTGGGACCGTATACTTTCCCGCGACGATGCTAATACTGATATTAGCATAATCGCGGGGAGTACGGTACTCCAGCTATGGCAAATCCCCAACTTAAGTAAAGTTAGGTAAGACCCAACCTGCCTTAAGCCAAGGACTTGTCACCTGGAACTGGTAAATATGCATCAATACAAATCAAAGTGGCGGAAGCAAGAAACAGTATAATATAACATCCCAGCATAATACAGAAAAGTATATAGGAGTAAGAGAAACAATAACTCAAATCAAATACAGAAAGTAAATACATCCAAAAATATTTAATTATTATAGACTGAAATAAAAGATCAAAAGAAAAAGATCTCTCAATCTCACTACAGAAAAAGAAACTCTAACTAAGCAGCAGTAGGAAGATCCTCCTCCTGCACCGGTTCCTCTCCTACAGTACTATCAACGAATAGCTCCAAATCTGACATTTGTTGGTATCACAAGTGCCAGGGCCTCAGCCAACAAAAGAAATTGTCTAAGTATATTTTAGGCTATTTAAATGAACTGAATATTTAAGATGTCACATTTAAAGGTTTTAAACATGCAAGTATTATAAGGTGCTACAAGCTGCAAGGAATGGGATAGCCATAAGCTAATCATTTATAGCTAATCAACAAGTATGTAAGGATAACATACAAAATAGCAACTAAATACGGTGAGGTAAAAGCAAAATAACTACAACTACTGAAATAAATTTGCTCCTAACATGCTTATGATCATATGGATACATGCTGAGTATATAAAGAACACAAGTGCTAAAATAAATATATAATTCTAGCATCCTAAACATGCTAATATTTAATATAAATCAATAAGAGCATTTATACAAGCATGCAAATTAATATGTAAAAGGCCACTGAAGCATGTGACAAAAGTAAGCTAAGTATATGAATGAGCAAAAAGTAAAGCCACTGAAACATATGGCAAAGCAAGCCAAGCACTAAAGTAAGGCCACTGAAACATGTGGAAAAGCAAAACAAATACTGAAAATAGAACTGAAGTAGAAATAAGCCTAAGACATAGTGCTGCCATAACAGAAATAGGCCATATAGGACCTCTAAACTGAAAGTTCAACATGTGTCCATCCTAGGCATCCGCAGAGCTAGGTCCGAGTTGAACTTATAGAATATTACATGTATCCATCCTAAACATCCGCAGAGCTAGGTTTGAGTTTATTCTATAACAAAAATAGAACTTAAGAGGAGACTAAGCTAGTACATACTCTACTAACGGAAAGCACTAAAAGAACTAAATGAACGCTATGCTTTTTAAATACTAACTTAGGATGTATCTTCCATATCCTAAATTTACCTATTACGCTCAAGGAATAAGGCTCAATATTCAAGGTGTGCAAAGCAACAATAATTAAGTGAGCATGAGAGTCAGTCTAGACTTATGTGATATCGGTTGTTGTCTAATTTATCCAAATATAACTATTCTGAGAAGATACAAGCTTAGGATCTCCAATATCCAGCTATTGAGTATAATCCCATATTCACGATCCTAATATTAACAATAGAACATAACAAGTTCTAATTCATAATCATATGATGACTAAAAAGATTAAGGTAGATAAATCAACGACTTATTTGTTATTATTTTCCTCTCTTAACCCAAATCTTGATTAAGTAAATCAAGATTAAGGATTCTGAATCTAAACTCCACTTTGGTGTTCCAATCCTAAATCCAAGGTAATATCCTAATAAGGAATTAGGGTTCACACTTAAAACCCAAATTAAAAATAAGTAATCTTATAAGCTGAAGGATTCAAAAACTAAGATCTTAATTGAAAGGTTATTCTAATACCACAAGAAAAAATAATCAATTTAGAACTAATAATCCAAGATTTATACTCCATCTTTAGAGTAATTACATTTTTCTATAGATTAAATCAATCCTACACCCACATGGAGGCTTCAAAAGGATTAAACAGTTAATCAAGTAAGGAATTCCAAATGAAGGTAATTCAATTCAATTAGAAGATTTAAAGGCTAAGATCTAAGATCTAAGATCTAGTATTTGATCACTTTAGACTAAAGCTAAGATTTAGATTTAGGGTTTTATAGGAGCTTTTACTTTAACTTTCCTTAAGACTATAATTCATGAATAAACCTTTGCAAGATAACTAGGATTAGAAACTTCAACTCTAATTTCATTAAGCTAAGACTTTTATGAAGGATCTTAAGATCACTTAAGATATTAAGAACTTACTTAAGGATCTTAAGGTTTAAACACTAGGATTCAATTCTGAGATGGTGCAACTTAGCAATTGATGTTAATTCATTTCATTACTGATTATAATTACTTTACTTGAGAATTCTAAAGGTTTAAGGGTACTTAAGCACATTTTGGTGAAAATGACCAAAATACCCCTCTTAAGGCTAAAAATCGCATTTTAATATTTAATAATCTAAATTGATTCAATTCTATTTTAATGAGTTTCATATTCATTAATGAAGTGGAATAAACACTTATCTTAGGTTTTTCAATAACATTAATAACTTAATTAGCACTAACTACATTAAGAGGCCAAATAATAAGATTAAAGGAATTATGGCATACTAAGATGATCCAAATCTAATTATAGGTTCTAACAGACTTAAGAAGGCATTAAGAACTTAGTTCACCAAGGTCAGAGGATTGATTATGGTTTAATTCACTAATCTCACTTAGGGTGATTAAGGAGTGATTAACAAAATTAAAGATCCTAAATTACTTTTAAGGGTCTACATAAGTTCTTTATGGTCTCATGAGTAATCAGAGACCTTAATCAATATTTTTAGATATTTAATAAATTTATTATAATTTAAATAAAAATAGAGAAAGATTAGGCAATTATTTAAGATCTAACTATTGTATCTTTGATTTTATTTTATATTATTATTCCTTGTATTTTATTGATTGAAATGGTATATTGGATTATACTATTTGGACAAGTATGACTAAAGTTATTTCATTAGTACATTCTGAATGTTTATTTAAATTAAAACTAAAAGGAATGTATTTATAATTTATTTAACATAAGGAATATAATTCCAATAATTCAATTATTAAACCGCGGCCCGAAATCGAAACTACGCAGGCCAGGGTCCAACCAGGCCCAAAGCGTCAGTACTTTGTCTTCCTCGCGCCCACTGCCTGATACCTGTTTGTTTAGGGTTAGCTTCAGATGAGCAATTATCCATGCACGCTCCACGCCAAGCCCTAATCTTAACGGCTACACCTTCAGGGAACTAAGACGCGTTGAATGAACTAAGAACCCCCATCTGGGTCACACTGGATCGCCGGGGTGCTATTCGGCCGAGATGGCTCCTAGAGTGGACTGGTGAGGAGTGAATTATCCTCACAGAGTCACTGCCACGAGCCAAAGCCTATCCCTACACATTTGGGGATCAAAGGGAAAACGGCTGGATGAGTCGCGATGTCCTGGGGAGGTCTAGATCACTAGGGTGTTACTCATGGTGGAACGCAGATGGGAGCCAATGTTGGGTCGATCAATTCCAGTCAAGTCGATCGATACGATAGAACCCAACCATTGATACGTGTTCACAATCATTTCCAAGAGATTCCAGCACCAATTGGTTAGTTAATCGTTTAAGGGAATGCAGAAATCGGCAACCAAAAGCCGACTGGCAGTGCTGTGGGGCCCCCGTACTGACAATAAGGAAGTACGGTGCTCCAACTATGGCAAATTCCCAACTTAAGTAAAGTTAGGCGAACCCAACTTGCCTTAAGGCAAGGACTTATCACCAAGTGCTATAACATTCATCAATATAAATATCAAAGTGGCGGAAGCAATATAAAAATATGGTAACATCCACAAGCATACATAGTAGGAAAAGAAAATGAAATATAGTAATTCATCACAATGCAGAAAGTAAAGTACATCCAGAAAGTTTAATTACTACAAACTGAAATGAATAACTGAAAATGAAAGACTCTCGTCCTCACTGGAATAACAAGACAAATCTAGCTAGACAGCAGCTGGAAGGTCCTTCTCCTGAACTGGCTCCTCCTCAGCGACACTGCCCACGAACACTTCTGAATCTGACATTTATCGGTATCACAAATGCCAGGGCCCCAGCCAATAAAATAAAAAGGTTACAGTTAGACAATTGCTTAAGTACATTTTAGGCTATTTAAAGTGAACTGAATATTAAAGGATATCATATTTAAATTTAACTATACATGCAGCAGTAAAGGGGTGCAATAAGCTATGAAAGAACTGGGATACTATAAATTATCTATTTATAGTATGCAACATGTATGTAAAGTAACATACATACTCAAAATAAGCAAGGTAAGGCTAAGAGCAAAAATAACTACAACTACTGAATAAACATGATCCCAACATGATTATGATCGAAGTAAAACATGCTGAGTATAAAAGAACATGAGTACTGAATATAATAAAATTCTAGCATCCTAAATATGCCATTTATACATATATTTAAGCCATAAAATATACATACAACATGCAGATTAATATGAAAAGAAAGGCCACTGAGATATGTGGCAAAAGCGAAGCAATATATGATAAGTGAAGCCACTGAGACATGTGGCAAAGCGAGCAAATACTGAAAAAAATAAGGCCACTGAAGCATGTGGCAAAATAAACCAGGAAGCAAAAAAAATACAATACCAGTAAAGTAGTAATATGCCTAAGTTCAAGTACTGCCATACCAGCCAATAGGCCATATAGGGCCTCCAATATCAATCAATCAGTCAATCCCCAGCTAGCCATCCAAATATGCTAGATCTGAGTCCAGTCTATACAATACTACTACTAAAGAGGCAGACTAAACTAGGTCATATTCTACTAACTGTGACAAAATAAAATTGAATGATATGTAAATTCAATACTAGCTTAGGATACATCATCCTAAGTTTTCCTATTATGCTCAAGGGCTAAAGCTCAAAATCCAAGGTATGCAAAGCAATCTAATCAAAGTAAGCAAGAGACTCAATCTAGACTCATGTGATATCTGTTGTTATCTAATTACCAAATCTAACTACCCTGAGTGGGTACAAGCTTAGGATCTCCAATATCCAACTATCGAGTAGAATCTCAGATTTACGTCCTTAAAGTCAAATATTAGAATTTAACAAGTTCTAATCAAAAATCATGTGATGACTATATAGTTTAAGTAATCAAATCAACAACCTAATTTTATGAATATTTTACTCTCTTACCCAAATCTTGATCAAATAAATCAAGATTTAAAGATTTAGAACTTAAACCCTATGTTGAGTTCAAATTCCAAATCCAAGGTGGTACTAAAATAGGATCTAGGTTTCTCACTTAATCCCAAGGGTAAAGGTTCCTATAAGTTGAAAGATTCAGGAACTACGATCTTAGTGAAAGGCTATTCTATTAATTATAAGATAAAATAATCAATTAAGAACTTGAGAATCTAAGATCTATATTCAATTTTTAAGATAATTTCATTATCTTATTGATTGAATCATCCTGTACCCACATGGAAGGTTTCAAAAGATTAATCAATCAATCATTAAAGAATTTCAATTGGAGGTGGTTTGATTCAAATTGAAGATCTAAGTTTAAGATCTAAGATCTAAGGATCTGAAGTTTGATCACTTTAGACTTTTAATTAGAGTTTTGACTTAAGGGTTTCCATTTGTGATTTTCTTTAGAATCTAATTTCATAATTAACTATAAGTAGCTTATTAATGTTAAGAACTGACAATTCCAAGTATTAGATTAACGTTAAACCCATTTTGACCTTCTTAGGCTACTTAAGATCTAAGGGTCTGAGTTTTGATCACTTTAGACCTTAAGCTAAGATTTTACTTAGACATTTTCAATTACTTTTCTTTTAACACTTAATTCTTAAGTTATCTTAACTGAACTTATTAATGAGATACTTGGCCATTTCAATTATTAAACTTACTTAAGTTAAGGTTCAATGACCTTTATAAGGAATGCTTAGATTTAAGTATCTCAATTAAGGAATTAATGAGACTTTATGGATTGGTGATTATCATTGTTCTAGGATTTCAGAGAACATTTCCAATCTATGTTATAGTGGCTTACTGTAATTTTCAATCCTTAAAGAACACTAAATCATATTTTGGTTAAAATGACCAAAATGCCCCTCTTAAGGCTAAAATTGGGATTTTAGGGTTTAACTATCCAAATTTGCTCTAGACTGTTCTAATGTATTTCATATTACTTAATGAAATGGGAAACACCTTTAATTTAGGTTTTGATGACCTAAATAGTCTTAATTAGCACTAATCACTTAATTAAGCCACTTAAGGTGATTAGTGAAATTAGGGCACTTTAGGGCAATCCAACCTTACACTTAGGTTATAGTAGGTCTAATATGATATTGGAACCATTTCCACCCAAATTAGAGGCTTAATTAGGGTTTAATTCACTAATCCTTGATTAGGGTGATTAGGGAGTGATTAAGAAAATTAATTATCCAAAATTAATTTTAAGGGTCTGGAATTATTCCTTAGGGTACAAGGAGCAATCAGAGCTCTTAAACTCATAAATTGGACAACTAAATGATTTTATATGATTTAATTAAAAATAGAGAAGGTTTGGCAAATATTTTTAAATCCAACCATTGGATCTGAAATTTTATTTTATATTCAGATTCCTTGAATTTTTCTGATTCAAATGGTATATTGGATCATACCATTTGGATCTGTATAACTAAAGTTATTTAATTAATTCATTCTGAATATTTATTTAAATTAAAACTATAGTGTTTAATTAATTAAATTCAGAATCATTAAAAATGATATCCAATAATTAATAATTAGGCGCGGCCCAAAATTAGAACCGCGCGGGTCACGGGTTGGCCCGGCCCAGGACCCGCGACTTCGTCTTCTTCCTCTCGACGGGTCCCGAGCCCGTCGAATTTCAAAGCTGAAATTCTCGGTGCTCCGGCGATGGCTGGGGCTCAAATCGATCCCTACACGTTCACTGAGGTAAGACGCATCGATTGGGCCAAGAACCCCCATCTGGATCCCTCTGGATTAATGGGGTCTTACTCACCCGAGACGTTCTTCTGCGAGACGTCTCAGGTCGCCTATGAGGGGGAAATTCTCCTCACAGGGACCTCGATTCAACGGGATTTTGATCCCTACACACTCAGGGGAACTAGACGCATCGAAACCCCAACCTATCATAACCCGAGGCGCAGCCAATCACTGGGTCCTTACTCAGACACAGCCATTGGCTCGCTGGCTAGCTCAGTCGATCGATACGATCGACTCGAGCTAGCTTAGCCCCAGGCGACAATCCCATTAGCTTCCTAGGTGGCTAAGGTTGCTTAGGTGACAATCACGGCTCATTCGATAGACAGAAATGGAAAGTAGCTTAAGGAAATATTAATGGCAGAAAGATGTACCTAAAGTCAGGGTTGCAGGCTAAGCCGAGGGAAATTGAGACGCTTCTAAGCTTCTTGTAGGTCAGACGAAGCTTTCCAGGGAGTCTGAACACCAGACTAGCCCTCTATCAGTGGTTCGCACTTCGGGAACTGTCGGGATTCGCCGAGGAAGACGGGAGCTCCAGAGGCTTCAATTGGGGAAATTGAGGGTTCACGGTGAGCAAAGGGGCTCACTGTGATCTTCCAAAGGTTCTTATAGGCCAAGGGGAGCTCTAGGGGTGGTGTCCAAGGCTTGGCAATGGGGAGAAGGCTCGGGCCGAAGGAAATGGCTCAAGCCAACGGCTAGGGGCAATTGAGGAAGAAGGCAGCTCGCCAAACGGGCGCGCCGAGGGCAGGAGAGGAAATTCAGTGAATTTCCCGTACTGCCACGCGCCAGGGAGAGATCCCGCTGTCATGGGGGACCAGGCGCAGACGGGCGAGTGGAGACGATGATCCACAGTGCTTGGACCCGTCTCCACCGTCTGATCTGCAAAGTCGTTGAGTATGGACGGCTTGATGGAGGTTTTTAAATAACAGACCGCAGATTAAATCCCGGGCGTCTAATCTGAGATGCCGATCGGGCGGGTAGGATTAGATCACAGCGCGCGGTATGAGGGCCGTCGGATCTAGCGCGCTAAGATGCGTGCTGAGGAAACAAGTGGTCGAAACGCGTGCACCGCTGTCGGGACCCAGCAGCGGATCTGCCGCGGTCCCGACAGCAAATCCCATAGAAATAAAAATTAAATAAAATTTAATTTTTAATTAATTAAAACTATTTAATTAATTCTTAATTATTCTAAAATTTCCCAAATTAAATTTAGGATCAAATGAGCTCCAAAAATTCCCAAAAATTCACCCTTAGCTAATTAGGGTATGAGGAATTCAAAAATGAAATCAGATTTTAATTTGGAGATCAAAATAATTTAGGTATTTTTAAGGGCTTAAAAATAGCCAAAAATACCAAATTTTTCAATTTAGCTCCGATTGATTTCAAACTTCTAGGTTTAGGTTTAAATGACCCATTGATTCCAATGGAATCAAAATCAAACCTTGATTTAGCTTAATTAATCTAGTTTTAGCTAGGGTAACAACCTAGGGTTGTTACAAGTGCACACTCAGACGGCAAGTTCGCCCTCTGGTGCACTGCCAGCCATTCCTACACGCTCGATCGCCTAAAGGAGGTTAAGGGTGAGGTCCTAATGCAGCATCTAGGGCTCAATTGAAAGTGAGTCAAGAAAAAACTAGCTCTATAGAGGAATGGGGTCAAAGGTTGTTCCTGGATTGAGGAAATGGCTATGATAGAGAGGAAGCGACTTGCTTAGGAACTCTCCAAGCAGCCTCAGCAGCTACACAGGGGGTCTGAACACCAGACCGCACCTCTATCAACAATACGCAGCGATGGAAGATGTCGGGCGAGCTGAGGAGCACCGAGAGCAGGACGTGGAAGAATTGAGCTTCACAATGAGCAAAGGAGTTCAATGTGGGTTCAATGGAGGTACTTATAGGCCTTAGAGTGGTTAGGGTAGGCACTGAGGCTCAGGCACTAGCATGTGGTTCAGCCCAAGGGAGAGGATTGGTTTAACCGTCCGAGGGCGGAGTAGGAAGAATACTGCCAACAGACCATTGCACTGGGGGTAAAGGAGGAAGATTGGGGTGATTTCCCATACCACCATGGGGCTGAGGGAGGATCTGGCTGTTATGGGACCAGCACGCGTGGGGGAGTCGGGAGGAAGACGAAGGTGAATAGGATGGGAGTGATCTCAGCCCTCTGATTCAAAGTCGTTGGAAATGGATGGCTTGATGCGCTTTCTAATTAAATAGAATTGCGGATGGGATCTCTGCCATCGGATTGAAGATGCTGATCGAGCGAGTATGATTAAATCGCGAAGCGGATAGATAGTGTCGTTGGATACTTTGCTATGATGCGTGCTAGCGCATCCATTGGCAGGAGAAGATGCTCTGCTGTTGGGACCCCACAGTGGATCTGCCGCGGTCCCGACAATAAATCCCGGGAATAATAAAAATATAAATAAATTAATTTATTTAATTATAATTCATTTAATTAATTACTTAATATCTATTAAATTAATAAATCCAATTTAGGACTAAATGAGCTCCAAAAATTCCCAAAAATACACCCTTAGCTAATTAGGGTATAAGGAATTCAAAAATGAAATCAGAAATTGATTTGGAGATCAAATAAATTTAGGTATTTTTCATGGCTCAAAAATATCCAAAAATACCAAAATTCTAAATTTAGCTCCGATTGATTTTAAACTTTTAAGGTTAGGTTTAAATAACCCATTGAGTCTAATGGAATCAAAATTAGCACTTAGTTTAGCTTAATTAATCTTAACATAGCTTTGGTAATAACTAAAGTTGTTACAAATTCTAAGGATCTATGGTTTTCAAATTCTAAAGTGAACTAATGATTGAGGCAAAACCTTTTAAGCAAAGTCAATCTTAATTGGATGATTCTCCTAATCTTAAACTAGAGTTATAAGATAAAATAATCAAAATTAATGTATGAAAACCTAAAAACTAATAAAATCAAGGACCCATTCATTGAATAACCCTATTATTCAATGAGTGAAATCGAACCTAATATATATCCTTATTCATAAGGAACACATCCTAAGGTGAAGTGGCGATTCCTAATGATCTCCTAATTGAAAGGCTTAGAGAGATTCTAAGAGATTATGGAATTTATTTTCAACTGTTGTTTTTATTTAATTATGGAAGATGAGAACAAATTTTTGCTAAGTAAGGCATATTAACATTACTTGGGGATTTTTAAGCCTTTATGGGGGATTTTAGACAATTATTCAAACTTTGAGTTTTAGGAGTTAAATTGATTCTAAATTAATTTTACTACTATTTTTAGTGATTTACAAGACATTTTAATGGTTAAGGAGACTTAACTTAAATTTTGGGCAAAATCATCATCTTGCCTCTACTTAAGGGTCCAAAAAACTACTTTTTTATTTAAGACTCTAAATTAGATTTTCTTACTGCCAAATGACTCCTTACTGTTTAATATGATAATAGACAATAAGTATACTCAATTTAGATAAGAAATGAGTAATATAAGTCCAAACAAGAAAATTTGACCTAAGGGGCAATTTAGTACTTTATACCTAATAAAATCTAGATTTTTGTGCAGTTTATTGATGCTTGCTGTTCAAGGATTCTATAGAGTCCAAGAATATTGAATTTTAATATCTATTAAATTAGTTAAGATGATTTCAAGCCTAAGGGCATTTATGAAATATTCTAAGGTTAAGAGGGGTCAGAAACCTAACTTTTTTATTTGGAATCCAAATTCAGCAAACTCAGTAGCTATAGCTTCCCTATATCACACTGAGTACTTTAATTGGGAGTAGACCCAAATTGGACCTCAATTAGTCGAGTTATGACCTAACTAGGGTTTGGGGTATTTTGGTCAACCTAGGATTTCTAGAGTTCAAAACTTAATTTTTATTTCGGTTTACTGTTGGCACTAAATTTCTAAGCTAAATAGCACCTTGAATTTTCTGATTTGGAGTTTAATTGACTGATATATGGACTAATCAATGTTTAGATTTTTAGGGGTCATTAGTGAGGGAACCCAAAAGTCTTTAGGCATCATAATGATCAAATAGTATAACTAATACTATTAAAGTATTCATGATATTTTCCTGATCACTTTAAGACCCATATTAGCTAAGTTTGAGTCACTTGGTAAAAAATTATGAGGGTTTGAAGTTTTGGAAATTTGTAAGTGGAGGACCTAAAATGCCACTACGTCAAATAGGTGTCATATGGAAAAATTAATATCACCATAATATTTCTCTCTTTTTTCTTGAGCAGAATGAGATATATATTTATTATATTTTGATTTATGGATTCGAGCTTATGAGGGTTTAAAAGTTCTCTAAATTAATTTTATTTAATTAAGGCTTACTGTCCAAATTAATTTATCTAACAGAATAATATTAAAGTAACATTTAATAATAAATAATTCATTTTAAATTAAACAGCGGGCCCCACAATTTAAATTAATATATTCTTAATTTATTTTATCTGATGCAGTGGGTCCCACTAGAACTGACATGCGGCTCCCGACAGAGGGGACAGCCGCGGGCCCCACGACTGCGCACGGCTGGAGCAGGCCAAGTGTCAATAAATGGAGCCAGCCATACATCAACGCGGGCCCCACGGATTGAACCGCGCTATGAAATGGGGGCCCCACTACCATGCCAGCATCCCGCTCACACAGGTCGAGCCCGGGTTGACCCGGCCTGACCCAAAATTCCTCCCCTCCCTCACCCGCGCAGTGCAGGGATTAGGGCAAAGGAAATTGGGGTCGCATCGGCGATGGCCTGGACAAGCCCGCATGACATTGGATCCTTAACAACAAGCTCATTCCAATGGTGTGCATGACAAAGGTAGAGGCCCAGCATGGCTCGAGCTAACCCTAGCCCTAGTGTAACGACCCCAATAATTGGATAGAAGATTAATCCAAACATTGGGATGTTACCTTAGCACCCAACACTCGATTTGAAGAAAGCAAATCAAGTGTAGATGCTAAGTGGCTAAGTCACTTTATGAGTAGTTGTTAAGTTAAAATAATGTTATAATGATTTGAGTGCAATCAAAGATACATGATAAGAAAATACATATAAATACAACATTATAAGTATCTTCAATACAAGTAATTAGAATAATCCACTCATTCATCTCAAGCAGTTACAAAAATAATAAATACAATACAAATATTTAAGAATAAGTAAAAGTAACTTAAGCAAACTCAAGCAATTTATAATTTAATTATTATACACCTTTTAAAAGTAAAAGTAGAGGATAATAAGTAGATCACTCTCTCACTTCTAACAAAATACAAGTAAACAGTTTAAATTTAAGTGAAAGCAATTTTTTTAAAAGCCCTTCAAGCACTTGGACCTGCATTACCTGAAATAAAAGGCTCTTGATCTATCATATTTTGGTATTTAAATATGATAAGGCAAAGCCAAAGAAAAAAAAATTATACTTAGACTAAACATCTAAGAACATCTTAAGATTGGCTATATTTTTAAATTTATAAAATATCACAAATATAATTTATAATTTAAAGTATGCAACAGAGATATAAAAGCTGTAAAAAATGGAAAAAGGAACTAAGCATAACTGTAAAAGAGGCAGTATGAAATAAGTTGAGTAAAAATACTCAGTTTTACATAAGTCCTAGCCTGTATCCAAACTGGTAAGGGAAAGCATCCTAAAGGCTAAGAACTACTATGTGCATTTAACTAAATGAAATGAAAGTAATACATGTTCAATAAAATTTATGCTAAGTAAGCAAATAAAATACAGTGAAGCATTAAATAAAATTAGGAAACATACACTATATTTAAATTGAACTAAAGTAAGCAATACACAATACTGGAAATAGAGAGTATAAAGCATAGGAAATAAAGAAGTATCTTAGACTCTTAATCTAAGACAAACATAGCCTAGGACTATGAAAAGTAAGCATAACTAAACAATTATGAAGAGATCTTACAATCAATAAGATTATAAAAGAACTCTTAAATTATTAGTTGAAATTATATTTAGGAGCTACCTCATTCTGCGGAATTACTCAACAGAATGGGGCGAGGAGTCAAGCACGTCTGCTTAACTAGATACAGTGGGGAGGTCAAACTTTTACATTTACCCTCTCTAAAATGTGAAGTCCTACTATAAGCTCTATTTTTCATGTTCAAATTTTCCATAAGGCATTCCCCTTAAAGTTTTATGAAAATATTTATTTATGCACAATGATCTTGAATGAATGTTCAAGGAAAAAGGCTCAAAGCTAAGCAAGCATTCAATAAATTTCAATAATTGTAAACTATGTGATATCCTTTTGTTATCTAAACTTTAATAATCTACTTAATGATTGCAGCTAATTGAGCTCCAAATTGACTTATAAATATTGATCTTTAAGTTAATTTTGATAAAAGTAGAAGGAAGATAAGTTTGGAAATTAGTACTTCCATGTAATTGAAGTTCATCTTATACTAATCCTAAGCTAATCAAATCAAATAGATTTATGATTAAAATTTAAGTAAACTAGTAAATAATAATTGTGTTTATAGATTGCTAAGTTAATGAAAGTATAAGCTAAGGATAATTCTATTAGCTTCACCTATTTAACTTATAAACTAAAAAATATCAACTCAATTCAATCATGAAGTTATCTAAGATTAATTGATATTGAATATTTGAAGTTAAGAAAAGAGATAGATTACTCCCTATATGAAACAATTCATTTTAAGATTATAAAGAATTAGAAATCTATAAGCTTATCTAAAGCATAAAAGGAAGTTATTACTCTCAATCTAATTGATTGAGAACTAAAGTTCTAAAATAAACAATTGAAGTGAATACTTATAATTGAAGTGAATACTTACAATCCTAGATATGAAATTCTAGATATTTAATAAATATTTAATATATGAAACATAAGTCTACAATTTTTTTCATAAAATTTTTTAAGTCCTAAAATTCTTATAAATTTTGGCAGAGTCTCCTTTCTAAATAGCTAAGAAAATACCTGCAAAGTAGTCATGCAAGACTTCCATTCCAATGGAAGTTATAATTTAAAAGGAAAACAACCTATACTAACATGTAATTAATCCATTTTTGCTCCAATTCTAGCATAGAGTTCAATTTATTATATAGGATTGCTCATTTCTGATTCTAAAATAGGGTTCAATCCATTACATAAGATTGCTCATTTCCAATTCTAAAATAGAGTTCAATCCATTACATAGGATTGCTCATTTCCAATTCTAATAGTTTTGACAATTATGAAGAACATCAATTTATAAGTCAATCCATTGATTATTTCCAGTTCTACTAATTTTAATAATTATAAAGAATAGCAATTTATAAGTCAATCCATTAACTATTTCCAGTTCTACTAGTTTCAAGTGAGAAAATTTACTGAAGCAATTTACTAACCTATGGTTCACATACCTTAATTCATTCATTGATGAAAAATAATACAAATGTTGTAATTAATTTAGCAATCTAAGGGGCAGCATCATTTCACTTAATGTGCATAAGGCAATAGCATTTAGTTCAGCATTTCATTTGATATTAATTTATAACTCAACCTACAAAGAATAACAGCAATAAAGTTAGCATTTATATATAAAAGAAATAAGAATCATTTAAATTTAATTCTAACACAACATCTGGTTCTTTTAATGCATTTAATCATAGGAGATAATTTAATACAATTAATGTAAAAGATAGTATTGGATCCCACATGATCCAAAGATTCTTTCATTATATAAATAGTCACATATGGTTTTAATAAGAGAAGTGACAGCATTTGACCATTTGTTTTCACTTTGGAATTAAAATCAACATTTGATCAATTTGATTTTACTTAAAAATAAAAGGTAGCATTTGATCCATGATAGCATTTGATTCACCTTGGAATAAATGGCATCATTTGTTCTCTTATTACAATTAATAGCAATATTGAATCACTTAAGATCTCATTTATCTCCTTTTTGGAAATGCATGGCAGCATTAAATTCATTGAGATAAATGGCAGCATTTGATTATTTGTATACCAGATGGTAGCATGTGATACTAATAAGAAAGATGATAATATATAATCTCATGTACAATTAAAGACATCATATGATTTTAATATAAACTGAGCAGCATTTGATCATTTGACCTCATATACAACGATGGCAGCATATGATCTTTCTTACACATGATAGATGACATCATTTGATCTTATACTTAATTAATGGCAACATAAGATTCTATAAAAGAATAACAACATTGATGCTCATATAATCTATTGGTAGCTTTTGTATATCACAATTAGATGGCAGCAATATGATCTTGCACATGATAGATGGTAGCAATTGATCTTATACTTAATCGATGGCAACATATCATCCTATAAGAGAATAACAACATTGATTCTCATATAATCTATTGCCAGCTTTTGTATCTCACAATCAGATGGCAGTAATATGATCCATAACATAAATGACAGCAATGAATTTTTATATGAAACATGGTAGCATTTGATCTACCTTAAATGAATAACAGCATTTGTTCACATGGATATGACTAATAGCATTTGATCACTCTTAATCTTATAATACTAAATATGGCAGCATTTGATCACATGATAATATTTGATTCATAATGAAATAAATGACAGCACCTATTCTCTTATTACAATTAATAGCAATACTGAATCACTTGTGAACTCATTGATCTCATTTTGGAACATATATGGAAGCATGTGATGTTAATAAGAGAAATGACAGTATATATTCTAGTATACAATTGATGGCATCATATGATCTTACTCATAATAGATGGCAGCATTCATTTAATCTCACTTTATAAAAGATAGCAGCAATGTAAAGGATAGAAATATTCTATTTAACTTACTTATGAATATTTATAATAAGCTCATAACTTAATTTAATTCTCAATTTAATTGAGTTCAACTTGCATAATATCGTACAAGTCAAGTTTGTTGGGTAATTGATGCTTAAAACTCATTCATCAGTTCAAGTATTATTGAGCACTTATGATAAAAAGACGATTTGCATGTTAAAGCGTTTACATTGCATGCTGAAGGAAAGAACATAACATTTTTCTAGACCGCATATTTATTATAAGATCTATACAAAAATAATATAATTCCCACAATTTTATACGTAAAATAGAATCTATTTCATGATACCAGGAAAGTAGAATAAACATTGGAAAAGCTTAATGAAAATTCCAACACAACAATAAGTAATAAGCAATTAATATAAATTGATTTAGAAATTAAATGAACAAATTTAATATCTTTAGAGAAATTGTATTAATTTGTATAGGGTTTCAAGTTTTGCATTTCATCCATTATCCTATCTCATTACATAATTAGATTTGCTTGTATTTAACAAAAGTAATAACTAAAGTTTGAAATGAATCAACATGTAGTTGATAGAAGTAACTTAATTGCATTTTATTTTATTTCATGTCTTAAATGGCTTGAAATTGACCTAAATGATTATCAACAATAAGTGAACAAATTACTTAAGATTTATGAATCTATCATAATAGAATGAAGATACTTTACCTTATGTACATCAACATGTCCTTTACCATAACTCATCAAAGAAGATCTAAACATGATGGCATCATATATTCTTCTAATCACCCTAATCATATTTTGTGACTGCATTCCTATTATGCTGAGGTTCAATATGCCATCACATAATTGCCAAAATATTCATACAAAATACTTATACTTAATCACAAATTTATCAGTGTAGCACCTACTGCATACCTAAGAAATATCAAGATTAAAACAAATTTAAGACAGTCAATTATTATAATTAAACTAAATTTATTTTCACTATTTTATCATTGTTACATGTTAGTTACCAATAAAAACCTAACAATATCAGTTGAAAGTCAGTTGGTTTGAGCTCGTTAGATTTTATAATAACAAAGAAGTTATAATGGGAATAACAATATGTGAAACAATTGAAAAAGAAACTATGCATTTATCACTCAAAATAAAGCACGCTTATATAATTAACAGCAACCACAAAAATGTATTAAATAAGTGAATTAGGTGAAATGACACCTAGCCGGTTGATTTTGAGGTTTCCACTATTTATGGGTGGTGCTGTTTTAAAACTTTCTACTGCATAATATCACCTCTTAAGAGGTAGATAATTCTAAAACAATAAGTAGACTTGAATGTGGTACTATCAAATTGTTTGAAATCCTACAAGTGGAAATTCTGTGTAGGCTTTATTAAGTAGTTCAAAACTTTTGTAGTTTGATGAAAAGATGTTGTGGCTATGTAAATAGGTGAGATTTTTGTGCTACATTAAGGAAAGGAAAAGGGAGATTTGAAAAGCCGAGACCTAAGGAATTTATGAGAAAAGAAACGAAGGTGGTACATAATCTCCTCCTCTTCCCAAAAGTTTGTTTAACTATTAGTTGTAAATTCTTAACATTTTAAAAGAAAAGAAAAATGAGTTGATTCACACCTAGCATAAAATCTTCTAAAATAAACATCCAGTTCCTATCACAAATGAAAGATAAAGGTCGACCCTTGATAAAAATACAGTGAGCCCTAAAAACTAGCACAGGAAAAAAATATTAAGTTCTCATAATGGTTTTTAAAGAAATTTCTGAAATTCGGGAATGTCTTCAAAAGTTGGAGTAAACTTGTTATGGAAGATGAATAGGCAAAACATCATCACCGTCTACAGCCTTATCCTTACAATTGGGTTGGGTCAGCAAATTAGACGCCACAGTACAAAAATATAAAATCATTGAAAACTTGAAAGTAAGAGATTCGTATAGGCAATCAATAAAAGATTCACATACTAATTAACATTTATAAAATGAATGAGTAGAGATAGAAATGAACTTATGAAGACATCTCGAAATCCCTAAATTAACTTAAGTAAGGATATCAACAACACAAATCTAAATAAAAGATTGAAAGAACGAAGGAATTGTTTTTGAAGTATTCAAACACACACACAAAGGAGAAAAATTGTAGAAGTACCTAATAAACACCCTTTGCTTGCGCTGACTTAAAGCTTTTGTGTCCTCCCTTCATAAGCCGACTAATTTAGGGCTTTTGGGTTTGGATTGTGGCCGATCCTCTCTGAGGATGGCTTGGCTCCTCACCCCTCTTTTCCCATCCTCGGTATCTTGCTTTGCCAAGGATATCCAATCGCCTTTAGAAGCCCAAAAAGGATAATTGGGGATACGAGAGGAAGATAAGGCCGAAGGAGGCTAGTTGTGTGGTATTCGTACGCCTACCCTCTCCTCTTCAGCAATCATGTGAAAAGGTGGAAGGAGGCTGTGATGATCCACTTAAGTAGTAATAAGTGAAACTCTTAAACATCGAGGCGCCTTTTCAGATAATGGTGGAATTCCTGATAAGAACTCCACAGTTAAGCGTGCTCAAGTGGGAGCACTCCCAGGATAGGTGACCTACTGGGAAGTTATCTTCAAAGGGCAAAACCGTGAGGCCTTTCTGGCCAAAGTGGACAATACCTTGGTGCTTAAGAGTTTGGGCTGTTACAAATGGTATCAGAGCAAACCATAGGGTATCAGATAGGAGCTAAGTGTCATACAGGGCAAAGTACCACTTCATGTGAGCAGCCTCTTGAACCCATGATGGTTAAGGTGCTACATGGTTGTGGGTACCTCTTGCGCCTATAGGGGTCACCTCTAGTCCTATCTACCCAATGGATGGTTCTTGGATCTGTGTGTGGATACTGATGATGACGTCAATTACTTAAGTTGGGGAGATTGTGATGATCCACTTAAGTAGTAATAAGTGAAACTCTTAAACATCGAGGCACCTTTTCAAATAATGGTGGAGTTCCTGATAAGAACTCTAAAGTTAAGCGTGCTCTGGTGGGAGCACTCCCAGGATGGGTGACCTACTCGGAAGTTATCTTCAAAGGGCAAAACCGTGAGGCCTTTCTGGCCAAAGCGGACAATATCTTGGTGCTTAAGAGTTTGGGCTGTTACAGAGGCGTACAGAAGGAATGCTGATTTCTTTTTGATGTCGTTCAATCAATCCTTCTTTGATCTAGCGACACTCTTCCTTTCTTAACGCTCAACTGTTGGATCCCAACCCTATAATGAATGGCTCTCATTATAGTTGTTCGCTAATTTACTTTAAATAAGTAGTATAGTTATATGTTATTATTTATAATATAATAATTAAATATTATATTATATATAAATATATATATATATAATCAATTTTAACTACTCATACGTACTCCAAAAATTCTTAATTTTTATCCTACCTAATTGAGAGGTGAGGAGCTCAAAAATGCGATCAGATTTTTGATCTGAGGTATATTTAATTTATCTAATTTTCTAGGTATTAAAATATTATCAAAATATTACAAAAAATTGGACGACTCCCAAATGCTTCCAAAATACCACCCCTAGCTAATTTGGGTGTAGTGAGTCGAATGGCGTACTCCATTTTCGATTCTGAAGTCTAAATAAATTAGGTATTTTTAGGATTATCCGAAAACTAGGAAATATTGGAAATTGTCAAACGGTCTCCAAATAGCATGAAATTTGAGGTGGAGACTCTTAACACTTTTATAAGAATAATGAAAGATGTTTGGAGTCAATTAGGTTACTAATTGATGAGTAACAACATCTGGGTTGTTACAACTAGTCCTTAAGGTGCGGTGGAAGAATTTGGGTAATGGTAAATACTATTACCAATACCAAAAATTTGATCAAGTGGCTATAATTGAATGCGATCAATAGTAATAACTTGACAATCAACGATATGAAATAGCGATTCGTAATGAGATTGAAAGCAATCGAGTAAGCGTTAAGGTAATAGGGGTACCTGGAAACAGATGGTTCTGGAGGAGGTAGGGTTCGGAGAGCATCGGCAGGGATCCAATTCGCACAAACTGAGTCTCCTGAGTGTGGACTTGGTCCTTAATGGCACCCTGGCAAAGGTTACAAGGCCGAGGAACACTGGTTGGGCGAACGAGGCAGTGGGAGAGCCATGTGGAGGGGAGACGGAGATGATGAGGAAGTAAAGGTTTGGACTGTTCGATCGATCGCCCGATCGAACAGTCCGTGCTGATCGGGGTGGCGAATCCGATTAGCGGAATCCGACAAGCTAATTTAACGGATTCATCCTGCAGACCCAGGTCACATCCATTCCGCGAATGAAAGTAGGTCCCACTTGCCAGGAATTATTAAATACTTAATTTAATATTTTAATTATTTATTTCCAAAATTAATTAAAGCTAATTAAACATTTTCCAAAATTTTCCCAATATTCACCCCTAGCTAATTGAGGGGTGTGGAAAGCAATGGAGAAATCAGATTTTCATTTCGACGAGTATTTTCTTTTCCAAATTTTTGGGGTATTTAAATATTATTAAAATATTCGACGAAATTTTGATGACTTCCAATTCCCTCCAAAATATTACTCTTAACTAATTGGGGACAATGAGCGCAAAATGGCGAAGTATAATTTTTGATCTGAGGTTAATTTAGATAGGTTAAATTCTAGGATTTTTAAATTTTCCAAAATCAGGGTTTGATCCATTTGACCCTTGATTTGGACTAGGTCTTAGTGGTGAACTCCTAATGACTTAATCAGTGCACTAAGATTAAAATCAGGACTTAGATTAGTCCTAATTGGCAAGGGTAACAACTTTGATTGTTACATAGACAAATTATCTAAGCACATTTTTGGCTTACTTAAATGAAACTGAACATTTAATATATTACATTTAACGAACATTTAAACAATCAAGGGGTGCAACAAGCCACAAGAAGCAGGAAAGTTATAAACTAACATTTATAACTAATCAAAGAAAAGTATATAAATTAACATACCTCAACCAAAAGTTGTACTAAGGCTAGGCAGTAAATATATAAATGATTAAAAAGTAATGAAAGTTAACTCATCCTAACATTTTCAAAGTACCGAGGTATGTTGGACTGTTTAATTATTTATTTCCAAAATTAATTAAAGCTCATTAAACATTTTCCAAAAATTTCCAAATACTCACCCTTAGCTAATTGAGGGGTGAGGAACACCACAGTGATGTCAGATTTTCATTTCAATGAGTATTTTATTTTCCTAATTTTTGGGGTATTTAAATATTATTAAAATATTCGACTAAATTTTGACGACTTCCGATTGCCTCTAACACATCACCCTTTTGCTAATTTGGGGGCAATGAGCGCAATGGCGAAGTTTAATTTTTGATCTGAAGTTAATTTAGATAGGTCAGATTCTAGGGTTTCTAAATTTCCCAAAATCAAGGTTTGATCCATTAGACCCCTAATTTGGACTAGGTCTTAATGGTAAACTCCTAATGACTTAATTAGTGCACTAAGATTAAAACCAGGACTTGGGTTAGTCCTAATTGGCTATGATAACAACTTGGGTTGTTATAGACTCCCCCCTTAGAAACAATGTCATCCTTGACATCACTCAAGTAGAAAGGATAAATGCATGATAAAAGAAGAATGAATTGAATGATAAGAAGCTAAGGAAGATATCCGGATTCTCAAATAGTCTAGGATACTTTGCTCTCATATCAGATTCCTTCTCCCAAGTGGCTTCAGCACATAGGAAGTTCTTCCATTGCACTTTAACCATTGGGATGGAACAGTTTCTGAACTTCTTTTGGTCTCTCCCCAGAAATCTTACAGGCTCTTCAATTAATTGTAAATCTAACTAGATCACTATTGGAGGAATAAAGACTAGGTGATGGGGCTCACTTAAGCATTTTCTTAGAGATGACACATGGAATACATTGTGCACAGTAGTAAAATCTTCAGGCAGCTATAACTTATATGCTGCTGACCCAATTCATTTTAAGTTCTTAAATGGTCCAACATACCTCAGGCTAAACTTTCCAGCAACTCCAAAATAGTAGATGCCCTTCATATGACTGACTTTTAGGTATAGTAGATCTCTCTCTTGGAACTCTAGTGGATGATGACGGGTATTGTGATACTTGCTCTGCCTATCTTGAGCTGTCTTAATCCTTTGCTTAATGAGTCTTACCTTCTTGTTTATCTCTTCTGCTAAATCAAAGCCATATAGTTGAGCATCTCCTATTTTTGACTATGCTATTGGAGTGGAACACTTTCTACCATATATGTCTTCATACAGGGCCATCTTGATGCTTGTTTGGAAGCTATTATTTTAAGCAAATTCAACCAAAGGGATGTGATCTTCCCAAGAACCTGAGAAATCCAATATACAAAGACAGAGAAGATCTTCCAAAACCTGATTAACTCTTTCTGTTTGGCCATCTATTTGTGGGTGAAAAGTCATGCTCATTGCTAAAGTAGTGTCTAAATCTTGATGCACAGTCTGCCAAAATTTGGAAGTGAAACGATTGTCTCTATCAGATACGGTAGTCTTAAGAATATAGTGCAATTTAAATATTTCCTTGATATACAATTTTGCTAGCTTCTCAATGGAGTTCATTTGGCGGACTAGAATGAAATGCACTAATTTAGTGAGACGGTCGATGATAACCCAAACTGTATCGGCACCAGATCTTGCACGAGGAAATCCCATGACAAAATCTATAGATCTGTCTGACCACTTCCATTCTGGAATTTCTAATGGGAGCAGCAAACCACCTAGTTTCTAATATTTTGCCTTGACTAGATAACACAGTGGCATTTAACAACAAAATTTGCTACACTCTTCTTCATTCCTAGCCACCAAAATGACAGCTTCAGATCCTAATACATTTTTGAACTTCCTATGTGCACTTGATATCCTGAATTATGGCCTTCGATTAGCACTTCATGATGTATGGACTTAGGAATCCATAAACGATCTCCTTGATATGTAGCACCTTTATGAAAATGGAGATTAGTAAGGCAACCACTCTCAATTGCTTGTTTAAAGTTCAAATACTCTACATCCTTAATTTGGGATAAGGATACATCTATGTGGAAAGTGGGCTCAACATTACTCATTGAGTTCATTTCACTCAATAGGTCACTGCACACTAATTTGATATTCATTTTATGAAACTCTTCTTCTAATGGGCTTTCAGTGATAAGGGCATTAAGGGTAGCATGACAGCTCAGAGCATTAGCCACAATATTTACCTTTCTAGGATGATATTGAATGTTGAGGTCATAGTCACTGATTAATTCCAACCACTTTCTCTATTTGCAATTCAATTCCCTCTAGGTGAATATATATTTAAAGCTCCGGTGATCAGTGAAGATTGAGCATTGAATTCCATAGAGGTAGTGATGCCAAATATTTAGGGCGAACACTACAATAGCTAATTCAAGGTCATGGACTACATAGTTCCTTTCATTAGTTTTCAGTTGTTGGGAAGCATAGGCAATAGCCTTTCCTTTCTGCATTAATACAGCTCCCAACCCTATGCCTGAGGCATCAGTGTAGACTTGGTAGTTCACTCTTTCCTTAGGAAGAACTAGGACGGGGGTGGAGGTAAGCGCATCTTTTAATGTTTGGAATGCTCCTTTTCACAAGCTGGTGACCATTCAAATGGTACAGCCTTCTGGATGAGTTTAGCGAGTGGAAAGGCTATTTGAGAAAAGCCTCTCATGAATATGACATTCGCAGCTCTTCCAATATTGCCCTAAAATGACATTCGTGTTCCTTCTTCGTCTTAGAGTATATTAGAATATCATCTTTGAAGACGATGACAAATTTGTCAAGGTAGGGTTTCAAAACATGCTGCATTAAGTCCATGAAGATTGTGGGCGCATTTGTCAATCCAAATGACATCACTAACAACTCATAGTGGTTGTATCTAGTTCTAAAGGCTGTCTTTGATATGTCATAATCTTTCACCTGTAACTGGTGATATCCTGAGCGTAGATTGATCTTTGAGAATACTTTTGCTCCAGCCAATTGATCGAATAAGTTGTCAATGCAGACAACAGGTATTTGTTCTTTATGGTTACTTTATTTAGTTCTCTATAATCAATGCACATCCGCATTGACCCATACTTCTTCTTAACAAATAGAATTGGGGCTCTCGATGGGGAAGAACTAGGTCTGATAAGAGCTTTCTCTAGTAACTCTTGCAACTGCTTGTTCAGCCCCTGTAATTCTTTAGGTGCCATTCGATAAGGAGCTTTAGAGATTGGTTGGGTTCCTGGGATGATGTTGATTGCAAATTCTACTTCTCGTGTCGGTGAAAGACGGGGTAGGTCTTCGGGAAAGACATCAATGAAATCGCAAACGATGTGGTTCTTAGACAGGGGAATGTGTTCCTTTTTTTCTCCTAGTATTGTCACTAGGAAGGCGCTGCAACCATTACTCAATAACCTCTTAGCATTGACAACATTGATCAAAGAAGCTCTCGTACTAAAGTTTCCAATGAATGACTTAGCTTGTCTACCATCACCCAAGGTAATCTTTTTCTTCTAGCAGTTGATGGTGTCATCATGTTGACTTAGCCAATTCATTCCCAGAATAATAGCAAAATTAGCTATTAGCAAAACTACAAGCTTGGCTTTGAATTCTGTATCTCCAATAGGGATCTGTATCTTGCAGAATTGACGAGCTACTAATTGAGCTCCATATGGTAATCCTATGCTTAGAGGACTCGCTAGACGACATAATGGAAAGTTGAGAGATTTTGTCCAACTCTTGGAAATGAAGGAGTGACTAGCTCTAGTGGCAAATAATATGTTATAGGGTTTGTTATTTATGTAGATTGTACCTAATTACAGATGCAGTAATTCACTAGCTACTTCAAGCAAGTAATCTTGAAAATGTAGATTGGTTCAGCATCATGTACCTGAATCCACATTGTTATCCTTTGCCGCTTTAGTAGGGGTGAGACCATAAACACGTGTGGGACCAGTAGGCTGATTATTATAAGGTTGCCGGGTAGGTGGCCTCGGGGCATTTGGGATGGGGACAATGGATGTCTCACGCTGTTGACTATAAGGAGGAGGTGGTAGTGCTGGGCAGACTGCTACGGGAATTTGGAACAAATTGAAAACCTGTTAATGTTTGGAGTGATCAATCTGGTCTCTCGCAGATAGTAAGAATGACCTGGTCTCTCGCAGTTGAAGCAATTTCTGGTTCTATGGTAGCAGCATTCGTATGGGTGGGGACAACTGCAACCGTCGAAGAGATTTGATGAAGGAGCTTCTGCCTTGATTTGGTACACCCTAGCTCTCATAGGGTGCTCGTGCTAAAATTTGGTTGTCCCATAGCTCCATTTGGGCTCTGACGTTTCATCTAGCTCCATCATCTTAGCGGATTCTAGGAGTTCCACGAAGTTGGTCATGCAATGGGAGACAACCTGCCTTTGGATGGAGGGTCATAATCCACTCCAGAAATGGTGGCATCTGTCAAATTTGGTGGGGACAAGGTTGGAAGCGAACCTTGATAATCACCAAAACTCGAACTCGTACGTAGAAACTGAGCAGTTCCCTTGCTGCAGTTTGAGAAATTGATCTGCCATGGTATGCCTGGCGGAGGTGGGGATGTACTGAGTTTGGAAGGCTTCAATGAACTCATCCCAAGAAATGTCTTCCAGTTCTAAGTTGGCAAACAGTGTATGGCATATGTTATCCCACCAATACTCCACCTCATCTTGGAGGAGATGAGTTGTCAGACGAATCACCTCAGAGTCCGGACATTTAATGCTGGTAAAGTTCTTTTCCACCATCTTTATCTAGTTGACGGTGTCGATGACGGAGAGGATCCCGTTAAAGGTAAGAGGTCTGAGGCACAAGAAGCTATGTAGCAGTCCATCAGTGAACTGAACATGATGTTGGAATGAGTATTGCGCAACCAGGGTGGCTACAGGGTTTGAGTGGCTCTATCTCATTTGGGCTGTTAAAAGCTGCTCCATCCTTTCTGCTTGTTACCCCTGAACTTTTGCCATCCTTTTGGCTTACTTATTATGGGAGTCCATCATAATTTTAACTACTTCCAGCAAGGTGTTTACCTTGCTGGAGGAACTGCCGAATGCGGCAGATGAAGGGCTCTGTCCCAGATTCATTCTCATACTAATCTGAGTTTTAGAAAATGATAGCCCAATTAAGAGTTTATGAAAATGAAATATGATAACTCTTGCAGTACTAATTTAAATTTGAAATACTTAACGTAGGAAGATATAATAGATAGAATGGACTAAAATGCGATGACATCTATCCAATATATTTTGTAGTGAAAGCACGATAGAAGTCTTCGAAGGTAGCCTCTCTCCACATTCCTTTGCACCTGTGGGTGAGTGCCCATGAGGTGACAACCCACAAATCTTCGGCCTGATCATGAAGGAGGAGAGATATATATTATAGAGACTCGAACATCGTCTGGACAATCAATTGCTTCCAACTCGAAGGTCACCCATTTCAGCCACTCCTTGGCCAAAACTGGGAGGTCAAATCCCCTGAAGATGCCATGCTAGAGTAGTCGGTCTAGTACTCGGATGCCTGGCTTCGATACCCCTTCTACATATCTCTTGTACCTCTGATTGAACTAGGAGACATACTCCCACATGGCCTAGAATTGCCAATAATACCACCAAATTGACATCCTTGAGTGTCAAATGATTTCATAAGTTAAATTAGTTTAGTTATATCTTCTTGATTTTCCTTAGTCTATGTTATTTATACTTGAGCATTTTATTTTACCTATATATGTATTTCTCATTCTTATACCTCTTTATTCTGAGCATGATATTATAGTAACTTGGATGTAAACAATAATGTTTTTATTTAGTGACTATTTTGTCAGAAGAATCATCCATTAAGTAGAGAGGAATGCAAATTCCAATCTGACATCTTATGGAATTCTCTGATACCAACATGTGGCGCCCCACCCCTTAATCCACAAGATTAAACAAGGGGTGGTGTGACACTTTGGCAAAACCCCCACTTAAGATTGGATTAGGTGTAAACCTTAATCCACTAGTAAGGAAGAGATGATCCATTGCATATATGCTTTAAACTTAGTCATGAATCAAATACAAAATCAGAGTGCGGAAGCAAAGTAAGGCTAATGTACATCTAATTCACCACAATAAATAAGGAAAGTGCAACATACAACTCAAAATATAAAGTATAGTAAAGAACAATATAGTCAAAGGTATATGTATTATTACAACATTAATTAAGTTTAAATGAAATGGAAAGAAAACACTCATCCTCACCAAAAATAGAAAAGATCTAAATAGCTTTTGGTTCTACCTATTGCTCCTCCTCAAGATAAGGCCCCTCTTCTTCAGCACCAAGCTCCTCAAACCTATCTGATTTTAACATTATTAGTTTCACAATGCTAGGGCCCCAACCAACAAAAGAAAAAAAAAATTATTAGACAATTGTCTTAGTCCATTTTAGGCTGAATATTTTTCATAAATTATTAATGTCACCATTTTACTTAAGCAAAACCAAAATCCTAACCACCATAAGAGCAGTAAGCATACAAGGAGAATGATAAATTATAAATACAGCATTTATAGCTAAATAAGATTTGAGGCAAAAAGTCACACCTCAAAGTAAGCTAAGCAAGGACAGGCATACATGTGTAATACAGTAAGTAAAAGTACTGAAAGAAAAGTTTAATCCTAAATATGTTGATGATCATTTGACATATGCTGATTTAGAACAATAAATCTAAAAGTGTTACATATAGTAAGCAGCAAAATCTAACATCCTATAGGTATGTATAAGTAAGCAGGTAAGTAAAGTAAAACTGACTGAAATAACATGCATCATTAAAATAGTAAGTAGAAAACTGAAACAGAAGAAGGTATGTATAACTGTTATATCAAAAAAATTGGCCAATCGTGCCCAGCATAATTCTTAAGACCTTTCTAGGCTAGAGCAAACATAAATTTTCAAAGCCTTTCTGGGCTAGGGAAGACATAACAGAATAGTAGAACTGAAAAGATAGTAAATACAAATGCAAAAATATTTTAGTTATATTACTTTTGTTTCTGTGGACACATCCAAAAGTAAATGAGGAGTCAAGTACATCTGTAAGACTATACAGGTTCCAAGCTTAACACACACTACTCAATGAGTAATGTTAAGCATACTTATTACTCCTTACCCCTATCCATTAAGGTAAATATGCAGTAGAATCTACCAGAATATAATTGAACCCAAGGCAACTGTTGTACTAATTATTCTAAGTTTTCATTTTATGCACAAAGTTCTCTTACATGACATCTTCAAGGGAATAATTTCAAAGTACAAGAAATGCGTAGCACAAATAGTTCAGCAATAAGCAAGGGACTCTTCTGCACATTGTGACACTATTGTTGTCTAATTAACCTATCTAACTATTCCACTTTATACAAGTTCAGTGTGGCGCCCCACCCCTTAATCCACAAGATTAAGCTAAGGGGTGGTGTGTCACTCTGGCTAACCCTTCGCTTATCATTGGATTATCATGAAATCCACAATCCACATAAAAAGGGAAGGAGTAAGCACAGAATCAAATATCAGTCACTATCTAATAAAAACATACAGAGTGCGGAAGCAATTTAAAATGAGAAATATCCAAACATCATAATATAAATAGTAGAGGTTATAACTCAGAATAATCAGCTTAGTAATCCAAACACATAGTCAAGGGTACCTATATTATTACATCAATTTAAAGTTTAAGTAATGAGAGTAAAATACGCTCATCCTCACTTATAATTAACTATGCAACTTCTTCTAAAAGCTCCTCCTCTGGATAAGGCTCCACTCCTAGCTCCTGATCATCTAACTGAAGAGGATCTACCATTGTCAGTTTCACAATGTAGGGCCCCAGCCAAAAATAAAGAAAAATCTTGTGTTAGACAATTGTCTAAGTACATTTTGAGCTGATGAGTTTCATGTATTTTATAATATCACCATTTTACATTTCTAAGCCACAATTAAATTAAAAATGAGAGCAACTAGCAATACAATAAGAAATGAAAAAGCTTTAAACAACATTTATAACTTTAAGCAAAAAAGAGGCTAAGACATGCCTCAAATATAAGCTAAACAAGGCAGGGCATATATAAACTAAATAAGTGCTGGAAGAAAATACTATATCCTAAACATGCTGGTGATCAAAAGAAATATGCAAATTAAAGTAACTGAACTCAGCAATGATACATATAAATAGTAGTAAAATTCTAACATCCTAAAATATACATAAGCAGAACAAAGAATAGCTGACTGAATAAAAATACTGAAGAGTAAACAAAACATCAAAACTGAATATATATAAATATCTGTGTACTAACTGCCATACAAAAAAGAGCTAATCTAGCCCACTGAATATCAAAAAGATCCTAGTGTTAACAAAGAGACTAGGCATAAAATTATATACCCCTAGTGTCATCAAGGAGACTAGGCAAGATATATAGAGTTTTCTCCTAGTGTCATCAAGGAGCCTAGGAAAGAAAACACAACAAATCTTCTCTTAGTGTCAACAAAGAGACTAAGCAAAGAAGATATAAGCAAGGTCTTCTCCTAACATCAATAAGGAGACTAGGCAAAGAAGACATAACTGAGAGGTAGCTATAACACATACAATTATTATCTTTACTCAATCACTTTAATATTTCCATAAGGAATCTAAGGAGTCTTTATATTTTCCTAAAATTTTATTTATGCATCAAAAATCTTACATGATATACTCAAGGAAATATGGCAAAAAAATCATGGAATGCGTAGCACAAAATATCAACAGTAAGCAAGGGACTCTACTAATATGGTGATATCATTTATTTTCTAATTTATCCTTTCTAACTATTCAAAGTTACACAAGTTCAGGATCATCATTTTCCTACTATTGAGTGTAACTTAGAAACTTATCCTTATAAGTTAAAAGGATTAGAATTGATCAAGTTCTAATCTAATTCAATCAAATTACGACTATAGTTTAAATCAATAAATCATACATCTTAGTTTTGTGAATTTAGACGTTCTATCTAAGATCTGATCAAGATCTTCTAAACTATAGATTATTGATTAATCACCATGAGATTGGGCTTAATCACATAATCCAATGGATAAGACAAAAGATCTAAATTTCATTCTAATGGTGATCTACTTATTATGGCAAATCCTATTAAGTAGTCAAACTTAATAGGATCAATCTCCTATCCTAAAATTAAGTTAAAAGACAAAATAATCAGAATAAGTTGTAAAATTTTAGAAATTAATAAAAACTAAGGTTTCATTCATTGAATAACCCCATTACTTAATGAATGAAATCTAACCTAGGATCTAGCCTTAATCTTAGGAATAACCCTAATGTGAGGTGTTGAATTACCTAAGGAAAATGCTTAGAGGAATTTTAGGGATTTTATCAAATTTGACATAATAGCTAATTTTACTCACTTAAATGATTCTAATATAGTTATAATACCTGTTTTATTGACTTAGAAGATAATCTAGGAGTTAAAGATGCTTAGCCTAAATTTTGGGCAAAATGACTATGTTGCCCCTACTTAAGGGTCTAAAAAGTTACTTTTTGATTTAGGGCTCCAAATTAGGATTTCTTACTGTCAAATAATTCTTTATTATCTAACATGAAGATAGACAGTAAGCACACCAAATAGGTCATATAGGTCTAAATTAAAGTTTTTTATCTAAGGGGTATTTTAGTGAGTTGCACTTAATGAAATCTAAATTTTATATAGTTTACTATTGGTTGTTGTTCAAGGACTCTATAGAATCTAAGAACACTAAATTCTAAGGTCTAATGAATTATTTATAGCCATTTGAATTTCTAAGAAAAAATTTGGTAATTTCCTAAATAAAGAGGGGTCAAGAAGCTCTAACTCTTTCATTTGGTGTTCAAATTCAGCAAACTTAGTGGCTATAGCTTTCCTATATCACACTGAGTATTTTGACTGGTAGTAGACCCAAATTGGACCTCAATTGGCCAAGATATGACCTACTTATAATTAGGGTTATTTTGGTCATTTTTTATTTTTTTAGAGTTCAAAACCAAAATATTTATTTAGATTATTGTAGGCACTAAAATTCTAAGCTATCTAGCACTTTAAAATTTTGAATTTGGAGTCCAGATGATAAGTTATGATCAATTTAAATTTCTGGCCGCTGAGGCGCGCTGTAGCGCACCGTGGCGCCCTTTAGTGCGCTGCCAAAAATTGCATTTTTAAGCGCTACAATGCGCTATAATGGTCCCTACTCAAAACTTTGGTGCTGGAGCGCGCTGTAGCGGGCAAAAATGCAATTTTCAGCGCTATGGCGCGCTATAGCGAACCCGAATTCGAAACATGGGGCGCTGGAGCACGCTGTAGCGGACCCAAAATTTGAAACTTTGGGCGCTGCAGTGCGCTCGAGCGCTAGACGGTGATTTTGCCTGGCTAAAACAGCAATGGGTCAACTTTTGGGCTCGATTACACTCAACCTAGAGCACTTCACGTGTGATGCCTTATACCGTTGGAAAGCTCTTTCCGAGACCTTTCCATTGGTACCCAAATCAGCACCAAAACATTAAGTTATCAATACAAATGGTGGGTTAAACGACTAGGTGTACAGAAATTCATATTAGCAGATTTACATATCATCCCCCATTATTTACAGATTTCTATAATTTTGAGTTCCTACATCTTCAACATAGCTTTATAGATGCATAACTAAGGTAACACAGATTCTTAAACATACAATTGAGCATTAAAATGAAATGAAATAGCCATTGGATTAACCAATGGAGGGAAAGGGAGTACCTTGGTCTTGTAAATGGGGGTTCCTTTTATGGATCCTTGGGAACTTGAGAATTTGAGAGGCTGGGAACTTCTCTTTAATAGCTAGCACCACAAGAGTAGGAAGTGGGGGAGAGCTTCAGCTGGGCAAAGGAGGAAGAAGGGGAGCTCAAAAGCTGTATTTTAAGGAGGATGAGAGGGGGAACAAGGCTCCATTAAGAGCCTTCCCATCAGCATGGATGGGAAGAGGATGACAGCATTTCACTTGAGTGCATGGGATGGGAGGAGAAAAGAGGGAAATAAAATATTTTGATTAATTTAAGAAATAAATTCTAAAAATAAAGATAAATTCAGATTTTATAAATGTGTTCCGAAAAATCTCAAAAATTCACCCCAAACTAATTTGGGGGTGAGGAACGAAATGACGAAATCGGATTTTGATTTCGACAATGATTTATTTTTTCTTATTTTTTAATTAATTTAAATATATTAAATATTCAAGAAAATTAAACATTCTCCGAAAAATCCCAAAATTTCACCCTTGACTAATTTGAGGGTGAGGATCGTAACAGTGAAGTCAGATTTTAATTCTGACGAGTATTTAAATTTCTTATTTGTTAGGGTATTTAAATATTATTAAAATATTCGTCAAATTTCGATGACTTTCGATTGTCTTGAAAATATCACCCCTAGCTATTTTTGGGACAATGAGCGCAATGGTGAAGTCTGATTTTTGATCGGAGGTCAACTTAAATCAGTCAATTTTCAGGGTTTCTGTATTTTCCAAAAATCAGGATTTGATCTATTTCACTCCTGATTTGGACTAGATCTTAGTGGATGACTCCTAATGACTTGATTAACCCTTTGGATCAAGATTAGGATAAAGATTAGTCTTAATTGACAAAGGTAATAACTTGGGTTGTTACATTCATGATCTCCAATTCATACTATTGAGTGTAACTTAGAAATATGGTTGTATATGTTACAAAATATTAGGACTAGCTAGGTCCTAATATGATTAAATCAATGTCAACTAAGTAAGTCAAATAAGAAATCAACATGACCTATTTAATGAATTTAAATGTCCTAGACTAAGAGCTAATCAAAATTTACCAAGTCTACGTATTATGATTTAAATACCACGAGTTAGAGTTAAGCACATAATCCAAAGGTAAAGTCTAAGTATCTATGGTTCAAATTCTAAAGTGAACTAATGATTAAGGCAAATCCTATTAAGCAAAGTCAATCTTAATAAGATGATTCTCCTAATCTTAAACTAGAGTTATAAGATAAATAATCAAAATTAAAGCATGAAAATCTAGAAACTAATAAAATCAAGGATTCATTCATTGATAACCCTGCTATTCAATGAATAAAATCTAACCTAATATCTATCCTTATTCCTAAGGAGTCGATCTTAAGGTGAAGTGGCAATTCCTAATGAGCTCCTAATGAAAATACTTAGAGAGATTCTAAGATATTATGGAATTTATTTTCATTTGTTATTTTTATTTAATTTAGAAAGTTAAGAATAAATTTTAGCTAAGTAAGACATATTAACCTTACATAGGGATTTTTAAGCCTTTATGGGGGATTTTAGGCAATTATTCAAACTTTGAGTTTTAAGAGTAAAATTGATCCTAAATCAATTCTATTACTATATTTAGTGATTTAAAAGAAATTTTAAGGGTTAATGATACTTAACCTAAATTTTAGAAAAAATGTCAATTGTGCCCCTACTTAAGGATCCAAAAAGCTACTTTTTGATTTAAGGTTTCAAATTAAATTTTATTACTACCAAATGACTCCTTACTATCTATCATCTTACTATCTATCATCATGATGATGATAGACAGTAAGTACACTCAATTTAGATAAGAAATGGGTCCAATAGGTCCAAACTAAGAAATTTGACCTAAGGGGTAATTTAGTAATTTGTAGCTAATGAAATCTAGATTTTTGTGCAGTTTATTGATGCTTGCTATTCAAGGATTCCATTGAGTCCAAAAATACTAAATTCTGATATCTATTGGATTAGTTATGATGATTTCAGGAATTTTCTAAGATTAAGAGGGGTCAAAAAACTAACTTTTTTATTTGATATTCAAATTCAGCAAACTCAATGGCTGTAGCTTTCCTATATCACACTGAGTATTTTAACTGGGAATAGACCCAAATTAAACTTCAATTGGTCAAGTTATGATCTAACTAGGGTTTGGGGTATTTTGGTCAACTTAGGGTTTCTAAAGTTCAGAACTTAAATTTTATTTCAGTGTATTATTGGCACTGAATTTCTAAGCTAGATAGCACCTTGAATTTTTTGATTTGGAGTCTAATTGACTAAGATATGGACTAATCAATGTATAGGGTTTTAGGGGTCATTAGTGAGGGTACCCAAAAGTCATTAGGCATCATAATGATCAAATAGTAAAACTAATACTATCAAAGTATTCCTGATGTTTTCCCAATCACTTTAAGACCCATATTGTCTAGGTTTGGGTCACTAGGTAAAAAATTATGAGGGTTTGAAGTTTTGAAAATTTGTAAGTGGAGGACCTAAAATATCACTACGTCAAATAGGTGTCCTATGGGAAAGTTAATATCACCATAATATTCCTCTCATTTGTTTTAGCAAAATCAGATATATATTTGTTATATTTGGATTTATGGATTAGAACTTATGAGGGTTTAAAAGTTCTCTGAATTAATTTAATTTAATTAAAGCTTACTGTCCAAATTAATTTATCTATTAGAATAATATTAAAGTAACATTTAATAATAAATAATTTATTTTAAATTAAATAGCAGGCCCCACAATTTAAATTAATCTATTCTTAATTTATTTTATCTGATGCAGTGGGTCCCACTAGAACCGATACGCGGCATTCATCCGATGACGCGAGACAAGAGCGTGACCCACGTAGGACGCGTGGATGTGTCGCGGAAGCGCGGGTCACCTCGGGTGGGTCCCACGGCTCCCGACAAAGGTGATAGTCGCGGGCCCCATGACAGTGCAACGGCTGGAGCAGGCCACGTGTCAGTCGACGGAGCCAGCCATGCATTTGTGCAGGCCCCACATGTTGAACCGCGCTGCAAAATGGGGGCCCCACTACCAAGCCAGTGACCCGCTCGCACAGGTCGCGCTCGGGTTGACCTGGCCTAACCCAAAAATCTTCGCCTCCCTCACTCGCGTAGTGCAGAGATTAGGGCAGAGGAAAATGGGGTCGCATCGATGGTGGCTTGGACGAGCCCACATGCCATTGGATCCTAAATGACGACCTCATTCAAATGGTGTGCGGGACGAATGCAGAGGCACAGCATGGCTCGAGCTAACCCTAACCTTAGTCCCTAAGTTGCTGTGGAAGATTTTGGGTAACGGTAAATACTGTTCCCCATACCCAAAATTCGATCGAGTGACTATACTTGAATGCGATCATGAGTAATAACTTGACAATTAACAATATGGAATAGTGATTCACAATGAGATTGAAAGCAATTAAGTAAGCGTTAGGGTAATCGGGGTACCTGGAAATGGACGGTTCTAGAGGAGGTAGGGTTCGGAGAGCGTCGGCAGGGCTCCAATTCTCGCAAACTGAGTCTTTTGAGTGTAGACTAGGTCCTTAATGGCACCCTGGCGAAGGTTGTGAGGCCGGGGAGCACTAGTTGGGCAAGCAAGGCGGTGGGAGAGCCACGTGGAGGGGAGGCGGAGATTAGAGGGAGAAAATGTTTGGACCGTTTGATCGATCGCTCGATCGAACGGTCCACGCTGATCGGGCAGGCGGATCCGATTAACGGGATCTGACCTGCGAGTATAGCGAATCCGACCCACAGACACAAGCTGCATCCGACCCGCTAATGAAAGCGGGTCCCACCCATCAAGAATTATTAAATACTTAATTTCATATTTTAATATTTATTTCCAAAATTAATTAAAGTTAATTAAACATTTTTCTAAAAATTTCCAAATATTCACCCCTAGCTAATTTTAAGGTCGTAAAATTATTAAAATTAAGGGTGAGTGATGCAACGGTGAGGTCAGATTTTTATTTTGATGAGTATTTTATTTTCCTAATTTTTGGGGTATTTAAATATTATTAAAATATCGACCAAATTTTGATGACTTTCGATTGCCTCCAAAACATTACCCTTAGCCAATTTGGGGGCAATGAGCGCAATGGCGAAGTTCAATTTTTGATCCGATGTCAATTTAGATAGGTCAAATTTTAAGGTTTTTGGATTTCCCAAAATCAGGGTTTGATCCATTTGACCCCTGATTTAGTTAGGTCTTAGTGGTGAACTCCTAATGACTTAATTAGTGTACTAAGATTTAAATCAGGACTTGGATTAGTCCTAATTAGCTAGGGTAACAACCTGGGTTATTACATAGATAAATTATCAAAATACATTTTAGGCTAATTTAATGGAAACTGAATATTTAAGATATTACATTTAAGGAATTTTTAAATAATCAAGAGGAGCAACAAGCCACAAGAAATAGGAAAGTTATAAATTAACATTTATAACTAAACAAAGTAAAGTATATAAATTAACATACCTCAATCAGAAGTTGTAATAAGGTTAGGCAGTAAATATACAAATGACTGAAATGTACTGAAAGTAAACTCATCCTAACAAGCTTATAATCATATGAATACATGTTGATTTACATACCAAAATTCTGCACTAAATCATAAAAGAATTGAAATAAGACTAGCATCATAAATATGCAAATACTGAACTAAAATGAACTGCAAAAGCATACAAAAATAGTAAAAATGCATGTAAAACATATGGCTAAATAAGCCACTAAATTGAGGAGAGTGTGTTAAGCTTGGGACCTATTTAGCCTTGCAGACGTGCTTGACTCCTCAGTTATTTCTGAAATTATCCATAGAAATAAAAGTAAAATAACTAAAAGATGTTTGCATAGCATTATCTGCCTCTTCAATCATACAGTATTATTGTGATATGTTTGCCATTACCCATAAATGATATGGGGATGGATATACATATATTGGGCCAGATTGGCCAATTCTCCTGATATAGCAGTTATACGTTCATTTACAGTTTTTCAGCTTACTGTTTATTATGTTATTGATGCATGTTATTTCAGTCAGCTGTTGTGGTATTATTTTACCTGCTCACTTGTATAGATACATGTATAAGATGCTAAACTTTACTGCTCATATTATATGTACCATTTTCAGATTTATGTGTCAAATTAGCATATGTTATATGATCATCAGTATGTTAAGTTTAGAATTTTCTTTCAGTACTTTTAACTATTGTATTATACATGATAGACTGTAAATACACGTCTGTGCTTGCACGCAAGTGTACGTGGTCTGAAGTAATAAGTGGAAAGTGTGACTTTCTGTGAATTTATCGAACCACAAAGAATTGGTTAATTTGGCATTAAAGTATATTTATTCTCATTAATGTTTAAGCTATAGTGTATATTGGTTGGTTGGTCGAAAAATTAGCATGAATATTCACTAAGTAAATAACAAGATTTAAAGAAAGAGGAGAGTTGGGCCCATCCCACATGCAATGATACAATACTTGTGTGGCTTTATTTCTCAAGCTTTATCATTTAGTTTAATTGAAATCAAGTTCACATTATTGTCCTTTAGTCTAGCTCAAAGGCTTACAAGTTCATATCTCGTGCACAAAATGAACTCACATTCGGTTCTACTTTAGCACAAAGATTCTTGTAAGATTCTTGAGAATTAAAGTTAATTCATTTTCTCCTTATTTAAGAAGAGTTTAAATTTTCTTAAATCTCAAGATCTCACAAGCATTGATTTTCCACTACGAGCATCACTTCGCATCTCATATAGTTGAGATGAGAGAATCACATGTTGGGCTCAATGACTATGTCACTTAGTTCATAAGCACTCAACACTTCATTTCTCAATCTCAATTATGTGGAGCTAAGGAGCTCAAATAGTGGGTCTTAACATCACTTGCATCAACTCTTTGGTTGAGCTTAGATTGAGGTGCATTAAGCTCAAGATCCTTCTCACATGGTTCTAAGCATCCATGCACTCAAAATCTAGCATCCCACCAAAGGTGAGCTAAGGAGCATAAAACTATTAGATCTTGGATTCTTTAGTTCTTTTCTTATAAACACATCAAGACTAATTTAATAAAAATTTCTTAGTAAGACATTTAAATAACAATTACATCTTGCTTGAGGGAAAACATTCACACAATAATATTACATCATGCAAAATGGGACTTCATCCCAACCCTCCCCAAGGGGAGTTTAGCTACTTATTATACAAGAAAATAAGTAAAACACATACATAGCAAAAGACCCTTTCATGGTTACTAAAAAGAAAATACAAGATTGAGTTTAGAAGATACTAGGAATGCTCCGTAAAGGTTCTCCGGGATTCTTCTTCTCCTTCTAATTACCTTCTCCTTAGGATGTTAGTGCTGCCTTCTTCCTCTTCTCCCTTTGCAAAAAGCTTGCTTTGTCACCCTTGGGGAGTTCTCTCTTCCTTTGGCTCTCCTCTTTACTTAGGCAGTTCTTGCTAAAATTGTGAACCCTCCTCTAATCAAGAGGAGGGTATTTATAGGAAGGGGGGGCTACATGCTCCTCCTCATAAGCAATCAGATTTCTCCTTTAAAAATACTGAATTCATTATTGCATTAATTTTTAATTTAGGGTGAGGTGACAATAATCCCATTTTTTAGCCACACATCACCTCAAAGCTTTACAAAAACGGCTGCTGCAGGATATGGTGGCTGGAGACAACATTCAGGATGAGGTCATGTCTCCAGCCGCATTAAATGCTCTGACTAGAAAAAAATTTGGCGGGCCACTGCAGCGCGCTGTAGCGCCCTGTAGCGTGATGCTGCATGCCTTGGTTCCAAGTAATTCTAGCCAAGTCCTCCACTATAGACCACTGCAGCGCGCGACCGCGCGCTGTAGCGGGGAATTCTGCGAAAAATACTGTTCAATTAGTTTTTTTTTTCCGATTGTATAGAGAAATATTTCCGTGGCCGACCGCTACAAACAGCACGCGACCGCACGCTGTAGCGGGGAATTCTACAAAAAATACTGTTCAATTAGTTGGGCAGCCCGAATTATTTAGCCAAGTCTTCCGCGATACACCGCTGCAGCGCGCGACCGTGCGCTGTAGCGGTGAATTCCACAGAAAATACTATTCAATTAGTTGAGCCCCATTTAATAATCATAAATATTTCCGCGATACACCACTGCAGCGCACGACCGCGTGCTGTAGCGGTGAATTCCGCAGAAAGCACTGTTCATTTAATTGAGCCCCCATTTAATAATCATAAACATTTTCGCGATAAGCAGCTACAGCGCGCGACCGCACGCTGTAGCGGTGAATTCCGCGAAAAATACTATTCAATTAATTGGGGAACTATTTAATATGGTTTAAATGTTTCCGCTGCAGCCCGCGGCGGCACGCGACCGCGCGCTACAGTGCACTATAGCGGAATAATTTGTTATATTTTTATAAAATTAAAGAAATGCCCTAGAACTCCTTTGGAATCCATTTCCTAAAAAATATATAGAAATTTGATTTAGAAACAGCAAAAAATATCTTAAATAAATGAATTTTTCCCTTTTATTTTAGATGTAATTTATGGATTCATCAATACATGTAGGCGTTCCTTATTTTGTTGTTAGAGGTGTGCTTTTGCCTCACCTGTTGTTTAGTTATAAATGTTATATTTATAACTTATCATGTTTCCCTTGTATGCTTACTTGCTCCAATGCTAGATAGATGTTTTATTTGGTATAGAGTAAAATGGTGATATTAACAAATGCTTAATAATTTACTTGTCTAAAATGTACTTAGATATTTTGTCTAACAAGAATTTTCTTTATTGGCTGGGGCCCTGGCATTGTGAAACTGACAATGTCAGGCCTTGAGCAGTTTGAGGAGATAATGCCTGAAGATGAATCATACATAGAGGAGGTGTAACAGCTTAGACCAGAGGATATTTAGCTGTCTTTTATTTCATAATGAGGATGAGAGTTATTTATTTTATTTCATTATCTCTAATTAAAATGATGGAATAATACAGGTTCTGTGACTGCTTTATTATTTTCTGAGCTATCTTATTTTACTTTATGTATGATGCATGATGAATGATGTAGCCTTTAATTTTCAAATACTTCTGCACTCTGTATATATAGATGTAGTGACTGATTCTCTTATTTATACTAAGCACATCCTTCCCTCAGTAGTGGATTGTGGATCTTACATAATCCAATGTTGAGTGAGGCATTTGCCAGAGTGACACTCCACTCTTAGCCCAATGATTGTGGGCTTAGGGAGCAGGGCACCATAGTTGGTATCAGAGACTTCCATAAGATGTCAAATTGGGATTTGAATTCCACTCTACTTAATGGATGATTCTTCTATCAATTAGTCATTAACTAAATACATGAGTTACATCCAAGCACCATAATCATAAGCTCAAATAAATAAGAGTATGGAAATGGAAATGTATGCACAAGTAGCATATCAGTAAACTAAAGTAACTAGAAAATCACTAGACGTACAAGGATGACCTAAGGTGGCGACACCAACAATTTGAAGATATGTGGGAATATATCGTCCAACTTCATCAGCAGCATGAGAGGTATATAGAAGGAGTGTCTGACCCCGAAGTCCGAATGCTGGACCAACTACTCCAACAAAGTGTATTCAGGGGATACGATCACCCCGTTGCAGCCATGGAGTGACTGAAGTAGGCAAATTTTGTATTTGGAATTTTTAACTGCCCATACAATATTAGGATCCCCATTGTATCCCACCTCCTACATGACAGAGCCAAGGATTGGTGGAGCATCACCCTACGAGCACTCGCTCATCGGTGTGAAGGATTGCAAAGGGAGGTCACCTATGCGGACTTTCGCCGTGCTTTTACTACCAGATATATTGGATAGACATTTTAGCTCTTATTCACATGCTACTGTTTCACATTATACATCTTATACCTTAAAATTTTAAAATAAATGTTGGAGTTAGAATTGAACTATTATTCTTACATTACTTGACCTGGATATCTAGGAATACTACTATACAAGCATGTCACGATACAACTTTTTCGCCCACTTTGAAGATACGTGGAAGTTCGACGTTTACTTGGTAAAAATATACGGAAGAGAAGTCCGAGGGGTCTCCCCGGCAAGAGCCAGTGTTTTGGAAAAAATGCTAGAATATGTTGTATACCGGGGACTGGACTTCCCCATCCTAGCTAAGGAGTGGTTACAAAGAGTGACAAAAGTGTTCGACAATCTAGAATACCCATATTGCATTCGACTCGACATCATCAACATCCTCCTCCAAGACTACGCAGAGGAGTGGTGAGCTCGCAAAGTGTGGATATTTGAGCGTGGGTCTACTTGCTGCCGATAAGAAATAACCTACGCTAACTTTTCCCAGATTTTCACTAAAAAATACATATGATAGACTCTATATTTTTCCAGTTGTTATTTTTTATTATCTGATGTTCCATCTACTATTTACAATGATGTATTTTTCATCTTTCATTTATGATTAATAAAAAGAGATAGAATGTTATGATCTCCTATTTCTAAAATGTGCATTGTTCTTAATTCAGATTTTAGTGAAATACAATGAATCCCAAATAGAGCCCATCTCCTACTCCTTCCAGCTACTCATCCAGTGAGGTGAATGCCTTACTAGAAGCCATCAAAGTAATGGTGGAATCCCACCAAAAATAGGCAAGATCCAGTAAAAAACAGGCTAAGAAGACCGCAGATGCTCAGGCCAAGCAGGCCAAGCAGATAGAACGGTTGCTGGTGGCTCAAATAAGCCAGAACCGCGCTGCGGTAGAAGTTGCACCAACAATACATTACTCCCATCAACATCACATTTAGTCTGTAGAAGGACTGCTGCACAGTTTCCTCTGCTTGAGACCGCCCACCTTCAATGGGAGTCTCTCTGCAGTCAACACAGCCACCTGGATAAAAATGGTGGAGAAGAACCTGATAAGCATAAAGTGCCCTGACTCAGAGGGGGTCTGTCTCACTACCTACCTCCTACAAGACGAGGCCGTGTACTAGTGGGACACCACCCGTAGCACACAGTTTGTCAAGGTACCATTAGAGGACATCACATGGGATGAATTCATTGAGGTCTTCCAGTCCGGCTTCATCCCTTTATCTGCCAAACATCGCTTGGGAGACATGTTTTTGAAGTTACAACAAGGTGACCGATTTGTAGCTGCATACGAGGCAGAGTTTGGTCACCTTGCCAGGTTTTCTAATAGCTTGATTCCTACTGAGCCAGACCACTGCCACCATCTTTTAGAGCGGCCTGCGACCCTCCATTAGGAGCCAAGTATTCCCTTTCCACATAATAGACTTCATGGAGCTACTTGAAACTGCCAAGGTAATAGAGCAGGACCATGCCAGGGAAGGACCCAAGAGGATTATCGAGTCCACAACATTTCAGCAGATTCTCCCCAAACGAGCCAGGGTATACCAGCTCGAGGTCGAAGCTCCCCCTACTGATCCGTTCAATGGTTGCACAAAACCACACCCGTATGGTCGGTGTTACCACGGAAGTCATATCTGCTTTAAGTGCGAATGTCCAGGCTAAAGATTCTACCACTGTACGACTACGAAAACAATTGATGGATATCAAATCGATCGTTCCAAGCGCCGCCAAGCCATTTACTTGTTTTAGAAGCCTGTGGCAACTCATCCAGCACCACCCTCTACTCCAACTATGAGGCGCGAGACAGTTAATGTCCCTCGCCCAAATGCACCTTGACCACCTCCATGACAGACCTATAACAACAGGCCTGCCGGTCCTGCACGTGTATGCACCCTCACACCAGTTGAGGCTGCTGAAGACAATCACGTGGTATCAGGTACACGCTCTCGAATCTCTTTTATCTCCATAATTGTTACTTGCTTTATGTAGTTAGTAATTAATTACCTCTACAATTAAGTTTAATTTGCATAAATAACAAACCCTGTAACATTCTATTTGACACTAGAGCTAGTCATTTCTTTGTGTCTGATGGCTGGGCAAAATCACTTAACCTACCCTTGTATCGCCTAGCCAATTCTCTTAATGTTGGGTTACCTTCTGGAACCCAATTGCCAGCTCGCCAATTCTGCAAGTTACAAATTCTAATTAAGAATGAGAAGTATGAAGCCAAGTTAGTAGTTCTCTCAATAGCCAACTTTGATATAATATTGGGCATGAATTGGCTAAGCCAACATAATGCCACTATCAACTGCACAAAGAAGAAGATCACCTTGGGTAGTGGTGGTATAGCCAGATCCTTTATTAGTAACCTTAGCACTCATGACTCACTAATCAATGCAACAAAAGCAAAAAGATTAGTTTAAAAAAGCTGTGATGCCTTCCTAATAACAATACTATGAGAAAAGGAAGAAGGTGTTTCCTTATCTGAGAACCCCATCGTTCATAAGTTCACCAACATTTTTTTAGAAGATCTACCTAGTTTTCCTCCTATACAGGAATTGGAATTTACAATTGACACCGCTCCAGGAATGTAGCCCATCTCTAAAGCTCCTTACCATATGGCGCCCAAGAAATTGTAGGAGTAGAATAAATAGTTACAAGAACTGCTAGAGAAAGGTCTCATTAGGCCAAGCTCGTCACCTTGGGGAGCACTGGTACTATTCGTAAAGAAGAAAGACGGTTCTATGCGTATGTGTATTGACTACCGTGAACTGAATAAAGTCACAATCAAAAACAAGTATCCATTGCCGCACATAGATGACTTATTCGATCAATTGGCAGGAGCCAAGGTATTTTCTAAGATTAATTTACGATTGGGCTGCCATCAACTACAAGTCAAGGACTCATATGTTGAGAAAACAGCCTTCAGGACTCGTTATGGACACTATGAGTTTTTAGTGATGTCATTTGGGTTGACAAATGCACCTTCGGACACTACGAGTTCTTAGTGATGTCATTTGGGTTGACAAATGCACCTTCGACATTCATGAACCTAATGCAGCGCATCCTTAAACTATACCTTGATAAATTTGTTATCATTTTCATTGACAACATCTTAATATATTCCAAGAACCGAAAAGAGCACAAAGATCACTTAATAATAGTGCTAGAATAATTGCGTGACCATAGACTTTATGTTAAATATTCCAAGTGTGAATTTTGGCTCGATTCAGTAGCTTTTCTAGGGCATGTGGTAGATGCCTAAGGTATTAGAGTCGATCAGAACAAAGTCAACACTATACAGAATTGGGTTCAACCCAAGTCAATAACTGACATCAGAAGCTTCTTAGGCCTAGCTGGTTACTACATAAATTTTGTAAAGGGTTTCTCCCAGATAGCCTCACCACTCACCAAGCTCACTCAGAAGGTTGTACCATTTGAATGGTTGTATAAAATAACATAATTTATGTTCTAATTTGTTTATTAATATTTAAATAATTTTGACTTCATATTGAAAATTTGACTTCGCCATTGCGTTCACCACCCCCAAATTAGCTAGAGGTGAAGTTTTGGATGCATTTGGAAGTCATTTAATTTTTTATGAATATTTTAATATTATTTAAATACCTGAAAATTTAAGTAATTAAATACTCATCGGATCGAAAATCCAAGTGCACCGTTGTGTTCAGAAGCCCTCAATTAGTTAGGAATAATATTTTGAAAATTCTTTTGGGACATATTTATTAATTAAAGATTAATTAATTAAATTGATTTAAAATAAATTAAAAAAAAAATTATTTATTTAAATAGAATAGACGGTGCCGTCCACTTAAAGAAACATCGTTACCTATTTTCTTCTGTGACCGTTTGAATTAGACGGAGCCTTCGAACCGTCTGATCGAGCGATCAGACGGTCGAGACTCATTGTCTCTAAGAGTTTCGCGCACAACTCTGCGAATGGACACGCGGCGAAGGCGAGGACGCGCGTTGCCGATTCCTCCACGCCTCGTGTCGATCCACCGCTTGTAAGAATGATTTAAGACCCCAATCGTAAAATCTGCTCAAATTTCACACTCGGCAACCTTAATATCTTCAAAACTCGCTGAATCTGACCCTAAGTATCGTCGGCCGTAAATCAAAGGTGTGACCTAAATTTATGATTCTTCATTCTTGCTTTGCGATTCAATCTCGTACAATTATTGCATAGTATGGATTAGTATTAGAACGGTTAGATCGAATTCAATTAGACTATATTTAATCAATTTGATAAATCAAATCGTTTTACACCCCGTACCGACACCTAGATACTATGGTTTAGTCTGGTCGAAGTAACACACTCCCTCCGGTGATGATTCTGATACCAATCGATCGGTGGGTGGGACGATCTCCAGCGATGTCATTTGAGCTGGCGATTTTGATGCCCTAGAACCCTAGGTCCAGCCATTTGCGTAAGAAGGAAGAAGAAAAGAAAATTTTTGGGTCGGGCCGGATCGACTCGGGCCCGACCCGTCTCTGTTAAATTTTAAAACATTTAATTATGCGGGACCCACGCCAGCCGCCGCACGAATAAGAAGACGCCACGTGGATCTTCTAGAAGCAAGATTGCTGTCGTGTGGGGCCCACCTGCTGAACCTCGACGAATAGCGGAGCGCCATGTGGACGTGGGGCCCGCCAGACGTCTTTTCCTGCAGATAAAATAAAACGTAAAATTATAATAATAATAATTATATAAATTAATAAACATTAAAGTTAAATTCATATAAATTATTAAACAGATTTTTAATATATATATATATAGATAAATAAATGCAAAATATATACTTAATCAGAAAAAATAAAACTATCTAATAATTAAATAAAAATAGAAAATGAAAATTTTTAATAATTAAATAAAATAAAACAGATTAATTAAAATAATATATTTTATTAATTTAATTTAAATTCTTATAATATTTAAACTGATAATAATATATATGTATATATATTACAAATAAAATAATAAAAATAGTTAAATAATAATCAAAATACAGTAAATTAATATATAAATGGATAAACAGAAAATTTATAATTAATAAATTTAGATATATTAATCAAACATAATAATTAAATAATAACATTAATATAAAATATTAATAAATAATAATAAGAAAATATAATCTTATATTAGATTAACATATAAAAATAAATACACATAGATATATAAATAGAAAACAGAACATAAATTTAGATCAATATTAAATAAAGTTAATAAGTAGTATAATTAATTATGTATATAATTAATTAAGGCATATTTAATTTATTAAAATACCAAACTTTGAACACTCCTAATTTACAAATTACTAATCCAAATATTTGTAATTAAATATACCATTTTGATCAGCAAAATTAGAGGAATAATATGAAACAATCAAATTCTCATTTGGACTTATATTTTATATAGTGACATTTTAGAATATTTGAATATTCACAAATTTACCACAAAACTTCATTTATCTCTAACTTTGCACATATTAATTCAAATATACTCAATATAGGTCTTAAAATACTCAAAAAAACCTAAAGAATAATTTAGAAGTATTAATTTTGCTATTTTGATTAAAATTAAACTAAACACAATTAGGACTAACCCTAATTAAGCCTTTAACCCTAGAAACTTCAAATAGCCATAAGTAAGTCAATTTAACTCCAAATTAGGTAATCCAAGTATCAATTTAGATCAAAAAAACCTAAATTTCAGTAAACTGTAAAAATATTTAGGATCCAACAGTTAGATCTCCTAATTAACTCTAATTACTCTAAAACTTGATTAGTAAATATTAGCAAATCTAATAATCTAAATTAAGTGATTTTAGTTTTAAATGACTCATAAATTAAATTAGAACCTAAATGTATATATAGTTTAATAATTTTGTAACTAAATTCACTAATCACTCACTAATCATATTAAACCCTAATTATTAACCCTAGAAATTAGATTGACTATAACTTAGCCAATTCATATCAGAATTTGATAATTTTGAATTCTATAGAAACCTTAAGACATAATCTTCAAACTAACAAAACTTTTATATTTTTATTAAGAGTAAAATTACTAAAATGCCCTTATAAGGTCAAATTCCCAATTTGACCTTATAAGGCATAATAATTAAATAGCTTAATAAGATAATTCAAAAATATTTAAATATTCATCTTATTATCATCTAATATTACAAACATAAAATATTAAATTAATGAATTAAATTATTTTGGCAGATCAAAGAAATTAAAATTGATTGATATTTTGTCAAAACAGTTAGGTACGCAAATATACTTATAAGTTTTATTTCAGTATTCTTATATTTGAGCCATTTTCCATTTGAGTAATATTTATACTGCTTTCCGCATTTTTAATCTGCAAGAGATTTATATCAAATAGCATATAATAAAAAGAATGAAACACAGTATATATATATTTTGTGGTGTATGTCTTTGGAGGGTGGAATGCAATATTGAGAATCTGTACAGATTGGGCCTGCTGGCAGCCCCTGGGAGTTATATGGAGGGATTTAGCCTCTTGTAGGAAGTAGGCAAATCCAGAGGAAAGACACACCATCAGTTCCTATTTTGAGTAAGCTACCGACGGGTGGCGAGATAAGCTTCCTACAGGTTATGGCTATGGGTTTACCCATTTGGGCTCAGGAGTCTACGGACTTGACTTATTATTACAAATGCTTTTGATAGAATTTATTTCTTATATATTGATTTTCACAGCTAACTTGCAGGAAAAAAATTGAATTTGGAAAATTGCTTTATTTTCTATGCAGATTTTCAGTCATTTTCATACTTGATTCATACCTATTATAGGATGCTAGATTTATTCTTATAAGAATGATTTGCGTACTCCTACCTGATTGGTAAACTGAATTTTTCAGGTTCTGATAATTAAAATCTAGATGATCTGCCAAGTTAAAAGGAGAAGAAATAAAGAAGCAGGAGAACGTAAATATTTTATTTTGTAAAAGTTAAACCGTAAATTTTCATATATGGTTTGGCTCTATGTATAAATAGACTGTGAACTATTATTATTTTATTATGTCCTTTTGAATATAAAAATGTATCTATTTATATTGTGATGAATTGTTCTTTAAAGACTATCGAACTTCGATCCCCGGTCGCCACAGAAATTGGTATCAGAGCAAAGTTTGAGATAATTTAAGGAATGATTCATTAAAGAGCCAACTATATGAATACAATTACTAGAATATTAGTAGTTAGATCTTATGTTGGAGAGCCTATTAAGTATAGTTTATTATTTTTCAGATTATGGATAGTCAAAATAATAACAACAACAACCAATCTCAAGAGGAAAATATTCCTCAAAATACTCCTAGTCACAATGAGACTATTTCACCTAATGTTGAAGCAGTTTACCCTTTTGATCATAGTGGAGCAAATCAGATGCTCCAGTTCATGAATATGATGAGTCAATTCATGAACAATCAACAAATTCAGAACCTAAATCCTATTCAGAGAAAAGAAGTAAATGAAGACATGCATGTTTTTCTCAAACTTCAACCTCCCAGATTCAATGGAAAAGCAACTCCATATCAAGCTGAAGAATGGATTCAAAGGATAGAGAAGGAGTTTAGATGTGCTAAAAGCTCTGAAGATCAGAAGGTATCTCTAGCTACTTATCTTCTGACAGAAGCTGCTGAGAAATGGTGGACAACAACCAAGAGCACTACATTCTAGAATAGATCAGAAGAAGAAATACAATGGGAAGAATTTGTGAAAACATTCTTAGGCAAATATGTGCCCTAGTTTGCTAGACAGATAATAAGGAAAGAGCTTCTAAACCTAAAGCAAGGAAGTCACACGGTGACAGAATATGAGGAAGAATTCACTCGTTTAGCTAGCTTTGCTCCATAAATGGTTACAACGGAAGAAGTCAGGTGTCACTTGTTCCTTAATGGATTAAGGAATAATTTTCAGCATATCTTAACACCCCTTCAGATTTTAAACTTTGCTCAATTAGTAGAGAAAGCTAAACTTATGAAAGCTCAAGAAGAGCAGTACTCTTCCAGAATGAAAAGGCTAGCATTTTCTCCCCATTTTCAATCAAAGAGGCAGCAATTCTCAAGACCTCAAGGAAAAGTTTACAATATTCAAGGCAACTCAAGTAGACCTGCTCCGAGAACACCAAGCACTTGCAGATTTTGTGGAAGAATTCACACTATAGATAAGTGTTTTACCGGTGAAGGTCAATGCCACCGATGTGGAAGGACAAATCATTCCATAAAGTTTTGTCGTGCTACTTATACAGTCAATGGGCATCAGCTTCCAAATCAAGGAAAAGCAGTTATAAGAAATCAGGGCAGACCACCAGTAAACCAAGGAAATAATATGGCATCTCCCAATAATCTAAGAAATAATCAAGCCCAGGCTAGAATATTCAACCTATCTCAAGAAGAGGCAAAAGATGAGCCTGATGTGGTCACATGTACCATTTTATTATTCCAGCACCCTTGTTCTGTTCTTTTTGATTCTGGAGCTACGCATTCTTTTATTGCATCAAAAATAGTTCAACAATATTCATTATCAGTAGAACACTTTCTTCAGTACTTAAAGTCAATTTACCATCAGGAGAGTTTTTAGAGACAAATATCTTTTATAATTGCAAGTTAGACATAAGTGGAAATTCTTGGGAAGCTAAGCTCACTATCATCCCTATAACTACTTTTGATATCATTCTTGGGATGGACTGGATGAGTCAGAATAAGGCATTAATTGATTGTACAAAGAAGAGGGTATATATTTATAATGGAAGTAAGAAAGTAACCTTTGTTGGTCAAAGAAGTGCAATTATTAGCCTTATCCTAGCAAACAAGATTGAAAAATTCATTAGAAAGAAGTATCTCATATTCTTAACTTTACTCTCAAGTTCTGATCCTAAAACTACAACTCTGGAAGAAACTCCTATAGTGAAAGAATATGTAGATGTTTTTCCAGAAGAACTTCCAGGTCTGCCACCTCAAAGAGAAGTGGAGTTCAGTATTGATTTAAGTCAAGGAACGAATCCTTTATCAAAAGCTCCATACAGAATGGCACCCAAAGAGCTAAAAGAACTTAAGAATCAACTTCAAGAGTTGACTGAAAAAAGGATTTATAAGACCAAGTAATTCTTCTTGGGGAGCCCCAGTTTTGTTTGTTAAAAAGAAAGATGGAAGTATGCGATTATGTATCGATTACCGGGAATTGAATAAAGTTACTATTAAGAACAAATACCCATTACCAAGAATAGATGATTTATTTGACCAATTAGTTGGTGCTTCCATATTTTTTAAAATTGATTTGAGATCTGGTTATCACCAACTCCGCATCAAAGACGAAGATATTCCTAAGTCTACATTCAGAACGCGCTACAGGCATTATGAATTCTTGGTGATGCCTTTTGGGTTAACAAATGTCCCATCTTATTTATGGATCTGATGCAGCGAATAATGAAACCCTACTTGGATTCTTTTATCATCGTCTTCATTGATGATATATTGATTTATTCTAAGAATACTAAGGAACATGAAGAGCATCTTAGAATCACTTTAAACTTGTTAAGGCAACATCAACTGTACGCCAAATTCTAAAAATGTGAATTTTGGCTTCACTCGATCGCCTTCTTAGGCCATATAATTAGCAAGGAAAGAATATCAGTTGATCCCAGCAAGATAAGTGCAATTCAGGATTGGCTCCAACCTATTTCAGTGATAGAAATACGAAGTTTCTTGGGATTAGCTGGGTATTATCGCAAGTTTGTTAAGAACTTTTCCCAGATTGCAGTCCCTCTTACTGGTCTCACTCAAAAAGATGTACCTTATGTTTAAGACTTATCATGTGAATCAGCATTTAAGAAATTAAAAGAATGCCTAACCTCAGCTCCTATTCTAGTTCTACCAGTTAAAGGAAAAGGCTATCAAATTTATTATGATGCTTCTGGTATTGGCTTAGGCTGTGTTCTCATGCAAGAAGGAAAAGTGATAGCTTTTGCATCTAGATAGCTTAAAGTTTATGAAAAGAATTATCTAGTTCATGATTTGGAGTTAGCTGCAATAGTCTTTGCACTAAAGATCTGGAGACACTATTTGTATGGAGTAAGATGTGAAGTCTTCACAGATCACCAAAGTCTGAAGTATATCTTTACTCAAAAAGAGATCAATTTAAGGCAGCGAAGATGGTTAGAATTAATCAAAGATTATGATTTATCGATTCAATGTCATCCTGGCAAGGCAAATGTAGTAGCAGATGCACTAAGTCGAAAGGCAGTTTCACATTTGCATATTTTAACTTCTAATCCTATATTACTCAAGGAAATAGAAGATCTTCAATTAGAAGTCATATTGCCATCAAATGCTAAGCTATTTCAGATGATTGTAAAATGTTCATTAATGGATGAAATTAAAGAAGCTCAACATCTTGATGAAGAATATAGCTCCTTATCTGCATCTATTCAATCAGGAAAGCACTTAGAACTGAATTTAGATTCAAATAAGAATATTTGGTGTGGATCTAGAATATGGATGCCTAATAAAGATGAGCTAAGATCTAAAGTATTAAAAGAAGCTCACCAGTCTAGATATTCAATTCATCCTGGAAATAATAAGATGTATCAAGACTTGAAATCATATTTTTGGTGGCCAGGAATGAAGAGAAGTATAGCTGAGTTTATATCAAAGTGTGAAGCCTGTAATCTAGTAAAAGCAGAACATCAGAAACTAGGAGGATTACTTCAACCTCTTGCTATACCTCAATGAAAATGGGAAGATATTTCTATGGATTTTATAATTGGATTTCCTCGTTCAATATCCAGTAATGATTCTATTTGGGTAATTGTGGATAGGATTACAAAATCAGCACACTTTTTACCCATTAAGCAAACAGATTCAGTAGACAAGTTGGCAAGGATTTATCTAAAGGAGATAATAAGGTTGCATGATATTCCAAAAACTATTATTTCTGATAGAGATAATAGATTCACTTCAAAGTTCTGAAAAGCAATTCATCAAGATCTTAGTTCACAGCTCTGTATAAGTACAGCATTTCATCCACAGATTGATGGACAAACTGAAAGAGTGAATCAAACTCTATAAGATCTTCTTCGCCTTTGTGTATTAGATTTTGGAGGAAGTTAGGATGATCACCTTCCATTAATTGAATTCTCTTATAACAACAGTTTTCAAGCAAGCATTAGAATGGCTCCTTATGAGGCCCTTTATGGAAGGAAGTGTATCACTCCTTTATCCTAGAATAGTATTGGAGAAAATAGGATATTAAAATCAGATTTGATTCTTCAGGCAATAAAAAAGATAAAAATAATTCAGCATCGAATGAAAGCAGCTCAAGACAGGCAGAAGCAGTATTTTGATACTCATCATCATCATGTTGAATTTTTTGTTGGAGATTTTGTATATTTGAAAGTGAACCCATTCAGAGGAGTTTCAAGATTTTGAGTTTCTAGAAAATTAAGTCCATGATTTATTGGACCTTTTGAAGTTTTGAAAAGAGTAGACCAAGTGGCATATTATATCAAACTTCCAGCACATCTGAGTCTGATGCACAATGTGTTTCATATCTCTTCACTAATAAAATGTTTATCTGAACCTTCAATGAGAGTGGAAGTAGAATATATCAATTTGTAACCAAATCTCAGCTATGTGATTGAACCAGAAGAAATTATAGATCGAGATGAGAGGAAATTAAGAAATAAATCCATTCCCATGATAAAGGTTAGATGGAAGAACTGTCGCAAAGAAGAAGCCACATGGGAAGAAGAATCAAGCATGAAGAAATCTTATTCTCATTTATTCCACTAGTAAGTGATTCTAGATCTTGTAAATATCTTTAAATTTAGATTGATGTCGGGACGACATCTCTTTTAAGTTGGAGAGAATGTAAAATACCAGAATTTATGTTCCAATTTATTTATTAATATTTAAATAATTTTGACCTCAGATTGAAAATTTGACTTCGCCATTGCGTTCACCACCCCCAAATTAGCTAGGGATGAAGTTTTGGATGCATTTGGAAGTCATTGAATTTTTTATGAATATTTTAATATTATTTAAATACCTGAAAATTTGAGTAATTAAATACTCATCGGATCGAAAATCCAAGTGCACCGTTGTGTTTAGAATCCCTCAATTAGCTAGGAATAATATTTTGAAAATTCTTTTGGGACATAATTATTAATTAAAGATAAATTAATTAAATTGATTTAAAATAAATTTAAAAAAAATTATTTATTTAATAGAATAGATGGCGCCGTCCACTTAAAGAAACACCGTTACCTATTTTCTTCTGCGACCGTTTGAATTAGACGGAGCCTTCGAACCGTCTGATCGAGCGATCAGACGGTCGAGACTCATCGTCTCTAAGAGTCTCGTGCACGACTCTGCGAATAGACATGCGGCGAAGGCGAGGACGTGCGTCACCGATTCCTCCACGCCTCGTGTCAATCCATTGCTTGTAAGAATGATTTAAGACCCCAATTGTAAAATCTGCTCAAATTTCACACTCGGCAACCTTAATATCTTCAAAACTCGCTGAATCTGACCCTAAGTATCGTCGGCCGTAAATCAAAGCTGTGACCTAAATTTATGATTCTTCATTCTTGCTTTGCGTTTCAATCTCGTACAATTATTGCATAGTATGGATTAGTATTAGAATGGTTAGATCGAATTCAATTAGACTAGATTTAATCAATTTGATAAATCAAATCGTTTTACACCTCGTACGAACACCTAGTTACTAGGGTTTAGTCTGGCTGGAGTAACACACTCGCTCCGATGATGATTCTGATACCAATCGAAATGTCTCTTCAAGACCTTTCGATCGGTGGGTGGGACGATGTGATGACCCACTTAAGTAGTGATAAGTGAAACTCTTAAACATCGAGGCGCCTTTTCAAATAACGGTGGAGTTCCTGATAAGAACTCCAAAGTTAAGCGTGCTCAGGTGGGAGCACCCCCAGATGGGTGACCTACTGGGAAGTTATTTTCTGAGGGCAAAACTGTGAGGCCTTTCTGGCCAAAGCGGACATACCTTGGTGCTTAAGAGTTTGAGCTGTTACAAATGGTATCAGAGCAAACCATAGGGTGTCAAATAGGAGCTAAGTGCCATACATGGCAATGTACCACTTCATGTGAGCAGCCTCTTGAACCCATGATAGTTAAGGTGCTACATGGTTGTGGGTACCTATTGTGCCTGTAGGGGTCACCTCTAGTCCTATCTACCCAATGGATGGTTATTGGATCTGTGTGTGGATACTGACGATGACGTCAATTACTTAAGTTGGGGAGATTGTGATGACCCACTTAAGTAGTAATAAGTGAAACTCTTAAAATATAGGCGCCTTTTCAGATAACGGTGGAGTTCCTGATAAGAACTCCAAAGTTAAGCGTGCTCAGGTGGGAGCACCCCCAGGATGGGTGACCTACTAGGAAGTTATTTTCTGAGGGCAAAACTGTAAAGCCTTTCTGGCCAAAACGGACAATACCTTGGTGCTTAAGAGTTTGAGCTGTTACAAATGGTATCAGAGCAAACCATAGGGTGTCAGATAGGAGCTAAGTGCCATATAGGGCAAAGTACCACTTCATGTGAACAGCCACTTGAACCCATGATGGTTAAGGTGCTACATGGTTATGGGTACCTCTTGTGCCTGTAGGGGTCACCTCTAGTCCTATCTACCCAATGGATGGTTATTGGATCTGTGTGTGGATACTGACGAGGACGTCAGTTACTTAAGTTGGGGAGATTGTGATGACCCACTTAAATAGTAATAAGTGAAACTCTTAAACATTGAGGTACTTTTTTAGATAACGGTGGAGTTCCTGATAAGAACTCCAAAGTTAAGCGTGCTCAGGTGGGAGCACCCCCACGATGGGTGACCTACTGGAAAGTTATTTTCTAAGGGTAAAACCGTGAGGCCTTTTTGGCCAAAGTGGACAATATCTTGGTGCTTAGGAGTTTTGAGCTGTTACAAATGGTATCAAAGTAAGCCATAGGGTGTCAGATAGGAGCTAAGTGCCATACAGGACAAAGTACCTCTTCATGTGAGCAGCCTCTTGAACCCATCATGGTTAAGGTGCTACATGTTTGTGGTTACCTCTTGTGCCTGTAGGGGTCACCTCTAGTCCTATCTACCCAATGGATGGTTATTGGATCTGTGTGTGGCTACTGACGAGGACGTCAGTTACTTAAGTTGGGGAGATTGTGATGACCCACTTAAGTAGTAATAAGTGAAACTCTTAAATATCGAGGTGCCTTTTCAGATAACGGTGGAGTTCCTGATAAGAACTCCAAAGTTAAGCGTTCTCAGGTGGGAGCACCCCCAGGATGGGTGACTTACTGGGAAGTTATTTTCTGAGAAGCCACTTGAACCCATGATGGTTAAGGTGCTACATGGTTATGGGTACCTCTTATGCCTGTAGGGGTCACCTCTAGTCCTATCTACCCAATGGATGGTTATTGGATCTGTGTGTGGATACTGACGAGGACATCAGTTACTTAAGTTGGGGAGATTGTGATGACCCACTTAAATCGTAATAAGTGAAACTCTTAAACATTGAGGTACTTTTTCAGATAACGATGGAGTTCCTGATAAGAACTCCAAAGTTAAGCGTGCTCAGGTGGGAGCACCCCCAGGATGGGTGACTTACTGGGAAGTTATTTTTTGAGGGTAAAACCGTGAGGCCTTTTTGGCTAAAGTGGACAATATCTTGGTGCTTAAGAGTTTGAGCTGTTACAAATGGTATCAAAGTAAGCCATAGGGTGTCAGATAGGAGCTAAGTGCCATACAGGACAAAGTACCTCTTCATGTGAGCAGCCTCTTGAACCCATCATGGTTAAGGTGCTACATGGTTGTGGTTACCTCTTGTGCCTGTAGGGGTCACCTCTAGTCCTATCTACCCAATGGATGGTTATTGGATCTGTGTGTGGCTACTGACGAGGACGTCAGTTACTTAAGTTGGGGAGATTGTGGTGACCTACTGGGAAGTTATTTTCTGAGGGTAAAACCGTGATGCCTTTTTGGCTAAAGTGGACAATATCTTGGTGCTTAAGAGTTTTGAGCTGTTACAAATTGTATCAAAGTAAGCCATAGGGTGTCAGATAGGAGCTAAGTGCCATACAGGACAAAGTGCCTCTTCATGTGAGCAGCCTCTTGAACCCATCATGGTTAAGGTGCTACATGGTTGTGGTTACCTCTTGTGCCTGTAGGGGTCACCTCTAGTCCTATCTACCCAATGGATGGTTATTGGATCTGTGTGTGGCTACTGACGAGGACGTCAGTTACTTAAGTTGGGGAGATTGTGCTGACCCACTTAAGTAGTAATAAGTGAAACTCTTAAATATCGAGGTGCCTTTTCAGATAACGATGGAGTTCCTGATAAGAACTCTAAAGTTACGCGTACTCAGGTGGGAGCACCCCCAGGATGGGTGACCTACTGGGAAGTTATTTTCTGAGGGCAAAACTGTGATGCCTTTCTGGCCAAAGCGGACAATATCTTGGTGCTTAAGAGTTTGAGCTGTTACAAATGGTATCAGAGCAAACCATAGGGTGTCAGATAGAAGCTAAGTGCCATACAGGGCAAAGTATCACCTCATGTGAGCAGCCTCTTGAACCCGTGATGGTTAAGGTGCTACATGGTTGTGGTACCTCTTGTGCCTGTAAGGGTCACCTCTAGTCCTATCTACCCTAATGGATGATTATTGGATCTGTGTGTGGATACTGACGAGGACGTCAGTTACTTAAGTTGGGGAGATTGTGATGACCCACTTAAGTAGTAATAAGTGAAACTCTTAAACATCGAGGCGTCTTTTTAGATAACGGTAGAGTTCCTGATAAGAACTCCATATTTAGGCGTGCTCAGGTGGGAGCACTCCCATGATGGGTGACCTGCTGGGAAGTTATCTTCTGAAAGGCCTCACGGTTTTACCCTCATAATATAACTTCCTAGCAGGTCACCCATCCTGGGAGTGCTCCCACCTGAGCACGCCTAACTTTGGAGTTCTTATCAGGAACTCCACCGTTATCTGAAAAGGCGCCTCGATGTTTAAGAGTTTCACTTATTACTACTTAAGTGGGTCATCACAAAAGTGCAATACTCTGTTGGCATAGTCAAAAATAGGCAGTGTTCAACTGGGAAGTTATTTTCTGAGGGCAAAACCGTGAGGCCTTTCTTGCCAAAGAGGACAATATCTTGGTGCTTAAGAGTTTGAGCTGTTACAAATTGTATCAGAGCAAACCATAGGGTGTTAGATAAGTGCTAAGTGCCATACAAGGCAAAGTACCACTTCATGTGAGCAGCCTCTTGAACCCATGATGGTTAAGGTGCTACATGGTTGTGGGTACCTCTTGTGCCTGTAGCGGTCACCTCTAGTTCTATCTACCCAATGGATGGTTATTAGATCTGTGTGTGGATACTGATGAGGACGTCAGTTACTTAAGTTGGAGAGATTGTGATGACCCACTTAAGTAGTAGTAAGTGAAACTTTTAAACATCGAGGCGCATTTTCAGATAACGGTGGAGTTCCTGATAAGAACTCTAAAGTTACGCGTACTCAGGTGGGAGCACCCCCAGGATGGGTGACCTACTGGGAAGTTATTTTCTGAGGGCAAAACTGTGATGCCTTTCTGGCCAAAGCGGACAATATCTTGGTGCTTAAGAGTTTGAGCTGTTACAAATGGTATCAGAGCAAACCATAGGGTGTCAGATAGAAGCTAAGTGCCATAGAGGGCAAAGTACCACTTCATGTGAGCAGCCTCTTGAACCCGTGATGGTTAAGGTGCTACATGGTTGTGGTACCTCTTGTGCCTGTAAGGGTCACCTCTAGTCCTATCTACCCAATGGATGATTATTAGATCTGTGTGTGGATACTGATGAGGACGTCAGTTACTTAAGTTGGGGAGATTGTGATGACCCACTTAAGTAGTAATAAGTGAAAACTCTTAAACATCAAGGCGTCTTTTTAGATAACGGTAGAGTTCCTGATAAGAACTCCATATTTAAGTGTGCTTAGGTGGGAGCACTCCCATGATGGGTGACCTGCTGGGAAGTTATCTTCTGAAAGGCCTCACAGTTTTACCCTCAGAATATAACTTCCCAGCAGTCACCCATCCTGGGAGTGCTCCCACCTGAGCACGCCTAACTTTGGAGTTCTTATCAGGAACTCCACCGTTATCTGAAAAGGCGCCTCGATGTTTAAGAGTTTCACTTATTACTACTTAAGTGGGTCATCACAAAAGTGCAATACTCTGTTGGCATAGTCAGAAACAGGCAGTGTTCAACTGTATGGGTCTGAATTAGTAGAAGAGACAAACAAAAAAATCCAGTTGATTCAACACTGAATTCGTGCAGCCTAAGACCGCCAAAATAAATACCACGACCTTCATCATTGTCCTCTTGAGTTTAATATTGGAGACTTCGCATGCCTAAAGTCAGTCCAATAAAAGGAGTCTCCAGGTTCGGTATAGCTGGGAAACTTAGTCCCCGCTATGTTGGTCTTTTCAAAGTAGCAGCCAAAGTAGGTTCTCTGCCTACAAACTCAATCTTCCTGATGAATTCGCAGCAGTCCACAATGTATTTTATGTGTCGTCACTAAGGAAGTGCCTCAGAGATTTGTCTCACCTCGTGCAGTTCCCAGATATTCAGATACAGCAAGATCTGTCATATGCCGAGGAGCCAATTCGAATTCTAGCCCGCGATCGCAAGCAACTTATGAGTCGTGCTATCAAAATGATCAAAATTCAGTGGAGGAATCATTCTTGCAACGAAGCCACCTGGGAGAAGGAATCCGATATGCGAGTCAGATATCCAAGACTCTTTGAGAATCCAAGTATTCCTTCTCAGCCTTCCAAGCTTACAAATTCAAGTCATATTTCATTTTTTCCTTCTTACTTTCCACTTGAGTGATGTCAAGGATGACATCGTTCTTAAGTGGGGGAGCCTGTAATAACTCAAGTAGTTACCTTAGTCAATTAAGGCTAATCTTAGCCTTAATCTTGATCTTAGATGTTAATCAAGTTATTTGGAGTCAAACTCTAAGACCTAGTCCAAATCAGGAGTCAATTGGATCGAATTCAGATTTCTAGAAAATCCATAAACCCTAGAATTGACCTATTTTAAATTAACCTTCGATCAAAAAACAGACTTCGCTATTGCGCTCATTGCCCCCAAATTAGCTAGGGGTGATGTTTTTGTGTCAATCGGAAGTCTTCGAAATTTTGACGAATATTTTAATAATATTTATATACCCCGAATGTTGGGAAATTAAAATACTCATCGGATCAAAAATCCAGCCTCACCGTTACGTTCCTCACCTTTTAATTAGTTAGGAGTGAATATTTGGAAATTTTCTGAAATCGATTTAATTATTTAAATTAAATAAGGATTTAATTAATTAAAAATTAAATAATTAATAATTTATTTATTTATTTAATTCCTGACGGCGCCGTCCATTTAAAAAGCGCGCCGTCAGTTTTAAGCCAACGTCATTACCCCACCCGCTAGACCCGATCGAAAGATCGGGGCGTTCGATCAGGATCGATCGAATGGCTCTCGGCCCGTCACCCTCGTCTTCTCCGTCCCCGATGCCACGCGGCTTGCCTGCCACGATCCAGACCAATCGGCGGCCTCCTTCCCCGTCTCCATAACTCCGTCCCGTGACTAATCGCAATGCCTGGCATGCCATTGGAGTTCATCTGGCACTCGATCAAACCGGCAAAACCCTAAAGCCCTTCCCTGACGCTCGACCAGGTACCCCCCCTCCTCTTCTTTTGCTATGTAATTATCTTCGTGCAATAATTGTATTGAATGCTAGCAATAATCGAAATGATAGAATATGCCAAATACCCCAAACGATCGAACGCAATTTTCCCGTATCGCCTTCGTCCCCAGTACCACCGAGCCGTAAGACTTAGGGCTCGCTCACAATCCACTTGTAGGTCCCCTCTTGAGTCAGCGCAGCCTTAGGCGTGTAGGTCTCGGCGAGCCCTACGCAATGTCGTATGAGTCGAACCTCGCCGCCGTCAGAAAGGCCAGCGAAAAGCCAACCCTAGGTCACTGCCTCAAGGTCCCGTGCAAGGGAGGCGAAGCGTCTGCGGGCCGGGTCGGATCCGACCCGTCCCGCGCAGATCCCGAGCGGGCCGCACATGCGTCCCTCTCACGTGGCTGCGGGCCCCGCCTGCAACAGAGAGTGGGCCCCACCCGCGACCGCGTCGAATGAGTGGTGCCACGCATCCCGTGGGCACCACGTGGTTCTGCCCTGCAAACCCGAGAATGCCACGGGTTCGTGGTGGGGCCCACCGCCTTTGATTTTCTGCTGAATAATGATTATATATATATATATATATATGTATATACATCTCTACATATGTATAATTAGAAACCGTATGAATAATTGTAATTGCATATCACGAACATTAGGATAATTAGTAATAATTATAATAATTAAGGTTAAATAATAATTAAATATGAGGTTTAATCAGTAGTTGAGCTAATTAATTAGGTAATAGATTACTTAAATCCATTAGTTAATATTAATTAATTTAGTTAAGTTAAATATAATAAAATAATATATATATATATATATATATATATTAATACATACATTTATAGATAAATACATATATATGTAACTATATTAATTAAAAATAATTAAGTAATTAATCCCTTTGATTAGAGGATTAAGTTAATTTAATTAATAGTAAAGTAAAATTTATATATATATATATATATGTGTGTGTTAATTGACAGATAATTAACTTAATTAATTAATTCAGTTAATTAAATTAAATTAATTAATAACATATTATTAATAATTAAATAATTATTGGATGCAGTAAGATAATTAACTAAAATTAAATAATAACCTTAATATAAAATAAAAATATAATTACTTAAGTTAATAATAGATTAATAATTGATTAATTAATTAATAATTCATTTAAACCTTAAAAATGAAAAGTGAAATAATGTAATTTGAATAAATGAATAGTAAAGTTTATTTAATTTAAATTAATTAATTCAAAATTCTTAAAAGTTTAATAACTTTTTGTAGGATGATCCAAATATAGCTAATATAGGTCTCAATTTACTCAGAAAAATAAAAGGAATCAAATGACATAATTCAAAAATTAGTTTCGTGATACGTATAACGTAGTGACATTTTATGACATAATTAAACCCTCACAACTTTTAACCTAGTTGTCCAAATATATGCAATATGGGTCTTAAAATATTCAGGAGAACAGCCCAGCACTATAGAAGTATTAGTTTTCCCGTTTGAAGCTTAGTTTGAAAAGTAACATTTAGGACCTGCCCTAAAAATGACCAAAATGCCCATATACTTCAATTGACCATAACTTGGTCAATTCAACTCCAAATTCAAAAATTCAAAATACTAACTAGCTTAGAATTTTAATATCGTCAATAAACTGAAATAATATTTAGGATCTGAACCCTAGAAAATTAAAAAATGACTAAAATACTCATAACCTTAGTTAGGCCATAACTTGACCATTTGAAGTCCAAATTAGGTTTACTCCCTATTAACATAATCAGTATATTATAGGAAAGCTATAGAACATATTTGTTGAAATTGGACTTCAAACGGAAAAGTTTGATTTTTGTCTCCCGTTGATTGACAAAATTACCAAATTGTTCTTAGAAATTGAATTAGTTATAACTTAGTCATTTGACTTTAGAATGTAATGTTCTTAGACTTTATGGAATCCTTGAACAGTAACCAATAATAAACTGTACAAAAATTTAGATTCCATTATGTGTAAATTTTAAGATTTCCCTTTAGGTCAAAAATCTTAGTTTAGACCTATATGATTTGTTTATTGTCCAAATTGAGCATAATTACTGTTTATCTTCATATTTAACAGTAAGGAATCATTTAGCAGTAAGAAATTATAATTTGGAACCCTAATTCAAAAAATCACTTTTTAAAGCCTTAAGTAGGGGCAAAATATTTATTTTTCCCAAAATTTAGGTTAAGCATCTTCTACTCTTAAATTAGCTTCTAACTGTGTTAAACCCATGTTAGAACTATAATATGATTATTTAAGTAATCAAAATCAATAATTCAATCAACTTAGTAAAATTCTCTAATTTTCTCTAAGCCTTTTCCCTTAAGATCCTTTTCACCTTATATTAGGACTACTCCTGAGACTATAATAAGATCATAGGTTAGATATCATTTATTGAAAAATGGGGTTTTTCAATGAATGAATCTTTAGTTTTACTAGTTTTTAGAGTTTACACTTTGTTTTGATTATTTGGCTTTCAACCTTAGATCCAGGATAGGAGATTCATCCTATTATGTTTGATTTGCTTAATATGATTTACCTTAATCAATATATAACTTTTAGACTGAAACCTAGATCTTATATTTTACCTTTGGGATTATGTGATTTAGCCCAATCTCGTGGTATTAAATTCATAATCTCTATATTGTAGATTTTGGTCAAATAATAGCTTAGAACATCTGAACTAATAAACTAGGTCATGTTTATTTTTCATAGTCGATATCGATTAAACATATTATGACCTAGCTAGTCCTAATATTTTGTAACCTATAAGGACGTACTTCTAAGTTACACTCGATAGTAGGAATTGGAGATCCTGAACTTGTGTAACTTGGAATAGTTAGAATGTTTAAATTAGATAACAAATATAATCACCATATTTAATAGAGTCCCTTGCTTACTATTGATTTTGAGCGACACATTCCTTGAATTTGTGCTTATTTTCCTTGGACATATCATATAAGGAAAATATTGATGCATGAAAATGAAAACTTAGAATATTAGGAAAACATTTGCATTTAGGTTCAATTTTTGGTTGATTGTGGTGCACATTACTCCAAAATAACTGGTAAGGAGAGATCAGGATGCTTAACACCACTTATTGAGGAGAGTGTGTTAAGCTTGGGACCCAATTAGTCTTGCAGACATGCTTGACTCCTCAGTTATTTCTGAAATTATCCACAAAAATAAAAGTAAAATAACTAAGAGATGTTTGCATAGTATTATCTGCCTCTTCAGTCATATAGTATTGTTATGATATGTTTGCCCTTGCCCATAAAGGCTATGGGGATGGATATTTATAAATTGGGCCAGATTGGCCAATTCTTCTGATATGGCAGTTATACGTCCCTTTACAGTTTTTCAGCTTACTGTTTATTATGTTATTGATGCATGTTATTTCAGTCAGCTGTAGTGGTATTATTTTACCTTCTCACTTGTATAGATACATGTATAGGATGCTAGACTTTACTGCTCATATTATATGTACTATTTTCAGATTTATGTATCAAATTCGCATATGTTATATGATCATCAGCATGTTAGGTTTAGACTTTTCTTTCAATACTTTTAACTACAGTATTATACATATATGCATGTTCCTTATTTGTTATTGGAGGTATGTTTTTGTCACACCTGTTATTCAGTTATAAATGCTATATTTATAACTTATCCTATTTCCCTTGTATGCTTACTTGCTCCTATGCTAGATAGATGTTTTATTTGGTATAGAGTAAAATGGTGATATTAACAAATGCTTAACAATTCACTTGCTTAAAATATACTTAGATATTTTGTCTAACAAGATTTTTTCTTATTGGCTGAGGCCCTGGCATTGTAAAACCAATAATGTTAGATCTTGAGCAATTTGAGGAGCTAATGCTTGAAGAGAGGAGGTGCAATAGCTTAAACTAGAGGATATTTAGCTACCTTTTATTTCATAGTGAGGATGAGAGTTATTTATTTCATTTTATTACCTTTAATTAAAATAATGTAATAATATAAGTTATATGACTATATTTACTTTCTGCACTTTATTATTTTCTGAGCTATTTTATTTTATTTTATGTGTGATGCATGATAAATGGATGTAGCATTTACTTTTCATATGCTTCCGCATTATGTATATATAGATGTAGTGACTGATTCTCTTATTTATATTGAGCACATCCTTCCCTCAGCGGTGAATTGTGGATCTTACCTAATCTAATGTTGAGTGAGGGATTTGCCAGAGTGACACTCCGCTCTTAGCCCAATGATTGTGGGCTTAGGGAGCAGGGCGCCACATCTTTAAACCCTAAGATATCTTCTAAGTTACTAAAACTAATATTAGAACTATAATAGAATTATTATAAGTATTAAAATCAGTTATTAGGTTAAGATAGTTAAAATTCCTAAATTATCTATAAGTTTTTTCTTAGGGCCTTACACATCACATTAGAAATATTCATAAGGCTAGGACTAGCTCATAGGTTAGATTTCATTCATTGGATAAGTGAGTATTCAATGAATGAATCCTAGGTTTTATTAGTTTCTAGATTTTACAGATTATTTTGATTAGTTTATCTTTTAACCCTAGATTCAAAATAAGATATTCATCTTATTAAGTTTGATTTGCTTAATATGATTTACCTTAATTAATAGATCACTTTTAGACTAAAACATAAATCTTATGTCTTATCCTTTTTGGATTATGTGATTAATCCCTAATCTCATGGTGTTTAATACATAATATATAGCTTAAAAGATCTTGATCAGATCTTAGATAAAACATCTAAATTCATCAAATTAGGACATTGTGATTTATTGATTTAAACTTATAAGTGTACTTGATTGAATAAGATAAGAACCTGATCAGTTTTAATCATTTTAACTTATACGACTATACTTCTAAGTTACACTTGATAGTAGGAATTGAAGATCCTGAACTTGTATAACTTATAATAGTTATAATGGTTTAATTAGATAACAATAGTATCACTATGTATAGAAGAGTCCCTTGTTTACTTGATTTATTTGTGCTACACATTCCTTATATTTCGTGCTTATTTCTTTGGACATATTATGTAAGAAAATTTTATGCATAAAATAAAAATATAGAATAATTAGGATAACAATTGCCTTAGGTTCAGTTATGTTTTGGTAGATTTTGGTGCACATTTACCCTAATGGACAGAGGTAAGGAGTAATAAAGATGCTTAACATTACTCATTGAGGAGTGTATGTTAAGCTTGGAACCCGTATAGTCTTGCAAACATGCTTGGCTCCTTAGCTATTTCTAAACATGTCCAAAAAGACAAAAGTAAAATAACTAAAAGATTAGGCATTTGTAATTACTGCCTCCTCAGTTCTGCTCTACTGTTCTGTCTGCCCTATCCCAGAAAGGTTATGGGAATTTTTGTTTGGGCCTGATTGACCAATTTTCTGATATGGTAGTCTTTACATACCTGTTTTAGTTTTAGCTTACTGTGTACTGTATTTTTGATGCATGTTTTAGTCAGCTGTGTTTCCTTACTTACCTGCTCACTTGTATGTATTTATAAGATGCTAGAACTTACTACTTACTATATGTACCATTTTTAGATTTTTATCTTTAATTAGCATATATCATATGATCATCAGCATGTTTAGGATTAGACTTTACCTTCAGTACTTTTACTTGCTGCACTATGTACATGTATATGCCTATTCCTTGCTTAATTTGCTTGAGGTGTATTTTTTGCCTCACTTTCTGTTTAGTTATAAATGCTATGTTTATAACATATCATGTTCCTTGTATACTTATTGCTCCTATGCTTTTAGTTCTCTTTCATTATGCTTAAGATTAAAAATAGTAACATTAATAATTTATCTAAAATATTCAGCCTAAAATGTATTTAGACAATTGTCTAATAAGATTTTCTTTTATTGGCTGGGGCCCTAGCATTATAAAACTGATAATGTCAGATTCAGATAAATTTGAGGAGCTGGGTACTGAAGGAGAGGAATCTTATTTAGAGGAGGAGCATCAGCCAGGAGAGACAGACGCTACTTAGTTTCCTTTTTTGTTTACTGTGAGGATGAGAGAATCTTATATTTACTTTTAGTCCTTTAGACTATTCATCAAATATTATAATAATATAGGTACTGTGATGATGATTACTTTTCTGCACTTTATTATTTATTAAGCTATATTTTGTTTCTTACTTGATGTATAATAAATGGATACAATATTTATTTCATTTTGCTTCCGCACTCTATATGTATGTCAGATTTAGTAACTGATCTTCTTAGTTATTCTATGCACGTCCTTCCCATATTAGTGGATTATGGATCTTACATAATTTAATGATAAGTGAGGGATTTGTCAGAGTGGCACACCACCCCTTGGGTCTAATCCTGTTGATCAGAGGGTGGGGCGCTGCACTTGATTAGCCAAACTAAGATGAAAGGATTAATTATTAAGCTCCAAATATTGATGTTTAATTACTTAATCCTAATGGTAATCCTAAAGGACTAAGTTTTACCACCCAACCTCATAGATTTAGATTTAAGGTAAATCATACTAAGTAAAGTCACACTTAATAGGATGGATCTCTAGTCTTATATTTAAGATTAAAAGAACAAAGAATCACAAACAAATTATGAAAAATCTATAAACTACTAAAACTAATATTTTATTCATTTAGTAACCCAATTTACTTAATGAATGAATTCTAACCTAAGTCCTCATCTATGACACCCCTGCCCCACCATGGTCCTGTTAACTCTTAAGTTAACATGATTGCGGTGGAGGGCTCACCTAAATGATAAGGTCCCTACTTATAATTAAATTAGGCACACATCATAATCCATCATAATTAAGGACTTTGCCATTCTCAAAGTAAAATTTTACTAAATAAAAGATACATTAAAGCAGAGTGTGGAAGCAAGTAATATACATCCATTCATTACAATATAAAAAGAACTAAACATCCAACTCAGAATAAGTAAAGCAGCAAAATAAAGTTACCCTGTATTATTACAACTTGAAATTTAAGGGATTAAGCAGAAAATGAAAGCTAAATGTAAGCACTCATCCTCACAAAGCAGAAAATGAAATATAAGAGTCTTTAATCAGCTTGAACCTCCTACTAAATCATATCTTCAGAAGGCTCCCCAACCTCAAAAAGCTCAGAGTCTACTATTATCAGTTTCACAATGATAGGGCCCTAGCCAATAAAAAAAAATCTAATTAAACAATAAGTATAAGCATATTTTAAGCTGCAAATTTTATTATGCTATTTAGATATCACTATATCCATACACCCAAACAAGAAGTAAAGGAGCAGAATGCATATGAAAGAAAAAGGTAGTTATAAGCTATAAGTATATAACTTAACAAAATAGGAAGTAAGCACATACTTCTAATTATAGCTGCAATAAGGTTAGTTATATAATAAAGACTAAGTATTAATATAACTGAAAAGAAATTGCCTAAACATGCTTATGATCAATATAAGTAAAGCAGCAAAATAAAGTTACCATGTATTATTACAACTTGAAATTTAAGGGATTGAGCAGAAAATGAAAGCTAAATGTAAACACTCATCCTCACAAAGCAGAAAATGAAATCTAAGAGTCTTTAATCAACTTGAACCTCCTCCTGAATCATGTCTTCAGAAGGCTCCCCAACCTCAAAAAGCTCAGAGTCTACCATTATCAGTTTCACAATGATAGGGCCCTAGCCAATAAAAAAAAAATCTAATTAAACATTAAGTCTAAGCATATTTTAAGCTGCAAATTTTATTATGCTATTTAAATATCACCATATCCATACACCCAAACAAGAAGTAAAGGAGCAGAATGCATATGAAAGAAAAAGGCAGTTATAAGCTATAAGTATATAACTTAATAAAATAGGAAGTAAGCACATACTTCTAATTATAGCTGCAACAAGGTTAGTTATACAATAAAGATTAAGTATTAATATAACTGAAAAGAAATTGCCTAAACATGCTTATGATCAATATAAGTATATACTAATTAACATAAAGTAAAATGAACATGTGAAACATTTAAATAATTGAAAAGTAAGACTAACATCATATAAAAAGGTAAGTAATGACAAGACTAGCAACTTATAAGTAATTAAAGCTAGTAATGCAGTAAAACAGTAAATAAGAATATACTAAAAATAAAACAGAAGATATGAAACTGAAACTGCTATAACTTAAATAAGACAATCAACTTAAAGTAGAAATGTACCTAAATTAGTATTGCTAACAAAAGGGGAAAAAAGAATATAATGTCTAACGAATATCATCCTAACCGGTCTTAGGTCTAGGCTTGGTTAGACTTACTTTAGACAGACGAATATCATCCTAGTAGGTCATAGGTCTAGGTGTGGACTGTATTAAAGTATAGGTACGAAAAAAGGCATACTAATTAGGCTACATTCTAATAACTATATGTTCAACTCAACAATAATAATGACATATGCAAATGCTACTATACAAAACAAGTCTGACATGAAGCACTTTTCAAATATCTTATGCCTAATACATGTGACCAAGGTATAAAGCTCAAAAATAAGGAAAGTAAAGCATCAAATGTCAAAGTGAGCAAGAGACTCTACTAGGACACAAGTGATATCCAGTTGTTATCTAATTTAATTGTTCTATCTACTCCAAGTTACACAAGTTTAGGATCTCCAATTCTTACTATCGAGTGTAACTTAGATTTACATCCTTATAAATTAAAAATAATTAGGACTAGCTAGGTCCCAATTATAAATAAATTGATATCGACTATATAAGTTAAATGATAAATCAATCAAACTATTTTAATAATTTAAGCAATCCCAAGCCATCTTGATTAGCCAAATTAAGATGAAAGGATTAAGAATTAAACTCCAAATATTGAGGTTTAATTACTTAATCTAAATGTGATTCTAAGGGCTAGGTTTTAATACCCAAACTCATAGATTTAGATTAAGGCAAACTGAATTGAAAATTAGAAGTATGCCTAAGTTAGCACTGCCATAATAGAAATGGTCCAAAATAGGGCTACTGTACATAAAGTTCAACATGTATCCCCTTAGGCATCCTCAGAGTTAGGTCCGAGTTGAACTTATAGAATCAGACATGTATCCCCTTAGTAAAGTACTGAGCTAGGTCTGAGTCTATTCTATGTCCATAGAACTAAACTGAAGAGGCAAACTAAGTTAAGACACACTCTACTGAACTAAGAACTAAATGAACAGAATGAATTGAATGAAGTATATCATGTTTATGCAATTTTATATCTAGCATAGGATACTCATCAAATATCCTATGTCCAACTAATATGTACAAGGAAAAAGGCTCAAACACAATGTGTGCAAAGAAATAATAGTCAAAGTAAGCAATAAACTCAACTAGACACAAGTGATATCTGTAGTTATCTAATTTAATTCGTTCTATCTATTCTGAGCTAGTACAGGCTTAGGATCTCCAATATCTAGCTATCCTGTAAAATCATAGATTTACGACCTTAAAATTAAAATTAGATCTTAACAGTTCTAATTCATAATCAGAAGTGACGACTATAAAGGTTAAGTAAATAAATGAACAACTTAATTAAGGGAATTTAATAACTCAAATCCAATCTTGATTATACTAATCAAGATTAAAAATTCTGGGTTTAAACTCTAAATTGGGGTTCAATCCTGAATCTAAGGTACTAATCTTCTAAGGATCTAAGGGTTCACACCCACCCTTATTCTAAAGGTAGAGAAACTTAAAAGTTGAAATATTAATAAACTATGATATTAAATAAAGGCTAAATCTATAATTATAAGATAAAATAATCAAATAAAAACTTAAGAATCTAAGATCCAAGTTCAATCTCTAGAATAATCATATTATTCTATAGGTTGAATCAACCTGAGCACATAAGAAGGATTCATAAGAATTCAATCAGATAGGAATTTTAAGAATGACATGGTACAATTCAAATATATTACTATGGGTAATCACTAAGGATCTAAGATTTAACTCTTAGGTTTGATCATTTAAGACTTCAGATTGAATTTAGACTTAGGGTTTTCATTAAGATATTCTCTTATGAATAATTTTTATGATTAGTTTTGATAAGGCACTTAAGATTGATTTCATAAAATTAAATTTCATTATTCAAGATTTGGTGAAGGGTATAAGATTGCTTTAAGATCTTTATGATTTACTTAAGAGAAAACTTAAGAAGGATTTAACTTAAGCCATTTAGATAAATCAACTAGGTCTAAAAGCTAAATGAATGATATTAATACCTTTCATTACTAATTAAAAGCACATTAATGATATTTCTAGGGTTTAAGGGTTCTTAAACAAACTTTTGGCCAAAATGACCAAATTACCCTTCTTAAGGCTAAAATTAGGATTTTAAGATTAAAGTATTCAAATTGACTCGAATTAGTTCTAATAGGCTTAAAATTGACTAATAAGATAAATGAGACATTTAAATTTAAGTTTGAACATAAGATTAGATTAATTAGCACTAATCACTTCTGAAGGCTAAGAAAAGTGATTAAGAAAATTATAGTATAATATGGGAATCTAGACATATAAGTAGGTTCTAATACTCTTAATAAGATAATAGAAACTTGGTTCACCAAAATCAGAGGATTAATTAGGTCATTAATCACTAATCAAGATTTAGGGTGATTAAGAGGTGATTAATAAATTTAAAACACTTAAATTATTTTTAAAGGCATAATTAAGTTCTCCTCTATCTTATGAATAATCAGAAACCTTATTCATGGATTTTAAACATAAAATGAATCATTTATTCATTAATTAAGATTAGAGAAAGATTAGACTAATTTGAAAAATCTAGCCATTGGATCTAAGATTTTATTGCATATTATTGTTCTTTATGATTTTCTGATTAAAATGGTAGATTATCCATCATACCATTTGGATAAGTATTGATTAAGTTTTTCAATTAATTTAATCTGAATATTTTCAATTAATTAAACCATAGGCTAGTTAATTAAATGCATTATTCAAATATTTAGCAGAAGAATTTTGATTCCAAAAATCCATTTAATTAATCTGGCCCATTTATCAAAAGGCATGAGTCAAGCGGGACCCGGCTGGGCCGGCAATGTTGCACAGCGCGGGACTGGGCTGACCCGACCCAGCGCAACAGTGTTGTCGTCCCGCCTCTAACTTCAATAAATCGAAGACAAAAGAAATTCCAGAGGCTAATTCTCTGCACTGAGGGAACGCTAGCACCTTGGCTCAATCGCCACATGATCCCTAAGGCCATTTTACATCCAATGCAACTAAGAAGAAATTGTCGATGGTGTTTGAATCGATCACTCTAGGCATCAATAAGAATTCAGCCCAAGCCCCATAAATCACAGGAGCCAACAGTTAAAAATAATGCCTCCACCTCAGGCTGATGCTCCAGTTCAAAGAAGAGAAGTGCCCAGTGCACCATGACCATACACAGCAAGACATCCTCATAAGCAAGTATACAATGACAAACCTATTGAACCTGCTAGGGTGTAATAACCCTAAGTTGTTACTTAGCTTGATTTTAGCTTAATTGCATCCTAATTTATATTTCATTGAGTTCATCTAGTCATTAGAATCAATCCTAAGAGATTTGGAGCGATTCAGAGTTAATAATATTTAATTAATTAGAAAATTGAGATATTTAGTTTGAACTTGAAATCAAAATTTGACTTCGCTATTGCACTCGTCACCCCCCTAATTAGCTAGGGGTGATGTATTGGACGTGTTTGGAAGTCATCGAATTTTCACGAATATTTTCATGTAATTAAACACCCCGAAAAATAGGAAAATTAAATACTCGTCGGAATAAAAATCTGACTTTGTCGTTGCGTTCCTCCCCCCAAATTAGCTAGGGGAAAATTTTTGGGATTTTCTAGAGCACATTTATAAAATCTGATTTTTTATTTTTTTATATATTCTAAAGCATTAATTAGTTAAATTAAAATATTCAAAAAAAAATCAAATTCCCCCCCTTCATCTTCTTTTCTTAAAAGCTGATCCCCATGCTGCCCCTTCCTCCCTTCCCAGCACTTTCCTCCCCATTCCTTGCATTCAAGTGGACTACTTCCCATCCATGTTGATGGGAAGGCTCATTAAAAGAGCCTTGTCCCCTCCTCTCCCTTAAGATGAACCTTCAGCCCTCCTGTAACAACCCAAGGTTGTTAATCATCATTTAATCATCCAATTAACTTCAAATCTCTTCTATCAAGTCTTAATTAGTCATTAAGATCAATTTAAGAAGTCTTGATCAAACTTAGAATCTAAACGAACAAAACCCTAACTTTGGGTAATTCTTAAAATCAAGAAAATGAGAAAATTAATTTGACCTCAGATTAAAAATCGAACTTCGCCATTGCATTCCTCACACCCAAATTAGCTTGGGGTAAAATTTTGATGAGTTTTGGAGATAATCAAAATTTCTTGATTATTTTATTATATTTTCATCAATTTGATAAATGAAATAATTAAGATGACTTCCGATTAAAATTTCGACTTTATTTTTGAGTCTGTTACCCTCAATTTAGCTAAAAAGCAATTTTTCAAAATTCTCTTACAAAGAATCATATACTTCTAATTTAATAAATTCCTAATCTAAGTAATATCATATATATATATATATATATATATATATATATATATGAATTTTATTATCTTCATTTTACCCTAATTCTCTATACGCACGACCAAGCTGCCCTAATCCTCCATTCGCACGCGACCGAAACCCCCCCCCCCCCCGTTCCTATCCTCTTCGAAGGAACGGCGACGTGTGGCTTCCACCCCTTGCGTAAGCCAATGGATACTCATGTAAGAGGTTGGATTACCACCGCAACTTCATCTGATCCCAAGTTGCAAACAAACGGCCAAAAGCTTTAATCTGATAAGAGTTAAGCCCATAATTAGTCTCCCCTTTATTTAGACTCTTCATATGGCATCATTCACCATTCTTTTTCTTTGAGAAGAGACAGGCGGCTTTGAAGACAAGCATTTAAACCCTAAAATCGCAAATAAGGTACTCCATCCGATTTTCCTTCTCAGTGTTGTTATATAAATTTTTTTTAGGGCATTAACAAGTTTAGATATGGAAGTTCTAGTTTATTATGAAAATACTGTTAGATTTGCTCTTTCTATGCTGGAAAAATGAAAGAGCCTTGGAAAATTGATATACTTAATTATAAAGTTATGTAAATGAGTTCTCCATCTAAAACTTATTGTATTCAGAGTTTCTGCAAATGAAATTAAATTTGTATATTTGAAAAATGGGCAAAATGTGTATTTGAAGAAAAATATGAATTTCATTTTTTTATTGTATTTACTTGTGTATTTATATATATTATCTGTCAGTTTCAATAAGATTTGAATTATAGATGATTATTGAGATAGCTATCTGGAAGGTATTGCACATTGATTTGCATATAATGCCCTTATAGCTAGCAACAAGCATTTGTATCTCCACAAATTCTTCTTTATTTCCGGAGAACCTTGTGAAATATCTTGCTTATTAGAACATATGTTTTCCCACAGAACCCTGCCAATGGAGTGATCGTTCTATGACATTCTGCGAAGTCTTTTAATTCGAAAAGTAATGATTCTATAAAGTTTAGTTCTAGCTTGAGTTGAGTTGTATGTTTTGGGAGTCAAAACTTTTTAATTATGTTAGCAGTAATTAGCATAGATGAATAGTATGTATTTAAGTGCTGAACATTTTTTTTTGCATGAGATGATTTTGGGCCTTTTTGATCAGAACCTTAATTAACTTTATTATATAAGTCATGAACACTTAAGATAATCTGCTATCTCAAATTGCAAATTGGTGGTTGAGTACAAAATGTATTCTTTTCAAGAATATAATTTTCAAGAACTTCAAGTTGATAAACTTTATCTACATGTGCATTGTTCAAATATCTTTGCGTATGGTGTAGATTCATGGATCTGCTCTCAAAGTATGCATATGAATTTTCCTTTTGAGTATATTTTTACTTGGACCAACATTTAATTTTTGACATTTCTTTTTTTTTTTTTGGCAAATGCTACGACACTAATGACATTTCATATAATGTGGCATGCATGTGATGAAAATGAATGGCAACGGAAGACTTCAAATTATTTATTATGCCTTGTCTATTTCTTGTGCTGGCATCTAGACTAATGCTCAATTTATGACATTCATTTTGATGACAATCAATTTATGACATCTGGACTAAGTTTTAAATTCTTCTTACTAATATTAATTTCATTTATAGTTTAGTTCATGTTATATAAATTGGTGGACATTTTTTTATCAAATTGTTGTACTCCACTCGACTTCTTATCCAATATAGTTTATGTGAAATCATCTTGAAGGATCTAAAGGAATCATAGATAACCTTGTGATGGATTTTTTTTATTAATTGAAATCATGCTTTAGTAATAAAACAATTTTGGTTATTCAATCATGTTGAGCATGAAATTGATGGAGTTCATGAGGGAGTTTTGATAAGGTTGCATTAACTGATATTGATATTTAATCATATTCAGTTGAACCTATGCATATTCTTTATTCTACATAAGAACTACAATGTGAATCTTACTTCTAACCAAAATAATAGAGCTCTATATTTAAATGGTGCTTTCTATATCTTGGTTTATTAGCATTCAATCATATAAAAGGAATGATTGGATGTTCACCTAATGCAGTAATGTGTTTTTCACAATTTTATTAACATGTTTTTATGGGAATTAGGTTGTTAGAAGTGCATGATTATTTTCTTATTAATAAGGGAGGGTTAGTAGTTTTTATTTTTTTTAATAAGGTGTACTGTGCTATTTTTTTTCCTTGTAAGCTATAAGAATTTGATTTCTTTGAGAATGATGATAGTATGCCTAAGAAATATGAGCTTGAGGTGTACTTAGATGAGCCTAGCTAGATTCAAGAGTTAAATCAGATATTTTACATTAATGGCATGGTAAGGAATATAAATTCTTTCAGGTTTCAACTATGGCTAAGGGATGTTTTATGTATTCAATCTCAATATAAGCATCTAAAAGTGCATTTAATAACAATGGACAAGTTCTTGATCAATATCAAGCTCGTTATAACATGATATCGGCTTGTATTCAAAAAGATTGGTTGTTTGAAGATTAATGTTACTGAACTTCTTTAATTTATATTACCTATAAATCAGTACAAAATATAAATCAGCATAATTTATAGTTATTTTATTTTGTTTACCTTTTATAGTATCAATAGAACATGAACATAAAGAGTTAACACCATATGCCATTTGCATATATATGAACCTATAAGTGGAGATATTTTAGTCAACATAACTAATTGAAATTATGATGAGATTGGTCAAGGGCAGTGTATTATAATATATTTTAGCTATGATGATTTATCTAAGGTGTAATGCCTTTATTATCACTTTATTTAATATTATGATAGTTAAGGCAATATTAATAATTATCTATATATTATTATGAGAACATAAGATGTTATCATCTTTATTTTAGCAAAAATAAAGATGTTGAATGTTGATGGATTGAATATGATTATATTGATTAATTATCATATGCTCATTTGCATATCTAATAATCTGTGTTATCTTATTTGCATATCTATGAATCTGTATATAAGATGTGGAATCCATTAGAAGCTTATTAAAATCTGTAAATGTTTGGGATGGAGATATAAATCTGAAAATACAAATTTCTATATACCTAGTTATTTAACTCCACTATTTGCATTGATAACATAATTGTTTGATGTCGATTTTGGTATCCATGGAAAGGTCTCGGAAAAAATTTTCAATCGCTATATGGCATCACACGTGAAGTGCTCTAAGTTGAGATTATTTGAGCCCAAAAGATGACTCATTGCGGATTTTGCACAGGTGAAATCACCATCGGGCGCTACCGCACCATAGCGCCCGAGTTTCTTGTTGAATCCGCCACAGCAAGCCGTAGCACGCCACAGCGCGCTGTCGCGGCATATTAATTTGATGTAGCATATTAATTTGATGCAGCAAATAAATTTGATGAAGAATAAAAATTTGATGAAGTTAAATCCGCGGCAGCGCCAAAATTCGCTGCGGCGCGCCACAGCACCGAAATCTGTCGTAGCATGCCAAAGCGCATCGTAATGCCTGGCTTTTGGCTAGAATGTGCTACAGTGCGCTGTAGTGCACAGAACTGTCTGGAACTACTCATAACTGTCCGGAATGGCCGAAACTTCATTAATTTCATAATTTAAAGACCCTATAATCCTAATGGGGCCAAAATATATCAAATTTGAACCCTAACAAGCATTGTATAAAATTGTAAAATTAAGCATTGTATAAATTATATGTGATTTTTTAATATGCAAAAATTAGGTTTTGACCCCCCTTTCAAAAAAATAGAACACTAATATTGAAAATGGCCATAACTTGATCATTAGACATTAAAATTTAGCATTATTAGGCTCTATGGAACCCTTGGATAGTAAACAATAATAAACTAACTGAATTTTTAGATTTCACTAAGTGAAATTACCAAATGCCCTTATAATTTAAAATCCTTAAATTTGACCTATATAACTTAATATCTGTCCAAATTTGATGTACCTACTGTTTATCTTCATATTAGACAGAAAAGAATCATTTGGCATTAATAAAATCTATTTTAAATCTCTTAATTAAAAAGTAGTATTTTAGACCCTTAAGTAGAGGCAAAATAATCATTTTGCCCAAAATTTAGGTTAAATGCCTTTAACCTGTAAAATAACATTTAGATCATTAACATTATTAATAAAACTGATTTAGAATCAAATTAGACCCTTAAACTCATAAATTAAGTGAATTTTTAAAAATTCAATTTAAAATTTATTAAATTCCTAAGTAAAATTCATTATATCTCAACTTAGTTAAAATTCATCCTTAATCCCTTTAAATGAACAAAATTAGCAAATGAAGGTATATTATAATAAATTCCATCAAATTATAAATTTCCTAAGTCATTAGGAGCTCATCAAGATCTACACTTCACTTTAGAATATTTTCCTTAAGATTAAGAATAGATACTAGGTTAGATTTTATTCATTAAATAAAGTGGGTTATTCAATAAATGGAACATTATTTTTATTAGTTACTAGATTTTCATACTTTAATTATGATTATTTTATCCTTTCAAGTTTAGATTATTAAGCTTAATTTTTGCTTAAAAGAATTTTTCTTAATCATTAGTTCACAGTTAGACTTAAAATTTACCCTTGGATTATGTGATTAATTCTAATTTATAGGGTTTAATACATAATTCCTAATTTTAGTAGATCTTAATCAGATCTTAGCTTAGAACATCTAAATTCATCAATTAGGATGTGATGATTTGTTATTTAAGCTTATAGTCATTGTTAATTAAATTAAGTTAGAACCTGATCAGTTTTAATTGCTTTTAACTTATAAGGCAGTACTTCTAAGTTACACTCGATAGTAAGAATTAGAGATCCCAAACTTGTGTAAATTGGAATAATTAGAATGGTTTAATAGATTACAACTGATGTCACCTTATGTAGTAGAGTCCCTTGCTCATTATTATTTTATTTGTTACTTTTGCAGTCCTTGTACTTTATGCCTTTATCCTTGAATATGCCATGCAAGATTACATTATTGCATGAAATGAAAAACAGAATAATTAGGATAACATTTGCATATGGCTTAGTTACTTGTTGATATTACGCATTTTACCCTACTGGACAGAGGTAAGGAGAAATAAGGATTACTTAACATTACTCATTGAGGAGTTTTGTGTTAAGTTTGAACTCGAGCAATCTTACAAATGTGCTTGACTCCTCAGTTACTTTTGGATGTGTCTATAGAAGTAAAGTAAATAACCAAAATATTACTGCATTTGTGATTGATGCCTCTTCAGTTAAATTTATGTTCTATTATTCCAGCCTAGCCTCATATGATGCAATATATACATGTACTTGTTGCAACAGGCTAGATTAGCCCTCCTTCTGATATGACAGTCATTACATACCTGTTTACTATTTAATATTTACTATTGTATTTTACTTCAGTTAGCCTTACTTTACCTGCTTACTTACTTAGAGGATGCTACTTTCTGTTACTGCTTATTATACATATCATAGTCATTATTTATTTTTAACATGCATATGTCAAGTGATCATAAGCATATTTAGGATAAGTCTTTTCCTTTAATATTTATTTACTTTACTTATACTTATATACCTAAACTTGTTATAGTTTTGGCATTGAGGTATGTTCTCTTACCTCATATGTTGCTTAGTTATAATTACTTTTATTTATAGCTTATTTCTTCCTTTGTATGCTTGTTGCACCTATATGCCTTGCTTATTATATAGTTTAAGTAAAATGGTGATATCATAAAATTCATGAAATATGATAGCCTAAAATGTACTTAGACAATATGTCTAACCAGATTTTTCTTTTCTTTGGCTAGGGCCCTATTATTGTGAAATCGAAAATGGTTGATTTCAAGTTATTTGAGGTAGTCGAGCCTTCTGAAGATCGGATTCATGAGGAGGAGTGTGCTGCCGCTGGAGATCCTTTGCTTTAGCTTCTCATTTTCTTGTGAGGATGAGAGCTTTATCTTTTTTATATTAAAACTTATTTAATATTTATAATAATTCAGATATTTATGTATGTTCTTTTACTGTACTATTTTATTCTGAGCTGTATGTTTACTTCTTACTTGTATTATGGCAGATTGAATGTAGCATATTTTATTATCTTTTCTTCCACACTTTGATGAATGTATATACTTAGTGACTGATTCCACTGCATTATTTAGGGCACATTCTTCCCTTATTAGTGGATTGAGGAATTACACCTTAATCTAACGATAAGTGAGGTATTTGCCAAAGTGGCACACCACTCCTTGGCCTTAATTGTTGGTAGTTAAGGGGGTGGGGCACCACATAGGGTCTACTCCCTTACACCACAAAAAGCTACTGAACATAATAATATTGTTTCAGGTACATAATTCTAAACCAAATCTCTTTTAACAATGTATCTTTAATAACTACTCAACATAATTCTGCAAAATAGTAAATTGTTGCATGTGTAAATAGACACCTTATGTTTGAATAACAAGCCTTGCAATGTGCTATTCGATAATGGAGCCAGACACTCCTTCATGTCGAAGAGCTGGGCCAAATCCCTTAACTTGCCATTTTATCACTTAGCTAGCTCGTTAAGTGTTGGGTTACTATCTGGAGCCCACATGCCAGCTCGCCAATTTTATAGTATGCCAATTCCTATTGGTGGACAAGAGTTTGAAACTAAGCTCATTGTTCTTCCATTTGCAAATTTCAATGTAATTCTGGGAATGAATTGACTAAGCCAACACCAACGTCACCATCAACTGTTAAAAGAAGAAGATCACATTGGGCTATGGTAATCAGGCTAAGTCATTCATTGGTAAATTTAGTACTCATGCATCCTTAATCAATGCTTTAGAGGCAGAGAAGTTAGTAATGAAAGATTGCGATGCCTACCTGGTAATAATACTAGGTGAAAATAAATATGTAGTACCTATAAGCGAGAACATAATTGATTGTCAGTTTCCTGATATTTTCCTTAAAGATCTACCTGGTCTTCCACCAATCAGGAAAGTAAAATTTTCAATAGAAGTTATTCTAGGAACTCAACCTATATCTAAAGTTTCCTTATCGCATGGCACCCAAGGAGGTGTAGGAGCTGAATAATCAACTTCAAGAGTTGCTCGAGAAAGGTCTTGTTTGACCAAGTTCATCCCCTTAGGGAGCGCCAACGCTATTCATTAAGAAGAAGGATAGTTCAATGTGTTTGTATATTGATTATAGAAAACTCAACAAGGTGACGATTAGGAATAAATACCCTTTACCTCAGATCGATGATTTATTCGATCAGCTAGTTGGAGCCAAGGTATTTTCTAAGATCTATTTGTGTTCCTACAATCACCAGGTGCGTATCAGGGATGAAGACATCAAGAAGATAGAATCCTAAACTCGATATGGACTTTATGAATTCCTCATAATATCATTTGGACTCATGAATGCACTATCAATTTTTATGGATCTGATGCAGTGTGTGCTCAAATATTTCTTAGACCAATTTGCCATCATCTTTATCGATGATATCTTAATCTATTCTAAGAATGAGAAAGAACATGAAACTCATTTAAGAGCAGTACTTGAAGAATTGTGTAGCCATCAACTTTATGCCAAATACTCTAAATGCGAGTTTTGGCTCAACTCAGCTGCATTTTTGGGTCATGTTCTTGATGCCCCAAGAATAAGAGTGGATCAACAGAAGGTCATCACAGTTCAGAATTGGTCTCAACTAAGGACTGTAACTAATATCTAGAGCTTCTTAGGTCTAGTCGTATATTATAGAAAGTTTATTAAAGGTTTTTCCCAAATCACTTCTCCATTGACCAAATTAACTCAAGAAACTGTGCCTTTCGTTTGGAGTTCTGAATGTGAGGAAGCATTTCAAGCTTTGAAGGATGCACTCTCATATGCCTCCGTACTCGTTCTGCCGAAAGAAGGTGTAAATTATCAAGTTTACACATATGCTTCTGGATCTGTATTAGGATATGTCTTAATGTAAGAGGGTAAGGTGATTGCTTATGCCTCTCATCAATTGAAACCTCACGAAAAGAATTACCCCATTCATGATCTTGAACTTGCTGCTATAATATTTGCCTTAAAACTTTGGCGTCATTACCTATATAGAGCTCAAGGTTCCATTTTCACTAATCATCAAAGTCTGAAGTACATCTTCGCTTAGTGAGAATTGAACTGTCGACAAAGAACATGGTTGGAGCTCATCAGTGACTATGATTTGAGTATTCAGTATCACCCAGATAAAGCAAATGTGGTGGCCGATGCTCTTAGTCATCGTGTTACCTTATCTGTTATGATTGCCTTGAGTTCATTAGAAGAAGAATTTTGTAAATTAGAAATCACCTATGTTCATGGAGATATGCTAAGCTCAATGCCAACTAATATCAAATTGGAACCCACATTCCACTGAGATGTCCCATATTACAAACTAAAGATGATGATTATTTGAAATTTAAGGTTGCTATTGAAGGTGGCCTCCATCAGGATTTGTAGCTGCATGGAATTGTAATTTATCAAGATAATCACTTATGGATCCCAAAGTCCCAGCAGCAAGAGATCCTTAATGAATGTCATAATTCTGGATATAAAATCCACCCATAAAGTTTGAAGATGTATCAATATCTAAAATAGTTATTTTTGTGGCCTGGCATGAAGAAAAGTGTTGCAAAATTTGTTATCAAGTGTCATGCCTATAGTCTAGTCAAATCTGAACATCAAAAGTCTGGTGGATTGCTTTACCCATTAGAGATTCTTGAATGGAAGTGGTCTGACATCTCGATGGACTTTGTGATGGGAATGCCTCGCACAAGATTTGGTGCTGATGCAATTTTGGACATCATTGATCATCCTAGTAAATCAGCTCATTTCATTCCTATCTGTCAGACTGATTCTATTGAGAAGCTTGCAAAGTTGTACACAAAAAAATAGTCAGGATGCATGGTATTCTAAAATAGATCATTTTAGAAAGGGATAGTCAATTTACTTCAAATCTTTGGCAGGCAGTGCACCAAGATATAGGAACCACATTAGCTATGAGCACAGCTTTTTACATTCAAACAAATGGCCAAATTGAGAAGGTAAATCAAATTCTAGAAGATCTGCTCCACCTCTATGTTTTGGATTTTTCTGGTTCTTGGGAGGATCATATCTCCTTAGTAGAGTTCACTTGTAATAATAGTTTCTAGTCAAGCATCAAAATGGCTCCATATGAAGCATTATATGAGAGAAAATACTGTACTCCATTATCGTGGTCTAAATTTGGAGATGTTCAATTATATGGGTCTGACTTAGTAGAAGAAACTAATAAAACAGTCAAGCTCATTCAACAAAGGATTCAGACAGCCTAGGACTGACAAAGTAAGTACCATGAATCTCATCATCATCTTCTTGAATTCTAGGAAAATGATCTAGCATATCTGAAGGTCAGTCCAATGAAAGGAATCTACCATTTTGGAGTGGCTGGAAAGCTCTGCTCAAGATTTGTTGGACCCTTCAAAATTATATCCAAGATTGAATCTTCAACCTACAAGTTGAAACTGCCAGATGACTTCTCTGTAATGCACAATATTTTTTAGGTGTCATCTCTCAAAAAATGCCTAAGAGAACCTCATCACTTAATTTTAATTCCTCTAGTGGAGATCTAGTCAAACCTATCATTCCTTAATGAACCTATAAGAATTCTAGGAAAAGATCAGAAGCAGCTAAGGGACCGTTCAATCCTAATTGTCAAAGTCCAGTGGAAAGATTATTCCTCTGTAGAAGCCACTTGGGAGAAAGAGGCAAATATGTGGTCGAAGTACCCAAGATTATTTGAAAATCTTGGTACTTACTCATCTTTCATATTTCTGTTTTATTAATTTCAGTCATGCAATGTTCTTTCTACTTAAGTGATGTTGAGGATGATATCATTCTTAAGTGGGAGAGTCTATAATAACCCAAGGTTGTTACCCTAGCTAACTATGACTAAACAAATTCTAAATTTTGATTCTAACATTATTAAATACTCATTAGGACCATGCCCTTAGTCCAAATCAGGTGTCAAATAAATCAAACCCTGATTCTAAGAATTTCATGAACACTGGAAATTGACTTAATTATTTTAACCTCAAATTAAAAATTGGACTTCGTCATTGCACTCCTCACCCTCAAATTAGCTATGAGTGAAGTTTTGGGGGCACTTGGAAGCCATTGGATTTTTGTCAAATATTTTAATATATTTTTTAAATATCCCAAAAAATAGAAAAAATTAAATACTTGCCGAAATTGGAATCTGACTTTGCTATTGTATTCCTCACCCTTCAATTAGCTAGGGATAAATTATTGGGATTTTTTAGAAGCCATTTAGCTATTTAAATTTAATTAAGAAAATTAAATAATATAATTAAATAATTATTATTAATTAATCCACTTAACAACGTTATTCGCTTAAAGCTGTGTCGTTCCCTATCTGCCTTCTGATCTGACAGCTAATCTAAGCCGTCTGATCATCAGATCATATGGTGGGCCCTTCGCCCCCTCGCTGAGGTTGCCTCACGTATCCCTTGTGGACACGCTGAAGCAGAGCACCCACGTAATCATCGTCGACACACCAAATCATAAATTAAGCTTAATATTTTCATGATTCTATATTGTATTTTCCATTTTAATTTTATTCATGGAATCCATTTAAATGGGCCTTTAGATTAGCCCATTTATCTTGTTTTTGTCATGAGTATTATTTGAGTGAAATGATACTTTAGTCCTTCATGAAAGAGTTAGTTTAAAGTTTTTTTTGATATTTTATATGAAAAAACACTTTAATCCTTTATGAGTGGGTTAATTGATGGTTTATTAGTTTTTTGTAGGAAAAGACACTTTAGCCCATCATGAAAGGGTTAGCTTGTGGTTTTGATGGTCATTTGACATATATTGTATTGCTATAAATAAGCAAATATCTTATGTATCATGCCATTGAAGATTGAATGAAAATATATTTCTTTACTTATTATGTTCATTAGTACTTTCATTCTTAAGAGAAAGAAATCTTGAGTGTGAGTATTGCAAGCCTTAGAGAATGACATCTAATGCTTTTATAGAAATAGAAAATCTTTTAACTAGCCCACCAATATTAAAATTGCCTAATTTTAACAAAGTGTTTGAAGTATCTTGTGATACCTTTAATGTTGGTATAGGAGGTGCTCTTTACCAAGAGGGTCACCCAATTGCTTTCTTTAGTGAAAAGCTAAATGATGCTCGATAATGTTACTCTACCTACATATGATCATGAATTCTATGCAGTAGTCCAAGCCCTTCGATATTGGAGACACTACCTTCTTTCTCGAGATTTTGTACTATACTCTGACCATGAAGCATTAAAGTATCTCAACACTCAAAAGAAGCTCAGCTCTCATCATGCAAAGTGGGTTCAATTCCATTAAGAGTACACCTTCATTCTTAAACATAAGTCTGGTACTGAGAATAAAGTTGCTGATGCTTTAAGCAAAATGTGTATCATTTTACATAGTATGAGCATCAAAGTTATTGGATTTGATAAAATAAAAAATGAGTACAAAACTTGTAAGGATTTTGGTCAACCATATGAATCTCTAAATATTGATACCTCCACTATTGACTATAATTATCAACTTCAAGATGGATATCTTTTTTGAGGAACCCGTCTTTGTGTTCCTAATTCTTCACTTCGAGATTTCCAAATTGAAGAAATGCATTCAGGAGGCATTTCTAGTCATTTGGTCATGATAAAACTATATCCATGATGGAAGATCGATTCTTTTATCCAAGTATCAAGAGAGATGTTGCTCGTGTTGTTTCCCAATGTCGCACCTGTCAATTAGCAAAAAGTGGAAAACATAGTCATGGATTGTAGACACTTCTTCCAATTCCTCGCAATCCATGGGAAGACCTTAGTATGGACTTTATACTCTGATTACCTCACACCATCTAACATTTTGACTCAATTCTTGTTGTTGTTGAACGATTTTAAAAATAGCTCATTTTATTTCATGTTATAATACATCTGATGCTTCTCATGTTGCTTCAATTTTCTTTCGTGAGATAATTTGTTTGCACGGATTACCCAAAATAATACTCTCTGATTGTGATGTTAGATTTATGAGCTATTTTTGGAAAAATTTATGGAATAAGCTTGGAACAAACACTCTTTTTTTCTACTGCTTATCACCATCCAACTGATGGACAAACAGAGGTAATAAATAAAAGTTTAGGAGACTTTCTTAGATGCTTAGTGATAGACCATACCACTAGTTGGGATCTTGTTCTACCCACTACCGAGTTGTTTATAATAGTTCTATAAATCGATCAACCGGAAAAAGTCATTTTCAAATTATTACAGGGTATGAACCAAGAAAGTTAATAAACCTTGTTGACTTTCCCATCTCATATAGATCTAGTGCATATGCATCTTCATGCGCACAAAGCATCCATGATTTACACCAAGAAATTTAACAAAAGCTTACTTTAAGTTTCGATAAATATAAAGCTGATGCTGATGCACGTAGGTGATTGGTAAAATTTAATGAAGGAGATATGGTTATGGTCAAGGTTAGACTAGAGAGGCTCCTAAAAGGAACTTTTAAAAAATTAACACTCAAAATATCTAGCCCTTATAAAATTATAAAGAAGATAAATGATAATGCATATCAGATTTATCTTCTTATAAATTTTGGTATTTCATATGTGTTTAATGTGTCTGATTTAATGTTGTACCGTGGGCAAGCCCCTGATATTTTTCCCTCTGCAAATAGCACTAACATACAAATTGACACTTACTCAGGGGCTCCCTTGCCATCTCGCTGATTACGTTCCCATCATCCTAATCAGATTTTAGATGACCAGATCATCAGCACATCAGATGGAGGAATTCAGAGGTTTCTTATCCGTTGGAAAGGACTATCGCCACTTAAAAACTCTTGGCTTACATTTGAATAGTTAGACCATATTAGTCCATAACTTCTACATGAGAACATAGATCATCATTCTCCAGAGGAGAATCCTTCAAAGCTGGGGAGTGCTGATACAGAGCACCCACGTAATCATTGTCGACGCACCAAATCATAAATTAAGCTTAATGTTTCCATGATTCTATATTGTATTTTCCATTTTAGTTACAAGGGCTTATTCATGGAATCCATTTAAATGGGCCTTTAGATTAGCCCATTTATCATATTTTTGTCATGAGTGTTATTTGAGTGAAATGACACTTTAGCCTTTCATGAGAGAGTTTGTTTAAGGTTTTTTTGGTATGAAATGATAGTTTAGTTCTTCATGAGTGGGTTGGTTGATGGTTTTATTAGTCATTTGTAGGAAAAGACACTTTAACCCTTCAAGAAAGAGTAAGTTTATGGTTTTGATGGTCATTTGACATATATTGTATGGCTATAAATAAGCCAATGTCTTATGTATCATGGCATTGAAGATTGAATGAAAATATATTTCTCTACTTATTATGTTCATTAGTACTTTCATTCTTACGAGATGGAAATCTTGAGTGTGAGTATTGCAAGCCTTAGAGAAGAACATATAATGAAGGAAGAAGATCCTGCGATGAAGGACTATTTATAGAGGTCAACTTCAATTATCCTTGCTTCGCTATCGGTTGCCTTAACTTTGACACAGGTTAGATCAACCATAGATCTTATTTATCTCTATACTTTATATGGTAATGAATTTTGTGTGTTAGCAAAGAGTGGCTCGAATCATCTCAATCTCACTTTTTTTTAATTTTACATTTGTACACAAAATTCACCTTATTTTACCGATACTCAATCGTGAGTAACTTATTATTTTTATTGGTGTAAAAATAATTACACCCTTTGTATACGTATTGATTTTGTCCTACATCACACGCGGCGTATCCCACCGCTGCTATCGGCCACTCACGGCCGCCCTAGACCTCGTGTGCTCTGCTGTCGACCTCTAATAAGCCTCACACCTTTTGTTGTTCACCCATTTGCATGATCAAGGACTCCTCTAAGATGCTCGATTGACTTCCTTCTTCTCTGCTCTCTACAAACCATCCATTTAGGTACTCCCCAGTCTTTCCTCTTCCTTTATTCATTCTTCATCACGTAATTTTGAAAAGCTATTTCACTTCATATATTAGAGATTATCTGTGTCATATCGTGTTTGATCAAACTAGTTCGAGGTAATTTAGGGTTTACTCTATAGTAGTCAATAGTGTCGGGTCACCTGCGTCTCATAGAATCCACTTAGGGCATCGAGTTATAGAGTGCTAGGTACCCTCTGAGTTGGGGTTTTGGGGCTTACGAGGTAGGGCTTGATGTAATCTTCATCCCAAGATGTGTGCCAAGCTCGAAGGTGGTCCATGTGCCACACAAGGTGAAACCTTAGGTCGCTTGCCTTGGACCTCTACGGAGAAGGCGAAGCCCTCCATCTCGGGTTGGGTTGGGGCCTGACCCAACCCACGTGATGCTGCACGGGCCTGCCACACATAGTGCATCATAGTGTCATGGGGTCCCGCTAGCACCAAACTCACATCCGTAGGCCCCGCTATCTCCGTCTGCCCCTCCCGTCGCATCCTTCTGTCATGGGCCATGCCTATGCCTGTTCAGCCGCTAGTTGTCGGTCCCGCTACTAGTCAAATTAAATGGATTTTTAATTAACTTAAATCAGTAAGGCTTTAATTAATTGATTTAGAATAGTTAAGTAAATTAATTGCTAGAACTTTAATCATTAATATCTCTTAAACTATGAGTCCAAATATATTAAATATATATATAATTTTAATCAAAAAATTGAGAGGATCATTATGGTAGTGTCAAATTCCCAGTTGAGTGAGTATTTAACATAGTGATATTTTAGGACCTTCTAATTAGTTTAAAACTCTAGAAAGCTTCAAATGCTCATATCTTTATAACTACATATCTAAACATAACCAATATGGATCTCATTTTAATTAGGAGATCATTATGAATGTTATGATAGTATTAGTTTTACTGTTAGGTTCATAGTTTTGACTAATGATATTTAGGCCCTTTCTCTAATTACTCTGTTTAACTTAGAATTTCACTTAGTCATAACTTAGTTATTTGAATTCTAAATTAGGTCATCCAATATATTATTTTGATCATAAAAACTTAATAAACAGTAAACGGTAAGAAAATTTAGGTTTTGATAATTAGATTTCCTAACTTGCTCTAATCACACTAGAACTTGATTAGATTATAACTTAATCAAATAAAGTTCAACTTGGGTCTACTCCCAATCATAGTACTTATTTTGTTGTAGAAAAGCTATAGCCACTGAGTTTGCTAAATTTGGACATCATTTGAGAAAGTTAGGTTTTTGAACCCCTTCATAAACCCTTAAATTATGTATTTAAACCCTAATATTATTTTGTCATAACTTGACCAAATAACCTCCGAATTTAGTGTGCTTAAACCCTATGGAACCCTTAGACAGTAAATAGCAAAAGTATAACTAAATTTTTATATTTCTCCAAGTAAACTCTATGTTTATTTTCCTATATGATGTATATTTCAAATAGTGACATTTAGGATCCCTAATTTGACATAAATATTCCTAAACTTCAAATGGTCATAACTTTGTACACACTCACCCAAACATATCCAATATGGGTCTTAAAGTGATCAGGAGAAGCTCTAGATTACTCTGATAGTATCATTTTCTCTATTTGGGTTATATTTTGCCTAATCACTTTTAGAACCTCTCACTAAGTACACTAATTCCTTGAACTTGGTCAATTGAGCTTCAAAATAGGTCTTCTAATATACCATTTTTATCAGGAAGATCTAATAAACAGTAAATTGCAAAAATATATTTAAATTTTGGTGAGTAGATTCTTTAATTAGCCTTAATCACTCTAAAACTTGATTAGTAAATATTAGTATAATTAGTAATCTAAATTGAATGATTCAAGTTTCTGATAACTCTTAGAGTAGAATAGAATTTAGTTGTGTGGTTGGTTAAGTGGTTCTATGATTAATTTTACTAATCACTCACTAATCACCTTTAACCCTAATTAGGTCATAACTTAACCAAATTAAGTCCAAATTGGCTCTACTCCTAGTTAAAGTAATTCATGGATTATAGGGAAGTTATAGCTACTGAATTTATTGAATTTGGACTTCAAATGGAAAAATTAGGTTTTTTGGCCTATCCTTAAGAAACCCTAATTTACATGAATGAACTCTAAAATTGATTTGCATATAACTTAATCATTAGATCTCAGAATTTAGTGTTCTTAGACTCTATGGAATCTTTGAACTGTAAGCATTAATCAACTATATAAATTTTTGGACTTCATTAGCTTAAATTACCAATTTGCCCTTATGAGTCAAATTCCTTAAATTGAGCTCATAAGGCTTAATAATCATCCAAATTATGAGTACTTACTATCTTTCTTCATATTAGACAATAAGTAATCAATTGTTATTGATCTATTCCAATTTAGAACCCTTAATCAAAAGGTAGCTTCTTAGACCTTTAAGTGGGGGCAAAATAGTCTTTTTGCTCAAATTTAGGATTAAGTGCCTTTAAATTCAGTAAGTAAAATGTTTAAGAAGTTAATTTAAATGATTTAAGCCTTATACCATGGGCATATGTGGTGAATATAAGATATTTGATGAGTATTTTATGTCAAGATTAAATTGTATAAACATCATTTTCATTTTTTTAGATTCTCTTAGTTTTTCCTGATTTTTAGTTTAGTAGAGTGTGATCTAATTAGTATGCCTCTTCAGTTCCTTGCTTTTGCTTTAATGCAGGCAAGCCTAGGTCCAGGATTGGGTAGGATGGTATTTGTCTGGCTACTGTAATGTCTAACCAAACCTAGTCCTAAGGTGGCTTAGGATGGTATTTGTTAGAACATTCTTTCCTTTTCTTTTCCATAGCTTATTTAGCCAGCTCTATAATATGGCAGTACTAATTTTAGGTGCACTTTTACTTTTGGTTCTTCTACCTTAGCTCTACAGGCTAAGTGAGATGTTGCTCATATTTTTTGTTCAAATGATTTGTTTGGCCATAGTAGTTCTTCATTCTATATTATTATTTTCAGATTGCTTTACTATATTTCAGCACTTGTATATTTACTATTTACTTAGTTGCTAGCTTATTTATATTCTAGGATGCTAGTCTTGTTCATTTGATTATATATATATATATATATATATATATATATATATATATGATGTTAGTCTTTCTTTCAGTTATTTAAATGTTTTACATATTTTTTTACTTTATGTTAATTAGCATAAGTTTATATTAATCATAAGCATGTTCATGATAAACTTTATTTTCAATTATTAGTATTTATTCTTTATTTTATGTCTAACCTTGTTGAAGTTGTGGTTAGAGGTATATGCTTACTTCCTCTTTTATTTTAAGTTAAAAACTTATTATTTATAGCTTCCTATCCTTTTCATTTGCTTTCTTGCTCCTATATTGTTGCTTAGACGCTAAGTTTAATGGTGATATCTTAATAACATTAATAATTCTTCACCCTAAAATGTACTTAGACTTTTTGTCTAGCAAGTTTTCTTTTGTTGGCTGGGGCCCTATCATTATGAAACCGATAAGATAGATTCTGAGCTGATTGAAGTCGTGGAGCCATCCCAGGATCTACCTTTGGAGGAGGATCGTGCTGTCAAAGACCTATAGCTTATTAAATCTCTTTCTTTTCTACTTGTGAGGCTGAGTGTCTTTATATTTTTCTTTCCTATTAAACTATTTAAATATGTTGGAATAATACTGGGATAAAACTTTACTTTTTTCTGCTTTACTTATTCTGAGTTGAATGTCTAGATTCTTATATTCTAATGGATGGATGCTTACTATTTTGCTTCTGCACTCTATTTTCATGAATATTCCATTTAGTGATTTATGCTTGAAATGACAAAGTCTTTGATTATCATGGATTATGATGAATACATAATCTAATTATAAGTAAGGACCTTATCATTTGGTGATCGCCTCATCGTAATTATGTTAACTTAAGAGTTAACAGGACCACGGCAGGGCATGGGCACCACATGATCAGTTCTAATTATTTTAAACTTATAAGGCTGTGGATCAGAGTTTATACTTGATAGTAGGGTACTAGAGATCATGAGCTCGTATGAACTTAGAATAGCTAGAATGGATAAATTAAAATAATAAATATCACCTATATTTAGTAGAGTCTCTTGCTTATAATTGAAATTTGTTGCTTTGTATTCCTTGTATTTTGAACCTTTTTACAATGAACATGTCATATAATATAACTATGTGTATGAAATGAAAACATAGAAAACTAGGATAATACTTGCATTGGGTTTATGTTCTAGATGGGAGATTGTGTATACACATTACTACCAATGGATAGGCGATAAAGAGAAATAGGGATTACCTGGCATGTACTTATAGGGGAGAGTTGTGTCTAGGTACGAGAACCCACTTCAATCTTGCAAACGTACTTAACTTCTCAGCTACTTCTGTACGTATTCACGGGATTAAAGTAAAATAACTAAGAATTTACTGCATATGTATTTTCTACCTCTTCAATTTAGTACAGTTTTCTACCTTAGCTTTGAGAAGCTAAGTGATATAATATGATATAATTTAGCTCAGTTACACTTAAGTGGCTTATTTTTCCAATTCTTATGTTATAGCAGTTTTTACATGTTATTTACTTTTCTACTTCCTAATTACTTTTACTATAGTTCAGCTTTAATATAGTACTTGCTTACTTACATGGATGCTAAAATGCCAGTTGTTTATTCAGCTTACTTATATGTATCATAGTTCAATTTACTTTCTGTTAATCTACATAATTTTATATGATTATCAGGATGTTAGGATGAGTCTTTCTTTTTCAGTGTTTATAATTTATTATACATATATATATTGCCTAACATTATTACAGCTTTGAGGTTGAGGTATGTCTTTTTATCTCACTTTTTGCTTAAGTTATAAATATATTATTTATAGGTTTCCATGTTTCTTCTTAGCTTGTTGCACCTATTTGCTTGCCTTAATTATTTAAGTAATTGGTGATATCTTAAGAGAATATGAATTAATCAGCTTAAAATATACTTAGACAATTTATCTAATTAGTTTTACTTCTTTTGGCTAGAGCCCTGTCATTGTAAAACAGATAATGGTAGATTCTAAGTTGTTTGAGGTGATTGAGCCATGAGTGGAGCTAGATCAGGAGGAGGAGTGTCCTACTGCTAAAAATCATTAGCTTTATTTATTATTTGCTTATGAGGCTAAGTGTTTATTCTATTTTTAATTTAAACTTATTAAATGCTATAATAATATAGGTACTTTGTGTACTTTCCTTTATTGCTTACTATATTCTGAGTTGCATATTTCCTATTTATGTATTATGGTGTAATTGATGTAAACTCATTCTTTTCTTTCTTTCGCACTCTGATTGATATATATGTATTTAGTGAATGATTACGCGGCTTCATAAGTGCACATCTTTCCCTTATTAGTAGATTGGGGATTATAACCTAATCTAATGATAAGTGAGGGATTTGCTAAGTGTTGACCACCCCAAGTCACTTTGTTGGGGCACAGGTCGCCACATAATCTCTTCAGAGCTAAGCACACTTCAAACTATAATGATATCCCCAAAGTCTAAAAGTTACCAAAATGTTCCCAAATGTAAAGCTAAGAAACCTAATGCCACTAACATAAGAATCCAGGTCTAAATGTCGTAGATTATTACTGACCTATCAATCCAATATAGATTCATCATTCAATTTAATGAAATTCTCAATCTCAATCACACATCCCTCATGACCTAATTTCCCAAGCTCCTCACTCCACCAATTTTCTCCAAAATTTACCTAAGGGCTTATAACCATGACTCCCTCTCCTAAAATGATTAAATTAACTGAAAAAAGGCTCAAGCTACTCTATTTTAAGGCTAAGAGATCCCATTAATAGCAATATCATCTTTATTCAGAAATCACTAAGTGATTTTTCTTCTAAAAGTAAAATCCTAAATTCAATATCAAATCTGAGTAAAATTAGTATGATTACACTCCCAATAGCATAATATGAACATAAATTGTGAGTATGCTCAAATTTGAGTTGATCTGAGTAAATAAGGGTTTTTGACCTAATTGACTAAAGTACCAAAATATCATTTTTTAAAATATAATTTAATTTGCAAAATAAATGTCACCATAATATTCTACACATTTTTGTTAGCATTTTGAGATATAATATTAATTTATTTGGATTTCTTATTAAAAAGTTAAGGGTCAAATGAAATCTAGGTCTAAATATTTAAATGATTAATTTATCCTTAGTTCATCTGCACGCACGCACCAGGATAGCTACACACACATACGGTGTGGGAGCACATGCCCATGGACAATCTGCGTGCGCAGCCCATATGCAGTGTTGCATGGGTTGAGTGACCCGCCCGGTAATGTGCGCCCCCCCCCCCCCTTCCTCCAGTATAGATTCATCATTCATTTCAATGAAATTCTCAATCTCAATCACGCATCCCTCATGACTTAATTTCCCAAGCAACTCACTACACCAATTTTTTCCAAATTTATATAAGGGTTTGTTACCATTACTCCCTCTCCTAAAATGATTAAACTAACTGAAAAAGGCTCAAGCTACTCTACTCTAAATTTTAGATATCCCATTAATAGAAATATCATCTTTATTTGAAAATTACTTAGTGATTTGACTTCTAAAAGTCAAATCCTAAATTCAATATCAAATCTAAGTAAAATCAATATGATTACACTTCCTATAGCATGATATGAACATAAACAGTGAATATGCTCAATTTGGAGTTAATTTGAGCAAATAAGGGTTTTTGACCAAATTAACTAAAGTACCAAAATATCATTTTGAAAATATAATTCAATTTGCAAAATAAATGTGACCATAATATTCTACACATATTTATTAGAGTTTAGAGACATAACATTAATATATTTGGATTTATGGTTAAAAAGTTACGGGTCAAATGAAATCTTGGTCAAAATATTTAAAAAATTAATTTATCCTAAGATCATATGCACGCAATCACGAGGATAGCCACACACGCGTATGGCGCGGGAGTACATGCCCATGGACAATCTGTGTGCGCGGCCCATACGCAGTGCCGCATGGGTCGAGTGACCCGCCCGACAATGTGCATCCCCCCCCCAATATAGATTCATCATTCATTTCAATGAAATTCTCAATCTCAATCACACATCCCTCATGACCTAATTTCCCAAGCAGCTCACTACACCAATTTTCTCCAAAATATACCTAAGGGTTTTTCACCATTACTCCCTCTCCTAAAATGATTGAATTAACTGAAAAAGACACAAGCTACTCTACTCTGAGGTTTAGAGATCCTATTAATAGCAATATCATCTCTATTTAAAAATCACTAAGTGATTTGACTTCTAAAAGTCAAATTCTAAATTCAATATCAAATCTGAGTAAAATTAGTATGATTACACTCCAATAGCATAATATGAACATAGACAGTGAGTATGCTCAATAAGGGTTTTTGACCTAATTGACTAATATACAAAAATATCATTTTTGAAAATATAATTTAATTTGCAAAATAAATGTCACCATAATATTCTACACAGTTTTATGAGCACTTTGAGATTTAATATATTTGGATTTCTAGTTAAAAAGGTATGAGTCAAAATATTTAAATGATTAATTTATCATAAGTTCATCTACATGCACGTAGATAGCCACACATGCGTATGGCACAGGATCCCATGTACAATCTGCGTGCGTGGCCCATACGTAGTGCTGCACGGGTCAATGTTCACCCCGCCCCCAATGTAACTTTCCTAAAACCTAAAAAACTAGGGTTTCCCATTTCTCTGCATCCACTCCTTCTCAACCTATGACTAGCAAACAAAAACATAGCTAATGACATAAGCTACATAAAATACTCGATTACTCTAAACCTAATAGCTATAAGTGCCTTAATTTTAATGAGAATGAAAGATATGGTAGGGTTACTGCAGTGAAGAGTTATACCCTTCTCAGAGAGTTTCGCATTTTGGATGAGTTGTCGTTGAGTTCCTTTGGTTAAAGATGCCCAAAGAACTAAAAGGTGCAACATGTGGCCAACGGAGGGCATTGGGGAATTTGCAAAATTTATGGGCACTGTATAATAATGTTCATGCCTGGCGCAAACGTCCTCCCATCAAGCTCGTCCGAGTCTGATCGACCCAATGAATCGATAATGTATAGTATGAAATTAATTAACAAAACATAAGCATATTGAACAATCAAATGGAAATGGGTAAGAAATCGTACGTATAATCTGGCCACGGGTGAGCTCGTTTGCATATGGGCCGCCCTTAGCTGATAGCAACTCCCCCGATCAACAAGTCAGACTGTAAAGGCTTGAATGGAACTGGGGGCTTAGGATTTGTCATGCAAGAGGGATGCATAAGGTGTAATAACCCAGGTTATTACTTAGGTCAATTAGGAATAATCCAAGTCCTAATTTTAGTTTCAGTGCACTAATTAAGTTATTTGAAACTCACCACAAAGGCCTAGTCTAAATCAGGAGTCAAATGGATAAAATTCTGATTTTAGGAATTTCCAAAAACCCTAGAAGTTGACCTAGTTAAATTTATCTCAAATCAAAAATCTAACTTCGCCATTGCGCTCATCACTCCCAAATTAGCTAAGGGTGATGTTTTGGAAGCATTTGGAAGTCGTTAAATTTTTGGTGAATATTTTAATATATTTTAAATACTTAGAAAATTCAAATAATTAAATACTCATCAAAATGAAAATCTGGCTTTACTGTTGCATTCCTCACCCCTCAATTAGCTATGAGTGATTTATTGGAAATTTGGAATGTAATTAATTATTTAATTTTAATTAATAAAATTAATAAAAGTTAATATAATATTAATATATTTAAATACAATTAACAGCACCATCTTCTGCACCTCACACCATCTGCTTCTGGCATTAGGCCCTTGTTACTGTCTGATCGGATCACACGATTCGATCCAACAGTTGTCACTCATCTCTCCCGATTTGCACAGCACGTGGCATACACGCGCGACGCGCGGCAATCACAGCGGTGCAGCCGCTCCAGATGGCCTCTACCATGTTAAATGCCACCGCTTTAGGTTTAGTTTAAGATCTCTGATCTCCCCCTTTGTTCGGTTACACTCTGGGAATCCTAAAGGCTACCAAAGCTCTCCTGATCGAACCTTCTTCGTCTAAGGCGTCGATAGAGGTACTCATCTCTTTCCCTTAATCCATCAATATTTTGCATTCAAATCAATCTCTATCATTATTTCATGCTTTTGATTATCAACTTTATGGTTCAATCGAGCCCTAACAATTTTGATCAATAAAATTTGCAATTCATCCATAATTTAAATTATTATTTTTCCCTTTAGCCGAACCCTAGTCGTTATGGTTGTATAACAACCCAAGTTGTTACCTTAGCCAATTAGGACTAATCTAAGTCTTGATTTGATTTCTAGCACACTAATTAAGTCATCAGGAGGTCACCACCAAAACCTGGTCCAAATTAAGGGTCAAATAAATCAAATCCTGATTTTGGAAATTTCAGGAACCCTGGAAATTGACCAAATTATTTTGACCACATATCGAAAATTGGACTTCGCCATTACACTCGTCACCCCCAAATTAACTAGGGGTGATGTTTTGGATGTGTTTGGAAGTCGTCGGATTTTCACAAATATTTTAATGTAATTAAATACCCCAAAAAATAGAAAAATTAAATAGTCGTCGGAATCGAAATCCGACTTCGCTGTTAAAGTCCTCACCCCCAAAATTAGCTAGGGGTGAATTTTTAAAATTTTTCAGAGATCATTTATAAAATATAATTTTAGAGATTAACTAATTTAATTTACTTAAAATCTATTTTTATTTTTCCCTCATTTTTCCTCCTTTTCCCTAGCTCGGACCCACAGCCATCCCATCCATGCTGCATTTCTAAGTTCCCTTTCCCTTTAGACCCCCTACCATGCTCAGCCTCCCCTCTCTTCTCCATCTCCTGCCATCCCCTTATCTCCATAACTAGGATGGGACAACTCAGGCCCATCACATCTAATGGCATGATTCCCTTCTCCTTAAAAGACCCCCCCCATTCTCCATTTTTGTTGTGCTAGATGTTGAAGAGAAGCTCTCCAGCCTCTCAAGCTCTCAAGTTCCCAAGGATCCCTATAAGGAACTTCCATTTGCGAGTCTAAGGTACCTCCATTTCCCCCATTGAATGGATTTAATGACTACTTCATTTTACTCTTAAGATTATGTTGCATCCTTAAAGAATCTGTGTTGAGATTATGGAGTTCATTAGAGCTTATTAGGCTTCTGATTTTAGGAAGTTGTAACAGCTCTATTTTTCTTTCTTTCTGCACACCAAAACTTTTAACTCTATTGTTTGTATAGTTAGAATAATCATTTTGTGCTAATTTTGGTATTGATGGAATGGTCTCGGAAATACCTTTCTATCAGTATATGGCACCGCACATGAAGTGCTCTAGGTTGAGAGTTCTGAGCCCAAAAGATGTCTCATTGCGATTTTCGCACATACGAAATCACTGTCGGGCGCTGCAGCGCGCTGCAGCGCCCGAGCTTCGGGTTGAATCCGCCATAGTGTGTCATAGCGCACCACAGCGCCGAAATTTGTTGTAGCGCACCACAGCACTGAGATTTGCTACAACGCGCCACAGCACCGAAATCCACTGCAGCGTGCCACAACGCCAAAATCCGCTGCATGTGCTACGGTGCGCCGCAGCCCCTGACTTTCGGCCAAAAGGCGCTACCGCGCACCGTAGCGCCCAGAACTATCTGGAATGGTCAAAACTTTATATTTTTCATATTTTAATGACCCTAGGAACCTAATGGGGCCTAAATATATCAAATTTGAACCTAGTTTTAGTAAAATTAAGCATTGTATAAAATTGTATGTGATTTTTAAATATGGAAAAAAATTAGGTTTTGAGCCCTTTCATGAAAATAGAATCCTAATATTGAAATGACTATAACTTGATCATTAGACATCATAATTTAGTGTTCTTGGACTCTATGAAATCCTTGGATAGTAAACAACAATAAACTAACTAAATTTTTAAACTTTGCTAAGTGAAATTGCCAAAATGCCCTTATATGTTAAAATCCTTAAATTGGACTCATAGGAATTAATAATTGTTCAAATTTGATGTACATATTGTCTATCTTCATATTAGAGAGCAAGAAATCATTTGGCATCAATAATATTTAATTTGGATCCCTTAATCAAAAAGTAGCATTTTAGACGATCCTTAAGTACGGACAAAATGATCATTTTGCCCAAAATTTAGGTTAAGTGCTCTTAACCTCTAAAATATCATTTAGATCATTAACTTCAGTAATAAAACTGATTTAGAATTAAATTAGACTCTTAAACTCATAAATTAAGTGAATTGTTGAAAATTCAATATAAGGTTTGTAAAATTCCTAAGTAAAATCTATTATATCTCAACCTAGTTAAAGCTCATCCTTAATTCCTTTAAATTAACAAAATTAGCAAATGAAGGTAAAATATAATAAATTTCAACAAATCCTAAAATTTCTTAAGTCATTCCATTAGGAACTTATCAGGATCTACACTTCACTTTAGGATCTATTCTTTAAGATTAGGAATAGATGTTAGGTTAGATTTTATTTATTGAATAAAGTGGGTTATTCAATGAATGGAATCTTGGTTTTAGTAGTTTCTAGATTTTTATACTTTAATTGTGATTATTTTAAAACTAGGAAATTAATCCTATTAAGTTTTTGATTATGCTTAATAGAATCTGCCTTCAATTAAACTTAAACTTTAGCCCTTAAGCTTTACCCTTGGATTATGTGATTAACTCCAATTTATGGTGTTTAATGCATAATCCCTAGTTTAGTAGCTTTTGATCAGATCTTAGCCTAAAACGCCTAAATTCATCAATTAAGGACATGATGATTTATTATTTAACTTGTAGTCGATTTTGATTAAACTAAATTAGAACATAATCAGTTCTAATTGCTTTGACTTATAAGGTCATGCTTCTAAGTTACACTCGATAGTAGGAATTGAATATCCTGAACTTGTATAACTCAGAATAGTTAGAATGGTTTAATAGGTAATAATTAATGTAACCATGTGTAGTAGAGTCCTTACTCATTATTGTTTTACTTGTGCTTTTATATTCTTTATATTTTGTGCCTTATTCCTTGAATATGTCATACAAGATAATATTATTGCATGAAATGAAAATATAGAATATCTAGGATAATATTGTATTAGGTTCAGTTACTTATTGATCTTTCATATTTTACCCTACCGGACAGGGGTAAGGAGAAATAAGGAGTACTTGATATTACTCATTGAGGAGTATTGTGCAAAGTTTGGAACCCGTATAGTCTTGCAGACGTGCTTGACTCCTCAGCTACTTCTGGATATGTCTACAGAAGTAAAGTAAATAACTAAAATATTACTACATTTGTGATTACTGCCTCTTCAGTTCAAATTCTGTTCTGTTATTCTGGCCTAACCTCAGATGTCGCTAGGAACATTTTGTCGCCTTAGCCTCCACGTTGACGCTAAGAATCCTTTTGATATCAGCAGGCTAGATTAGACTTCTTCTGATATGGCAGTACTTACATACCTATTCACTATTTACTATTTACTATTTAATGTTTACTATTCAATGTTTCCTATTTACCATCATACTTGACTTTAATCTACCTTGCTTTACTTGTTTACTTGTATGTTATAGGATGCTAGACCTTTGTTGTTACTTATATGTACCACTATTGGATTAAAATCTTTTAAATCAGTATATATTATATGATCATCAGCATATTTAGGATTAGATTTTTTCTCTTTCAATACCTTTACTTACTGTATTATACATGTATGCATATCCTTGTTTAGTTTACTTGAGGTGTGTCTTTTTGCCTCAAATCTTATTTAGTTATAAATACTATATTTTTAACTTATCCTTCTCCTTGTAAGCTTACAACTCCTATGCTAGTTATGATTTTTGTTTCGTTTAAGTAAAATTGTGACATTAATAACATATAAAAAATATTCAGCATAAAATGTACTTAAACAGTTGTCTAATAAGATTTTTCTTTTGTTCACTAGGGCCCTAGCATTATGAAATCAATAATATCATAATCTGATAGATTAGAGAAGCTTGGTGCTGAAGAGGAGCCTTATCCAGAAGTGGAGCCATCTCTTGAGGAGTAGCATCAGGAAGGAGCTGAAGTTAGTTAGTCTTTTCTGCTTATTATAAGGATGAGTGATTTCATTTCAGTTCATTTAAACTTAATTAACATTGTAATAATATAGGTACTATTTGACTATATTTTCTTTACTGTACTATTTATTCTGAGTTGTATGCTGTCTTTCTTTTATTTTTGTGATAAATTAGATGTATGTTTACTTTACTTGCTTCCGCACTCTAATTATGTATTTTCTTAATGACTAATTACATAGCATGTATGCATTGGATTATATATTCCCTACTAGTGGAATAGGGTTTACACCTAATCTAATGTTAAGTGAGGGATTTGCCAAAGTGACACACCACCCCTTAGCTTAATCTTGTGGATTAATGAGTGGGGCGTCATAGGTTGGCCTTAGCCGGCGGCACCGTCCACCTCTGGTGATGATCCACGCACCGTTGGGTAGGTCTTTTCCATGGCTACCCTTGGCTAGGCAGGCCATGTTGGTAAAATATAGCATAAGATAAGCAATGTGGAATGACATTTATAATGCAAACAATAAAATAGAGTCCAAAGACTTTGAGGATCTAGGGGCATTGATGGTTACCGAGCTAGCTTAGAGATCACAAAATCACAGCAAGAAAATTGCAGCACATGTAAATCATCCGAACACAGGAATATATGTGGAAAACCCAAAGATTGGGAAAAACCACAGAGCCACACCAATGAGAAAATCCACTATGAAAAAGCTTCTAGGTTTATAGAGTTACAAGAGCTATATCACCTCAGCATACACAGCTATAGCTCTACTCTTAGAATGGAGAAAGGAAGAAGTTGCTACCTCCTAAAGTTTCTTCTTCAAATAGCAAGCCTTCTCTTGCTCAGCAGCTTCCTAGGGTTTCTTCTAGGGTTCCTCCACTACTTTGGCTTAAGTTGCTAGCTCCATTTTGAACCCAAAAAGTCCAAAATGCCCCTCAAATTTTTTTAGATCAAGACCTAGAACAAAGTCAAACTTTGTTGGCTACTACAGTGCGTTACGGCATGTTGCGGCGCGCTGTAGTGCCCACGTTTGATTCCACTGCGACGCGCTGCAGTGCCCGCTTCTCGATTGCTAACCGATGAGGCGCGCCATAGTGACTCAGCTTCGGGCTTGGTTCTACTGCAGTGCGCTATGGCACGCTGTAGAGCCTGTGTTGTTTATTTGGACAATGAAGTTTCCACAACACAATAATCTCCCACTTAGAGACTTTCAGGCAACCTTCCTCAACTTTCTCCATTGAACCTTCACTGTCTTCTTCTGTGTCTGTCAAGGATTATGGTGTGGCTCACCACCGCCCTCCCTTCACGTACTGAGGCCAACTCAAGCTGCACATAGCTTCAGCTTCTCCACTATTACTGCTTTAGTAAGCATGTCGATTGGATTCTTAGAAGTATGGATCTTCTCCAATCCAAGTTGCCCCTCTCTAACAGCATTCATATGAAATGGTAATGGAGTTGAATGTGCTTTGTCCTGGCATGAAAAGCATCATTCTTATCTAGGTGAATGGTGCTGATATTGTCACTGTAGAGCCTCACATCCTTCTGCTCCTTGCCTAATTCAGCCATGAAATACTTCAACCAAATCATCTCCTTGCTTGCCTCCGCGATGGCAGCGTACTCTTCTTCTGTTGTAGATAGCGATACAATGTTCTATAACTTGAAGATCCAGCTCACCACTACACTACCTAATGTTTAGATATAGCCTGTAGTAATTCTCCTGCTATCAACATCTCCTGCAAGATCTGAGTCTACATATCCCTGCAAAATGATATCAGATCTTCCAAAGCACAGAGCTTTGTCCACTATTCCTTTCAAATACCTTAAGATCTACTTGACTACATCCTAATGGGGCTTTCTTGGGTTTCCCATGAATCCGCCGACCACTCCCACTGCATGGGTAATGTTCGGTATCGTGCAGATCACGTACATCAAGCTCCCAACTGTTGAAGCATAAAGAACCTTCATCATATGTTTCTTCTCCTCTTCAGATTTTGGCATCTGCTCCTTCGATAAGATGAAGTGACTTGCTAGGGGAGTGCCCACTGGCTTTGCTTCATTCATGTTGAATTGTCTTAACACCTTTTCAACATAATCCTTCTGCAACAGCTTCAGAATTCTTGCACTTCTTTCCCTTTGGATTCTCATTCCAAGAATCTGCTTGGCTGGCCCCAAGTCCTTCATGTCAAATTCCCTTGACATCTACTCTTTCAATATCCATATCTCCTCCATGTTCAATCCTATGATCAACATATCATCTACATACATCAATAGAATGATATAAGAGGACTTACACTGCTTTATGTAACCACGGTGATCCGCCTAGCATCTTTTGTACCCTGATTCTTATATGGACCTGTCAAACCTTCTATACCACTACCTTGGTGCATACTTCAAGCCATAGAGGCTTTTCTTGAGCTTGCACACTAGCTCATACTTCTCTTTCCCTTGAGCCTTGTACCCTTCAGGCTATTGCATATAAAGCTCTTCTTCTAGTTCTCCGTGAAGGAGTGCAGTTTTAACATCCATTTGCTCTATATGCAAATATTCAACTGCAACTAAATTCAGTACAACCCTTATGGTTGTCATCTTCACAAATAGGGCGAATATCTCACTATAGTCGACCCCATGCCTTTACTAGAAACCTTTGACTACAAGTCTCTCCTTGTAGTGCTTGCTTCCATTCATCTCCTCCATCATCCGGTAAATCCACTTGTTTTGAATAGCTTTCTTCCCAGCTAGTAAGGGTGCCAACTCCCATATCCCATTTGACATGAGTGATGCTATTTCATCATTCATGGCAGCCTCCCACTTGCTTGAATCTTCAACTTGAAGTGCCTTTTCTAAACTTTCTGGTTCATCACTATCAATTAGTAACAAATAGAATAAAGAAGGAGAGTACCTCTATGGCGGTCTAGAAACTCTTGTGGATCTTCTTAACATGGGTGCTTGTCATTCAACATTGACACCAACTTGAGCTTCTCCAACATCTAGCTCAGTGCTGTCATCAATCTCTATGTGATGTGATTCTCCATCTGAAGCATCTTTGGAGTCAGTCTTGACTCCCACATAATCCTTATACTTCACACTTTCATTGAAAGTGACATCCTGCTTCTGATGACTTTCAGGTTCTGATTATTCCAGAATCTATATCCGAACTCACCCGTGCCATATCTAATAAATGTGCACATGATCTCCTTTACATCAAGTTTGCTCTTGGATCTTGCATCAATTTGCACATATGATGAGCAGCCAAATACCTTGAGGTGCTTCAACTTCACCTCCTTTCTGCTCCAAGCTTTTTCGGGGATCCCATCATTCAAGGGTACGGAAAGTCCCCTATTGATTAAGTATAATGCCGTATTAACAGTTTTAGCCCAGAACTGCCTTGGGAGACCTGCATGCAATCTCATGCTCCTGGCTCTCGCTATGACTATACGGTTTATCTGTTCTGCAACACTATTTTGTTGTGGTGTTCTAGGTACTGTAAACTCCCTCATAATTCTTCTCAAGGCACAGAACTCCTTGAACTCCTTATCACAGTACTCATCACCATTATCAGACCTTAAGCATTTCAGCTTCAATCCAGTCTCATTCTCCACCAAAGCTATCCACTTTCCAAACACATCCAATACATCAAATTTATATTTGAGATAGTAAGCACATACCTTTCTTGTATGATCATCAATGAATGTGACAAAGTATGTTGCTCCACTTATAAAAGATGTAGGAGCTAGCCCCTATACATCTGTATGTACCAACTCCAATTTCTTGCTTTTGAGCTCCCTTCCAACTTTGGAGAATGAAACTTTCTTCAGCTTGCCTAGCACACAGTCATCACAGAAATCCAAATCCATTATTTTCAACCCTTGGAGCTTCCACTTTGACTGTAGAGATTTCAGTCCCCTCTCACTCATATGGCCAAGCCTCCATTGCCATTGTAGCGCCCCGTCCCGTCGCCGTGCGCAAAACATGAGTATAATTTATAGGTTGGCGGCAGAACGGTGCGCTACTCATGAGCGGTGGGCCATGCAAGTAAAACCCATCATCCCGAATAGGCTTAAAGAGACAAAGCCATACTGAAGGCCGCTGACTCGAGCCCTAAGAGTAGGCTCGAGAGCCAATACCTAAGATAAGAATGGAACCCTTATCTTAAGTATTAAACTTAGTATGTACATAAGGTATAAGGGAGGAGAGAAGGACCCATGTACGTTGCAAAACATATCAGCATTTCAAGTACACCGATCACATCACAACACTATGCATAGTAATATAATAGAGTGCGGAAGCTAAAAGCATAACATCTAGAATACATTCATCTCAAGCAGTAGAAAATATATCTATCTCAGAAAAGAAAAGTGAAAATACATCCAGAGTTTTATTACAAACCATAATAATGCAAAATATAAAGAGTCTAGCTAAAATACTGGAAGGAACTAGAAAGTAAGAGTATGTGCTCGATCCCATACAGCTCCAAGTGCTCCTCCTAAGACTCTGGGACGTCTTCCTGACCTGTCTCTAACAACTGCTCAGGATCTAGCAAATTGCCGGATCCCAAAAGTACCCCATGTTAGACAAGAAGTCTAACACATCGAAGCTAGCTATACGAGCTAATCTAAATATAATAAATATGCAGAACATAAAGTAAAAATGCAGGAAAATTGTAAAATATCAAATAACTGAACTGTAAGAACTAAGTAAAGAAAAACTGCATCAAAACCAAGTACTGAAAATACCTAAAAATGTCAGATGCTGAGAAGGATGCTATAAGCTGCACTATATGCTACTGAAACAAAGCTCACAGATATGCTATATCACGGTATATCACAGAACTTTCACTGAAGGTTTATGAGTCGTACGATCCAATGTAATCACAACAGTTAGGAAGTCAGTATGGTGACGCAGATGCACCCAAAAATTCCCCAGTCTGTGTATATAACATTCCATATCTCATACTGTATCACTGATAACCATGTGTCATAACAGAAGGAATGAGGTCAACTCATGCTTATGCTTCATGTTTATGCCATTGTATGATATGAATGGAAAATCCAAACAAATCCATGAAGAATGTAGAAGAAACATAAGTGAATCCTAAGTCTCCACTGTGCAGAATCCTACTAAAAGGATTCTGACTCCAAAACTCTAGATCAATATTTAGTTAAAGTTGCTTATTTACTTCAAAGATCACTGGGCAGGGTGATTGTATACACATATTAAATATGCTGCAAAGATAGGACACAACATTTAGTTTGATTATGCCACCCTAATAAAGCGATCTTCATTAGGAGGCACCATCCGATGATGATTTGTAGCTCAAACTAAGCATGTAGTCACTAACCTCACAATCATAGTTAGTGTCTTAAGGAAGGTAATTCCCCTTTTTCTTAGTTCCACTTAAGCCATACCTATTGAAGCGATCTTCGCCAGGAGGCATTGCCCGATGGCAACTGTCCTTCAATAAAACTAAGAAATGGATACCCATTTAATACACTCTTAGGGTTGATTGATTTATTCTAAGCGAGGTTATGTCCGCCTAAGCCCGCAGGATAGCAACAAAGATAAATCTTGCTTAGAGTGACTCAACCAATCCAGATTATTACTGGGGACCAGTAATATGGGTATACTATACTACACTTACCCAACAATCGTGGTTTCATCAAATCTATTTAATAGAATAAGGATCTATCAAGACTACAAATCTTAAACTAATAGGAGAGTCCTATACAAGGTTTCACCAATCAAATATGGTCAAGGATCACTTAATACAGATTCTACCACAAGGAGATGTATCTCTTCTAATATCTTAAGTGATTACTACCACAAGGAGAATAGATCAATCTCTAAGGTGATGGGATCTTCTATACTTCTACCTCAAGGGGTTATACAAGGCCTCCTACCTCATGATATTTATAAATTTAGGTCCTTTAGATAATTTAAGACGATTTTATGAAGAGAGCATCAAGATCTCTTCTTTAGATGTTAATATTAGATTATCAGGTTCTGGTTCACTATTGGATTTAGAATGATTAGATTAGATGATAGAATCATCTGATCATACTTAGGCTAAGATTATGGGGTGTAAATCAAACATTTTGTTAAGGATTTGATCACTTGTTAAAATCAACCTAGTATTAAAGGTCTTATTATGCAGGTTTGTTACTTAAGAGAAAATCAGGGATCTTAAGGTACGATTCAGATTGTGAAATCACAAGGATCATTATTAACCTTACTTTGTTTAATTCAAATGTTTAGAATCAATAGTAAATCAAATGCATTATTGGAAAATGTTGAATTCAAGTCTTGTAATCAATATAGTTGACTTAGGGTTGTTATGGTTTTAGATTTGCCTTAAGTAGATTAGGGCTTGACTCCTTCTCAAATCTTAAGTCAAATCAAGTGTATATTTAAAGATCAATGTCAAATCAGTAGATTAATTTTGTATTATTGGTGGCAATCCTAGATCTAGATCAAGTCTTAAAAGTTTGATCCAAAATCTTAGGATTTCTTAAGTTAATTAAGATATTTAAGATTCTATAGTTTTAAGTTGATTCAAGTATACTTAATGAGTTTATAAAAGGTGATTTTATTTCATTTGGTTTACTGTTATCAGCCAAAATAATGATTAAAGTTTAACAACAGTGTTTACTTAATGCTAACCAAATCCTAATTTCAAGCAAAAGGGATTATCACATAAATAAAAATCCAACCATTCAAATTACATGAAATTTGGCATACAAGTCCTAATTAATCATACAAGTAATCAGAGACTGAGTTTGCTATGATCCAATGTGTATAAACCCTAAAATTCACTACTTATGATTTGACAGGATTAGGGCATAACCAGTGGATTTATTTTATATTTAAGTTCCTGAGATTTTTCTAAACATTTTCATATATGATATCGTAAAATTTTAACCAGTGGATTAAAAGTTATTAAGAAAATATATTCTGTATTTTTATTAAATCAAATTCTTATGATTTGATTAATCGAAAGGAAAATAATTCCATTAATTTGATTTAATTAAACGGCTCGGCCCGGAATCAAAAATGCACAGGTCGACCGGGGCCCGGGTGACCCGGCACTGTCGCACCGCGCGGGTCATGGATTGACCCGGCCCGCACAGTGTCGTCGTCCCCGATGCTTCGTCCCGCGAAAAAGGCTGATTAGGAAAAACCTAATCGCCCAATTCCAGCGCATCCGGTCCACAGATCGACCAGCATTCGATTGCTACACTATCACCACGTCCAGGCGCGTCAATTGGGACCAGAAGCCCCTTGTGAGATGGTCTGGATCAGCAGGACCTTACTCACCTGAGGTGTTCGCCATTCATGTTACTGTGGGGAGACAATTCTCCCCACAGAGACCATGCCAGACCCTAGGCTCGATCCCTACACCATCAGGGTGGTGAGGAGGATCGAAGCCCTCTGATCAGGGGGTCTGGGGTAGCCTGGATCGCTGGGTCCTTACTCGACCGAGGCGATCCAAAAGGAAACTAGCCCGATCGATCAATTCGATCGATCAATTCGATCGATCAGGGCTAGCTCAGGCCCAAAATATGATATGGCTAAGTTTGGAATGACAATAAGAGCTGAAATGCATCAAATGGAATAGGATTCGAGCTGTATTGACTCGATTCCTGCAATTGGGATACCTGATTTTCGACGGATTGGAAAAAGGATCGAGGCTCGCTGGTGCAGGGATTCTGGAAGCTCTTAGGGGTCCTGAACTCCAGGAGAAACCCTCTATCAGTGATTCAGGAGCACGGGAGCGCCTGGGTGAAGCTCCGGGACTTCGGCAATGGTGACAAATTTCAGAAGCTCCAATTAATCAGCAAGGATCAATTGAACCAGACCTGGGGCTATTTATAGGCTTGGCTGAACTTAGGGAACCTTCTGGAGCCACTGGCTCGGGCTGGGGTGGCCCGAAAGGGCAGGCCATGGCCGAGCTCTCAAAATTCCATTTGGAGCTCGGCCGGGTCACAAGGCCCAATTGGGGTCTCATGGCATTTGCGGGAAGACCAGCAACGGTTTGCTGAGCTGGAGGCGTGCGTGGGGGATAGGGGAGGCCACTGGCAGTACGAGGAATCTTCCCTGTCGGGCGCGTCTTGACGGGGACGAAGATCCACAGTGCGGGTGCGCTGTGGACCATCTGATGCATCGATCGGGAAGGCGCGACGGTCCTGATCCTCCGGATCCTAACGGCCGAACCAGATTAAATCTGCGTCGTAGGATCATTAGGGTTGATCTAACGGCGGACCCGCGATTCTCATCCTAGCCGTCAGATGGAAAGGCGCGATGGCTAGATTTGAGGGATCCTGCTGTCGCGTGACCCGGGCTCCGCAGCGGATCGTCGCGGTCCGCACAGCGGATCTCGGCTGTTATATTAAATAATAGGGTAAAAATGCAATTATGGAAAGTTATAAGCTCTTAAGTGCAATTAAACCATTCTAAATTAAATTAAATTATTACCCAAATGAGTTCCAATTTGCACCAAAATTTCACCCTTAGCTATTTTGGGGGTGTGGAATTCAAAAATGCAATCATATTTTAATTTTGAGGTCAAAATATTTTGGGTCTAGACTAGGGCATCTAGATTGATCAAATTGAAATTTTTGACTTAGAGAAGTCCAATGGACTTCCAATTTTTCCAGATAGGCTTATCTTAATGTTCTAAAAAAATAATAATGCTAAAAGCTGAATCAATCAACATTTATTTTGCATGGTAACAACCTAGGGTTGTTATAGACTCCCCTACTTAAGAACGATGTCGTCCTCAACATCATTTTAAGAGAAGACAACTATGAGAGAATATGAGAACATGAGTGAGAATTTTGAATTTAAAGAGTACCTGGAGTTTTAAAGAGATTGGGGTACTTCTTCCTCATATCCGTCTCTTTCTCCCAGGTAGATTCTTCTAATGAGCGATTCCTCCATTGAAATTTTACCATTGGGATGGAGCGACTCCTTAGCTGCTTTTGATCATGAGCTAAGATCTTAATCGGCTTTTCTACATAAGAGAGATCAGGCTGTAGTGATATAGCTGGAAGTTGAATCAAGTGAGATGGATCACGGAGACATCTTCGCAGAGAGGAGATGTGGAAAACATTCTGAACTGCAGAGAAGTTTTCAGGAAGCTTTAGTCGATATGCTGCAGAACCAATCTTTTCTAGTATCTCGAAAGGTCCGACGTAGCGAGGACTTAACTTTCCAGCTACACCAAAATGATAAACACCTTTCATTGGGCTGACCTTAAGATACACATACTTTCCCACATCAAGATCCAGAACACGATGATGAGCGTCGTGATATTTACTCTGTCGATCCTGAGCAGCTTTGATTCTTTGTTGGATTAGCTAAATTTTAGGATTTGTTTCTTCAACCAATTCTGACCCATAAAGCTGAACATTGCCAGTTTCAGACCTTGCTAATGGCGTACTGCATTTTCTGCTGTACAAAGCTTCATATGGTGCCATACCAATACTTACTTGAAAACTATTATTGTATGCGAATTCTACAAGGGGAAGGTGATCCTCCCAAAAACCTCCAAAGTCCAGAATACAGAGACAAAGGAGATCTTCCATAACTTGATTGACTCTTTCTGTTTGACCATCTGTCTGAGGATGAAAGGCGGTACTCATGGCTAGAGTAGTCCCTAAGTCTTGATGCACCGCTTGCCAAAACTTAGAGGTGAAATGGCTATCTCGATCAAATACGATAGATCTTGGGATTCCATGGAGCCTGATAATTTCCTTAATATACAGCTTTGCCAATTTTTCCACGGAATCAGTTTGACGCATAGGGATGAAATGAGCTGACTTGGTCAACCGATCAACAATGACCCAAATTGAATCTGCGCCAGATCTTGCTTTAGGTAAACCCATAACAAAATCCATAGAAATGTCGAACCATTTCCATTCAGGAATTATTAGTGGGTGAAGGAGTCCTCCAGGCTTTTGATGCTCAGCTTTAACTAGACTGCAAGCGTGACATTTTACCACAAATTCTGCCACACTCTTTTTCATACCGGGCCACCAGAACGACTTCTTCAGATCTTGGTACATTTTGGTACTACCTGGATGCACTTGGTAGCCTGAATTATGGCCTTCGACCAGAATCTCTTGATGCATGGATTTGGGAATCCATAGATGATCACCTTGGTAAATTACGTTACCACGAAGCTGGAGATCGAAGCGATGTCCACTCTCGATATCGACTTTGAACTTCAAATAATCCTCATCCTTGGTTTGAGAGATGAAGACATCGTGATGGAAGGTTGGTTCAACTGAGCTCATAGATATTAGTGTGCTTAGCATATCTCCACGCACTGGCCTGATTTCAAATTTTCGGAATTCTTCCTCCAATGTACTAGTGCAAATTATAGAAGATAGTGTAGCATGACGGCTGAGTGCATCTGCTACGACATTCGCTTTTCCTGGGTGATAATGAATGCTTAAGTCGTAGTCACTTATTAACTCGAGACACCTTCGCTGTCGACAATTCAACTCGCGTTGGGTGAAAATATATTTCAGGCTCTAATGATCAGTGAATATGGAACACTGGAAGCCATACAGATAATGACGCCAAATCTTTAGAGCGAAGACTACTGATGCTAGTTCAAGATCGTGAACAAGATAGTTCTTTTCATGAGGTTTCAATTGTCGAGACGCGTAGGCTATAACTCTTCCTTCCTGCATTAATACACATCCCAAACCTATACCAGATGCGTCGGTATAAACTTGGTAATTCAATCCTTCCTTGGGCAAGGCGAGAACTGGGGTAGAAGAAAGAGCATCTTTCAAGGTTTGAAATGCTTTCTCACATTCCAGACTCCAAATGAAAGGTACTGCTTTTTGAGTCAACTTGGTGAGAGGAGATGCAATTTGTGAGAAACCTTTGACAAATTTTCTATAATAGCCTGCCAGTCCTAAGAAGCTTCTGATATCCGTCACAGATTTTGGTTGTGACCATTCTCGGACTGCGCTTACTTTGTTCTGATCCACTCTGATCCCTTGAGAGTCGATGACATGACCCAGAAAGGCGATAGAATCCAATCAGAATTCACACTTAGAATACTTAGCATAGAGTTCGTGATTCCTGAGTTCTTCAAGTACTATACGAAGGTGTTTCTCATGATCGGTCTTATTCTTGGAATAAATTAGTATGCCATCAATGAAGATGATGACGAACTTTTCCAGATATGCCTTCAACACACGCTGCATTAAGTCCATAAAAATGGATGGTGCATTCGTCAACCCAAAAGACATCACCAAGAATTCGTAATGTCCATAACGAGTTCGAAACACTGTCTTCTCAATATCAGAATTCTTAACTCGCAATTGATGATACCCAGATCGCAAATCTATCTTGGAGAAGACCCTTGCTCCAGATAACTGATCAAATAAATCGTCGATATGTGGTAAAGGGTATTTGTTTTTAATAGTTACTTTGTTCAACTCCCTATAATCGATGCACATTCTCATCGATCCATCTTTCTTTTTAATGAACAGCACCAGTGCTCCCCAAGGGGATGAACTTGGATGGATGAGACCCTTCTCTAATAATTCTTGAAGTTGGTTGTTCAGCTCTTGAAGTTCCTTTGGCGCCATGCGGTAAGGAACCTTTGACAGTGGTTGGGTTCCGGGAATTACGTCTATGGTGAACTCTACTTCTCTGTTTGGAGGAAGACCAAGCAGGTCTTCAGGGAAAACATCAGGAAATTCACAAACTACGAGGTTCTCAGAAAGAGGTATGACTTCTTTCTTTTCCCCAGCATTGTTACAAGGTACGCATTGCATCCTTTCTTTACTAATCTCTCTGCCACCAAGGCATTGATTAATGATGATTGGGTGCTAAATTTTCCCACGAATGATTTGGAGTTCCTTCCGTTACCCAAAGTTATCTTCTTCTTTTGACAGTTAATGGATGCACCATGTTGGCTTAACTAATTCATACCTAGGATTATGTCGAAGTTGGTGATTGGCAGTAGAATTAGCTTAGCTCTGAAGTTTTGATCTTCAATAGGGATATCTAGATTGTAGAATTATTGAGACTACATACGAGCTCCCGAAGGTAGCCCAATACTTAATGAACTGGCTAGTTGATGTGTCTGTAGTTTAAGTGTCTTAGCCCATTCTTCCGATACAAAAGAGTGACTTGCTCCCGTATCGAATAGAACATTACAAGTTGTGTCATTTATGGTTAATGTGCCTATAGTTGCGATAATATGTGTAAGGATAGCTCATTTGAAAATTTAAATACTGAAATAGTAGGGGACAAATATTTAATACAGCAAGAAAAGAGAATTTATTTAAGGCGTACCTGACACTATGTCATTATTTTTAGGAGCAGAAGCTGGAGTTAACATATACACTCGGGCAGGTGCCGAGGGTTGCTTGTTCCGGATTCCTGAATCTTGACGGTTGTATGTTGACCTTTGCATTGGTACACTTGCTCTTGAGTTCGTTGCAGGAGCCGGCATTATGGCAGGAGCGGGCTCCCGCTGGTTCACGGGTTGAGCATGAAAGGTTTGCTTATGGCGGGAGTGGTCAATGGGCATGCCATCGATGGTCTTCTTCTCCCTACATTCACAGTAACGGTGGCCCTTACGGCCACAAGTGAAACATACACCACCGAAGTGGTAGCACTTCCCATATAGATGCTTTTTCTTACATTCAGAATTTGGAGGCTGAGGTTGTGTGGTTTCCATGTTGTAGACTCTGGCTGTTTTGCGATGGCCAAAGCGCTTATCTCGTGGGTGCGTGACCATGGTCTTTCTCTTCCGGTCCAGCTGACTATGGAAATCCTTCTTGCAGACGGGCAGCCTCGATCAACTCTATTAGGGTTTTGAACTGTCGTGAGACTAGGTGTGCTCTAATAGAGTCTCTCAACCCTTTCATGAAGCGGTGGCACTTGGATGCTTCCGATCTTACTAAATTGGGAACGAACCTTGACAGTCTCCTGAATTCTTGTTTGTTATCAGATACTGACCTACTTCCTTGTGTGAGGTGAAGAAGTTCATCTTCTAAAATTGCTTGAGCTGAGGCAGGAATGAAGGTTTCTCGAAATGCCTCCATGAACATATCCCATGGTATGTCCTCTATCTCAAAGTCCGCAAATCTGTTATTCCGTTCATTTTCCCACCAATATTCCGCTTCTTCTTGGAACAGATAGGTCACCAGATGGATTGCCTCAGAATTAGGGCATTTAATTAAGGCCAGATTTTTCTCCACTAACTTTATCTATGTTACAGTATCCATGGGGTTCAATGCCCCGTTGAATGAGGGAGTGCGAAAACGAAGGAAATTATGTAGAACTCCGTCTCCTGAGTTATAGGAAGAAGATCCGGAGGATTGTTGTTTGACGGAGAGGATGAGAGATCGTGTTTCCTGCGCTTATTGCGCGTTACTATCAATTAGGGCCTTTATTAAATTGGCCATAAGACTCGATTCTTCAGATCCACTTGACGATGGGATCGTCTTCTTAATAGGAGTGGGAGCAGAAGGGGAACCAGGATTCATAGCTGCAGTTAAGATGCAAATTTTTTAGAAAATTTTCATTCATTTTCAAGTTCTTTCTCATAAGAGAAGATACATGGATACATCAAAATATGAAAACAAGATAGCAAGATATGACATGAGGAAATTCCTATGGTCTAGTTACAATACTCTACCTAGAAGGCAGCACAGAAGTCATCATATGTGACTATGTGGCCTTTCCGAGCTAATCTCCTATCGACCCAATACCACCAATGACTCGCTGATCCCCTCAGTAGGATCTCTACAATCTCCATGCGGTACCTCTCTGGACAGGCTGTCTCTCGAAGTGCCGTGGTAACACGATCCAGCCACTCTTTGGCGAGCATCGAAAGACTGGTACCTCTGAATGATGAATGAACCAGAATCTTGTCCAGTACTGCAACTCCTCAGGATGATACTCCATCCACCGTCCTCCCGTAGATCTGACTGTCTCGAAGGTCGTCTATCCAATAATCGTCAAATCTCCTAAGGTAGAACAGAAATGCTGACGGCGAGTATTCCATTCCCTAAAATAGTTTAACCCATAAACATTTTATTCATTATTCCTTCAAAATTTGTTTAGATCTTAAGATGTCATTTTATGTTATCTTCTTATGTGCGTTAAATTCTTAAGGTGTCAGTATTGTAGACATAATTTTTCCCTTCTGTTTCTGAGATAGCTTAGTGAATCTTTTGGATGTTTGCTTCGCACTATACTTAGTAATTGTGATCTTGTCCTGTCACAGAGAACATATTATAAAGTAGATAGGAACAAGTTCTTTATCTGACACTTTATAATACTTCTCTGATACCAACTATAGCGCCCCGTCCCATCGTCGTGCGCAAAACACGAGTATAATTCATAGGTTGGCGGCGAAATGGTGCGCTACTTGGGAGCGGTGGGCCATGTAAGTAAAACCCATCGTCCCGAATAGGCTTAAAGAGACAAAGCCATACTGAAGGCCGCTGACTCGAGCCCTAAACGTAGGCTCGAGAGCCAATACCTAAGATAAGAATGGAACTCTTATCTTAAGTATTAGACTTAGTACGTACATAAGGTATAAGGGAGGAGAGAAGGACCCATGTACGTTACAAAATATATCAGCGTTTCCAGTACGCTGATCACATCACAATACTATGTATAGCAATATAACAGAGTGCAGAAGCTAAAAGCATAACATCTAGAATACATTCGTCTCAAGCAGTAGAAAATATATCTATCTCAGAAAAGAAAAGTGAAAATACATCCAGAGTTTTATTACAAACCATAATAATGCAGAATATAAAGAGTCCAGCTAAAATACTGGAAGGAACTAGAAAGTAAGAGTAGGTGTTCGATCCCCTACAGCTCCAAGTGCTCCTCCTGAGACTCTGGGACGTCTTCCTGACCTGTCTCTAACAACTGCTCAAGATCTAGCAAATTACTGGATCCCAAAAGTACCCCGTGTTAGACAAGAAATCTAACACATCGAAACTAGCTATACGAGCTAATCTAAATATAATAAATATGCAGAACATAAAGTAAAAATGCATGAAAACTGTAAAGCATCAAATAATTGAACTGTAAGAACTAAGTAAAGAAAAACTGCATCAAAACCAAGTACTGAAAATACCTAAAAATATTAGATGCTGAGAAGGATGCTATAAGCTGCACTATATGCTACTGAAACAATGCTCACAGATATGCTATATCACAGAACTATCACTGAAGGTTTATGAGTTGTACGGTCCAATGTAATCACAATAATTAGGAAGTCAGTATGGTGACGCAGATGCACCCTGAAATTCCCCAGTCTGTGTATATAACATTCCGTATCTCAAACTGTATCACTGATAACCATGTGTCACAACAGAAGGAATGAGGTCAACTCATGCTTATGCTTCATGTTTATGCCATTGTATGATATGAATGGAAAATTCAAGCAAATCCATGAAGAATGTAGAAGAAACATAAGTGAATCCTAAGTCTCCACTGTGCAGAATCCTGCTAAAAGGATTCTGACTCCAAAACTCTAGATCGATATTTAGTTAAAGTTTCTTATTTATGTCAAAGATCACTGGGCAGGGTGATTGTATACACATATTAAATATGCTGCAAAGATAGGACACAACATTTAGTTTGATTACGCCACCCTAATAAAGCGATCTTCATTAGGAGGCACCATCCGATGATGATTTGTAGCTCAAACTAAGCATTTAGTCACTAACCTCATAATCATACTTAGTGTCTTAAGGAAGGTAATTCCCCTTTTTCTTAGTTCCACTTAAGTCATACCTATTGAAGCGATCTTCGCGAGGAGGCATTGCCCGATGGCAACTGTCCTTCAATAAAACTAAGAAATGGATACCCATTTAATACACTCTTAGGGTTGATTGATTTATTCTAAGCGATGTTATGTCCGCCTAAGCTCGCAGGATAGCAACAAAGACAAATCTTACTTATAGTGACTCAACCAATCTAGATTATTACTGGGGACCAGTAATATGGGTATACTATACTACACTTACCCAATAATCATGGTTTCATCAAATCTATTTAATAGAACAAGGATCTATCAAGACTACAAATCTTAGACTAATAGGAAAGTCCTATACAAGGTTTCACCAATCAAATGTGGTCAAGGATCACTTAATACAGATTCTACCATAAGGAGATGTATCTCTTCTAATATCTTAAGTGATTACTACCACAAGGAGAATAGATCAATCTCTAAGGTGATGGGATCTTCTATACTTCTACCTCAAGGGGTTATACAAGGCCTCCTACCTCATGATATATATAAATTTAGGTCCTTTAGATAATTTAAGACGATCTTATGAAGAGAGCATCAAGATCTCTTCTTTAGATATTAATATTAGATTATCAGGTTCTGGTTCACTATTGGATTTAGAATAATTAGATTAGATGATGGAATCATCTGATTATACTTAGGCTAAGATTATGGGGTGTAAATCAAACATTTTGTTAAGGATTTGATCACTTGTTAAAATCAACCTAGTATTAAAGGTCTTATTATGCAGGTTTGTTACTTAAGAGAAAATCAGGGATCTTAAGGTACGATTCAGATTGTGAAATCACAAGGATCATTATTAACCTTACTTTGTCTAATTCAAATGTTTAGAATCAATAATAAATCAAATGCATCATTGGAAAATATTGAATTCAAGTCTTGTAATCAATATAGTTGACTTAGGGTTGTTATGGTTTTAGATTTGCCTTAAGTAGATTAGGGCTTGACTCCTTCTCAAATCTTAAGTCAAATCAAGTGTATATTTAAAAAACAATGTCAAATCAGTAGATTAATTTTGTATTATTGGTGGCAATCCTAGATCTAGATCAAGTCTTAAAAGCTTGATCCAAAATCTTAGGATTTCTTAAGTTAATTAAGATATTTAAGATTCTATAGTTTTAAGTTGATTCAAGTATACTTAATGAATGAGTTTATAAAAGGTGATTTTATTTCATTTGGTTTACTGTTATCAGCCAAAATAATGATTAAAGTTTAACAACAGTGTTTACTTAATGCTAACCAAACCCTAATTTCAAGCAAAAGGGATTAGCACATAAATAAAAATCCAACCATTCAAATTATATGAAATTTTGCATACAAGTCCTAATTAATCATACAAGTAATCAGAGACTGAGTTTGCTATGATCCAATGTGTATAAACCCTAAAATTTACTACTTATGATTTGACAAAATTAGGGCATAACTACAATTACAGAACTCAGAAAAATGTTATACTTGGCACATACAATCTAATTAACATCAGTGAACTAATGGCACCCTAAACATGCAATTTGGATAAGTAAATTTGCTAATCTGCCCTAATTAACATTCACTGTAATTAGGCAATAATTAAAGATCTAACCATCAGATGTGTTATTTTATTTTATATTTAAGTTCCTGAGATTTTTCTGAACATTTTCATATATGATATTATAAAATTTTAACTAGTGGATTAAAAGTTATTAAAAAAATACATTCTGTATTTTTATTAAATCAAATTCCTATGATTTGATTAATCGAATTATTTTCCTTAAGGAAAATAATTCCATTAATTCGATTTAATTAAACGGCTCGGCCCGGAATCGAAAATGCGCAAGTTGACCGGGGCCCGGGTGACCCGGCACTGTCGTACCGCGCGGGTCATGGGTTGACCCGGCCCGCACAATGTTGTCGTCCCCGATGCTTCGTCCCGCGGAAAAGGCCGATTATGAAAAACCTAATCGCCCAATTCTAGCGCATCCGGTCCATGAATCGACCAGCATTCGATTGCTAGACCATCACCACGTCCAAGCGCATCGATTGGGACCGGAAGCCCCTTGTGAGATGGTCTGGATCAGCCAGACCTTACTCACCCGAGGCGTTCGCCATTCGTGTTACTGTGGGGAGACAATTCTCCCCACAGAGACCATGCCAAACCCCGGGCTCGATCCTTACACCATCAGGGTGGTGAGTCAGATTGAAGCCCTCTGATCAGGGGGTCTGGGGTAGCCTGGATCGCTGGGTCCTTACTCAACCGAGGCGATACAGAAGGAAACTAGCCCGATTGATCAATTCGATCGATCGGGGCTAGCTCAGGCCCAAAATACGATACGGCTAAGTTCGAAACAACAATAAGAGTTGAAACACATCAAATGGAATAGGATTCGAGCCGTATTTACTCAATTCCTGCAATTGGGATACCTGATTTTCGACGGATTGGAAAAAGGATCGAGGCTCGCTGGTGCAGGGATTCTGGAAGCTCTTAGGGGTCCTGAACTCCAGGAGAAACCCTCTATCAGCGGTTCAGGAGCACTGGAGCGCCTGGTTGAAGCTCCGGGACTTCGGCAATGGCGACAAATTTTAGAAGCTCCAATTGATCAGCAAGGATCAATTGAAGCAGACCTGGGGCTATTTATAGGCTTGGCTGAACTTAGGGAACCTTCTGGAGCCACTGGCTCGGGCTGGGGTGGCCCGAAAGGGCAGGCCATGGCTGAGCTCTCGAAATTCGATTTCGAGCTCGGCCGGGCCACAAGGCCCAATTGGGGTCTCATGGCATTTGCGGGAAGACCAGCAACGGTTTGCTGAGCTGGGGGCACGCGTGGGGGACAGGGGAGGCCACTGGCAGTACGGGGAATCTTCCCTGTCTGGCACGTCTTGGTGGGGATGAAGATCCATAGTGCGGGTGCGCTGTGGACCGTCTGATGCATCGATCGGGAAGGCGCGACGGTCCTGATCCTCCGGATCCTAACGGCCGAACCAGATTAAATCTGCGTCATAGGATCATTAGGGTTGATCTAACGGCGGACCCGCGATTCTCATCCTAGCCGTTAGATGGAAAGGCGCGATGGCTAGATTTGAGGGATCCCACTGTCGCGTGACCCGGGCTCCGCAGCGGATCCCGGCTGTTATATTAGATAATAGGGTAAAAATGCAATTATGGAAAGTTATAAGCCCTTAAGTGTAATTAAACCATTCTAAATTAAATTGAATTATTGCCCAAATGAGTTCCAAATTGCACCAAAATTTCACCATTAGCTAATTTGGGGGTGAGGAATTCAAAAATGCAATTAGATTTTAATTCTGAGGTCAAAATATTTTGGGTCTAGACTAGGGCATTTAGATTGATCAAATTGAAAATTTTGACTTAGAGAAGTCCAATGGACTTCAAATTTTTCCAGATAGACTTATCTTAATGTTCTAAAAAAAACAATGATGCTAAAAACTGAATCAATCAACATTTATTTTGCATGGTAATAACCTAGGGTTGTTACAGCCATATATCTACATCTATTTCCTCTGTAGCTGCAATAGTATCAGACACTTTATTGAATAAGTAAAGTGTACCTTCCATACTGCCCCATGCAATAATGAGTGCACCCTTGGTGACCTTCCATGAGTCTCCTATGAAACAAGTGATGTAGCTTTCTCTGGCTAACTGGCACACTGAGATTAAGTTTCTTCTTAGACATGGAACATGTCTGACATCCTTATGCTTTCAAATAGTGCCACTTGGTAACTTCATATCCACATTACCTCTATCGATGATATCACACGCCTTATCATCTCCAAGATATACTTTCCCCAAGTTACCTTTGGTGTAGTTATTGAAGGTACTCCTTGACGGAGTAGCATAAAAAGAGGTGCCCAAGTCTACAACCCAGGACTCCATGTTAAAAAGTGAGAGGATCAAAGCATCCTGATCCTCCTCAGCTAAAACATTTACAGTGGGGCTCAACATCTTACCACCACCACTTGGCTTCTTTAGAGTAGGGCAGTCCTTTTTGAAGTGACCTACCTTCCCACAATTCTAGCAATCCAGCTTTGCTTTTTCGAGTCTTGATTTACCTCACAGAGACATAAACCTATTCCTGGTATGTCTCCTCTCAGCATGTCTTCCTCTACTCTCACCATTCATTGCTGAGGTAGATGCTTCTCCATGAGATCTCTTCTGCACCTCCTCATTTAACACTAGCCCAACAATGTCATCAAACCTCAACGATGCATTTCCAGATGAATTGATGATGCCTGTAACCAGCCCATCCCAACTATCCGGCAACAAATATATGAACAACAAAGCTCGGACCTCATCATCAAAATTGATGCCAACAGCGCTCAGCTAACTCATCACAGTGTTGAACCCATTGAGGTGTTCAGTTACTAAATACCCATCCATTATCTTCATATTAAATAGTCTCTACATTAGGAAAACCTTATTCAAAACTGAAGGCTTCTCATACATCCTCGTTAGAGCATTCATGAGATCTACAGTAACTTTTTAATTAATAATGTTAAAAGTAACAAAAGAAGATAGTGACAAGCGAATCAAACTCAAAGCGGTCCTATCAAGAACCTCCCATTCTTCATCAGTCATAGTTCTAGGTTTTTTGTCGGCTCCTTTTAATGGAAGATACAACTTCTTCTGGTAGAGCAAATCCTCCATTTGCATTTTCCAAAATGCAAAGCTCATCTCGCTAAACTTCTCAATATTGTGTCTCATTTCTTCGGTCATAGCTCCCACTCAAATAAGCAAACCATCCTTAACAATAAGGTAAAGAACCTATCTCTTGGATACCACTTGTTGGTAAAATACAGCACAAGACAAGCAATGTGGAATGGCACTTGTAATGTAAACAACAAACCAAAGTCTAAATACTTTGAGGATCGGGGTGCGTTGACGGTTACCGAGCTATCTTAGAAATCACAAAATCACAGCAAGAAAATCGCATCACATACAAATCATCCAAACACAAGCATGTACGTTGAAAACCCAAAGATTGGGAAAAACTATGGAGCCACACCAATGAGAAAATCCACTATGAAAATACTTCAAGGCTTACATAGTTATAAGAGCTATATCACCTCAACATACATAGCTATAGTTCTACTCTTATAATGGAGAAAGGAAGAAGCTACTACCTCCTGAAGTTTCTTCTTCAAATAGCAAGCCTTCTCTTACTCAGCAGCTCCCTAGGTTTTCTTCTAGGGTTCTCTCTTCCACAGCCTTCAAAGCCTCCAAATTTATTGCAAAAGCCTTATGTTTCCTCCACTACTTTGGCTTAAGTAGCTAGCTCCATTTCAGACCCAAAAAGTCCAAAATACCTCTCAAATTTCTTCAGATCGAGACCTGGAATGAAGTAGAACTCAGTCGGTCGACTTTCAAATTTGCATCGCTGTAGAGCGCTACGATGCGCTGTGGCGCGGGAGCGACCACATTTGATTCCACTGCAGTGCGCTGTAGCACCCGCTTCTCGATTGCTGACCGCTGAGGCACACCATAGCGCCTCAGCTTTGAGCTTGGTTCTGCTGGAGTGTGCTGCAGCGCCTGTGCTATTTTTATGGACAATTAAGTCTCCACAACACAACAGACCATACTCTATTTTCGCTGGGAAGGGCACCAATCTTTGTGACCTAGGACATCGTCTCGGGTCCATGTCGGGGGGAGGGGGGGCTCAACCCATCCCATTCTATGTCGGGACTGACCCGCGGCCTGATTCGCGCATCGCAGGTCTGTTGCATGTCAACTGTAAAACAACTGCGGGCCCTGCTCTGCATCAATCTACGTGTTCAGGCACCACGCGGCAATTCCTTCCATGTCGGGAGGACCCCGCTAATGCCCTCACCCATCCCTACTGCATCGCGTGTCCTAAGCGGGTCCCGCCTATATCGGTTCGGCTGTGCTTGTGGGTCCAGCTTGTGCTCCGTTTCCAACCATATTGCACCATGCCATCAGTGGGACCCGCCGCTATCTTCATCCTGTATAATACACATTAATAAAAGAAAATAATGATTTAGTTAAATCAATTTAGTAATTAAATGTTAATTAGCTAAACTTTAATCCCTTATAATTTTAAATCCACTTATCCAAATCTATCAAATATATATACCTCTGTGATCAGCACAAATAGAGGATTATTATGGCACTGTCCAAATTCTAGTATGATCATTATTTCAATTAGTGATATTTAGGACCCCATGATTTAACCTAAATGCCCCAAATGTTCATTTAGTCATAATTTTGCACACACTAATCCATACATAGCCAATATGGGTCTTAAAGTAATCAGAAGAGCCTCTAGATTACTTTAATAATGTCAATTTCTTTATTTAGGTTATATTTTGCATAATCACTTTTAGGACCTAATCATAATTAACCCTAAAATTTCAATTGATCATAACTTGATCAATTGAGCTCCAATTTAGGTCTTCCAATGTACCATTTTGATTAGGAAGACCTAATAAATAATAAACTATAAAAGTATTTAAGATTGCATGATTAGATTTCTTATTTTACCCTAATCACCCCAAATCTTAATTAGTAAAAATTAGCACAATTAATAATCCAAATTGAGTAATTCAAGTTTTTGATAGCTCATAGAGTAGATTAGAACCTAGTGGTATGGTTGGTTTTATAATTCTATGATTAATTTTACTAATCACTCTTAACCCTAATTGGGTCATAATTGACCAAATGAGATCCAAATTGGGTCTACTCCTAGTTAAAGTACTCAGTGAGTGATAGGAAAGTTATAGCCACTGACTTTACTGAATTTAGACTTTAAATAAAAAAATTAAGTTGTTGACCCCTCTTAAAAAATCTTAAATTTCAATTTAGAACTCAAATCTTATTTTGATTATAATTTAACCAATACATATCAGAATTCAGTAATTTTAGGTTTTATGGAACCCTTAGACAGTAAGCATTAATAAACTAATAGAAACCTTAGATTCTATTAGGACAAATTACTATTTTGCCCTTATGAGTCAATTTCCTTAAATTGTGCTCATAAGGCTTATTAATTATCCAAATTTGATATATTTACTGTCTATCTTCATGTTAGATAGTAAGTAATCATTTACCATTAAAAATTTTCAATTTAGAGCACTAAATCAAAAAGTAGTTTCTTAGACTCTTAAGTAGGGCAAAATGACCTTTTACCCAAATTTAAGTTTAAATGTTCTTAAATTATAAAATCATATTCTAATCACTAAAATTAGTAAATAAAGTGATTTTGAATTTAATTCAATTAATTTAAGCCATAAATCAAGTTTTTAAATCAAAACTTGAAATTTCATCCTAAGTTATTCTTAAGTATTTAATTTAGGTGACATAATGTGAGATTCATCTCACATTATGTCTGCACTAAGCCAGAAACTTCATCTTAAGTAATTTTAAGTTAACTTTAAGTTCTATGATGTCAGATAAATCTCACATCATACCTCTTCTTTGAAATTTCCTAATATAATCTCAATCTTTCTAATAACATTAGTTAAGTTTTATGTCTGAGAGTTCATCTTATTGCTTAGGAGCTCTTTCCTTAGGAATAGGAATAACACTTATGTTAGAATTTATCTATTGAGTAAATTGGGTTACTTAATAGGTGAAACTTTGGTTTTACTAGTTTATAGATTTTCATAGTTTGCTTATGATTATTTAATCTTTCAACCTTATACTTAAGAATAGAGATCCATCATATTAAGTGTGACTTTACTTAATAGGATTTGCCTTAATCTTTAATTCATGAGATTGGGTTTTAAACTTAGACTTTTAGGTTCACCTTTAGATTAAGTAATTGAACCCCAATATTTAGAGTTTAATTCATAATTCTTCCATCTTGATTTGGTCTTAATCAAGATGAGTTTGGGTCGCTTAAATCATCAAAATAGGTCGATTAATTTACTTATTTAACTTATATAGTCGACATTGATTTAATTAGATTGGAACCTAATTAGTTCTAATTATTTTTAACTCATAAGATTGTGAATCTGAGTTACACTCGATAGTAGGAATTGGAGATCCTGAACTTGTGTAACTTGGAGTAGATAGAATAAATAAAATAGACAATAATGGATATCACATGTGTCCTAGTAAAGTCTCTTGCTCACTTTGATATTTGCTGCTATACTTACCTTGTATTGAGCCTTACACCTTGGTCACATATATATGACATAGGATATTTGATGAGTATCTCGTGTCAACTATGAATTTTCATAAATATCATTTATATTTTTATTAGTATTTTCAGTTTTCTGGTTTTCAGTTTAGTAGATTGTGACCTAATTAGTATGCCTCTTCAGTTCATTTGGGTCCAGCATAGTACAGCAGCTACTATTGTTCAGTAAGTCTATCCATGCCTGGTTGAGCTATGGATGCCTAGGGTGGCGAGAAATAGACTTTTTGCCCGTATGACTTTATTAGTCAGGTTCTGATATGTTAATACTAGATGTAGGTGTACTCGGTGTTTCTTCCTTAGCTCAACAGGCTAAGTGTGTTCGTACTTTCATGTTAGAGCTTTTACCTTAGCCCAGCAGGCTAAGTGGTGCTATGAGGATTTACAGTTGAATGGCTTGTTTAACCATATCAGTTTTTAGTTTTGTACTTACTATTTCTATTTTTCTTTTTAGTATTTCAGCACTTCTTTTACTATCTTACCACATTTTTAATATACATATTTATAGGATGCTAGTTCATTTATTTATACATATATAAGATGCTAGTTTGCTTGATTATATATATGTAGGATGTTAGTCTTATTTTTAGTTATTTAAATGTTTCACATGTTCTTTTACTTTGTATTAATTAGCAAAAGTTTATATTGATCATAAGTATATTTAGGATGAATTTTTCTTTCAGTTATTAATATTTATTCTTTATTTTATGCTTAACTTTATTGTAGCTATAATTGGAGATATGTGCTTACTTTCTCTTTTGTTTAAGTTATAAACTTATTATTTATAGCTACTTTTTTCTTTTCGTATGTGTTTTGCTCCTATACTTGCTTGTATATTAAGTTTATTGGTGATAGCTAAATAATTTAATAAAATTGTATCCTAAAATATACTTAAATATTTTGTCTAATTAGACTTTTTTTTTTGCTAGGGCCTTATCATTATGAAATCGATAATGATAGATTCTGAGCTTTTCGAGATTATGGAGCCTTCTAATGACCAGATTCAGAAGGAGGATCGAGTTGCTGAAGAACCTTAGATCCTTAGTTCTCTTACTTCTTTTGCTTGTGAGGATGAGCGTTTACTTTATTTTTCAGCTTAAACTTTATTAATGCGCTATAACAATACAGGTGTACTTTGTATTTTCTTTTACTGCACTTATTATGAGTTGTATATTTCTTCCTACTATATTATGATAGAATGGATGTTATATTTTTCTTCTGCACTCTGATTTCTAGTATTTATCATTTAGTAAAGTTCTATTGTAAATGGAAATTTCCTTAATTATATTGGATTAGAAGGAATATCTAATCTAATTAAAAGTGAGGGACTTATCATTTGGTGACCACTTCACTGTAATCATGTTAACTTAAGAGTTAATAAGATCACGACGGGGCTGGGGTGCCACATAAGGAAACCTTCATGAATGGCCGCCTGCAATCCATTGGATCATGACTTGGCTGGGACGGTCGACAGAGCATAGTGCTCTGTCGAATCCTAGACATCTGTTCAATCAGACGCTCGCTACCTAGAGGCAGAGCTGCAGAAAGAGATTCAATCGTTTAATGGATCGTGAAAATCTGTGAAACGACTAATCTTCCGCCATTGTTAGGATTATCCAATGGTTAATGTAATTTAGATAATAATTATTTAGTTAATTAATCTAATTTAAGTAATATAAATAAATTCCAATCTCCATCCAAATGATCTCCAAAAATTCTCAAAATTCTACTCTTAGCTAATTTGGGTGTGGTGAACTAAAAAACAAAATCAAAGTTTTTATTTGAGGTCTAAGAAATTATCTTAATTTTTCAATTAATTAAATTGATTAAAATATTGACCTTCCTCAAATGACTTTTGATTTCCACCATTACATCAGGGGTTGGTCTTAAGATTATTTTAAGACTAATAGTGATTTCCTTAACGTAATTGGTGATAAAAAATTCAAGTAACAACAATGAGTTGTTACAGATGTCCTGGATTATCCATTGGCGATTAGCCCGATCCGTCACAGTGATCCATCTCATTGAAAGGGAGAGGGCTGATCGAGTTTGCTGAGAAGAGGAAGGCAAGGTTCGACACTTCCTTGGCAGGCCTTACAACTAATGTTCTATCTCATATCGAAGGAAGAATGACTTCACAGAATTGGTCTGTCTCACTTGCGCCGAATGATGGAGGGATATGGCAGAAGGAGGGATCAGTCAGTATGGAATGGCGATTCGAGAAAGAATTGACACTTAATGAGGATGGAGAGAAGGTGATCTTCAACAGTGATGAAGAGATCGGCGCCTGACCGTAGGGATGGAGATAATCGAGCGCTCGACAGTGGGGGCGAAGAGGGTTTAGTGCTCCACGGTAGGAACGGAAGACAATGAATTTTAGCTAAGAGGAAAATGAGAGGGAAATAAAAGTAGGTCTTCTATTTAGGGTTGAAAATGTGAAGCTGTTAAATAAGCTGCCACAAACCTTTTAGGAGCCTTAGATCGTGATTGAGCTTCTACGAATCGCTCAAAATTTCTAAGCTTGATTGATTACTGATTGAACTCCAAAAATTACGAGTGTCTCAGCGAGGCAAATGTACACGTCCAAAAATTATTGAATATGGACAAGTATTTTATTTTATATAATTTTTTAAATACAAAAATTTCAAAAATTCATTACTGTCCAGAGCTCAAAAATTAACGAAACTTAAAACTTAGCATCCTCCTTTGATGCTTGACTTAAAATTACAAAAATTTATAAATTCCAATTTATATTTATTTTCTATAAATTTTTGAAGTTAAAAATTTAAAAATCAATTTAGGACGATCAAAATCTCAATCGCACTCAAAATTTTGCAATAGGATCCCCTCACTATGCTTTATCTAAAAGTATTTTTATTTAATTTTTATTTGACTTAAATCAAAATCCTAATTTTCATCATAATTTGATCAAATTTAAGTCTAATCTATCTAATAACAACTTTAGTTGTTAGACTAATCAACCCTTAATCTTTCAGTAAATATTTATTGAAAATTCTAAGCGTCAGCAAGATGTTTTGTGTCCATTATTATTCAATACAAGAATAGGTCATACGCTAACACAGTAGCAAATAAATCATCCTTAAATTACCCAAACATACATTGATTTAATGTCATTCAATCATAGAGATTTGGAGAATATTAGTGCGTTAAAATTTCATGGATATATCACAAAAAAGTAGGTATATGCATTGCTACATTGAATTTAGCAATATTTAGATTAATGTACCTTCTGTTATGATTTGGGCTAGACTGATGAGCTGATGAGAAACGTGAGCTACTACTAAGTAGTTGGGGATCTTCCCAAGATTTGGATGAGCTCCTTCAACTTCTCAGTGACTTGACTGCACCTTCAGATAGCCAAGTAGGTTGCACTTAAAAGCTTAGACAGAGAGAGTAATGAGGTGGAACTAAGGAGGAAATTAGGAAATGCTTAAGGTGGCTGAGAGTTCATGATTAATAAACAAAAGGGTGAGACATTTGTGGAAAAATTTTATAGAGGTTTGTTTCAGGTTCAGTGTGAGTTATAAGTTCCATAGTCGACCCAACAATTATGCACCTAAGTCAATTTAGTTCACGGCTAAACCACCTGTAATGGCACATAAAGATTCACCCAATAACAGAAATAGAATGGCAATGGGGACATCATGGGAGAAGGATATTTAGGTCCGATGAATTTGTTAGGATTTAATTTTTTTGGGCAAGATGAGGTTCGGACATAGGTGAATTGTGTCCGATTAAGTCTCCATTGTTTGATCAATCTTAAGTGTATCATGATGGTTTTGATTCTCTCTGCCTCTTCTTTTTGGTCCTTCGGTCGCTGCAACGGATTTTCGTCTCAACAACTTTAATTATTTAATCGATAAATCAGTTAATTAAATCCTTGCGAATTAATTCAAATATAAATTCCAACTATATTTTGTGAATATTGCAGCTTTCTTATATCCAAAGATTATGAAAATTTTATTTTTAGCATATTTTGCCATGATGAATCCAAATATGCAATTTATTTTAGGATTTGATATCAAAATAATTTTATTTAATCTCATTAATAGCATATAGAGATTTTGTTCGCACAGAACTATTATTATGAACATAAAAATGATTTACATGAGTAGATAAAGTGGTACTAAGAACTATTATTATTAACATAATATGATTAATTAGATCATAATCTATAAAGAAATGAAGTAAATAAACACAAAATCTTATTAATAAAACAAAGCACTTACAAGTTTATAATTAAGGAGAATTCACCCCAAAAAAATATAGGAAGCATGCAAACATACTTTAAAATATAAGAGTTAAAGAAGCAGATGATAGCTTCAGGGAATGAAGTCTTATTTTATAGTAAAGAGGGAAAGGCTCTAACGAACATCAAACCAAATTTCAAAATGGTTTATTAAAGGATAAGGGTTTCATGTAAGCGGTAGGTGGGTGGAGAATTCTGAACATACTTTAGTTACCACATTGCACATCTCAGCAGTCTAATTTTCACGTCTCCTCGTCATGTAATCTTACATGTTGTATCATCTCCCATGTTTGTGTCCTAGTCCGATCATGGTCTAATTTTTAAACATTGCCTTGCTATGAGTCAATTGGCACAATGTTCCATAATTCACCACCCAAGATGTTGTCTCATCTCAGAATAGGATCAGCACATCATCCTGCTTATTACATCACCTCTTGTAATTTGGCTGGAGATGTCCTTCTTTGTAGGTAGTTATAGCATTGGGCTCGGTTCAATGACTTTCCTTTCATCAAGTTCCTCTGACTCAATTGAGTCTCACTCCCATTTCATTTCTCTATTCTCTATTTTCAACATTCAAGGCTCTAGTTGTAGAGGCTTCACCATTGGATCTTTTCCATGCTTCTTCATTCAAGATAAACTCGACAATGTCGCCCGACCATGCCCTCAAACTTCAAATTTTTAGCTCATATTGAGTTGCTCATCGCTGTTACAAAAGCATCCCATCTTAGCAATGAAGATAGCATCAACAACGTGTGAGTCAAAAAACTTTTTTAAAACTCTAATATCATTTGATCCAAGGATCAAAAAATCAAACCGTATCGGCCGGTTCTACCAATTCAACTGCGAACCGACCAACCACTAGTTATTAAAACGTGGTTAAACCAGTTTATATAAAATCATGGTAAAATCAGGCAATTTAATGGTTCAACTTGCTAAGCGTAAAATCAGAATGGTTTTATTTGATTCACGCAATTCGAATTAACGAGGAATTGGCGGTGCGATTTCATCCAGATCGCACGAATCAAACCCTAAAAGCTAAATGCTTTTTACAACAAGATTCTTGAAAGCAAAGTTTTATTCCCATTCTCTTCATCTCCATTCTCGTCTCTTTCTTTGGAATATAGATATCTTCTCATCTTCGTCGGTCGCTTATTGATTTTTTGTTCGCTTACTAGCTTCATCGCTTACAGCTTACTTTTATAACTTTATATATCTAATCTCGGACCATAAGAAAAACTCTACAGAACCTTGTCTCTAAGTTAGTTTTGCACACAATACTTGATGTAACTACAATTAAATGAAATAAATTTAGAATTTTTTTGCTCTATATTGTATATTCAGGAAAGTTCCAATTGCACTAATCAGTAATAATATTATTTAGACTCATAAATATGATATATAGAAAATTCATCCAATAAAATTTGAATATCATCTAAATAAAACTAATAAAATGATATTTAAATTGTTTGAATAAATTTTCTTAATACTGTTTAAAGTAATTTGTCTTATTTAAATTTGCACTTCTTAAACAGCAGGTGTCGACTGGCCGAAACGTCACATCGCTGTTAAGTAAATTTAAATGCACGCCACGTCTCCGCTGCAAGCCGCGTTTATTTTATAACAAAAATACTTCTCCGGCCCCACACTCCCTTTCGAGATGAAGTCCCATTCCCACCGGAACCGACATCTGTCGCAACTGCACTCATCGCAGAAACCAAACAAAACCCGCCGGCCACTGTTCTTCATCTCCCTCCTCTCGATTTGTATGATCTCTGAAATTTCGCTCTGGTTGTTTCCGGATTTTAACTAGGACATGTATTAGTAGGGTTTTAGTTCCGATTCAGGTCCCTTTTCACAGTGAGTTGATGATCTTCATAAAGTGAGCGTTCGTCTGCTTCTTAGCTAAAGAGTCCGCGAAAATTTGGGCATAATCGACTCAGAAATATGAGCTTCAGAGGCGTCGGAATCGATGGCACCGACGTTCGGCAGCAACCGGATGGGGCTGAGCTGCCACTGACGCGGCAGCCCTCGATCTACTCTCTAACCTTTGACGAGTTTCAGAGCACGATGGGTGGCCTCGGTAAGGACTTCGGATCGATGAATATGGACGAATTCCTAAAGAACATCTGGACTGCAGAAGAAAGCCATGTTATGGCCGCTTCTCTTGGCGCCCCTAACGGAGGAACTAGCTGCGCTCATCCTGGACTTCAGCGTCAGGGATCGCTTACCCTTCCTAGAACACTCAGCCAGAAGACCGTTGACGAAGTGTGGCGAGATCTTAGCCGCGAGAGTGCTGGCGGAGTGGGCGGATCCGAATTCCAGCAGCAGCAGCGGCAGCCGACGCTGGGCGAGATGACTCTCGAGGAGTTCCTTGTTCGAGCAGGGGTTGTCAGGGAAGAGATTTCTATTCCAGGGCCTCCCGGAATTTCTATTGACAATAGTGCCAATGGCGCCTTTTTCGGAAATTCTTCTTCCATGACATCTGGACACAGCAATAATGGGCTTTCCCTTGGGTTTTCTCAGGCAGTAGGACGCAGTAACATTGCTATGTCTGCCACTGGTACGATGCCATTTGCAACTCAGTTGCCATTGGCTAATAATGTGGATTTCGGGAGCTCTCAGGGATTGCGAGGTGGTGAGATCATCGGTATTGGGGATCCTGTTATCAATAATGGGATGATCCCTGAAATGGTTGGCTTGAGAGGAGGTGTCAATATTGTTACATCAGTTTCTCCTGCCAGCCAGGTTCTTTCAGATGGCCTTTCAAAGGGGAACGGAGATCTTTCTTCTTTATCTCCAGTGCCTTATGTTTTCAATGGAGACTTGAGGGGAAGGAAGTCTAATGGAACTGTGGAAAAAGTTGTGGAGAGGAGGCAAAGGAGAATGATAAAAAACAGAGAATCAGCTGCGAGGAGCCGGGCCAGGAAGCAGGTGATTATTTATTTATTTTATGTTTTTAAATAAGTTGGTCTTTACTATGAATGATTAGGGTTCATGGAAATGTGATATTTGCTTGCATTTTGTATGGATTAACCTATACTGATTATTTTTGTTGCTCTTTTAGCATCTGGAATGCTTTGATTGAGCAGATCTCTCTTTCTCATTGGGATATGTTATGGTGCCTGAAAATGATAAAGTAAATCTTTCATGTCTATCAAGAGGGTTGGAATGATATTGGTGCAATAAACATTCAATCTAGGCAATATTACTTCTCTTTACATTCTTTATACATTTGTTGAACTTTTCCTGCATATCAAGGCTTTTGTTTCTGGCCTTACAGAACTTCTCTTTTTCTCATTTTCTTACCATGTCTATGCTAATTCATTGTTTGTTTTGGGCCGATACTATTTTTAAAAATTTAACTTAAATTTTCTGTTTGACAGTATAGAATTTAATGATATACAATGTAATTAGATGTCTAAATCCTCAAGGGCGCCTTGGTTACTCTATTTTAGCAATTGCTCGGCAATATATAATCTATATCTTGCCAAACATGTTGGCTAACAGTTTTTTAAAATTTTCTGTTAGTTAAAAAGTCATAAAATCTCAATTCGTCAGATTTCATTAAGCGCTGGATTAATCAAATCTTGTGGAGCTCTAGATGTATAAGATTTAGCGTCCTCCACTTGTTAAATCTCTCTGGCTACCAAACAGTCAGTCCTTAATTCATATCAATTTATAGTTGGATTGATACTTAAAGCTTGTAAGGATATAATTCCATCAATCGCTCCTTTGGCCTTAAATCTTGAGGCTTTTTAATTGATGGTTATCTTTTTGTTTTTTGCTATTTGTATTATTATAATCTAATAGAAAATTTGAAACTTGTTATATTTTGGAAAGAGTTTGCGATGGAAAGGATGGCAAGTGGGGGAATCTCAAACACATTTAACTAAGAATTTGTTTTGGGTTTACGCATTTTCAATGGTTAAAAGGTTAAATAGAAAAGTGTTGACTAAATAAGTTGTTGGGATACACTTTAGCTTTCAACAAATACTTGATAAATTTGAAGATAGTTATGATACAAATACAAAAGATTGTCATAGATTGCTTATGAGGAAGAGGTGAGGGAAGAGATAAAGGACCTTGAGTGAGAGAGAGGACGAGAGGGAATTCATAAGAGGGGAGAGAGGAAAGAAGAATTCTTCAAAATTCAATTACTTTTCATTTTATTGATTTAATTTTCTTAATTTCTTGGATATAAATAACCCTTCATCCTAAATTAAATCTAATGGAAAAAATGTAAATTGAAGTTTTAATAATCAAAGCACAGAAATTTTAATTTGGGCATTTACTCTTTCAAGAGATAACTTGAAATTAAAAGAGCCCCTTGAATTTGTTTAATTATGATAGCAATTTCCTAATACATTTTTTTTGAAAAATTTTATTTTAATTTTAATGTTGACATTATACTTTACATTTTTATTTTTATGCGCCTTATTATTATTATAGTTGTTGTTGTTATTATTGTTGCTGCTTTGACATTTTACTTTGCTGCTGTTTTGCTTACTTTTGAACATTTTTATTTCAATAATATTAATTTATTGTTGTGGTACATTGGTTTGTTCAAATGTTATTTTAGTGTTTTGCGTGCATTATGTATGAGATTACTTAAATCTAGTGTTTGCAAGCTCAAAATGTAATGCGATGCAAGATGGTCCATTTTTCATTTTTGTGTGCAAAGCGCGCTTTAGTGAACTAAGTGCTCATTTATTAGCAATGATTTTAACTTGTCTCTAGCTTAGTTTTACAAAGAGTATTCATTTTAAGAATGTTTTTTGAAATTTTTACAAAAATATTACTTTAAACTTATAAATTTGCAAATATAACTCTTTGTTAGGATGATCACAAGGCTTCTTTGTCAATCATTTGACAAGCAATGTATGTATCATCAAATACCTTAACTCACATATTCACAGTAGATAATCACTCTTGGTTTTACATACTTGACCTTGCAATGGCACTTTGTGAAATAGTAACTTCTTGATATGAGACTTGCAAAGCCATCTCTATGCTTCAAAAGAAAAGCAAATTGTGCTTTAAATAGCGCTCTTAATAACATTTCTTAAACTCTAAAAATTATAAAAAATACTCTATTAACTCTAAATTCATGAATCCATGAATAAAGCTAGTTTGATGTTTGATATTGGCAATGGGAAAAGTCGATAAAGGCAACACTTGATGACAATTTTTTTCATCACGGTGCCTTAAATAGCACTCTTAATAACATTGCTTAAATTCTAAAAAGTTAAAAAAAATACTCTATTAACTCTAAATGCATGAGTCCATGAATAAAGTTAGTTTGATACTAGCAATGGGAAAACTCGATGAAGGCAACACTTGATAACAATTTTTTCATCACGGGCTATAGCGAATACTCAATGTAAGAATGGATTTATTACTTGTAATGACCCTAGGTCATTTATAAGGAAGACATTACTTTCCTGCAATGTCTAAATTCTGTTTATTTCTCGCAAATTTCTGTTTTTTGTTAAAATTTTCTGCTAAAATCCATTTTTCATCAACCGCTGTTTGATTCTGTTATAACTGGAAACTGTAAGAATTCATTGATTCGTTTGGAAAATAAATATAAACGTAACAGGCAACATTCAGACAAAAAAAAAAATTGCAGCCGAGCAGTTTCCATTTACTTTTCTCTCCGCTTCCGTAATCAACGCAAGAGTTACAGGAGGCATTTAAGTCGCTAATATCAAACGTGCTGAGTACCTCCCACTGAAATCAGTGCGACAGTTTCATTGGGGAGGGTCGACGGAAGGCACGAAACGCCCAATATCCTCCCACAATCACGCGACTTCCTAATCGGCCTCTCAGCGCCATCTCCAGCCGAACTACGTGAGCGTGCGTTTCGCACGCACGCCCTATTTAATCCCAGGTAGGCCGCTCGACTCTTCTCCATTCGGTTGCTTCTTTTCCTCTCGACCCCTCTCGATCAGAACCGATGAAGCGTACCTAAGCTGACGGCTCAGGAGTTCTGCGGCAGGGATGCAACAGTCGATCAAGAAGCCGACGACCGCCCTTCCGTGCACAGGGCAATCGGCATCTGCTTTGCACGATTGCCTGCTCTGCACGAATTCTCTTCCGCCCGATTCTCCCTTCTCTGCGCCCGATCTCTTCTGCAGGTACGAACCTTTCTCTGCGTCGATTCTTTTAATATAAGATAGAATCGTATAGATGAGTTAATAATATTTCAAATCAAATTAGCAAATCATATTAAATAGTTAATAATAAAGATGTATGTGAGGAACTTAGATCTATTTCCGCTTTAGCTTAATCATTAATTTATTATATTATAAGTTACTCTCTAATCTATGATATAAAAAAGGGAATCTTGATTTAGATAAACTGATAATGAATTTTTGCCTAAACTTTTAGAATCATGAATCAGAATTTATGTAGATACTTATTAAGGTTGTATAACAATTTGATATATATACTTACATTAAAAATATAAATTGATTGAATGCCATGTTAGATGTCACCTGTAACTAGATTTCTATATGAGTGTGTTAGACTAGGTAAATCTATGCATGTACCTTAACCTCATTTAGAAACTTTACCTTAATATCTTGGTGTTTATACAAATGTTAGGAATCCGAATTAAAACTTTATGTTATTTAACTATATTCAGATTTGTAGATAATGAAAAAAAAAGAAGAAAAAATCTCAATACGCAATAACTTGGTTGCACTCAAGTAAATGTAATGATATGTCCACATATATATTGCAATAGAATTGTTTTTAATTCCTCAGTCTAGTAAAAGCATTAGAACAGTTCATTTTAAGACTTCTGTGAATAAAGATAAATTTTGACCTAAAAATAAAAATTTAAAGATAGATATTAATAAAGTTTGAATATGAAAGAAATCAGATTTAGAACTACTACAATATTGGGTTTGAAGCAGCGATTCTTGCATTTAGATCTGCCAATCAGCGATGCCAAGTATTGAAACATGCAAGGGAATTTCTAATTTATTTAATGTATTTTAATACTTTTGAATCTAATTTATAAATTTCTTTATTCTTACATTTATGCATTCGAATTTGCATGAAATTTGGAGGAATTTTGCAAAACCATTCTTTTAGTCTAAAATTTTTTGAAGATTTTGAGTAAGATAATCTTCTTAAGGAGATTCTAAGTTTGTATATTAAAATTGGGCATAGGAATAAGAATATAAGCTTTAATCTTATAAAAAGGTTAGTGCAAATTTTAATAAGATTTCAATTATAATTTTTGCAGACACATCAAGTTTGTGAGTGATGTGCCTTATTAAGTCAAACATAAAGGTACTATGGAGTAATGAATATCTTTATTTGCATTTTACCATATTTTTTTGCAATTATTATTATTTCTTTTTTGCCTACCGCTTTTGCTTAAAAGTATATTATTTAATATTCTTTGTACTTATAATATGCATTATAGCATTGTTTTTATAATGTCAGACCAGATTTTGCTTGAGGAGGTTGATGTAGGTTAAAGATGTTAAAGAGAATTATGGTGCATTATATAATTTAGTTTATATTTTATTTACTAGAAACATTTATATTCTGTATGATGTCAAATATGTAACAATCTGGATGTTATTTATTTTAAATGAATGAAATTTCTTTTTTCTTCTAAGGCTCTGAATGTTATTTAACTGCTATTTCACTTAATCGCTAATATGATCCTGCGGAAAGATATACCCGATGTTAGATTGGTTGTTACCAACCTAACATTGGCCATCACATTACTTCATGAGAGAAAATTTCTATCGAATTATTTTTTGTGTCGGGATCATGCATGACAATTGAGAACAAGAAAAGATTAGCATAATCACAAATTCCAAGATTATGTATTTTGGTTATAAATTCACTTGTGTCTATGGATGCATAAAAAGTATTTTTGTTATTGATGGGGACCATCATCGACGCGGGTCCCGCCGCCGAGCCCGCCCGGATCTATACCGGCTTAACATTTTAGTTTTATTTTATGCATTTATTTTCGTCTGTTTCAATTTTATTTTCGCTTTTATTTTTGTCCGTTTCATGTATTGATCGGAGGGACGAATATTAGCCCTCCGATCGTTTTTTTAAAACACTAAGGTCTAGATTGCTTTGAGGGTATTATAAATACCCAAAATCTGTATGTTAATTTCAATTTTGATAAATAGAAATTCTGAGTTTTCTCCAAACAGCGAGGACGGCTTTTGTATCCCTCGGGGAAATCCTAGTTTTCAAATCCTCCCTCTCCAAACCCTAGCTGCCACCTTTCGTACCCCTCCCCTTGCTGCCTTCGGACCTCTTCCTGCAAGACAGTCACTGCCACTACCCCAGCTGCCACTGCCCAGCCGCTGCTGCTGCCCAGCCGCCGCCGCTGCCCAGCCGCCGCCGCTGCTGCCAGCCACTGCCGCTGCCCCTGCTACCGCTGCCAGCCGCCACTTGCCGCTGCTGCCGCAGCTGCTGCCCCTGCCGTCGCTACCCTTGCCGCAGCTGCCCAGCTGCTGCCCCAGCCTCCTCCATTGCCCAGCCGTCGCTGCCCTAGCTATCGTAAGAAATCTACTCGGATCACCCTTCTCGCTCCCGGTTTAAACCGACGCGTGTTTGTTCTTCCCATACCATAAACTGAATTTATTTAATTATTTTCTCGTGCGATTTTTGGGTAGAAATTATTTGTAGGAGCGCAAATCTAAATCTGGTCGTTGTGAGTGGTTTTCGGAATGGAAACGCCTCCGAACACACCCGCATGGCAAGTACCGCTCGAAGTGCGAGTTACATTTCCGGACCGGAGCCTTTCCTTTGATCCGGAACCGGTGCCGACCGCTCTTCCTGTTCGTGACTTAGGACACCCCATTGCCAACGAAAGTTATTTTCAAATTACTGTGGAATCTTCTGCAGGCAAATGCTGAAGCTTAATTGATCTGAAGCGACTGCGCGAAAAGTGCTTAAATTTCCAAATACATCTGAAAAAATCTACATTCACAAGCATTCACGAATCATAGGATTGCGTTAGAGCCTGGCAACACGAAACCCTAGTATTTCCCTGCATCAGTTATACTTTTAATTCATTTTTTGTGTGTTTTATTTATATATTAGTTTTCAGGTATTTATGAGCAATCTGTTGATTTATTACTCACTTATTCATCAGAAAAGGCAGTCGGGCATGCCTGAGCGTCCCATTACAACACTTGATCAACATTCAGAAGCTTGAGCACTCAGGCGCGCCCAAGTGCAATAGTGGCAAAAGTCTGTGCCCTCAAGCACGCTTAATCGCGCTCAATCGCCTGGATGGCAGAAGCCTGTGCGCTCAAGTACGCTCAGGCGCCGAACCAATAGACATTTGTGCGCTAAAGCCCCATAACAACAGAGATACGCGCATTCAGGCATGCTCAAGAGCACCCTTGACTGAACTTCGTGCTCTCAGGCGGGCTCAAGCGCCTGACGGGTGCAGATTTTGAAAATGTCAAATTGAAGAAGGAAAGGAGGCGTCCCTTGGCTCTCCATGGACAGTTTTGGGCGGTTCCAAGGCCAAATAAAAGCCCTAAATTCAGAGACTAAAAGGAGGATGAATTAGAGAAAGATAGGAGAGGAAGTAGGGTTCCAAAGGAAGTAACTTTTCAGCCATTTCAAGGAGGAACCTTAGGCGGCCATTAAGGAACTGAAGAAGGAAGAAGTAGAAGACGAAGACGAAGAGAACTCTAGGGATGTTCCTTCAGTAGCATCCTCTTCATTTCCTTTATTTTTTCTTTTGTATTATCTTGTGTAAAAGACATAATGCTTTTGAGAATTATGTTTATCTTTGTTTGTGACTCAATTATAATGTTAGCCTAAACCCTCTTTTTGGGGAGGGTTAGGCTAGACCTATGTAGTATATTTTTTTAATGAACGCTGAGTTTGCTTTGTGCAATTGTGTGATGAATGTTTATATTGTGCTTGCTGTAAATTTTTGATTTACAATCATAAGATAGTCATTATAGTTACTAGAATACATTCACTATGCACTACGACTTAGATTGAACCAAAAGTTTAGATCAAGATGTATGTGCATAGTGAAGTATAAAAGTATAGAAACATTAAATCCTAGATCGGACCAAAAGTCAAAATCAAGGATTTGCGTGCACTTGACGCATAAGTGGCATTAAACCTTAGATCGGAGCAAAAGACTGGATCAAGGATTTATATGGACAAAACTTATAAGTAGCACCAAATCCTAAATCAGAGCAAAAGTTTAGATCAAGGATTTGAGTGCACTTAACATTTTTTGTCTCATGTTCCATACCTCAAGAGGTCTCACGCTTAGACATAAGGTGAGACCGAGTGAAGGATTGTTGGAGTAGAAAAGTCTATACACTCTTCTTCGAACACAGAGATGTCTATGTGCAATTGAGAACAAAGATGGAAATTTAATTCCACTTGCACTAGACAGGGAATGCCGATAGAACCTAAAGAAGTCATCATTTAGATGTTAAGGTTCAAAGTTAAGAGGCCTTGTACGAGATCAACAAGATGACCTTAAGGTTTAGTGGTGAGTCACCCACGCGTGTGAGAGATGACCAGTGGGTTTCACTATCCGTAGCCCCTATAAATATAAATTAAATATTCACATATAATAACCAATTTAAATTCAACAAAAATTAGGAAGGTTGAATCATAGTTGATTGGTCTAACTCTCCTCAATCTTTAAATTATTGTTTATCCTCGTAATTTAGATTTATTTACATGCATGCTTAGATTTAGATTAACTTTAAAACTACATTTCAATTGTCTCGATGTTAGAAGAGAGAAGATTGTCTAGTAACCCTCTAATAGTGGCCTGTTACAGGGTAAATTTATTGCCACCCTATTTTGCGATGGGTGGCTAATTGTTAACATTATGGATACTCATTAACCCTTAGGATGCGGGTGGTTTGAGTTTAGCTATTCTGTGATTTAAGGGCGCATTTCATGGCATTGTCTCGCGAACTTGTTTAGTACATAATCTTGCATTGCGCAATAAAATGAGTCTGCATTGTTTGGTGCATGAATCAAATTCAGGTTAGGCCTGATGCGCATGATGCATATGGCAAGGGTTTTCTATGTTACTTATGTATTTTTTGTTGTGATTTATTTGTGCAGTTTTTCATGCTGTCTGATTGATGTACTCTAACACACATGCATGCACTTTTGCTCAGCATTGATGGAGGCTTAGTGATGCAAGCATAATGCTTTTTAATGGTGATGGTGATGATTAATAGAGGGGCAACAGTTGCATAAAAGATATGTGATACATAAATGCTACCAAAAGCTGTCATAACTTGTGTTAAAAATATTGTTCATTTCACGTTATAGCAAATAAGGCACTTGTTATCTCATAATAACATAACTTACTATAACCTGGTTGAAAAAAAAAACCACTTAGTTTTACAAGGATTTCAATCCTCATTTTATTGGCATATATGACCCTATCACTATTAAAAATGATTTTTGAAAAAAATTAAATGATATAATAATTGCCCTTGAAGTACATCTGATAATTGATACTTAGCAATTACCAAGTTAATGTGAGAGGGTCCATATATTGTACACTTCTGCATTTAGCCTATTATATCTATTTGGATTATGCTATTGTATACAATGGAATACACAATAAGGAATAGATAAATGACATACTATTGTGTAAGAAAAAAATTAGTACAGGGCACTTTTTCTTGGGGCCACTTATAAGAAAAACATATGAAAAAGTTTAATTAGTCCTTGATAGTCAAATATGCAAGTCTTTGTGACACTTGCATTTTTCTTATTACTATACTCAAGTTTTACTGTTTTGATGTTGAAAGGTGGATAGACATAGATTTTTGTATGGAAACATTATTCCAAGGTTTTCATATATTTTATGAAGTAAAATTTTTAATCTTAATATCTTGATTGAGATCTTAAGAGGTAACTTATCTACTTTATTAGCTTTGAGATGAGATGAGCTTGTATTTGACAGAGGTAATGTGGGAAATAGAGAAAAAAACCATAGCTGATATATGTGAATTTTTCTATTTCAAAATTGTACAGTATGTGGGGTATATATACCCATGAGTTATCGTTGTGAGTTACAACTGTTACAAGGATTTAAGTGGTATTTCATATAGCTATTTCCACCAAAATTCAAGAAGAAAAGCAGTACAACTATGACTGTATATATAATCATATTTTTTGTTTATACACCTCCTTAAGCATATGGGGATTTAGCAGTAAGCTTAGACTTGATCTGCTTAACCCAAGTTGGTCGGACTGCTTTTATTAGGATGTTTGCAAGTTGTAGGTGTGCTGGAATGTGTTATATAGTAAGTTTCTTTTGATGAATTAATTCACAAATAGTGAAAATCAACTTCAACATATTTCATTTTGAATGTAGAATAGCTTTATTATTTGATATGTTGAGCTTAAGTTGTCTCATAGGATAGTAGGAGTAATTTCTGAGGGTTGATGCAGTCCTTCGAGTATTGTTATAAGCCACGTTATTTCTTGCTGTATTTGATATTTCTTTATATTTTGTTTGTGATTGAACAAGGTACTATTTGTTTTTTCTTTGAGGACCATGATATTAATGTTGAATCTAGAAATAGATAGTTGCCATTGGGTGATTTTCTTTCGTCTAGATTTCCAGCCCAATCAACATCATTATATGCCGTGATTTTGAAATTTGTACATGGACATAATTTGATTTCAAGTGTTCTTGTCCTGTTGTACATATCTCAAATCGCATTCATCTTTTTGCCAATCTTCTCATATTGGTGTATGCATGGATTGATATACTTTGTTGACAAAATATGATTTTGTTGGGCAAGTACAAAATTGAGAAAAAGGGGAGTTCATTTTTGTGTTACATATCCCAACTTTCCTCTAAACCTGCCCCCTCAGTGGCTTATCAGTATAGGCTCCTTATGACTCTCGATGCCGGACAGCCCCGTTCTAGCAGTTGTCTGATCAGATAAAAAGAATAAATCAATATGGAACCCTTGCTTCTCACTTATCCAAACTTGTTTATATATCATTTTATGTGACTTTAAAAAGCATTTAAATCAATTTTGTGCGATGTCGAGCAGAAAAATATAATAGAAGTAATAAAAGACATTTGATACCTTGTTCTTTAAGTTCGGATGAGTAACAATTTGTTCAATCTGCATTTAAGTTTTTGATATTAGCCTTTTTTAGCCAATATTATAAGAGTAATTTTTTTTATTTTCATTTCGATTTATGTTCTTCCTTCGTTTTCTTATTATGATTAAAGTCCAATTTTTTTAAGATACTGCGATAGCAGTAATATTTATTATAGTGTTTATTATGATAGTAATTATATTGATATAATATTATTATTATCATTATTTCAATGATAGTAATAATATAAGAATAAAAGAAGAACATAATAGAAATGACTATCAAAATGAAAATGCTTGAATTGAAATAATAACCATTTTATAACATATGTACTGTTTATCATTATTGATTAATGACAACAATGCTAATGTGGTGACATAATCTTTATCTTCATAAATATTATTAAGTATATATAATAATAAAGAAAAGAGCAAAATAATTTCTTCTCTTTTCTTCTTTCTTTTTCTTTCTCTTATACTTTTCTTACCTTTAGGATTAAGATTGCCGAAAAACGGAGGGAGGTCGGACGTGGCTGAACGGAGCCGACATGAGGTTGTCGGGGCAGCGGGGGCTAGCTATTGGCTGGCCGAGGGAGGGCTGCAGCAGGAGGGGCTGCTGGCTACTGTTATGGGAAGGGAGGGCTGCTAGCTGCTGGCTGCTGGTAGGGGAAGGGAGGGTTGCTAGTTGCTGATAGGGAAAGGGAGGGCTGTTGTGAGAGAGAGAGATGCTGTGAGGGAGGAGAAGGATGGGAGGGGAGGGGAGGGGTTTAAATAGTATACTTAACACAACGATACTGAAACGATGAATTCAGACACGTATTTCAATGTTCTTGATTTATTGAATTTAAATAATTTAGAAAAATAAAGCAGAAGTTTCTGTTATCCGAATTTTCTCAAACTAGGGCACTTTGATTTAAAAATAATTTCTATCTAATGGAAATTTTATTTGCCCTAATTTGAAATTCCTCATGATCCTGATGTCTTAAGCGGGTTTTGACCTAATTTGAAAAGTAACGATCCGCAAACTTGCTGCGAGTCCCCTATGATTATTATAGTATGCATTCGGTAGATTGCATGATGATGAGGATAATGATTTCAGATTTTGTCTTGGTTCAGTATGATATGAAAATAATGTTGGATCTGTGCTGATTCTGCGAGTCAACAAATATTAAATCATGGCTGATCAAGATCCCTGTGAATTTATCAAATAGTATGTGGTCTAAATGTTTTTTTCTATGATAGCGGCAACCAATGAAGAGTATTCCGGTCCTAAAGTGATTAGAATGCTAAGGATAATCTGTTGATCAAAATTTAAGATCCGGCTATTGATAGTTGATATGCAATGTTCACTGATTGGTTCACAGATGATATTCTAAGTGTTGTATTCAAACTTGGGAGGTAGATGCATAAATTGCGGCAAAATATTTCAGTATATCAGTAGAGATTTCATCCCAAGAACTTGGGAGTAAGTTAGTCAGTTAAGGTAGAAATGATCCAACTTAAAATTAACCGATCTTGGGTATAGTACCATTGATGTAGTCCATGAGTCCATGTGCTCAAAATGTAGGTAAGAACTGAGTCTCTATACGGAGTAGTTATTTGTATCTAATTTGATGTATAAAAGATGTGAATGCTTATTGTAGCTTGATGAGAAGATTAGGGTTTTCAGATGTGGGAGTTGAGGTAGTAGGATAGATATGGAGGGGGAATAGTTGTTCATGGAGAAGAACACACAAAAAATAGAAAGGAGAGAAAAAGAAAGAAAAACAAGTTTAGGAATAGTAAAGGGAAGAGGTGATGGATGCAGGAGATTAATGGCTGAAGAAAAAAAGAAAGAAAAGAAGAGGGAATCAAAAAGAAATCGTAGATTTAAAAAGGAAGAGGATAATTCAAATGAGTAAGGAAGCTCCCTTGCAGTTCTCTCCTCCTTCCATCGCGCAGATACCATGACAGAGGCGCTGTTGAAAATAGAGAAGAAAATCGCAGCAGAGATAAATGAATTTTTCTATATAAAAAATGTACACTATGTGGGGTATATATACCTTACAGCTGTTACAAGGGTATAAGTGATATTTCATTCAAGTTGTTACAGCCAATAATCAAAAGGAAAATAGTAAAACAGTAACCGTATATATTATAATCATATTTTCAGTTTATAGTATTGCATTCTTCTCAAAGTTGGAAGTTTTATAAACAGAAAAAATCATCAAAATTGAGTGAAAGTATCTGTCTAAAATTATTTTCTTTTTCAAGTAGGTAATTTGAACAAAATTGATCTCCCGCACCGTGGTAGATGGAATTTAATTGAGAAATCCCTTGCAGAAATTTCAAAATTTCTTAGAAGTATACTTATTCTCTCCTCCATTAAACCAGGCTTACACGATGGAGCTAGAAGCTGAAGTAGCTAAACTTAAAGAACAAAACCAGAAATTACAAAAGAAGCAGGTATTTCTCATAACTTTTTTTCATTGATTTCTTAACTGTGATATGGGCATGTATGCTTGTGCATCTATCCATTTCTTACCGTGAACCCTTCTACTTGTAATTATAAACTAGAGCTAATTTCTTTTGCTGACCCATGGTTAATTATTCTTCAAATATATGCAGGCTATGATCATGGAAATGCAGAAAAATCAGGTAACTGATGCCTCTTTTTTAAAATTAAATAATTAGAGATGTTTCGATAGCACAAGACAAAATTCTTGTAGCCAACCCACTTTGTGGGACTAATGATGGGTGGTAGTGTCTTTGTTGAGCTGTCCTGATAAAGAATTTCTTATTTTAGTCTCTTTGATTATATGGCTGGTAGGCTTCTGGGTCTTGTTTTGTGAATATTTTTACTCATGTTTTACTCACTTATGTTTTACCTCTTAATTTTTTTCTATTCTACCTTTTAGTAATGTTACATCTTTTCATGAATTTCGCATTTCGTTGGCCGAACCTTTGATTATGGCAAGTTTATAGGCTTATTTAAAGGGCCCTTTAAACCAATCTTGGCTAATAGTATGCTTCATTATGATTTGAAATGTTCATAAAACAAAAGTTCGAGAAAGAAAGGCTAACACTGGGCTTTTTTTGGTTGGAGATTTCCATTCTGTTCAATCTACTCCTAACCATTGTTACTGGTAATGCTCTCCAATTCTTGAGCAAGAAACTGGGAGAGTACTGTATAGAGTCAAATCAATGAGTGAAAATCACAGAGCAACTTTTCTAGCAGAAAATAAGGATTTTCATAAGCAGCGTATAAAAAAATGTTAAGTGAATAGGGTTTTTTTTCAGTCTTTCCCTTTTCTTGCTTTGAGTGAAAATTTATGGATTTAGGGTTGTTGAGATAGAATGAGATGAGGGTCACAACCTCATAGGATTTAGGAACAAATGAGAAGCGAGTGGAAACGCTGTGGTTGAAAGCCGAGAAAAGTGTGGAAGGAGGAAATTCAGGGTATCGTGAGTGAGAGGGAAGTGTAGAAGAAAATTTTGTATTTCAAGAAATTTGCTTTACAAGTATAGGGCTTTATATTAAACTACAAGATTGTAAACCTTAGATTTTAATTTAATACTATTGAAAAAAAAACTTATGGCATTCATGACACTAGCACGCAGGCCCTTCTGCTTACCTGAATCACATTACTATTGATGTAAAGCTATTACATTTCTCTTTTTAATATTTTTTATCTGAAACAAATTATTTAATATTAAATTAAGCTATTAACGAACCACAATTTTAAAAAACATCACATTTCTAAAACTTACATAATATTTTATGTATTTTTGCCTTGTTGTGCCTTTATATAGATTATTTAAAAGGATAATAAGCATCCTCTCTATATAATTATATATAGATTATTTTAATGATTTAAACAATTAAAGTCATTGCTGATCATAAATTTAGTCATATTTTTATCCCATTTGGCATAGTTCGCACATCTTTTATTAAGTGTATTATCAATAAACATATTTAATTTTAATATATCCGTGTAGCCATTTGTTCAAACTTTATTTAATTTTAATCCACATCGACCAATGCTGTGCGTGTACCAGGTGGTAGGCTTCCATGCTTGGTTTATCATTGCCTGTGAAAAATGTCATGAAACATATTTGCCTTAGTTCAACTTCTTTTTCATAGTAAAATCAATCAAAATAATTTGAAATCTCATTTAGAGGAAATAATATGGGCGATGGGATTGGACTCTCATATTGAATGCAAATCTAAAAGCCTAACAATTAAGCTATAGCACTCGTCGCCTATTTATCAAAATAATATCTATAATCAATACAGCTAACGTGATTATGCACTTAATTCTACCAAGATGCACATCATGCTATTAAACTTGTGAGAAAACACCCCACTTTTATGCCACAGCTGTATTGTGTACATGTGCCATCAAAAGTATCTTGAATTTGATTATAAGCTTTGAGAAGTTTGCTAAATAGGTTCTTATATGAAGTGTTCCCTGATCTTCAGCAGGTTTTTGTTGGAGGCAAGCAATCAGCAGCGAGAGGCTAAGCAGCCTTGCTTGAGGAGGACAGCGACTGGCCATGGTAAAAACATAAGTTAGTGAAATACTAACATTCGCACCGTTTCATAAACAGTTGAATCTTTGAGATTATTGTCAAAATGGTCCATTGATTGTTACAGTTTATTCATTTTAGTCCTTGACTCTTACATATGAACAAAATGAAGGACTAAAATAAAAAAATTACTAGAGTCATAGACTATCCTGACAATTGTCTCATTAAATCTTTAGAAGCGCGTGTCGTTCTGTAAATTAAGGAAGCTCTGTAAATGTTGTGTATTTTTGTCCGGGAAAAGTTCTTTTGAGTTAGAATATCTTGACTAATTGCAAATCAGGACGGGCTTCATAATCTTTATTTCAGTTTTGTACCTTGATTCTCGTATAGATCTTGAAATGACTCAAAAGGATTATAAAGGCCATCCGTATTTATAATTGGGTTCAGGACCCATTTTCTTTTTCAGTTATCCTTGTATCTTTTTTTGCATCCTATTTTCTTGTTTTGATGCTGGAGCAGTTTCATCCGTTTGCTTCAGTTTCCCTATTACTAAAGCTTGCAATAAGATCAGGCTTGCGTGACTCATGAATTTCTTTCATTAAACCTGGAAGAAAAACAAATATTTATATCTTGATTGTTGAGCACGAGATTTATAGCGTCTTTTGTAAGGGTTCAGCTTGTCCTTGCTGAAAATAATTTCTGTAGCACTGCATTAGTGTAGAGCCAATGTTCTTACAGATCAAGAACAGGTTCTTTAGCATTAAGCAATGGTTGATGGGCCAGCATTGGGGATTAGTGTAGAGCCAATGTTTTAACAGATCAAGAACAGGTTTTTTAGTATTGAGCAATGGTTGATGGGCAGCATTGGGGATTAGGTGAAGGTTGCTTGGTGATAGGCATCATTAAAGGATGGGGTATACAGTAAAACTTGACTTGTGGTGAGGATTGCTTTAAAATTCATGGGGTTTTGTTTTTGTAGATTCAAAACAAAATATATGGAATATAAGCTTTATAATATAATAGAAGCTTTAGACTTGAGGATATGAGTTTGAGAACCATGTGATAAAAAAAGAACACTTTCAGAGTGTTGGTGATTGAAATTTAGTAAAAATTAATATAAATTTATAGATCGTATATGATCAGCTACGTAATATGGGGCGAAAGCAAAGAAGAAATTAGGCGCTCTACATAACTGATGATGCTCAGGTGGATGAGTGGGTTATACTTGAAAGGATAGTGCTAGACATAATTGTAAATTGGTTGATGGCCATATTAACGTGGATTGTTTGATGTCCCTCTAATAATAGTCGGTGTGTGTATGGATTTTTCTCATGTTAAAAAGATGAAATCGAATAAAATATTGAAATATACTATTAGAAAGGATTTTCTCATAATTGGAAATTAAAGATGGGCTTCTATTTGATCATGCAAAAGGATTATGTAGCCGACAGCATTTAGTGCTCGGTGGGTAGTGGTGTTAATTGATTTAATGAGCATATTAGTTTGTATTAGTTAGCTGATTCTATTAAAAATAAAATTTCAAGTTTTGTAAATGATTGTATTGTTATAAGTAATTCTGCCTAGTTCATTAATTATCGTAATTTTAATTTTCTGATTATATTCATTAGGTTTATAATAATTTTCTTTCTTGTGTTAACTATTTAGTAAGTTCTAAATTATTTTATTCATTCCAATTCACTATAAAATTCATTTATAATCACTAATTATGGCTTATTAAAATCTTAATGTCTACATATAAAAAGTAATATGTATAGAATCGTTAATTATATATTAAACTATAATACTCTAAGCTAATTAACGTTTACAGGGATGTAAATATTCTCTAAAAGGGATCAAAATGGCTTATTTTTTATTTTTCCTGGCAATCGGAACAGCTTAACTTAGCTTAAGTTGGAGATTTATTTGAATGAACGGGTAAGAGTGATCATTTTAGGATTAGCTTAGCTTAGAGAGATAAAATAAGCTAAGCTAATCTAGTGATGTTGACATTAAGAAGATAATATTTTATTTTTCCTGGCATTAACAGGTTATTTTAGCTTAACTTAGCTTTATTTTAGGGAAACTTAGCTTTATTTTAGGCTAAGTTGATGATATGATATTTTGGTTTCAAGTTATGCTTGCTGATGGTTGTTGTGATATTTTGGTTTTATGCTATGCTTGCTGATGGTTGTTGAGAGATTGATGTGAGCTTAAAAGAGTATGTTCAAAACTTAAGCTGGCTTAAGTTGTTTTGGAAATTAAGTTGGAGATATGTTTGAAATGAACGAGTGAGAGTGTTCATTTCAGGATTTGCTTAGCTTATCGTAGATAATATAAGCTAAGCTAACCTAGATGTGACATTAAGTCTAAGTTGTAATTTTGTTGAAAAGTTGATTTAAGCTAAGTTAAATTATTTGGGGATTATGTTGGCTTACGTCAATGATATAGCTAAAACCTACATAACAGAATGGCTTAGCTTACGGGCTTAAGCTCAAATGTAAAGGTACTATGGTGGCTTTAAACTCTACAAAAGTTAGTCCTTTATTTTATGTTTTGGGATGTGGAGATCATTTTGATCATCCATGGAGGTGCCAATGAAGTTTCGATGGATTTCCAGGAGGTCTTGGGGTGTTCCATGACAAGTCAGGAGCAACAAGGGCTCCCCAGAATGCCATGCAGTCCCTAGACCCGAGGGCCAGGCGCACCACAGTGCCTGGAAATTGAGGGACAAGCGCTCGCTAGACAGAGGCAAAGGCATCCAGGCGCCTGTGGAGCAGGCCAGACCGAGCCTAGGGCTCTCAAGCGCGCCCTAGCACTTGCGGAAATCTTGCCACAAGTTTGGCGGTGCCCTAAGTAATTTTAAGGGTAATTTGGGTTTTTTGGTGTCTAGTTTGGGCTTTGGGTATTTAAGGAAACATGTTAGGAATATTTCCTTATGTTGAACCCTAATTTATTGAGGTTGTGGCTGTTGCTTGCTTTGTCCTACCCTAGAGTGAGTAGATTTTCAGAGGAGAAGTTGAGCAAAAGGACTTTTGATGCAGTAAATCCTTCTTGTTCTTGTGATAGTGAATGCATCTCTGTAACTCTGTAACCTTATTTTTCTTTATAGTGGATTATCTTGGTGGTATGACTACATAGTTTTACCCATTCTTAGATTTTTCACGTAAATCTTTGTCTTTGATGTTCTGTGGTTAGTAATAGGTGACTGTTTTTGTGCTGTGGTTTATATCTTGTTTGTGTTGGTTTATATTTTTGACGAATTTTTTCTTTGGTAACTCTACTGAAACTCGTTGGGTTCATCCTCTTTTTCTACAACAAGTGGTATCAAGGAGGTTGTCATAGGTTTGATGTTTGAGTGGGAGCAATTGACCGACAAAATGAGGACACATAATAGAGATATTTAATAGCACAAATTTTGCTACTGGAATATGCAAATTGAGGATTTGCTTTTCAGAAGAAAGTGTACTACCACTCGGAGGAGCTTGGAAGCAAACCCACAACTATGGCGGATGATGATGGGAAGTTCTGGGCAGAACGGTTTTGGGTTGATTTGCCTATCACTATATCTTTTTCAGTCGTATGTTTAACAGTGTACAATGAGAAAACTATTGTAGATTCTCATGGCCAGCCTTGACGCAAATGTATGAGAAGCCTTCAGCCTATAACAAAGTTTTCTTGATGAAACGATTATTCACTATGAAGATGGCAGATGGTGGTTCAGTGACAGAACATCTGAACGAGTTCAAGACTTATTGTGCCGGTGGACATCAAGTTGATGATGAGGTGCGATCTGTAACACTTCGTTGTCGGCTAGCTGGGACGACTTAGTTTTGTGTAAGTAACTCATTATGAAATGCTAAGCTGAATTCGCTAAGATGAATTCGATGATATAGCTGGGATGTGTGGATGAAAAGGTTTGAAAGAGATTGAATGTGAAGCGTCCAATTCAGCCTTAAATGCTGAAACTAGAGGAAGAAATGTAGATCCAAGATCCAACAAGAAATGTCCAAGTGAAGGCGGGGAAATCAAGATTTGAAAACACAAAGCATCATTGTTGGAATTATGGAAAATCAGGATACTTTAAGAAAGATTGCCCTACCTGAAAAAGTTAGGAGGCGAAATGGATAAGACCTTAGTGAATGTTTCGTGGAGGAAGATCATGATGCTTTGATTCTATCACTTATTAGCATTAAACCATGGGTTGTTGATTCAAGTGCTTCGTTCATGCAACTCCAAGTAGGAATGTATTAAAAAAATATACAAAAAGTGATTCGGGGCAAAGTCTACTTGGGAGATGACAAAACCTGTAATACTGTAGGTAAATGTGATGTGGATATTTAGCTACCAAACATGCTAGTGTGAAACTGAAGGATGTCTAAAATGTTTCTTGTTTGAAAAGGAATTTGATTTCTGGTAGCCAGTTAGCTCATGAGAGTTATAGTGCTAGCTTTACAGGAGACTCTTGTAAGGTCACTAAATATGCACTAGGCGTAGCTCAAGGAAGTATGGAGGGGATACTTTATCTGATCAATAAAGTGTCAGATTCTATTTCAACAGTAAGACATGTTGATTCATTTTTATGGCACCAGAGGCTCGATCACATGAGCGAGAAATGGTTGAAGTCACTGTTATATAAAAGAAAAATTCAAGGGCTAAAATCTATTGACTTGGAGTTTTGTGAAGATTGTGTTTATGGTAAGCATAAGAAAGTCAATTTCTTAAGAAGTGGGAGAGATTTGAAGTCTCAAAAGTTGGAGCTGGCTCATATAGATGTATAAGAATCAACCCCTATTTCTTCACTTGGTGGAGCCACCTATTTTTTCACATTCATAAACGATCATACAATGAAGGTATTGGGGGTTTAATTTTGGAATATAATTTTGATGTATTTACTGTATTCAAGAAATGGTTAGCCATGGTGGAGAATAAAATGGGTTTGAAGCTCAAATTCCTGAGGCCAGACAACTGTGGAGAGTATTGTGACAATGAGTTTTGTGCTATGAATGGGATCAATCAGGAGTTTAGTGTTCCGAAAACACCTTAGAAAAATGAGGTTGCAGAGTGCATGAATAGAACCATCACATAACGTGCTAGGAGCATGAGGATACGTACAAGATTTCCAAAACAATTTTGGGCAGAGGCAGTCAATACAACTACTTATCTGATCAGTTGGGGTCATTAGTCCCTTTGAAAGAAGGAATTCCCAAGGAGCAATGGAGTGGGAAATGAGTGAAGTTAAATCACATGAAGGTATTTGGTTGCTTATCTTATGTGCACTTTTATGCATATTCTAGGAGCAAGCTTGATTCAAAAGTAATCAATGCACCTTTATAGGCTATGGAGCCGAAAATTTTGGATACATATCCTGGGATTATGTAATGACCCTAGGTCATTATAAGGAAAACACTGAAATTCCCGATTCGCCAATTATCCCGCAATTATCAGTTTCCCGTTAAAACTCCCACTAAAATTTGATTTTTCAGTTTCAATTCTTAATTTAGGAAGTTTAGAATTCGTTTAAAAGTTGCAATTTGAAATTTAAAATTCGTCATTAACACGTATTCAAATCGGTAAAGCATAACCTCCCCATTAAGATTAATATTTAAGGCTATCCTCTTTGAAACCGGAAACAATAAAAGCACCGTTGTATTAAGACGCAATACTTAATGTAATTACCGTAGCTTACGATTATTAGGTCGAATAAATCGGACGTGCGTTACATACGCACGTCCTATTTATTCGGAGAAGGCAGAGGGCTCTCACCACTCGAGCAAACCCCTCTCCTCTCCTCTTAGTCGCTCGGATATCACCCTAAGAAGCAATCCTTCCTCCGATCGAGCGTACCTGGAAACCGATCGATCGATCTTCCTTCCGCTCGTACTTCGAGACCCGATCCTTCTCCGCTCAACCTCTCGCGGCGCCGATTCCCCTCTGCTAGGGCACCTGCCTCTGCGCCGAACCCTCTCCGCTCGGTCCTTTACGTCGACTCCCCTCTACGTGTCGCTCGGCTCTCTCGCTCGAAGCATTCGGCTCGTCCGTAAGGTAAGCCCTTCGACATGTCGAGTAGAAGAGAATGAAATAGGGGGGGGGGGGAGAGAGAGAGAGAGGAGAGAGAGAGGGAGAGGGATAGAGAGAGAGAGAAAGCGAGAGAGAGACAGACAGAGAGAGAGAGAGACAGAGAAGAAAGCAGAAAAGAAGAATAAAAATATAAATATTAATATTAATAATAAATAATTGTTTATAAATAGATTAAATAACTTATTTGATAGGTTTAATATTATAATAATCTGAACTTAAGAATTAGCAACAATTAGACATATTTAACCACTTAACCTAAGACTAGGTTTTCTATTTACATTATGAAGAATTTAAATGATTAATAATAATATTATAGCACTATATTAGATATTACTAGTCAACATTAGGAAGACCTCTAATTAATCCAAATCAGCTATTTGATAAAATTTGGAATCAGTTATAATTTTAATCAAGTATTATCAACCCCATATCCTAGCTTATAGCATTGAGTTCATACCAAAATAGATCATAAATTATAGCTCAAGAGAGTTTGAATATTGCTTAAATGAAGCATGTTGTTCTACCCTAACATAATAGATGGGTTCGGTATTGATTAAAAGAAAGGTTTAGTAAAATATAATAAATTAGAATTATGAACATTTTCATTGTATAATCTATCTTATAAGATTTAGATCTAATAACCTTCTAAAGGTAAACTAAGGAACACGAATACTAGATATAAATCTTGTAAATAAATAGTTTCATAGATTAATAAAATCTCAATTATAATTTTTGCAGATCCATCGAAATTATGAGTGATGAAACGTCTAGTTAAGTCAAATACAAAGGTACAATGGATATTACTTTATATGCTTTTATTTTCAATTGCTGTTTATGCATCGCTTTGTTTGAATTATTACTACTTGATATTATTATCTTACTACTAATGATGTAAGAGAAATTGAATGATATTTATGTGTCTTGTGAATGTTTGCAAGAAGGGTTCCGAAATGAAGCATGATTAGGTTAGGGACGGGGCTAGTCCTCGGGAGCTATAAGGGTGCCATCTGGAGCCTTTGAGGGAGGCACAGGTGAAGGTTGCTTAAATGCAATTACCATCTAAGACCCTTAAGTGGGTCCAGGTGAAGGTTTATGCTTAAATGCATACAAACCCAGCCTCATGGTTCTGGCTTTGCCCAACAGAACTACTATTATTGCTTCATGATCATAGACATAAACATAAACATAGATTTTTATGCAATTATTACTTTTCCTTTTAACATTTGGCATGTGAACAAACATTACTTATTGCAAGTTGATCTGATTATCTTTTATTTGAAACACACTATATTTACCTGCAAATATTATCTCATTTTTTTTCTTTGCCTTCCGCTATGCTTAAAGTATATTTTTAAATATCCATTGTATTTAGAATGTGCACTAAGACATTATTTTTATAATGCCAGGTATCAGATACAGTTGGAGGCAGTTGATATAGTCTAGAGGCGGTAGCGCGGGAAAATAACTGCCCCTTCCAGATTAATAGTTTGATGTATATAGAATTTTATGTAATAATTTATGGATGTTGTTTTTATTTTTAAATTGAATGAATGTTGTTTCTTTTATGTGAATGACTTGAATGTTCGTTAACTACTATTTTATCTAACGCCATAATAATCCTGCGGAAAAATGCATCCGATGTTAGTTTGGTCTTACCAATCTAACATGGGTCATCATAGATATCATAATAAAAATATCATTAACAGCATGAACATCATATTAAATGAGAATGAGATGTACAAGGACTAGAATAGAGTCCAAAAAAAATATAAAAGAAGCTTCAGATGATGCATCAAATTACTTTGAAGTGGAGGATAATAATGAGTAGGTACAACAAGATGCTCATGATGATGGAGGGCAAATAGTTTCTCAGTCACCTGTTACTGAACTGAGAAGATCTATCAGAATCATTAAGCCACAGAGAGGTATTCTCATTCATTATTTTGTTTATAGCTAACATAGGTAGTGAGTGAACTAGAGTGTTATAAATAGGCACTTATGACTCAAGCAAGTGGGAGCTAGCCATCGGTGATGAGATGAAATGACTCATGCCAAATGAGATGTGGGAGTTAGCTGCTCTGCCAGATGGGGATAAGGTTCTTTCACAACAAGTGAGTTTAGATTGAAGGAAGAATCAAATGGAGGCCAAGAACTACCAAGGTACGACTTGTAGTACAGGGATTCCTCCCCGCAAAAGCATGTGGTGAACTGCAATGAGATCTTTGTTCCAGTAGTGAATATGACTATGTCAGAGTAATGTTGAACATCGTGGCAGTGGAAAATCTGCATATGGAGTGTAAATGACGTAAAGACTTGCCTTTCTACATGGTGATCTTGAGGAGGATATATATGGTGCAATCACAGGGGTTTATGACCAAAGGGAAAGAAGATGTTGTTTTGCAAGCTCAAGAAAAGCATATACGACTTGAAGCAAGCACCAAGGTAGTGGTACAGAATATTGACAAATTTATGTTAGACACGGGATACATGAGATGCCAGACGAGTTATTGCTGTTATATAAAAAAAATTGATACATCCTATATTATTCTACTAATGTACATAGATGACATGCTAATTGCAGTATCTGATATGGAGGAAATCAGGAGATTGATGAAGCAATTGTCAAAAGAGTTAACATGAAAGATTGGGGTCGACAAAGCAGATACTCGGGATGAGGATCAGTATGGAGAGAAGTATAGGAATACTGAAGCTATCTCAAGTAGAATATATTGATAATGTGCTATAAGATTCAACAGAAATGAAATAAAGATAGTTTATATTCCCTTGCAAGTCAGTTCAATATGTCATATGATCAGATGCTAAAGGCTGAAGCAGAGAAGAAAAAAAATGGAAAGAGTTCTTATGCTTCAGCAGTTGGAAGCTTGATTCATGCTATGTTCTACACGAGACCAGATATAATACATTTAGAGAGAGCAGTCAATAGATTCATGAGTAACCCGAGGAAGCACCACTGGGAGGCTGTCAAGTGGATACTCAGGCATCTGAAGGGTACACTGGACACAGTACTTTGCTTTGGGAAATCCAATATAGAGCTACCACGAATATGCAGACTTTGATTTAGTTGGAGATATTGATAGCAAGAGGAGCACTATAGGATATGTGTTTGCATTGGGTAATGCTGCAATGAGCTGGGTCTTTAGGCTACAAATTATAGTAGCCTTATCTACTGCTTGAGGCGGAGTATGTCTTCATAATTGAGGTGAGCAAGGAGATAATGATCTGGTTTGAAGAGCTTTCTAGCAGAGTTGGATCAAGAGTAAGGGATGTGATATTGCATAGTGATAGTATGAGTGCCATTCATTCATTAAAGATGTAGCATTCATGCCAAGACGAAGCATATTTAATTGAGGTACCATTTCATCCAGACAATGTTAGAAGACGATCAGTTTGGCATTAGAGAAGCTTCACACATCGAAGAATCTAGTTGAATATGCTATGAAGATTGTAACAATGGATAAGCTGAAGTGTGTGTGCTGCTTCAGTTGGCCTCCGGTACTTGATAAGAAGGCGGGGTGAGCCACACCACACCCTTTTCGTAAGGATGGAAGCAAAGTTGAAGAAGATCAAAAGTTGAAGGTGGGGAATGATCCCAATAGGTCTCCAAGTGCGAGATTGTTGGGATGTGAGATCATTTTGATCATCCATGGAGTAGCCAATGAAGTTCTAGTGGGTTTCCAGGAGATCCTAGGGTGTTCCGGGACAAGCTAAGAGCAATTCAGGCACCCCAGTGCGCCCTAAAGCGCCTTGTAGTCCCTAGACCCAAGGGCCGGCGCCAGGCACACCCCAACGACTGAAAATTGAGGGCCAACGAACCATCGCATAAACCTTGTCACGAGCTTTGGCGGTGCCATAAATAATTTTATGGGTATTTTGGGTCATTTGGTGTCTATTTGGGGCTTGGGTATTTAAGAAAACATGTTAGGAATACATCCTTGCATTGAAGCATAATCTATTGGAGGTTGTGACTGCTGCTTGCTTTCTCCTACCTTGGAGTGAGCAGATTTTTCAGCGGAGAAGAAGTTGATTAGTAGGCTTTGGAAGTGGTAGATCCTTATTGTTCTTGCAATGGTGATGCTCCATGTAACTTTGTATTCGTATTATTCTTCATAGTTGATTTTCTTTTGTGGGTGGTGGCTCAACGTAATTTTTTTTCATTCTTGGGTTTTCCACGTAAATCTGTCTTTGGATGTTTTTGTGGTTTATGGTGAGACTGTTTTGTGCTGTGGTTTATATATTGTTTGTGTTGTTTTATATTTTGATGACGCGATTTTGCTTCCATAGAAGTATCGAAAACTCGTTGTGTTCGTCCTCATTTTTACAACAATGTTAACAATGCCTCAAGTTATTTATTGCTAAGATAGTTTATGTAGTTATATTGAAACTTGCTTGATTTTAGATTGTGATAATATATATATATATATATATATATATATATATATATATCTTAATTATGTATTATAAATAATCAAAGCACCAACTTGTTGTTAAGATAATTATAATTGAAATTCATTAATAACAATTTAATATTAACTATTATAAACTAATAAATTATACCTTATTTGTTGGCTTATGTAAGTTACTTTTTTAATTATAAAAGTTAAGTACTATTAGTTCATTGTTATTTATAAACTATTATTTGGAAAACTAGCTTATTTATAAGCATTAATAAATTAGTTCATGTTATTTAATGTTATATTAAATTTCATATTTTTCAATGATTAACTTTTTAATTATCAAATATGTTCAAAATAATAACTAATTGTCCATTTTCTTATTGAATTGTTATAGAAGTAATAATAATTTATATCAAATATGTTATTTAAATTAATTAATAATTACTATGTACTTATTGTTTTAAAAAATTTTGAAAGAAAAATAGATCAGATTAAAAAAAAAAAATAGAGAAGCTCAGATGTCTACATACTCGAGTAACCAAAATGTGTATAGTATGAATAGACTAAGTCGATCGTATTTCTCCTATTTTCATCTTTCTTTCTCAATTTTCGAAGAGGCAGCAACCCTAAATTTTCAACCAACCACCACCCAAAAGATTAAAATCAACCCTAAATTTGCTATTCCATCCATCCATTCATAAGAGAATATACTTCTAGCACATTGTGAAAACCCATTATATTTTAAAGAAAACATGATACTTTGAACTAAGAAAACTCATAGTGCCCATACAAGCAACCAAGGAATGTCAAAAGCTTGTATTTCACAAAACCAACATCATAGAAAATTGCTGCAAAAAGAATTGGTCACTAGAGTGCCAACCATTATCAACTTCCAAACCTAAATATTGCAACAACCACAAAAATAAGCCTAGTAAACCACATGCAATTGGTTGCCATCACAATGCAAGTAGCTGCCATGCTACCAGAGGAACCACATAACTTGACACAGCAATCAACCCAATAGTATCATTTAGCCAACCTCTTGGAACGGACACAAAGTAAGAAAAAGAACTTGTAATCAATCAAGCCAACCAAAGATATAAAGCCATCATTGATAAAGAATATTAGCAAGGACGACAAGCAATACTACTATCACGACAATCTAGAATTACTAAATTGAAGGAACCACAAATGAGAACTCAACCATAATCAGATAAGCACACAACCCAACAAGTATCCAAATTGATGCCAATCCAACCGTAAATTTAAAAAGATATGCAGTAGCCAAATTATTATCCATACATCTTGACATGTAAGTGTTCATCCTCTTTGGATATTTTAGACTTTTAAGTGAGGTTCAACAGAAAAAATTTACTTTGAGCAACCTTCTATTCTTCTTTAACCATGTTATAGACAATGATACAATTTTTGCAGACTCTAAATTTTCCATCTTTGTAATACTCCAATATTTGAGGTATATACGGTATAAACTCCTAATAGTTATTAAGAAATTTAAAAGGAGTATTGACATTTGAAAAATAAATGACTCGTGATTTCTTTTCCTTTTGCAAAGAGAACATGGGGAATTAATAAACATTCTTTTTTTCATAAATTAATTGTCATTTTAAGCCTATTATGCATATAATGCATGAGAATTTAAGCATGTATTTTTTTATACTAAACCAATTTCCATCGGCTATCAAGTGGTAAATATCTCATAAAGAGCTTTTTAGCCATTGCCAAAATGAAATGAGGTTTATTATTCCATTATGTTTTTGCATTATAAGAGAAACAATGACTATTTCTAACATGGAAAAGAATGTTCTTCATCCTTTTCTCAAAACATTGTGGCCATGTATCCTTCTAGTTCTCACAATCCAAGTTGTTGAATTTCCAAACATTGTATACTACAAACCTTTGCAATAATGTTGAAATTAAGAAAGGCCAAACTACCACAAGCCTTTGGAGAAGTAGCCATATCCAGGCTTATGATTTTAAGCTTTTTTTCTTAAGGAAAAAAAATGAATGGCCCGTTGCCAGTAAGTGATAGATAGATACATAATGTAGTGCTTTAAATCTTGAAGTCTTCTAGCAAAAGAGATGTACCTTATGGTCTATCCATTAAGCCATACATTCACATTGTCAATAGGGGAATACAATGCACTCCTTTAAGAGGCTTGTAAGATATGAGAAGGCCCAAGTAGCGATATATAGGCTTTCAAATATACATTAATAGTAAAGGCTAGTAATTATTGGTTGTTCACCTCCTTGGAGAAAAATGTAGAGGTTTTGGCAGTTTTCCTCCATTCCCATGGCAAACTTAAATTTGTTGAGAATTTTCTTAAGAGCATTGATATTTTCCATGCTCGACTTCCCAAAACAAAGCACATCATCATCAAAGAGAAGGTCTGAGCAACTAAAATCCCAAGATCATAAGAAGGTTTTAGGAGATGTTTCCTTAGCGAATATCGTTATTAACTCCATAAAAATCTCAAAAGGGACTCCTGGTCTCAAATAATTAGTAGATTTAAGAACAACCATATGTTTTCCCATTAATGATAATCAAATAACGGGTATCCTAAGTGCAAGTTTTCAACCATTTAGTGAACAAGGGAAGAAACTCCAACTCATTTAGCTTACAAAGTAAGAATTTTTACTTACATTGTCAAATGCTTTTTTTATATGAAATTTGGCACAAAAGCCCTTTTCTAAGTAATGAGTAAATCTATTAGAATTTTCACAACCATAACAATATTACTAATAATTAATTTGACATGTACAAGTGTTGCTATTTATTTATTTAATCTTATTTTACTGATCTATTGTTTTGAGAGCACTACAAAAACTAGTGGGAGTCAATTATGTTTGCTCGATCATCTGAGATGTTGGGTTTCCGGAAACAACTACATTGTGATGACCCCAATATCGGGTAGGAAATTAACCCAACATCGGAGCGTCACCATAGCATTTAATACTGAATTAGAGGGAAGCTAACCCAACTACTAGATGTTATGTTTGGTCAAAGATCATGAAGAAGGTCTTAAGTTAATATGAGAAAATAGAAGAAGAAAATGTATATGATCAATGTAGTTACAATCACATGTATGAAAGTAATGTATGAAGTATGAGCTAAGGGCAAGTACTCATATAACAAAAGAAATAATTAGAATTATTTGAAAGTGAAAGAAATGAGATATGTGAATGAAGGTACATGTAAATTACATGTAGGGTTTGTAGTTGCAATTATGATCAATAATAGGAATTTAAATAAATTGCAATTACACACATATACAAATGACAATTGCAAGTATAAGTAAAAGTGAATATTCACATGTAACAATGTGAACTTACAATTATGATATGCATGTACAATTTAGCTACAAGTAAGAATAGATTCAATAATTACATGCAATAATTAGCTTTATGAGTATGAAGTATATATATACAGTCCATTCAAATATCTATTTATCCAAACCAAGCATTATAAGTAAGAAAGAACTACTTCCATCACAAAATAAGTAAGGACAATACATTAAATTAAACTCTTACATGCCATTTTAAGTAAATAACAAGTAAGCAAGACTCTCTCTCACTTCAAATAAAAGCAAGTAAGTAATATTTAAGCGGAAGCAACTATTTTTAAGCTTAAGCACTTGGTCCAGCTCCACTTGCATTCAAATGCACCTGATCTATCATATTTTGGCATTTAAATATGATAGGGCAAATTCAATAAAAAGAAAAATATAATTAGACTAAATAGTCTAAGCATATTTTAAGATTGGCTAAATAATTTAATAATTTTAATTGGATATCACAAGCTAGTACAATATGAAAATAAGCAATGGAGCAAATGAAAGCATATAAATATGGAAGGGAAATAAACAATTGTAAAAAAGAACAATTAAAGTAAAAGAGTGAGAATACTCACAAGTAAAGGCATCCTAGCCTACATCCAAAAAGTAAGGGGAGAGCATCCTAAATAGGTTAAAAATATACTAAAGTGCATATGAAAATAAAAGGAATTAAGCATGTATATGTTCAATGAACTTATGCTAAGTAAAAAAAGAAAATGGTGAAAAGAAGACAGTGAAACATTTAAATATAATTATAACAATATTCAATGCAATATAAATAGACTATAAACAAGTAAAATACAGTACTAAAAATATGGAGAATGCAAAGCATATTAATTAAAGGAATATCTTAGCCTCTTAATCTAAGATACACATAGCCTAGGGCTATGTAAAGTAACATAGATAAAAAGTTATGATGAGTCTTCATAATCAACAAGATTGTAGAAGATCTCATATTTTATTAAATTGAAGTTATGTTATGAAAAGTATTCATTCTGCAAGAACTTATAGAATGAAGTGAGGAATTAAGCATGTTTGCCTAACAGGTAAAGGAAATCGAGATTTCAAAAACAACGAACACTCATATTCATCCTCTGAGAATATGAGATCTCCTTATTTCTCCAATTAGCCTGCCCTTGGCTATCCAACATTAATAAACTCCTATAGTTTTAAATGTGAAAGTTTTATTTATGCACAATATATTATATGAATGTGTCAAATGAATTAGGCTTAAAGCTAAGCAAGCATTTAAGGAAATTCAATAATTGTAAACTATGTGATATCCAAGTTTATCTAATTTTAATTATCTACTTAATGATTGGAGCTAATTGAGCTCCTAATTGACTTTGAGATATTGATTTCAAGTCAATTGAAAGTGATATAAGTAGTTGAGGTTTTTGGAAATAGTGGTTTCATTTTATTTTATGAGATCGCAAAATAATTTATAAGTATAATGATACTAAATGAAATTAATCTTATTCTTATCATAAACCATAAGATTGAAATAAGTTAATTAAATTAAGGCTTGGGAAACTAGTTAAGCAAGGTTGAGGTTAAAGAGTTACCATAATTGAAGAAAATGAAAGTTAAGGTCCTATACACTAAACTCCTCTAGTTATATTGTAGTTGGAAGGATTTAATCAACACAAGCACTAATCTAGCTAGGTTAATGTAATATGAAAGGTTTAAAGGAATATGAAAGAAAGAATTTGGAAGTTACAAACTCTACACTTTACTATAGGTTTTAAGTTAATGAAATCTATAGGATTTCTAAACTATGCTAAAGAATTAAAAACTCCTAATTCAAAAACCTTAAGGGACTTAAATGAGGGTTCAAGAGCTAGAGGTGAATTGAATTAGGATTCAAATTAGTTACTTAGGACTAGTACTAATAGATTCACAATCTATAATTACACAACTATTAAAGTTATACACATTTAGTGGGTACAATAACTAGCTCTTAAGATCACCTACAATTCAAGTTATGGATCAATCATATAGCTTCTCTCCTAAGATTATAAGATGAATCAAATAATTTGCTAAGTATTCAAGTATCTAAATTAGGAGAACTAAGCTCAATTCATGCAATTAAAATTGACATAGGAAGATAATAATGAAACATATTTGATGTTTTAAGGTTTAAATACATAAAACATGTAATTTAAGAAACTAAAAAATTATCAAAATTACCCTAATTTAGGAGCCAAAAACCTAAAATCATTAATTATTGTCAAACTGAATTAATATGCATATATATGAGATCTTTATATTATAAGGAGTAACAAGACACTAACTAGGTCAAAAACGGACAATGTTGAGATTTTAGGGTTTTCGGGACACCTAATTAGGGTTAAAAAGTGACTGTAAAAATTATGGTTCAAATCTTAAATTTAATTATGTCATTATGCTCGTCTCATTTTTCTGATCGAAATAATATATAAATTTGTATATTTTGGATGTGTAATTTACAAAATATATTTAATGAAATTCTAAGATTTAATTCTTAAATATTAAAATTTAATCATTAAATATTTACAATTCAATTTTTAATACAAAATAATAATAATAATAATAATAATAATAATAATAATAATTCAACTAAACAATTAATGGTTCTCATTCATTAATCTATATTATACAGTTTCAAAATAAATTTCAAATTAAGGCTATATTTATTATATATTAAGTTGGCCTGCCAATTGATTTAATAGTGGATTTGGGCCTGAAATTAAATGGGACCTTTATTCTGGGCCGTGTAATTTATAGATTTAGATAAGAATTATAACTAGCCCGGCAAATCCGGCCAGCCTTAGGCCCTAAGGCCTCACTGCGGCCCAGCCCAAGGACGTGCAGCTCAAAAAAAGACATATGGCTTTTCGGCCCGCAGGCGGGCCCGCGTTTACGTGCCCATAAATTTGACATCCCCCTCAATCATGAACATCGCAAGCACAATCAGCGAAAAACAGAGGATTTACAGAGGAATTTAGAAGAGTTAAAATTACATGGAGGTTCACCTCAAGGAAGAAATAAAAAGTTGAAGAATACGCAGGCTGATTCTCTCCTTCCACAGAACTTCTCAGGCGCATAAAATCATCCAAAAAAAAAAAATGTTTTCAAATTAGCGCTATGTCTAGGATAAGGGGGTCGAGAGCCATGGCCAGGACGAACGTCTGTCCCTCCGTAGCGCGACCACCTTCGCACGATTGCAGAAAGTGCTACAGCTGGGGAAGGCGTACAGTGCCAGCATTCGGGCCTTTGGATCAAACAATGAACTAACAGTTAATTTCGCCCCTAATTAGATAGACCATTAGATTAGAATAAAAAAAAAATGGATGGCCTGGATTTAAATGATCTGCTGTAAAAAAAATCTATATATATTCGATCCGTATTAATATTAAATATATATATATATACATATATATATATATATATATATATATATATATATATATATATTTATTTATTTTAAATCCATTATTATTATTATTTTTAAATTATATTTTAAATATCTAAATGCACTCTAAAAAATTCCAAAATTTTACTAACTAGCCCTATATGAGGGATGAGGAACTCAAAAATATAAATATATTTTTTATTGGAGTTTAATTTAATTATCTTAATTTTCTGGGTATTTAAATATTATTAAAATAATCACGAAAAATTCAACGACTTCCAAACACTTTCAAAATACCATTCATAGCTAATTTGGGGGTGGTGAGTTCAATGGCAGACTTCATTTTTGATTCTGGGGTCTAAATAATTTAGGCACTCTTAGAATTATTAGAAAATCAGAAAATATTAAAAATTGTCAAATGATCTCCAATTCGTACTAAAATTGAGGTGAAAGCTATTAACCCTAATATAAGAGCAATGGAAAAGAAATTAAGTTCATCAGACAACTAATTAACAGATAACAACACCAGAGTTGTTACATATATAATCTCTCTCAAGAATACATACAATCTCTTTATTAATCTAGAAAAATTGCCCTAGCTATAGATTTATCATTGAGTAATAAATATTTTCAAATTTTACTGAATGTTATTTTCATGCACAATTTTGAATGTTACGCAATAAGGAGTTGGCTCAATGCGATGCACCATAAAAAAGTGTTCAAATTAATAAATTATAGATGCGATATTCGTTGTTGTCTAATCATCCTAAGCTAGCTGCCCTTACTGACTGAATCTAAATTTTGATTAATTATTTAGTTGTTTACTAAGAAAAAATATAATTTCAAAATTTATTTAGTATCATAGTCTTCATTTTCTAACTTATTGAATCATATGATTGATTCTAATATGATGTTAAGACATGCTTGTGTCTTAACCTAAAAATTGAACTAATTCTTGAGTTAATTATGTCTTAACCTAGCTGATTGAAACTATTGTATCTAATAAATTTCAAAGTTAACATAACCTGATCTAAATTTAAAATGCTTGTCTGAAATACTAAATTGAGTTATAATACTAAATTATGATTGATGTCTAATTTTTATTATTATTAAGACACAAAATGGTATCTTAATTATACTGACTGATTTTGTTGATTCTTATTTACCACAATCTCTAATTGAGATAATGGTTAAGACATTATCTAAGTGTCTTAACCCAACTGACTGAGTTTTTTGAATATTTACTTAGTATACTTATTGAAGATTATATTCTAATGCATTGAACATTACCAAGCCATTTCTTAACTCGCTTTAATTTGATTTCATCTTAGGCACGTTCTAAGTGTTTAAGTTAATTGATTAAAATCATTGGATTATACTATTCATCATGTTATGTTAACTATTTTAATTTTTAATTATGATATTGTTGATTTTATCTTTAATTTAAAGATTTTTAAGACTAGATCTGTTTTATTTTGATCTAAGACATTGAGTCTTAGAAGGGAATCAAAATTTAGGCCTTGTCTTCATTTTGATCATTCTTATTGAATTATGTAGCTTAATCTTACTCTCATCATTTGGAAACTATTCTAAAGTTTATACTGAAATATGGCCTGACTGACTAAGTTAAGCTAATTTGTTATTTTCAAAATTTGACATAAATATTGATATCTTCTACAAGGCTACAAGTTTATTGAACTGCCTTTCTTTGAGGTTTATACACCTTATTATAGATATTATTCACTTAATTTTTAACTTAAAAATTCATAATTGAAGTTCTGATTGATTTCACAATTAGACTTAGCTCATCTCGTAAGCTGCTTCTTCCTTGTTTTTAGCAGAGTTATGATTTTGGCGCTTAAAAGGGGATTTATCAATGTATACTGATTGATTTGTGAAATGTCTAATTGTCTTGCTGTACTGCGAGATTGTGGAGCTTTTGTGATCTAAGAAAACTAAGGCAAAAAGATAAAGATGATGTCTAAAGCTAGAGAAGAACAGCAAACACAAGATGAAGTAAAAAAGAGACGATTAGCATATAGGATCGATCAAAATATTACTAATGTTATATTTATAGCATCCGGGTAGAAAGATCAGCTAACTCCTTGCGTATTTGATTAGTTATAATAGAGTAGCAGAGAGTAACTACTGCGGCAGCTTGTTGATTTTGCAGTGCTGATAGTCCTTGAATTTCTTGGACTTAAACTTGGGCGGGCTGTGCTGGCTGAGCAGCTCCGGCAGGGGGCCGATAATCCTCTCCGGCGGCGGCGAAACAAAGACGGGCCACGACATTCTCTCCCTCTCCTTGTTCACAGTGGTTCTGTGCATCACGCTTTTGTATTCCCCATTGCTTAAGATCTCAATTTGGTCTCCGATGTGAACGATAAGAGCATTGGGAGTGTAGGCGACGTCGAGCCAGCGGCCATCTCTGAAGACCTGCAGGCCGGGGACCTCATTGGGCACTAAAATGGTGATGGCGGAGAGATCAGTGTGAGGAGGGACACCCAGAGCCAGATCTGGGTTCGGGCACGCCGGGTAGAAATTTATTTTCAGCAGATATTCCATCTCGTCGCCCCCTAAAGCGTCCTTCATTGAATGCCTTTCCAGCCCTAACCCCTTCGAAAGCCACTCCAGCAATCTTTCCACCACCATCACAACCTGCCCAGCGTATTCCTCGTTTGCTTTCCTGTCACCAGCAATGCATGCATGAGTAACAGCCAGCAGCACTCATTTAATGCCTATTTATAACTAAGAACACTTTGCAAGAGAAAGATGAGTTTCCAGCCGCGTGCCGCCCGCTGAACAGAGAGGAAAGGAACCTGTATTCGGGCGGGTTATCGGGCCAGACCCGGTAGTTAATGGTGGGAGGGGGCCAGACATTGTGGAACAAGAAATCAACCCAGGACTTCTTTCCCTGTAGCTCCCTCTGGAGCTTGGTGCCGTACCCTTCCAGCTCTCCTTCCTTCATCGCAAACCTCTCCTTCTGCTCCTGCGGCAGATGGAAGAATGCGCTGCCCACCCTCTGAAGCTCCGCCACAGCCTCGCCGGGAATCCCGTGATTCACCAGCTGAAATATTCCCCAATCCTTTGCCGCCTCCACCGCCGAAAGCTCCGCGGCCTCATCGCCCGCATCCACCACCGGAACCACCGGCGCAGGGCCTCTGAAGGTCGTTAGGCGCGGTTGCTCCTCTGCAGGCCAGATGTATTCCGGCGGGATCGTGTCCAGGCCCATGGATGCTATGGCTTGCACTCTCCTTCCCTCCATCTCTGCGCCCATCGCGGCTGGACTCTCTGCTCCTCCGTTGCTATTTATTAAGAAAAATGACCCGTAGCCTAAAATATATCAACGGTACCCTAAAATAACTGAGATAGTTTTTAAGAGAATAGATGTGTAAACCGATAATTTCTGTTGTTCTATATTTAATGAGGGTTGGTGAGATATAAATTAATTTAAAATTAATTTTTAGTGTGTTCAAATTTATTGATGTGGTACTCTAAAAAATACATTTAATAAAATTTAAAATAAAATATTGTTGGATAAATTTTTTTAGATATTTTCTCATAAATAAATAAATAAATAAAAAACTATTATTTTGCTTCTTATTTTATGATAACAGTTCCAAATAATCTAATCTATATATAGTCTACTTAGTTCTTAAATTAAATTCTTATTGATCTCCTGCCCACATATGATCCACCGACAGTTCTAAGTCTACAAATCTTTAGGATAAGGAACACTCCACCCTTATAAATATGATTGCATAAATACCTGCTTAGATGCCAACCACTTTAAGAACATTGAGACCCACACAAATACATGTACGAGTAGGGCTGACTTCGATTCGAGTTCGAGCGAGTTAGGCTTAACTCGAGCTCAAAAATTTCGAGTTAAATTCAACTCGAACTCGAATCGAGTTCGAGTCGAGTCAAATTCGACTCATTCAAATTCGAGTCAGCTCGAAATACTATTTTGATTCAAATTTTCGAGTCTGAGTTGACTCGAACAACTCGAAAAAATTAAAACATTATTTCTTAGAAAATTTATGAATTTCAGAAATAAAAAATATTGTAAACAATATAAACTATCAAAATTCAGTAAATTAAATTGGGCAAAATTGCTAAAATATTAATTCATAGTTCCGTACACATTTACCACAACTCACAAACATTTGCCAATTGCCATAATTCACAAACAAAATGTAATAAAATTATACATTAATTTAATATAAACAAGAAGCAATAATGATTCATGCAGCAGCAACTCAAGCCTGCCAAAACTGTAACGATTGCATCTAATCCAAAGTATCAACTTGCAAGTCAAATAGCCAATCAACTTGTAAAAGCTGCACAAAATATAATATAATAACTTAAGTGAAAAATACAATGTTACATCATTTCTTAAAGATAATATAATGAAATTACAAATAATACTTATTTGAATTAGCACCAAAAGATCTGAATCATCTGATTGAGTTATTGATTGACTTTGATTGTGATTATGTTGTTCTTTTTCAAGGACTCAGATTAACATCATTTCTTAAAGTTATAGCCTAAGAGGCTTAGCATAGCAATCAATAATCAATAATAATCATTTATTATAGACCCAATCTAGCCATCTCAAATAATTGTTCAAATTCAAATCAAATAAATAAATAAATAAATAAGTTCAAATACTTTATAAAATACAAAATCTATTATAATTTAGAAATTACCAGATACTGCTGTAACAACCCAAGTAGTTACTGTAGTGAATTAGGACTAATTATAGTCTTAAATGTAATTATACGTGCTAATTAGGTCAATTGAAGTCAACCTCTTAGACTAGTCCAAATCAGGAGTCAAATGGATCGAATCCTGATTTTTGAGAAATCCAGAAACCCTAAAAATTTGACCTATCTAAATTGACCTCGGATTGGAAAACGAACACCGCCATTGCATTCATTGACCCCAAATTAGCTTGGGGATGAAGTTTTCGTGTCAATCGGAAGTCGTCGAAATTTCGACGAATATTTTAATAATAAAAATGCCCCGGAAATCGAGGAATCAAAATACTCATCGGATCGAAAATTCGACCTCGCCATTGCGTTCCTCACCCCTCAAATAGCTAGGAAAACCATGTTCAATATTTTTTTGGATTTAAAATATATATATATATATATATATGTATATATATATATATATATTATTTAATTAAATACTTAACGGTATGCCGTTAAGTATTTAAATTTGCTGTTACTGTAGCCGACGGCGCCGTCTATCCAGACGGCGCCATTGCGGCCGTTGGATCAGGTCCGAATCCAACGGCTACGGAGCCGTCGTCCTCGACGACTCCGTCCTAGCGCCACGCGGCGCGCCCGCCGCCTCTGCGCCTAATCTGGCGCCTTCCCCGGCCTCGGCGAGGTCGCCTGAGGTCTTATAAGACCTCAGGCAAGCTCCGAGCTCCGGATTTACGAAACCCGAGCCCCGAAACGTCAAACCCGAGCCGACCCTGTCCAGCCGTCGAATTCAGGTACTCCAATCTCCCTCCATTTTCATTCAATAATTGCAATTTAAGATTCGAAATGCTATTCCACGAGCCCGATTGTCGATCCATCGGCTCCGATTTAGGCTAGCCCAACCAGATCGACGGCAATTGGGTTTAGGTCCACAGTAGAAACCGTTAAACCATAACCCTAGAACCTAGGGTTCTGATTTGCCGCCGATCCCGGCCACCTCCGGTGAAGGTCCGCCCGCCGAAGTGTAGGCCTCGTCGAGGGCTACCGTCGGCCGTGCGGGCTGAGGTGGTCCGACGCCGGGAAGGCCGGTAAAAGCCGTGCCCGAGGCGCCGGCCTTCGGGGCGTCTCCGCGAGGGAGACGAAGTCCGGGTTGGGCCGGGTCGACCCGAGCCCGACCCGACCGCATCGGGTCTGCGTAAGCCAAGGTGGGGCCCGCAGTGCCACGTGGCAGCCTTCAGGCTTGCCACGTGTCACGTGGGACCCACCAGCCACGCTGTGTCCCTTCGGCTTCGATTGTGGGGCCCACTGCGCCACGTGGCAGCCATCCAGCACGCCACGTGTCACGTGGGGGCCCACTGCCCGAGAATGTCATTAACTAGGCAATTTTTTTAAAAAGTCCAATGGGCTGACTGAATTTAATTGTAATGAACATGTGAAATTTTTCTTTATTCTAATTTTCTTAACAAGAGGTGATCAAGCATAATGTACAATTCTAAGATTTTTCATGCTAAATTATTTTACACTCATTTTACTATAAGTCTCCAACATCAGAAATGTATGATGCTCTAAATCTAAGTGTGGGGGTGGGGTAAATAAACTTAATGTAGAGAAGTGAGAAATTGTGAAATAAGAATGTTCTAAGCATCTGTAGAACTTACTGAACACAATGAAAAATAGATGGGGATGAAGAAAAATATTTCTTTCTTGAACTGAATGCAAGAGAAAATCCAGGGATAAAGAGAAATATCTCTCCCAAAATAAGCAATTGAGAAAAACAGGATGAAAAACAATATCTCTCCTAAAAAGAAATATTCATTATGATTTATAAGAAGAAGCACAAATAGCACGAGATTCTTACAAACTGAATCTAACTTTTATGAGTAAGCAATCCTAGAAGCCCCCCTAGGAATTATGAGTTGAGTATCAATATTTAAAAATTGGAAACTCAAATAGTCAAAAGAAAAGAAAACACTAGTATGAGACTTATTACACATATCCAATTGAATTTTACAATATATAAACTCAAAAAATTATTTGTGAGCTTACACGAGAACGAGCAAGAATTTAAGTGCGGGGTATGATATTTCCAAAAATTATAGCAAAAATGTAGTGATTTAACATTCAAATCATCATATATATCCATATACTTTGAGTTGAAATTATAAATTTTCAAGAAAAATGAAGAAAATGGGAAGCATGAGCCGAATCACTGAATTCAGGGTGAAAACAGCAGCAGCTCACCGTGGCACGCCATGGCAGTCCATCAAGTTCCCTCACCTGGAAGTATACTTGAAGACCTGGAAGGAAGACCGCTGCAGCGTGCCACAGCGGGCCGCAACATCATTTCCCGGGAGAAAAATTAGAACCTTATTCGGAATAATTGAACAGTGCCAATCCGCTTTCTCGTAAAATAAACCGCTGCAACGCGCAACAATGCGCTTTGCCCCATAAATATTTACACTGACCACAGCAGCATATTTAATTATCCATTAAAACTTTTGGGAACTAATTGAATAGTCACTATTCCACATTAATGAAGGATTTATCACCGCAGCATGCCACGGCAGAATTTCTTATTATTTATGCAAGCTTTATGTGAAATAATTGAATAGTCACTATTCTGCGTTCATGAAGGATATACCGCCGCAGCGCCCTACAGTAGAATTTCTGATTATTTATGCAAACCATATGTGATTTAATGGAATAGTTACTATTCTGCCTTTTCGAAAATTCAACCGCTATAGCGCGCTTTTAGTGCGCCACAGCGGATGGGTAGTGACCTCAAGGAAATCATCAAAATACACAGTGAAACAGTATTTGAACTCCTGCTGCTGCAGTGCACCACGGCGAAATAGTGTTTGGATCCATACCGCTACAGTGCGCCGCAGTACCCGCTATAGAATTTTCAGAAACTCCATTAAATGCAGCATGGGAAAAGCCACAAAATAAACCCTTTGGCTTCCCCCTGCCTCTAGAAACTAGAACAAACATTAAGGTTAGGGAAGCCAAGGAGACTTTGCAGGACAAATTAAAAGGATTTTATTTAAAAGGAAGAGAATGAAGGATCATATGTAATTAATTCTTAGGTTCTAAAAAACTCCCCTATTTAAAGGCCAATTTCAGGCTAAACAAGGGTTCCAATTTTTTATATTCAAAAGACCAAAAGAAAGGCTGCAGCAAGGGAAAAAAGAGGAGAACTCTCCAAGAGGCCAACAACAATCTGTGAAGAAAGAAGAGAAGTAAACATCAAAGGAATGGAGGAGAGATCAAGGAGAAGTGCAGGAAGAAGTTCAAGAGAACCCTATAAAACATCTAGGTGCTTCCGAGTATTTTTTCCTAAACTCCATTTTGATTATTTTCTTTATAAACCAATGTCAAGGCTTACTTCCTTTGGCATGTATGCTCATATTTTATCTTTAATGGAAAGCTAAATCTTCTTGGAAAAGGTTGGGATGTAGTTGTGGGAAAATGTAAGGATATTATGGTGTCGTAATGGAAATATTTTAATGAATAAAAATTATTCTATGTGAACCATCTATAAATATTAATGTGAATAGAATGTCTGGATGAACTCTTATCAATTTATTTTACTAAAACTAAAACTGAAATGAAATATAAATTAAAGAACTTAAGTTCTGAGCTCATCAATTAGATAAAAGAAAAGGAGGGTAGTGCAAGTAGAGCTGAGATCTATGTGATAAGTTATCAAAGCTCACTTACGCCCTTTTCCTTACAAACTCTACCTAGAGAATTGATGTTTGTGAACTAAGTACCCATCAACTCATGCTCTGTGGCTCAGCTAAGTAGAAGGGATGAGAGGATATTGGGAACCTAATTGATGATGTGACATAGTCCATTAGATCCAATGCATCCTCTCATCTAGCTAAACTGCGTGTGTAAGCGCATGATGCATTGTTAATGGAAATCATATTTGTGAGATCCAACAAGTAAAAGAAGATATTTGGTAACATAGACTTAGGAAATCAAAGGTAAATAAAACCACGATCTCATAAAGGTTTAAGCGCTAAGGTAGAACCCTAAGGGGAGTTCTCCTTGTAGCACTAAATCTGAACCTATTATAACTGGAGGATTGCTCCAATTCTAATAGCAATCATATGATTTAGTTAGGCATAAATAAATCAATTTATACATTAAACAAAGAAGTGACAACACAAAATCCTTACAAGTACTACAATGAAATCTCAACTCTCTCTCTTTGAACAAATTATATCTTATCTTAAAGTCATTTGCATTGATAATTTAGGAACCAAATCAAAACCAAAACTCAATCTTTTAAATAATATTGATAGAAGATATAACTTAGTATAAAAACTATTGTTCCCAGAGGATGATAAATCTCGAAATTAACTTTTATTTATTACTTCAGACTATGTACACTTGCGTGCAAGCGCAGACGTGTATTTTCTGTCTGTCATCTTTGCATGCATGTGCTGTGATTTTCTATACATGATTTTGTGATTTTGGATTTTCTTGGTAACCGTCAACATAATCTCGATCCTGAATCTAGCACTCCTATCAAATTGCTTTTATTACAGAGAGTGTGCTTAGTGGTGCTGAGATTTATCCGTATTAGGTTTCAAGGGCTGGGCTAACTCTCAAAAGTTTCTTAAAGATGCTGGAAACCTTCTGGGAACTTAAACACCAAATCTCACTCGTTGACATGCTTAGAAGGAAGTTGGAACCACCAGGATTGCTTGGATAGTAAGACAAAATGACAGTGGACTGGAGTCTGTAGAGAAAAAAGAAGGTCTAGAAGGAATTCTCAGGAGCAAAGGGGCTCACTGAGAATTCCTAGAGCTATTTATAGCCATGGAATTATAGTAAGATCTCAGGTTGGCCATTAATGGCAGGCTCTAGATTTTTAGGAATTAGGCTTGATCCAATGAGGGTAGACCCGAAAGGGCTTGTCAATGGAGGTGGGCACTTGTCTTGGGGCCATTATTGGTGCTTTATTATGAGCTAATTCAATCCTTTTGATAGGCTATCTATCTATTGTACTTGCCCTGCAAAGTTGTATATGGTGAATAGTTCGATCAAAATTGTATCATTGATTTCCATCATGATAATAGTTACCATGTGGATGTGGTAACTGGCATGCTCTATTTATTATTGATCTATTCTGCTGTGGGGTCTCTAGATATCTTCTATTTGGTGGTGGATTTGGTCAAAATCTCTTAAAAGTATTTTCTTGTGCAATTTTTGGTTAGATTTTTCTCTTCATCCTATTAGTTTTTGCCTGATCATCATGTTCTAGCATCTTTGCACATTCAAGTAGACTAGGAAAATTGGTATCTCTAATGGGAATTAGGCTTCTTCTTATTGAATATTTAAGATCCTTTAGGAATCACTTACAATGAGAAACCCCAGAACTTACTATGTTTGGTGTGTATCAAACTAATATTGCAAACTTGATAGCATACTCTGAAACACTTTGATACCCTTAATATAACTTTATAAATTTATTCTCCATTATTGCCTGGGAAGATTGAGGGATATATTAAGCATGAAATACTTATACAAAATCTTCCTAGCTTATATGGTTTTTAATCATTTTTATAACATCTTGATGAGTGTACTTCATCATCAAATTAGTAAATTATAGATTGCATTATAAGGATATAGGGTTAGGAGTTAAGCCATTTATGTATATACCTTCTCATTAAGGTAATGTATACACCTAAGTCCAAACTAAGGTTGAGTCAATGGCATCTCATTGATCAATTTTAATGTTAGGCTTGATCTTAAGTGAGGCTTAGGCAACTTGTGGCTAGCCATGATTGACCAAATCTTCAAGTGGGTGTTTATGTAAGAGAGAGGAAGCAACAATTATGGTTTCACCATGCATATCCATAGATTATGATGCCTTAAGGTTAAACACATATTAAAAAGCTTGGGATTCTAATAATGTAGTGAGTAATCAAATACCTATTTAGAGATAATGTTTAATTATTTGTGGTAAGGAATTGAAGAAGGTTAGGTTAGCCTAAGGGGGTTCAATGGTAGCATATCTTCCTTTCTTCACATTTTCTCAAGAAGAGATAAGAATGGGTCAACTTATAACAAGACAAACTCTTAAGCACCAAGGTATTGTTAACTTTTGCCTGAAATGCTTCATGATTTTTCTCTTAGAAGATAATTTCCCAGTTGGTCACCCATCATGAGAGTTCTCCCACCTAAGCAAGCTTAACTTCGGAGTTCTTATCAGGAACTCTACCATTATTTGAAGAGGCACCTCGATGTTTAAGAGTTTCACTTAATACTACTTAAGTGGATCCTTAAAATCTCTCTAGCTTAAGTAACTAACATCCTCGTCAGTATCTACACATAGATTAAAGAACCATCCATTGGATAAATAGGACTAGAGGTGGCCCCTACAGGCTCAAGAAGTACCCACAATTATGTAGGACTTTAACCATCATGGGTTCAAGAGTCTACTCACATGAAGTGGTACTTTACCCTGTGTGACACTTAGCTCCTATCTAACACCCTATGGCCTACTCTCATACCATTTATAATAGCCTAAACTTTTAAACACCAAGCTATTGTCTGCTTTGTCCTAATAAAACTTATAGTTTTTCCCTCAAAAGATACATTCCCAGCAGAACACCCATCCTTAAAGTGCTCCTACCAGAGTATACTTAACTTTGGAGTTCTTATAAGGAATGATGAGTTCAATGCTACAACGTACTGTGGCAGACATAACCTGAGAGCCAGGCACCGCAGCACGCCCTGATGGATAAAATCTCAAGAGCCAGGCACTACAACGCACCACGGCGGATGAAATCTGGAGAGCTCAGCACCATTGTGCGCTACGACATGCCGCGGTGGACCAAACCTGAGAGCTCGGCGCTGCAGCGCGCCATAGCACTGGACTAGTCAAATGCTTGGCACCACAATCATCGTAGCACCATCGTATTTATGTTTGGGAATAGCCTCCTAGTCAGCATTAGGAAAGACAATAGAATTAAACCTTCCACTTTTCATAGCATAAATTGATTACATACATTTAAAACTCCTTCATTACCAAGGGTATAAGGAAATAAAACTTAAATAAAAATCCAACTTTCAAGGAGGAGAATGGCTGGCCGAGTTAAATGCTAGGAGGTTGATTAAAGGGCTATAAATGAAAATAATAAAGACTTGAAAAGGTTGCAAATTTCAATTTTGACTTATTAATCCTAAAGGCTATTGAAGGAAATATGGAGGAGAGTCCCATACCCCAAGAGAGGATAAGGCAACAGCTAAGGAAGAGGAGAGGCACAAAGAGAAAGAAACCAAGGAGATCAAAGGAAGAAGAGATCAAAACAAACATGCTAGCTGTTCTTTAGTATCATATTCTAACTTATTTTCTTGTATTATTCTTGTAAGAGCCATCCAATGGCTCAACATTTCTTGTAGCTTTCCTTATTCTTTCATTTTAATGGCAGTTTAAACCTCTTTTGAGGAGGGTTGGGCATGAGCATGTAAGAACATATGGATATAATATTTGCACTTTTCATATCAATGAATATTAATTATATTTTGAATGTTTGTGTCATGTGAATGAGCAAATTAGAAATTGTCAATTCTTTATATAAATAAATAAATAAATAAATAAATATATATATATATATATATATTCAAATGTAATATCATAGAGCCCAATGAACGCCTTGTCCTAAAGTTGCGCTTGCATGAGCGTTAACACCGCAAGTGTCTGTGACGACACTCGTCGTGCGAAGGCAGCCCATGCATAACTTTTGGCAAGAGTTTGATCATTTGAGCCATGACGAATGTTAACATTCTCTGAGCTCCATAGCTCACTCTTGATTTATACGAGGTAATTGATGTGCATTAAGCTATGAGCTATGTAATAAGATCATTTAGATTTATAGTACATTTCATTAGCTAAATCTAGAGTAGACGTATGTGAACCGAGAACCATCAATTGAGCTCCATAGCTCACCTTAGGTTTATTCGAGGTTCTAGAGCGCTAAGAGCTAAGGGCGATGTGACATAAGCCCATTTAGCCTAACTGCTCATTTCCTTAGCTAAATCAAGAGTTAAAGTGTGTGAGCTATTGGTGAAATCAAGTTCATGTGATATTCAACCTAAAATATAGATTTTATCACTTAGATGTAAGAGATGAACTCATACGCTAAACGATCACATGAATGTCTATGTATCGTAATTTAACCTTCAAGTGTTCATTTCAGAGTACTAGATAAGATTTAGTACATCTAGTAAAGTTCACTAAAGAAAACTAAATCTCTTAATTATGGAATAAGAAATTAATCCAATTAACTAAATATGAAATTGAGAAGAAAAGTACTTGCATGAACCAATTTGTATGTTTAATCCCAACTCTTCATAATTTTTCAAAAATAATTTCAAATTAGAGAAATTTTGAAATCATAATTTAGGACCAAATCCAAAACCAATCTGATAACTTAAGTATTATTGAAATTAAGTATACTCTAGTAATGAAACTAAACACTATTCCTAGATGATGCTAAATCTCGGGATCTTACCATCTCATATTACTTTAGATCATGTACACTTGTGTGTAAGCGCAGACTATGTATTTTTGGTATGTCATGGAACTCCACCATTATTTGAAAAGGAGCCTCAATATTTAAAAGTTTCGCATAATACTACTTAAGTGGGTCATTATAATACTGTAGATCTGGAGCTTAGAGTGGATCATGTAACTGAGGTAGATCAGATATAGTAGTTGCAGCTTTAAAGGCTTTTATATTTCGTTGTTTTCTTTACTTTATACATCCCGTGAGAACGAGTGCCATTATGTTTAAATATTTGTATAATTTTAATTAATTATGGATGTTTTACTTTACTGTTTTGTACTATATTTTTTACTTTTTTTCTGGTTGGCTACAAAGTCTTATATTTCTTAGTATTATACATTTAATTTTCCTCTTTAGAGACCCTTGGCTCCTCATAGTGCTTAATAGTGGGTTAATACTCACTAACCCAGTATTAAGTACTACAGTAACACCTAATATTGGATTACGATGGCTCCCCTCTGCCCTAGTTCTTAATACTGGGTTAAGACTCACTAACCCAGTATTAATGTACTTACAATGGTGGCTCAAAATTATTAGGAAATATGTAAAAAAGAGATCTAAGGAGCTTTGTTTGGGAGGGACACAATTTGGTATAGAAAGCATACATTTCATGAGGGAAACTTTATATAGATATGTAGCCTCGTATAAGAGACTTCCGTTAGTATCAGTTGGTCCATACACGGACCATCACTTATAGTGAGTTTTGCATTTGAACTCCCATGCTCTTTCATGAAAAGTTCTCAATCTATGAAAATGTAAGCCTCTATTTAAATTTCAATGTGTTCCTCTCATCCTTGCGTCCTATTTCAACCATTGAAATGTCAAATTTGAGTTCATGCATAAAAAATGGCAAACACTAGGGTGCACTCCTATTCAGGTGAATTAGAAGGTACTTATGCTGGGTCTATTTCAACCATTTTTTCTTCAATTCTCAAAGTGTGCAATCGAGAGAATGTGGACTTATCCTTTCAGCTTGATGCTCTGTTCTAAATTATTAACCTGTTTATGTTGCAGCTAGACTTAAAACCCTTAATTTCCTTAAGAAAAAGAACTTTAATCACCATCAAGGATGCAACTCATTTAGAAAAAAATGAAAGATTATCCTCCCTCATATGGAGAACCAGGCAGAGTGGCCGACTGCAAAAGTCGGTGCTTTGGGGAAAGACTTTTGAGTCAGCAGCATTACTTACACTGCACGTTGCATAGCATTTTAAAGTATTTTTATTAGAAGAAATTAGCCCACCTACTCTTGTAGGCATCCACACCAAACTACCCAGCTTTGTCTTGAGCAAACTTTATATGTGAGGTGCTGATATATCATTTTATGTGGACTGGGAAGATTCCCATAATCCTCACTCTAAAATTCATATCATTTTAATTTGTTCCTAAATAACTAAAATAATATCATAAAAAAAAAATTCCTACCAAAAAAATATCCATTTTATTGCATAGGGTTCCTGAAAAATATTTAATTTAAATATAAATACTAGTCATAGCAAAGTTGGCACCAAATAATTTTTTTCAGAAATAAAAAATAGCCTTTCTATTGGGCACTACCCTTGTAGAATATCAATTGGGACACTGAGAGTCACCAAAATAATACATGAAGTATCAATCAACACAAGCAAAACATAAACACATCACAACAATCCAAGTACAAGCCACAAACATAAAATATATGTGGAAAACTTTAAGGATGGAAAAAATCACGGAGCAACATTGCCACAAAAAATATCTACTATTAAAGAGATTAAAACAAAGTTAAAGATAACTTATCAATCACTTAGAGGAACGATGGAATCACCACCTTCAAGTTTCCTCTTTTTCTCCTCTCAGATTTCTCTACAGTTCTCACCCTAGGATTTTTGGATTCTTAGCATCTACACTAGTTCTCATAGAAAAATAACACATAAATACCCAACCAATTACTTTAGGCTCATATATTGGGTACTAACTAGCCATAAAATGCCATAAAAGCCAATAGGACATGTCACAATCAAGCTGATTCATCGTAGATGCCTGAGTGTGCCATGGCACCTACCTCATTGCCTACTGCTATTATCGGATGCCCACATGCTCACCTGGGCGCTTGCCTCACTACCAGCAGTTGCTACTGTGCACCCAGAGGTTCGTCTGGGAGCCTAATTCTCTGCCAATTGCAGTTGGGTACTCAGGGGAGCGCCTGGGTGCCTAACTCTCGACATGCAATTGCTGTTGGGCGTCCGGGGCATTCCTTGGTGCCATACTTATTGTTTATTGGTGTAGCCTATCTATGAATCCCAATGATACTACATTTTCACCTCCCTTTATGATCCTAATTATCTCCACATCATAAAAACCTCCCACTTGAAGACTAATTACAATTTATCCATCTTATACATCGGATTTTCTTCATCTTGATTTCCATCCTTGCAAAGAATGTTATGCAGTTCACCACGATTTCCCTTTATATTTTGAGGTCAAGTGAAGTTGCACACATATTCCATTTTCCACCATCTTCATGAGCATGTTGGCTGGATTCATTGATGTATAAATCTTCTCCAATACCAACTAACCAACTTCCAATAATGATTAAATAAAATGATACTGCAAATAATTATGCTTCATCCTGACATAAAATGTTACATTCTTAGCTAGATGGATAGCACCCATATTGTCACTATGTAGTCTTCTATTCTCTTGCTCATTGTCCATCTCAACCAAAAAACCCTTTAACGAAATAATCTCTTTGATCTCCTCCATTATGAGCACCATATTATACCCACTCAGTCTGCTTAATGTTGTCATCTATCTCAATATACTTTAGTGCATCATCTGAAGCTCCTTCTAAATTACTTTGGACTATATTCCTATTCTTGTACATCTCATTTTCATTGAATGTGATATCACTACTTCTGATGATTTTTTGATTTTAATAGTCCCATAATCTATAGCCAAACTCTCTCATATGCTATCATATAAAATTGCAGTTGATATACTTTAAATAAGTTTTATTCTAAAATTTGTATCAATATGCACATAAGATTAACTACCAAATATCTTTAGGTGAGTTAGTTTTACCTCTTGACCACTCTGAGCCTCCTCCAGTATCCAATCTTTCAAAGGAATTGAAGAACCCTTGTTGATCAAATATGATATAGTATTTGCTGCCTCTACTCAAAATAGCTTTATTAACCCTGCATGTAGCCTCATGCTTTTGGCATGCCCTATGATAGTTATGTTCATATGCTCTGTAACACCATTCTTCTAAGGTGGTCTTGGAACAGTGAACTCATGTCTGATCCCATTCAAAACATAAAACTCCTTGAACTCCTTATCACTGTATTCTCTGCCATTATCGGATTTGAGACATTTAAGCTTCAAGCCTATCACATTTTGAACCAAAGAAAATCACTTCTTGAACACATAAAATACATCATTTTTGCATTTCAAGAAGTATACCCAAACCTTCCTGTTATGGTCATCATATGAATGTGACAAAGTAAGTGGCTTCACTAATATATGAGGTTGGATCCATACTAATACTTTCTTTATTATTATTAGTATATGCAAATTCTATTAATTGTATGCGTTCTTCTCAACTACCACTAAAATCCATTATGCATAATCTCAAAAGAATTTCTATGAATTTATTTACCCATTCTGTATGGTCATCAGTTTGAGGGTGGAATGCCATACTCATGGCTAGATTAGTTCCCAAGTCTTGATGTAATGTCTTACAAAAATGTGAAGTAAATCGACTATCTCAATCAGATACTATTGTTGAAGGGATACAGTGTAAGATGACAATTTTCTTATATATATTTTTGGCAATTTCTCAATGTTATCTATCTTTTTAATTAGAATAAAGTGTGTTGATTTTTTTAGTGTGTCTACTATAACCAAATAGTATTGGCTCCAATTTTACCTTGAGGAAGTCTAACTATAATGTTCATGAAAATGTTTGTCCATTTCCATTCTGGTATTTGTAAGGGCTGTAGAAGTTCTCCAAGCTTTTGATGTTCAACTCTTACCAAGTTGCATTCATAATAATGAGTTACAAATTTTCCAATACCTTTTATCAATCTTGGACACAAAAATAATTTCTTTAAATCTCTATAAATCTTTGTACTTCCTGGATGTATTGTGTATCTTGAATGATGAGCTTCAGTTAATATTTAATTACGTAATTTAGGATTAATAGGAATCCATAGTCTCATCCGATGATAAAGATAGGTGCCTTTCAAGTGTAAATTCCTCTTGAGTCCATTCTATATATATTTGTTTTATTTTTGAATAATAAACATCATTATGCTGAGCAGTTTTGATTTGTTCTTCCAAAGTGGGTTTGATTGGCTCATTGTCACGTATAGTATTTAATTGTAATATGGAGATCTCTATGTCTATTTTACCATGTTCTTCTATTATTATCATTGTGTGAATACTCCCTATAGATTTTCTGCTCAAGGAATCTGCCTTAAGCAAATTTTCTGTACATTTTTATTTTATGGATGATATTGAATAATAAGAGCATAATTTGTTATTGACTCAAACCATTGTCTTTTCCTGAAGTTAAGCTTTTTTTGAGTAAGAATATACTTAAGGCTCTTGTGATCAGTATAGATTTCATATTTTACTCTAAAAATATAGTGCCTTCAAATTTTTAAGACAAAAACTACTGCTGCTAACTCTAAGTCATGAACTAGGTAGCTCTTCTCATGTTAATTGTAGGGATTCATAAGCAATAATCTTGTTATTATACATTAATACTTTTCCTAATCCTCTTCGAGATACATCTATTAAATTTGATATTTTAATCCTTCTTATAGTAATATTATGACTAGCGCAATAGTTAGAGAATCTTTTAATTTCTTGAATTCTTCTTCGTACTTTAGGCTCCATACACAATGGTACTACCTTTTGTGTAGTCTTGTAAGTGGAACATCTATCTTTGAAAATTCTTGAACAAAGTTTCTATAATATCTAGTAAGTCTAAGAAAGCTTCTTATTTTTGTTGCTGTCATAGGTTGAGGCTATTCTTGAATTGCACTTATCTTTATAGGATCAACTTGTATGTCATTGCCACTAACAACATGTCCTAGCAAAGTTATTGAATTTAGCCAAAATTCACATTTAGAAAATTTGGCATATAATTGATATTGTCTTAGCATTGACTTTACCGCATGTAAATGTTGCTCATGATCTTTTCATTCTTGGAATATATTAGCATATCATCAATAAATATAATTACAAGTTTATTCAAAAATAGTTATACAATTCTTTACATTAAGTCCATAAATATTGATGGGACATTTGTATGACCAAATGACATAACCAAAAACTCAAAATGTCCATATCGTGTTCTGAAGGCTGCTTTTGGTATATCTTCTTCATTTAATCTTAATTGATGATATGATGATCGAAGATCAATTTTTTAAACTACTGTAGCCCTTGATAATTGATCAACTAGGTCATTTATACATGAATTTGAATATTTGTTCTTTACTATCAATTTGTTTAATTCTCTATAGTCTATGTACATTCTTAGGGTGCTATTTTTTTTCTTAATAAATAATACTAGTGCTCCCCATGGGAATACACTTAGATGAATAAGCCCTTTATCCATTAAATCTTATAATTGTATTTTGAATTCTTATAATTCATGTTGAGCCATTCTATATGGTGATTTGGATAGAGATTCAATGTTAGGAAGGAGTTTAATGGAAAAATCTATTTCACGAACAAGTGATAATTGGGAGATCTTTAAGAAATATATCTACAAAATCTTTCATTATTCAAATGTCTCTTAAAGAAATACTATCTTTTCCCATACCCATAATTGTTACTAGATAGGATTCATACCCCTTTTTTATTTAATCTTCCTGCCGTTGTAATATTAATTAAATATGCAAAGGTGTTTAATTTTCCTCCAACAGTGTTAGATTTGTTTCTCCCAATTAGTGTCACCTTTCTTTCCAAGAAATTTATCATAGACTTATGTTGACTCAGCCAATCCATACCTAGAATAATACCAAAGTTAAGAATAGGAAGTAATATAAGTGTGGCGGATAGGGATTCATCATATATTGATATATTGCAGAAGTAATACTCTTTAGCTTTCATATAAGAATCTGATGGAAATCCTGCATTTGATGAATTTTCTAATTTTGAACATGGTAATTAGACATGTTTAGCACACACCTCAAATATAAAAGATTAACTAGCTTCAGTATCAATTAAATCTAAAAATGGAATATATTTGTAATATAGATTACCAAATTCTACCTTAGAATTTTTAGTGTAATAATGGGGGTGAGTGAATGCATCCTTACAGAAGAAGGATTTCTTGGGACAAGTCTTCTTTGTTGAGATTGAGTAGGAGTCTGTACTTGTGAGAAAAAATGACATGCATTCATCTTGGGGCTGCTATGGATGCTTGGTTTTGAGCTGGTTTAATCCTTCTGATAAGTTGCACATAATTTATATAATTTGCTTGACATTGTTATACATAATGGCCAGTTAGGTCACATTTATGACATTGATTTTGTGAAGGTAACTGTTACCATTTGGATGTGGTAACTAGTAAGGCCTATCTTGTATTGGCTTAGTTTGTTGTGGTGTCTCCAGATTTCTTTTAATTGGTGGTGGATTTGGTCGAATCCTCTTAAAATTATTATCTTGTGTAGTTCCTGATTGAATCATTTTCTTTATTCTATCAACTGTTAATTGATCATCATGCTCCAGCATCTTTGCACATTCAAGTAGATAAAAAAAAATAGTGCATCAAAAGGGAATAAAGCTCATGCTTATAGGATCCTTAAGATCCTTTAAAAATTTGTTGGAATGGGTTGCCTCTGTGCTTAATATATTTGATGCATATCGAGCTAATCTTGTAAACTCGATAGCATATTCTGAAACAATTTTGTTTCCTTGATATAGCCTTATAAATGTATATTCCATTAATGCCTTAGTGGATGGAGGGATGTATTGGGCATGAAAGACTTTCACAAAGTCTTCCAAACTTATATCTTCTAAATGTGCATTTGTAAATTTAGTACTCATGGTAGATTCCCACCAATTTTTTGCTTTGCTTTCAATAAGGTATACAATCAGTCTAACTATATCTTTGGTTGGGCACTGATAGTTATTAATTTTTTCTCAACCTTCTTCAACCAATATTCAGCATCTATAGATGAGGTCATTCCATTAAAGTTTAATGGTTTTAATTTGAGATAGACTTGTAGAATTCTGTCTGAGGAGAACTTTTGCGTTATGGTAGATTTTATTGAGGATGTCGAAGTATGATTGGTAGCTTAGTTCAGAAGTAATATTGATACTAATTCAAGTAACTTATCAGTTCTATTCTTAATAAGCTCATTTGAGTTGGGAATATTAAGGGAAGTTTTTTGAGAATCCATCTGAAAATGAAAGGTTAGATACACAGTGAGAAAATGTTAGAATTCAAAAGATTGGTTAAGATATAATACATTGAAATTTGTAAAAGTTATATGTGGATTAAGACTAAAGTTTTGTTGCTTTATTCTCTTGGCATAGTTGTTCTACCAATTGTTAGAAGATAGATTTAAAAAAGATAGTCATGTGATCTAAGCAAACACATAGATCTCTTATTAAGCTCAATATATATATATATATATATATATATATATATATATATATATATATATATATATAAATTGACAGAATGTAAATACACGTCTACGCTCACACGCAAGTGTACGTGGTCTAAAGTAATAAGTGGAAAGTGTTAATTTCCAGGATTTATCAAACCACAGAGAATTGGTTATTTTGTTACTAAGGTCTATCTATTCTCACTAATGTTTAAGTTACGATTGATTGGTTGAGTTAGTCCTAGATTTAGCATAATAATTACTAAGTGAAGATAAGTTAGATAAAAGAGAGAGGAGAGTTGGGGTTATCTCACATATCATGATATATTACTAATGTATGTTGATTTCTCAAGCTTTATCTTTCATTTATTTTTAAATCAAGCGCACTTTGTTCACCTTGAGTTTTGTCTCAAAGTCTCACAAGTTCAAATCTTGTGCACAAAATGAACACACATTCGGTTCTATTTCGGCACAAAGATTCCTATAAGATTTTAGGTTTTTTAAGTTTTCATCTTATCTCTTGATCAAGGAGATTACGATTATTAAATCTTTAAGATCTTATAAACATTGATTCCACTACGAGCATCACTCGCATCACACATAGTTGAGATGAGGGATTAATATATTGGGCTCAATGACTATGTCACTTAATTCATGAGCACTCAACTATTTCTTCCTCTCCCTTAATTATGTTGAGTTAAGGAGTTCATTTAGTGGGTCTTAGCATCACATGCATCAACACTTTGGTTGAGCTTAGATTAAGGTGTACTAAGCTCTAGAACTTTGTCACATAGTTCTAAGCTTTCATGCACTCATAAACTTAGCATCCAATCTAAGGTGAGCTATGGAGCACAAGATAAGTTAGTTCTTGAGTTTATGAGTTCATTTTCCTTTAATCCATATTCAAAACTAAACAATAAAAGGCATTTCCTTAACAAGGCATGGACTTCTTATATTTTATTTGTGCTTGAGGAAAAACTTCATATAATAAAAATAACTCATGCACATGGGGAAATCCCTCCCCAAGGGTGATTTAGCTACTCATTACAAAGGAAATAAAGAAAAACACATACATGGATAAAGACCCTTTCATGATCAACTAAGAAAAGAAACTACAAAAGTAAATTTTAGAAGATACTAGGAATGTTCCTTGGAAGTTCTCCTGATTTCTTCTTCTCCTTCTTCAAGCTCCTCTCTTAGGTTGCTAGTGCTGCCTTCCTTCTTCTCTTCCTTAGCAAAAACTTGCTTTTCCACTCTTAGGGAGTTCCTCACTTTCACTTATGCTACCCTCCTCCTTACTTAGTGTTTTGAGCAAAATTGGGAACCCTCTAGTCAAGAGGAGTGATATATAGGGCTGCCTTCATCCCACTTAGGATGCAAACCAGCATTTCCAATGGAAAATTTTGAGCAATGATGGCAAAAATCCCAATTGATGGTGAAGTGACCAATATCTTTATTTGTTTAGCCAAAACATCACCTCAAGATCTTCTTTTCCATATAAAAAATGTAGCAGCTGCAGAGAATGATGGTTGGGGACAAGATGCAGGTTGGGGGTCTTGTTCTAGCCGCAATAAATGCTCATGTCTAGCAAAATTGCGGCGGGCCGCTGCAGCACGCTGCGTCGCACAATGGTGCCAGCAAATTTTGCTAAGGGTTCCGCTGTCGCGCTACCGCGTCCAAATTTTGCAAAGTGACCCGCTGCAGCGCGCTGTAGCGCTAGCATTTTGTAAATTGTACCGCTGTAGCGCACTGTAGCAGGAGCATTTCGCAAAATGCTTCGTTGCAGCTCGCGGTAGTGGTTCAATTTGCGAATATCCCCACTACAGCGCGCTACCGCGCCTATGGTTTGCAAACGGACCTGCTACAGCGCGCTACCGCACACACGGTTTGCAACTAGATCTGCTGCAGCGCGCTACGGCGCCCGTGGTTCGCAACTGGACCCGCTGCAGCGCGCTACCATGCCCGCGTTTCCCAAATGGACTCGCTGCAGCGCGCTATAGCGCCATAATTTGCAAAATGACCCGCTGTAGCGCGCGGCAGCGGTTTCCTTTGAAAAAAAATAGGAACTTTTGCATAAATGTCTTAGAACTCCTATGGATGCCATTTTCATGAAAATGTAGACAAAATTTGATTTAGGAGCAGTTTAAGGATCAAATATTTTAGATATAATCTATGGATTCATCACACCCCTACACTTAAATTCTTGCTCGTCCTCGAGTAAGCTCAAAATGATATTTTTTTTCTATTTTGTAGGGATGATAGTCACAAAAATACAATTAGAATAAGTAAAAAATTAAGGTACATGCATAGCAAAAATGAAACGAAACATTTAGCAACATTAATGTTTTAACCGTGGCAATAAAGTGGGTTAATCAATTAATCTCCAAGTATTTGATTTTTATGCTTGACACTAGGTGATGGGTAAAGTTCTTTATGGACCATAAACTAGAGAGGTGGTGAAAGACTCCATGAATTTTGCCATATGTGCTCCTTCTTATGAATCACAAAGAAGAAAAGATTAAAGGAGAGATATTTTTCTTCATTCTTTCACATTTTGATCATTTGGGAGAGATATTTTTCATCATTCCTTTTTAAATATATATTTTGTTATTTTCAATTTTATTGAGAAATAATTTTTTTCATCCCTAACATGCATCTTTTGTGATCATGAAGTCCTACGGGAGCCTAGCACACTCTTTTTAGAGTACTCACCATATTCTCTAGTCTAAGGTCCAATGTCTTCCCCCACACTTAGTTCATGGCACTTATTTTTATTTTTGGAGATTAGATTATCCTCCATTCAATCCTTAGTTAAAACATTTTAGTGCTTATAATGCATTTGGTCATTTTTGATAAGCACTATTTTACTTATATCAAATTCCTTCTTGACATTTTGTGATTTTCATTTTTTTGAAAAATTCAGAGAAAAAATATCATTTAAAAATACCATAAAAATGAGAGAATATGAAAATTCATAAATTAAAATCTCAAACTTAAACACACAAAAATAAAAATATAAAGAAAACACAGAAAAGTACAAAAAGAAAAATACAACCTATTTAATTTTCAGCTTCCTCCTCTTCCTCCACCTCCTCCACGTATGCGATTTCACAAGGATAGCACGTCTCCAAAATGGGGGCACCAGCAGGCAGCCTAGGCAACACGGAGGGATCCGGTCCACCCTATAAGCTCCAATCCTCAAACATCATCTCGAGGGCTTCATGAAAATCGAATTGAAACAGGCGCTGTTGGATGAGTTCTTGCTTAAAGAACCCCATGTCGGTGGCTAGGGACTTGCTAAAATCTGCATGATGATTGTGGAGACACAGCAAAAGCTTATTGGTGAGGTGTTGGCCGGACGACACGGATGCTTCCCCCTGCACTCCTCTTCTTTTCTTGGGCAGCTTCCGCTCGCTTGTCTGGACATTCAGATTTAAGGGATTAAGGGTGCAAGTGGGGGGAACGATGGTGTCCGAGGAGAGGATCTTGACCCCTTGAGTCTCGCACAGCCCTGATATCAAAGACCCGAAGGCCAATGCAGCACAGGGACCCTTGAGACCTTTCCAAAGATGCTCAAAAATAATGTTCAAAATGCGGATCTCACCCAGCCTAACCAACAAGCACAAGAGAAGTGCTCGGGCATGGGTCACTTCTGTTAAGTGACTCGTAGGCATGACAAAGCTAGAAATGAAGACTAGCCAAGCACTACTCGTATCCATTAATTCGGAACGAGGAATATTGGCTAATCCTCCTTCACATTCGGTGTCATCGTGGACAAGTTCCGACACAAGATCGAGGGTGTGGTTTACCAGCTGCAACGCGCTGTAGCGCTAATTTTTTTTTTTTTTTTTGAATTGGGTTGCCTCGCAATAAGCGCTTTATTTAACGTCCTTAGCTAGACTCACTAACGATCAACTAGTCGGATCCGGTGGTTTCCTCTTCTATAAGCTAAAGATGCTAGAGTGAGCACAACTCTCATGGTGGCTTGAACTTCTGCTATCTTCTACTATATTTTGCGGATCCACTGTTTCAATTTCAAGCTTATGAGGAGTCTTTTTTTTCTTTTTCATCGTCTTATTTTTCTCTTTCTTAGTCCTTCCTTGCTCCCCTTTTCTGAAGAAAGAGTTGAGCTATTATCAGAATTTCTTTCTTCTATCATTAGATCCTCTAGAACATTGTCAACCCATAACCTTTTTTCTCTTACCCTTCTTTTCACCTCATTTTCCATCTCTCTTTGCTTAAATAACGTGGTTTAAGGTCAATTAATTCAATTTTCCCTTTTACACTTACGCTCATAACCCCACGACCTATATCAATAACAATTTTTACACTCATTAGAAAGGGTCTCCCAAAGATAATCATGGAATTCTTATTCCATCGATCCCATTCACAAACCACAAAATTAGTTGGAACTATAAAACTTCCCAATTTGACTATAATATTTTTATCATTCCGAGAGGGGTAAGGGATTCTAAATTGGCAAACTCCAAAATCATTGAGGTATATTCCATCTCTCCTACCTTTAGATATTCGTAAATATGGTAGGGCATAACATTGGCCGAATCACCTAGATCATACAAGAGATCTATAAATACTTCATTTCTAATTATGCAAGGGATGCTCAACCTCCATGGGTCTTCATATTTAAGTGCTGTTAGCTTATCAAACTAATTTCCCTTTTTTCCTTCCTGTTCCTCTAACTTATAATATGTTGCACTTGCTCTTTCAGTATTAATTCATCCTAACACATCTTCCGAATGTATCACACTAACCAACTCTCTAAGGTTTATTTTGGTCAAACTAGGTAGGGCCCCTTGCTACCGAGAGGTCAGCTGCTTGGAGATCTGCCCCAATTGGGTCTTTATATTCCTCAGGGAAGCTTCTATCCCTTTGATAGAAGCATCATGGCGTGTGATAGTGGCTTTTGTGTGGCGCATAAATTGGATCATTTCAGCCTTGAAGGAGTTGAAGGCCCCTTCGAAATTGAGGTGATGATTATTGTTGTTATTTCCATTATTTATACCTTGTTGGTTGGATGAACTTCCCCCATATTGATTTGCATTATTATTATTATTACTTCAAGAGAAATTATGGTGGTTTTTCCACCATGGGTTGTAGGTGTTGGAGTAAGGGTTATTCATCGAGTTGTTATTTCTTAGGTAATTGACCTGTTCAGTGTTAGTTTGTACAAAGGGGTTATTTAGGTTGCAACTCTTATTGTTATGCCTACCCCGTACAAATCATAATGTACCTCTAGAACAACGTTAACATTCATTCTTTCTATTTTTTCATTCAAGGCACGTATTTCCTGCTGTAATGCCGTTATTTAGTTGGACTCATTTACCTTTATAGCTTCCTTTTTAGCCTTTCAGAAGGCCATTAATATGCATTATTGGCTATTTCCTCCAAGAGTTTGTAAGCTTCCTCTTGGGTTTTCCGCTAATAGAACCATCGACGGCTGCATCAATGAGTGTCCTTGTAGGAGCATTTAAACCATTGTAAAAGATTTGCAATTGCATCCATATAGGGAACCCATGATGTGAGCAACACCTGAGGCATTCCTTAAAATGGTCCCACCCATCATATAGAGTCTCGCTTTTCAACTGAGTGAAGTTGGTGATCTCAATCCTCAACCTGATGATTTTCGCTGGAGGGAATATTTGGCTAATAATTTCTTAGCCAAATCATCCCATGTCCGGATGGAATTGCTAGGCAGAGAGCTGAGCTAACTCTTAGCTCTATCTCTTAAAGAGAATGGGAAAAGCCGTAATTTAACTGCGTCTTCAGAAACACCGTTAAACCTGAAGGTGTCATATATTTCAAGGAAAGTTGAAATATGTGAGTTCGGATTTTCAATGGCTAATCTTCCAAACTGATTATTTTGCACCATACTCAGTGTGGAAGGTTTGATTTCAAAATTATTGGCTTCAATATTTGGCCTAACAATAGCATGGGGGATTCTCCTAATAGTGGGTAGTGCATAGTCTCTTAGTGCTCTTCGCCTAGGCTCTCATAACGGCTCTCCTAAATTTTCAGTATAGTTATCCATAACAGCTTATTGATTTGATAAGTTTTATTCTCTCCTAGCTTGTAAGTATGTTCTCTCAATTTCAGGATCAAAAAGATATTTAGTGCAAACTCTTTTACTCATACAAAATAACAATATGGCTATCGAAAATAATTTTAGCAATAACGTTCAAAAAGTTTAGCAAAAATAAGATAAGCAGAAATGTAAGATATTAGTTTCTACAATTTACAAAAAATCAAAACTAAAAATATCTGCAATAAAATACTTAAATCACTAATTACTTATAGATTATCCTTAATACAAAACAAGTACCAATTCCTCGGCAACGACGCCAAAAACTTGACAGACTGTAAATACATGTCTGCGCTCACACGCAACTGTACGTGGTCTGAAGTAATAAGTGGAAAGTGTTAATTTCTGGGATTTATCGAACCACAGAGAATTGGTTGTTTTGTTACTAAGGTCTATCTAATCTCACTAATATTTAAGCTACGCTTGATTGGTTGAGTTGGTCCTAGATTTAGCATAATAATTACTAAGTGAAGATAAGGTAGATAAAAGAGAGAAGAGAGTTGGGGTTATCCCACATGTCATGATATATTACTAATGTATGTTGATTTCTTAAGCTTTATCTTTCATTTATTTTTAAATCAAGTGCACTTTGTTCACCTTGAGTTTTGTCTCAAAGTCTCACTAGTTCAAATCTGATGCACAAAATGAACACACATTCGGTTCTATTTTGGCACAAAGATTCCTATAAGATTTTAGATTTTTTAAGTTTTCATCTTATCTCTTGATCAAGGAGATTACGATTATTAAATCCTTTAGGTCTTATAAGCATTGATTCTACTATGAGCATCACCCGCATCACACATAGTTGAGATGAGGGATTAATATATTGGGCTCAATGACTATGTCACTTAGTTCATGAGCACTCAACTATTTCTTCCTCTCTCTCAATTATGTTGAGCTAAGGAGCTCATTTAGTGGGTCTTAGTATCACATGCATCAACACTTTGGTTAAGCTTAGATTAAGGTGCACTAAGCTCTAGAACTTTGTCACATAGTTCTAAGCTTTCATGCACTCATAAACCTAGCATCCAACTTAAGGTGAGCTATAGAGCACAAGACATATTAGTTCTTGAGTTTATGAGTTCATTTTCCTTTAATCTATATTCAAGACTAAACAATAAAAGACATTTCCTTAACAAGGCATAGAGTTCTTATATTTTATTTGTGCTTGAGGAAAACTTCATACAATAAAAATAACTCATACACATGGGATTGTCCCAACTCTCCCCAAGGGAGATTTAGCTACTCATTACAAAGGAAATGAAGAAAAACATATACATGGATAAAGACCCTTTCATGATCAACTAAGAAAAGAAACTACAAAAGTAAAGTTTAGAAGATATTAGGAACGTTCCTTGGAAGTTCTCTAAATTTCTTCTTCTCCTTCTTCACGCTCCTCTCTTAGGTCACTAGTGCTGCCTTTCTTCTTCTCTTCCTTAGCAAAAACTTACTTTTCCACCCTTGGGGAGTTCCTCACTTTCACTTATGCTACCCTCCTCCTTAGTGTTTTTAGCAAAATTGGGAACCCTCCTCTAGTCAAGAGGACTGATATATATAGGGGATGGCTGCCTTCATCCCACTTAGGATGCAAACCAACATTTCCAATGGAAAATTCCGAGCAATGATGGCAAAAATCCCAATTGATGATGAAGTGACCAATATCTTTATTTGTTTAGCCAAAATATCACCTCAAGATCTTCTTTTCCATATAAAAAATATAGCAGCTGCAGAGAATGATGGTTGGGGACAAGATGTAGGTTGGGAGTCTTGTCCCAGCCACAATAAATGCTCTTGTCTGGCAAAATTGCGGCGGGCCGCTGCAGCGCGCTGCGTCGCACAATGGTGCCAACAAATTTTGCTAAGTGTTCCGCTGCGGCGCACTACCGCGTCCAAATTTCGCAAAGTGACCCGCTGCAGCGCGCTGTAGCTCTAGCATTTTGGAAATCGTACCGCTGTAGCGCGCTGTAGCGGGGGCATTTCGCAAAATGCTCCACTGCAGCGCGCAGTAGTGGTTCAATTTGCGAATATAAATTCATCATCTTGTTCTCTTAGTAGCCATGCAAAAAAAGTAATCATTGTTCGTAATCTCATACGAAGATCTTGCATCTTAACTTCCATTCCCTCAAGTCTATCATCTGTTAATGTTGTAAACATTGACAGTGTTTTGATAATTTTCTGTGTCTCTTCTAAAATTTGTATACATTCATGAAATGTTGGCGGAGCTGAAATATAGTTGATTTCAAAATTTTCAAAGGTATTCCAATTGTGATGTCAGTCTTAGAAGAATTTGTACAATATTCCAATTGATCCATTTGCTAAAAACATAATTCATATGTAATATGACTTCAATTTACCCAAACAGTACTTGTAATAATACTTGCATTTAAAGATGATATAGGAATACAAACACACACATATATGTACATATACATATATATAAATATATTTATATATGTATATGAAAAATCCTAATTTTTACTTTTTTTGTGTGCTTTTCTATTTTTTTTTATTGGTCCTACTTTTTCCTTGGTAGAAGTAAAATTTTAACTTTAACTGGATGATGGACTTGAATTTTTTTACTAGATGGAATACGCTACATTTATTCTTTCTTCATGATTCATTAAATGATATTCATATATGACAATAACTTCGTTGATGATTTCTTGTATGTTCTCTATTTGTTTTTTAAGGATTTTTAGTTTGAGCATGGAATACGATATGAAATATATACTTCATTTCTTCAAATTCCCTGTTTAAGGCTTAAAATTGATTATCTAAAATGGGTTCAATTAATGTTGTAATTTTTTTCACCTCACTATGATCCTCATTTTCTTCAAAGTATTTAATGAACTTATTTTTGAGATCCATCTATAAAAATAACATATTATTTTTGTATATTTATATATCATTACTTTTCAAATCAATTTGAACATAAGTTTAGATTTTATATATTATTCCAATTTTTTTTCAACTCTAGCTCTGATACCAATTGTGACTTCCCCAATTCTCGAGTCCATAAAGACCCATGGAATACGGTAGGAAATAGATACTTCATAAATTTTGACATAATAATATAACTCATCATAAATTTTTTTTTGTTCATCCAAATTCGAAATATAAAAATTTGATATTTTTTGTAATATTATTTGTAGAGTACTTTTATATGAGTATATAATCTTTATTTGTGTACATTAAAGATAACAAGGAAAATAAAAATACAGCACTTGATTATTTCAAGGTATTCCAGCTCTTGATCGAAGTCCTAACATGGCATTTACAACAAAAAATGCTCAGGTTGAATCTCCATTAGTGAAAATTCTAAGTACTTTGGATATCATTAATTACATTATATATTTAAACAGGAAGTATGAAATCAAACTTATTAGAAGCAGTGAGAATTTAAATGATACAAAGTAATGATATTTAGCATATACTTGGAAATTTTATGCCATCATTCAGTCATTAAGGCATTAGAGATATATCTTTTACACAATCAGATTGTTCTTAACTTAGACCATTACGCCCTTAAATTCATAAATATTCAACAAAAATTAAATCATAAACTTGAAAAATGGGTTGCATTTCTCCAAGATTATTTGTTTGAACTTAAACATAACCATCTCCTCTAGAACTCAAAGTTTTTGAATTTGAAGGAACACGAGATGAGTACCATGTGTGTCCAAAATTTCACTTGATTTAAATGGAGCATTCAGACAAACCTCCAATCTTAAATGCAACATAATATATGATTAATGAGTATCTTTATCAAGGAAAGCAATTTTCTATTCCTAGGTCTTCTCTTAGGGATTTTTTGATTTTTGAACTTAACTCAAGATGGAATTGTTGGTCATTTTGAAAAAAAAAATAAACAATATGCTTGATGGAAACTATGTTTTTTGGCCTTCTCTAAAGAGAGATGTTAAAAATCTAGTAGCTCAATATTTAACTTGCAAATAGGCTAAAGCAAATAAATAAATATCTGACCAATGCACGACATTACTTATTTTTTATAGGCCTTAGGGAAGATTTATTAATGAATTTTGTTCTTAGGTTACCTAAAATAGCTCATGGTCATGATAATATCTTTGTGGTTGTTGATATATTCTATAAAAAGACCCATTTCATGTAAGGATCCATCACCGGGCTTAGTGTTTAGCGCGAGCTAAGCCAGCACAGAGCTCTCTGAGCCACAGAACCATATTGAACAATTTAAGCAAGGTGGTTGTGGGAGCAAAATACACAATTAAAGAGATAATATCCATGCAATCATAAACTAAAGTTTAAAAATAAGTTTCAACATTGCTCTGAGCAAGTTTATAACTTTACAAGATTAATAAAAAGTAAACTACATAAAAAGAAAAGAAGCTGCATTTCGTTACTTAAACTACTGCAAGCTCTTAAAAGTTCGCCATCTTGAATCTCCACGCATACCTGATCTGGCATTTCATATATAACAAAAATGTCAAAACTTGATTCCCTAAAATTAGATAACATTCTAAGTACCATTGGATAATACATATTACACTTTTCAAGATACAGATGCGTAAGCGAAAGCAAGGCATAAGTAGATTGCAAGAAAGGTAATAAGAAATATATAATATTTCTTGCCATAAATATATCACCATAATTAAGGGTATGTCACATGTCTAAGAGCTTATTAACTGCATCACATATGTCTTTTAATATAAAAATGAAATTTTAGCAGTTTTGATAGGCAAATTCAAAACCATGAGGCAGGGTTCAAATAAATATAGAAATTAATTAGGTCCCCTCAAAGGTTCTAGTTGGAAACCTTACAACTTATAACTCCTAATGGATTAGCCCCATCCTTGCCTAATAACACCACCATTTCAGAACCCTTACAATATTTATAAAACATTAAGAATTTGTTTTGTGACATCTTTTTGGCAATAAATTACAATAACAATATCATATATGAAAATAGAGTAATGTAGCATGAAAGCAATAGTAAAAGTAGTAAGTATAAAAGGTAGTATCTAGGGTGCAATAAAGAGAGAAGTATTAAGGCAGTGAAGAAAGCAAAAAGTGCAAATAGTAATATACAGGATACAAATACAGAAAAATAGTATTTAAGCAATAATAAAAAGTACAAACGTAATATTTGAGTACAAATAAAGAAGAGCGATATTGAAGCAACAATAAAAAGTGCAAAAATAATATCATGGTACCTTCTTCTTATGGAGCGAGTCAAAAGTCAAGTATCAAATGTATCTGCACAGTTTTGTATTTAAAACTTAGCATTTACTCAAGAATTAGTTAGGTATCCTCTTAATAGTGATACATATCGTTGTAAAATTTAATAATCTGAAAATATAATTAAATATTTATTATAAGAAACTATTATAAATTCATAATAAAATAATTTAATAATTATATAAGAGAGAAATGATATTTCTTTTATTCTCTCTTTTTCTCTATTTTCTCATTATTGTTTATTTCTCTCTTTTTCTCTCTCATCTCTCTTTTTCATACATGAAGTTATCATCTTCTCTCTCTCTCTCTTTCATTTTTTCTTATAAGAAATTATAATTCTCTCTCTAATATAAAATAATAATTATAATAATAATATTAACAATAATAAGATTATTATTATTATTAATATTGTGTAATAATAACAATAATATCACTTTTATAATAATATTAATAACAATATTATTAAAAATAAAATTCTTATTATTATTAATATTATGTAATATAGAAATTAATAATAATAATAATAATAGTATTGAAAGAAAGAAAATGACTTGAACTCAAATAATTAGAATAGAAATTGTAGAAAATATTAGTAATAATAATAATAGTAGTAGTATTAATAACAATAATAATATTATACAAATGACTAAATTAAAATAACTGAAATAAAAATTACAAAAAATAAAATAATAATAATAATAAAGTAATATATATATATATATATATTAAAGTAATAATAATAATAATAATAATAATAATAGATAATAATAATAATATTGATAATAAGCAAATGACTGAATTAAAATGACTTAAATGAATATGACTGAAATTAAAAAAATAGAAATATAAATTTTTGAAATAATAGCAATAATAATAAATGATTTAAATTAAAATAACAAAAATATAAATTATTGAATTAGAATTAATAATAATACTATTAATAATAAGAATAATAATTTTATTATTATCATTAATAATAAAAATAGTAATAATAATAACTTATAACTATCATTAATGGTAATAATAATAATAATAATAATAATAATAAGTTTATTTATTGTATTAATAAAAATAAACAAATAATATTAATAATAATAACTTAATTGTTCATATTAATAAAAATGGAAATAGTAGCATTAATAATAACTTAATTATTATTAATAATAAAAAATGGAAATAACATTAATAATAGTAATAATAATAACTTAATTATTATATTAAAAAATGAAAATAATAATAGTTTATTATATTAAAAAATAAAATAATAATAACTTAATTATTATTATTATCATTAATAAAAAAACTAGAAATAAAAAAAATGAAATACTTTTTTTTTGTCCAACCTATTTTATAGGGAAGGGGTTGCTGGCTGAGGTGGGTTGGTCAAGGGAGGAGGTGTAGTCGCAAGGGTGCAACTGAGGGAGGAAGAAGGAGAGGTGTGCGAAAAAATAGGGAGAGGGTGTGATGCCCCGTTATTAGATTAGGCATTCTAACTCAAAAGCAGGTGTTACGGTAGTACTAAATGCTGAATTAGTGTATATTAATCTGCCATTAAATACTACCTTTAATCATGGATCTATGGGAAGAAAGAAAATCGAAACCCAATGCATAAATAACTTCATAAAAAGCATTAAAATATATAGAATGAAAGAATAACTTCAGTCTTCGCAGAAAAGTAAATATAAACACCAAAGTTTAAGTATAAATATACAAACTATAATAAATAATCCTCTTCCTCACATGAAACAAAGAAATAACAAATAATAATCTTCATAGAAGCTCCTACTGCACAGGTTCCACTTTAGGCTCTGGCTCTGATCCAACCTTATAATTTACTGTATTTTATTTTTAATATGGTAGGGCACAAATAAAAAAGAAAAAGTGAGTTGTAACAACCATATGTTGTTACCTAGCTTAATTAAAGCTTAATCATGCCTTAATTATAGTTCCATTGTATTCAATATATCATTTTAAGCTAATCATAAAAACTTGGGGTCAATCGGACCTCTTTAGGCAATTTATCCATTTGATCAATTTGGATACCCTAATTAAAATCTAAAATATTTTGACATCAAAATTAAAATTTGATTGCATTTTTGAATTCCTCACTCCCAAATTAGCTAGGGGTGAAAGTTTGGAAATTTTTAGAGGTCATTTAGACCATAATTCAATTTAAATTAAATTAGGATAATTGCACATAAGGGATCCCAACATTTAATATTTGCAAATCATTCCTAAATTATTTTACCCGTCCAGAATCCGTTGTGCGGACCGCAGGCGATCCACTTTGGAGCTTGGGTCACGCGACAGTGTGACTCCACTCCATCCTGCAATCCCACCCGCTGATCCTACGAGTAAGAATCAGATCCACGGAGTCACGGATATGCCGTTAGATCTACCCGTGGAATCCTATGACCTGGATCGCTCTTGCAATCGGCCATTAGGATTCGAGAAATTCGAGCCGTAGTGCCATCTGATCGATAGATCTTATGGCATCCAGAGCCCCTACGACTGTTGATCATTGTCCTGAGCGCTCTCCACTCCCGACAGAAGAAATCTTCCATACCCTGGCGATCCATCATGTCCCCCACTACTATAGCCAGCTCAGCTTAGTCAATAGGTGCTCCCCCATCTAGTTGGCACTCCCCGATCGGGCCCTGTGACCCAGTCGAGCTCAAATTGGAAATTAAGAGCTCGGCCATGGCCCGATCCCTCGGGCCTCCCCAACCCATCCATCAGCTCTCTGGCTTCTCCCTGAGGCTATAAATAGCCTCATCATAATTTTTCCTTGAATCGCTTGCTGATCAATTGAAGTCAAATTCCCTCTCTGCAATTTTTAGTTTGCCGAGCTCTTCTAGACATTCCAGTGCTTGTGTACAGCTGATAAAGGTAACTCATAGTGTTCATGATCCCTAAGAGCCCTCCTGTAAAGCTCAGCAGCTCTTGCATTGTTTTTGTTGCTCGAACCAAGATATCCCATCAAACCAGGTACCCCCTTATGTGCTCTGAGCCAATTAGACTCAAGCTCTCCTCCATTTGATCCATAATGATTGGTATTGTTGAATCAAATCCAATTCATATGTTATTGCGGCTTAAGCTAGCCCTGATTGATTGAATTGATCGATCGGGCTAAGTTCCCTTAGGAAGGCTGGGTTCGAGTAAGGACCCAGTGATCCAGACCACCCCAAACCTAGCCACCTTAAGGGTTTGATCTGTCTCACCTCTTTGAAGGTGTAGGGATTGAACCCAGGGAAAATTGTGGTCTATGTGTGGAGAGTTGTCTCTCCACAGTAGCTCCGTAGTGAGGGCTCTCGGGTGAGCAAGGTCCGGGTGAACCAGACCTCCTCACAAGGGGCTAGTGGGTGCGATCGACGCGTCTTGGCCCATTGATTGTGTAGGGATTGAATTGGGGCCAAGGCATAGTCGAGGACTCAAAATTTCACCGCAGACATTAACCCTAATTCCCTAAGTCTCGGGGAAGAAAGGTTGGGGACAACGACACTGTGCGAGTCGGGTCAGCCCATGACCCGCACTGTGCGACAGTGCCAAGTTCCCCGGGCCTTGGTCGACACTCACCTTTTGGTAAGGGGCTGGGCCCATTTAATATTAATTCGATTAATTGGATTTATTTTCCTTAAGGAAAATAATTTGATTAATTGAATCATAGAGAAATTAAATTAGAAAAATACAGAATAAATTATTTGAATAACTTTTGATCCATTGATCCAAATCTTATTAAATTAGATTTCAAATTGTTCAAAAAATCATAAAGAATAAGAATATAAAATAATAATTTACTTTTAAAGGTTGGATCTTCTAATTTTGCTTAATTACTTCAAAACATAATTAGGGTTGATTAGCATATATACTTAGCCAAATTGCATGATTTAGGTGCCATTATATTTTTAATGCCTTGTAGAATGCATGTGATAAGTGAAATAATTTACTCATTATTATTCTCTTAATTATGCCCTAATCAGGTAAAATCATGATTAGTAACATTTAGGGGTTCTTCTTAGCCAAAACCATCAAATATAGTTTCTGATTATTTGCATTGTTTATTAAAATACACTTGCCAAGTTTCATAAAATTTGAATGACTGGATTTGTAATTAAGTCTAATTCATTTTTCATGATTTAGGATTTAATTAGTCTTAATTACTTTCTATTTTATATAAATTCATGTTCTTATATTTCAATAATAGTAGAATAAATGTTAGAGAACTCTCATGCTTGTCTGGACACCTTAAATGATTAAATTGATATTAATCCATAATTGAATTTAAGAATCTTAAGAAAAGGATTAAGTAAATCAATCTTGATCTTAAATCTTGAAATAAATATTAATAATACACTAATGATCCACTAATTTGTTATTGATCCATAAATTACACAATTAGTCTTAGTTTGGTTAAGTTAGGATTTAAATCCTAACTTGTCTTGATTAAGATCTAAACTTTAATTACTTTAAATAAATTAACTTGATTTGAAAGATATATTAACTTGCATAATTCCAATAATGCACCTTAATTTGACATTGATCATTACTCATTAAATTAGAACTATTAAGAGCTTTAATAAGCTATGTGATTGGTCAATTTGAATACTTATCTTTAAATCCTTGATTTCCTCTTAAGTACGATCACCACATAATGTAGCCTATAAAATAGAATGGATTTATGAACCAATCATTCCTTAATGATTTATAAGGTTGAAGCCCATGATTTTAGCATAGGTGTTGATCAGATGAGTTTACCCATCTCATCTGGTCAAATTAAATCTTAAAGAAATAAGAGTTGTGGAATTTGTATAAAGCATGGGACTTAGATTTTCTTTTAAGTTAGAAGTACAAGGTCGTTATGGTCTTGCCTTAGCATGAATAATTCAATAATTGTTAAGCCATAAATAAATAATCTATTGAGGTGGGAAGATCTTATTGTCTACATCTTGAGGTAGGAACTCTTAGATGCTCCTTATTTGCTTTAGATGCTTAATCTTAAACTCTTGTGGTTGGATTACTTAACATTTTTGCATAAGTATCTCCAATGTGGTAGTAACCTAAAATTGAGTGACTATTAGACCACATTCTTGGAACTTTGTGTAGTACCCATTTCAATGGATTAAAGATTTATTAGTATGATAACCCTTATTATTTAAATAGATTTGTAGAATTCAGAAGATTGTCAGTAGAATGTAAAAGTGTATATCCATAGTGCTGGATTATTTCAGTAATACATGGGATTGGATGAGTCACTCTAAGTAAGATTGTAGAGTCTCGATCTTATCCTATGTGATTGGATAAGTACAATCCAACTTAGAGTAAATTTTCCAAGCCTAAGTGTTTCATAACTGGGTAACTTGGATGCTTAATTTGAGAGAATAAACTGTGATTGGGTCCTGCCCCTTATCATCGTACGCTTTGATAAGTGCAGTTAAACAAACTAAATATCACAAGTCATCTTTTTAGAGCACTAAGTATGGTTGTAATAAGGGTATTTAACAGCTTAATTTGAGAGAATAAACTGTGACCGGGTTTTGCCTCTTATATCGTGCGCTTAGATAAGTGCAGCTAAATAAACAAAACACTAATTTACCTTTCTTGGAAACTTACCAACTATAAATGCAGTTGATGATTCTATATAATCTTAATTAAGATGATTAAGTAAATTAGAATCAAAAGCTAGAATTCACTTAGGTGAATTTTGTACAATGGAGATAAATGGAATCAGTATTGAATTTAAATTGATTTCTGAATTTTTGATGATTTAAAGTATACTGGTATTAAAACCTTGGCATATCATAAATGCATATGTCATGTCACCATTAGCAGAGTGCTTGGGTCACCTAAGGACTCTGTTAGCGGAGCATTCGCTCACCTATGAAATTTGTGGTGTGTTCATGAGACACTAAGTTAGTATATAAGTGGCATACAGTTCTGTGGCATATTCTGATGCAAAATTATAAATTCAGTGGCACACAATACAGTTCACAACATGATTTACTTAAATTCAGATTATATACAATTTTAAATATATTTTAGCAGTTAGTTGCAGTTTCAAATTTATTTACTATTTTCTTACATTCAATCTCAGTTTATAGTCTCAGTATATAGATTCACTTTATAATTTTAGTTACTTTACTTCAGATTTATACTTCTTTGAGATTTCAGCTGTTTTACTATCTTTTTTACAATTTTTTTTAAACTACTTAAATGTTAAATAGAAGATAATTATAAAGTGTTATAGTAGCTTTCATTGTGTTAGACTTCTTGAGAAGTCTAACACATAGTAGTTTTGGGATCTGATAGTTTGCTAGATTCTTAGAAGTTCATGGAGCTAGATCAAGTGGATACTCAGGAGATTGAGGAGAAGTTCAAAGAGCATTAGTGAACTCTTCTCTAGCATCTACTTTATGTTTAGCTTTTTAGTTCATCGCTTAGACTTTATTTCTGTATTGTTATAAAAAGGTTGTAATAACTCTGTATGTTTCTTACTTTTCTTTTTTGAGATGAATATCTTATTTAGCTACTATGATGAATGTTTCTAAATGTATACTTTAGCTTTCACACTCTATATTTACTTCTACTTATACTTAGTATTATGATGTGATCATAATATTCATAAAATGCTAGTATTCGTGTAACTTGGATCATATATGTATTCATAATCCAATATACACGAGTACCTTATCTAATGTAACAACCCTAGGTTGTTACCCTAGCTAAAACTAGATTAATTAAGCAAAACCAAGGTTTGATTTTGATTCCATTAGATTCAATGGGTCATTTAAACCTAAACCTAGAAGTTTGAAATCCATTGGAGCTAAATTAGAGAATTTGGTATTTTTAGCTATTTTTAAGCCCTGAAAAATACCTAAATTATTTTGATCTCCAAATTAAAATCTGATTTCATTTTTGAATTCCTCACACCCAAATTAGCCAAGGGTGAATTTTTGGGAATTTTTGGAGCTCATTTGGTCCTAAATTGGATATAGGAATTAATGGAATAATTAAATTAATTTTAATTAATTAATAATTTTATTTATTTAATTAAAAGTACTGTTAGGATTTGCTGTCGGGACCGCGGTAGATCCGCTGCGGGGTCCCGACAGCGGCGTATAAAAACGAGCCATCCATCGCGTTCGCACGCATCTTAGCGCTAGGGATCGAACGACTCATGAACCGCACGCCTTGATCTCATCTCAGCCGCTCAATCGACATCTCGATCCAACGGCCTCCCGTGTCCCGTCTTAAGTAGCTCAAATCAAGCGTTGGATCATTTCAGTTTGATCCAACGGATGATCTGTGTCCCGATCGACCGTTGCTGATCAAAAGATCTGGGCCACCCGATTATAACTGAAGACCCATCGAACGGCTGCGCCTCACCTCGTCCCTGTTCATCATCATCCCAGGTGCGTTCTCGCTAGAATCTCCTGATAGGATCCCAACATCCTGCCCTCGTGGCAGAACGGGGATGGAATCTTGTCCCCCACGATCTCCCTCACCCCCTAATTGCCATAGCCGGGGTATTCTCCCAACTTTGCCCCTTCCCGTTCATAGCCCCAATCGGCAGCCATGTGCCGAAGCTGCTAGCTAGTTCCTGGCTCTGGAAGCTCACCTCTGAGCTATAAATAGCCCTGGCACATCGGCAGCCTTAGTTTTGCTTCTAGCTTCATCTTCCCTAAGCTTCCTACGTCTCTCTGGTTTCAGCTCTCTGGCCCTCCATTTGGTGACCCATTCAGCTACCAGGGGAGCTTGGCTCGATCATCATCTGCTGATAGTGGGTGTGGTTTGACGTTCAAACCCCCAGTTGCCTGTTCTGCCTCTATCATAGCCATCCTTCCTCGTCTTCAGGTACTACCTCACCCATTTTTTCTATAGAGCTAGTTTTCAGCTCGCCTCGCTCTCAATCAAGCTTAGGTGCTGTGATAGGAACCCTCCCTAGTTCTGTATCAACCTCTTGAACCTTCTGGCTAGGCCTGGCAGTGGGCCAGACGGTGAATTCTCCATTTGAGCGCGCACTGCCAGTCAGGCCAGAATTCGCCCATTGTGCGCTTCCCAGGCACATATAGCCACCCCTCACTGCATTAGGACCCTTCGTACATAATTGTCGAATCGTATCAAAGGTTGAATCAACCAAGATCGAGTGATTCGACTGAACCTGATTGATCCAGTCAAAGCTCTCGTCGACAGAATTCGCCTAGCAGCACCCCAGCGATCCAGACCACCCCAAGACTCCTTGTTTCACCCTATAGCTTCCTTATCAATCCCTGAACGTGTAGGGATTGAGATTGTGGTGACTCGTAGGCTCTATGAGGAGAATTATCTCCTCACAGGTGCACCCTCAGAGGCGTTTCGGGCAAATAGCGTCCCAGTAGTCCGGTGCACCCCTGATGGGGGTTAATGGTTTAATCGATGCGCCTTCGAAGCCTGAGTGTCTAGGGATTTAAATGGCAGCGTGGCATGGGCTGAGCGCGGCGAATTTGACGATTGAAGTTTGCCCTAATCTGTGGCCATCGAGAGGTAGGGGATGCAGTCACAGGTCGGGCCGACCCGTGACCCGCGTATTTTGAAATTGGGCCGACTGATTTATAAATAGGATTTATGAATTAAAATCCTAAAGGAAATTAATTCATAAATCAGATCCTAAAGTCCTTATTTAAATAAAAATACAGAATGAATTAATTAAATAACTTTAGTTATACAGATCCAAATGGTATGATCCAATATACTATTTGAATCAGAAAAATTCAAGGAATCTAAATATAAAATAAAATCCCAGATCTAATGGTTTGATTAAAAATTATTTGCCAAACTTTCTCTATTCTTAAATAAATCATATAAAATCAGCTAAAGATCCAAATTGTGAGTTTAAGGGCTCTGCTTGCTCCTTGTATCCGAAGGGACAATTCTAGACTCTTAAAACTAATTTTGGATAATTTATTTTCTTAATCACTCCTTAATCAACCTAATTAAGGATTAGTGAATTAAATCCTAATTAAGCCTCTGATTTGGGTGGGGATGGTTCCTAATGTTATATTAGACATACAATAACCTAAGTATAAGGTTGGATTGCCCAAAAGTGCCCTAATTTCACTAATCACCCAAAGAAGCTTAATTAAGTGATTAATGCTAATTAAGACCATTTAGGTCATCAAAACCTGAATTAAAGGTGTTTCCCACTTCATTAGGTAATATGAAATACATTATAACAGTCTAGAGCAAATTTGGGTGATTAAACCCCAAAATCCCAATTTTAGCCTTAAGAGGGGTATTTTTGTCATTTTGGCCAAAATGTGATTTAGTGTTCTTTAAAGATTGAAAATTTCAGTAAGCCACTATAACATAGATTGGAAATGTTCTATGAAATCCTAAAACAATAATAATCACCAATCCATAAGGTCTCATTAATTCCTTAATTAAGATACTTAAATCTAAGCATTCCTTATAAAGAGCATTGGACCTTAACTTAATTAAGTCTAATAATTGAAATGGTCAGTTACCTCATTATTAAGTTCAATTAAGATAATATTAGAGTTAAGTGTTAAAAGAAAAAAAAGGGAACTAGAAATGTCTAAGTAGAATCTTAGCTTAAGGTCTAAAGTGATCAAAACTCAGACCCTTAGATCTTAAGTAGCCTAAGAAGGTCAAAATGGGTTTAATGTTAATCTAATACTTGGAATTGTCAGTTCTTAACATTAATAAGCTCCTTATAGTTAATTATGAAATTAGATTCTAAAGAAAATCACAAATGGAAACCCTTAAGTCAAAACTCTAATTAAAAGTCTAAAGTGATCAAACTTCAGATCTTTAGATCTTAGATCTTAGACTTAGATCTTCAATTTGAATCAAATCACCTCCAATTGAAATTTTTTAATGATTGATTGTTTAATCTTTTGAAACCTTCAATGTGGGTATAGGATGATTCAATTAATAAGATAATGGAGTTATCTTAAAGATTAAATATAGATCTAAGATTCTTAAGTTCTTAATTGATTATTTTATCTTATAATTAGTAGAATAGCATTTCATTAAGATCTTAGTTCCTGAATCTTTCAACTTATAGGATCCTTTACCCTTGGGATTAAGTGGGAAACCTAGATCCTATTTTAGTATCACCTTGGATTTGGAATTTGAACTCAACATAGGGTTTAAGTTCTAAATCCTTAAAATCTTGATTTATTTGATCAAGATTTGGGTAAGAGTGTAAAATATTTATAAAATTAGGTCGTGGATTTGCTTACTTAAACTATATAGTCGTCACATGATTTTTGCTTAGAACTTGCTAAGTTCTAATATTTGACTTTAAGAACGTAAATCTGAGATTCTACTCGATAGCTGGATATTGGAGATCCTAAGTTTGTACCTTCTCAAAGTAGTTAGATTTAGAAATTAGACAACAACAGATATCACATAATTCTAGATTGAGTCTCTTGCTTACTTTGACTAGATTGCTTTGCCTACCTTGGATTTTTAGCTTTAGCCCTTGAGCATAATAGGAAAACTTAGGATGAGGTATCCTAAGCTAGTATTGAATTTACATATCATTCTATTTTGTTTTGTCACAGTTAGTAGAATATGACCTAGTTTAGTCTGCCTCTTCAGTAGTAGTATTGTATAGACTGGACTCGGACCTAGCATATTTGGATGGCTAGGCTGGGGATTGATTGATTGATATCAGAGGCCCTGGATGGCCTATTGGCTGGTATGGCAGTACTAGAACTTAGGCATATTACTACTTTACCTATATTGTATTGTTTTGGTTTCCTGGTTTGTTTTGCCACATGCTTCAGTGGCCTTATTTTCAGTATTTGCTCGCTTTACCACATGTCTTAGTGGTTCCATATTTTGCTTGCTTTTGCCACCTATCTCAGTGGCTTTTCTTTTTATCTTAATCTGCATATTGTATGTATACTTTTATGGCTTAGATATATGTATGAATGGCATATTTAGGATCCTAGAATTTTATTGTATTCAGTACTTGTGTTCTTTTTTACTCAGCATGTTTTACTTTGATCATAATCATGTTAGGATCATGTTTATTCAGTAGCAGCAGTTATTTTGCTTTTAGCCTTACCTTGCTTATTTAGTGTTTTGTATGTTGCATGCTATAAATAGATAGTTTATAGTATTCCAGTTCTTTCATAGCTTGTTGCACCCTTTACTGCTTGCATGTGTATTTAAATTAAATGTGATGTCTTTTAATATTTAGTTCATTTAAATAGCCTAAAATGTACTTAGACAATTGTCTAACTGTAACATTTTTATTTTATTGGCTGGGGCCCTGGCATTTGTGATACCGACAAATGTCAGATTCAGACGTGTTCATAGGCAGTTTTGCTGAGGAGGAGCCAATTCAGGAGGAGGACCTTCCAGCTACTGTCTAGCTAGCTTTGTCTTGTTATTCTAGTGAGGATGAGAGTCTTTCATTTTCAGTTATTCATTTCAGTTTGTAATAATTAAACTTTCTGGATGTACTTTACTTTTTGCATTGTGATGAGTCACTATATTGCATTTTCTTTTCCTACTATATAAGCTTGTGGATGTTACCCTATTTTTTTATATATTGCTTTTGCCACTTTGATATTTATATTGATGAATGTTATAGCACTTGGTGACAAGTCCCTGCCTTAAGGCAAGTTGGGTTCGCCTAACTTTACTTAAGTTGGGGATTTGCCACAGTTGGAGCACCGTACTTCCTTATTGTTAGTACGGGGGCCCCACAGTTGGTATCAGAGAACACCATAAGGTGTTAGAATGGGATCTATGATTCCTTTCTACCTAATGGATCGTTCTTCTGAAATACACACATCAATATAAGTGATATCCATAACATGGTAGTGCCAGTAACTCTATGCACAATAAAAGAGGTGAATACTCCCAACCTAATAAATTTATTCATTCAGAGTCTAATTCAAATATAGTAAAATTCTGCTCCCAGAGTCAGATGGGATCTGAGGAGTCCAATATAGACTACTATCAGCGTATCTTCAGGACTGCTTGGGATAATAGCTTCAAATGGAGGCAGGAAAGCAACTGGCAAAATTGAAGGAGTTTCATCAAGAGGAATTTTGGTCCTGGAAAAGCTTCTACGACAAACTGTATATCGAGGGCTCAACTTTCTAGTGTATGCGCAAGAATGGCTGAGCCGAGTAGAGTCCCTTTTGGAGCACATAGAGTGTCCCGAGTCACTCTATGTAGATATGGTGACTGACCTGATGGTGGACTACGCCGGAGTATGGTGGTACGAGACTATGGCAAAGCTCGAGAAGAAGCGTAATAGGAAGCGGCGAGAAGTCACCTTTAAGGATTTTTGTGTAGCCTTTAGGGCAGAGTACATTGATAAAATTTAAACGATAGTTAGGTTAAAATGTTATTTCAGGCAACTTCATTTGATTTACAGTTTGGCATTGTAATTTCAAAATTTTATAATTAATGAGAAATTTTGATTTCCTTCCTTAGAGTAAATTCTGAGTTGCTCTTTTCTTAATTAAAACTAGAATGGATTCTGGATCACCACCCACTGTTACTCCAATCAAGAACACTGTGGCCTCCAGTAGTTCTAACGATGAGGTGGCTCATCTGCGAGCCATGGTGGCAACTCTCCTAGAAAATCAAGCTCAATAGGCACTGGTCATGCAGAAGTTGTTGAATGATCACGTAACTCCAGCAACTATCGCTGCTCCAACAGTCCAAGCTCGACAAGTTATTTCATCTTCACACCATACATCAGATAATCTCCTCCATAATTTCCTGAGGTTAAGGCCTCCAACCTTTGGCGGGAACTTGTCCCCAATGGACACGGCCGATTGGCTGAAGGCCGTAGAAAAGGATCTAGTTGGTCTGAAAATTCCAAACTCTGAAGCCGTCCGTCTCACCACTCATCCGTTTCACGCCGAGGCGAAATATTGGTGGGAAGGAGCCAGGAACACCCAGTTCGTCGATTATGAATTAGACGACATTCCTTGGGATGCATTTGTTGAAGCCTTCAAGACTGAGTTCATCCCCCCGTCCGCACAAAACATGATTACAGATACGATCATGAGGTTGACGCAAGGAAGTCGCTCAGTGGCGGAATACGAGAGAGAGTTCCGTAGATTAATCCATTTTGCACCAGAGGTCACCCACTCTGAGTCAGCGAAGTGTCATCGCTTCCTTTGTGGACTCAGAAGTTCGTTGAAGAATTAGATAGTGCCACTCTGTCTAATTAGTTTCTTCAAACTAGTGGAAACGGCTAAGGTGATTGAACATCACCAATCTGAAGAAGATCATAAGCGAAAGGCGCAAACCAATCTGAACCAGCGAGGAAATTTCAAAAGGCACGGGTCTAATCCCGCGAAAGTATATCAGCTGGAAGCTGCACCTACAACTAAACAAATCCAGAACTGCGCCAAACCACATCCATATGGCAAGTGTTATCACTTTGGCCAGAGGTGTTTCAATTGTGGGCGCACAGGCCATCGATTTTATCAGTGCGACCACACAGAAACAATAGATGGAGTTCAAATAAAGCCGTATCATAAGAAGCATGTGTTTTGAGCAACTCCGCTGAATCGGAGAGAACCAAATCTGGCCATAATGCCAGCCCCTGCTCCTAAAGTGGCTCACACCCAGCCACCAGCACCCAATTCTCAGAATTTCCAGCGACGGCAAAATAGTAATCGTCCTGCTGGACCTGCCCGAGTGTATGCTTTAACTCCTATGGATGCCGCGGAAGATAACAACGTGGTTTCAGGTACACACTCTTAAACCTCTCCTGTTACATTGCCTTTCTATATGTTAAATCTTTTCAAGCTGTTAATGCAAAAACTGTGTAATTTAGGCACACTTTATTTTAATAACCAACCTTGTAACGTATTGTTCGATACGGGTGCCAGTCACTCTTTCATCTCAGAACAATTTGCTAATAATCTTAAACTCCACACATGCAACCTAGCGCAAAGATTGAGCGTTGGACTTCCATCAGGAATCCAACTAAGTGCTCAGAAATTTTGCAATATCAAAGTCCCGATAAACGATCAAGAATTTCAGGCTAAGCTAATCGTTCTACCGATAGTAAACTTTGACATCATCATCGAGATGAATTGGCTTAGTGACAATAATGCTGTGATTAACTGCCATAAAAAGAGAGTCACTCTCCACTCTTAGGGTAAGCCTGAAACATTTGTAGGAAAAACTAGCATGCAGTTATCTTTAATAAATGCCATTAAAGCAGAACAGTTGATTGTCAAAGGTTGTAGCGCCTACTTAGTCACCATGATGGGCGAAACAAAAGAAAATATCTCCCTTGCTGATTGTAAGGTAGTCAAAGAATTTGCTGATGTATTTCCAGAAGATTTGCCCGGTGTACCTCCTTCTAGAGAAGTGGAATTCTCCATTGAATTGATTCCAGGTACACAACCAATATCCAAAGAACCTTACAGAATGGCACCTAAGGAGCTTCAGGAACTCAATGAGCAGTTGCAAGAGCTCCTGAATAAAGGTTTTATTAGGCCAAACATGTCTCCTTGGGGAGCGCCAATTTTATTTGTGAAAAAGAAGGATGGATCTATGCGTATGTGTATAGATTACCGTGAAATGAACAAGGTTACCATAAAGAACAAATACCCACTGCCCAGAGTTGACGATCTGTTTGATCAATTATCCGGAGCCTTGATATTTTCAAAAATCTATTTAAGGTCTGGATACCACTAGCTGTGAGTAAAGGAAGACGTCGTAGGGAAGACTGCGTTCCGAACTCGTTATGGACACTTTGAGTTTTTGGTGATGTCATTCGAACTCACCAATGCACCATCCATCTTTATGGATTTAATGCAGCGAGTGCTAAAACCGTATCTGGATAAATTTGTGATCATCTTTATTGACGATATCCTCATTTATTCTAAAACTCTGAAAGACCATGAAGGACATCTGAGGTTAGTGTTGGAAACCTTGCGTGAGCATCAACTTTATGCCAAGTTCTCCAAGTGCGAGTTCTGGCTTAACTCCATTGCATTTTTGGTACACGTAGTCGATGCTCAGGGAATTCGAGTAGACCAGAGCAAAGTGAAAGCTATTCAGGATTGGGCTCAACCTAAGTCTGTCACTGATATTAGAAGTTTTTTGGGATTGGCAGGATACTACAGGAAGTTCGTTAAGGGCTTTTCTTAGATCGCTTCGTCGTTAACTAAATTAACCCAAAAGGCTATCCCATTCATTTGGAGCCCAGAATGCGAGAAAGCGTTTCAAACCCTTAAGGATGTTCTATCCACCGCTCTAGTTCTTGTTATACCAAAAGAAGGTTTGAACTATCAGGTATATACTGATGCCTCTGGGATCAGTCTAGGTTGTGTTTTGATGCAAGAGGGTAAGGTAATTGCTTACGTCTCTCGTCAACTAAAACCCCATGAGAGAAATTATCCAGTTCATGACCTTGAACTTGCAGCCGTAATTTTCGCCTTGAAAATATGGCGTCACTACTTATACGTAGTGCAGTGTTCAATTTTCACTGATCATCAAAGTCTGAAGTACATCTTCACCCAGAGAGAATTGAATTGTCATCAGAGAAGATGGTTGGAACTCATTAGCGATTATGATCTCAGCATTCAATATCATCCAGGAAAAGCGAATGTTGTGGCCGATGCTCTAAGCCGTCGTGCTACTTTAACTTCTATGATTGCCTCCAGTTTCTTAGAACCTGAACTTCGTAAGCTCAAGATTTCTCCAGTTAATGGCGATATATTATGTTCTCTATTAGCAAATATTAATGTGAAACCCACTTTCCACCGAGATGTCTCCATCTCGCAAACCAAAGATGATGAGTATTTGAAATTGTAGATATCGAAGGTGGTCGTCGTCAGGATTTGCAGTTGCAGAATGGTGTAGTTTATCAGGGCAATCGATTGTGGATACCTAAATCTATGCATCAAGAGGTTTTAGTCGAAGGCCATAATTCTGGGTATCATATTCACCCAGGCAGAACTAAGATGTATCAAGATTTGAAGCAATCATTTTGGTGGCCAGGCATGAAGAAAGATGTAGCTGACTTTGTGGACAAATGCCATGCCTGTAATCTAGTAAAGGCCGAACACCAAAGACCTGGTGGTCTTCTGCATCCGCTCGATATTCTTAAATGGAAATGGTTCGATATATCCATGGACTTCGTCATGGGATTGCCTCGTGCCAAATCTGGTGCCGACGTAATCTGGGTTATTGTTGATCGATTAACTAAATCAGTGCATTTCCTTCCTATTCGTCAAACTGATTCAGTAGAGAAGTTGGCAAAGCTCTACATCAAGGAGATTGTCAGATTGCATGGAATTCCAAAGTCAATTGTATCTGATAGAGACAGCAGATTTACTTCCAAGTTCTGGCAAGCTGTGCATCAAGATTTGAGAACGACTCTAGCTATGAGTACAGCTTTTCATTCTCAGACGGATGGTCAAACTGAGAGAGTAAATCAAGTTCTAGAAGATTTGCTTAGGCTTTGTATTCTTGATTTTACTGGTTCCTGGGAAGATCACATCCCGTTAGTGGAGTTCGCCTATAACAACAGTTTTCAAGCCAGTATTAAGATGGCTCCTTATGAAGCTTTGTATGGTAGAAAATGTAGTACTCCGCTAGCCTGGTCTGAAACAGGAAGTGTTCAACTATTTGGTTCAGAATTGGTAGAAGAAACTAGCAGCAAGATCAAGTTAATTCAGTAGAGAATTCGTTCAGCTCAAGATCGTCAGAGTAAGTATCATGACTCTCACCACCGTCTCTTAGAGTTCAGCGTGGGAGATTCTGCTTATCTGAAGGTCTGCCCAATGAAGGGTGTTTTCAGATTTGGTGTAGTTGGGAAACTCAGTCCCCGCTATGTAGGACCTTTCAAAATATTGGCCAAGGTAGGGTCATCTGCTTATCGACTAAGCCTTCCTGATGGCTTTGCAGCTGTTCACAACATGTTTCATGTATCCTCATTGAGAAGATGTCTTCGAGACCCTTCTCATCTCGTTCAACTCCCAGCAGTAGAAATTCAACCTGATCTTTCTTATGCTGAAGAACCTATCAGAATTTTAGCTCGTGATCAGAAACAACTGAGGAATCGTTCAATTCCTATGGTCAAAATTCAGTGGAAGAATCGATCGTTGGAAGAATCTACTTGGGAAAAAGAGGTGGATATGCGCAAGAAATATCCCCAAATCTTTGCAAACTCAGGTACTATTCGTTTCTTTTCTTTCAATTGTATCTAAACTCATATTGTCGCAGTAGATCATTTCTTCATTTAGGTGATGTCGAGGACGACATCATTCTTAAGTGGGAGAGTCTGTAATAATCCTAGGTTATTACCCTAGCTAAAACTAGATTAATTAAGCAAAACTAAGGTTTGATTTTGATTCCATTAGATTCAATGGGTCATTTAAACCTAAACCTAGAAGTTTGAAATCAATTGGAGCTAAATTGGAGAATTTGGTATTTTTAGCTATTTTTAAGCACTGAAAAATACCTAAATTATTATGATCTCCAAATTAAAAATTGATTTCATTTTTGAATTCCTCACACCCAAATTAGCCAAGAGTGAATTTTTGGGAATTTTTGGAGCTCATTTGGTCCTAAATTGGATATAGGAATTAATGGAATAATTAAATTAATTTTAATTAATTAATAATTTTATTTATTTAATTAAAAGTACTGTTAGAATTTGCTATCGGGACGGCGGTAGATCCGCTGCGAGGTCCCGATAGCGGCGCATAAAAATGAGCCATCCACCGCGTTCGCACGCATCTTAGCGCTAGGGATCGAACGACTCACGAACCGCACGCCTTGATCTCATCTCAGCCGCTCAATCGACATCTCGATCCAACGGCCTCCCGTGTCCCGTCTTAAGTAGCTCAGATCAAGCGTTGGATCATTTCAGTTTGATCCAATGGATGATCTGTGTCCCGATCGACCGTTGCTGATCAAAAGATCTGGGCCACCCGGTTATAACTGAAGTCCCATCGAACGACTGCGCCTCACCTCGTCCCTGTTCATCATCGTCCCAGGTGCGTTCTCGCTAGAATCTCCCGACAGGATCCCAACGTTCTGCCCTCGTGGCAGTACGGGGATGGAATCTTGTCCCCCACGATCTCCCTCGCCCCCTAATTGCCATAGCCGGGGTATTCTCCCAAATTTGCCCCTTCTCATTCATAGCCCCAATCGGTAGCCATGTGCCAAAGCTGCTGGCTCGTTCCTGGCTTTGGAAGCTCCCCTCTGAGCTATAAATAGCCCTGGCACATCGGCAGCCCCAGTTTTGCTTCTGGCTTCATCTTCCCTAAGCTTCCTACGTCTCTCTAGTTTCAGCTCTCTGGCCCTCCATTTGGTGACCCATTCAGCTACCAGGGGAGCTCAGCTCGATCGTTGTCTGCTGATAGTGGGTGTGGTTTGACGTTCAAACCCCCAGTTGCCTGTTCTGCCTCTGTCATAGCCATCCTTCCCTGTCTTCAGGTACTACCTCTCCCATTTTTTCTGTAGAGTTGGTTTTCAGCTCGCCTCGCTCTCAATCAAGCTTAGGTGCTGTGATAGGAACCCTCCCTAGTTCTGTATCAACCTCTTGAACTTTCTGGCTAGGCCTGGCAGTGGGCCAGACGGTGAATTCGCCATTTGAGCGGCACTGCCAGTCAGGCCAGAATTTGCCCATTGTGCGCTTCCCAGGCACAATTAGCCACTCCTCACTGCATTAGGACCCTTCGTACATAATTGTCGAATTGTATCGAATGTTGAATCAACCATGATTGAGTGATTCGACTGAACCCGATTGATCCAGTCGAAGCTCTCGTTGGCAGAATTCGCCTAGCAGCACCCCAGCGATCCAGACCACCCCAAGACTCCTTGTTTCGCCCTATAGCTTCCTTATCAATCCCTGAACGTGTAGGGATTGAGATTGTGGCAACTCATGGGCTCTATGAGGAGAATTATCTCCTCACTGGTGCACCCTCAGAGGCGTTTCGGGCAAATAGCGTCCCAGTAGTCCGGTGCACCCCTGATGGGGGTTAATGGTTTAATCGATGCGCCTTCGAAGCCTGAGTGTCTAGGGATTTAAATGGCAGCGTGGTGTGGGCTGAGCGCGGCAAATTTGACGATTGAAGTTTGCCCTAATCTGCGGCTGTCGAGAGGTAGGGGATGCAGTCACGGGTCGGGCCGACCCGTGACCCGCATGTTTTGAAATCGGGCAGACCGATTTATAAATAGCATTTATGAATTAAAATCCTTAAGGAAATTAATTCATAAATCAGATCCTAAAGTCCTTATTTAAATAAAAATACAGAATAAATTAATTAAATAACTTTAGTTATACATATCCAAATGGTATGATCCAATATACCATTTGAATCAGAAAAATTCAAGGAATCTAAATATAAAATAAAATCCCAGATCTAATGGTTTGATTAAAAATTATTTGCCAAACCTTCTCTATTCTTAAATAAATCATATAAAATCAGCTAAAGATCCAAATTATGAGTTCAAGGGCTCTAATTGCTCCTTGTACCCTAAGGGACAATTCTAGACCCTTAAAATTAATTTTAGATAATTAATTTTCTTAATCACTCCTTAATCACCCTAATCAAGAATTAGTGAATAAAACCCTAATTAAGCCTCTGATTTGGGTGGGGATGGTTCCTAATGTCATATTAGACCTACTATAACCTAAGTATAAGGTTGGATTGCCCTAAAGTGCCCTAATTTCACTAATCACCTAAAGAGGTTAATTAAGTGATTAGTGCTAATTAAGACCATTTAGGTCATCAAAACCTGAATTAAAGGTGTTTCCCACTTCATTAGGTAATATGAAATACATTAGAATACTCTAGAGCAAATTTGGGTGATTAAACCCCAAAATCCCAATTTTAGCCTTAAGAGGGGTATTTTGGTCATTTTGGCCAAAATGTGATTTAGTGTTCTTTAAGGATTGAAAATTTCAGTAAGCCACTATAACATAGATTGGAAATGTTCTATGAAATCCTAGAACAATAATAATCACCAATCCATAAGGTCTCATTAATTCCTTAATTAAGATACTTAAATCTAAGCATTCCTTTTAAAGAGCATTGGACCTTAACTTAATTAAGTCTAATAATTGAAATGGTCAGTTACCTCATTATTAAGTTCAGTTAAGATAATATTAGAGTTAAGTGTTAAAAGAAAAAAAAAAGGGAACTAGAAATTTCTAAGTAGAATCTTAGCTTAAGGTCTAAAGTGATCAAAACTCACCCTTAGATCTTAAGTAGCCTAAGAAGGTCAAAATGGGTTTAATGTTAATCTAATACTTGGAATTGTCAGTTCTTAACATTAATAAGCTCCTTATAGTTAATTATGAAATTAGATTCTAAAGAAAACCACAAATGGAAACCCTTAAGTCAAAACTCTAATTAAAAGTCTAAAGTGATCAAACTTCAGATCTTTAGATCTTAGATCTTAGACTTAGATCTTCAATATGAATCAAACCACCTCCAATTGAAATTCTTTAATGATTGATTATTTAATATTTTGAAACCTTCCATGTGGGTATAAGATGATTCAATTAATAAGATAATGGAATTATCTTAAAGATTGAATATAGATCTTAGATTCTCAAGTTCTTATTTGATTTTTTTATCTTATAATTAATAGAATATCCTTTCACTAAGATCTTAGTTCGTGAATCTTTCAACTTATAGGATCCTTTACCCTTTGGATTAAGTGGGAAACCTAGATCCTATTTTAGTATCACCTTGGATTTGGAATTTGAACTCAACATAGGGTTTAAGTTCTAAATCCTTAAAATCTTGATTTATTTGATCAAGATTTGGGTAAGAGTAAAATATTTATAAAATCAGGTCATAGATTTACTTACTTAAACTATATAGTCATCACATGATTTTTGCTTAGAACTTGTTAAGTTCTAATATTTGACTATAAGGACGTAAATCTGAGATTCTACTCGATAGCTGGATATTGGAGATCCTAAGCTTGTACCTTCTCAGAGTAGTTAGATTTGGAAATTAGACAACAACAGATATCACATAATTCTAGATTGAGTCTCTTGCTTACTTTGACTAGATTGCTTTGTGTACCTTGGATTTTAAGCTTTAGCCCTTGAGCATAATAGGAAAACTTAGGATGAGGTATCCTAAGCAAGTATTGAATTTACATATCATTCAGTTTTGTTTTGTCACAGTTAGTAGAATATGACCTAGTTTAGTTTGCCTCTTCAGTAGTAGTAATGTATAGACTGGACTCAGACCTAGCATATTTGGATGGCTAGGGTGGGGATTGATTGATTGATATCGGAGGCCCTGGATGGCCTATTGACTGGTATGGCAGTACTAGAACTTAGGCATATTACTACTTTACCTGTATTGTATTGTTTTGGTTTCCTGGTTTGTTTTGCCACATGCTTTAGTGGCCTTATTTTCAGTATTTGCTTGCTTTACCACATGTCTCAGTGGTTCCATATTTTGCTTGCTTTTGCCACCTATTTCAGTGGCTTTTCTTTTTATCTTAATCTACATGTTGTATGTATACTTTTATGGCTTAGATATATATGAATGGCATGTTTAGGATGCTAGAATTTTATTATATTCAGTACTTGTGTTCTTTTATACTCAGCATGTTTTACTTTGATCATAATCATGTTAGGATCATGTTTATTCAGTAGCTGTAGTTATTTTGCTTTTAGCCTTACCTTGCTTATTTAGTGTTTTGTATGTTGCATGCTATAAATAGATAGTTTATAGTATTCCAATTCTTTCATAGCTTGTTGCACCCTTTACTGCTTTCATGTGTAGTTAAATTAAATGTGATGTCTTTTAATATTTAGTTCATTTAAATAGCCTAAAATGTACTTAGACAATTGTCTAACTGTAACCTTTTTATTTTATTAGCTCGGGCCCTGGCATTTGTGATACCGACAAATGTCAGATTCAAACGTGTTCATAGGCAGTGTCGCTGAGGAGGAGCCAATTCAGGAGGAGGACCTTCCAGCTACTGTCTAGCTAGCTTTGTCTTGTTATTCCAGTGAGGACGAGAGTCTTTCATTTTCAGTTATTCATTTCAGTTTGTAATAATTAAACTTTCTAGATGTACTTTACTTTCTGCATTATGATGCGTTACTATATTGCATTTTCTTTTCCTACTATGTATGCTTGTGGATGTTACCCTATTTTTTTATATATTGCTTCTGCCACTTTGATATTTATATTGATGAATGTTATAGCACTTGGTGACAAGTCTCTGCCTTAAAACAAGTTGGGTTCACCTAACTTTACTTAAGTTGGAGATTTGCCACAGTTGGAGCACCGTACTTCCTTATTGTTAGTACGGGGGCCCCACATCTAATACTTAAGATAAAGATACTACACTTATCTTAAGGATTAGTACTCAACCCTCTTCTCTTGAAGCTGAGTTTCAGTAGTTCTTGTACTCAGCAAGTTTATTCTGGGAAGTTGTGTTTCCTTCTCGAGTAACACACCGTTTCGCCGCAAAATTATTATTCATTAAACTAATTACGCATGGCGACGGGATGGGGCGTTACATTAGTAAACTTAAAAAGTAAGAGTACATTTTAAGGTTATTAATATTATTTATTTTAGTTTAGCAGAAAATCACTTTAGCTATTTACAAATGTTATAAAAGTGGAGCACAATTCAAGGAAGTAAAATAGGTAGTATAAAATGTATCAAAATCCAAGATTATGTAAAGATTAGAATACTCATAATGGGCTACTTTAACCTGCATAAAATGAGTAATGAAGTATATAAGGACTAAAGTGCATATGAAAAAGTAAAGGAAATATGTATATGTCTAAACAAAATAGATGATAAGTAACATAAATAATAAATGTAGTGAAAGCTATGAAAGTCTACATTAAATAGACTATAAGTAAGACTGTAAGGTAATATGCTGAAGTAAATAAGTAAGTAAAACAAGTTCAACCATATGGACTGAACAACTATAATGTATAGCCACATGACAATAGTAAACATTACAATCAATAAGATTGTGAGAAATGCAATTTTATGTTATTTGTCTTGTTTAAATATATTTTACAGGCATGTTACAAAATAAAGCGATGGGTTAGACACGTCTGCCCAACTATAAGTGGTGAGGTTTCCTATAAAATACACACACTCCTCATTTAAGATATGTGTGGTCTCCTAATCTCTCAATAGCTTACCCTAGCTCATATATGTTTATACAAACTGATCCTCCCAAAGTAAAACCCCTAAAGTAAAGTTTTAATTATTTGATGTATTTTTATCCTGTTGAACCTATTCAAGGTTGTAATCAGCCTCATCCCTATGGCAAGTGTTATTACTTTGGCCATAAATGCTACACTTGTGGTCATCCAAAACATCTGCTCTATCACTGCACGCACACAGAAACAATGCATGGTGTCCGTATAAACCATTCACAAAGAAACCAAGTCTTAAGAACAACACTTTTGAACAAAAGAGATCCAGGATTGGCAAAAATGCCAGCGGGCTTTTGAAGCAGCATGGGAGCAACCTATCGCTCCAAAATTCTAGAACAGTTTTAAAAAGAAGTTGAATAATCGTCCTTCTAGTCCTGCACGAGTATATGCTTTATCACCGCTTGAAGCTGCAGAGGATAAAAAATGTGGTTTCAGGTACACATTTTTGAACCTCTCTGAATTAAAATTTTTGCACTTTAAATATTGCAATTAGTTAATGCAATTCATATGAATAAATTTTAGGCACACTTTATTTTAATGACCAACCTTGCAATGTGTTATTTGACATTGGGGCTAGTCATTCTTTCATTTCTGAGCATTTTTTCAATCTTCTTAATCTGTCTGCCTATAAACTAGCTAAGTCGTTAAATGTTGGACTTCCATCTGGAGCCCACTTAGTGCTCATAAGTTTTACGATGCCAAGATTCTGTTGAATAATCAGATGTTTGATTCTAAATTAATTGTCCTGCCATTAGCCAATTTTGATATCATTCTCGGAATGAATTAGCTTAGTAGTCATAATGTTGTGATAAATTATCTTAAGATGGTCACTCTTCAATCATAGGGCAAGCCTGCAACTTTTGTAGGGAAGATTAGTATTCAGCTGTCATAATAAATGCCATAAAAGTTGAGAAATTAATCAGTAAGGGATGTAATGCTTTTCTTATCACTATGATGGGTGAAGCAAAAGAAAGCATTTCCATCTTCGATTGTAAGGTGGTGAAAGATTTCATCAATGTATTTCCTGAAGATTTGCCAGGAGTACCTCCGTCTAGAGAAGTAGAGTTCTCCATTGAACTAATTCTCGGTACTCAACCTATATTTAAAGCTCCTTATAGAATGACACCTAAGGAACTGCAAAAGCTTAACAAATAGTTGCAAGAGCTCTTGAGCAAAGGCTTCATTAGGCCTAGCTTATCTGCTTGGGGAGCACCAGTTTTATTTGTAAAGAAGAAAGATTGATCTATACGAATGTGTATAGATTATTATGAGTTGAATAAAGTCACTATCAAAAATAAATATCCTTTGCCTTGAATCAATGATCTGTTTGACCAGCTATCTGGAGCTGTCATATTTCAAAAATCAATTTAAGATCTGGATATTATCAATTGTGAGTAAAGGATGCCGATGTTTAGAAAATAGCTTTCCATACCCGTTATGTTCATTTTGAATTTCTTGTGATGTCTTTTGGACTCAATAATGCTCCATTAATATTCATGGACTTGATGCAATGAGTCCTTAAGCCGTATTTGGACAAATTCATTATCATCTTCATCAATGACATTCTCATTTACTCTTGAACTCTAAAGGATCACGAGGATCATTTAAGGATAGTATTAGAATCATTGCACGATCATTAGTTATATGCCAAGTTTTCCAAATACGAATTTTGGCTAAAATCCGTTGCATTCTTGGGTCATATAGTAGATGCCCAAGGTATCCATGTAGATCAAAAGAAGGTAAGTGCAATCCAATATTGGGTACAGCCCAAGTTAGTTATAGATATCATATACTTTTTTGGGATTGACCGGATACTACAAAAAGTTTGTCAAAGGCTTCTCTTAGATTGCCTCACGTTTAACTAAATTAACTCAAAAAGCAGTACCTTTCATATGGAGTCCTGAATGTGAGCAAGCATTCCAAACCCTAAAAGAAGCACTCTCTATAGCTCCAGTGCTTGTTCTACCTAAAGAAAGTTTGAACTATTAGGTATATATCGATGCCTCTGGAATTGGTTTAGGTTGTGTACTAATGCAAGAGGGTAAGGTAATTATTTATGCCTCTAGTCAATTAAAACCTCATGAAAAGTACTTCCCCGTTCATGACCTTGAACTTGCTACTGTAATGTTCACCTTAAAGATCTGGTGTCATTACTTATATGGAGTATAATGTTCCATTTTCACTGATCATCAGAGTTTGAAGTATATCTTTACTCAGTAAGAATTGAACTGCCGACATAGAAGGTGGTTGGAGCTCATCAACGATTATGATCTGAGTATTCAGTATCTTCCAGGTAAGGTAAATATTGTGGTCGATGCTCTTAGCTATCTTGCTACCCTATCTGCTATGATTGCTTCAAGTTCATTAAAGAAAGAGTTTCGTAAAATCAAAATTTCTTCAGCACGTGGCGATATGCAAGTTCACTTCTGGTTAATATCAATATGGAACCCACTTTTGATAGAGATGTCTCCATTTTGCAAACTAAGAATGAAGACTATCTGAAGTTCAAAGTCGACATCAAAAGATGTCACTATCAGGATCTGCAGATGCGTAGTAACGTAATCTATCAAGGGAATCATCTGTGGATCACTAAATCCATGTAACACAAAATTTTAGTAGAAGACCATAATTCTAAATATCACATTCATTCAGGCAGTACTAAAATGTACTAGGATTTAAAGCAGCCTTTTTGGTGGCCTGATATGAAGAAGAACATAGACAATTTTGTGGCTAAGTGTCATGCTTGTAATTTGGTGAATGGAAATGATTTTATATTTTAATGGATTTTGTTATGGGATTTCCTCGCACAAAATCTAGTGCCAATGCAATCTGGGTTATCATCAATCGGTTAACTAAATCAGTGCATTTTATTTCTATCCATCAGTCTGACTCTGTAGAAAAACTCACAAAGCTTTATATTAAATAGATTGTAAGGCTGTAAGGTATCCCTAAGTTGATAGTATCCGACAGAGATAGAAGATTTACTTATAAGTTCTATCAAGAAGTGCACCAAGATCTGGGGACTACCCTAGCTATGAGTACAACTTTTCATCCTCAAACGGATGGTCAAACTGAAAGAAATCAAGTTTTTAAAGATTTGGTTAGGCTCTGCGTTCTCGATTTTGTCAGTTCTTAGGAAGATCATATCCCGTTAGTGGAGTTTGCATAAAAAGTATTCAAGCCATTATTAAAATGGCTCCTTACAAGGCCTTATATGGCAGAAAGTACAGTACTCCTCTAGCATGGTCAAAAATAGAAAGCGTTTAGCTTTATCGATCTGAATTGGTTGAAGAAACTAATAAGAAGATTCATCTGATTCAGCAAAGAATTCATTATGCATGAGATCATCAGAGCAAATTTCATGATGCTCATCACCGTATTTAGAATTTAGTGTAGGAGATTCGACCTATCTTTAAGTAAGTCCGATGAAGGGTGTCTATAGATTTGGCAAAGTAGGGAAACTCAGTCCCCGCTATGCCTTACCTTTTGAGATACTAGCTAAGGTGGGATCATTAGCTTATATGTTAAATATTCTTGATGACTTTGCAGCTGTTCACAATGTGTTCCATGTGTCATCATTAAAAAGATGTCTCAGTGACCCTTCTCATCTTATTCAACTTCTAGCAGTGGAAATTCAGCTCGATCATTCTTATGCTGAAGAACTAGTCAAAATCTTAGCTCACGATCAAAAGCAGCTAAGTAATCATTCAATTATAATGGTTAAAATTCAGTGGAAGAATCGATCATTAGAAAACTCTACTTGGGAAAAAGAAGTGGATATGTGCCATAAATATCCGCAACTCTTTGTAAACTCGGGTACTGCTCCTATTCTTTTTTTTTCTATATTATTCAATATTTTATTTTTATAGTTCGTTCTTTACTTGAGTGATGTCGGGGAAGACATCATTCTTAAATGGCGGAGTCTATAATAAGCCTAGTTGTAACCCTAGCTAAACTAAGTTAATTTATGCTAAATCAAGCTTTTATTTTTATTCCATTATACTCATTGGGTCATTTAAACCTAACCCTAGAAGTTTGAAATCCATCGGAGCTTATTTGAGAATTTTGGCTATTTTGCTTATTTTTTATACTGAAAATTAGCAAAGATAATTTGATCAGGAAATTAAAATCTGATTGCATTTTTGAAATCATCACCCCCATATTAGTAAAGGGTGAAATTTTGGAATTTTTTGGAGGTCATTTAGGCCTATTTTAGATTTAATTTAAATTGGTTCAATTGCAATTTAGGGTTTATAACATTTCCTAATTGCAAATCTATCCTCCCTCCAATGGTCGATTGTCTCCAAACTGCGAGCGCTATTCGGACCGTTGATTTCGCGGATCTGATCCAACGGGCCGCGCCTTCGATTGGATCTGTCTCATCTCGGCCATTCCTCAGTTTTGAGATGGGATCCGACGGCATCTAGCCATTTGCCTTAAGTATCCTTGATTGCCCGTTGGATCTCTTGATCCAATTCAATGGCTGATCTAGCATTCACACTCAGCTGTTAGCTGTCTTAGGATCAAGCCATTCTGCTCTAACTAAAGATTAGTCAGATGTTCCTAGAGACTCCCGTGACTGTAAATCATCTCCTTCCTCATCTCACGCTCGACAGGAAGATTCCTTCGTACAGCCACATCGTCAGAATAGTCTGCCACTCTCGTGCCACGTAAAGGAGGCTGTTGCGATCCTTGCCTTTACCTCCTAAGCACTCCTAGCTGAGATCGAGGCCTGATTCATTTTAATTGAGGTAAGTGCTGAAGCACCTTTGGGACGAGCCTGTGCCATGGTTCCTGACCTCGGCAGCCATCCCTAGTCACTCCTGCACCTATAAATACCCATCTTGAAATGACAGTGAGACCCTTTGCTCATTGTGATCCTTCAATTTACGTTTCTTCTCCTCCCGTGCTTTCGGTGAATCCCAGCATTCTAGTTTTTATGTATCACTGATAGAGAGTGCATGTCTGGTGTTCAGACCCCCTGCTAGATACTGCAAACCTCTGGAAGCTTCATCAATCTTGAATTCCTTCTATCATGCCTTACTTCACCATTTCCAGGTACTGCCTTCACCCTATTGTATCGAGTAGATCCAATATTAATCAATTAGCTTATAGGATAGCTCTTTGATGTTATAAATGCTTTTCCCATGTCCTTATGATGCGTGGGATCAGTCAGGATTGAACGGGTTCAATCCAGGCAGTGAGGATTCCAATGTATGAACAAAACTCAGTCCAGACACAGTGCTGACACTTCTCTAGAGTCCCGAGCCCTAACCTATTAATTCCATTTGCTGATTTATCTGTGAGCTAACCAGAACCAATGTGATTGTCCATTGGGTCTGGGCTAGCTCAATTTGATCATATTGATTGATCGGGTTCCACCGAGAGTTCACAGTCGAGCTTGAGTAAGGACCCGACGATCTAGGCCATCCCCACCATTGTGGCCATAGGGTTTCGACCCGCCTCACCATCAGGATAGTGTAGGGATTGATCTTTGGCCAAATGGCTGCCTCTGTGAAGAGAATTAAAATCTCACAGTAAACCCAAAATGCCCATCAGTAGGAGTTTAGCCTGAGTAGTCATTTAGAGATCTAGGTCGTTCTTATAAGGGCTTCTAGGTCTATTGGGTGTGTCTAGGTTCAAAGATGGTGTAGTGATCGGCTCGAGGTGCTGGCGTGCCCAGTGTGCCGAGAATTTAGGCTTGGAGTGTCATCACCCTTTGGCCTGTCGAATGATGGGGTGGGGACGATGACACTGTTGCATCGGGTCGGGCCAGCCTAGGCCCGCGCAGTGCAACAGTGCCGACCCAATTGGGCCCTGATCCGACATACTCCTTTTGTTAATTGGGCTGGGCTTTTAATCTGAATTAAGGAATTAAATTCCTAATGGAAAACAAAGGAAAAATAAATTTAATTAAATTGCCTATGATTTGATTAATTGAAAATATTCAAACTAAATTAATTAAATAACTTAATCAATTCTTATTCAAATGGTATGATCCAATATACCTTTTTGATCAGAAATTCATAAGAAAAATAATCTACAATAAAATTCTAGATCCAATAGTTAGATTTTTTTATTTAGTCTAATATCTCTAATCTTAATTAGTGAATAAATAATTCATTAAATGTCCAAAGTTTATGATTAGGGTCTCTAATTGTTCATAAGATAGAGAACTTAATTATGCATTTAAAAATAATTTAAGAGTTCAAAATTTGTTAATCACCTCTTAATCACCATTAATCTAGATTAGTGAATAATGTCTTAATTAATTCTCTAATTTTGATAAACTAAGTTCCTATTATCTTCTTAAGTGTATTAGAACTTGCTTATGTGATTAGACTCTCATTTTAAATCTTAAATTTCTTAATCACTTTTCTCAGTCTTAAAAAGTGATTGTGCTAATTAATCAAATCTTAAAGTTCATCTTAAATTTTAATGCCACATTTCTCTTATTAGTGAATATGAAGCTTATTAGAACTGATTAGACTCAATCTGGATGCTTAAATTCTTAAATCTCAATTTTAGCCTTAAGAGGAGTATTAAAGTTTATTTAAGAACCCTTAAACCATAGAAATATCATTAATATGCTTTTAATCAGTAATGTAATGTATTAAAAGCATTCACTTAGCTTTTAGACCTAGTTAATTAATCTAAGTGGCTTAAGCTTAATTCTTTCTAAGTTTATCTTAAGTAAGCCATAAGATCTTAAAGTGATCTTAGACCCTTCACTTAATCTTAAATAAATGAAATTTAACCTTATGGACCTATGCTTGAGTGCCTTATTAAATTTAATCATAATCGTATGCATAAGAGAATGTCTTAATGAAAACCCTAAATCTAAATCCAATATGATGTCTTAAGTGATTAAACCTAAGACTTAGATTTTAGATCCTTAGTAATTATCCATAGTAATCCATTTGAATTATACCACCTTATTCTTGAAATTCTTATTTGATTTAACTCTTTTGAATCCTTTTAGTGGGTTTAGTTTGATTCAACCTATAAAATAATGTGATTATTCTATAGATTGAACTTAGATCTTAAATTCTTCAGTTCTTATTTGATTATGTTGTCTTATAATTATAGACATCCTTTTATTAAGATTATAGTTTCTTAATCTTTCAGCTTCTAAGATTATAACAACCCAAGGTAATTACTCTGCTAAAATCATAGCCTAAGTAGTCTTTATTTTGATCCAATTGCTTTTAGAACATAAAATGTAACTTACTCTAAAAATTTGAAGTTCATTGGATTTCTCTAAGTCCAAAATGATAATTTGATCATTCTAGATGCCCTAGTCCAAACCCAAAATATTTTGATCTCAAAACTAAAGTCTGATAGCATTTTTAAATTCCTCACCCTCAAATTAGTTAGAGGTCAAAGTTTGGTGCAATTTGGAAATCATTTGGACCATAATTCAATTTAAATTAAAATGGTTCAATTACACTTAAGGTTTCTAACATTTCATAATTGCATAAATATCCTTTAAACTAAATTAATAGCTGGGATCTGCTGTGCGGACCGCGGGCGATCCGTTGTAGAGCCCGGGTCACACGAAACCGGGGCCCCGTTGATCTCACCGTCGAACCCTTAGATCCCACGGTCCGGATCTGGCTCCACGACACCGCGGATCTAGGATCTGGTGGATCTGGACCGTAGCGCGTTCCCTTCAATTCATCGGACGGCGTCTGAAGGCTCCACCACTGTGGACCTTCATCCCGAGCATGCTCGTCCCTGATAGAAGAAATCTCTCATACTGCCAGCTGCCCAGCCTGTCCCCCACTCCTGCGTCCACCTCAACAAGCCGTTGAGGCCTCTCCCAAAATGTAAAGGACCCCCAATCGGGCCTTATGACCTGGCCGAGCTCAATCTAGAAAATTAAGAGCTCAGCCATGGCCCAATCAATTTGATCCTCCCCAGCCCAAGTTCCCCCTCCAGAAGCTTCCCTAAGCTTGTCTAAGGCTATAAATAGCCTCAGCAATCCTCCCTCTACCGTTTTGCTGCTCAATTTCCCTCAATCCTCCATTGTCTTCTCTTCCGCCATTGCCATCTGCCCGAGCTTGCGTAGGTGATCCAGGAGCTTATGAACCATTGATAGTAGGCTCTCCTGGTGTTTAGGACCCTTTGAAGTGTCTGGGAGCTTAGCCAAGGCCAGCCGAAGCCCCAATCGACCATCCCGAGCTTCCCCGACAAACCAGGTACCTCACCTTGCTGGTTTCGAGCCAATGAGGCTTGAAACTTCTTCCATTTGGTTCGTGTGCTTGCGTATTATCATCTCAAACTCAACCGTATCGTAATTAGGACCTAAGCTAGCCCCGATCGATCAATACGATCGATTGGGTTAAGTCGCTTAAGGATCGTCTCGGTTGTGTAAGGACCCGACAATTCAGACCATCCCAGACCCCCATACTAGAGGGCTTTGATCCGCCTCACCTCCCTGATGGTGTAGGGATAGAGCCCGATGTCTGGCGTGACCTTTGCGGAGAGAATTGCCTTCCCACAGCAGCTCCATAAGAAGAACTCTTGAGTGAGTAAGGTCCAGCCCATCCAGACTGTCTCACAGGGGCTTCGAGTCCCATTTGATGCGTCTTTCCACGGTTAACGTGTAACGATCAATCATCAGTCGTGCCGAGGTCTGGATGCGCCGGAATTATCTGATTAGGTTTTCCTTAATTGGGTGACTCCGTCAGGACGAAGGGCAGGGACGAAGACCCTGTGCGGGTCGGGTCAGCCCCTGACCCGCGCGATGCGACAGTCCCGGGTCTTCGGGCCCCGGTAGACCCGCGCGGTTCGGCTATTGGGCCGAGCCCATTTATATTAAATCCGATTAATTGGAAATATTTTCCTTAAGGAAAATAATCCAATTAATCCAATCATAGGAAAATTAAATCAGGAAAAATACATAATGTATTATTTGAATAACTTTTAATCCGCTGGTCTAAATCCTTTGATATCATATATGAAAATGATTAGAAAATCATCAGGAATCTGAATATAAAAAAATATTACACATCTGATGGCTAGATTTTCTATTTTTTCTTAAACATCTCAAAACTTGATTAGGGTTGATTAGCAATCCTATTTATCCCAACTGCATGTTTATAGTGCCATTAGTTTCCTTATGATAAGTAAAATGCATGTGCTAGGTGAATTATTTTTCTGAGTTCTATATTTCAAATTATGTCCTAATCTTATTAAATCATAATTAGTGAAAATTAGGGTTTATATATATTGGATCTTAGCAAACTTAGGCTCTGATTAATTGTATTATTAAGTAGGACATGTGTGCAAAATTGCAAACAATTTTGATGGCTAGATTTATAATTAAGTGCTAATCCATTTGAATGGATTTAGGGTTTGATTAGCACTAATTAATTGTATTATTAATTGTATTATTAAGTAGGGTTCTATATTTCAAATTCTATTTTTATGAACTTTTCTATTATTATGCTTCATAACAGTAGGTTAAATGTATTAGAAACCATACATATTGATCCATAATGCATAACTTGAATAAACCAAAAAGTGGGAGATCTTAACTTCCTTAATTAACTTAAGAAGTCTTAAGACTTGATCTAAGTCTGAGATTGCCACCAATAACACACTCTTAACTCATTGATTTGACATTGATCATTAATCAAACACATAATCTTAATTGAATAAGAATAGGGGTCAAACCCTAATCTACTTAATTAAGGTCCAAACCCTTAAGAGCCTTAACTAAAGCGATTTGATTTTAAGATAATTAACTTGATATTCCTCCAATAATAAATTTGATTTTATATTAGCCTTAAACATTTGAATTAGACATGATAAGATTGTTAATAAAGCCATATGATTGCTCGATCTGAATCAAATCTTTAGATCCCAGATTTTCTCCTAATTACGACCATCAGCATAAGAAGATTAATAAAATCATATTGATTGAACAAGTGATCCAAAACTTTAATAACATTCTAGATTTAAATCTCATAATCTTAGATTAAGTTGTGATCAGATGACTTAATCATTTGATCTGATCATTCTACACTTAACTATGAAATAGAACCTAAAATGTTAAAAATCAGAATTTAGAATGGGAGATATTAAGCATCTCTTCATAAGATCATTTTGCAACATTTAAAAGACCTAAATTATATATACCTTGAGGTAGGAAAACTTGTATGACTCATTGAGGTAGAAGCTTAGATGATCCCTTAACCTTAGAAACTGATCTTAACCCCTCGTGGTAGGAATCACTTAAGATATTAAAATGATACTTCTCCTTATGGTATAATTCATGTTGAGTGATCTTTGATCACACTTTTGTGAAACCTTGTATAGGACATCCCTATCTAGTATAGGCCTTTATAGTCTTGATCATTCCTTGATTCATTTAGTAGACTTGTTTGAACCATGATTATTGGACGGTGTAATATAGTATACCCATATTACTGGTACTCTAGTAGTATTCAGGATTGGTTGATTCACTCTAATGAGGACTTATGAGCAAGTGCTATCCTGAGGGATTAGATGAATACAGTCTTATTAGAACAAATCACACAAACCTAAGAGTGTATTGAACGGGTATCCATTCCTTAGTTTGATTGAAATACAAATTGCCAACGGCGCAATGCCTCCTAGTGAAGACCGCTTCAATAGGTATGGCTCAAACAAATTAAGTAATGAAATTCACCTTCTTTAAGACGCTAAGTATGGTGGTGAGAAAGTGATGAGAATCACTTTTCTTACAAATGTGCTGAATATGTGTATACAATCATCCCATCTAATAATCTTTAATTAAATCTGTAACTTTAATCAATTATCATTCTAGAAGTTAGGAGACAAAACCCTTTTAATAGGATCCTGCACAGTAAAGACTTAGAATTTATTATTAGTATTTTAAATTTCATGGATTTCTGGATTTTACTCATTAGAATAGAAGCATGAGCATAAGCATGAGCATAAACTTGAAGCATCATTTCAGCAGTGATGCATGAGTATCAATGATAAAGTATGGGTTACAGAATGTTGCATACACAGACTGGAGAATTTTAGGGTGCATCTGCGTCACCGTACTATCTTCCCAACTGGGTGTATGTATACATTGGACAATACTACTTATAGCATTTCAGTGATGATTCTGTGACATATCTGTGGCATACCATATTATGGCATACTTGAGTGCATTATTCCAGTGACATACAGCACTGCATTTGACAATCTTTTCACATAGCTTTCTGAGCATTTGATAGTTTCCTTTACTTTCAATATGTAGTTTTGATGCAATTTTACTTTGCTTAGTCTTTACAGTTTCAGTTACTTAGTGTTTCTCTCAGCTTTTCTTCAGTTCTCTTTACTTTGATGTTTACTGCATTTACTTTAGTATTGCATAGTTAGTTGCGATGTGTTAGACTTCTTGTCTAACAAGGGGTACTTTTGGGATCTGGCAATTTGCTAGATCCCGAGCAGCTTGTGGAGACTGGACACAAGGACTCGCAGGAGATCCAGGATGAGTACGTGGAGCCCTAGAGGATCTGTCTGCTTCCCTTTTTACTTTTTGCCTTATTCCAGTAGACTTTACTTTTCATATGTTAAATTAGTTTATAATAACTCTGGATATACTTTTCTTTTCTTATCTGAGATGAATGTTTACATACTACTCTGTGATGAATGTATTCTGGATGATATGCTTTTAGCTTCCGCACTTGTTATACTACTATACTTAGTATTGTGATGAGATCAGTATACTAGAAATGCTGATATATTAATAACGGATATTGGATCCTTACTTGTTTCCTTAAAATCCAATATATGTATTAGCCTAATACTTAAGATAACTATTCTACTCTGATCTTAAGTATTGGCTCTCGATCCTACTCTTAGGTTTGAGTCATCAGCCTTCAGTATGGCTTAGTCTCTTAGATTAGCCTATTCAGGAAGATGGGTTCTGCTTGTATACCCGCCCTCCTGAGTAGCGCACCGCTCCGACGCTGAATATGTATATATTACTTATCCTTTTGTGCACAGCGACGGGGCGGGGTGCTACAAAGATACTCTACCTTTATAAGAAGGGTGGGTGTGAACCCTTAGATCATTAGATGATTAGTACCTTAGATTTAGGATTGAACCCCAAATTGGAAATTAAGCCCAGAATCCTTAATCTTGATTGTCATAATTAGGATTGGGTTTGAGTTACATATTTATTTACTTAACCTTTATAGTCATCACTTCTGATTATGAAATTAAAAATTTTAAGTTATAATGTTAATTTTAAGGTCGCAAATCTGTAATTTAACAGGATAGTTAGATATTGGAGATCTTAAGCTTGTCCAACTCAGAATAGATAGAACGAATTAAATTAGACAATAATAAATATCACATATGTTTAGTTGAGTCTCTTGCTTACTTTGACTATTATTTCTTTGCACACATTGTGTTTGAGCCTTTTTCCTTGAACATATTAGTTGGATATAGGATACTCAATGAGTATCCCATATTATATTTGAAATTGCATAAATATGATTTAACTTCATTCAGTTAATTTAGTTCTCAGTATAATATAGTGTCTTTTAACTTAGCTTGTCTCTTCAATTAAGTTCTTTGGATATATATTAGACTCAAACCAAGCTATGTCCTTGGCTAGGGGGATACATGTTTGATTCTATAAGTTCAACTCAGACCTAGCTCTGAAGATACCTAGGGGATACATGTTGAACTTTCTGTACAATGGCCTTATTTTGGCTTATTTTTATTATGGCAGTACTACTTTAGGCATACTTCTACTTTTCAGTTCAGTTCCAGCTTAGTGGCTTGTTATCCATATGTTTTTCTTACATTTTTACTATTTTTTGTACGCTTTTATAGTTCATTATAGTTCAGTACTTTCAGTTTAGTATTTTATTCAGTACTTGTATATATAGGATGTTAGTCTTATTTTGCGAGCGGGTGTGCGACACACACGTAGGGCATCCTCACTCGATCGGGAGAGGCGAACTTCCGATTGTCCGATCCCCCGATTGGACGGTTCGAGGGAACTGTTAGCTCCTAACGGCTAGGCTCGACTGCGCCATCACCCTCAAACGGCGGCCATTAGTTTAATTAATTAATTTATAATTCATATTTTTAAATCTACTTAATTATTTGGTGTCCAAAATTTTTTGAATATTCACTCTTAGCTAAATGAGGGGTGAGGAACGCAATGGCGAGGTCAGATTTTCGATCTGATGAGTATTTTATTTCCTCAATTTAAAGGGTATTTAAATATTATTAAAATATTCGTCAAAATTTTGACGACTTCCGATTGACATGAAAACAGCACTCCTAGCTAATTTGGGGGTAATGAGTGCAATGACGAAGCCCATTTTTCGATCCGAGGTCAATTTAGATAGGTCAATTCCAGGGTTTCTGGATTTTCTAGAAATCAGGATTTGATCCATTTGACTCCTGATTTGGACTAGGTCTTAGAGGTTGACTCTTATTGACCTAATTAGCACTTAGAATTAGTCTTAAGACTAAGATTAGTCTTAATTGACCAAAGTAACAACCTGGGTTGTTACACTACATGTCTAAAAACCTTAAAATTAAATAAAATTACAAAATGTAAATAAAGTCACAGCACCAGCTTGCACTTATACCTAAAACTATAAAGCATGTAAATAACTTACTGCAATATTGAAAACCTTAAAAAAACATAAAACTGCTAGACTATAAATTAATAATTGTAATTGTAAAATCATAATTCCAACTTATAGATTAACTATTAAAAATAGAATTATAGGCTCATAAAATATTGCATGTGACTATGTGAGCATGTCTAAAAACTCTAAAATTAAATAAAAGTACAGAATACAAACATATCCACAGTATCAGCTTACACATGCAGGTTGAACCCTAAAATATGCTGCTACCTGGGCTGTTGCTACTTTGGTTTACTGCATGTCTAAAAACTCTAAAATTAAATATTGCATGTGACTATGTGAGCATGTCTAAAAACTCTAAAATTAAATAGAAGTACATAATACAAATAGATCCACTCAACCATAGTATCAGCTTACACATGCATGTTGAAACCTAAAACATGCTGCTACCTGGGCTGTTACTGCTTAGGTTTATTTCATGTCTAAAAATCCTAAAATTAAATAAAATTACAGAATATAAATAGAGTCACATCACCAGCTTTCACTTACAGCTTGAACCATAAGACATGCAAATAACAGAATGACAACATCAACTTGCACTTGCAGATTGAACCATAAAACATGCAAAATATTAAACAATGGTAAAATAATGTTTGTCTGAAATATTAAATCGAGTTATAATACTAAATTATGATTGGTGTATGACTTTTATTATTATTATGAAATAAAATGGTATCTTAATTATGCTAACTCATTTTGTTGATACTTATTTAACCATGATCTCTAATTGAATTTATTTACTTTTTATTACTGATCTAGAGAATTGTTTACCCAATTGACTGAGTTTTTAAATATTTACTTAGTATACTTATTGAAGATTATATTCTAATACACTGAATATTATAAAGTCCTTTCTTAACTCGCTTTAATTTGTTTCCTACTTAGGCACGGTCTAAGTGTCTAAGTTATCTGATTAAAATCATTGGATTCTACTATTCATCATGTTCTGATAACTATTTTAGTTTTTAATTATGATATTGTTGATTTATCTTTAACTTTAAGATTTTTAGGAGTGAATCTGCTTTATTTTGATATTGAAGTTCTGATTGATTTCACACTTAGACTTCGTAACACCTCCAGTGTTGTTACCTATCAATTAGTGACTTACTTGACTCTAATACATGTGAGATCTTCATCAATCTTATAGATTTTTAAGACTCACCATAGCTTTTAGCTATGTTACTTTCCATAGTTCTATACTATGTGAATCTTAGACTAATAGTCTAAGATCTTCCTTAAATTTCCTTATTATGCATGTTGTACTTTACTTGTTTACAGTTTACTTAGATTACAGTGAATATTGTAAAATTACATTTAAATGCTTCACTGTTTCTTTTCCTTACTTAGCATAAGTTCATTTGAACATATATATGCTTTACTTCATTTACTTTCATATGCACATTAGTTTATTTCTAGCCTATTTAGGATGCATTTACCCTTATTCTATTTGCAGGCTAGGATGTATACTTAATTGAGTTTTTTAACTCACTTTGTTTTTCTTACTTACTTTTCCTCTCTTGTATACTTACTATATTGCACTCATGCTTATGCTTATTTTGTAACTAGTAGTGATATTCAATTAAGACATTAATATGCTTAGTCAATCTTAAATTATACTTAGACTATTTAGTATAACTAGATTTTCTATTTTCTTGGCTTTGCCCTATCATATTTAAATGCCAAAATGTGATAGATCAGGTGCATTTGGAGGATAGTGGAGCCGGACCAAGTGCTAAAAATTAACTGCTTCTGCCTATTATATACTAAAATTATATAGCTTAATATAAATCTTAAGTGAGCTTTAAATTTCTTTCTTTCCTTTAAGTTTACTGTTGATTTGTAATAAATATTGTTTACTTTACTTTTACTACACTTGTGTTGGAGCTTAGTTTATATTTAAATGCTTGAGATGAATGAATGGATGAATGTATTAAATAGATGATTCTATTGAATGGATGGATGGTTATAAATGTATAAAAATGAATATTAATTAAGTCATTAGTTGCATATCTACTTAGGATGTTAATTAGAATTAGTTGTATATTACATTACTTATAGAATTGGAAACTAGTTTCTTATTTAAGTTGAGAAGTTTTTTGATGTAGGATGGGGGGTGATGACATGTAATATAATCAAATCCACCAATTAATTAACGAAATCAACCTTGCATATTTAAGTTACTAGAAGATATGTGAGTCGCTTGTTGAGAATAAAGAGAAGTATTGTAAGCGTTCACAAGTAATGAGAGCTAGGATTAAATGAGCACACTTGTAAGGTACGAGGAAAGAAAATAAAAATAAATGAAGAAGATCTTACGGGAGCCTTATTGCCAAATATGCCGCTTACGATAAAGAAGATTAACTTCTACGAGCAGTCCTTCGCCACAGATCGAACCTTTTTTTCTTGGAAGTCCTTCTCCAAGAATTGAAAACCACACCTCAAGAAGTCCTTCTCTTAAGAATGAAACTCACATAACACAAAGAAGAAGAGAGTATTTTTTATATCACTTGCAATGCCATAATACATGTCAGGGTGGCCAATTTATAGCCATAAGATACATACCAAATGACCATAAAAACCCTTAACCAACCTCTCATGAAGGACTAAAGTGTCCTTTCCTCTAAAAGACCAAAAAAACCATATACTTACTCTCTCACGAAGGACTAAAATGTCCTTTCACACAAATGACCAAATAAACCATAAACCAACTCTCTCATGAAGGACTAAAGTGTCCTTTTACAAAAAAAACTCACATGATAATATATGGGCTAGGATGAAGGCCCATTTATGGAACAAATACAAAAGCCCATAGGACTCAAAATAGAAAAATAAAACATAGTACCATTAAACTAATTTATGATCTGGCACGTCGATGATGATTTTGTTGATGCCCTGCATCAGCACTCCCAAGCTTTGAAGGATTCACCTCTAGTGAATGAAGCTCATTATATTCTTGAAGTAGATCTGAATCAAGTTGCTGTAGTTCTTCATGCATCAACCAAGAGTCTTCTAAAGGTGAAAGGCCTTTCCATCAAACGAGATATCTTTGAACCCCACCATTAGTACTAGCAATTATTTGATCATCAAGTATTTGGGACGGATGATGAGAACGGAGGTGACTAGTCGATAGTGGCAATGGTAATACTGGTTCTATGTTTTGTGGTTCCTGTAGGTTTATAATACAAGTAGAAGCATCCAATATATCGGAAGAAGCATAATCATGGTACAATGTAAGGTCTACCACATTGAAAATTGGAGATATTCCAGCATCATTCGGAAGATCAACTTCATAAGCATTTTCATTGACTTTCCCTAATATCTTAAAAGGTCGTGCTCGCCTAACATTCAACTTTTTGAATATTCTTATTGGAAATCTCTCAGATTTCATCCTTATTAGCACCTGGTCACCATCTTGAAATTCAATAAATTTTCTTCACTTATCTGCATTAATTTAATACTTATTGTATGTAATGGTTAATTTCTGTTCAATTTCTTGGTGGAGATCGTGCATGCTTTGAGCAAATGATGATGCAAACTTACTAGCTCTATATATTATGGGAAGATCAATTAAGTCGATTGGTTTTCGTGGCTCATAACCAGTTACAATTTGAAAAGGACTTTTACCAGTAGATCTATTAATTGATCTATTATAAGCAAACTCAGCAGTGGGTAATATAAGATCCCAGCTAGCATAATGGTATGAGATTAAGCATCTAAGTAGATCTCCTAAGCTTCTATTTACCACTTCTATTTGACCACCTGTCTGTGGATGATATGCTGTCAAAAATGAAGTTTTGTGCCTAGTTTCTTCCAAAGAGTCTTCCAAAAATAACTCATAAAGCGTACATCTCGATCAGACACAATTGTTTTAGGTAAACCATGTAACTTGACTACTTCACAAAAAAATAATGTCGCAATATGAGATGCATCGGAAGTTTTATAGCATGGAATAAAGTGTACCATCTTAGAAAATCGATCAACAACTACAAGAATAGAGTCGTAGTGTCATGTTGTGCGAGGTAATCCTAGTATAAAATCCATACTTATGTCTTCCCAAGGTTTATGAGGAATACGAAGAGGAGTATAGAGTCCAGAATTATTTTGCTTTCCCTTTGCAAGTTGGCATACACGACATCGAGAAACTATACGAGCAACATCTCTCTTTAGACTAGGCCAATAAAATCGATCTTGAATCATTGCAATAGTTTTGTCACGCCCAAAATGTCCTGCAATTCCTCCTGCATGTAGCTCGTCAATGAGAAAAATATGAAGAGATGAATCAAGAATGCAAAGACGAGTGCTATAAAAAAGATATCCATCTTCAAATTGGTAATTTGAATTAATAACTCGCCCCTTTTCAGATAATGAAGAATAAATTTGACCAAAATCTTTGCATGCAGAGTAATCAGAAATCATTTTATCAAACCTAGTTACTTTTACTTTCATTGTATGTAAAAGGAGAAACATGCGACTCAAAGTATCTGCGACTTTATTCTCAATACCGGCCTTATGCTTTAAAACAAAAGTGTATTCCTGTAAATATTGAACCCATTTAGCATAACGAGCACTTAACTTTTTTTGAGAGTTTAAGTATTTAAGGGCTTCATGATCAAAGTAGAGAACAAATTCACGAGATAAAAGATAATGTCGCCAGTACCGTAGAGTTTGAACGACTACATAAAACTCACGATCATACGTGGAATATTTTTGGCGGGCATCATTTAACTTCTCACTAAAAAAGGCTATCGAATAGCCTTCTTGTTTAAGCACTCCACCTATTCCTACCCTAGAAGCATCACATGAAACTTCAAAAACTTTATCAAAGTCTGGCAACTTCAATATTGGTGGACTAGTGAGACGCTCTTTTATTTCAGTAAAAGCCTTAGTTGCTGCAGGAGTCCATTAAAAATTACCTTTTTTTAGGTATTGTGTGATAGGTGCCATGATGGTACTAAATCCACGAATAAACCTTCTATAAAATGTGGCCAACCCATGAAAACTCCTAACATCATGAATGGATCTTGGTGTAGGCCATTCTTTAATTACTTTTATCTTTTTAGGATCAGCTGAGACTCCATGGTTTGAAACAACAAATCCTAAAAATATGACAGATGAAGTCATGAAAGAGCATTTCTTCATATGAATATAAATTTTTTCTCGATAAAGTTTTCAAATGCTTTTCTTAAATGACTTAGATGTTCTTCTTGGGTCTTGCTAAATATTAAAATATCATCAAAATACACAACTAAAAAGACCCCAATATAAAGTTTAAGTATATGTGTCATGATGCGCAAAAATGTACTAGGAGCATTAGTTAAACCAAAAGGCATAACTAACCATTCATAAAGGCCATTTTGTATTTTAAAAGCAGTCTTCCATTCATCACCATCACGCATTCTAATTTGATGATATCCACTTCGAAGATCAATCTTTGAAAATATTACAGATCCAGTCATCATATCAAGCATGTCATCCAACCTTGGAATAGGAAATCGATACTTAATGGTGATCTTATTAATTGCCCTACTATCAATACACAAGCACTAAGTTCCATCTTTCTTAGGTGTAAGAAGTGCTGAAACAGCACAAGGGGACAAGCTCTCACGAATGAATTCTTTGTGTAATAAATCATCAACTTGGCACTTAAGTTCAGCATGCTCAATTGGATTCATTTAATAGTGTGGCAAGTTGGGCAAGGTAGATCCAAGTACCAAATCGATAGCATGTTGTATGCTTCTCAATGGGGGTAGTTCACTAGGAAGTTCTTCAAGACATAAGTCATGAAATTCAGTCAAGAGTTGAGTGACTTCATAGGATTAGACTGAATTTTCATTCCCTTTTAAAGATTCCATGACAATAAGAGCATAAACAATATTATTTTCACTAGAATGCTCAAACTCTTGCTTATTAATTATAGTTAAAGGTCGCTTCTCTATTGGTGAAGAAGAGTCTTGGATTCTCAATCAAAAGTTCCTTTGGCTTTGCCGGGTTTAAGATAATTTTCTTTCCACCAAACATAAAGACGTAAGTATTAGCCCGTCCAAAGTGAGTAACGTCTAAGTCATATAGCCAAGGTCTCCCTAAAAGTACATGTGCAACGTCCATAGGGAGAACATCACACCAAATGCGATCAGAATAGGCTGCTAAGTTGAGGGGAACAAGACATCTTCGGGTAATAGAGATACTAGTCTTATCTACCCATGCAACCTTATATGGTTGTGGATGAGGCTCCGGGCTTAGTTTCATTCTTACTAATGCACTAGTTGAGACCACATTCATGTAGCTACCACTATCAATTATATGTTTACAAGACTTATCTCCACTTTTAAAGTAAGTGTGAAAGCTATTTATTTGTTTCCAATCTGTAGTGGTTTGGGGGTAGTTAAGACACAACAAACTACTGTTAAATGTGGATTAATTAAAGCTTCGTCAGCAACACTAGCATCTTCACATGGATCACACTCAACATCATTATCTTGTTAATCATCTTGTACTTCTGGATCGATGGAATCTACATGAAGATTTCTATGTGGACAATTATTAGCATAATGTCCCGTCTTTCCACAAGTAAAGCATGTGATGTTTGATTTAGCATTTGAATTTCTAGATATGGGTTTTACTCTTGGATCATTTGGTACTTTAGGAACAGATGGTGGTGGTTGATTTGGCTTAAGAGGTGCACCTTGCACATTATCAAATTTGTGTTGAGAAATTAGCCTTAAGTATTGTTCTATTTGGAGGGCTCTTTGAAATACTTCTTCAAGTGTATACACCTCTCGAGTCAACATCTCTCGATGAATGTCAGGTCTTAACCCAGCTCAAAACCTAGCTATAGTTGCTCTAGAATCTTCAATAATATCACAGCGAATTAATAACTCATCAAGACGAGTCATATAATCTGCAATACTCATAGATCCTTGCCTAAGAGTTATGAGTTCATCTAAAACTTGGTCTTGAAATATTGAAGGAAGATATTTTTGCTTGAGCATCTCTTTCATTTCTTCCCAAGATCTTACAAATAATTGGCCTGATCGTTGTTGTTGTCGTTCTAGATTTACCCAGTAAGTTTTAGCATGACCAACAAGTTTCATACTAGCAAATCTAACCTGAAGATTTCCAGACATTGCCATCCAATCGAAATACTGATCCATTTCTACAAGCCAATCAGAAAAAATTTTAGGATCAAGACACCCATCAAAGGTCGGAGGGTCTACTCTAACCTTTCTTGTAATGTCTATATCTTGGTCATATTCAATGCGCCTTGTGGTGGCGTAAAGTTGATTATAACCTCGATAAGGTTCTTCAAATTGTAGATGATTTTGGTTTTGTTTAAAACCTCCTAGTCGATCCAAAGGTGCATTGGCTCTACGAAGAGTTTGAAATGGAACATCTTCTGCCTCAGGATATTCAAATAAATTATTCTGTGGAAACGTCCTATTTCTTTGTATTCTAAACGTAAGTGGAGAAGAATTTGTGTGCGGATCATAAGGTGTATTTCGCTCGCTATTTTTTGGTGGGGCATCTGGTGTCGGGTTAGGTTTCTGAATTGTGTTGTTGCTATTTTTATTTTCTAGGGCCTCTAATCTTCCTCTGAACTCTCTACAACATTGTTGATAAAGAAAAGTTAAATCATTGAGCTGCTCTAGTAGATTAAGATTAATATTCTCACATCTATGATAGAGCATTTGATTTTGATATGGGTGACCACTACGAGTAGTCATAGCTATCTGAGTAGATGATGAAATAATCAGCTACGAAATTGTAAATCTCTTATCGATTACCCAAAAACTAGATTTATAATGATAAATATAAAAATTTCTTTTTTTTTTTTTAATAATTTTAACGAGGCAGATGTGAATAAATTAAAGTAAGAAAAAAAAGAAATTTTTTTTTTGTTATTATTATTATCTTTTTTTTGTTTCTTTATTATTATTATTATTATTATTATTATTATTTTGTGGCTAAGGATGATATAAATTATAATCATACTAAATTTTAATTAAACTAAAGAACCTTTAATATTTATTAAAATAAAAATTATTATAAATTAATAGAGAAATGTAGGACTATATATGAGGATAAATTCTCTGATACCAATCTGATATATGATGGGGGTGATGACATGTAATATAATCAAATCCACCAATTAATTAATGAAATTAGCTTTGCATATTTAAGTTACTAGAAGATATAAGAGTCGCTTGTTGAGAATAAAGAGAAGTGTTGTAAGCGTTCACAAGTAATGAGAGTTAGGATTAAACAAGCACACTTGTAAGGTACGAGGAAAGAAAATAAAAATAAATGAAGAAGATCTTACGGGAGCCTTATTACTAAATATGCCGCTTACGATAAAGAAGATTAACTTCTACGAGTAGTCCTTCGCCGCAGATCGAACTTTCTTTTTTTGGAAGTCCTTCTCCAAGAATTGCAAACCACACCTCAAGAAGTCCTTCTCTTAAGAATGAAGCTCACATAACACAAAGAAGAAGAGAGTATTTTTTATATCACTTGCAATGCCATAATACATGTGAGGGTGGCCAATTTATAGCCATAAGATACATATCAAATGACCATAAAAACTCTTAACCAACCTCTCATGAAGGACTAGAGTGTCCTTTCCTCTAAAAGACCAAAAAAACCATATACTTACTCTCTCATGAAGGACTAAAATATCCTTTCACACAAATGACCAAATAAACTATAAACCAACTCTCTCATGAAGGACTAAAGTGTTATTTTACAAAAAAAAAAACTCACATGATAATATATTGGCTAGGATGAAGGCCCATTTATGGAACAAATACAAAAGCCCATAGGACTCGAAATAGAAAAATAAAATATAGTACCATTAAAGTAATTTATGATCTGGCACGTCGATGATAATTTCGTTGATGCCCTACATCATTTTTCTTTATATACATGTGAGTATTAAATGTTATGATGAATTATACCTTAGGATAGATAATTATTACATATGTGATTTTCTCCCTTTGAACTTTTAGAATTATAAATGAGCAATCCTATGTAATGGATTGAACTCTATTTTAGAACTGGAAATAAGAAATCCCATATAATAGATTGACTTTACTTTAGAATTAGAAATGAGCAATCCTATGTAATGGATTGAACTCTATACTAGAATTGGACTAAACAATCCTATATCATAGATTGATTACATGTTAGTTTAGGTTGTCTTTCTTTCAAATTATAACTTCTATTGGAATGGAAGTCTTGTATGTCTACTTTGCAGGCATTTCCTTAGCCATTTACAAAGAAAACTCTACTGAAATTTTTAAGAATTTTAGGACTTAGAATAATTTGGCAAAAATATAGACTTATAACTCACATGTCAATTATTCATTAAATATCTAGAATTTAATATCTAAGATTGTAAGTATTCATTTCAATTGTTTTAAATTACATTCTCATGTCTTCTTACATATATCACATGCTTAATTATATTTCATCCTCACATATAAATTCATGTATTGCATCTTCATATACAAACTACTTAATACCATTCATAATTTCCCTTCCATCTTAACTTAAGACCCTCTTTTAAATCCTTGGCCAAACACAATATCTAATAATTTGGATTAGTTTTCTTCAAATTTAGTATTAGGTTTTATGGTGACGTATCAATGTTGAGTTAAGTGATTCTTAGTATTGGGGTCGTCACAGTTGGTATCAGAGTCAAGTTGAGAACTTTAAGTTAATACAAACACATCCATTCATCCAAAGCAAACAACACAGTATAGTAAAAATAAATAAATAACATCTTAGGATAGTAAATGCATTTTTAATTAAATAAATGATCTAAATTTCTAACTCAAACTTTAATTAAACTTTTATATGGCAGATCCTTGTATGAACTAAGACTTTATACCAAATTGTTCTTCCAATATTGGGAGTATGATCATTGGTATGGGTTAATATTTGGTAGAGTTTACTTGGGAGTATCTGCTACTAGAGGCAACATTTTAAATAAAATTCTAAGGTTTTGTGTATTTAGAGGCGATCATTTTCCTCAACTAGCTAGGGAATGGCTCACTCGTGTTACTACAGTGTTTGAAGCTATAGAATGCCCTGATCACTTGCACCTTAAAATTTTAGTTGAATGTTTTAGTGACTACGCCATGAACTGGTGGTGTCACGCTTATTTTGTTCTCATTCGTGGTTGTAGGCATCTTCATCGTGCCCCCACTTATGAGACTTTAAAAACATATTTTATGCAAAATTTTGTAACTAGTAGTACTAGTCTTCCTTTTGCTCTATCTTCTTTCCTTTTAGTAGCTTTGTAAATAGCTTCTTCTTACTTATGTCTCTTTCTTTTCCTCCAAAGATTGTATCTCTTAAAAGCTTTAAATTTTAATGAGAATTTCCCTTTCTTACCTTCTTCAGTTTCTGAATGATATTTTCTTTTTCCTTTCTTTAGAATGGATCCAAATCCTATTATTCCTACTAAACCAATAGTGGAAGAACCTACTTCCACTATAACTTCTCAAACTGAGCAAATGCAGAATTTATTGGACATGATGAAATTTTTGGTTGAAGCACAAACACGTACAGCAGAAAGAATGGCTTCATCCTGCAACCTCTCCCAACCTTCTCCAATTCCATCCCAAATCTACCCAACTCCTCCTCTAGCTTCTTCTCCTATTATTCTTGAACTTCCCTTTGCTCCATAGCCATCTTCAAGCCCTATTGTAGATGCCTACCTTCTTACCTTTCTTCATCTGAACCCTCCAACCTTCAATGGTTCAGTTTCCCATTTCGGAGCCATAGATTGGCTGAAGGCAATTTAGAAGACACTAGCCAGTAATAAGTGTCTGGAGAGTGAATGCCTTTGCCTTTTAACCTACCTATTCCACGGAGAAGCTGAGTATTGGTAGGATAGTGAGTTTAAGACTCGCTTCTCCGAAGTGCAGATAGAAGACATCCCTTGGGATGAATTCGAACAAGTGTTTCGTGAGGAATTCATTCCTCCTTCTACCCAAACTATAATAGAAAATGATTTCATGCAGCCTACCCAGGGAAATCGTTCAGTGCACAACTATGAGATGGAGTTCCATAAACCCTCTTGCTTTGCTCCAAATCTAGTCCATACTAAAGTGGCTAGGTGCTAGATTTCTGTCTGGTCTTAGAGATTCTATCAAAATTCATTTGATGTCTCAACATCATGATAATTTTCCTAATCTCTTAGAAGGTGCTCATATGGTAGAGTACCATCAATCTCAAATGGATTTGAGGAAGCGCTCCCATCCTCAACCTTCCAGCTCAGAACCCTTTAAGAGAAATCGTTCTCATGGTCCAAAGGCCTACCAGCTTACTTCTGGCCAAAACCCAAATCAAAATCCTAGCCATAACCCTAGGCAAGGCCAGCAAGGAAGACCTGGAACAATATGTAACAGATCCCATCCATATGGGAAGTGCTACCACTCAGGTGGTAGGTGTTACATATGCGGCAGAACCAATCATAGACATTGGGATAGTCATGCTAACTAGACTGTGGACAAGGTGAAGATCAACCATCAAGGTTCTGTTCAGAATCCAATTCCTTTAAATTCTCAAGTGCATGTGCTTGCTTTAATGCCTCCTCCTACTAGTGGAAGTGGTCAGCACCAAAAGGGAGTACCTCCATCTTCCTCCAAGCAAGGACGCTACAGTAGGAAAGATAAGGGCAAGTCCGTTGCTCAACCACCTGTTGTACCAACGGTATACACTCTGTCTTCGTCAGCTACTCCTGATGATAATAGCATTGTTACTGGTATGTTCTAAATTTAATTTCCTATTTTTCTTTTTTTCATTTTCTTCTGCAATTTTAATTTCAACATCTTCCTACTTAAATTTTCATTAGTGTAATTAGAGTTTATTTTCCATGCTATAGGAACTCTAATTATTAAAAACTAGTTCTGTGGCACTCTCTTTGACACTGGTGCTAGTCACTCTTTCATGTCAGTGAGTTGTGCCTCTTCCATAAATCTTCAACATTTTAACCTAGGCAATCCTTTAATAATTCAAATGTCATCTGGTGCTGAGATGTGCGCTAATGAGTTCTGTTTGGTGGACATCCTAATCAATAATTAATTCTTCCAATCCAAACTTATTGTTATGTCCATTATGAATTTTGACATAATTTTAGGAATGGATTGGTTAAGTAAGTTTAATGCTGTAATAGATTGCTTCCGTAAGCGAGTTTCACTTAAGGTTGGAAAGAAACCTGAAGTATTTGTAAGAAAACTTGGCTTAACTGCATCATTAATCAATGCAATTGAAGCCAAGCGCCTCATTAGTAAAGGTTGCTATGCAATCCTAGTAACTTTAATCAGTGAAGAAAAGCAAATAAGTAGTCCAGAAGAAACTATCATCTTTAGAGAGTTCTTGGATGTGTTCCCTGAAGACTTGCCTGGACTACCTCCTCTGCATGAGGTAGGGTTTACTATTAAACTTGTCCTTGGAACTCAACCTAAGTCTAAGGATCCTTATATAATGGCTCCAAAAGAACTACAAGAGCTTAGAGTTGTTAGAGAAAGGATTTATTTGCCCTAGCATGTCACCTTGGGTAGCTCCTATCTTATTTGTCAAGAAGAAGGATGGTTCAATGTGGATGTGTATAGACTACCGTGAGTTTAAGAAAGTGACTGTGAAGAATAAGTATCCTCTCCCTAGGTCAATGATTTGTTTGATCAACTTGCTGGAGCGAAAATCTTCTCCAAGATTGACTTAAGATCAGGTTACTACTAGATTAGAGTCAAGGATGAAGATGTTTCCAAGACTGCATTCAGGACCCGATATGGGTATTTTAAGTTTCTAGTCATGTCTTTTGGACTGACAAATGCACCTTCCATCTTCATGGACCTAATGTAGCGTATTCTTAAGCCGTATCTTGATGAGTTTGTCATCATTTTCATTGACGACATCCTAACCTACTCGAAGTCAGCTGCTGAGCATGAAGAGCATCTGTGTATCGTCCTAGAATTATTAAGAGAGAATAAACTTTTCACTAAGTTTTCTAAGTCCGAGTTTTGGCTCCAGTCCATGACATTTTTGGGCCACGTGATTGATGCCAAAGGCATTAGAGTAGATCAAAAGAAGATCCAAGCTGTTCAACAATGGGTTCAACCCAAATCTATAACAGAGATCTGCAGTTTCTTAGGACTTGCTGGTTATTACAGAAGGTTCATTCATGGATTCTCTCTAATTGCTTCGTCGTTAACTCAGTTAACTAGAAAAGAAATTCCGTTCATCTGGAGCATAACCTGTGAAGAATCATTTCAGAAGTTGAAACAGTTATTGACTTCTGCTCTTATTCTAGTACTACCTCAAGAGGGTAAGGATTTTCAGGTTTATACTGATGCCTCTAAGGTATGACTTTATTGTGTTCTTATGCAAGATCGCCGTGTAATAGCCTATGCCTCTAGATAGCTTAAGCATAATGAGAAGAATTATCATGTGCACGATCTTGAACTTGTAGGGGTAGTTTTTGCTCTTAAGATCTAGAGATACTATCTGTATGGAGTTAAGTGTGAGATGTTTACTGATTACCAAAGTTTAAAGTACATCTTCACCCAGAAGGAACTTAACTGCCATCAGCATAAGTGGCTGGAGTTACTTTGCAACTGTGATATGGAAATTCAATACCATCCTAGTAAAGATAATATCATAGTTGATGCCCTGAGTCATAAAGCGACTCTATCTTCCCTTTATTGCAATGAATCTTTAATCGAAGATTTTGTCAGATTAAATCTTGAGCCTATTAGTTCAGCTAATTTAGGCACTGTACTATTTGCTATTCAGTCAGATAATTCCCTAAGATCTAAGATTGTCGAAGCTTAGAAGGAAGATTCGAGTTAGTCTGTGTTGATTTCTGAAATCGTTAGTGGCAAGAGATCTGACTTACATCTTGATGATAAAGGTGTGGTATTTTAGAAGTCCAAATTATGGATTCCAAAAGCTTACATTTACAGATATTGTCTGAAGCTCATAATTTTGGCTATGCAGTGCACTCTGGTAGTTGTAAGATGTATCAAGATCTTAAGCAATCGTTTTGGTGGTCCGGCATGAAGCAGGATATAGCCATTTTTATTTCTAAGTGCCATCCCTGTTCCTTGGTTAAGGCCGAACACCAGAAGCCTAGTGGACTTCTTAAACCCTTAGACATTCCTGAATGGAAGTGGTCCGATATCTCCATTGACTTCATTATAGGTTTTCCTAAGAGTAGGTCTGGTTCTGATTCTATTTGGGTGATAGTCGATAGACTCACTAAGTCAGCACATTTTTTAGCTATTTGTTAGACATATCCAATTGAGAAGTTAGCTAAGCTTTATCTTAAGGAGATCGTTCATTTGCATGGTACACTGAACTGTATAGTTTCTAACAGAAATAGTAGATTCACTTCCATATTTTGGTCAGTTGTTCAGCAAGACTTGGGGATAATTTTAGCATTGAATACCGCTTTCCACCCCCAGACAGATGGTCAGACTGAGCATGTTAATCAGATATTGGAAGATCTCTTGCGTCTTTGTGTACTAAACTTCGGTGGATCATGGGAAGATCATTTAATGTTAATTGAGTTTGCCTATAATAACAGTTATCAGTCTAGTATTGGTATGGCTCCTTACGAAGCTCTTTATGGAAGGAGGTGTACAACTCCAGTTGCTTGGACTGAAGTAGGAGACTCTCAACTTTATGGTTCCGAGTTAGTAGAAGAAACCACTAAGAAAGTTCAACTGATCAAGCGCAATATGACTACAGCTCAGGATAGACAGAAGAAATATCATGATGCTCATCATTATCAGTTAGAGTTCTAAGTAGGCGATAGAGCTTATCTTAAAGTTAGTCTGATGCATCGTGTGTAGAGATTTTGTGTTTCTGCAAAGCTAAGTCCAAGGTATTTAGGACCCTTTGAAGTGATTGAGAGAATTGGGACATCTGCATACAGATTAGAGTTGCCAGAAGACTTCTCAGCTGTATATAATGTAATTCATGTTTCATCACTAAGAAGGTGTTTGCTAGATCCAAATCAGTAAGTTCAGATACCTGTAATGGAACTGCAACCTAATCTGACTTTCGTGGTTAAACATGTTGCGATTCTGGGGCAAGATCTTAAGTAGTTAAGGAACCGCATCATTCTTCTGATCAAAGTCCACTGCAGAATCATCTAGTGGGTGAAGCCACATGGGAGAAAGAAGATGAAATGCTAAAGAAGTTCCCAGAACTCTTTTCTTAATCAGGTAGATTTAGTTCTTTTAATTTCGTTATTGTTTCTTTAGACTTCTTTTGTATTTTCAATTTCTTTGCTTTTATTGGTTGTGCCGTGGGCAACACTCTTTATAAGAAGGGGAGTCTGTACCAACCCTAGTATTGTTACCCATCAATTAGTGACGTAATTGACTCTAATCCTTTTTCATTAGTCTTATAATAGTATTAGGAGCCTCAATTTCAAATTTCATGTGATTTGGAGATCGTTTGAATATTTCCAATATTTCTTAGTTTTTTGATAATTTTGAGAATGCCTAATTTATTTAAACCTCAGAATAAAAAATAGAGTCTGCCATTGGACTCACCACACCCAAATTAGCTAAGGGTGGTATTTTGGAAGTGTTTGAAAGTCGTCAAATATTCCCCGAATATTTTAATAGTATTTTAAATACCTAGAAAATTAAAATAATTAAATTGACCTCCGATCAAAAATCTGTTTGCATTTTTGAGTTCCCTCACCTCAATTAGGTAAGGGTGAATTTTTGGGATTTTTTGGAGTGCGTTTGATTAATTAATTTTGAGTATTGAAATGTGTATAATTAATTAAATATTTAAAGTAACAAAACTAATCAATATAAATAATAATATTTATTCCTTTGGTTTGATTAATTGAACCACGAAGATCCGCTGCAGGCTCCCGGTGCTGGGTTCATCCATTTGACGCGATCCAGGCCGTTGCGCAATTTGGATACCTAATCAAACGGCCCAGGATCAAATCGTGAAGCAGCTTGTGTTTAGCCATTGGATCGTCGGCTAGAATGGACGGTCCAGATCCATTCACTGCACGTCTTCCTGTCCTTGGCCAGTCGTGGCCTGCCTCTGCGTACGACCATCCTTTCTCTCAGCGCCTTTAGGCTATCCTAATTTTGGCTCATTTCATTTCCTTTCTTTTCTTCCTTCACTAGCTGTCAACGCCATCCTAAGCTCCTGTCGAAGAAGTCGAGCTGCCTCCTTCCTGCCGAATCCTAAGCTGCATTTTTTTTAAGCATAAGTACCTCCTTTAACATCCTAATATCTTCCTTTGCTGCATTACTGTTTGATCTTATCTTAGATGTCATGATTAGAGATTAAAAATTTATATATTATAATTAAATCAAATATGAATGAGTTTGAATCAACTTCCCCTGTATAGCTGATTAATGCTCCTCTTCCTTGTAAATCTGTATCCATAGAGTGTTTGAGGCATAGGGGTTTTTGGTCCATGATTAGCTTCAGATTGATGGGTAGTACGCCTCGAGAGGACACCTAATAGCAAATCTAGAACTAACCCTAATTTTGTGAAGGTTCGAATCCCATCGGCTGAAGGAGAAGCACATTGTGCGGTTTAATTAAACCGTTACACTATGCAGTTCGCACATATAGACCGCGCGTGAACCGAGCATTCCAACCGGTTCACTCCGTCTTCGGTGCAAGGGCACGTGTCGACCTACCGCAAGCTCCGCCGTCGTATGTGGGGCCCGCATCTAGCGAATTGTCGGCGCCGTTATCCTTTTCTGCGCCATCTTGAAGACCACAACATTTTTTTTTTCTGCATCCTAAATTTTGTGCCTACAGAAAATAAATTCGATCAATAATGATTTCATTATATTAATTAAATACCATTCTTATTCATTAATAATTCTAAAAATATATACCCAAATTATACGAACTTATACATCATTTTGATCACAAAAATGAGTAGGTCAATAATATGCAATTTAATTTCTATTTTGATAAATATTTTAATTAGTCAATATTTAGAATTAATTAATTAATTACAAAATTAAATTATCATTTCATGTGACCTAATTTGATCATTCAATATCCAAATTAAATGATCAAATAGTCTATTTCACTCACAAAAAAGTGAAAAACAATAATATGAAATCAAATTTAATATTTGAATACTAATTTTCTTAATCATTTTTTAATCCTAATTAGGAGTCATTAAAATCCTAATTTTCTTGTCCAAAATTGACATACTTAGTGTCATTTTTCTCCTTATGATATAAGGATTTTATTTATATATAGATCATTTCTATTAGACAGCAATTTATGATTTTAGGTTTTTGACTCTTACTTAGTGTTATTGTGATAATTCTAATTTTTTAGGTAGCATGTTCCAGGTATTATAAAATCCTAGGATATCTAACATGTCACATTTATTATCTCATTTATTAAATTAGATTGCATTTAATATGAGCTTAGTTCTCAACTTTCTAATTATGTGAATTAATTGTCAAGTGCTTAATTCACCTTTCAACCATAAGGTAGAAACCATATGATTGATTTGTAAATTGAATTATAGTTGATCCCTAAATCTATTTAGTTACACCCATTAAGTGTAGATAGATTCAATGTCTTTGCAATGGTAGATTAGTGAATTAACTAGATCTAGTTTAGTGACTAGATTAGAACTTAGTTCATTCACCCAAACCCTTAAAGCCTCCTCTTGAATATTTTAAGAGCTAGTATTAAAAATGTAACAACACTAAGTTGTTACCCTATTAAAATATAGCTTAAATTACTCCCTAACTTTAATACCATTGCTTATATAACACCAAATTGAGCCTATCCTAAAAATTTGAAGTCCATTGGACTTCTCTAAGTTCAAAATAATATTTTAATCAGTTTAGATGCCCTAGATTAGACCTAAAATATTTTGATCTCAGAATTAAAATCTAATTGCATTTTTGAATTTTTCACCCCCAAATTAGCTAGGGGTGAAAGTTTGGTGCACTTTGGACATCATTTAGGGCATAATTCACATTTAATTAAAATGGATTAATTGCATATCAGGGTTTCCAACAATCTGATTTTGCAAATTTACCATAAACTCGTTAAAATGGTCAGGATCCGCTATGCAGACCACGGGCGATCACTGCGGAGTCCGGGTCGCGCGACAGTGGAGCCCGCAAATCTAGCCATCATACTTAAAGAATCAACGGCTAGGATTAGATCCCGCAGAACCGCGGATCAGCCATTGGATCTGCCCGACAAATCCTATGGCCCGGATCGCTTTCGCGATCGGCTGTTAGGATCCGAGCGATCCGAGCCGTTCTGCCATCTGATCGATCGATCAGACGACATCCGAAGGTCCCGCCACTGTGGACCTTCATCTTCCTCTCGCTCGCACACCCAACAGAGAAAATCCTCGTACTGCCAGCTGCCGAGCCTGTCCTCCACTTCCACAGCCACCTCAGCAGATCGTTGCGACCTTGCCCTTCTTTGCAAGGACCCCCCGATCGGGCCTCGTGACCCGACCGAGCTCGAATTGGAATTTCGAGAGCTCGGCCATGGCCCGCGATCTCTCGAGCCTCCCCAGCCCAATTCAACCCTCTGGAACCTTTCCCCCGCACTCACCTGAGGCTATAAATAGCCGCAGCACTTCTCCATTTCATCCTTGCTGATCAATCGAACTCGCTGACCCTCTTCCGCCATTGCCATCTGTCCGAGCTTGCGTAGGCGATCCCAAGAGCTCTCGAACCACTAATAGTAGGCTCTCCCAGTGTTCAGGATCTTTTGCAACATCTGGAAGCTCAGCTAAGGCCAGCCGAACCCTCAGTCGATCGTCCCGAGCTCCCCCTTCAAACCAGGTACCCCTCTTGCTGGTTTCGAGCCAATGAGGCTCGGACCTCCCTTCCTTTGACACGCATAGATGCGTATTGTAGTTTTGAACTCACAGCTATCGTGATTGAGTCCTAAGCTAACCCCGATCGGTCGAATCGATCGATCAGGCTAATTCCCTTAAGGAACGCCTTGGGTGAGTAAGGTCCCGACGTTCCAGCCCACTTCAGGCCCTCATACCAGGGGGCTTCAATCCGTCTCACCTCCCTGAAGGTGTAGGGATCGAGCCCTGGGTATGGGATGGCCTCTATGGGGAGAATTATCTCCTCATAGTAGCTCCATTAAGGCAGCCCTCGGGTGAGTAAGGTCCGGTCGATCCGGACGATCTCACAGAGGGCTTCAAGTGTCTATCGGTGTGTATCGACTATGGGATCGATTCTCGATTGACCCGAGGCCAAGGCGTGAGCTCTAGATGAAGAATTTTACCGTCTAGGGTTTCCCGGATCAGCTTCTATCGAGAGGAGTCGGGGTGGGGACGAAGACCCCGTGCGGGTCGGGTCAGCCCGTGACCCACACGGTGCGATAGGCCTAGGTCTTCGGGCCCCGGTCGACCCGCGCTGTTCGACTAATGGGCCAAGCCCGTTTTAAATAAATCCGATTAATTGAATTTATTTTCCTTAAGGAAAATAATCCAATTAATCAAATCATAGGAAAATTTAATTAGAAAAATACATAATGTATTAATTGAATAACTTTCAATCCACTGGTCCAAACTCTATGATAGCATATATGAAATTGATCAAAAAATCTTTAGGAATAAGAATATAAAATAATATTAAACATCTAAGAGCTTAATTTTTTGTTTTAACATAATAATTGCAAATCTTGATTAGGGTTGATTGGCAATTATACTTAACCAAATTGCATGTTTAGGATGACATTAGCCTCCTCATAAAGACTAGAATAAATGTGCTAAGTGATTTATTTTTCTAATCTCTATATTTCAATTTATATCCTAATCTTGTTAAACCATGATTAGTGAAAATTAGGGTTTGTAGATATTGAATCTTAGCAAACTTAATCTCTAATTAATTATATGATTAAATAGAACTTATGTGCTAATTTGTATAAAATTATGATGGCTAGATTTATAATTAGCTGCTAATCCTTTTGGATTGATTTAGGGCTTGATTAGCATTAATTACTTTATATTTTTCTAAAATTTTCTATTAATATGATTTATAGCTGTAAAATAGATATATTAAAATCATGTATATAAATTTAGGATGTATAAATTGAATAAATCTAAAATTGGGAACTTAAAGCTCTTAATTAACCTTAAGAAGTCTTAAGACTTTGATCAAGCTATTAAGACTTGATTTAGGTCTAAGATTGCCACCAATAATATATCTCAAATTCACTGGGTTGTCATTGATTTATAAATAAACATTTTGATCTTAATTAAGCATGAGTAAGGGGTTAAACCCTAACCTATTTGATTAAGATCAAAATTCTTAAATCCTTAATTAAATTAACTTGATTAAAAGATAATGGAATTGACATTATTCCAATAATGCAACTGATTTAGTATTGATCTTAAACATTTGAATTAAACATGTTAAGGTATTGATGAATCTATGTGTTTGATTAATCTGAATCTAAACTTTAAATTCTTAATTTTCTTCTAAATAAGACTACTAGTATAAAGAGATAATATAACTAAACTGATTTAATAATTGATCTGACTATAATTATATTCTTGATTTAAACCCTATAATCTTAAAATAAGGTATGATCAGATGACCTAATCATCTGATCTGATCACTCTAAACCTAACTATTAAAAAGAACCTAAAATATTAGCTTTAGAATTAAGGGAGTGAGATCTTAAGTATCTCAGTATAAGATTGTCTCTAAAATATCTTAAAGACCTAATTTAAATATACATTGAGGTAGAAAAATTTTGTTTAACTCATTGAGGTAGAAGCTTAGATGATCCCTTAACCTTAGAAGTTGATCTTAACCCCTCAAAGTATGAATCACTTAAGATATTAGAATGACACTTTTCCTTGTAGTAGAATCCATATTTAGTGATCCTTCATCACCCTCTTCTTGGAGCCTTGTATAGGACTTACCTATTTAGCATAGGAATTTATAGTCTTGATAAATCTTTGTTGATTAAATAGAACTGTTTGAACCCAGGTTATTGGTTGGTGTAGTATGGTATACCCATAGTACTAGTTTTCTTTAGTAGTGTTCAGGATTGGCTGATTCACTCCAATATGGACTTATGAGCAGGTGCTATCCTAAGGGATTAGACGGATACAGTCCTGTTATAGTAAATCTCCCAAGATTAAGAGTGTATTAAACAGGTACTCATTTCTTAGTTTGATTGAAATATAAATCGCCAACGGGTGATACCTCCTAGCGAAGACCACTTCAATAGGTGTGGCTTAAACAAACTAAGTAATTAGAGTCACCTTCTTTAAGACACTAAGTGTGATTATGAGTAGGGCATCTTAATAACTTAGCTTGAGATAGAAATCGCCAACGGGCGATGCCTCCTATCGAAGACCGCTTCATTAGGGTGGCTTAATCAAACTAAGTGATAAGAATCACCTTTCTTGCAAACGTGCTAAATATGTGTATACAATCATCCCGTCTAATGATCTTTAAGTAAATCTTCAACCTTAAAAAATTTTTGTTCTAGAAGCTAGGAGTCAGAATCCTTTTAGCAGGATTCTGTACAATGGAGACCTTAAATTCATTATCTGTATTTAAAGCTTTATGGATTTCCAGCTTTTTACTCATATAAAATAGAAACATGGGAATGAACATGAGCATGCGTTTGAGGGATTATTTCAGTAGTGATGCATGAGTATCAGTGATAAATTATGGGTTACAAAATGTTGCATACATTGACTGGGGAATTTTAGTATACATCGGCATCACCGTACTATCTTCCAAACTGGGTGTATGTATACATTAGACTGTATGACTCATAGCCTTTCAATGATAGTTTTGTTACATACCGTGGCATACTGTGTTGTGGCATATTTGGGTGCATCATTTCAATGATATATAGTACAGCCTTGGACATTTCTCACATTAATTTCTGAGCATTTGATATTTTTGTTTACTTTCAATATTCAGTTTTGATGCAGTTTTACTTTGCTTAGTCTTAATAGTTTCAGTTACATAGTGCATTTACTATTATTTTCTACAATTGTGTTTACTTTACTGTTTATTACATTTATTTTAGAACTGCAAAGTTAGTTGCGATGTGTTAGACTTCTTGTCTAACACGGGGTACTTTTAGGATCCAGCAATTTGCTGGATCCTGAGCAACTTATAGAGACAGGGCAGGAGGACTTATAGGAGATCCAGGAGGAGTACGTGAAGCCTTAATGGATCAATCTTTCACCTTTTACTTACTACTTTATTTTCAGTATTTCAGATAGACTTTACTTTTCATCTTTTAAATCAGTTTATAATAATTCTAGATGTATTTTACTTTTCTTTTCTGAGATAAATGTTTACTGCTGCTCTATAATGAATGTACTCTAAATGTTTTGCTTTAGCTTTCGTACTCTGTTATACTATTATACTTAGTATGTGATGTGATCAGCATATTGAAAATGCTAATATATTGATAATATATATTACATTCATATTTACCTCTTTAAATCCATGTATGTAGTCTAATACTTAAGATAAGTATTCTACCCTTATCTTAAGTATTGACTATCGATCCTACTATTAGGTTCGAGTTAGCAACCTTCAGTGTGGCTCAGTCTTTTAGCCTATTCGGGGAGATGTTCGTTTCTCCGAGTAACACACTGCTCTGTCGCTGATCTATTGATTATACTTGTCTTTTGCGCACGATGACGGGGTGGGGCGCTACAAGAAATCCTAAGTCACTTAGGGTAATTTAGGAATCCTATTGAGTTCCTTTAACATCAACTATTAGAATACTTAGAACTTGTAGTTCTTAAGTCCTATCAATTAATTACCTTAAACCTTTCACTTTATTATAACTTAGCTAGATTAACACTTGATTGGTTAGATCCTTCAAACTATAACCTAGCTAGTGAACTTTAGTGAATCTACCTTAACTCTAATTTCTTGAGTTAAAATTTTCTTTATCTTAATCTCTTTCTACTAGATACTTAAACCTTGATTTAATTATTACAATTAAATCTTATAGTTTAGGATGTGATTAAGACCTTATTTCTAATAATATCAATTATACTTATAAATTATTTTGTCATATCATACTAATTGAGTTGAAATTACTATTTTCAAAATCCCAATTACTACTATAATTATAATTAACTTGAGATCAATATCTCAAAGTTAATTAGGAGCTCAATTAGCTCTAATCATTAAGTAGATCATTAAAAATTAAATAACTTTGGATATCACTTAGTTGCAATTATTGAATTTCCCTTGAATTCTTGCTTAGCTTTGAGCCCTATTCACTTGAATCATTCAGATAATATATTGTGCATGAATAAAACTTTCACATTAAAATTACTAGGGGTTTATATGGTGGATCAATCTAGGGCAGGCTGAAAAAGGAGTAATAAGGAGACCTCATATTCTCAGATGGTGAATGTGAGTATTTTAGGATTTGACCTCACTTTTTTTTTATTGTTAAACAGATGTGTTTAACTCCTCTCTTCATTCTGAATATGCCCACAGAATAAGTATAGATTAAAATAACTTCAATTAATAAACATGTGAGATCTTCTTTAATCTTATAGATTGTTAAGACTCACCATAACTTTTAGCTATGTTACTTTTCATAGTTCTAGACTATGTGAAACTTAGACTAATAGTCTAAGATCTTCCTTAAATTTCCTTACTATGCATTTCTATGATTTAGAACTGTACTTTACTTGTTTACATTTTACTTCGATTACAGTGAATGTTGTAAAATTACATTTAAATGCTTCACTATTTCTTTTCCTTAGCATAAGTTTATTTGAACATATACATGCTTTATTTTATTTACTTTCATATACACATTAGTTTATTTCTAACATATTTAGGATTCTTTTACCCTTATTCAATTTGTAGGATATGATGTATACTTAAGTGAGTATTCTAACTCACTTTGTTTTTCTTACTTACTTTTCCTCACTTGTATGCTTACTATATTGCACTCATGCTTGTGCTTATTTTATAACTAGTAGTGATATCCAATTAAAATAATAATATGCTTAACTAATCTTAAATTGTACTTAGACTGTTTAGTTTAATCAGATTTTCTATTTTCTTGGCTTTGCCCTATCACATTTAAATATCAAAATATGATAGTTCAGGTGCATTTGGAGGCTAGTAGAGCTGGACCAAGTGCTGAAAATTAACTTTTTTTGCCTATCATATACTAAAGTTATATAACTTAATATAAATTTCAAGTGAGCTTTAAATTTCTTTCTTTCCTTTAAGTTTACTATTAGTTTTAATAAATGTTATTTATTTTACTTTTACTACACTTGTGTTGGAGCTTAGTTTATATTTAAATGCTTGCCATGAATGAATGGATGAATGTATTGAATGGATGATTGTATTGAATGGATGGATGGCTAGAAATGTATAAAAACAAATATTAATTAAGTTATTAGTTGCATATCTACTTAGAATGTTAATTGGAATTAGTTGCATATTACATTACTTATAGAATTGGAAACTAGTTTCTTATTTAAGTTGAGAAGATTTTCTTTATCTACATGTGAGTATTAAATATTGTGATGAAGTAAACCTTATGGTAGACAATTGTTACACATGTGATTTTCTCCCTTTGAACTTTTAGAATTATAAATGAGCAATCCTATGTAATTGATTGAACTCTATTTTAGAACTGGAAATAAGTAATCCCATGTAATGGATTGACTTTACTTTAGAATTGGAAATGAGCAATCCTATGTAATGGATTGAACTCTATACTAGAATTGGAACAAAAACAATCCTATGTAATGGATTGATTACATGTTAATTTAAGTTGTCTTTCTTTCAAATTATAACATCCATTGGAATGGAAGTCTTGTATGTCTACTTTGCAGGTGTTTCCTTAGCCATTTACAAAGGAAACTCTGCCAAAATTTGTAAGAATTTTAGCATTTAGAATAATTTGGTAAAAATGTAGACTTATAACTCACATGTCAATTACTCATTAAATATCTAGAATTTTATATCTAAGATTGCAAGTATTCATTTCAATTATTTTAAATTACATTCTCTTATCTTCTTACATATATCACATGCTTAATTATATTTCATCCTCACTTATAAATTTATGTATTGCATCTTCATGCACAAACTACTTAATACCATTCATAATTTCTCTTCCATCTTAACTTAAGACCCTCTTCTAAATCCTTGGCCAAACACAATATCTAATGATTTGGATTAGTTTTCTTCTAATCTAGTATTAGGTATTGTGGTGACATATCAATGTTGAGTTAAGTGATTCTCAATATTGGAGTCGTCACAGACTTAGCTTATCATAGCTTTGAGTCTAAGTATAATCAAATCTTTTAAGATTCTACTTGATCTTGCATTTCATTCTTATGCACTTAAATTGATGTAAGTCACTTATCTTACCATTATACTGATTAGAGGGTCTAAATCTATACTTAGTATCATTCTAATTTTCCTAATTAAAATACTACTATTTTGATACCAAAAATTTGCCTTCGTAAATTTGGTATCAAAAGCGAGAATAGGTCAAATATGTTGACGAAAAGCTTTCCTAATTGTGAAGCTAGAAGTTTGTGGGTGGGGAACAGGTTCACAAACACCTACCGCAATTGAGCATGGTGAACGCCCAGGCAATCTAGGCTTAATTATTAGTTGAGAATCTTCTCTATGTAGTTTGGCTCTTGTAAGCTAGTTCTTCCTTGGTTTTAGTAGAGTTTACGGGAGTTATAAATTCTATGATTTTGGCACTTAAAAGAAGATTTTTCAATGTATACTTGATAGCAATATGATTTGTGAAATATCTAATTGTCTTGATGTACTACAAAATTGTGGAGTTTTTGTGATCTAAGGAAACTAAGGCAAGAAGATAAGATGATGTTTAAAGCTAGAGAAGAACAACAAATACAAGATTAAGTAAAAAGAGATGATTAGCATATATGTATATATGATCGATCAAAATATTGATAATTAAACTAAGCCTTTTATTCTTAAAGAAGATCATGTTGAATCCAATAATGATTCACCTTCTAATCATGATCATCAAAAAGATGCATTGAACAACATACTTGCATAACCAGCTTGGCTCACTTGTGTACGGTATCCACCAAATTACAAGGCTTTGATTACAACATGCAACCTTCTTTAACCCTAAAGCTAGCATCTACCATTAGTTCATGTATTATTTATCCTTTGTCCTCCCATTTATCATACAATTTTTTTTCCATGCTTCTCACAAAGCCTTCTTAGTTGCTATAACATGTGTTGATGAACATACTAGTTATGCTGAAGCTATTAAGAATGATCATTGGCATCAAGCGATGAAGCAAGAAATTGTAGCTTTGGGAGAAAATTGAACTTGGACCTTGGAAGAACTTCCTCCAAAAAAGCATGCCATAAACTCAAAGTGATTGTACAAGGTCAAGTATATAATTAGATGGCATTATTATTATTATTTTTATTATCATTATTATTATTACTAAATTATTATAAAATATTAACATAATATAATTATCAAATAAACTTTAATACCCATCAAATACAATAATGTGTAAACATACCTTTGGAGCATAAAAACAAACACAATAAGAATACTAGGATAGGTCAGCAGTAATGTTAATGAAAGTATTTTATAATTTCAGGTATGTACATCCTTGGAAGTTTTACATCAATACATATTTGAGCATATGCTTCTTTTTGTATGAAAATATGATTATGACAATAATACGCATCAATCACTATATGAATCATTAAACTTTATCATGATAGTTTGGGATGTATGTCTATGATGAAGGTCTTTGAAGGGAGATTGAAATTTAACCTATTAACAAACGTGGTTTGTTAGTAACCGAGATCAAAATAATAATGGATCTAGCCTACTAGGAAGGGGTTATTGTAACACCCCGCTATTATATTTGATCTATTAATCTAACAACGAGTGTTACTGTAGTACTCAATATTGAGTTAGAGAATTCTAACCCAACATTAAGTACTTCCTTATATTGTGTGGATCTATGGGTGAAAGTACGCAAGTTCCTTAATCCAGCTACTGCTCAGGTTCTTCCTTAACTACAACACCTGATCCACGCTCCTGATCTACCATATTTTGGTTTTTAAATACGGTAGGGCACAATAAAAAAAAAAGAAAAAGTGATTAGACTTTAAAAAGTCTAAGTATATTTTAAGAGTATGCTAAACATATTATTAAATGGATATCACATTAGCCATTTATAATTTATTTAAGCAGAGTAAAAATACAAAAGACTGAACATAAATGAAAAATAGTGTCAAAAACTATAAAGAATGCAAGTAAATTTGCTCAATATTTTAAGCTGTTCGATCCTGCATCAAATATGTTAATAAGATATGAAAACACTTAAATAAGTAAGGGGAGCATGAATATGTCCAAATAAGCAAATGCTAAGTAAAAGACAGTGTAAAAATTATGAAAATGTTGAGTAAAGCTACACTGTAAGTATACAAAGTTGTAAAGCAAAGTGCTACAATAAAGTAAACAAATAAATATCTCAGCCTCTAGGACTAAATGTAGAAAAATACATCATAAAATATTATAAATTATAAATGTTATTTAATTATCTTGTATTTTTGTTCTGTGGGCGCAGAACAAGCGAGAAGTTGAGTATGTCTATTCAACTTATTTGAAAATAGGGTCAACTGCAAACACACACATTCCCCTTCAAAGGAATTATGTGGTATTCGGATACAATAATAGCTTGCCTAAGCTTAATGATAGTTGTACTAAAATCTACCATATAAGACCCTCTAAAGTATATTTTAAATGTTTAATTTTACTTTATGCACAATGTTCAATGAAATGAATTCAAAGTTTTGATCTCAATGTGTTGCAGCATTTCAAGAATTATCAAAATAATATAAATTACGTGATATCTATTGTTTTCTATTATTAATTATCTTTCCTAATGATTTGAGATTAATAAAGTCTCTAATTAACTTAGGAAATATAATTTCCTAAGTTAATATAAATAATAAGTTTAGTATTAAAGGTAAGGATTTAATTGAACATTTATTTAATTTACAAGCAATTTACTAATAAGCTTAGTAATGGTCAATGTAATCTAATTTAAATAATATTCATTTATAAAAAGAAAAGGTATTATTCATTGTGCATAAAAAGAAAAGATACAATTCATCTCGTAATAATTCATTGTAAAATTTATTTCAGTAACTGATTATCAAAGTAAATGTTTGGAGACTGTCCGCAATAAGAACACATTGAACACCGTCTTTCCAAAATACTTAGATTTTGTTGTGTTCCAGTTGGAAAGAGTCATTTTGAAACTAAGAACTCTAATATAGAAAGTAATGACTTAAAAAAAAATTTAATCCAAGTGCCATTATTCATCATATTAATAACTATTCTAAAAAAAATACATAATCAAAAGAGAAAGTTGTTAAATACTTAAAGTAAATAAGTCCAATTTAATTCAAGGGGCATTTTATCCCAATATATGACAAGAATTAAAGAAGCTGATAGCAACTATTATAAAATGAAATATTTTGATCTCAATGATGAAGAGATATCCTAAATTTGTTTAACTTTAATGAGAATCACATGAGAGTATATATTAAAATTATATTTTTTTTAAAAATTGTAAACAATAATTACGGTGGGATTATGATCTTTGCACAGCATTGAGAGAACTGTCTCTCTAAATTTCTTATAAGCTATATATTCATAATGATTCGAATGACTACTTCTTTTCAAATATCAGCTCCAAACAACTTTTTGCAGATGAAATCTTATTTTTTAAACTTGCGACAGATAACTCACAAAAAAAACTAATATGTGAACTAAGTTATAAGGCAGCAAATGTATAAGCTAAAACATGCGGCTCGTAATGATGAAATTAGGATTTGTTGGGACTCGGTACCAGACAGAATTGCATAAACTTGTTCCTATAAATATGCGATTTGAATTTGATTAAACCTTAATGAATTCCACGTTCGATAAGAACCTTAATTCATTATTCGATTTCTATGTAAAGAACTCATGATGGGAGAATCGGGTGAAGTATCTGCTAGATAGTCGTGAAATAGCTGCTAGGGTTCCCGTGCAAGCTTGCAAAAGCATTTTCCCAAATCACTTAATGGACTCGATACCCCCCTTTTAAGATGCGAAAGGTATGGATGTGAGTGGGTAAGATCAACGGTGATCTTATCCTCACGAGGCCTCCCATTGGCGAGGGTAGCGATGCGAGCCACGCGTCGTTCCTATGCATTCGAAGGAAGAGGCGATTCATTCGGAATCGAGCGGCGTGCTAATGAATTAGGGCAGAGAAGTAAGGTAGTTTTATAAGATAATAAAATTATATATATATATATATATATATATAATTTTATTAATTAATTAAGTAATTAATTATTACATATTTTACTAAATTAGAAATTAAGCATTTATATGCTTTTAGAAATATTCAAAATTTGCTCTTTAACTAAATCGGGGATGATAAACCCAAAAATATAGTCAAAATTTCAATTGGAGATTGTCTTATTTATTTTATTTTTCAGGCTTTCGAAACTACAATAAAATAATAGGAAAATTTTGACGATTTCCAAAACTTACCAAAATTTCACCCCTACCTAATTTGAGAATGAGGAAGTCAATGGTGAAGTCCAATTTTTAATCTAAGGTCAAAATAATTTTCTCATTTTCCTTAATTAAATAATTATCCAAAACTAGGGTTTTGATCGTTTGATCTCCAAATTGGACCAAAACTTTGAGACTCATTTCTAATGATTAATTAAGATAATTAGAAGATGTTTGAGATTGATTGGACTGTTAAATGATGATTAACAACCTTAGGTTATTACAATTGTAGATCCAGAGAAAAAACTTATCAATTTCAAAAAATTTAATACAATTATCGGCGGTAGTTAATACCTTCCAAATATGGCGAGTGATATGGGAAATACCAAGGAGGTTGGGTGATGTAGTACATGATAAAAATATTATCAAATGCCCAACATCAAGAGCAATTGCTAAGGCTCAATTGGAGAATTTGATTATGAGCCCAATTACAAGAACCTAATTTAAAGCCTAATAAAGTGCCCATATACTGCTTACCATATATATTTATTTTATTGATTTTGTACTTATTTATTTATTAAAGCTCATATTTGACCAATTATGTCATAAGAAAAATACTCAATTTGAGTAGCTGGAGTTACTCCATCACTAATTTCTAACTACTCATACTTTTCTCTAAAAATTCTCTCCATATTTTCTCTCTAAATCTCATAAGTCAAGAAACTTGTAATGCCTATAAATATGAGCTAAAATATAATATAATTGAGTAGCTTGAGTGAAGAAATTTTGTGATAAATTGCTCTCATATTATTTGTGTTTGATGGTGTCAAATTTATTATGCATTCTTAGTGAGTTAGGTTGTTATCTTATTTTATCTTTTAATTTTTTACTAATATCTTAAGCTCATAATTTCAAACCATCTGCACTTTTTCAACATCTCAATTATCATCTAAAATCATTAAACCATTAAGCCCTCAAAACTTACTCCAAAGCCCACCATAACATTCACGACCAAATCTAAGAAAACCTAGTCTTATTGATGAACCCGACAAATATAGTTAATTTAGTGTTAATAATTATGTTTTTACTAAGTATAGTCGTACTTTGATGTGTGTTTTTGCGGTATTTTAGGACCAAATAGCTAAATTTTATCTTTAAAAAGAATCTAGTCCAGGAGGGTGCTACATCGTGCCACAGTGCGCTACAGTGGAACCAACTCGAGAGGTCGGTGCTCCAGCGTGCTGCAGTGCTTGCCTAAACAGTAAGCTCAGTGCTACTGCGCGCCTCAGCGCGTTGCTGCTCCAGAAAATAGAGGGCTCAGCGTTATAGCGCTCAACGGCGGATCCAGACAGATAACTCAGTGCTACAGCACACCTCAAAAAAAGAGCAAGGAGATACAGCGCGCTTTCAACAGAGATTAACGCGCTATAGCGCACCATAGTGCGCTCAATTAGAGAACCTGGTACTATAGCGTGCCGCATCTCATTTCCAATAGAAACTAAGGTGCTCCAACGGGCCGTAGCTCGCTCAAACAAAGAACCTGGCACTGCAGTGCGCCACAACGCATTTCCTACATATAGTAAGGCTCTACATCACAATGTAGCACCCTTTAAGCGTGGCGCTACAACGCTCCATAACACCCAATCAATAGAAAGCTCGACACTATAGCGCGCCGTAGCGCCCGCATAAATTTTATGATACTTTTACTTCTTCCCAATCTGCATTGAAAAAGCAAATGAACTTTATTCCTTCATATTCCCAAAATAGAATTAAATTATTGGCATTAAAAATCCTCATTTACCAAAAGAATAAATGAATAAAAGTAAATGCAATTTCAACTATCAAGATAGACAATTAAATGGGCTGAGTAAATTCTGGAAGCTGCCTTGAGAGTTATAAAAATAAGAATTGAAGAGGAAGGGGGTCCAAATTTTTAAGTCAAGAGCTCTTGCACCTAAAGCTGCTGCAAAACCCATTAGAGTATAGTCCCCTGCCTCAAGGAAGAAGAAAGCTACAACCAAAGGAGAAGGAACATAGAGAGCAAGGAACTAAAGGAGATCCAAGGAAGAGAAATCTAGGTGAATGCGACAGTTGTTCCCTAGTATTGTACTATTTCTTTACTCTTTTGATTTCTTGTAAAAGTTAGACTTATTATCTCTTGTTGTTTTTCTTGTGATTTTAATTTGATGGCAGCCTAAACTTTCCTTGAAAAGGGTTGGGCATAAGCATGTAATGATGTAAGGATGTAATGTTATGTACTCTTCATTATCAATGAATGTTATTTAGTTACTTATGCTTGGAAAATTGTGAATGAATGAATTAGATAATCTTGAATCATAATATATAAATCTTGCATAAATATTTTTATAATCAAAATCCTATAAAGCTCATTGATCCCTTAGTTATAAGATTGTGCATGCTTGAGCGTTAACGCCGCGAATGTTCGTGAAAACATTTGTCATGCGAAAATTGCCCATGCACAACCTTGGACGTAGGCAGATCAATCGAGCCATGGGAGATATCAAGACTCTATAAGCTCCATTGCTCATTCTTAATTTATGCGAGATAATTGTGCAAGTTAAGCTTAGAGCTAGGTGACAAGCACTATGAGCATCGTAGCACATAACTTAGCTAAATTGAGATGTTGATGCATGTGAGCTGATAACCACTAATTGAGATTCATAGCTCACTCTAGATTTATGCGAAGTTTTAGAGCGATAACTGCTACGGGTGATGTGACATTAACTCATTTAGCATAGAAACTTTTCTCCTTGGCTAAACCTAGAATTAATGCATGTGAGGCATTAGTTAAATCAAGTTCATGTGATACTCAACTTGAAATACAATTTTCATATCTTAGACGTAAGAAATGAATTCATTAAATAATGATCACATGAATGTATATGTGCTGAATTGAACCTTGTTATGTTTATTTCTGAGCACTAGACAAGACTTATTATATTAAGTAATTTAACTAGAGAAGACTAAGTCTGTTGATTATTAAATAATAATTATTTTAATTCATTTAATATGAAATTGAAAAGAAAAGTACTTACATGAACCTTTATTAATTTTGCATGTTAAAACTCAACTCTCTAGATTTGAGCAAATTCGAGATGAGTACCAAGTGTGTCCAGAATTTCACCTATTTTACATGGAGCATTCTAACAATCATCTAACCTTAAATTCAACATATTATGTGATTAACGGGTAACTTTATCGAGGAAAGCAACTTTGCTTCCCTAGTTCTTCCCTTAGGGAGTTGTTGCTTTGTGAACTATACTTAAGAGGAATTGTTAGTCATTTTGGAAAGGATAAAACAACATATTTGAAGAAAAATTGGTTTTTTTGGCCTTCCCTAAAAATAGATGTTCAAAAATTAGTAGCTCACTATTTAACTTGCAAACAAGCTAAAACCACTAAACAAAAATCTTGCCAATATAAAGTATTTATTGTCTGTTTCTCATCAGTCTTGGGAAGATTTATCAATAAATTTTGTATTTGGGTTAGCTCGAACAACTCGTGATCATGATAGCATTATTGTGGTTATTGGTAGATTTTCTAAAATGGTACATTTCATTTCTTGCTCTAAAACTAATTATGCCTCCCATATTACAAAATTATTCTTTAAGAAAATTATACGATTGCAAAGCCTTCCTTCAACCATTATGTCAGATCAAGATATTAGATTTGTCTTGTACTTTTGAAAGACCTTATGAAAATTTCTTGGAACAAAATTTAAATTTTTAATAAGCTTTACACCATCAAACTGATGGTCAAACTAAAGTGTCAATCAAATATTAAGAAACTTACTTATGTGCCTTATTGGAAAAAGGATAGGTAATTGGAACTTATATTTGTTAACAGTTGAATTTGTATATAATACTAACACTTCTAGGACAAGCAAAATATCTCTATTTTAAGTGGTGTACGTGTACAATCCCAAAATTTTAAGCGAATTAAATTTCTATTTATCACATATTTTAATTTGAGTAAATTATAGATTATTTTTGCAAAAGAAAAAAAAATGTTAAAACTAATTTTATAAAAGTTTAAGAAAAAATTTGGGAATTTTTTCATGAGTGGATATTTTCCAGTTATTTTATGATGATTTTAAATCAAAATAATTATATCAAAATATTCTGGTGTTAGAATTGAAAAAGTTTAATATTTTGGGAGCTAATTTGGAGAATTTTTCATAATTTTTCATAATTTGGAGAAAAGTCTAAATTTAAAAAAAAAATTGGTCATTAACTCGCCGTTAACGGCAAGCGCCGTCTATTGTAAGCCACAGATCCAACGGATCCTGGCGTTTGTCGCTTGAAATAGACGATGCAAATCACGCCAGTGATCTAATGGCGTAAATAATGAAAGCAACGGGTGTAACGACGTTAACGGCGCCGGCGAATGCGAATTTGTCAACTTTTGGAGCCAAATTCGGTAGAACCACTTGATCAAATTTGACAATTTTTGTGTCTATGGATACCTTTTACTGAGATCTATATTTTGGACCCATCAATTTGTATTTTAGTAGTATATTTATGTTTAATTTTAAAAAATACAAAACTTTTATTTTTAGCCAAATTAAGCCCAATTGGACCATAATTTTTGGGGCTTTCACCTATTAACCACATAATTAAGTGCACACTTTATGTTTTCACAAAATTTTGCCCCATTTGAGGAGAAATTTATGTAAAATAATTTTGAGCCACTCAAATTCCCCCTTGATTAAACTATCATCATTGGATTAATCCTAAGACTTTTATAAACACTCATAAACGTTCTAACCCTAATTCTAGACCTAAAATTATGCCACCACATTCATTTCACTCCATTTGAGAGCAATTGCCAAATCTCATCCCCTCATTCTACTCTCTCCTCCAAACCTTAGATCTCTCCACTTCCAAATTAAGGCAAAGGTAAGGAAGAAATTTTGGGAGCTTCAAATCTCTAGAAAAATGTGTTAATAATTTGTACTTTCTCTCAAGAATATTCTATCAAACCATATCCTAAGGTATTAATCTCATTTCCTCTCTATTTCTGATGATTTTATTTTCATCATTGTTTACTTTTGAAATAGATGTTTAGATGGAGATTTATGTGATTAAGCACTCTTAACACATGCAAATATTGATTATCATAAGTTTCAAAGTTTGTATGACAAACTTCAGTAGAAATCTATAATATTTTTTCATTTGATACTTTTCTCAAAAAAAATTTCCTTAAATTTTATTATTTGCTCTATTTTTGCACTCGTAACTTTTATTTCACTTATTATTGGATCATGAAATTTTGCACACACATTCTCATATATGTTTTTAACAAATCACTAGAAGATATCTCACCTTAGTTATGCCTCTAAAGTGTTCAAACATCGCTCCAAATTTGAGAAAATCTTGTTTTTATTTAAAAAGTTTTCCATAAATTTTTGAATTTTTTGTTAATTTTGGAGAGTCATATCTTTTTAAATACCTAAATCTGAAATATGTATTTTTGCACATTTATTCTCCTACGTTTTTCGAACAACGTCACAGAAGACTTATATATCCATTTGGACTCTAAAGTCTTCATATAGGCACTCAAACTTCAGTAAACAGTCCATTTAAATTCAGAATATAGTACTAGACAGATTTTAGAAATTTTTATGTCATATCTGTGATGTCACAAGTCTTAAGCTAGTTATTGGATTTAGCTGAAATTTTGCATGCTTACCCTATGTTATATTAGGAACAATTTTACTGTTAAACACAAAGTTTCTTTTTGTCATTTAGGTCTTCATTTTCATGTCCAAAATTCATGAACTAATGTGATTGTTTCTTAGAAAATTTTAAAAACATCCAGCATTTTTAGTAAATTTTGCACATGTATAACTTTTAAAATATAATTTAATGGCTGAAATTTGATATGCTCAATCTCCTAACAATCATGAACAACTTTTTTTTAGACATTGGTAACACAAAATATCATTTGAATCATCATTTAAGTGTCTAAAATTCATCATAAATACTAGTCACCTAAACTAGTCAATTTTAGGATTTTCACTAATATTCACAATTTTAACACTAAGCTTATAAATCGTCATTTCTTAAGTATTTGAATGGTATATTTATGTATAAGAATTGATTTTTTTTAACAGATTTATATAAGGAAATTTTGGTGGGATAAATGAACATTAGTTATTCTAATTATATTAATTTTAGTATTGTTTGATACTGTGAATGTTGTGGACTTAGATGTGTTTGAGAATGAGTTTTCACCTGATAGCTCTTCACCCTTACTAGAAGGAGGCAGGGCAATTTCTCAGGAAGAATGCCCTCAAGGTGTTCGACGAAATGCTCCAACTGGGCCACAGCTGCATATAGCGAACATAAATATTTTTATGTGTGTAAATTAGTACGCCGGATAACTTGAGAGAATAATTACATGTATCCCAATTTTATTCTAAATTAAATTGCACATTTACTTTTTATAAATATTTGTGACAAATATATGTGGTGAGAGTCTTTGAAAGTAGAACAAAATTGAACATATATATGTAGGGTTTGCTAACAACCCATAAAAAAATAAAGAGGGATCTAATCCACTAATAAAGGGCAGAAGATCCAGAGAAAAGATTCATCAGAATAATAATTATGTGAGCAATTATCGATGGGTAATTGTATACCTTCTTTCATAGACTAATTTTGATGCTAATATCTCGATCTCCCAATGAAACTTGGGGTCCTATGCCCAAAATGATATATTTATGTCACATGGTAACTTATACTAAGTTTGTTATTTATGTCATTTCATATCTTTGCTTTAAAATTATTTGAGCTCGTTTGAGCATTGCAAGTTGCTTACTATGGAAGTTGTCATAACCCTTAAATTGAAATGATGATACTTCCTTCAAATTTTATTACATTGATTTTGTAACTTATATAGAATGTTATAAATTAATACTTTTATGTGCTCTACGTGCTCTTGTCTTTTGGCAATGTTGATAATTAATACAAATTTAGAGAACTAGAAGCAGATGTTAACTTAATTTCAAGAGCTAACAATTATTCTATTATTTAGAATGAGATGGAGACTCATTATTTTGAATTTTACATTATTTTATGTTTATTTAATTTGAGATAATTTGTATACTTTTAATTTTAATTTATGACTTTGTGGTGTCTGGACATTATTTTTTATTTAGTATTTTGTGAGGAATGTTTATGCATGAATTATTACTTAAAATTTTCCAACCCCGATCTTTGGGCCATTACAGTATGGCCATAATCCTAAATGGTTGATTAATGCTACCAACCTTCCTTCTCATGTATTTTCTAATTCAGCCCTCACATTTGTCAAAGACTTTCAAAGCCTTCATGATTTAATAAGACAACAAATTGCTTCAAGTAATAAAAAACATGCATCTAAGAAAAATCATAATAGATCAACTAAAGAAATTAAAGAAGTGATTCTGCTTTGATCGCATCTGCCCTAAGCAATATAACAATACTAAATACAATAAATTACATCAAATCTCTTGTAGCCCATTCAAAATTCTTAGGAGATTTGGATCTAATGTTTACCATCTTTATCTGCTTGATGGTATGCTAATTCACCCTATAATTAATATTGAAGAATTATATCATATGAAGGAGTTAGCAAACATCCACTTGCACAGCCTGACTTTTTGGAAGGAGATATAATTTATCGCAAGCAAACTCCATCATTTTTAGACGTTGACTACATCATCACTGTGGAGGCTCTTAATGATCAAGATGAAGAGCATCGTTTTCTCATTTGTTGGAAGAATAAGCCACATTCAGACGACACAGGGCTAACCTGTACAGATTCTACCTAGAGAACAACCTCTTCGACTCCTCTACATAAGATTTTGTCCACTATTTCTTAGCTCTCCTTCAATGGACACTAAATGTTTTAGCATTAGCTTTAGCTTTGCTCTTTAACTTTTAGCTTTTAACGCTTCTCATTTTATTAAATAATATGGGCTAAACCCTCACCAACCAACAAATAAAAGGCTTAACTTCTCAGTGAAAGACACTATTGTCCACTTGACTGTGACTGAACACAGCCTTCAAGCCATATGTACTCAATGATCCCACCTTCCAACAACATTGTGGCTGCCATTGAATTTTGTGTACTTGAAGGTGAATGCTTAGGGTGTTATAGGCAAAGTCATAAATGTGTTGATAAAAAATTAATGTAGGCCTTGTAAGGCCAAAGCAACCCAAACAAAGAGGAAAGGTAAATTGAGATTTACTAATTTTAAAGCAAACTAAAGACATTGTAATTTAAATTATGGAAAAACAAAGAACACAAACATTAAAGAACTAAAAGCAAAGCAAAAAAAACACAAATGAATAGCCGTTGGCGTCAACTTAAGACCATACGTACACTATTTGAATGTTCATCATCTTAAGTATATAGAGACTAACACTCTCAACATTATCATTATGGTTGTTTAGCTCGTTGTATAGAATTAATCTGTATACACGAACACGAAATGTGAAAAAAATTGCAGTGGGATTCTCAACACACCAAGAGATCATATACACATGCGAACAGTCCGATTGACGAACGCAGCCCCCTCAATCAAGCTGTGAAAGTCATGATGCACTTGGATGCGCAATTGGTTGTGCATCTAGGCGCAAACTAGTTTAGCAGGCAACAAGCAGCAATCAACAGGCTCTCTAAAATTTTTTTCTCACAAAATTATCAAGCATAGGGAATGATGCTTACAACATTAGAATTAGAAGTTGTTTTAGTATGTTAGATTTATAGAGTAACATGATTACAGTATAATTTAATTTAATTGCTTTACAATTATTTGAATATTTGTATGGAATGAGTTAATTTGCAGAGCATGGTGCTATGTATAATTCAAAGATAAGATTACTCCGAAATATGAAAAAAATCTGCTGGCGGAATTATCAAATCAATATACCAAAAGACTATTCACACAAATGAATGCAGCCCCATTCAATCTCCCTCATTCGTACCGAGCAATAAACAAAGAGTACAGTAGAAAGGCGAACCATAAATACACAAATATTGGTTGTCCAAACTATGAAAAATGTTACTCCCAAAACAGATGAGTAATTTATATCTCACAACAACAATTTCTAACTCAATTAGAAATTTGGTAAGAAATCCATACCATCAGTCCATTAAGAAAAAAATCATTGGTCAGCATCTGCATCAGCGAGGGAGATGAAGAAAAATCCTAGCGACGCGTGTGATCGAGACGCAGACGAAGCTCTGCGACACATGCGAAGGAGACTGAGACAGTGGAGACACAGCATGCGACGGAGACGGAGACGCAGGCAGAGATGACAGAGACCAACCCTTGCAACGCATGCCAATAGATGACAAAGATAAATCACGCAATGAGAGACGAAGCTCAAGACGGAAGTCACAACGAGTGTGGAGCAAGGGCCTGATTTAGGGGGAAAATGTGGAATTGGTACTTCAACACCATCATTAAAATATATAAAAAAATGATATGCTTACTCAATATATTTATTATGGTATTCATTTACACATAAGTATACATTAAAATATATAAATAATATGTCAATTTAATATTTTTTTTGAGAGATTAATATATATATATATATATTAAAATAATAGTTTTTATTGATTTTGAATACTTTTTAATATATATTATTAAGTAAGGATAGTATTTTTTTTTTTTGCAAATATACTTTTATATTAAATTAATCCTTATAATTTTAATTTTACCAAATTAGGGATGTGAAAATGGGAACTTGTTCAAGAACAATATGAAGATAAATGTTTTAAATATAAGCATGAAATTTCTATAATGTATAGAAAAATTTTTCAAAAATTACAAATAACTCTAAAAAATGAATGAGCACAATTTATTCATATATTTGTATAATCTATTTAAATAAATAAATAAATAAATATATATATATATATATATATATATATATATAGATATAAGATTGAAATAATGTGTAGAAACTAAGAAAATATAAATAAAATTTTCTCAAATTTTTTTATAATAATATAAAATAATTTGATAATAATTAAAATTAATCAAAAATATTTTTTATTATTATTAATTCATACAAATTTTGAATATTCTATTAAAGGCAATTAAAAATTGAGAGTATGAGGATATATAAAAATTATTAAAAATATTTTAAAAGTTCTTAAAATAAAGATAAGAAACAATTCATTTACTAAGATATATATTCATAGATAAATAAATAATTAAATAAATGTTATAGTCTAATGCTTAGAATTATTAATCTTAAATTTAATTTTAAATTTAAATATTTTAAATTATTTAAAGTAATCTTTTTTTAAAATAAATTATTTATTATTAAAATAATTTATCAAAATATTTTTGAATTTTAAAAGAAATTCAATTAACTATTAAAAATTTGAGTTAAACTTAAAGATAAAAAATATTTAGAGATAAAAATAAAAAAATAAACCCAATATTTTAACTTAAAAAGTATTATATTGATGAATATTTTAATAAATAAAATTTAGTGATTAATTATCATTAAAAAATACATTATTTGTTTAAATACTCAATTTTAAGAGAAAAAATAAATCTTTTTAAATTTTTTAAATAAAAAAAAAAACAAATTTTTGTAGATCTCTTTTTGCAAATAATGACTTTTGGTTAACTCTCTCTCCTTTATTCTCTTTCTTATTTCAATATATATATACAAGCACGAAACCCGCACAATGTGCGAGGCGACAACACACAGAAAAAAAAAAATACATAGGATAGTATAGTGGAAGACGCACAATTTTTGGACACGATGACACATAAAAAGGAAAAACAAAATAAAACAGTAGTATCAAACTCGCACAATGTGCAGAGACGCAAACACATTGAAAAAGAAAATACTAATGTATAAAATTCATGCAATGCACAGTAAAAAATTTCAAATACTGGAGGCTGCAACACATTGAGAAAGTACAGAGGCGACAATACATTGAGAAAGTACGAAGGCGGCAACATACTAAGAAAGTAAAAGCACTTCCTTTTTTTAAGTTCCAAATTGAATAAATACTATGAAACTCGAGCCAATGCATAGGAAAAAATTTTAAACCCGCACATTATTTTGGTTTGATGAAAATCACCTATGTGGGTTGATTCTAGGCTAAGAACATCTCTTATTTTAGAGTGAATTTAAAAAATTTAACTACAAAAGAACACTAATTACATAGCTACTGAAAATGAATAGCTCATTGCCACAACCCAATGAATGGACCCCTAAAAATTAGGATTCTGTTATAGTTACAAAATTAGTTTACAAAAATACAAAAAAAAATTTAATTTATTAAAAAAGTTGAAGAAATGAAAAAGAGTAATAAGCACAGCACAAATCAATCAAACTGTATGACTTTTCTCATTTATTTGTTTTTATAAATACTTTAATTTTTAGGAGCATATGAAAAAATTTCAAATTTGGATAATCTATTAAAAAAATATTTATATCTTAGAATCCAAAAAGACTATTTAATTTTATAAATGAAAAAGAGTAATAAGCACAGCACAAATCAATCAAACTGTATGACTTTTCTCATTTATTTGTTTTTATAAATACTTTAATTTTTAGGAGCATATGAAAAAATTTCAAATTTGGATAATCTATTAAAAAAATATTTATATCTTAGAATCCAAAAAGACTATTTAATTTTATAAAAGCTATAAATCATAAAATCAAAAAATATATATTATAAAAGTTTGCATAAGAAATAAATTTAGGAGTTTCAACTAATTGACATCTACATACAAATTAGACTGCTAACATACTTTTATATAGTTAAGATGTGATGTTAGGTCGTGCTTTAATTTATGCGACAAAATAAACTCAGTTTACTATGAATTTACTCTGACCTCTCTGTATATTGTAAAGAAAAAAATGGCTTAGAAATACTCACTTTGTTGATGTGAAGCTCTCAAATTGACGGTAAAAATTCTCTTTCAAATCCTCAAAACGTGACTGAATGAAGGAGAAATACATTTAATTGTAACTTAATCGTATTCGTAAATAATTTTGAAAGATGTTATAAATCAACGTAGTCAACTAACCTGAAAAAAAAATTATATTATTAAATAAATATCTAAGTATATTGATATATTAATAAATTATAAATATTTGAAAATTTATGTTCTAATTACAACAGTAGTGGTGTCATTGAATATTTCTTTGTACACAATACAACTAATAAAAATTCTTAACTTCAAAATTATGTAAGAAATTCAAGTATTATTCGAATGAAAATATCAACTTAAAATTAAAGAAAACATTTTATAGAAAAAAGTTATTGATAAAATAAGTGCAACAAAAATGGGAATGTTAAGGTGAATGAGTGGGTAAATTTGAAAGGAACTAATGATATCTTAGAATATTATCTTAGACAATGCAAGCATATTAAGCACATATTATTCAATGCTCTATTAAAAAATTTGAATAGATGAATTATGCTCATATTAAAAAATTTGATTATATGAATTATGCCCATATTAAAAAAAGAGAAAAATAAAAAAAAAAATATTATACCATTAAAAATCACGTGCACAATAAAAACAAAAAATTTATCATCAAACAATTTTATATTGTTGTATGTAAAAAATTTTATCATCAAACAACGTATAAATAGACATATTTGTATACATTTATTCCTTAAATATCAAAGATCTATGTACATTTTATATTATTATTTCAATGCCACAATTTATTCTAATACAAATCAACTACTAAAATATAATATATATATATATTCATGTTTAAAATGGTAACTTGAATCTCCATATTTTTTTTTTAAATATCATTTATTTAAATTGTATTAACATTAATTAATGTATAGATGGCTAAGGACAAAATATAAGATCTATATTTTTTATAAATAAAAAAATATAAAAATTTGAGAAAATTCTATTCCCATTTCCTAAATTTTTACACATACTCTCTCACATAAACTTTTTCTCTCCCATATGTATATATATAGATATAGATATGTATATATATAGATATAGATAGTATAGAAGTATAGATATGATTAAATCAGTAAGAAATAAGTATATTATTTGCATTATTAAAGGATATTATATTTGCATAAATAATGGATATTATTTATATCAAATATATAATAGAGATGAGGCAGTAGCAGCATAACTATTTGCTTTCAAATTGCTATGCATCAAATATATATATTTAAATTTCAAACATAATGTCTATATAAGAAAATTTGGCAATATATCAGCAAGCTTATATTTCTATGATAGACAGTTTAGATTTAGAAATACATCAAATTTTAAAGCTTAAAATAATAAACAGTCTAAATAGCACAGTAACCTAAATTCTGATTTCTGACAGCATCCATGAATGAGTTCATTTGAATAGTTCTAACACTTCATATCTAAAATCACCTGAAATGTTATGAATAAAATATATAAGCAACTCTAAAAAAATATATGAGCACTGCTGCACTTACATAATAATATATACTAAAATATATAGATGATGTATCAATCCAATGTACAAGCAGATTATTAGTTGAAAATAATTTTTGTGAAATCTACAAAAATAAAAATAAATAAAAAAATACTTTTTAGTATATATACTTGTATAAGTATTGAATTTTTCAAAATATATTTAATTTAATGTCTTGTCAAAATTAAATATCTAAGCAAAATAAATGCCATTTTAAATATGAAATTAATTTAACAAATATAAATGGCCCTAAACTTCACATATATAAAATGAACTGAACAACACTGCAAAGATAATAATTTTTTTTTAAAGTTTTAGCATTGTTGCATAGCAACTGGGAAGCTATCAAGTTTGGCACAAGTATATTCTATACCACTATATTAGGTATTTTCCAATATTTAAAAACGGGAGTGCAGAACCTAATGATCAATAAATCGCTACCATTTCATCATAAAATATTACAGGAAGCCTTCATTATCTTGTTTATTTGTTAGTACATATCAATACATTTATATTAATATGGTTCTTATATCATCATCTCTAACACAGATTTGCCAATCCAGAAGACATGCTACAACAAAAGATAGTATTAACTTGAATTAATGAAAAGCTTCTTAAGATGTTTTGTCCTAACACAAATGTTTTTGTTTTAAGATTCCTGTAACTAACAAAAATATTTGTTTGTTTTGTTTTGATTGGGGCTGCATAGTTCAATAGTTTCTTCTTCCGATATGAAAATAACAGACGTCTTGTTGATAAGAGAAATTATTAACTTTTGTAATTCAAGGGCATAATGCAATGGACGAAGAAAAGATGCCAAATGCAATCGATCACAGGTCCCCTCTAAACAACAAAGGAGGTATTATCGTCGAGCCGCGGATTGTTTTCTGAAAACGGTAGAATGTTTTATATTTTATATACGTCTAGTTTGACTCGAATCAAGTCTGAGTCAGTTCGAACTCAAATTTTTTTTACTCAAAATTGACTCGACTGGAACTCGATATCGAGTTCGAGTCGGACTCAACTCAAAAATTTTGAGTTCGAGTTTGAGCTAACTCATTCGGACTCGACTTGAAGCCAGCTTTGAGCTTAACCCATACAAATCGAGTATAATCATCAACAACTATCAAATAATATCTACTCCCACACATAGGGCTAACATGGTCAAGCAAAACCATATATAGAAGTTCTAAAAATCAAGAGGTGCATGTCTGCTTGCCCATTTCGCAGACATCGCACTAAAACTTTATATTTCTAGCGCAAAAGCTCAAATGTCAAGAAAATATCCCGTTTTAATGAATATTATGGATACAAGGGGGTGATAATTTTGAAGCAATTATAGGAATTTGGGTTGTAACCATTGGGAGCTAGGTCAGTATAATTTTGATGTTATGCCTGCAATTACCACTATTAAATATAATCTGGTTTGTATAGTGAGGCAATTAGAGGTATAATACAGTAGGTGCAATGAAATAACATATTTCAGGTTCAATCCATGACTGCAAAAGATGAGGAATGACTCTATGTAGTCCTTGATATTATAGAAATCAATCAATTTTCAAAATGGCACTAATTGGCCATCATCGAACTAAAACACCTCAGTTAAGGTTCCCCGAGAAATGCCTTTGGCAAGCATTGGCAGTCTCTAAATAGCCTCGACTGTCCATTACAATGTAGACAAAATAGACCTCTAAAAGGTTTTTGCTAGACAGCATCATTTTGAACGTCAATATCTAGCCACAGAATCCTCATAGACTCAGTTGAGAAATAACATAACGACGCTAGCCAAATATTTATGAATATAACAAGATTAAAATCATTCGATTCAAATAAAATATTTGCTAAACAAAAGAACTTTTGACCTTATTTTCAGAACACAAGTAGAAGGATTCCCTTGCAATCTCGAGGGCTTTTTCCATGTCAAGAAATCCAGCAGACACCATCCTCTTTAATACCTTAGCCTGGGATGACTTGGATCTTAAAAAAAAAAAAATTCTAGTTATCTTTGAGGCAGAATAAACTCAAGGGAATGAATTGTGCGAAACAGAAAGGCTAAGGAAATTGACACCCCCGTAAATAAATAAAAACAATGCACAGAGTAGTTAGACATATTTGCTGATACAACCATATTCGAGTAATATTTGACTAACCTTTTAGGATTTTTCCTTGGATTTATAAATTCTGGAGAAGGCAAAATTCCAGCTAGAATTGCAGATTCTCCTATAGAAAGAGAAGAAGGGCTCTTTCCAAAGTAAAACTGAGAGGCTGACTCAACACCATAGATTCCATTTCCCCAGTACATCTGTAAGAAAATCGTATTATTAAAGCACTAATTCATAACTTCAAATTCAACTGATCCAGGAAAATGACAGTTAATTGGCTACTGCACACACATAAAGCATAAAGTAAGAAAAAGCTAGTTCATCTGCAGCATTTTAATGTTGACTTTTAACACGTATTATGATTAACTTTTTCATGGTGCCATTAGCATAAAGGGGACAAAGATTACTAAATCTTTTTTGGGATTTATACTCTTTGGAAGTAAGTCATTTAATCCTAGTAATTTGATACACCTTTCTGCCATCTCTTTGCAACCTAAAGAGGTTTTGTTGGGTATGAATTACGACTGTAACTCAGTAAGCGTATCAAAATTCTTAACTACAAACATATGAAAAGAAAATGATAAGCATGCAAATTATAAGAGAACGCGTACAATTTACTTGTTTTGTTTTAGACATGAAACAAAGCATTTTATACAACATTTTTCATAGCATGGCATTTTTAATATTGTTAACAGGCTGTTTTTCTTACCATTAACTTTTAAGCATATACATACTCAAAGATAACTTTAACAAATAAAAATAACAGCATTTATCATTTCTATTTTATTCATCTATAAATAGCATATATCATCAAAAGAGGTTAATAGTATATCAATCACAGTACACTGTCTAAACCGTCCCATCTTTTTTTTCTTACTATATTTCCATTAATGCAGCAGTCCTGAACAACACCATCAGGAGGTGCCACCATTAATCAACATACTAATGCACTTAAGCATAGATGTGCTTTCCTAAAAATGCTTTCAATTTCTGAGAATTTTCATATTTATAACATTAAAAATCATGAAAGATCACAAGTTATTTATTATAGAATGCACATAACAAAATATCACATTCCTTGTTATGAAAATTTTCATTTGAATAATTGATAGTACACAAAAATGCTAAACCATCAATATATATACATGTATATATATATATATATATATATATATTACTAAAAAAACAAGCACATTTCGAAAAATATAATTTTCAAATTAAACTCATTTTGGTAGGTTTTTAATAATAATACTTGAATATATGAGTATTAAAAGTGGATTAATATTAGAAATGAAATTTTATTTACCAAGAATATGTAATGAGATTACCACTTTCATGTTTTCTAAAGTTTCTTAAGCATATGCTCCAACCGTTTTTAGTCCATTGCACCTAAATAAAAGGCACATGATCAACATCCAAAATGTATTTAATCCATTGGTATTTTTTTTAAAATTTATCAAACCACTTATATTTCATAAAACAAATAACATATATCATTCCCAATTCCCTATACATCACAATATTTATCTCAAAAAGTTTTTATAGTTAAATTATGACTTTCAACAGACTTTGGCACTAGATGAGAAAAGGGGTAAGAATTACCCTTCTTTCTTCCTCAATAAACCTAAGAAAAAATAAGTTAAAAATTAAATATAAAAAATTGGGTGTTCCTAGCTAATTTTGTTGCAAAGTAAGGAATTCAATCTTTTGGAGGTTGACCTCAAATTAGTTTTTGATATTGAGGGCACACAAGGCGATATAAATTTTAGGGAAAGATTTTTTGGTCTTTAAAGTTAACTTGAATCCCAAATTAATCCCTGAATGTTGTATTTTAACAGACAAGCCTTTGAATTTTATAAAAGGTCTCGTTTTAGTCCATATACTTTCACTTAGTCCCAATTTAGTTCCTGTAGTCACCACCGTGGCTTCCTTTTCTCTCCCAAGTTTGTCGCCCCTGATGACAATGAATCCTCCTGGCGCAATTTTTCGGCAATGGCAGGGCAGTGGCTCATGCCTGCTGCTTCCAAAAACTTGCCAGAATGGCAAACAAACCCTGCCTCATTTTGGCCCCGCCAACCACATCTGCAGCTTCTCCAAACCCGCCTCTTCTCCTGCCGGGTAGCCACAGGGCTCTACCTCAACATCCGGCAAGTTCACGTCATCATCCTCTTGCTCCGCAACTGCCCAGTGTTAACCGTCTCATACATAGCCATCTCCTTCCTCGACGCCGCCATCACTGCTGCCGAAATCCAACATCAGTTTGCCGCCTCTGGCTCCAAGCTCGTCATCACCCACTCAGCCTACGCTGCAAAGATTAAAGCTAGGATTACGGTGATCATCGTCGACAGCAACTCACTGACGAAGAACTGCCTCCATTTCTCAACCCTTATCTGCTCCATGAAGTCCCAGAGGTTTGATCGAGGTTGGGGATGACGTGGTAGCGTTGTTGTTGAATCCGAATCTTTATCTAAGGAAAAATGGTGTTTAACCTTACCAGCTGCATGATGCTCTTTCCCCACTGCATTATGAAGTGTTGATGCATGATTATGTAGTTTAAGTGGGTAATTAGAGCTTGATTCAATGTGTGCATGTCTACTATAGATTCTTGAGAGTTAACAAGAACAATCCTCATATGCTCACAAACTTCAAAATAGAGACGGATAACCGATTGTAGGATAGTTTAAGAAGCTCGTAGATAAAATGGAAGTAAGCAAAAAAGGAGTTAATAGCATTGATAGTTTTATGAGCTTATAAGAGAGGCAGTGGGAAATTGTCATAGGCTAAAGAAATAAGCCAGTAGATTATGGGAGCTTATTGATAGGCTACAAAACTTGTCAATAGGCAAAAAGCTGCTCAACCTTCCTAATAGACTAAAACTAGCTTATCGCACATAAAAATTGCAAAGGACTTCACCATCTATGTCATGTTTTAGAAGTAAGCTTTTCTTTAGTTCGATAATCAAACCTGCCCTGGGTAAAAGGTTTTAGGTTTATTTAGATCTAGGGTCAAGAATTTTCTATAAACACAATCTCCTATAGCTAATTACTCATCATAGCCATAAGAGAACACTTAAGGAATGAAGTTATAAATTGGTATACCCTAGTTTTCGTGTGAATAAATCTCAGCCGTAGACATGGTGATCCCATCACAGCAAAATGGGCGGCTAATCCAAATCTCGAGTTAGCATGCAATCTACTCAGTTGATGAGTCGTCTCCGCGATCTTCGATGAACCAATGTGACAATCCACAAATTATGTGCTCTTTTATGATGCGACGCAATACTTGTTTGGAGGGTTGTCTCCTTTCAATGTAGTTTAGTGTGTATAAATGCATCCCTTTGAAGAAGAAAGGGATCTTTTTCGAAATTCTTTCTCAAACCTCTAGTAGACAAAGGAATCACAATCATTGTACTTATTTTTCTTACATAATGAAAGATCTAGTTGATCCACAAAGTAAGAGTAGGCTCAAATAAATGCAGAATCATTATATATGCTAGTCTGTTGTACCTTTCTTTTCTCATATTCCACTACACATCTTAATAATCTAGGCTTGAATAATTAGTCCAAATAGAAAAAAATATGTAATTTGTATTTCTTGTGAGGCATTCTAAAAAGAATTTTGAAACTAAAACCTAAAGAATTCTGAGTGAAAAGAAGAAAATATGAATAATAAGTCATGTGAAGCAAACAAGCTACAACTGTATGAAATAGGCGTAGGCCCGTTCAATCAGCAATCTCTGCATACGATAAAGAAAAATTCACTATGGATAGAAAATATGTGAACCTTAATGAGAATGGTCAAATACCAACAGAGTCAGATCTCTTAGAGCAAATTTATACATCGTAGAACGTGATTTCTATTTATACAACTACTATGCCCAGGGGATTCAAGCCATCGTCTCTCAAAATATACAAGGGACTTCAGATCACAATGATTACTTGAATATTACAAGATATGATGTTCTTATACCAACTCGGTGATGTGGTTAAATGCATGTTGTTTGCAGCAGGTTTAATAAAGCAACCAAGCGCTGGTTCAATTCCTTTCCAAGGGAATCAATATGAATTCCTGCCGCCAATTCTCGGGAATCGGCCACTTGCCATTTCTAGCGGCCGATTCCGGCTGGAATCAGCAATGGGAAACGACGGTTGGATTCCATCAACCAATTCAAGTGAGGATTGCGTTATGTTGTGGAGACCATTCAGATCATCTTGGAGATGTTAATGGAGCTCCGTGAATTTACAGGAGGTTCCGAGACAAGTTGGAACAAAGTTGGGAAAGTTCAAATTGCAGCAGGCGCCACAGCGTACCATGATGGCCAGTGACAGAAAACAGGGCGTTGTAGCGTTCCCTGACAGATGGAGGCTAGAGGTTGGGGCGCTGTAGCGCGCCCTAACAGGAAGCAGACAAAGACCGGGGCGCTGTAGCGCGCCCCAGCGCCAGAGCACCCGAGAGCAGGGCGCTGTAGCGCGCCTTGGCGCCTGGCTACCCGAGCCTTGGGCGCTACGGCGCGCCGAAGCCCGACAGATTTCTACTCCGATTCAAGTTACGCCCTAAGCTATTTGAGGTGTATTTTTAACCATTTAAGGTCCAAATATCAGCTGGGTACTTAAGGAAAACTTATGAAGGAGTTTTCTAATGCTAGCTAAGTGATTGAGAGGGCTTAGGCTGCTGTTGGAGGAGATTCCAAAGAAGAACCTTAAGATAAAGCTGTTGTGCAAGGGACCCTTGTATGTGTGGAGTGGCTCCGTGATTTTTTTCATTCTTGAGTTTTCCACATAAATTTTTGTCATTGGATGTGCTTGTGGTTTGATGCATGTGTGTGTTGTGATCTACTTTTGCATGCATCTGTGATTTCATGTATTGCTTGGTAACCGTCAACGCATCCCCGATCCTCGAGCAAAAATCGCTTCCGCTGCTGTGTGCTCGGTTTTCTCCAACAATTGGTATCAGAGCGATAGGTTTCTTGTTGATTCTAGAGTTTGCAGTTTGAGTGGGAACAATGGCCTATGAGATGAGACACAAGATAATATGTAAATGAAGAATTTGCTTTACCAGAAGAAGTTGTATCAACCACTAAGTGGAGCCGACAGAAAATCGACGACTATGACTGATGAAGAATTTGAGGTTCTTGATAGAACCGCATTAGGTTTGACTCGTCTATCATGAATGCTCTGACAAGGATGTATGAGAAGCCCTTAGCTTCTAACAAAGTTTTTATAAAAAAAAGAGAGTTCAATATGAAGATGACGGATGGCTATTCAGTGACTGAACATCTGATTGGGTTCAACACGGTGACTAGCTAGTTGAGTTCAATGGGCATCAATTTTGATGACGAGGTCCGAGCTTTGTTATTCCTCTCATCATTGCCAGACAGTTGTGATGGGCTGGTTACAATCATCAATAACTCATCAGGAAATGCATCGTTGAAATTCGACAATATTGTCAGGTTAGTGCTGAATGAAGAGGTGTGGAAGAGATCCCATGGGGAGGTATCTACTTCAACGTTGAATGCTGAAATCAGAGGAAGACATGCAGATCGAAGACATAACAGAAACATGTCTGTCTAGATGAGAAAAATCAAAACTCAGAAAAGCAAAGCCAGATTGATGGAACTATGGTAAGACAGGTCACTTCAAAAAGGACTGTCCTACCCTAAAGAAGCTAAGTGGTGGGAGCAAGGTCATGTGCCCCACTGTGAATGTTTCAGTTGAAGAGGATCAGGATGCATTGATCCTCTTATTTGTCAACACAGAGTCCTGGGTAGTAGATTCGGGCACATCCTTTCATGCCACTCATACCCAGGGGTGCATTCAAGAATTACACCAAGGGTGACTTGGGTAAGGTATATCTTGGAGATCATAAAGCATGCGATATCATAGGAAAAAGTGATGTGGACGTTCAACTACCAAGCGGCACAGTTTGGAAGCTCAAATATGTTAGACATGTGCCGTGTCAAAAGAGGAATCTTATATCTGTTAGCTAGTTAGCCAGGGATTGCTACAGTACATGCTTTACAGACAATTCATGGAAGGTCACCAAGAGTGCACTCATTGTTGTACGGGGCAATATGAAAGGTACACTTTACCTGATCAATAAATTATCTGATTCCAGTTGCAGAACAGATAGACGCAGATCTATAGCTCCGAAGGCTTGGCCATATGAGTGAAAGGGGTTTGAAATCTCCACAGTTCAAGGGGAAGACTCCCAGGATTAAAGTCAGTTGACCTGGATTTCTGTGAAAATTGTGTGTTAGGCAAGCAGAAGAGGGTCTCATTCTCCAAAGTTGGAAGAGAGCTGAAAGGCAGAAAGCTCGAGTTGGTGCATACATATGTACGGGGCCGAGTTCCTACCTCTTCCATAGGTGGAGCCACATACTTCGTCACCTTCATTGATGACCATACAAGGAAGGTATGAGTTTATTTTCTAAAGCATAAATCTAACGTATTTGATGCATTTAGAAATTAGTTAACTTTGGTGGAGAATGAGACAAGATCGAAGCTTAAGTGCTTGAGGTTCGATAATAGCGGTGAATGCTGTGATAAAGAGTTCAAGAAGTTATGTGGCTTGAAAGATATCAAGAAGGAATTCACAGTTCCAAGAACATCGCAGCAAAATAATGTTACAAAACGGATGAACAGAACAATCACAGAAAGAGCCAGGAACATGAGATTGCATGCAGATCTCCCAAAGCAGTTTTGGGCTGAAGCTGTTAACACAGCTGTTTACTTGATAAATCGGGGAGCTTCTATACCCTTAAATGAAGGGATTCCCGAGGAGGCTTGGAGCGAAAAGGAAGTGAAACTGAATCACCTCACGGTATTTAGTTGTTTATTATATGTGTACATTGATGCAGGATCCAAAAGCAAGCTTGATGCTAAGGTGATGTCACATTCAATGAAAGTGAAATGTACAAAGATTGTATTGGAGTTAGGACTAATTCTAAGGATGCTTCAGATTGTAAGTTCTAACACATTGAAACTGATGATAATGTTGAGCCAGATACAGGTATACATGAAGATGCTCAGGAGGGTGTTGAAGTTGAACCCCAAACACTCATGTTACGAAGATCCACAAGAGTCACCAGATTACCACAGAGGTACTCTCCTTCCTTATAATATATGTTGCTAATAGATTGTGATAAACCAAAAAGATTAGAAGAGGCACTTCAAGTTGAAGATTCAATTAAGTGGGAGGTTGCCATGAATGATGAAATGGTATCACTCATGTCAAATGGGATATAGGAGTTGGCACCTCTACCAACTGGGAAGAAGGCCCTTCAAAGTAAGTGGGTTTATCGGGTGAAGGAAGAACCGGATGAGAGCAAGTGCTACAAGGCGAGGCTTATAGTAAAGGGCTGCTGGATACGGGGTTGACTATAGTGAGATCTTCGCCCCAGTTTTGAAGATGACAACTATCAGGATTGTGTTAAACATTGCTGCAGTTGAAGATTTGCATCTAGAGTAAATGGATGCCAAAATTGTGTTTCTTCACGGAGAACTAGAGGAAGAGCTATACATGCAACAACTTGAGGGGTACAAAAGGCTCAAGAGAAAGAAAAATGTGAGCTAATATGCAAGCTCAAAAAGAGCCTTTACGGATTGAAGCAAGCACCAAGGCAATGGTACAAAAGATTTGACAGGTTCATGTTTGAATCTAGGTATAAGAGGTGTCAGGCGAATCACTGTTGCTACATAAAACAATGTAAGTTCTCCTATATCATTCTGTTGCTGTAAATGGATGATATGTTGATCGCAGGATCGAACATGGAGGAGATAAAGATACAGAAATAACAGATGTAAAGGGAGTTTGACATGAAAGACTTGGAGTCGGTCAAGTAGATTTTTGGGATAAGAATCAGCAGGGAGAGAAGTGTGGGAATTCTGAAGCTGTCTCAAAAAGGCTATGTTGAAAAGGTGCTGAAAAGATTCAACATGAGCGAGGTAAAGCCAGTGAGCGCTCCCTTAGCAAGTAACTTCAGCTTATCGAATGATCAGATGCCGAAGTCTGAAGAGGAGAAGGAACACATACTGAAAGTCCCTTATGTGTTAGCAGTAGGGAATTTAATGTATGCGATGATCTGCACGAGATCGAATATTGCCTATGTACTGGGAGTGGTTAGCAGATTCATGGGAAACCCAAGGAAACCCCATTGGGATGCAGTCAAGTGGATATTGAGATATCTAAATGTACAGCGGGCAAAGAACTTTGCTTTGGTAGATCTGACATTTCTCTACAAAGTCATGTAGACTCAGATCTTGCAAGTGATATTGATAGCCGAAGGAGCTTACTGGATATGTGCATACATTGGGAAGTGAAGCGGTGAGCTGGATCTCCAGGATACAAAGCATCGTTGCTTTATCTACCACGGAGGATCAGTATGTTGTCGCCATTACTGAAGCGAGTAAGGAGATGATCAGTTTGAAGAGTTGAGAAGGCCCGATGCCGATTCGGCAGAAACCGTTCTGACATCGGGTGACTACTCACCGCAGGATCATATCGAGCAATTTGAGAGAAAAAGAATACGCATATAAAAGTAAAAGAGATTTTCATTTATCAAAATTCTCATTACAAGATCCCTCATCGTACAAAACAAAGAAATAAAATAAGCAATTTAGCGCCGTCGTCGATCTTTTGAAAGTTAAGGTTCTTGTTTAACCTCTTCCAGGAGCACCTGACCTGGTATTGTACAGAAAATAATACCGGGATTTGAATTCCCAGTAATTAGATAATACTCTAAGTACAACAGTATACAATAACAAATTTCTTTATAAAGATGCATTTAGCAGAGGTAAGATGTAAAATGCAGGATAGGTAAGGAAATCGTGTAAAATAAGCAAGTGATTTTTCTGCAACAAGTATTTATCACAAAATACAAGTTGCTAATGTCATTTTCCAGTAACTAACCCCGAATATTACTGATGTCATTTTTCCAGTAATAACCACGAATGTTATTGATGTCATTTTCCAATAACAACCCCGAATGTTGCTGATGTCATTTTTCCAGCAACAACCCCGAATGTTACTGATGTCATTTTTCCAGTAACAGCCCCGAATGTTATTGATGTTATTTTTCAATAACAACCCCGAATGATATTACGTTGGTTCCGGACAACCTACCAAGCTTCGAATGGTTTTGGCTCAAAGCAAATAAGCGAAGCATAGCAGTAATAGAAAAATGCAACATGTAATGCAAGTCATATACTGGGTACCTTTAATCTTTAAGTTCAGCAGTTCAACAGCTCGAATGAGTGACAGTTCGCTCAATCTGCATTTAAGTCCCCGATATTTTTAAGTTAGCTTTTTAATCAAATGATTTAGGAGTCTAATTTCCTCTTTCATTATGTTCTTCTTTCGCTTTTGAAGTTCAATTGATTTAAGTTTAGAATTAAAGCAGTTATAATTATTAAAGTGTCTTAAGTCCGAATAAAATGACTGAATTGGCAAAAAGAAATAATAGTCATTTATAACAATTTGAATCATTCTCATTATTAATAAATGAGAATAATTCTATTGTGAATGACTAGTTATAAACTTGATAGTTATAAGAAGAGTAACAAGCTTTAGAGAAAACGAATGTGTTCTTCTAATTTCCTTCCTCTTACTTTAGAATTAAGATCGTCGGAACACGAAGAGAAGCTGGAACCGGTTGGCCAAAGGATGGCAGAGGACTGTCAGAGGCTTAGAATTTGATGAAACATCTCGAGCAGGTTTTTAATAATATACTTAATACAACGACACTGAAAACGATGAATTCGGACATGCATTTCAATGTTTTCAATTTTTTAGAATTTAAAATTTCAGAAAATAGATCAGAAGCTTTCGTCTTTCGGATTTTTCCCGAATTATGGCACTTTGATCTAAAATTTGCTTTTATTTGATGGTAATTTTGTTTGCCCTAAATTGAAATTCTCCGGGATCCTGATTCCTAAGGCAAGATTCTAACCTAATTTGCAAAATAACGACTTTGGGTCGTTACAAGAGTTTTATGGTGGAATTGGGCAAAAAGCAGAAGAATGTGAAGTTCTACAGTGATAGTATGAGCGCTATTCACCTCGTAAAAAATGCAATATTTCATGCCAAGACAAAACACATACAACTTCGGTACCATTTCATCAGAACACTGTTGAAAGAAGGACAGCTGGGATTGGAGAAGATTCATACTTCTAAGAATCTCACTGATATGCTTACAAAAGTGGTAACAATGAAGAAATTGAAGCTATGTGCTGCTTCAATTAGCCTCGACACGTGATAAGAGAGTGGGGGTGAGCCACACCACGTTCTTGACAGAAATTGAAGAAGACAATGAAGGATCAAGGCTAAAAGAAGGATGATTCCAAAAGATCTCCAAATGAGAGATTGTTATGTTATGGAGACCATTCAGACCATCTTGGAGATGCCAATTGAGCTCCGGTGAGTTTCCAAGTGGTTTCGAGGCAAGTCGGGACAAAGTTGGGAAAGCTCAAACTGCAGCAAATGCCATAGCACGTCGTGGTGGCCAGTTACAGAGAATAGAGCGTTGTAGCGCGCCCCAGCGGCAAACGTCTAGAGACGGGCACTACGGTTAAGTAGATTTTTGGGATAATAATCAACAGGGAGAGAAGTGTGGGAATTCTAAAGCTGTCTCAAAAAGGCTATGTTGAAAAGGTGCTGAAAAGATTCAACATGAGCGAGGTAAAGCCAGTGAGGCTCCCTTAGCAAGTTACTTTAGCTTATCGAATGATCAGATGCCGAAGTCTGAAGAGGAGAAGGAACACATGCTGAAAGTCCCTTATGTGTTAGCAGTTGGGAATTTAATGTACACGATGATCTGCACGAGATCGGATATTGCCCATGTAGTGGGAGTGGTTACCACTCGTAAAAAAGGAATTTCTAAAACTCAAATAGATAATTTTTTTTATAAAAAAGGGTCATTTATATTATAAATTTTAGAATTATTTCAGATATTTGATTGTTTTATGACCCAACATTAATTATTGGTTCTATATTTGAAAATAAGAAGAAAAATATTGCTAAATTTAAAATATATCCTAAAATTTAATGCTGAAATTTTAAAAAAATAATATAGATATTTTTAATAGTAAAGTTTCAAACTTAGAGAATATGATTTTGAGGGTGAAGTCAAATTTATGTAAAATTTAGTTACTAGTTGTATTTATATTATAGCTAAAATTACACTTAATGAATCAAAAGGAGAGCACATAAAAATAAATATGCATAACGAAGACAATAAGGTGTACAAGAAAAAATTAAATAAAGAAAATATGTTATAAAGTGTAATTTAAATATAAAAATGAGAAGACTTAAAGAAAAATAAAATAACTTATTGTGAATCCAAAATAACAGTTCGTGATACTAAGATTAATGCTACTGCATTTGAGAATTTATATAATACACTAGAAGCGGGTGATGGAGAGAAATATAAATAAATTAACTAAATTAAGAGGGAAAAAACAAGAGCTTGATTCAAGTAAAATATATCGATAACGATAATTAAAAACTTCTTTTTAGTGGAGATATTCAATATGTATGAATAGATTTTTTATTTAGATATTTAATGAAGATTGCACTAATAAAATTAAAATGAGTAGTTATAAAAATAATATCAATTATAGTTTTACTCAAGAAGTTAATAAAGTTGAGATCTAGAATACTTTAAAAAAGATGAAGAGTGGAAAAGCAATGTGAATGGATGACAAAAATTTCTAAGCTTACGAAGTTATTTATATCAGAATATAACCGCAACAATGAATGCTAGAAATTAATCAAAAATAAAAACTGCTTTAAGTTATAGAGATTAGAATGTAGCCGACGGCTGCTCATTGAAGGCTTAACATTGATTAGAATTAGTAACTGACATATGTTGCGGTAACACATCACTATAAAAATGTATGTTGTAACAACATATGTAACACACAAAAGTTCTTCTGATTTCAATTTGTCATTGATGCTCTTCTCTATTCCTCTCCACTTTCATCATCTCAACATGGTATCAGAGCTTTCATGATCTCCTCATTCGTCGTCGCATATGATCCTCCAGCATGACAAGTATATGCTCTGTCTCCTATGGGATCGCCTCTGTCTGACGCATTACAATTGGTGCAAAGAATCATCTGCGTCTGATTCCCCAGCATGACAAGTCTTTGTCTCTCGTAAGACTCCTGCCTAACGGACTCGCCTCTGTTTAACATAAACATTCTCATATTCCTTACTACCGCCCAATGGTTGCATCATCCTCTGGCACATCAAGCAGCACCGACGCATCAGAAAATCAAGAAGCATCGCAATTTAGCATTTTCAAAGACAACGGTCTTCACGATTGCCTTGACAGTACTTTGCTAAAACCACCATCTTATATTTCCAACATAATCAACACATCAATCCACGTTCTGTATTATGGGCCTCCACCGATGAAAACTTGCTCACCCCTATTCTCCACCATCTCCTCCTTTATTTAACCCTACATCCTCACCAACGAAACTTGTCATGAAGCCTGACAAATTCTTACAAGACGTTTCCAATCTACATGACTCAAAAGATGTCCTACACAACATCATAATGCAAGAAAAAACCATCCTACCTCTTTAAAATAAAAAAGATTGTAGATAAAATATCAGTTGTCGGCTCCACTATTGATTTTGAAGATAACATTCTTTACACCTTGAATAGTTTCCCCACTTAATATCAAACATTCAAAACTACAATCCGCACAAACCTCCAACTTGTGAGTCTCGAGGACCTGTATTCCTGTTTTACAACTAAGAAATCAATCTATACAACATGAAGCAATCCGGGAACTACAGCAAGCCTCATCACTGACACTCCTGATGCATACCCACGGTAGAGGCAGCGACAGATCCTAGAGAGGAAGAAACCGGTAAAACTTTAGCCTATAGCCCTTTAATCGATCAGGTATCAATTCATGGCCAAACACCACATTCGGCAATCAGTGGGGAAGATCTACCACAGAATGTCAAATCTATGGAAAACGAAAACACATCAATCTCTTGTTGGTATAGACATGATTCAACCTTTACTAAATCCTCCCATCACCCCAAAACACTCATTTCTGATGATTACACCAAAAACAGCTAGATTGTTGTGACCAACGATCTCAGCAACCTCTCCATCTCAGATTTGTACAATGGACACGACAAAGTCACCATCAACAATTTCCAATGCCTACACATCTTCAACATCAGTAATGGTCTATTACTTAAATCTTTATCGGCTACTCCCTACCTACAAAGGATACTGATGCTTCAACCCACTCGCACAAAAAATTATCATTTCTTACAACGTACACTTCCTCGAGCATCACTTCCAAACCCAAACCCCATCTTCTCTCCAACTTCCTCAATCTTCAAAAACAATAACCCTCGACTGCTCATTCCTCCCACCTCTCTCTACCACACCACATCAGCCCATACCATCACCATTACCCATGCTCTGCCTCACTCCCAAATTTCTCAAAGCTCTACCTTCTCTAACCAACCTAATTCTCCCACCAACTCCTCTGATGTACCCAGTCCTGACACTACCTTACCCATGGCATACTACATCTCCATCCTCCCTAACCCCCACCCATCCTTCACATCTGATGCTTACCAGAACTAGAACAAGCACCCTTCAGCGTCGTCCCACACTAGATCTCACCGCTCATACTCCTCTACAGCCCAATCCCATTACCTACACCCAAGCAAATAAATTTTGTCACTGGAGACAAGAAATGGTCACCGAAATCATGTCCCTCAAAGACCAACAAACATAGGACATTCCGCACCAAATACAATATCGATAGCCTCGTTGCTCATTACAAAGCTCGCCTAGTGGCCCAAGGCTTCAACCAAATCTATGGGTTAGACTACATAGAAACCTTCAACCCGGTTGTTAAAATATCCACCATTCGCACCTCTTCACTATACTCGCTCATCACCGATGGTCCATAATACAGCTTGAAGTATCAAATGCCTTTCTCCAGGGCTCTCTAAATGAAACAGTTTACATTAAACAACTTTAGGGCTTCATTGATTCCAATAAACCCCACTACATGTGCAAACTTAAAAAAACTCTCTATGGGCTAAAATAAATACTTCGACAGTGGTTCTCTATTCTCACTGAATTCCTCATATCAAACAATTTCACTCAAAGTAAAGTCGATCCCTTACTATTCATCTATGACACTTCTCACATTTGTGTCTATCTACTAATATATGTTGATGATCTACTCCTCACATGAACAAGCCCCACATTCCTAACACAAATTATTAGAGCTATGGAAAATCACTTAAAAATGAAAAATATTGGCTCTCCCACACATTTTCTTAGCAATTCTATTCAACAAACCTCCCACTACCTTCATCTGTCCATGACTTCTTATGCAACACATTCTTGAAGACGCAAGAATGTCTAACTGCAAACCAGCCCCCACTCCTACAAATTCAGTCGGCAAATCCACTACCACCTAGGACCTATTACCCGATCTGCACTCCTACAGGCAACTTGCAACCGCCTTCAATTCCTCACCATCACATGTCCAGATATCAGTCACGCCATCAACCGCATATGTCAACACATGCATCAGCCTCTACAGCATCACTTCACGCAACTAAAGCGCATATTACGGTATATCAAATGTACCACTCATTTTGGGCTACCCGTCACTCCTTACACCATAAAGCTTCACGCACACTCAAATGCAGGCTGAGCAGTAGAATCTACTGACAGAAAATCCACAACCGGTTTTTGTGTGTTTCTGGACCAAACTCTAATCAGCTGGAGGGCCAAGAAATATCACACGGTAGCACGATCCTCCACAGAAGCTGAATACTGAGCACTTGTCTCAACGATTACGAAAATCATAGGGCTCCGCAGACTACTTCAAGAATTCCAACATCTTTGGTTGCAAGCAACAAAAATCTGCTTTGACAGCTTGTAGCTATTTCTCTTGCTAACAACCCGTTATTTCATGCTCGTACAAACACGTAGAAGTGGACTGCCACTTCATCTGTGACAATGTCAAAAATAACGAGGTCACAATATATTACACACCATCAAATGAATAGATAGCGGACATCCTCACTAAGCCACTTTCAATACCCCGATTTAATTACCTACAAGCTAAGCTGACAGTTCAAGAGTTCACTGTCACCATACAGGGGGATATCAGAATATAACCGCAGCTGTGAATGCCAAACATTAATCAAAATTAGAAACCATATGCAATATTTAAGCCACAAAAATTTACAATAGAAGACATATATTTACTAAGAGATTTATTAGAAATATTTAAATTAAATAAAATATTTATTAAAATATTTTTATCTTGAAAAAAGCTTAATATAAAGCACTTAGAGAAATTTTAGTAGAATATTGTAGAGAGAGCTTGTATGGCATATATTGATATTATTAAGAACATATTTAATAGGGTTATAATATATGTTCAATTGCAAGGCGGCTTGTCCATTGATTTTTCAATTACTATTAGAATACATCAAAGTTTTGTTCTCAATCCAATTCTTTTTTATTTATTTACAGATGTTCTTACTAAACATATTAAAAAAAAGTTCCCCAGAGCATGTTATTTGCATATGACATTTTATTAATTGATAATATTAGATATAAAGCAAAACTTAGCTTGTTAACGACTACTTCAGAATGCAAGAGTTTGTCTCAATAGATCTAAAAAAATATATATAAACTATAAGCTTAATCATAATAGAAGTCATAATCTCAAGAAAACAAATATTAAGACTTGTGATCAAGAAGACCAAAAGAGTCAAATACCTTGGCAATTATTCAAAATAATAATGGTGAAATAGAGAGCAAAGTGATTAATAGGATCCAAGCTGGTTGGATGAAACGAATGAACAATTTTAGAGTGTTGTACGCTGAAAAATACCATTTAAAATTGAAGGAGAATTTTATAAAACAGCTATATGACTACAATATTATATAAAGTTGAATAAGAAGAAACATATTAATAATATAAGTGTTATAAAGATGAGGATGCTAAAGTAGATGAGTGGGTATACTCAAAAGAATATTATGAGAAATGATTTCATTCATAGCAAGCTCGGAGTGGCTCCCATAGTGGATAAGATTAGAGAATGTCGTCTTAGTGATTTGGGCATACTAACCAAAAACCATTCGATACACTTATTAGAAAAATTGAATATGTAAATTCTACCAATGTTAATAGAGGAAGACCAAAAAGAACAAGGTACTAAAACCTTGGAAAGAATATGTATTCAAGTCTTAGGAAGGGCTTCTACTTGATCGTGCTAAATGGAAATAAGAGATTCATGCAACCAATCTTACTTAATAGGACTAGGGCTTAATGTTTTTATTGTTATTGTTGTTGTTGAAAATTTGATGGATGCACACCATGTGCCATGTTCACTCTAGGGTTCAAGTCTAGGTAAATCTCTTAGTTTGGTTTTGATCGTAAAGTTTAATTTTATTTTTGCCTTAGGACGACTAATCATTTTATCTAGCGATGTGTTTTCAAATTAGTTATTTATCTCAAGTCTCTTCAGCAACTTTAGAATTGAAGACTTAGATATTAATTTTGTTTTATTTTATTTTTTGTATAAGATATATTTTTATGATGTATGTAGGCTTACTAAATTTTGAGAGAGATCACACTTAAAGGCTAATTAAGCATAATAAAGCAATTTCACTAAGCCTGCTACGTTCCCAGATGCAAAAAATATGCACTCAAACGTATAATTTGTTTCCAACCCAGTGCGACCCAATAAGAAAACCCATGAGCCACGAATTGCAATCATGCACCCGGACGCACTTCATAAGCACCCATGCGCATCTCAGCTTACCTAAGAATATATATTGTCTTATTTGATGCCCTCTTCACCTCCATTATAAATAAGAGACAAGGGCCGTCTCCAAAAGCATCTCAAAGCATTCGAAAACCTCTCTTAAGTATTTCTATGGTGCTCTAAGCAAGTTTGCATGCTCATTCAAAAATTAGAAGGATTTAATCTTGCAAACTTTGCCTCAAGTTTATTTGTGTACTAATTTCTTTTATTTTATAGACCTATTATTGCGAGATGTAAAAGAGATTATGGCAGCTCTGCTAGGCATCGGGTTACACAAGAGGGATGATCAAGGAAGCTCTGCCTCAGTATTTTTGCGCTGAAAATAAGGGAAGGCTCTACAACTCCACGGTCCAAATGAAAACTTGTCATCCACTGTTTGACTGTATAGGTTTTGACTTTAGGAAATAAAAATGAAAAACTTAATTAAATCCATAGATTATCATACATGGGTACAAATTCTGGAAGGCTATACAGAACCTACTACCCCCATATAAAGAATGGACGAATTATCAATTTAAAGATGCACAAATGAAAATGCTAATGTTTGGTTTCAATGTGATTTAAAGCAAGAAGATTATATTAGAATCTTTTATGAGCTAGTGGAAAAAGTTTGAAGCACTTTAGTTACCACATAAGAAGGTACTAATAATATTAAGCAAGCTTATATAAATATTTAAACTTTTGAATATAAATTATTTAAAATGAATTCAAGAGAAAGTATAAATGAAATGTATACAAGAATGAATAAAATTATTAATGTTAATCATTCATTATGAATAATTTTGACTAATGAAAAGAAGGTCCAAAATGTTCTAAGGATGCCCCACTAAAATGGAACCCTAAAATCCAACTACAATAGAAACTAAAGATCTTAAGACCTACTCTTTAGATCTTTTGTTAAATTCTCTTGTGACGCATGAATAGGTTGTATCCAATTAAAAGGAAAAAAAGTCAAGAAGCTTCAAAGAAGAATGTACTTGCCTTAAGAGCTAACAAATCTTTCAAAAATATGAAAGAAGGTCAAAAGTCTTCAAGAAGCGGCGAGGGTCTAGACAATGAAGAAATAAGGATTTTGGCAAAAAAGTTTAAAAAGCATCTAAAGAAAGATCGTCAAAAAGAATGTCCTATGTTGAAGAACAAAAAGAAGAAAGCTTTCTGGGTAAAGTCAATTTTTGCCTAATAATAGTAATTGAAAAGAGTACAACTTCAAGTTTAAGTTTAAAATCAGAATAAGCATATGAGATAGTGTCATCATTATCAAGAGATGAGGTTAGAAATTTAAATAATAAAAAATTGCTTTGGCTTTTAGACAAATTATATATTTTTAATATTCCTTTGAAAACGAAACATGAGAAACTTAAAAAAGTATTACTTGAATCTGACTCATCAATGCAATGATTAAAGGGGAGTTAATCTCCTTATAAGAATAAATAAATGACTCAACTTCAAATATTGCAATGTCTAAATCAAATAACGTTTACCAAGAAGAAAATCTTAGGTTGATTCAAAAAACAAAAAACTTAAATTTATTTCTCAATCATTTAAAAATAAACATAATGAATATGAGTCTAGAAGCTTTTTTAGTTATTCATCACCTAAGTACAAAAGAATGAAATTTTCTTCTAGACATCTAGCTGCCCCAAGAGTGTATTACCAAGGAATTGACATATTTCACCCATCTGTCAGGTAAATAGAAGAAACTTAAATTGGCTTTCTAGGGAAAAAGGATCTGAGTGCATCTTCTATTAAGTGTTTGTAGGAAAACATACCTTTGAGGGAATAAGTGAAGCTATGGGCCTAAAAAAAGTTTGTTCCATTAATAGTTTAGTACATTTATTTTTAGCATGTTTATTTTTTTACATTGAATTTCCCAACAAATGGTATTAGCTTAATAATTTGTTTTGATTTTTTCTTATAAAATATTAATTACTTATCAATTTTAAATATATCTTAAATCTTATTAGTTTAAATTACATGTAATCTCTTTTAAATTATATCATTTTAGATTGCTAGATTTATTTTTATTAAGTACTGTCTTTTAATTATGTATACCTCATTTTTGCTTAGCTTATCGGCTTCTCATCCAATTTAGCTTTTCAATGATTGCAAAGGGGGAGAAGAGAAAGAATTGTATTTATTATGCAAAAACTAAATCATATGTTGCAATCATCAAAAAGGATGAGATTGTTGACTCTAGGGTTTGAGCTCAAGTCAACCTCTTAGTTTAATTTTGATTATCACAAAGTGTAATTTTACTTTTTGCCTTTAGACTAGTCATTTATCTAGTGTCATTTTTCAAATTAGCTTTTATCTCAAGGTAGCCCTTCATCAGCTTCAAATTTGAAAAATTAGATATAAATATTGTTTTATTTATTTTGAATAAGATCTATTTTTATGTTGTACGTAAACTTACTAAAATTTGAAAGATCACACGTAGAGGTTAGCTAAACTGCATAAAACAATTTCACTAAGCCTGCTATGCACCCAAACACAGATTGTGCGCCCAAGCGAGTCGCGCCCAGCCACACAAATATGAGCCCAAACGTATAATTTGTTTCCAACCAGGCACGACCCAATAAGGAAACTCGTGAGCCACGAATTGCGGTCAAGCACCCAAACGTGCTTGATGCGTGCCCTGGCCCGTCTTTCCTAATAATATATAGTGCCCTATTTGTTGCCCTTTTCATCTCCACTATAAATAGGGGCGTGAGCAACATCCAAAAGCATCCCAAAAATTTATAAGCATTAGAAAACCACTCTAAGTATTTCTAAATAGCTCAAAACAAGTTTGCAATCTCTTACAAAATTTAAAAAGGATTTGATCTTAATGAATTTGCCTCAAGTTTGCTTACAAGTATTTTAATTTTTGTATAAACTTCTTTTATTTCATAAACCCTATTCTTGCGAGGTGTGCAAGAGGTTTTTGGTAGCTCAGTCAGGCACCTGATTGCAAAAAAAGGGACGATCAAGGGCTCCACCTCGGCATTGCTCTAAGAAGGATCTAGGCTCAGTAGCTCCGCGGCGAGAGATTGCAAAGAAGGGATTGAGGAGACTCCACTTCAAGACGGCTTTGGGAATAAGGGAATATTCCGCAGCTCTATAGCCAAGCATCTAAAGAAGCGGATGGTAAAAGCTTCTCTGCATGCTATGTGATCAGCAAAGGAACAACTCATGTTCAAGTGAATTCTGAAAGAGAACTTCTGAATAGTTGATGTGGATCAAGTAGACCCGAACCAGTACAAGTCTTTGAGTACTTTCTATACCTACTTTTAGCTTGGTTTTATTTATTTTTCTACTTACATTTAAATATTTTAAATATTTTACTTATATTATCTTAAACCAAAAAGCTTTGTAAGAGTTCAATTTCTTTAAGTTAAACTTAATTCACCCCTTCACTTGAGTCATGCTGTTTGGGCTCCGATAGCCAGCACATCCATGCCCTTAGGTAGTGCATAGTGCTAGTCAATGTCAAAATTTTATGTAATTTGATAAATACAAGAATTAAAATAATTTCAATAAGAAAATATTAATACTTAGGAAAGGCAGACATAATTTAAACGACGTTAAATCAGCTAGCTAAAACCAAACCCATGTCATTATCTTCCAAATGCAAAGATTTTGTTACACATGCAATGGCTTCATTAAAAAATATTTTTTTCACAACAATATTTGTAACCATGCGTGTGTTTGTGAGTTTGTGTATTGCTCACAACAAACCCCCAATAGAGCACTTAGACAACCAGGTCATTTGCAAAACTTTTGGCATAAATACAAATGGCATTGTCTTGAATTTATTTTACTATACAAACATGAAGGAAAAAAAAAGAAATATAATAATAACACCGTTTATATGTGAAGAACTTCTACCTTTTTCAAGTATGAATACAATATTTTCCATTTTGAAATCCTCTTCTCTACCACAAGGGATAATAGCCCCTCAACAAATTTTCTTGAAAGTTTACGCTCACTAGACAGAAAGACTATCTTCACAAGCTGCCAAGTAAGAAAAAGTGGAGATAACTGTTTCAGCAAAACCTGAGTACCTTGCTAAACACAAAACTTTAAAAAGAAAATAGCCGAAGCTTTTAGATTAGATCATATTGTCGCTTTCAAGTAAAGAAAAACGGGGGATTTAGGCATAACAATCAGATGCTTCCAAGGACAAAGACTCTATTCAATAAGAAGCAAGAAACAACAGCCATATGGAATGATAAAGTCATTAAAACCCTTAAAAACAGTAAAGAAATAAAAACCGCACGGGCTAAAATTTCCAAATCTATTAATGTGCACAAACATAGAGAGTGTTATCATGCATTTAGAAGTATATCATCGATTTCTGCACACATCTCTAATCTTCCACAATTTTAAATGCCTGGAAATCAAGTAGTATAAAATCAATTCAATTTTTTAAATTATAAATTTCATCTTAAATTCCTAAAATCAAAGTCAATCTAGAAGTGAACCGTAAGAGCTGTGTAAGAAAATATAAGATTCTAATATTCTCTCCCTATATACCCACACATACATAGACAGATGTATATACATGCTTACATATATATTTCTCACACGCCTATATATATGGCGTGTGGCGTGTGTACGTGTGCGTGTGCGTGTGAGTAAATCAGTTTTATGATCTAACAAATCAAGCATGAGCCAACCCTGACTCTTGACCACTAGCTTGAGAGCATGTATGTTCACAATTAAATTATATCAAAACTCAATGACTTCTATATAAATTATTAAAAATAATCATAATTTTGTCTCCATTATATATTTTGATGAATAATTAATGATTCCCCCATTAATTCTTATTATTTATATCATTTTGATATAATATTTCATCAAACTGAAATTATTTAACCCCTTCAATTAGAAAATTATCGACTAACGAGCTAACTCGCTGTGATGACCAATGTTAGGTTGGTAACAACCAAACTAACATCGGATGCATCTCCCCGTAGGATCAAATTGGCAGTTAGGTAAAATAGCAGTTAAACAAACATCCAAAGCCATTCAAGTATAAAAAATAACATTCATTCAATTTAAAGTAAACAATATCCAAAATTTATTACATGACTTTCATTATACAGAAAATTATTATCCCTTGAAAGGGCAGTTAGAATTCGTTAATTTCCCGTGTCATGCCTTTAAACTATATCAACCGCCTCCAGTTGTATCTGATCTGGCATTATAAAAATAATGCCTTAATACACATTCTAAATACAAAGGATATTAAAAATATACTTAAAGCAAAGCGAAAGACAAAAATGATAAAAATTTACAGGAAGACATAGATTCATTTCAAAAGGATAATCATAACTCCTGCAAAATAAATATTCTTTTGTCATAAGACAAATTTTCAAATGAAAAAGCAATGATAGCATAAAAATTCATGTTTATGTTTATGACTTGATATTATGAAGCAATGTTAGTAGTTATGATGGGCAAGCTAAAACCATGAGGCTGAGTTCATAAAAAAAATGCAGTTAAGCATGACCTTCACTTGGGCTCCCTTAAAGGCTCCAGATAGCACCTTCACCTGGGCCTCTTTCAAGGATCCAGATGACAACCTTCACCTGGGCCCCCTTTAAAGGCTCCAGATGACATCATATATGCATTTAAGCATAACCTTCACTTGGGCTCCCTCAAATGCTCCAAATGGCACCCTTATAACTCCTAATGGACTAGCCCTGTCCCTAACTTAATTCAACTTCCGTTTCGGAACCCTTTGCAACATTCACAAGATATATAAACATCATTTTGTCTCTCTTACATGATTAGCAGTAAGAGTAAGATATTAAATAGCAATATAAAACAAGTTTAAAGCGATGCTTAAGCAGCAAAAAGATAGAAAGCATAAAATTAATATCCAGTATACCGTTTGTGTTTGACTTAATTAGATGAATCACTCACAAACTTAATGTGTCTGCAAAAATTTTATTTAAGATTTTATTTAACTATGAAACTATCAGTTTACAAGGCTAGAACTAGTATTCGTGTTCCTAAGTTTGATTTTAGTTGGTTACGTAAATCTATATCTCACATGGCATAAGAGTAAATTATATAATAAGAAGGTCTAATTCATAACTCTAATTTAGTATATTTAAACTAAAATCATATTTGATTAGACTTAAAGAATTTAGGCAACTTTATCTGAAAGAATCATATTACAATGTTGGAGAAAAAGGGGTCTAATTGAATCGATAATATTTTTACTAAATCTCTCTTTACCAACATCGAACCCATCTATTATGTTAGAGCAGCACGATATGAAAACTTCTTGAGTTATTATTTATGATTAAAATCGAAGCTTAGTGTACATTAAAGTATAAGTTAGGATAGGATATTGACAATATTCAAAAGAAGTTATAACTGACTCCATTATATGGCATAGATCTAGTAACCCTTATTCTCATTAAGAATTTATCAAATAGTTGATTTGGACTGATTAGATCTTTTCTTAGTGTTAGCTAGTCAGAACTAATCATTACACTGCAATTTAGATCTTAAATCCCAATAATATTAATATGAAAGATTGACTGAATTCACGGATAGCTCTCCATAATAATAATAATTAAAACTTATCACAATAATCAAAAACAATTTTTATTTAAAAGTTTAACCCACTATAAAAGATTTTAATTATTATTATTATTATTATATATATACATATTTTATCCTTTTAACTAATCGAACAGAGGAGTTCTTACCTTACGTCGAGCACAAAATCGAGCGCGCAGAGGTTCGAGCGATTGGCAAGCAATGGAGGCGGAAGGAGTCGGCGCAGCGTCAATTCCGTGAAGGCAACCGCACACAAGCACAGGTCGAGCGCTATGAGCCTCTAACGTCCGTCTCTCGGCGCACAAGCGGAAGGAGGATAGAGCGCAGGTGGGAGATGATCGGCTCTTAGTGCTAGTCATCGGCTCAGGTGCGCTCCTATGACTTGAGCAAAAGAGAAGAGGAAAGAGTCGAGAGAAGGTAGTGAGGAAATCGAGCGGTATGCGCTCAATTAAATAGGGTGTGCGTGCGTAATGCACACCCGTTTCCTTCGGCTGCTTTGCGTGGATCATGGTAATTAACGAACAAAAACGGGAATGGCACGTTTAGTGGCAAAATTTATTGCTAAAACTGTTGATTTCTTTCCTTTGAAATGTTTGACTATTTTGTAAGTCTCTAATAGTTTATTTGTATTCAATTCCACAATCAATGCTATGATTATGAGTATAAATTTCCCTAAACTTCCTCAGTTACAGATTTAATCCATCTTTAATGTTAACAAGAAAAAACGGAAATTTGCGGGAATAACGGAAATTTGATTTTAGCGGGGTTTTAATGTCTTTCTCAAAATGACCTAAGGTCATTATACTCGCGCTTGTAAATTTAGCTTGAGCTCAAGCTCAAATATTGAGTTCGGCTCGACTCATCTATGCCCCAATATGTTGGCATATGTTCATAATATAGTGTGGTAAATATGTAGCCCTAAGCGCCTTTAGGAGATTCGAAGACAGCAAAGACGTCCTGAAAGCTCCTCATTGTCCAAATCGCTCCCCATCGATTAATGGAGTTTAATTAGCACTTTCAGTTATGCTTCCTAGATCTCTTTGTAGCTCTTGTCCTACTGCCCTCTGCTAGGAGCGATTCTCAGGCGTTTCTCATGTGAATCGTCTCGATGATCATTGCTTTTTGCATTGCTCGCCGAATTTTTTTTGCGAATCTTCTTAAGGTGATATGTATTGTTTACCATTTTCTTTGATCTGGATTTTGTTGGCTTTCTCTTGAAGCTTTTTTATCCTGGTTTTAGAACCTCAGATCTTTTTATAATGATCCCTTCCTTGGGGTTTGACTCTTAAGCCTTCAAACTGGTTTTCTAGACTATATCTGAAGATCGCAGAGGCAATCCCTAATAATAGATTAGTTAGAGGCAAACGCGCGATTTCTTTAAGCATTTCATTGATTAATTGGCCAAGATTATGATTGACTTATAAATTTTCCTAACCTAGGTTTTAAAGTTTAAAAATATCTAAAATATTGAGAAACCATAAACTAATCAAGAGATATGCTTTATTTATGCAACAATCAATTTTTAGACTCTAAAACATTTAGAAATACAGCTTTTGCAGATGCATCAGATTGTTGAGTACTTAATCAATACAATCACACACCAAGGTACACTGGATATTGCTTTTTATACTTCTATTTGCTTCTATTGCTGCTTAAGCATCGCTTTGAGCCTGTTTCGTGTAGATGATAAATGCGCAAAAAATTCTGGAGAACCAATTCATCAAACTGACATAGAGAAATAAGTCCATCGCGGCTTATGAGTCTGAGTTCACAAAGCTCTCCAGGTATGCCCATAAACTAGTAGATACAGAGGCCTCGAGGTGTAGCAAATTATTGGACGATTTGAAGGATTCCATTCGAATAAGCTTGCTCCCGCTTAAGCACACCAAATTTGCTAAGCTACTAGACTACGCAACCATGCTGGAGCATAACGAACTATTGATCGCTGAATGACAAAAAAAGCTACAAATCCATAATGCCAACGACCGCACCCTATGATCAAGTGTTATCACACGGGCAATATGTGTTACCAATGTGGCCAAGTGGGACATAGTTATCGATTCTGCAAGTCCGCTAAAACTGTAGATGGGGATACTATTCAAAGACCCAAAATGGTTGCAGCCTCACACACCCACTCGTGCCCCAGTTCCGACAAATGCACCAATTTCAGCAACATCCCCTGCAACCAAGGGTTTACACTCTTACCCCAGTTCCGGCAAATGCACCAATTCCAGCTCAAAGGAGAGGACCTGCCCCGGGACGACCAACTGCCACAAAGGTTTACACTCTTACCCCAATTATGGCTCCCGAAGATCACGGTGTGGTGTCAGGTACTTTTAAATTAATTTGGCTTGTTTTTAGTTAAAATTTTGAAAAATCATTAGTATGTATTCAATATTAGGTACTTTACATTTTCCTGAAAACATGTGTATAACTTGTTTGACACGGGTGCAAGTCATTTGTTTATATCTAAAATATTCATCAAGAAGTTACAAATGCCCTGTATAGAGCTAAAAGAAAAATTAAATGTGGGGTTACCACCTGGTGCCCTCATAAGCGCTAGAAATTGTAGTGATTACGATATCCCAATTAATAGTTAAACATTCAATGCCACCTTGATAGTTCTTCCCATTGCAAATTTCGATATCATCTTGGGAATGGACTGGCTATCCTATCATCAAACAGTAATCAACTGTCAGCATAAGAAGATCACTCTCATGGGCACTAAGAAGCCAGTGACATTTATGGGGAGGCTAAGCGCCACCACGTCCCTCATTAATGCAATACAAGCATTCAAGCTATAATACAGAAAGGGTCTGAAACCTACATAGTGACGATGTTGGGAACTAAAGAAGAAGTGACACCCTTAACAGATAAAAAGGTCGCAAGTGAATTTCCATGTGTTTCTCGAGGATTTGCCAAGAATGTCCCCTGTACGGGGAATAGATTTTACTATTGATTTAATTTCCGGTTTACAATCATTATTCATCCCAGCATATCACCTTGGGGAGCTCCTGTGCCTTTTGTTAAGAAAAAAGATAGGACAATGAGAATGTGCATCAACTACAGGAACTAAACAAGGTGACAATTAAGAATATAGATCATCTTCCCAGATAGATGACTTATTTGACCAATTAGAGCTGTTATTTTCTCCAAGATCGACATTCGATCTGAATATCATCAAGTAAGAATAAGGGAAAAAGATATTCCAAAGGCAACTTTCAAAATGAGGTATGGACATTTTGAATTTTTAGTCATGTCATTTGGGTTAACCAATGCCCCATCGCTATTTATGGATCTGATGCAGGGGTTCTGAAATCCTATTTGGAAAAATTTGTGATCGTCTTCATTGACGATATTTTGATATATTCCAAGAATGAAAAAGATCACGAGATACAATTGCAAACAGTCTTAGAGACTTTAAGGTATAATAAGTTATATGTAAAAATTTTTAAATGCAAGTTCTGGTTGAGCTCTGTGACTTTTCTAGCAGTGTTGTAAGCGCCAAGAGAATTCAAGTAGATTTGAAGAAAATCAGTTTCAACCAGGAATGGACTCGACCTATAACGATAACAGAAATCAAGAGTTTCTTGGGATTTGTAGGGTATTATAGAAAATTTGTACAGGAATTCTCCTAGATTTCAGCTCCACTCACCAAGCTAATGCAAAAAGCTGTATCATTCATCTGGAGCTCTGAGTACGAGATTTCATTTCAAAAACTAAAGGTTGCTCTGACAACCGCTCCTATATTAACCTTACCACACACAAGAAAGCGAGGATTACAAGTATACACTGATGCATCCAATGTAGGACTCGGATGAATGTTAATGCAGAATCAAAAGGTAATTACTTATGCCTCTACACAACTAAAAGTTCATGAAAAGAACTATCCAATTCACAGCTAGAAGCATATCCCGTGGAGAAGCTCGTCAAAACGTATATCAGGGAAATCATCTAACTGCATGGAGTCCCAAAAATAGTTACATCAAATAGGAACATGATTCATTTCCTGATTCTGGAAAGCTGTGCATGATGATTTGGGTACCAAACTTGCAATGAGCACTGCATTCCATTCTCAAACGGGCAAACATAAAGAGTTAATCAAATTCTAGAGGATCTTTTAAGGCTGTGCATATTGGACTTCAGTGGAAACTGGGAAGAACAATTATCCTTAGTTGAGTTTGCGTATAATAACAGTCATCAAACTAGCATTAGAATGACGCCCTAAAAGCTCTATATGGAAGAAAATGTCTTATGCCTGTCTTGGTCAGAAATTGGAGATCTTTAAAATATATGAATCTAATCTAGTTAAAGAAACTAACAGAAAAATTCAATTAATAAAGCTAAGAATAACTGCAACCCAAGATAGTAAAAAAAAGTATCATGATTCTAAGCACAGAATGTTGGAATTTCAGGCCGAAGATCTTGTTTATCTGAAAGTAAGCCCAATAAAGGGGGTATATCGATTTGGCATATCAGGCAAGCTAAGCCAATGATATGTGAAATCGTTTGAAATTATTGCCCAAATAGGGAGCTATGCATATCTTTTGAGGTTACTAGAGAATTTTTAAAGTACACAATTTATTCCATATAGCATCCCTACGCAAATGTTTGCAAGAGCTGTATCAACAATTAGTGGTACCTAGTACTATAATTCAGCCAGATTTGACCTATATGGAAGAACCGGACAAAATCATAGAACGAGATAACCGTCGATTAAGGAAGAGGACCATTCCCATGGTCAAGGTGCAATGAAGAAATCACAGCGCCATGGAAGCCACATGGGAAAGGGAGGAAGATATGAGAAAAGAATACCCCGGACTCTTTCAGGATTCAGGTAATCCTAATTAAATCCTCTTACGTTCAATTAAAATGTCTTTTATTTCGGTGCAATACCGAGAACGATATTATTTTTAAGTAGGAGAGCTTGTAATGACCCTAGGTCATTATAAGAAAAACATTAAGTTCCTGCTAAAACTCAATTTTTATTGTTTTACCTGCAAATTTTCGTTTTCAATTAAAAGTTCTAGCTAAATCCATTTGCGTCAAAATTTTTGTTACATACTGACTAAATTATTGATTGAGGAAGTTTCTCAATTAAGCCAACAGTTCTATTAGGAAAAGGTTTGTGGTACATAATAAAACCATTCCCAATTTTACTCTTACCCTCGTAACATAGGGGCATTTATCAGCGTCGAGCACACACACGAAGCAAACATGCGTTACGTACGCACGTCCTATTTAAACCCACAATGATCTGCTCAACTCTCCCCACCCTTGCTAAAACACTCGATCACGTCTTCTATTCCTCTCAGCCAACCGAGCCCGCTCGATCGGAACCGCCAAAATTCACCTAAGCAGACCAAGACGGCTCTAGAATTCTGTAATAGAGATGCAGCAGTCGACAGGAGCAATCCTTAAAGCTGACGACAAAGGGGTTAAAGCCAACAGAGCTCCTCGATAGAAGAAGAGATGATCCCGAATGTCCCAGCATCTAGCATCAGCTCCTTTGCTCCGCTCGAACCTTTCTGCGCTCGGCCAATTCCTAAGGTACGATCTTCCTTGCCCATTTTACCTTCAGCCGATAGGAGAGCTATACATATGACATAATTAATTACTACTAACTGATATCAATAGGACTGCAATTATTTAATTTGTTTCATGTTGGGATCAAGATGAAATGCTATGTTAATAATAGATTAGTTAGTAAGCAAGTAGTCATTATAAATAAATTAAGTGACTCATTTTGATATCAAAATAAGTTGCTAACCAAATTTTTAGAATTTAAAATAGGAATAATATCAAGTATAGCCTACAATATTATTTGGATATTTTTTAAGCACTCCAATACTTAAGTTGCATAGCAAATTAAGAAACCATAATGGGGATTTGTATTAAGGACATTCTAGTTCACTGTTTAGAATTTTAGGATATGAATTGCAAGATTTATAAACTATTAAATATTAATAATATTCCCCTAGTTTGTAGCCATCTACTTAATTATGAAAGTTGAATTTAAAACAATGAGTGATGCTAGAAACTTTGTTTTAACATTTAATAATTTAGGATAATAAACTTTTACCTTAGTCAACATCTGAAATCTGCAGCCATCCATCTTACTGTACTCAATTTTGTACCTTACATCTCTTAGTAATAATCTTCCAAAATCATTAAAATAAGCAAACCTATAAATATAATCAGTACTTTCTAGACAATGTTTTGACGCACATTACCTTGTAGATTGGTTTTATAACAATTTTCTCTAATCAAATAAACAATCTCTCGAGTCTATGACTTAACTTATTTGATAATTTTATCCTTGCTTTACATGTTGACCTTTATTGAGAGTGGATTATAATTGGAAATTTTGATTGAAGTGTCTAATTTCTTTAAGCATTTCATTGATTAATTGGTCAAAAGATTATGATTGACCTATAAATTTTTCCTAACCTAAGTCTTAAAGTCTTAAAAAGATCTAAAATATTGAGAACCCATAAACTAATCAAGAGATATACTCTACAATTTTTAAGGTCTAATAAAACATTTATAAATACAACTTTTGCAGACGCAACGGATTGTTGAGTACTTAATCAATACGATCACACACCAAGGTACACTGAATATTACTTTTTATATTCTTATTTGCTTTTATTAATGCTTAAGCATCGCTTTGAGCCTATTTCGTATTGATGATAAATGCGTTATTTTTACTACTAATGATGTAAAAGAAACAAACTGATGTTTATGTATCTTGTGAATGTTGCAAATGGTTTCATTTTCGCTTTCCACTTTCATTTAAAGTATAATATTTAATATCCTATGTACTTAAAATGTGTACTAAGGCATTATTTTTATAATGTCAAACCAAGTACATGAGGCTTAAGGGTGTTATAAAAAATTGTGGTGCAAATTAAAAGAATAAAACATTAGCTTTACCTTTCCAAGAGAATCATTTATTTTTGTATGCTATCAAATATGTAATATTCTGGATAATGTAGTGTTAAATTAAATAAATAATATTTTTTATTCTTATATGACTCTGGATGTTGTTTAAATGTATTTTGCTTAACTGTCAATATGATCTTGTGAAAAGATGCATCTATATTAGATTGGTTATTACTAACCTAACATGGGTCATCATATGGGCATCCTTCATAAGATGTTCTCAAAATAATAACAAAACTCGAACTAGCCATTACTCTACAGTCTAACACAATAATGTGAAGTGCATGCCAAAAAGCCAAACAACATAGAAAACTACATCCACCGTCAACATCTATATATAATAAGCCTTTACAACTTATTTTTTCTGATATTTGAGGCCCTGCTCCGAACATGTCATTAGATTGTTACAAATATAATATAGCCTTCATTGATGCATTTTCAAATTTTACATGGTACTAGCCAATGCATCATAAATCTAAAGTTTCTATTTTTTATCATTTAAATCTATGGTCAAAAATGTTCTATCCACCCAAATTATCACCTCCAATAAGATAGAGATTGTTAAGATGTAAAGACCAATTGGATCACAAAATGAGGTGCTAATGGAGTTCTGGTAGGTTCCAGAGGGTTCTGGGTGGTTCCGATGGGTTCCGGGGCAGGCCAACACTAGCCGGCAGCAAACCGGGTGCTCAGGCACGCCCCAGGCACCCTGCAAGGCCTGTAGCCCGAGGAGGGGGCGCACAGTGCCTGTGGACAGAGGCACGAGAGCTCAGGCACTCCCCAGCACCCGTGACAATTCAGATACGAAAGCAGGCGTCCTATAGTAAATTGTGAGCGGTTTCGGGCATTATTGGGCTTGCTTTAAAGCTTGTTGGACCCTAACTTTTAAGAACGTCAAGGAAAGATTTCTAAGTACGAGAAATCTTGTGGCGGCTAGGGTTTGAGCTGGAGAGCTAAGGTAAAGGTAGAGAAGAAGTGAGGTGCTAGGGTTGTGTTTCCATAATAGGTAAGCACTTCTTCTTCCAAGAGATAGGGCTTCTTGAGTACTCTGTAAAACTTGTAATATTCATAGTGGAATCTTTCTTGGTTGTGTGGCCGTGATTTTTCCCGTTATCGGGTTTTCTACGTAATTTGTTTGTGTTCATTTGTGTGTGATTTTTTATTTTCTTTTTGCCGATTGTATTTTCTCATAATCGCTCGGTGTTGCTCAAACTACAAACCCTAAAAGGAGTTTAGAATCCTAATAGAGATGGAGAGTACAAAGTATTTGCCAACCACCTCTTTGGAATTCAACCGCGGTTATCAACTCCTCCACTTCGGCACAAAACGATAAAGTTGAATGGAAGCATACACATTGTTGAAACCAGAATAACCTTTTTACTTTTACATGCTAATCTTCTAAAATCATTCTAGCTACAAGCTTTTAAAACTATCTTATAAATCTTCTTCATCCTCCATATGACGTTATGCTTCACCATATGAACTACCATTAGGGCTGGCAATTTTACTCGATACTTGAAACTTGAACTCGAATTTGAAATATTTTGACTTGACTCAAACTCGACTTAAAATTTTGAGTCAAGTTCGAGTCGAACAGATCGACTTAAACCCTATTTGACTCGACTCGAACTCAAACTCGAACGAGTCTGAGTAGAGTTCGAATCGGACTTAACTCAAAAAATTTGAGTTCAAGTCAGGGCTGACTCAACTCAAGCCAGCTCTAATATTCTAAGAAATTCCTAAATATATTTTTCTCAATACTTTTGGGTGCCTATGTTATCCTTAACTCAAACCTTATACTATTAAAAAATTATCACCAAAATCATCCCCATGTGTTTTCATGTATACAATGATCTACATCATGCTTACACTTGCCTACACATCACCTCGTCAAAAGCTTATATCTATCGACATGTCACTTTTTAAGAACATTAATTCCCATACAAAACAATGCCAACAGATTCCCCACATAATCTGAACCGACTTCTCCAACCGAGATTATTATTCCAACAATACAAACATCACCAACTACTACCTCAGCCCCTATACATATTTCTATGAAAAAAAACTGATCACCGAAAACATCTCCTACCAACTGCCTATCTTATACAAAACAGCATGCAGCTCTCAGCCTCTCTATACCAAACCTATATATGAATGTCCATACTGTGCTAACTTGAGAAAAAGCAGGGAACCTAAAACAAAAAGTACACAGTTCTAAGTACATCACTTCAGAACTTGATCATTTTACCATACCAAAATCAGTCAAGCAGACCCAACTGAATCCTTATTGGATTGCAGCGATGAATGCAAAATTTTCAGCACTTATTAAGAACAACACGTGGACATTGGTCCTATGACCGTGGAATATCAATGTAGATGGTTCTAAGTGGTTGTTCAGATTAAAACTACATGAGGATGGTCCTGTAGCACGACAAAAAGCTAAACTAGTTGCACAAGGATTTACACAACAAGAAGAAACTGATTGTCATGAAACATTCAACCCTGTTATAAAATCAATCACCATACGACTGATTCTCACACTTTCTATTGCAAATAACTAGTGTTCAACAACTTGATTTTGAAAATGCACTTTTAAATGGTGATCTTCAAGGGAAGAAATATATGTGGAGCAACCTCTAATATTTGTGACTCAGCCACACCTTGCATGCATGTCTCCCAAAGCTATCTATGGACTAAAACAATCTCCTAGAGCATAGTATTCCAAGTTTTCAACAGTGTTACAAAGGTTTGGCTTTAACAATACCACATGTAATTCTTCATTAATTGTTTTCAAGCATAATAAATGTAAGATGTTTCTACTTGTGTATGTCGATGATATTCTGATTACTAGCAACGACTTAAATTTAATTCAAGATACCATTCAGTTTTTGTCTGAACAATTTGCTATCAAAGATCTTATAGATGTTAATATGTTTTTGAATGTTCGAATAAAGTGATCGCATGATTTCTACTTCCTAACACAACAACATTACATCATTGATATTCTACAGTAGACAAATATGCTATAATCGATCCCCATCCCAACACCAATGACAGTCTCCATAGCAAAACAGCCAAGCTCAATTATTCCTTTCTTCAACCACAAATACTATAGAAGCATTGTTAGTGCCTTGTAGTATTTGCACTTCACTCGATTGGATATAACATTTAGTGTTAACAAGATTTGTCAAGCTCTGCATAATCCAACTACTGAAGATTGGAAAAATGTAAAATGTATCCTCCAATACTTAAATGGCACAAGATCACTTGGTATACTATTACAGCCATGTAATAATTTTAAAATTTCAGCACAAAGATGCTGATTGGGATGCAAGCTTTGAGGATCACGAATATACTAGTGGTACTATATATTCCTTGACCCAACTATTCTATCCTAGTCATCTACGAAGCAATCTAATGTTGCTAGTTCGAGAATTGAAGCTGAATACAAAAGCATATCCAACACTGCAAGCGAAATCATGGGGATGATGACTTCTAAAGAGAAATCATGGGGATGATGACTTCTAAAAGAATTACAGCAATCAGTTCCAAACTGCCCTATTATCATGTGGAAAACATATTTGTTCTTTTAAATAAACGTTTGAGATAACATCACTGTACCAAACAATCTCATTTTTCAATGATAACACAGCACATCAAATTTCATGTAGATGTGGGCAAACCAAAAACCCTAAATAATACTAATAATATGTATAACTAACCTGCTGAGTGATGGTGCTCCCACCTCCTCCATTAGGGTATTTAACAACAGCTCGTGCAATTCCGTAAAAATCAACACCATGGTGATAGAAGAAGCGTTGATCCTCCGAGGCGGTTACCGCCTGGATAAGGTGGGACGGCAGTCGCTCGAGCCAAGACTCTACCTCTGTATCCGGGATCTCGACAAGACGTTGCCAACGATTACAGAAATTGGGAGGTAGCACACTGAAAAGTCGCAGTAAAGAGACAGCTCCGTCCAAGAGGAATGAAATGGGATCGTATAAAAAGAGGTTTCTTGTCCAGGGTTTCGACTGTTCGATCGATGCAAAAGCAGAATTTCGAAGAACACAAAGTGATCGAACTTCCCGGCAGTAATTAGCCGCTATCGGTGCAGCGAATCGGGCAGAGGCGGTCTCTGTGAGGCGGAAGCGGCTAGGGTGGCCATCTGCAAAGGAAAAGGTGAGAGCAGAAGAAAGAACAGACATTGTGGTGGCCGGCCGTGGGGTATTGTGGAGAAGGCGGGATTTGGATATTGAGAACCTCTGGCGACGGTTGCGATGGAGCCAGAGGCCAGTAGTGAAGGACTGGCATTTAAAACGTTAGGAGATGCCTCCATGGCAGCTACAATTGCAGAATTCCTTCGTTCTTCCAGGACGGGAAATTCTCGACGAGGACGGGTCTCAAAAGCGAGTAATTCGGGCAATTTAAATCTAAAAGATTGGAATGGCAGCTCTTTAACTAGTTTATTGTGAATCTGTGACGAGTTTAGGCGAAACACTGTTACCCGGTCTTACTCCAGCGGTCGTCCTCCACGAAAGCACCCATGCTAGCGGCCCGTCCCCTGAGCCTTTCCGCATTACCCCGACGCTACTGTGCCCACTTGCGTCAAATGCGTTGAGTAGCTTGCATCAGGCACTTGATCTGTTAATCAGTCTCTATGTCCTAGACTAGGTCAGTAATTTCTTTTTTCTTAAGAGAAATTGAGAAACAAACTAAATAGATAAAATTTTGACATTTGATCTGTTAACAATTTAATCCAAAATCTCAATCACAAAGTCACAATATTATTACATGTCAAGAATATTTCTCTTACAAAATCACAAGTCTTACTATTTGATACTTAATTGTCATTCTCTTTAGCATTATTATAAAAGTAAACTTTATAAGCTTCTTTGGCAAGTCAATTTTTTGTGGTTGAGCTAAGTGGTGGAAAGATATATTTCTTTTACAAGTCAATATTTCTCCTACAAGCTTGGTGGTGGAAGGGTATATTTTGGTAGTGAAGGAGAGCATCTAAAAAAATCATCATCATCATACCAAATCATAAATTAAGTTTAATGGTTGGATGATGATATATTGTATTTTTTTTTTTTATCTTTTCAGTCCTGTGAGCTTATTTATAGATTCCATATGAATGCCGCTTCAAAAGCAGCTATGATGCCGTAGCATTTTTTTTTGCATTTTCCCGTGAGGATGGGAACTATTACGATATTTAAAATTATTTTGTAATAGTTTTAAATCTGAATATTTTTATTTTTCTTTTCTGTGATAAATATTTATTTTTTTCTTTATTTTAGTTAGTTTGGATGATAGATAAAGTTGTATTCATTGTATTTTTTTTTATTTGCTTACTTTCCTTTTCTCAAAAGATTCTTGGCCACGTTGTGCTTGATAGTGGTTAGTTTCTTACTAATTCAGTATTAAGCACTATGGCAACCCCTAGTATCGGGTTACTATATACCTAACTTAATACTAGGGCATTATAGTTGGTATCAGAGCTAGGTTGAGAGAAAAAAACTAAATTAATATCTACTAATTCAAACCAACAACACAGAAAAGTAAATGAAAACATTAGTAAATAAACCTTAGGATAATGAAGCAATAAATAACAGAACTCAATCTAATAGGCGATAATTCTTCATATGGCGAGTCATGAGTCAGAACTAGACTATTACACTAGGTTATTCTTCCATTACTGGGATAGCGACTATCAAAGCGATCTCAATTATAGAAGACTTTGTTTCAGAGTGCCTCCTTCCGGAGGAGTTGTTCTTGATAAGATCTTAAAGTCACCGATTTTCAAAGGCATTGACCTCATCCCTTTAGCAAATGAATGGCTCTATAGAGTGACTGACGTCTTCCATATGATAGAGTGTTCAGATCACATTCGCTTCCAGATTTTGGACCAACTCTTTGATGGCTACGCTGAAGAATTGTGGAGCTACGCATACAAGGAGATTATTGGAGAGAGTCGACGGCTTCATCATTGTGGCGCCCCACCCCTTAATCCACAAGATTAAGCTAAGAGGTGCTGTGTCACTCTGACTAATCCTTCACTTATTATTGGATTAGGATGGAATTCACAATTCACCTAATAAGAAAAAGAGTAAGCATAGAATCAAAAATTCAGTCACTATATAAGAAATTTATACAGAGTGCGAAAGCAATTAAAATAAGAAACATCCAAGCATCACAATATGAATAACATGAAATATAACTCAGAATAAATAGCATAATAATCCAAAATACATAGTCATGAGTACCTATATTATTACATTTAAAGTTTAAATAATTAAAGACAAAAATACTCTCATCCTCACTTGTAAGAAAATTAAATAGTAGCTCTTTCTCAAGGATCCTCCTCTATATAAGGCTCCACCTCAAGCACCTGATCTTCTAACTGATGGGAATCTGTCATTATCGATTTCACAATGTAGGGCTCCAGCCAAAAAGAGAACAATCTTGTTAGACAAATTATCTAAGTACCTTTTAAACTGATAAGTTGTATGTATTTTGTAATATCACCATTTAACATATTCTAAGTAACTACTATATCAAATAAGGGAGCAACTAGCATGACAAAATAGAGGAAAAAATTATAAACAACATTTATAACTTAAGCAAAAGAGAAGCTAAGCATGCCTCAAATATAAGCTAAACAAGGTAGGGTATATAAGTATAAGTAACTGAATAAATACTGAAAGAAAATACTACATCATAAATATGCTAGTGATCATAAGAATTATGCAAGTTAAATAAATAAACTCAACAATAATATATATAAATAGCAGCAATAAATCTAACATCCTAAAATATATATAAGCAAAATAAAGGAATAGCTGACTGAATAAAAATACTGAAGCATATACAATACATCAATACTATATATGAATATCCGTGTACTGATTGCCATACAGAAAAGAGCTAATCTTGCTCACTGAATATCAAAAGGATCTTAGTGTCAATAAGGAGGTTAAGGCGCAAAACTATATTCTCTTAGCGTCATCAAGGAGGCATATACAAAATATAGGGTTTCTCCTAGCGTCATCAAGAAGGCATAAACAAAAAACACATAACAAACTTTCTCTTAGCGTCAACAAGGAGGCATAGGCAGAAAATATAAGCATAGTCTTCTCCTAGCATTAATATGGAGGCATAGGCAGAAGACATAACTGAGAGGTAGCTCTAACACATGCAATTTTATCTTTAATCATTTATATTGATGTTTTCATAAAGAATCTAAGGAGTCTCCATAATTTCCTAAAATTTTATTGATGCATCAAAGTCTTATATAATATGTCCAAGGAAATATGACATAAAATACAAGAAATGCATAGCACAAAATTAAATAGTAAGCAAGGGATGGTGATATCATTTATTTTCTAGTTTAACCATTCTAACTATTCAAAGTTACACAAGTTCAGGATCTTCAATTCCTACTATCAAGTGTAACTTAAAATCTTGGCTTTATAAGTTAAAAGGATTAGAACTAATCAGGTTCTAATCTAATTTAATCAAATATGACTACAAGTTTAAATAAATCATAGTCCTAATTTTATGAATTTAGACATTCTATCTAAGATCTGATCAAGATCTACTAAGCTATAGATTATGGATTAAATACCACGAGATTGAGCTTAATCACATAATCCAAAGGACAAGACCTAAGATCTAAGTTTTGTTCTAAAAGTGATCTACTGATTAAAGCAAATCCTATTAAGCAAATCAAATTTACTAAGATGAATCTCTTATCCTAAATCTAGGGTTAAAAGACAAACTAATCAGAATAAGTTATAAAAAAGTCTAAAAACTAATAAAACCAAGGTTATTTTTTAATAAATGAAATCTAATCATGATCTATTCCTAATCTCAAAAATAGTCCTAATATAAGATGAAAGATCTTAAGAAAAAAAAGGACTTAGAGAGATTTTTAGGAATTTTATCATTTTGACTTATTAGCTGATTTTATTTAAATGACTCTAATATAATTCTAATATTAGTTTTGGTGATTTAAAAGACAATTTAGAGGTTAATGACGTTTAACCTAAGTTTTAGGAAAAATGACTATTTTACCCCTACTTAAAGGTCCAAAAAGTCAACTTTTGATTTAAGGATCCAAATTAAAATTTCTTACTGTCCAATGGTTTCTTACAGCCTAACTTGAAGATAGACAGTAAGTACACCCAATTTAGATAAGAAACGGGTCCTACAAGTCCAACCTAAGGTTTTTGACTAAAAGGACAAACTAGTAATTTACACCTAATAGAAACTAAATTTTTATATAGTTTACTATTAGTTATTGTTCAAAGATTCCATATAGTCTAAAAATACTATATTCTGAGGTTGGATGGCTAAGTTATGGCTATTCCAATTTCTAAGGACAATTCGGTAATTTTGTCAGTCAACGAGTAACAAAAACCGAACTTTTCTATTTGAAAGTCTAATTTCAACAAAGTTAGTTTTTATAGCTTTTCTATAATATACTGAGTATGTTGATAGGGAGTAAACCCAATTTGGATCTCAAATGGTCAAATTATGACCTAACTAAAGTTATGGGTATTTAGGTTATTTTTTAATTTTTTAGGATTCAAATCCTAAATATTATTTTACTTTATTGATGATATTGAAATTCTAAGCTAGTTAGCACTTTGAATTTCTGAATTTAGAGTTGAATTGACCAAGTTATGGTCAATTGAATTATAGGAGTATTTTGGTCATTTTCCCCCAAAGTCAACTATAGGATATAGGGTTGACTTTTTATCTAGATGTCTAAATAGAAAAACTAATACTACCACAGTGATGGGAGATATTCTATAAGTATTTTATGGCCCATATTGACTATGTTGGATGACTAGCGTTTAAAGTTATGGGTTTTAATTAGGTCATAAAATGTCACGTGATAGGCACCCCAAAACTAATTTTTACATTACACCAATTGAATTCTTTTTAATGTTTCTGAGTTAAAATAGAGTCTATATTCACTATGTTTGGATCATCTTACAAAACGTTCTTGAACTTTGTAAGTTTATTTAATTTTAATGTCAATTTAGTTATATTCAAAAATACAATTGTACATAGTTGTACTAGTTCATTTATTAAAGTGTATTATAATTTATTAGGTCAGTCAGGAAGGGTAAATAGAGAGGGCGATAGTAATGAATGAAGGAAGAAGGATGAAGCTAGAATTACTTAATAGTAATGAGGAATTAAGGAGTGATTAATCGGTAGGATGGATGTTAAATAGGGGGCATTCTATACTGAAAGTTTTATTGATAGTCGAATCCGATATGGATATATATATATATATATGTATATATATATACATATATATATATATATATTATATTCTAAGTTTCTATTTTATATAAATGTATATGTGTATTTTATATCATAAAGTTTTCTATTTATATATATATATATATGTATATATATTTATATATATTATATATATAAAGTTTTTATTTATATATATATATATATATATATATATTATTTTAATATTCGGCAGGTAATGATGGAGGCGGGACCCACAGGGACATGTGGCAAGTCCTGACTAGCCACGGCAGCGGAGGTGGGACCCACCCTGCCACGCGGCAAGCGGAGACAGGCTGAAAGCCTGCGCGTGGGTCCCACAGGCGCTTCCGCTAACACTGCCGCGTAGGTGCGGGCCCCACGCCCCGGGCGCAGCGCCCGCACGCATCCGGCGCGTGCGGTCCTGGGCGGGCCCAGGTCTACCTGACCCGGCCCGATTCGAGCTGCGGGCTTGCCTTCCCGAGCGCCTACGCGTGCTAGGGCACATCTTTTGGGCGGTCTTTCGGCGGCGCCGGCGTTCGGCCCGCACGGCATTGGAAAGGGGACGTCGGTGGCTTCCCGTTGACGGTTGGATCGAGGCTGTAGGGCGATGGACGAACCCGGAAAACCTAACCCTAGGCGACGACCCACAGGACAACTACTCTAACAGTAAGTATTGTGGGGTTCCTCCGGAATTCGATCGATCGAACCGTCGATCGATCGATCAGACCCCAATGCGACGCAATCAAGATAAGGAAATAGACTTGCATAGTAATTGATCATCAATCAAATGAAGGGATCAACGGGTAGGAGCGTACCTTTTTGAACGGTCGAGAGGATTATGATTTAGGTCGCAAACGTGCCATCGGCTCTGGGTCGCCCTCGGGTTCCTTGCTCGCGCTGAGATGGAATCCTGAGGCTTATGGGGTTGGGGACGGAGCTGTCGAGGGCTGGGGAGCCCTGGTGGGCAGGCCTGGGCAGCGTCGGGTCCGCGGGCGCGTAGGCGGAGTCGTCGAAGACGACGACTCCGAGCCGTTGGATCGATAGGATCCAACGATCAGATGGGCGCCGTTTGATCAAACGACACCGTTAAGAGTCTTAACGGCAATGGCTGTTTAGCTGACGGCGTCGTTAAGTCTAAATAAAATAATAATAATTTAAAAAAAAATACAAAATTTTCAAATATATTTTTCTAGCTAATTGAGGGGTGAGGAATGCAATGGCGATGTCAGATTTTTGATCCAATGAGTATTTTATTTCCTCGATTTGTGAGGTATTTAAATATTATTAAAATATTTGTTAAAATTTTGACTACTTCTGATTGACACGAAAATATCACCTCTAGCTAATTTAGGGGCAATGAGCGCAACGATGAAGTCCGTTTTCTGATCCGAAGTCATTTTAGACAGGTCAAATTCTAGGGTTTCTGGATTTTCCAAAAATCAAGATTCGATCCATTTGACTTCTGATTTAGGTTGGGTCTTAGAAGTTGACTCATAATGATTTAATTAGCACTTAGGATTAAATTTTAAGACTAAAATTAGCCTTAATTGACTAAGGTAATAACTCGAGTTGTTACATGCTCTCCCACTCAAGAACGATATCATCATTGACATCACCCAAGTGGAAATAAGGGCAAGAATTAAATATGACTTGAATTGAAGTTAAGAGCTTGGAATAGAATTACCTAGATTTTCAAAAAGTCTAGGATATTTAGCTTGCATATCATATTTCTTCTCCCAAGTGGCTTCGTTGTAAGAACAATTCTTCCACTGAACTTTGATCATATTGATAGCACAATTTCTGAGTTGTTTACGATCACGAGCTAGGATCTGAATTGGCTCCTCGGCATAAGACAGATCTGGATGGATTTGGATTTCTGGGAACTACACGAGGTGAGATGGATCTCTAAGGCACCTTTTTAAGGATAATACGTGGAATACATTGTGTACTGCAACAAAATCTACCGGCAGTTCCAACTGGTATGCTGCTGACCCAACCCTCTTTAACACTTTGAATGGCCCGACATACCTCGGGCTAAGCTTGCCCACAACTCCAAAATGATATACACCCTTCATAGGGCTAACCTTTAAATATACAGAGTCTCCTTCCTGGAATCTAAGGGACGTCGATGGATGTCGTGATATTTGCTCTGCCTATCCTGGGCTACCCTGATTTTTTGCTATATGAGCTTCACCTTTTTGTTCGTCTCTTCTACCAACTCAGAGCCATACATCTGAACATCTCCCATTTCTGCCCATGCCATTGGCGTAGAACACTTCCTACCATATATGGCTTCATAAGGAGCCATCTTAATACTCGTCTGAAAGTTGTTATTATATGCAAATTCTACTAAGGGAATATGGTCTTCCCAGGATCTTCTAAAGTCTAGTATATATAGACGGAGCAAGTCTTCCAGAACTTGATTTACTCTTTCCATTTGACCATCTGTCTGAGGATGGAAGGCTGTGCTCATGGCTAGTGTGGTACACAGATCTTGATGGACTGCCTGCCAGAATTTTGACGTGAAATGACTATCTCTACTCAATACAATAGTCTTTGGAACACCATGAAGTTGGACTATCTCTTTGATATAGGTTTTCGCAAGCTTCTCAATTGAATTCATTTGTTAGACTAGAATGAAGTATGCATATTTAGTGAGACGGTCTATGATGACCTAGATTGTGTCGGCTCCAGACCTCGCACGAGGTAGTCCCATGATGAAGTCCATGGATATGTTTGACCACTTCTACTCTGGAATCTCTAGTGGGTGCAGTAGACCGCCTGGTTTCTGATGCTCTGCTTTTACTAGGCAACACACGTGGCACTTAGCCACAAAATTTGCTACACTCCTTTTCATCCCTGGCTGCCAAAATGATAGCTTCAAGTCTTGATACATCTTTGAGCCCCCAGGATGAATTTGGTATCGGGAGTTATGGCCTTCAATCAGCACCTCCTGGTGCATGGACTTAGGGATCCATAAGCGATCCCCTTGATAGATGGCTCCCTTGTGGAATCGAAGATCGGTACGGCACTTTCAATGGCCTGCTTGAAGCCTAAGTACTCTTCATCCTTGGTTTGTGATATGGACACATCTCTGTGAAAGGTGGATTCCACATTGATGTTTTCCAGCACCGAGCTAAGTTTGTCTTCGTAGACATGTTTGATTCTCATTTTGCGAAATTCGTCTATTAACGGTCTTTTTGATGTAATGACATTTAGGGTGGCCTAATGACTCAGGGCATCAGCTACAATGTTGGCCTTTCCAGGATGATACTGTATGTCCAGATCATAGTCACTGATCAACTTCAGCCACCTTCTTTGCCTGCAGTTTACTCTCTTTGGGTGAATATGTACTTGAGACTTTGGTAACCAGTAAATATTGAGCATTGAATTTTGTAGAGATAGTGTTGCCAAATCTTTAGAGCAAACACTACTACAGCTAGCTCGAGGTCATGTACTGCATAATTCATCTCATGGATTTTCAATTGTCGTGAAGCATAGGTGATGACCTTACCTTCCTACATTAATACAACTCCTAGGCCTATGCCAGAGGCATCGGTGTCTACTTGATAGTTCACTCCTTCTCTTGGGAGAACTAATACGGGAGCAGAAGTAAGGGCATCCTTAAGTGCTTGAAATGCCTCTTCATATGCCGGTGACCATTCAAACGGTATCACCTTCTGAGTGAGCTTGGTAATAGGAGAGACGATTTGGGAAAAGTCCTTTACAAACTTCCTGTAATAACTTGCCAACCCTAGAAAACTTCTAACCTCAGTTACTGATTTGGGTTGAGCCCACCCTTGGATTGTGCTAATCTTGTGGTAATCAACACAGATCCATTGGGCTTCAACTACATGGCCCAGGAAAGCGACTAAATTCAGCCAAAACTCGCATTTCGAGTATTTGGCATATAATTGATGATCTCGCAACTCATTCAAGACAATTCTGAGGTGGCCTTCATGCTCCTTTCTTGTCTTGGAGTATATCAGAATATCATCTATGAAGACGATGACAAATTTATCAAGATAGGGTTTCAGGATCCACTGTATTAAGTCCATGAATATAGAAGGTGCATTGGTCAACCAAATGACATCACCAAGAACTCATAGTGACCGTACCGGGTTCTGAAAGCGGTCTTAGCAATGTCAAACTCCTTCACTTGCAGTTGGTGGTATCCAGATCGCAGATCGATATTTGAAAATACTTTTTCCCCTGCCAACTGATCAAATAAGTCGCTGATGCGGGGTAGTGGGTACTTATTCTTTATAGTCACCTTATTTAGTCTCTATAGTCAATGCACATTCTCATTGACCCATCTTTCTTCTTTACAATTAAAACTGGTGCTCCCCATGGGGATGAACTTGGTCTGATGAGACCCTTTTCCAACACTTCTTGCAACTGCTTGTCCAATTTGTGCAGCTCTTTGGGTGCCATATGATAAGGCGCTTTCGATATTGGCTGGGTTTCGGGAATGATGTCAATTGCAAACTCTACTTCCCATATAGGTGGAAGACCGAGTAGGTCTTCAGGGAAAACATTGGTGAATTCACAAATGACGAGGTTCTGGGATATAGGAACGTCTTCTTTCATTTCTCCTAGCATCATCACTAGGTAGACACTGCAGCCTTTGCTTACTAGCTTCTTGGCTTGAATATTATTGACTAAGGAAGCTCTAGTGCTTAGGTTCCCTAAAAATAACTTATCTTGTTTACCACTGCCCAGGGTGATCTTCTTCTTTTGGCAGTTGATGATGGCGTCATGCTGACTTAGCCAATTCATGCCTAAAATAACATCGAAATTGGATATTGGCAATACTACAAGTTTGGCTTCAAATTTTGTCTCTCCGAAGGGGACTTGTAGCTTGCAAAATTGACTAGCTTGTAATTGAGCTTCGAATGGTAATCCTATGATTAGAGGTTTTTCTAAGCGGTGTACTGCCAAATTGAGAGACTTCGTCCAGCTCTCAGAGATGAAGGAGTGACTTGCTCCAGTGTCAAATAGAATATTGCAGGGCTTATTATTTATATAGATTGTACCTAATTATGGATGCAGTAGTCTACGAGTTACTTTTAAGCAAGTAATAATAAAATGGTAGATTAGTTCAGAAGCATGTACCTGACACCATATGGTTATCTTCTGTGCCCTCAGTAGGCATGAGGGCATATACTCGAGCTTGGCCAGCAAGCCTGCTATTGTAGGGCTACCTGAGAGGTGGCCTTGATGTACCAGGATGGAAGGTAGGAGGTGCCTCATGTTGTGGAGCAGGAGGTTGTAGTGCTGGGCGTACTATTACAGCAGGAGGAGCTCTTTGATAGAGATCAAATGCAGACTGGCCTTGCATGTGCTTGATTGGCTCACCATCAATGGTGTCGGTCATGTGGCACTGAGTGTAACCGTGCCCTGGTCTACCACAAGTGAAGCAAACTCATTGACCGTGGAAGCACTTACCGTAAGGATGCAGCTTCATACAGCCGTTGAAAGGTTAAGTGGCAGGGGATTCTACTTCGATTTGATAAACCCTAGCCCTTTTTGGGTTATCCTGTTGGTGCATTGCAGAGTCGGCGAGCCTCTTGGCTTCTCGCTGTTGGTGCCTCTCTATTACTTTGGTAGTCTCCAACAGCTCTCGGTAGTTGGTCATGCGAAATGGCACGACCTGGGCCTGGATGGAGGGTCGAAGATCGCTCTGGAAATGGTGGCATCTGTCCGATTTGGTGGGCACCAAGTTTGTGGAGAATTTGGCAAGCCTTTTAAACTTTGCGTCGTAGGCAACCACAGTGCAATTCCCCTGTTGTAGTTTGAGGAATTCCTCTGCCATGTTGTGGTGCTCGGATAATGGAATATATTCAGCACGAAATACTTCATCAAACTCTTTATAAGAGATTTCCTCCAAACAGATGAGCGAAGTGTGTAGTATGGATATGGCTCCACCAGTGCTCTGCTTCACCTTGGAGCAGGTGAGTGACCAGTCAGATTACTTCTGTATCAGGGCACTTAATGCTCATTAGATTTTTCTCTACCATCCTCAGCCAATCCTCCGTGTCCACCACGGACAAACTCCCGTTGAATGTGGGGGGTCTCAGACGAAGGAAGTTATGTAGCAGTCCATCTATGGACTGAATGCAGTGCTGATGGGAGTATTACAGTGTTGGGGCAGCTTCTGTTGTTGTGCGGTTCTGGCTTATCTGGGACACCAGAAGCCGCTCCATTCGTTCGGCCTGCTTGGCTTGTGTCTTTGCGGCCTTCCTAGCTTATTTTTGGCTGAATTTTGCCTGTTGCGAGTGGGATTCCACAATCATTTTTACTACCTCCAGTAAGGCACTCACCTTGCTGGACGAGGAGCTGGAGGGAGCAGGGGAGGGGCTCTGTGTTGGATTTATTATATCTTGCTAGAATCTGAGTTTTAAACAATCACACATTTAAAAATCTAGAAAACAGGAGGGCATAACATTTTATCTTTTATTGATCAAAGCAAAAGGTGAAAAATATATCATTGAAGATAGTAGATAGCACAAAAAATAATGGAAGGTAACTACTGAGAGAAGCATAGAATCTATCCTATGTATTCTTCGGTAAATGCTTGGTAAAAGTAGGCGTAGGTTATCCTTCAGTGCAGGCGATTCTCCTCGTGTCTGAGCGTCCATTGCTTTTGGGCCCACCACTCCTTAGTGTAATATTGGAGCAGAAGTTCGACAATCCTGAGCTGGATACGATCTGGGTAACTCAGCTCGTCAAATGCTTTGGTTACTCATCGTAACCATTTCGTGGCCAGGATGGGGAAATCCAGTCCCTTGTACACACTATCTTCTAGCATCCTCTCAAGTATGCTAGCTCCTATTGGGGAGACTCCCGGGACTTCCCTCCCGTATCGTTTTGCCGTAAGCACATCGAATTTTCACTTATTCTCAAAGCGGGTATAGAAACTGCTCACTGACATGATTGTGTAGTAGTAACCCTAGGCATCCAGATTAAGAATTCATAAGAATAATTATTTAATTTGAAATTTAAGGTACAAAGATGCGTAAGGTAATACAGATAGCATATGAATAAAAGCTAAGATATATATCCGATATATCGGGCGGTAAAGGCGCAGTGAAAGTCCTCATAGGTGACTTCTATTCACAATCCTTCACGTCGACGGGTAAGTGCTCGTAGGGTGATGGTCCACTAATCTTTGGCTCTATCATGTAGGAGGAGGGATACAATGGGGATTCTAGCATTATCTGGGCAGTTGATAGTCTCAAACACGAAATCTGCCTTCCTTAGCCATCCCTTAGCTACAAAGGGGAGATCATATCCCCTAAATACACTTTGGTGGAGTAGTCAATCGAGCATCCGAGCTTCAGGGTCTAACACTCCTTCTATGTAATCCTCGTGTTGTTGATGAAATTGAACAACATATCCCCACCTATCTTCAAATTGTTGGTGATGCCACCTAAGCGTCATCCTAGTATATCCAAGTATGTCTACAGAAGTTGTTAGGTTGAGTAGTTAAATTTTAGGATTTTACTTTATATAGTTACTTATGTAATTCTAGTAATACACTCCTTATTCTGAGTTTGATATTGTGGTGTCTTGGATGTGACTCCAATATTTCTGATATAGTGACTGAATTGTCAGAAGAATCTTCCATTAGGTAGAGAAGAATGCAAATTTAATCTAACACCTTATGGAATTCTCTGATACTAGCTGTGGCAACCCACCCCTTAATCCACAAGATTAAGCTAAGGGGTGGTGTGTCACTCTGACTAACCCTTCACTTATTATTAGATTAGGATGGAATCCACAATCCACCTAATAAAGGAAGGAGTAAGCACATAATCAAAAATTCAGTCACTATATAAGAAATTCATACAGAGTGCGGAAGCGATTTAAATAAGAATTATCCAAGCATCATAATATAAATAGCATGAAATATAACTCAGAATAAATAGCATAGTAATCCAAAACACGTAGTCATGAGTACCTGTATTATTACATTTAAAGTTTAAATAATTAAAGGCAAAAATACTCTCATCCTCACTTGTAAGAAAACTAAATAGTAGCTCATTCTGAAGGCTCCTCCTCTAGATAAGGCTCCACCTCAAGCACATGATCTTCTAACTGATGGGAATCTACCATTGTTGGTTTCATAATATAGGGCCCCAGCCAAAAAGAGAAAAATCTTGTTAGACAAATTATCTAAGTACATTTTAAGCTGATAAGTTTTATGTGTTTTGTAATATCATCATTTAACATATTCTAAGCAACACTATATCAAATAAGGGAGCAACTAGCATGACAAAATAGAGGAAAAAGCTATAAACAATATTTATAACTTAAACAAATGGGAGGCTAAGACATGCCTCAAATGTAAGCTAAATAAGACAGTGCATATAAGTATAAGTAACTGAACTAGTACTGAAAGAAAATACTACATCCTAAATATGTTGGTGATTATAAGAATTATGCAAGTTAAATAAATAAACTCAACAATGATACATATAAATAACAGTGATAAATTTAACATCCTAAAATATATATAAGCAAAACAAAGGAATAGCTGATTGAATGAAAATATTGAAGCATATACAATATATCAATACTATATATGAATATCCATGTACTAACTTCCATACAAAAAAGAGCTAATCTAGCTCACTAAATATCAAAAGGATCTTAGCATCAATAAGGAGGCTAAGGTGCAAAATTATATTCTCCTAGTGTCATCAAGGAGGCATATGCAGAATATAGGGTTTTCTCCTAGCATCATCAAGGAGGCATAGGCAGAAAACATATAACAAATTTTCTCCTAGTGTCAACAAGGAGGCATAGGCAGAAAATATAAACATAGTATTCTCCTAGCGTCAACAAGGAGGCATAGGCAGAAGACATAACTGAGAGGTAGCTCTAACACATGCAATTTTATCTTTAATTATTTATATTAATATTTTCATAAGGAATCTAAGGAGTCTCCATAATTTCCTAAAATTTTATTTATGCATCAAAGTCTTATATGATATGTCCAAGAAAATATGACACAAAATATAAGGAATGTGTAACACAAAATAAAAAATAAGCAATGGACTCTACTAAGAATGGAGATATTATTTATTTTCTAGTTTAGTCATTCTAACTATTCCAAGTTACACAAGTTCAGGATCTTCAATTCATACTATCGATTGTAGTTTAGAAGCTCAGCCTTATAAGTTAAAAGAATTCGAACTGATCATGTTATAATCTAATTTAATCAAATACGATTACAAGTTCAAATAAATCATACGTCCCTAGTTTTATGAATTTAGACATTCTATCTAAGATCTGATCAAGATCTACTAAGCTATAGATTATAGATTAAACACCATGAGATTGGGCTTAATCACATAATCCAAAGGATAAGACCTAAGATCTAGGTTTTATTCTAAAAGTGATCTACTGATTAAGGCAAATCCTATTAATCAAATCAAATTTAATAGGATGAATCTCCTATCCTAAATCTAGGGTTAAAAGATAAATTAATCAGAATAAGTTATACAAAAGTTTAGAAACTAATAAAATCAATGATTTATTTATTGAAAAATCCTATTTTTCAATGAATAAAATCTAACTTATAATCTATTCATAGTCTCAGGAATCGTCCTAATGTGAGGTGAAAGATCTTAAGGAAAAAAAAACTTAGAAAGATTTTTAAGGATTTTATTATTTTGACTTATTAGCTGATTTTACTCACTTAAATGACTTTAATATAATTATAATATTGGTTTTGGTGATTTAAAAGACAATTTAAAGGTTAAGGACGTTTAACCTAAGTTTTGGGCAAAATTACTATTTTGCCCCTACTTAAAGGTTCAAAAACTAAACTTTTGATTTAAAGATCAAAATTAAAGTTTCTTATTGTCTAACTTGAAGATAGACAGTAAGTATGCCCAATTCAGACAAGAAAGAGGTCCTACATATCCATCATAAGGTTTTTGACCTAAAGGGCAAACTTGTAATTTACACCTAATGGAACCTAAATTTTTATGCAATTTACTATTAGTTATTGTTCAAGGATTCCATATAGTCCAAGAGCACTATATTCTGAGGTCGGATGACTAAGTTATGGCTATTCCAATTTCTAAGGGTAATTCGGTAATTTTGTCAGTGAATACGTGACAAAAACTGAACTTTTCAGTTTGAAATCTAACTTCAACACACTCAATTTCTATAACTTCCATATAATATACTGAGTATGTTGATAGAGAGTAAACCCAATTTGGATCTCAAATGGTCAAGTTATGACCTAACTAAGATTAGATGTATTTAGGTTATTTTTTAATTTTTTAGGGTTCAGATCCTAAATATTACTTTAGTTTATTGATGACATTGAAATTCTTCTGAATTTGGAGTTGAATTGACCAAATTATGATCAATTGAATCTAAGGGCATTTTGGTTATTTTCCCCAAAGTTAACTATAGGGTCCAGGGTTGACTTTTTGTCCTAATATCCAAATGAAAAAACTAATACTACCACAGTGATGGGGCTATTCTCTTGAGTATTTTAAGACCCATATTGCTTATGTTTGGATGACTAGGTAAAAAGTTATAGGATTTAATTAGATCATAAAATGTCATTACATTATACGTACCTCGAAACTAATTTTTGCATTATGCCATTTGATTTATTTTATTTTTCTGAGTGAATTGAGACCTATATTGACTATGTTTAGATCATCATACAAAAAATTATTAAACTTTTAAGTTTTATTTAATTTTAATTAATTTAGTTACCAGAAATGCCTCAAAGCTCCCTTGGATGCCTTTTCCCTGAAAAAGATAAAAAAAATTAATTTTTGGAGCATCATAAAGATCTGAAATGAATGAAATTCCCCTTTATTTTAGATATAATTTATGGATTCATCACACCCCCACACTTAAATTCTTGCTCGTCCTCGAGTAAGCTCAAAATGATATTTTTTCTATTTTGTAGGGATGAAAGTTATAACAATGCAATTAGAATATGTATAAGTCAAGATGTGTGCATGGCAAAAATGAAATGAACATTTTTGCAATATTAATGTTTTTAATTATGGCACTAAGGTGGTTTAATCAATGAATCTCCAAATATTTGAATTTTTAGTGCTTGATATTAGGTGATGGGTACAATTCATTGTGAACTCTAGACTATAGAAATGGTCAAAGATTCCAAAAGTTGTGCTATATGTGCTCCTTCTTATGAGTCACAAAGATGAACAGTTTAAAGGAGAGATATTTTTCTTCATCCTTTCACATTTTGTTCATTTGGGAGAGATATTTTTCATCATCCCTTTTTTCATAAATATTTTGTTCTTTTTATCTTTAGGGAGAGACATTTTTCTTCATCCCTAATATACATCTTTGTGATCATGAAGTCCTACGGGAGCCTAACACACTCTTTTTAGAATACGTACCATATCTTTTTAGTTTAAGTCCTATGCCTTCCCCCACACTTAGCTCAAGCATTTATTTAAATTTTTGGAGATTAGATTATCTTACATTCATTCTTCAATTACAATATTTTCTTGCTTATAATGTATTTAATCATTTTTGTTTACGCATTCTTTTACTTATGTCAAATTTGATTTTTACATTTTTGTGATTTTCAATTCTTTTGAAAAATTCAGAAAAAATATGTAAATTAAGAATATCATAAAAATGAGGGGATAAGAAAAATTCATAAATTAAAATCTCAAAATAAAAACATACTAAAACATACAAAAGAAAAAAAAATACAAAAAATGAAAAAGAACAAATACAACCTATTTACTTTTCCTCTTCTCTTTCATCATTCTCCACCTCTACATAAGCCATCTCGGTAAGGTAGCACGTCTCCGGAATGGGTGCACCAATAGGAGGCCTTGGCAACACAGAGGCATCTGGTCCACCTTGCAAGCTCCAATGGTCAAACATCATCCCAAGGGCTTCATGGAAATCGGATTGGAACCTGCGCTGCTGGACGAGCTCTTGTTTGAAGAATCCCATGTTGGTAGCAAGAACTTGCTAAGCTCCGCATGTTGATTGTGGAGGCGCACCAAAAGTTGGTTCGTGAGGTGCGAGTCGGAAGGTGCGGATGCATCCCCTTTCGGTCCCCGTCTCTTTTTGGGCAGCTTTCATTCGCTTGCCCGGACAATTAGGTTTGAAGGGTTAAGGGCGCAGCTAGGGGGAACAATGGAGTCTGAGGAGAGGATCTTGACCCCTTGGGTCTCTCACAACCCCGATATTAAAGACCCGAAGGCCAATGCCGCACAAGAGCCCTTGAGAGCTTTCCATAGCTGCTCAAAGATAATGCTCGAAATACGGATTTCGCCCGCCCTAACCAACGAGCATAAGAGGATTGCTCGGGCACGGATCACTTTCATTAAATGACTCGTGGGCATGACATAGCTAGAAATGAGCACTAGCCAAGCACTACTCGTCTCCGTCAATTCGGAGCGAGGGATGTTGGCTAGTCCTCCTTCCCACTCTGTGTCATCGTTGACAATGTCTGCAATGAGATGATAGGAGTCAAAGCGAGATTCCAAGAGGTTCGATTAAGAGCATGAATGTACCTCCTCAAGTCCATAGAATTGCTCAATTTGAGTAATCCCGAGGGTGACAACCTTACCCCGGCAGCAGAGCTACTGCCCGGACGCATCGATTGCATTTGCATACACCTCCTTGACGATCGCCGTGTATGTAGGGGCTCTCTTGGTCACAAACTCTCCCCATCCCCATGGGGTGACTTGCTCATGCAGGATGGGGTAGGCGGTGCTAAAACTCCTCTCCGGAATCAACTTCCATTAGGAAGTGGTGAAGACGAAGCGGTGCTCGGCTTCCGCCGAAGAGAACCTCTTCTTATTGAAAGTTCCACCAAACGAGGAGGCTTCAACATCCTTTCGAGCAATCGCCTTCTTCCCGATTGACATGGCAAGGAATGAGGATTAGGAGGATCAAGAACTTAGAGAGAATAGGAGAATTAGAAAGGTGCAAGGATAACCCCCCCCCCCCCCCCCCCCCCCCCTCATTGCCTCCCTATTTATAGTCCAAAAAATTCAAGGTAAAGAGAAGATGGTCAAATGGTCTTCCCCATGCCATAAATATGGTGATCCATATGAGGGGGGGGGGGGGGGCAGCTTTTTCAGCAATTTTTTTGACTGCCTTGGGAACCCAAAGGGCATGACTTGTTGACTGCATTTTTCCAAGATAGAATTTTTTTTTTAAAACTGGGGCAAATCGCTGTAGCACGCGGTAGCGGGTTTTACACGTTAGCGCGCTGGAGCAGAAAATGATTTCCGCGTGCCGCCGCATGCTTTATACGCGCGGTTTGCCCGCTACAACGCGCTGTTGCGAAATTTCTGCTGCAGCGCGCTGTCGCGCAAGTATTTTTTTTTTTTTTTTTTTTTTGGGGTTCGGTTGCCTCCCAAGAAGCGCTTAGTTTCACGTCCTTAGCTAGACTCACTAATGATCATTATATAGGATCCGGTGGTTTCTTTTCCATAAGCTAGAGATGTTCGAATGAGCACAACTCTCATGGTGGCTCGAACTCTCTTTATCTTCAACTTCTAATAGAGGATCCATTTTTTCAGTTTCAAAATTGGGGGGGGGGGTCTTTTTCTTTCTCTTTCCTCATCGTGTTTTTCTCTTTTTTACTCCTTCCTTGCTCCCCTTTTCAGAGGAAGGAGTAGAGTAGCCATCAGAGTGTTTCTCTTCAATTGTGAGGTCTTCTAGAATATTATCGACCCATAACCTCTCTTCTCTAACCTTTTTTCTCACTTCATCCTCCATCTCTTTCTTATTAAAGATAGTTGGCTTAAGATCAATCATTTTCGTTCTTCCTTTAACACTCATGCTCATTACACCGCGACTCACATCGATGATAGCTTTCACACTCATTAAAAAGGGCCTCCCAAAGATAATCGTGGAGTCCATTGATCTAATTCACACACCACAAAGTCAGTTGGAACTATAAAATTTCCTAATTCAATTGCAATATTCTTTATCATTCTTAGAGGGGTAAGGGATTTTAGATTAATAAACTCCAAAATCATCGAGGTATATTCCATCCCTCCTACCTTTAAATGTTCATAGATGTGGTAGGGCATAACATTTACTGAAGTACCTAGATCACATAAGGGATCTACAAATATTTCATTTCTTATTATGCATGGGATGCTCAACCTCCCTGGATCTTCGCATTTAGGGGCGGTTAGCTTTTCATGGTCATTCCCTTTCCTTATTTCCAATTCCTCTAGTTTAAAATTTGTTGCACTCTCTTTCCCATTATTCATTCCTTCTGACACATTTCCAGAATGTATCACATTCATTAATTCCCTCGAGTTTATTTCAGTTGAATTTGGTAAAGCCCCTTACTGCCAAGAGGTCAGCTGCTTGGAGATTTACCCCAATTGTGTCTCTATATTCATAAGGGAGGCGTCTATTCAGCTGCTTGAATAGAAGCCTCGTGGAGTGTTAAGGTGGCTTCAGTGCGGCGCATGAATTGAGTTGTTTCAACTTTAAATGAATTGAAGGCTCCTTCTAAATTGTGTTGATAGTTGTTGTTATTATTTCCATAGTTTATGCCTTGCTGGTTGGATGAATTCCCCCCATATTGATTAGCATTATTATTGTTATTACTCCAAGAGAAATTTAGGTGGTTTTCCACCCTGGGTTATATGTGTTGGAGTAGGGGTTATTCATCTGGTTATTGATTATGAGGTAGTTTACTTATTCAGTATTATTTTGCATGAAGGGGTTGTTTAAATTACAATTTTCACTGTTATGCCTACCCCTGTACAACTCACAGTATACCTCTGAAACCACATTGACATTCATTCGTTCTATTCTTTTGTTTAAGGCATGAATTTCTTGTTGAAGAGCTGTTATTTGGTTAGATTCATTTACTTTCACGGATTCCTTTTTCAGCCTTTCAGAAGGCCATTAGTATGCGTTATTGGCCATTTCTTCCAAGAGGTCGTAAGCTTCCTCTTGGGTTTTTCCACTAATGGAACCACCGGCGGCTGCATCAATGAGTGTCCTAGTTGGAGCATTCAAACCATTGTAGAAGGTTTGCACTTGCATCCATAGAGGGAACCCATGATGTGGGCAACACTTGAGGTACTCCTTAAAGCAATCCCACCCATCATACAGAGTCTCACCTTCCAACTGAGTGAAGTTGGAGATCTCAATCCTCAACCGTGCAGTTTTAGCCGGAGGGAAGTATTTGGCTAAGAATTTTGTAGCCAAGTCATCCCAAGTCAGCATAGAATCACTCAGTAAAGAGCTGAGCCAACTCTTGGCTCAATTTCTCAGAGAGAAAGGAAAAAGCTGTAATTTAACTGCGTCTTCGGAGACACCGTTAAATCTGAAGGTATCACATATTTCAAAGAAAATTAAAATATGTGAGTTAGGATCTTCAGTGGCTAATCCTTCAAACTGATTATTTTGCACCATACTCAGTGTAGAAGGTTTGATTTCAAAGTTGCGGGCTTCAATATTTGGCCTTACAATTGCATGGGAGATTCCCCTAACAGTGGGTAGTGCATAGTCTCTAAGTGCTCTTCCCCTAGGCTCTTCTAAATTTTCTATGCAATTATCCATCACGGCTTGTTGGTTTGATAAGTTTCGTTCTCGCCTAGCTTGTAAGTATGTTCTATCTATTTTGGGATCAAAAAGATATTCAGTACAAACTCTTTTACTCATACAACTAACAATATGGCTTATCGAGAATAACTTAGAAATATAGATCAAACAGTTTTGTAGAAATAAAATAACTAAAAGGTAAATGTTAGCTTTGATAATTACAAAAAATGTAAAACTACTAATATATGCAATTAAATGCTTAAATTGTTAGTTACTTATAAATTGTCCTTAATTCAAATCAAGTACCAATTCCCCGGTAACGGCGCCAAAAACTTGACAGACTGTAAATACATGTCTGCGCTCACACACAAGTGTACGTGGTCTGAAGTAATAAATGGAAAGTGTTAATTTCCGGGATTTATCAATCCTCAGAGAATTGGTTGATTTGGCACTAAGGTGTATCTATTCTCACTAATGTTTAAGCTACAATGTATTTGGATGAGTTGGTCTAAAAATTAGCACAATAATCACTAAGCAAAAGAGCAAGATGAGAGAAAGAGGAGAGTTGGAACTATTTCAAATGTCATGATATAACAATTATGTATATTAATTTCTCAAGCTTTATCATTCATTTTAATTAAAATCAAGTGCACATTATTTTCCTTGAGTTTAACTCAAGGTCTTACAAGTACAAATCTCGTGCACAGAATGAACTCACATTCGGTTCTACTTCAGCATAAAGATTCTTGTAAGATTCTTTGGATTTAAATTTTAATCTTATTCTCTTGATCAAGGAGAGCTTGATTATTAAATCTTAAGATCTTACAAGCATTGATTTCCACTACGAGCATCACTCGCATCTCATATAGTTGAGATGAGGGATTCATATGTTGGGCTCAATGACTATGTCACTTAGTTCATGAGCACTCAACATTTCATTCCTCTACCTCAATTATGTTGAGCTAAGGAGCTCATTTAGTGGGTCTTAGCATCACTTGCGTCAACACTTTGGTTGAGCTTAGATTGAGGTGCATTGAGCTCAAGATCTTTGTCACATAGTTCCAAGCTTCCATGCACTCAAAACCTAGCATCCAACCTAAGGTGAGCTAAGGAGCACAAGACGATTAGTTCTTGAACCTTTTTTATTCTTTACTCTTATTCCACATTCAAGACTAAATTAGATAAAATAAAAATTCGCCAAGTCCCGCGCTACCGCGTTTGAGCTTTGGAAGATGTCCCGCTGCAGCGTGTTGCAGCGGGTCATTTTGCAAATCTACTGTCCAATTTCTTCACTTTTCATTTTTTAAAGTAAAAATATTTCCGCTGCAGACCACTGCAGCGCGCGACCACGCGCTGTATCGGCTCATTTTGCAAAACCTACTATTCAATTAATCGATTTCCCCATTTGATAAAGTTGGAAACATTTCCGCTGCAGACCGCTGCAGCGCGCGACCGTGCGCTGTAGCGACTAATTTTACAAAAAATACTGTTCAATTAGTTGAGCCCATATTTATAAAGTTTAAATAATTCTGCGGCAGCCCGCTGCGGCGCGTTGTAGCTGATTTCCTTTAATAAATTTTAAATGTTTCCAGAAATGCCTCAGAACTCCTTTGGATACCTTTTCCTTGAAAAAGATAAAAAAAATTGATTTTAGGAGCATCATAAAGATTTGAAATGAATGAAATTCCCCTTTATTTTAGATATAATTTATTGATTCATCAGTGCCGGCATTTGGCCCGCATGGCGTTGGAAAGGGGACATCGGTGGCTTCCCGTTGACGGTGGGTTCGAGTCCGCAGGGCGACGGACGGACCCGAAAAACCTAACCCTAGGCGATGACCCACAGGATGACTACTCTAATGGTAAGTATTGTGGGGTTCCTCCAGAATTCGATCGATCGAACCGTCGATCGATCGATCAGAACCCAATGCGACGGAATCAAGATAAGGAAATAGACTTGCATAGTAATTGATCATCAATCAAATGAAGGGATCTACGGGTAGGAGCACACCTTTTTGAACGGTCATGAGGATTAGGGTTTAGGTCACAAGCATGCTGACAGCTCCGGGTCACCCTCGAGTTCCTTGCTCGTGCTGAGATGTAATCCTGAGGCTTGTGGGGTTGGGGACGAAGCTTTCGAGGGTTGGGGAGCCCTGGTTGGCGGGTTCGAGCAACACCGGGTCCGCGTGGCGCATGGGTGGAGTCGTCAAAGACGACGACTCCGAGCTGTTGGATCATTTGGATCCGACGGTTAGATGGGTGCCATTTGATCAGATGACGCTGTTAAGGGTCTTAACGGCAACGGCCGTTTAGCTAACGGCATAGTTAAGTCTAAATAAAATAATAATAATTTAAAAAAAATAATCCCAAAGTTTTCAAATATGTTTTCCTAGCTAATTGAGGGGTGAGGAATACAATGATGAGGTCGGTTTTTAGATCCAACGAGTATTTTATTTCCTCGATTTGTGAGGTATTTAAATATTATTAAAATATTCGTCAAAATTTTGACGACTTCCGATTGACACAAAAATATCACCCCTAGCTAATTTGGGGGCAATGAGCGCAACGACGAAGTTCATTTTCTGATCCTAGGTCATTTTAGACAAGTCAAATTCTAGGGTTTATGGATTTTTCAGAAATCATGATTCGATTCAGTTGACTCCTGATTTGGGCTGGGTCTTAGAAGTTGACTCATAATGTGGCGACCCTGCTCCGCCGTGGTTTTGTTAACTCTTAAGTTAACATGATTACGGTGGAGGGGTTACCAAATGACAAGATCCCCACTTAGGATTAGATTAGACACACATTCTAATCCAACTTAACTAAGGACTTTGCCATTCATCCCAGAGACTATCACTAAATGATCACACAAGAACTCAGAGTACAGAAGCATAAAATATAACATCCATCCATACAATACAATAATCCAGAATAAGAAAAGTGTTGAAAAGAAATGATTAACCTGTATTATTACAATATTTTAATAAGTTTAAAGAACTGAAAAGAAAACTCTCAATCTCACAAGCAGAAAGGAAACTAAATCTAAGGGTCTTCAGGCACGGACTCCTCCTCCAATGGCAAGCTCTCCACTGGATCAACTACTTCAATAAACTCAGAACCTACCATTATCAGTTTCATAATGGTAGGGCCCCAGCCAACAAAAGAAAAACTGGTTAGACTATTATCTAAGCACATTTTAAGGTAAAAGTTTTATTAAGTTAACTGAATATCACCATAAACCAGTACAACAAGCAAGTAGGTGCAGAAAGCGTAAGAAAAGAATGATATAAAGTTATAAACAAATAGTTTATAACTAAATCAACTAGGAAGTAAGCACATACCTCCTCGAAGCAACTGCAACAAAGTCAGGTAAGCAAAAGAAAGACTAAATAAATACTATAAAGAAAATACATCCTAAACATATTTATGATCAAACAATTATATGCTAATCGACATAAAGTAAGAAAAACATGTGAACAAGACTAGCATCCTAAATACAACAAGTAAATCTAGCCTCCTATATATAAACTAGTATTCTGTGATCTCTTATTCTATAAAAATCTTAGGAAGAGATTCATCATTAGAATCAAAGTCTAATAATGAATTCAAATGGTTTGGCTTATAATTCTAACTAAGGATAAGATGAGAATGGGCTACATATATGACTTAGTCCAAATTAGATTTGAACTATTTAAAGTGATATTCATCTTTTGTTAAAATGTCCTTTCAGAGCAAATAGGTTCAGCATCCAATTCTCGATACTTAGCTTCAAGTTTAAAATATTAAGTCATACATGATGACTTAACATCAAGTTTTGGAGGTTATAAGAGTTTAATAATACAAGTTATAAGTTCTGACTTGGTCATGTTTAAGGAACTCATTCATCCATATGGATAAGTATCAGGAAACATTAAAAAGATTAATTCTATGATCATAAGACAAAATTTCTAGAACTAGCTACTAATATCTAAGTCACAAGAGATGTCTTAGATCATTAACAATCTAATAATTTAATTTATCTTATGATGAATGAGAACTTATTCTGTTATGGCAAAATAGAATTAATATCCAATTAGGATACATGGCCTCAAGTTTAAGAATTTAAGTTTTTCCTTATGACTTAACATCTAAGTTTTAATGATTACAAAATGTTTTAACACAAGTCATAAATTCTAATAAAATGGCAAGGAATTCACTTATCCACATGGATAAGTGCTAGGAAATTCAATAGAAATTAAAGATACAATCATAGGTCATAATCTATGACTTATGCCAAAATTTATGGAATCAATTGTTCATATTTGAGCTACATGAGGTGGCTTAGATCACTTAGAAATTTAATGGTTATATTTAATTTATGTTGAATGAAAGCTCATTTTAAGAGAATGATCAATAAGTGCTCAAGTCATATCATGACTTAGGCAAAAAGTTAAAATCATAAGAATCAAAAGAATAAATCGAGGTAATGGATTGCTCATCAACTATGATGAGATATAATCATAAAGTCACTACTAAGAGTCAAAATTTTGACTTAGATAACCTATCTTGTGATCATAAGTATATGTTTAACTAATGTGAATATACTCATCCCAATGGAATGAGATATTTAAATCTTAAGGAATGGGCTAGTTTAATATTTCAAGTCACACTAGTGACTTATTCAATAGAAGATTCAAAAATCTGAATTAATTTAATGTAAGGAATGAGAAGTTATTTACCCAAACTGGGCAAATTACTTCTTAGAAATATTTATTTCTATAAGTCACACACACATAATTTTGTTAAAAGAATCTAAGGCTTGATTGAATTAAGCTAAGAAAGAGACAATTATCAAGTCAAGGATAAAACCTAGTGAACACAAGATTAGGCTTATATGCAAAAATTCAAATTAAATGATGACAATAATTAAGTTGTTACAATTTGAACTTATATGAAGTAACATAAATTCTATGAATGAAAGGAATAATGAAATTGAATGTATGTACCTGGGACAATATTATCATTAGATTCCTCTTTTCCCAGATAATTGTGTTCTTGAAGTTTAGGAGCAGCTATTTTCTCCCTGCCAGCTGGACATTTTATCTCAGGCAGTGGTGATGTTAGAATTGATATTGCTTCCATATCTTTAGGTGAGGTGTCATGGCATGTTTTATTCTGATGAGAACGATGGATTATATCTCCATCGACTGTTTTGAAAGCACGACATTCTAGATATCCATGGCCTCGACGAACACATGTAAAACAGCCTCTATCAAAATGATAACACCTTCCATAAAAATGTGGTCTAGTGCACTCTTGGATTGATTCCATTGATATGCTAGATCCCTCTTGATGAGATTTATGCTTATGATCCTTTTTGGCTGACTTAGGCTGAGTTTCAGTGTTGGTATTTGCAGTATTAAGAACAGACACTAGTTTCTGGATAGTCACTGCTTGTTGTAATTGATTCTCTAACATGATAGTCACCATGTTCCTGAGTGACGTGACTTCGTTGGTGTTGCTATTTGATGAATCATCCATGTTGAGGGAAGAAGTTTCAGGATTCATGCTGAAATAATTATGATTAATGTTAGTCTTTAGAAGAAAAGTTACTATACTTCTTGGGTTATCATTATTCAAAGTATAATTTTAATATAATAAAAAAGGATACTAAGTATGTTCCAATATTTTGAATTGATAAAGATTCTATCACAAGTGTTTAGCATCTAAACAAAGATCAAAGTTAATGTTTATAATATCAAAATATTTTATTTATCATTCAAAGGATTAACTTTTCATTAAGCTCTTACTTCATCTTAGATAAGAGAAATTTCAAGTATAACTAAGATGTGATTGGAATACCTATTTTCTTTTGAGATAGATAATGTTATTACTAAATCAATTGAAGAAAATTTAGTCTTCTGTAGTTAAGTTGTTGTACTAAAAAGGTTTGTTTAATACACAAGTTTCAGATTTTCTATATCTATAGTTTATTTTGATAGTTTGATTTACTTGATATAGACTTAAGCCTCTTAAAATATTATTATTAAACTACTTATCACTTTTGAATTAGTCCTCACTAAATTTTTATTATAAAAGTATTTCCTTCATTTTCTACTTTTTATTTTGAGTTGCTATCATAATGACATGGATGTTATTTTCAAGTATCCATTTAGTGATATAGTGGCAGAAGAACAATCCATTAGGTAGAGAGGAATACAAATTCCAATCTGACACCTTATGGAATTCTCTGATACCAACTGTGGCGACCCTGCCCCACCGTGGTCTTGTTAACTCTTAAGTTAACATGATTACGGTGGAGGGGTTACCAAATGACAAGGTCCCCACTTAGGATTAGATTAGACACACATTCTAATCCAGCTTAACTAAGGACTTTGCCATTCATCCCAGAGACTATCACTAAATGATCATATAAGAACTCAGAGTGCAGAAGCATAAAATATAACATCCATCCAAATAATACAATTATCCAGAATAAGAAAAGTGCTGAAAAGAAATGATTAACATGTATTATTACAACATTTTAATAAGCTTAAAGAACTGAAAAGAAAACTCTCAATCTCACAAGCAGAAAGGAAACTAAATCTAAGGGTCTTCAGGCACGAACTCCTCCTCCAATGGCAAGCTCTCCACTGGATCAACTGCTTCAATAAACTCAAAACCTACCATTATCAGTTTCATAATGGTAGGGCCCCAACCAACAAAAGAAAAACTAATTAGACTATTGTCTAAGCACATTTTAAGGTAAAAGTTATATTAAGTTAACTGAATATCACCATAAATGAGTACAACAAGCAAGTAGGTGCAGAAAGCGTAAGAAAAGAACGGTATAAAGTTATAAACAAATAATTTATAACTAAATCAACTAGGAAGTAAGCACATACCTCCTCGAAGCAACTGCAAAAAATTCAGGTAAGCAAAAGAAAGACTAAACAAATACTATAAAGAAAATACATCCTAAACATGTTTATGATCAAACAATTATATGCTAATCGACATAAAGTAAGAAAAACACGTGAATAAGACTAGCATCCTAAATACAACAAGTAAATCTAGCATCCTATATATAAACAAGGCTTAGAAAAGTACAGTATGACTATAAGTAAAAACAATGCTGAAATGCAGAAAAGAGTAAAGTAAAATAGTAACTGAAAACTGAAAACTGAAATGGCTATTCAAGCCACTCAACTGAAGGCATACTCAGTAAAATACTTAGCCTGATGGGCCAAGAAAGAAGCTCTGAACTGAGTATCACTGAAAACCTCTTAGCCTGATGAGCTAAGACCGAAAACAAATGTAAGTGTACTTGAATTAGTATAACCATATCAGATCCTGACTATCCAGTAAGTACGGGCAAGAGTCTATCCATCTTATCCCACTGACCAAGCATGGCATAGACTATCGGACTGACCCGAACAATGTAGCCGACCCCGAACAGGTGATTGAAGAGGCATACTAATCAAGCTACACCTTACAAAAATATTAGAAGAAAACAAAATGCTATTTATGAATGATCAAAGTTGACCTAAGATAATTATCAATTATCTTATGTACCTCATATATGCTCATGGTTTAAAGCTCAAAATCAAGGTAAGCGAAGCATCAAAAATAAATTGAGCAAGAGACTCTATCTAAGACATAGGTGTTATCCTTTGTTGTCTACTTATTTGTTCTATCTACTCTAAGTTACATAAGTTTCAGAATCATTAATTCTTACACATTCTGTAACTTAGAATCACGAATCCTACTTGTTGAAGATAATTAGGACTGACCAAGTCCTAACTATATCTTAATCAAAAGATGACTACTTAGTTAAACTGAATAAATTATCAACCTAATTTTATAATTTAAATTACCCCAACCTCATCTTGATTAGCCAAATTAAGATGAAAATATTAAGAATTAGACTCCAGATGATGGGGTCTAATCACTTAATCCAAAGGTATAACTAAAGATCTAAGGTTTTTGAAACCAAATCTCACAGATTAAGTTAAGGCAAATCCTAATGATAAATCAATTCATTAGGATAGATCTTTATTCTTAATTCTAGAGTTCAAAGATTAAATAATCATTTAATAAACTAAGAAAAATCTATAAACTAGTAAACTCAAGGTTTCATCTATTGAGTAACCCAATTTACTCAAGAGATGAATTCTTCCTAATCTTAGGAATTTAAAGCTCTCAATTACTAAGAGTATCTCTCATGACGCGCATCCTAACTATTGTTATAAAGACTTACTAAGGATCTAAGAAATGTTTAAGGAAGGAGAAACACTCACAATTTTACTTAGGAAAATTTTTAAGGAACTAACTTGGGATTTTGATTAAAATCAATTAAATGATTGATCTTATACAATTTCTATTATAAATCATTCTATTTACTGATTATAATGATTTTAAACGGATTTTAGAACTTTAGAAAGCTAAACCCTAAATTTGGGCAAAATTACCATTTTGCCCCTACCTAAGGGTTCAAAAGATCAAATTTTGATCTAGGGCTCTAAATCTAAAATTTTCTATTGGAATAAGTTTCTTACTGTCTAATGTAGGATTAGGCAGCAACTACACTAAATTTGGGTGATTATTAAGCCTTATGAGGTCAAATTTGTAAATTTGACTCATAGGGGCATTTTGGTAAATTGGCTGCATGAAACTTAAATTTTTTTTTAGATTACTGTCCTTTATTGCCTAAGCTTTTCATAGAATTTAAATTTACTAAATTCTGATAAGTATTGGCCAAGTTATGGCCAATACAAGATCTAGGGCTTAATAGGTTAATTAAGGGATTCTTAATTAAGGTCAAAATCCTAACTTTGTCAATTAGTATTCAAATTGAGTAAAATCAATGGCTATGATTTAAAAATAGTCCACTGATTACAATGACATGTGGTAGGCTCAATTTGGATCTAATTTGACTAAGTTATGAACTAATTAGAGTTTAGGGTGATTAGTGAGTGATTAGTGAAATTAATCACTCAAACATTAATCCAAACTTATAGCTAGGTTCTAAATGACTCTATAAGTCCTCTGAAACTTAAATCACTCAATTTGGATTACTAGATTTGCTAATATTCACTATTCAATATTTAGAGTTATTAGGGGTGATTAGCAAATCTAACAGTTGGATCTAAAATATTTTTACAGATTACTGTTAATTAGGATTTTCTGATCTAAATTGATATTTGATTCATCCAATTTGAAGCTCAATTGACCAAAGTTATGGTCAATTGAAGTTCTAGGTCTAATTAGGGTAATTAGGGTTAAGTCCTAAAAGTGATTAGGAAAATACTAATCCAAACAGCAAAGATAACCCTACTAAAATAATCCTTAGGGTTTTTTGAGTATTTTAAGACCTATATTGGGTATATTTGGATTAAAGGTTGCAAAGTTATAGTGATTTGAACTTTTGTAACATTTTAGGGTTAAATTTAGGGATCCTAAATGTCACTATGTTAAATCTGGCTCTAAATGAAATTTTGATAATATCAATGTGTTCTCCTCATTTTTCTGATTTCAGGGATATATAAGTTTAGTATATTTGGAGTTATAGATCTTTAGTTATGAATGAAATAATGTTTGGTTTAATTAAATAAAAATTTAATTACATTGATTTAATATTCAACTGTATATATTATTATTATATATTTATTATTATTATTTCTTTCTTTTTATTTGTTATTGGCGGGCCCCACACGAGCGATTGAGGCAGCCACGCGGGTCAGGTATGACCTGGCCCGGTCCAGCAAGGATCGGCTTCTTCTTCAATGAGGCGATGGAACTTAGGTTTAGGGTTCTTGCCAAGATCGCTTAAATCGGGATTTTGAAGTCGAAACTTCAAGCCGACGATACACCTGAGTTTGGCGAATTTAACTTAGTGTGAGAACTTGATTTAAATCTCTCTTAATCAAACTTAATTTGATGCCCTAAATTCCTAGGGTTAGGGATTTTGACAGATAAATGAGATGATGATAATACTTAATTGATTCACAATAATTCAGAAAGCACAAGATCTCAATAATTGATCTTAATTTTTGAATGAAATAAACTAAAAGGTGAGGTGGGTACCTAGATGGAAGCAAGATGTCTTGCTGATTCTTCGAGATGAATGAATGGACGCTAGAACCTGGAAGCACCGAACAATTTCGAGTGATGCCAACATCAGATCGATGAGTCCAGAAAATAGGGTTAATCAAGAGGATTTGAGCGGTGCTAATGGCACGCGGCAGGCGAGGGACGCGTGCCTGCCTGCGTGACACGCGCAGGTCTGTGCGTGACTTTGCGAAGAAGATTGGTCTGGGCCGTCCGATCAGGACGGCCTGATCCACGGCTTAGATAGGTGCCGTCCAATTTGATAGTGAAGAGGATGATTTAAGCAAATGGCGTCAATTTTAAATAAAAATATTTAAATTATTTTAAACATATTTTATTAGTTAATATTAATTAAGTACACGCATTCCGAAATTTTCCAGTAAATCACCCCTAGCTAATTGAGGGGTGAGGAACGCAACGGTGCGATCATATTTTTATTTCAATGAGTATTTATTTACTTGAATTTTCAGGATATTTAAATAATATTTAAATATTAGACGAAAATTCAATGACTTCCAAATGCTTCCAAAACATCACCCATAGCTAATTTGGGGGTGGTGAATGCAATAGTGAGGTCAGATTTTTAATTTGAGGTCTAGATAAAAAGTCAATTTCTAGGGTTTGGGATTTTCTAGAATTTCTGATTTGACTCACAGTTGACTTCTGATTTGACCTAAGTTTTTGAGATAAGTTATAAATTACTTAATTAGTGACTTAGAACCTCAATTAAGACTTAAATTGATCTTAATTAACCAAAGTAACAACCTGGGTTGTTACAAACTCCTCCACTTAAAAATGATATCGTCCTCGACATTACTCAAGTGGAAAAATAGATGGAGCAAAAAAATTAAAATTGAAATTACTGGAGTTGAATATTTCTGATTGCAAGAGTTTAAATAAATATAGAATTGTTTGATAGAAGTAGAAGAATATTAGGGTTCTTAATTAACCTTAGATCAAATAACCAATTTGATTTTTATTTAGAGTTTTGACAGGTCATTTAATGGGTGATGGTTTTAGTTTGGAATTCTCACTAAAAGATAGGCAGATGAGAATCACAAAAGTATTCCAGAATTTCTGATTTGACTCAGTTGACTTCTGATTTGACCTAAGTTTTTGAGATAAGTTCTAAATTACTTAATTAGTGACTTAGAACCTCAATTAAGACTTGATCTTAATTAACCAAAGTAACAATCTGGGTTGTTACACCTAATGACTTAATTAGCACTTAGGATTAAATTTTAAGACTAAGATTAATCCTAATTGACTAAGGTAACAACTTGGGTTATTACAATTATCCACATGCTTTCTAAGACTTTGAGCTTCTTTTCTTTGCAAAATTTTGTAAATAGCTGCATTTTGATATTAATGTTTTCATAATTTGCTCCTTTTATTAGTAGTTTTTCCAGCATCTTAAAACTTGTACTCAACTTCTAAATTAATAGAATGATATCTTTTGCTTGCTTTTTAGTTATTTATTTTCTACTCAAAATGGATCTTGAGTCAAACAGCCCCTTCACTCCTATTGACAAGACAATGACATCGAGTTCTTAATCTGCTGAAGAGATTAAAACCTTAGTAGGGATGATGAAAATTATGGTGGAAACTCAAACCCGAGCAACTCGAAGAACTCTTGAACCTACTACTCCTCAAATTATCCATGTCAACCCTCAAACCATGCCTAGTCCAGTGGTTGATGGTTTCCTCCATGCTTTCTTTAAACTAAATCCTTCAACCTTAAATGGATTTCATTCTCCCATCAAAACAGCAAATTGGCTGAAAGTCTTTGGAAAAAACTTAGCCATTATCAAATGTCCTGTGCAAAGTCATCTGGCATACCACCCATATATTTGTAGAAGAAGCTGAGTATTGGTGAGACAATGAATTAAAGTCCCATTTTGCTGGTGTTGATGTCGAAGAAATTCCTTAGGAAGAATTCAAAGAAGTCTTTAGGGAGGAATTCATTCCATCCTCTACCCAAACCATTATTGAGGATGAGTTATTTCATTTCAGCTTTTACCTTTAAAAATGTTATAATAATATAGATTTAAATTGTATTTTCTTTTACTGCTATTATTCTGAGTTGTATGTTCTTATTACTACTGTATTGTGATGGAATGGATGTTACTATTTTTGGTTCCGCACTCTGCTTTCATGTAATTTTCATTTAGTGAAATAATTCTTAAATGACAAACTCCTTAATTATAATAGGTTAGGATGTGTGCCTAATCTATTCATAAGTAAGAATCTTATTATTTGGTGACCCCTCCACTGTAATCATGTTAACTTAAGAGTTAACAGGACCACAATGGGGTTGGGCCACTACAGTTGGTATCAGAGAATTCCATAAGGTGTTAGATTGTAATTTTTATTCCTCTCTACCTATTGGATTGTTCTTCTGCCACATAGTCACTAAATGAATACTTGAAATAACATCCATATTATCATATTCAAACACTCAGAATAAAAATACTTCCATATATAGTGCAACCTAAATAAAGACTAATTTAGAAAAGTGATAACCAGTTTAATAACCTAAATGAACATTCATAATATCTTTAGGGTTAGAGAAACTAAAATGTTAAGTTTTGACCAAGAGATTTGAGTTAATATTAGTAATTAAATTATCCAATCAATTAAAAATATAGGAAAATTCAAAATTTGTGTGCTAAATAAACCTCTTCAGTACATTAACTTAGCTTCAAAAGATTAGATATTTCTCATTTGACTAGATAGTGACTTAAAGCGTGTAGAACCCATCTTAGAAGAAATTGAGTATCCTGATCACCTCTTTTTTATATTTACAAGCTTCTCTTATGGAATTATAAACACTAACATTAGTCTCTGTCTAGTACTAGATACATATGATAAAATTTTTATCAATTCAAGCTACTTTGTTATATTTAATATCTTTTCTATTGAATAAAATTATCCATTGAATAATGAGAAATTAATAGATGTTTTATACTTTTGTTCTAAAGCTAAAGATAGCTATTTTAATTTCACAATGAATCCCGCTACTTCTCCTAATAATACTCCAATTAATGTCGCCCCATCTTCTAATGATCCCCCAAATAACATTGTTGTGGCATCTAACGACAATAATGCGGATGAATCTGTTTCCATTAGAAGTATGATGAATACTCTGAACCAGCAGGCTCTAGCCATTCAAAGGCTGGTATCTACCCTGGCATTTGTCAATGCCAGCACTTCATCGACATCACTAGTTTACACTCAGTAGGTTAAAGGGAAGCTATAGCCTCTGAGTTTGCTGAATTTGAACTCATTTGAGAAAGATAGGTTTTTGGACCTTTCCTAAAACCCTTAAATCACATATTTGAGCCTAAATATTGTTTTGGCCATTACTTGGACAATAAACATTAGAATTTAATAATTATAGACTCTATGGAATCCCTAGACATTAAATAACTAAAGTACAATTGAATTTTTATATTTCTCTAAGTAAAATTACTAAATTACTTTTAATGAGCTAAATTCTTAATTAGAGCTCATTAGGCTTAATCCTTGGCTAATTTGGGTGTACTTATTATCTATCTTCATATACAATAATAAGTAACCATGTGGCATTAATACATTTCAATTTGGAATCCTAAATTAAAAAGTAACATTTTAGACCCTTAAGTAGGGGCAAAATGGTTATTTTGCCCAAATTTAGGGTTAAGCATTCTTAAGCCTTAGAATTTTAATCAAATCCCTAAAATCAATAAGAAAACTGATTTAGTATCCATTTTAAATCTTTTAGACTCATAATATGGTTTTATAAGTAAAACTCTAAATTTCACTTAAAATTCTCTAAGTCTTAAATTAAACTTCATAAAATGAATTTAGCTCACCTTATGCCTTCCATAAGTTAATTACATCAAATATATATATATATATATATATATATATATGTGTATGAATAATTAAGACCAATTAACATCAATTCTTAAATATTTGCTTTATCCTAAATCCTTTCCTTAGTATTTTCCTTCAACTTTTAGGATCTTATTCCGTAGGAATTAGTGATAGAATTTAGGTTAGAATTCATTCATTGGGTAAATGGGTTACTTAATGGATGGAACATTGGTTTTATTAGTTTCTAGTTTTCATCCTTTATAATGATTATTTTGTACTTAAACCTTAGTATAAGTTTAGAGATCCATCTTATTAAGCTTAACTTTACTTAATAAGATAGCCTTAATATTTAGGAATTAGGATCTAAATTATAGCCTCTAGGATCACCTTTGGATTAAGAGATTAAACCTCAATATTTAGAGTTTAATTCTTAATCCCTCAATCAAGATTGGCTTGGGGTATCTAAAATCATTAACTTAGGACATTTGATTTATTATTCAACTTATGTAAGCATCACTAATTTAGTTATATTAGAACTGGATTTGTTTTAATTATTTTCTACTTTATAAGACGAATATTGTAACAACTCTAGGTTATTACTTTATTTAATTTTAGCTTAATTATATCCTAATTATCATTTCATTGAGTTCATATAGTCATTAGAACCAATCCCTGGAGATTTGGAGTGATCCGGAGCTAAATCAAATAATTAGAATATTTAATAATATTTAATTAATTAGAAAATTAAGATATTTAGTTTGACAACAAAATCAAAATCTGACTTCGCCATTGCACTCGTCACCCCCCAAATTAGCTTAGAATGATGTTTTGGATGCGTTTGGAAGTCATCAAATTTTATCGAATATTTTAATGAAATTGAATACCCCGAAAAATAGGAAAATTAAATACTCATCGGAATCAAAATCCAACTTCGTCATTGCATTCCTCAACCCCAAATTAGCTAGGGGTAAATTTTTAGGATTTTTGGGAGCACATTTATAAAATCTGAATTAATTCTTTATTTTAAAGAATTAATTACTTAAATTAAAATAAATTAAAAATTCTATTTCCCTCTTCTTTTCCTAGCTGATCCCTATGTTATCCCTTCATCCCTTCTCAACAACTTCCTCCCCATCCCTTGCACTTGAGTGAAATTCTGCCCCTCTCCTTCCCATCCATGCCTTAATCTTTAGTCCATGAGAATTAGGATCTAAATCATAGCCTCTAGGATCACCTTTGGATTAAGAGATTAAACCTCAATATTTAGAGTTTAATTCTTAATCCCTCAATCAAGATTGGCTTGGGGTATCTAAAATCATTAACTTAGGACATTTGATTTATTATTCAACTTATGTAAGCATCACTAATTTAGTTATATTAGAACTGGATTTGTTCTAATTATTTTCTACTTTATAAGACGGATATTGTAATAACTCTAGGTTATTACTTTATTTAATTTTAGCTTAATTATATCCTAATTATCATTTCATTGAGTTCATCTAGTCATTAGAACCAATCCCTGGAGATTTAGAGTGATCCGGAGCTAAATCAAATAATTAGAATATTTAATAATATTTAATTAATTAGAAAATTAAGATATTTAGTTTGACAACAAAATCAAAATCTGACTTCGCCGTTGCACTCGTCACCCCCAAATTAGCTTAGAGTGATATTTTGGACGCGTTTGGAAGTCATCAGATTTTATTGAATATTTTAATGAAATTGAATACCCCAAAAAATAGGAAAATTAAATATTCATCGGAATCAAAATCCAACTTCGTCATTGCATTCCTCAACCCCAAATTAGCTAGGGGTAAATTTTTAGGATTTTTGGGAGCACATTTATAAAATCTGAATTAATTCTTTATTTTAAAGAATTAATTACTTAAATTAAAATAAATTAAAAATTCCATTTCCCTCTTCTTTTCCTAGCTGATCCCTATGTTATCCCGTCATCCCTTCTTAGTAGCTTCCTCCCCATCCCTTACACTTGAGTGAAATTTTGCCCCTCTCCTTCCCATCCATGCTGATGGGAAGGCTCATTAATGGAAGCCATGCCTTCCCCCCCCCCCCCCCCCCCCCCCCCCCCCCCCCCCCCCCCTTAAGAAGAACCTTCAGCTCCTCTTCTTCCCTATTTTCCCAGCTGAAGTTCTCCCCCATTTCCCATTTTTGCTGTGCTAAGCTGTTAAAGAGAAGTTCTTCAGCCCCTCAAGCTCTCAGTTTCCCAAGGATTCCTAGAAGGAACTTCCATTTTTGCCAGTCCAAAGTGCCCCCTTTCCCTCCATTGGTTAATTCAATGGCTATTCCATTTTGTTTTTATGCTCATTTGTATATCTAAAAATCTATGTTACCTTAGTTACATATTTATGAATCTATATTTAAGATATAGAAGCTCATTAAAATTTGCAAATGATAAGGAAAGATATATATAATCTGCAAATATGAATTTTTGTAAGCCTAGTCCTTTAACTCCATTGATTGCTTTGAGTTGAGTCTGCCATAATCCGCTGCAGCGCGCCATAGCGCTAAAACACGCTACAGCACGCCACAACGATGAAATCTGCTGCAGCGCGCCGTGGCACCTGGCTTTCAGCCAGAAGGCGCTACAGCACGCTGTTGCGCCCAGAACTGTCCGGATTGGTCCAAAACTGGTTGAAATGGTCAAAAATTCACATTTTTCAAATCTTAAGGACCCTAGGACCCTAGTGGGGCTGAAATATATCAAATTTAAGCACTGTATACGTGTGTAGGTGAATATTTAATTTGCCTTAGATGATAATTAATCCATAATCACCCGTAAACCCTTGATATTAATTTGACCATATCTTAGTCAATTAGACTTCAAATTAAGAAATTCAAGATGCTAAGTAAGTTAGAAATTCAGTGCCAACAGTAAACTGAAATAAAATATAGGTTTTGACTCTTAAAAACTATAGGTTGACAAAAATACTCCTAACCCAATTTAGGTCATAACTTGGCCAAATGATATCCAATTTGGGTCTACTCCCAATTAAAATACTCAGTGTGATATAGGGAAGTTATAGCCACTGAGTTTACTAAATTTGGACCTCAAATAAAAAGTTAGATTTTTGACCCATCTTAACCCTAGAAATGACACATTTACCCTTAAACTTAGAACACTCATAACTAATTCAATATATCTTAAAATTCAGTGTTCTTGAACTCTATGGAATCCTTGAATAGTAAAAAATAGTAAACTATACAATTTCTTAGATTCAATTAAGAGAAAATTACTAAATTACCCCTTGAGACAAATTTTTTAGTTTGGACCTATAAGATCCTTTTCTTATCCAAATTTGGTGTGCTTACTGTTTATCTTCATCTTAGACAGTAAGAAATTATTTAGTAGTAAGAAAATCTAATTTGGAGCCCTAAATCAAAAAGTAATTTATTTGGACCCTTAAGTAGGGGCAAAATAATTATTCTATTTAAAATTTAGGCTAAGTGTTCTTAACCCTTAAAATATCTTTTAAATCATTAAGAATAATAATAAAATTGATTTAGGATCACCTTAAGTCTTAAATCCCATAATTTGAATAATTTATCAAACATCCTAATTTAGGCTTAAAAACCTTTAAGGATAATATGCCTTGTTTAGCTAAAATTCATTATTAACTTCCCTAATTAAATAAAAACAACAAATTAAATTAAATTAAAATAAGTTCAATTAAGTCTTATCATCTCTCTAAGTTTTTTCATTAGGAGCTTCTTAGGATCTACACTTCACCTTAGGATCTTTTCCTTAAGATAATAAATAGATGCTATGTTAGATTTCATTCATTAAATAAGTAGTTTATTCAATGAATGGAACCTTGGCTTTATTAATTTCTAGATTTTCATTCTTTAATTTTGATTGTTTAATTTTTCAACTTTAGATTAAGATTAGGAGAATCATTCTATTAAGCTTGATTGTGCTTAATATAATTTGCCTTGATTATTAGTTCACATTTAGACTCAAACCTTAGTACTTAAGACTTATCCTTTAGATTATGTAATTAACTTCAATTTTGTGGTGTTTAATGCAAAATTCCTAGTTTTAGTAGATCTTAATTAGATTTTAGTTTAGAACATCTAAATTCATTAATTAGGATGGATAATTTACTTCTTAACTTATAATCAATTCTGATTGAACTAAATTATGACCTAGCTAGTCCTAATTGCTTGTAACTTATAAGGTCGTACTTCTAAGTTACACTCGATAGTAGGAATTTGAGATCCTAAACTTGTGTAACTTGGAATAGTTATAATGGTTTAATAGATAACAACTGATGTTACCTTATGTAGTAGAGTCCCTTGCTCAATATTGTTTTACTTGTTGCTTTTGCATTCCTTGCATTTTGTGCCTTATTCCGTGAATATGTCATACAAGATAATGTCAATTCATGAAATGAAAAGATAGAATATTAAGATAACATTTGCATTGGGTTCAGTTACTTGTTGATCTGGCGCATTTTACCCTACTAGATAGGATAAGGAGAAATAAGGAGTACTTGGAATTACTCATTGAGGAGTCTTATGCTAAGTTTGGAACCAGTATAGCCTTGTAGACGTGCTTGACTCCTCAGCTACTTCTAAATGTGTCCACAGGAGTAAAGTAAATAATTAAAATATTTTTGCATTTGTGATTACTGCCTCTTTAGTTCAGTTTCAATTATGTAATTTTGGACTGGCCTCAGATGATGCTAAAAGTATTTTGTCGCCTTAGCCTCCGCATTGACTCTAAGAATTCTCTTGATATCATCAGGATAGATTAGCCCTCTTTTAATATGGCAGTACTTACATACCTATTCACTGTTTACTGTTTACTATTTACTGTTTATTGTTTCCTATTTACCATCATACTTAACTTTAGTCTACATTGCTTTACTTATTTACTTATATATTATAGGATGCTAGACCTTTGTTTCTTACTTATATGTACCATTGTTGGATTAATTTCTTTTAAATCAGCATATGTCATATGATCATCAGTATATTTAGGATTAGATTTCTCTTTCAGTACTTTTACTTACTGTATTATATATGTATGCTTATCCTTGCTTAGTTTACTTGAGGTATACCTTTTTGCCTCTAATCTTGTTTAGTCATAAATGTTATATTTATAACTTATCCTTCTCCTTTGTATGCTTGTTGCACCCTTATGCTTTGCTTGTTTTTATAATCTAAGTAAAATGGTGATATCATAAAACTCATGAATTATGAATAGCCTAAAATGTACTTAGACAATATATCTAACCAAATTTTTTTTTTCTTTGGCTGGGGATCTATCATTGTGAAACCAACAATGGTATATTCTGAGTTATTTGAGGTAGTTGAGCCTTCTAAAGATCAGATTTAGAAGGAGGAGCATGTTGTCGCTGAAGATCCTTAGCTTAGCTCCTTTTTATTTTGTGAGGATGAGAGCTTTATCTTTGTCATTTAAACTTAATTAATGTTGTAATAATATATGTATTATATGACTATATTTTCTTTATTGTACTATTTATTCTGAGTTGTATGCAGCATTTTCCTTATTGTACTATTTATTCTGAGTTGTATGCTGCATTTTTCTTTATTTATTATGGTAAATTGGATGTATATTTACTTTACCTTGCTTTTGCACTCTGATTCTATATTTACTTAGTGACTGATTACATAGCATGTATACATTGGCTTATCTCTCCCTTACTAGTGGAATAAGGTTTACACCTAATCCAATATTAAGTGAGGGGTTTGCTAAAGTAACACACCACCCCTTAGCTTAATCTAGATTAAGGGGTGGGGCACCATAAATATTCTAAGTTTATACTAGATAGTAGGATATTAGAGATCCTGAACTTGTATAAAGATTAGATTAGTTAGAACAAATTTAATTAGAAACAAGTGATATCACAAATTTTGTGTAGTGCTAGTTATACCTTATTTTGATGCTTTGCTTCCTTATTTTGGACCCTTACACTTATGACATGATAGATGAATATAGAATATTTGATAAATATTCTTTATCAATTTTGAAACTTGCATGAGACATATTCATGAATAGTTAGATTAAATGAGTTTAATGGATTACATAATATTTTAATTAGAGTACGTTCTTCTTAATGTGCCTCTACAGTGTTAGTGCACATATTTGAGATAATGAAGGCTTGGGAAATTTCTCTTAAATAGTATATTTTCAATGGACCTGTTGATTTTGGAAATTTCTCTTAGATGCTTCAGAAGATTTACTTAGTGGCTAGATGAGCCACCATTTCTTGTTATGGCAGTTCTAAATAGTCATATGTCCATATGAGATAGCATTTTCATTATACTTTCAATTTTGTATTCTTTAGCAATTATGCAGCATTTTTGTATTTATTATATTTCCAGTATTTATTCTTATATATTCAGCAATTCTTGATGTGATATACAAGCATATTAGGATGTTAAATTTATTTCAATGTACTTATATTATATTTTACTTATAAAACCAGCATGTATAAATGTGATCATATTTACTTAGGATGTTTCCTTATACTCAGTAATTTCTTTTACATATGCATTGGTTAACCTTTTAGTACTTTGGGTTGAGGTATGTGATTACCTCACATTTTGCTTTAAGTTATAATTAAATGATTACAGCTTTTACCACTTTCTTTTGTTGTTTTATTGCTCCTAAAATACTTAGGATGTTTGTGATATTATTAAATACATGAAAATTAATAGCTTAAAATGTACTCAGATAATTTATCTAACTAGTATTTTTCTCTTTTTTGGCTAGGGCCCTGGAATTGTGAAACCGACAATGTCAGTTTCTGAGTATTTTATGGAGTTAACATCCGTGGAGGAGCGGTTCCCAGAGGAAGAGCGCCTTGGAGCTGAGGAGCCTTAATTAGGTTGCTTATTTCATTTAAGTGAGGATGAGTTTCCTTTATTTTGTACTTTGAACTTATTTAAAATGTTATAATAATACAGGTAGTGCTCTATGTATTTTTCTTTACTGCATACTTTTATTCTAAGCTGCATGTTCTCGATTTGTAGCATTATGGTTCTTAATAGATATAAACCTATTATTTTATTTCTTTTGCACTCTGATTTATATGTATATTATTTAGTGAGTGGTTTTGCTGTTACATAAGTGCACATCCATCCCTTATTAGTATATTAGAGACTATAACCTAATTCAATGATAAGTGTGGGATTTGCTAAGTGACGACCTGTAACAACCCAGGTTGTTACTTGGTCAATTAGGACTAATCAAAGCCCTAATTATGGTTTCATTATACTAATTAAGTCATTAAGAACTACTCACTAAGACCTAGTCCAAATCAAAAATCAAATGGATCAAATCTTGATTTTGAGAATTTTCAAAAATGCTAGAAATTGACCTATTTAATTTGACATCAAATCAAAAATTTGACTTCGCCATTGCGTTCATCACCCCCAAATTAATTAGGAGTGATATTTTGGAAGCATTTGGAAGTCGTTGAATTTTCGGCAAATATTTTAATATTATTTAAATACCAAAAAATTCAAATAATTGAATACTCGTCGAATAAAAAATCTGACTTTGATGTTGCATTCCTCACCCCGCAATTAGCGAGGAGTGATTTATTGGAATTTTTTTTGAAACAAATTTATAAGTTAATTTTTAATTAAGAAATCAATATAAATAATTTAATAAAATTATTTAATTAAATTAAATTAACGGCTTCCGTCTCCTTCACCTCACATCATCTGCATTTCGATCTGAGTCATCCGATCTGATCTCGGTGCGAGATCCGACGGCTCAGGACCCGTCGTCCTCATCGCTCAGCGCGTGTCGCGCTGAGCTCTCAACTTGCCCACGCGTGGATCCCTAGCGCGATTAAACCCTTATTTCCTGATTCATATTAAGTCTTTTGCATTCAGGTAGTGTGTTGAACGTCTGCCTCTCTTCTTCCTATGTCAAGCCGCAAGCCCTAATCAGGTACCATCCTTCTTCCCTAACCTCTGTTCGTTCAATTATTGTTTATCTGAGGTTCGATAATGGTTGGATCGAGCTCATGCGGGCTCAATTTGGGTCTCCTGCATGAACCCTAAGTTCGCTCGAGCGTCACGGGAAGACGGATCATCTTCTGGATCGGGCCAAGCCCCGACCCGTGTGCACTGTTGGACTGCGTGCTGTGCTGGCAGGGACCCCCGTATTAAAAAATGCGCGGGCCATTCAGCCCGCGTCGGCCCGCGGTATTAGCCGTGGTGGGTCCCACTTAATCGTCAGCTACGGGACCCACACCATCATCTGCCGTCGAAATTTAAAACATGTGGGGCCCACTTCTGTCCATCATCTGTCAAACGTCTAACGCGTGAGCGCTGGTGGGGTCCACCGTTTTATTTCCTACAGAAATAAATTAGAAAATCTTTATATATATATATATATGCATAATCAGAAAAAAATAATTTAAATAATTTTATTAAAATATAACATTAGATTAATTAAAATTATAACAACAATTTAATTAATATATCAATTAATTTAAATTAAATATAATTGGTAATTTTGATCAAATCAATTAACTTAAATAATTAACCTAGAACTTTAGAAATCAATAGCTTTGATCAAATCAATTAACTTAAATAATTAACCTAGAACTTTAGAAATCAATAGCTTTAAATCCAATGATCTAAACCTAACATATATATATATATATATATATATATATATATATATATATATATACCATTGTGATCAGTAAAAATAGAGGATCATTATGGCACTATCTAATTTTTATTATGAGTTTTATTTCACCTAGTGACATTTAGGATTTGATAATTTGACCTAATTGCCCTAACGTTCAAACTATCATAACTTTGCATACTCACCCAAATATATCCAATAAGAGTCTCATTTTAATCAGTAGATCCTCAGGAATATTTTAGTAATATTAATTTTTATGTTTAAACTATAATTAGTCTAATCACTTTTAGGACCCAATCCTAATCTTTCATGGCTCATAACATTATACACATTAATCTAAATATAGTCAATATGAGTCTTAAAGTGATCAAGAAAACCTCTAGATTAACCTAATAGTACTCATTTTTCATTTTGGATTAGGGTTTGCTTAATCACTTTTAGACCTAACCCTAATTACCTTAATTAACTCTAGAACTTCAATTGACTATAACTTGGTCAATTGAGCTCCAAATTAGGTCTTCCAATATACCATTTTAATTAAAAAGACTTAATAAACAATAAACTGCAAAAATATTTAAGATTGGATGGTTAGATCTCCAAATAAACCCTAATCACCCTAAATCTTGTTTAGTGAATATTAGCATAATTAGTAATCCAAATTAAGTGATTTAAGTTTTTATTAACTTTTAGAGTAGATTAGAACCTAGTAGGGTAGTTAGTTTAGTAATTCTATGATTAATTTCACTAATCACTCACTAATTACTCTTAATCATAATTAAGATATAACCTAACCAAATGAGGTCCAATTTGAGTCTACTCTCAATTAAAGTACTCAGTGGATTATAGGGAAGCTATAACCACTGAATTTGCTGAAGTTGCTGAATTTGGACTTCAAATGGAAAAGTTAGATTTTTGACCCCTTTTTAGAAAACCCTAATTTTACATAATTAACCCTAATTTTGGGTTTTGTGGAATTCTCAATTAATAACCAACAATAAACTAATTAAGGTTTTAGACTTAATTAGGTAAAATTACCAAACTGCCCATATGCATCAATTTCTTTAAATTGAGCTTATAAGACTTAATTAAAACCCAAAATTGGTGTACTTACTATATCTTCATATTAGATTGTAAGTAATCAATTGCCATTAATAAATTTAAATTTGAAGCCTTAATTCATAAAGTTGAATTTTAGACCCTTAAGTAGGGGCAAAATGGTCATTTTGCTCGAATTTTAGGTTTAAGAATCCTTAAATGTTAAAATCATAATTTAATCTCTAAAATCAGTACTATAACTAATTTGGGATTTATTTAGGATGTTTAAACTCATTAAATTGTCATTTTAAGAAAAACCCTAAAATTCACTTAAAAATCTCTAAACCCTAAATTAAGTCTCATAAGGTGAATTTAGTTCACCTTATGCCTTCCATCAAATAATTATATCAGTATGATATGTAAATAATTAAGATTTGAAGCTTAAATCTTCTCTTTATCCTAAATCCATTCATTAGGACTTTCCTTTAAATCTTTAGGATCTTGTTTCTTAGGAAGTAGTTTAAAAATTTATGTTAGAATTCATCTATTAAGTAAATAGGTTACTTAATGGATGAAACCTTGATTTTATAGTTTTCTAGAATTTTATACTTAATTCATGATTATTTTGTATTTTAACTTTAGCTTACATTTAGAAATCTATCTTATTAAGCTTAATTTTGCTTAATAAGATAGCTTAAATTATAGCTCGTGAGAATTGGGTTTAACATCATACCATTAGTGTTAGAACCTATTGTATTAAGAAGTTAAACTTCAATACTTGAAGTTTATCATCTTAATCTCCTAATTTTGAGCTGTATTAATCAAATTTGGCTTGGGATTATTTAAAATCATCGAATAGGATGTTTTATTAATTATTTCAACTTCAATAAGCATCATTGATTGATATATATTAGAACTTGATTAGTTCTAATTTCTTTTAACTTAATAGGACTAATATTTTGAATTTATACTTGACAGTTGAATGTTGAAGATCCTAAACTTGTATAAGTTTAGATTATTTAAAATAATTTAATTAAAAAACAAGTAATATTATAGAGTTTATTTAGGGCTATTTACACCTTGTATTTGTAAACTTTGCTTCCTTATTTTGAACATTTATATTTTTAATACATTAGATGGAACATAGAATATTTGATAAATATTCTATATTAAATTTGAACTATTCATAAAGTATATTCATAATTAATAGAGTCAATTTTAATTAATGAATTTTATTTAAATTTTATGGAATATGTCTTACTTAGTCTGCCTTTATAGTGTGATAGCTTATTTTGAGGTGATATTTTATCTAGGGTATTTTCCCTAGAAGGTAATATTTATCTAGGGTATTTCCTCTAGAAGGTGATAATTAATCTAGGATACTTCTCATAGAAGGTGATTTTTATATAGAATATTTCTTTTAGATGATCTAGAAAAGCTTAGGTGGTATTTACTTTTTGGCAGGACTAAATAAGAATATGCCCACATGAGATAGTATTTTCTCTTTATATTTTTTAGCTTATTTCTTTATACAACACTTTTATTTAATTGTACTATTTTTGTATTTATAGTTTTTATTGTAGATTTGTGCATATTCAGTAGTTTTGTTACATATGAAATCATGTTATGATGTTAGTCTTTTATTCTAGTTATGTATTTTCAATTTATAATATAAATTATCATATATAGAATTGATCATATTACTTAGGGTAATTCTTATACTTAGTAGATTTTCACTATTATGTGGCTTAACCTTTTCTTCTGCTTCAGTTGAGGTATGTGCTTACCTCACACTTTGTTTAAGTTATAATTAGATTAATTGTAACTTCTACCACTTTCTTTGTTGCTTACTGCTCTGAAATTGCTTGGATTATTTGTGATATCATTTAATTCATAAAATGCTTAACCTAAAATGTACTTAGACATTTTGTCTAATCAAATTTTCTTTTCTTTTGGCTGGGGCCTTGTCATTATGATATCGACAATGGCAGACTCTGAGTTATTTGAGGTAGGATCTTCTAAAGAGCTTGTTCAGGAGGAGGAGCGTGTCAGTGCAGATCCTTAAGTTCTTTTTATTCTGTTGTGAGGACCGAGTGTCTTTCTATTATGTTATTAAACTTTTAAATGTTTTGTAATAATACAAGTTCTAAATTGTATTTCCTTTCTTGCTTATTTATTCTGAGTTGTATAGTTCTTTATTTTATCATGGATGTATGGATGATATTATTTGGTACTTTCTTCTGCACTCTAATATTTAGTATGCTCATTTAGTGATTGTTCTATTTTCTCTCCTTGGGGAATATCCTTCCCTTGTCAGTGGATTTGGATTATTTATTCATAATCAAATACTAAGTGAAGGATTGCCCGATGATGACCACTACTTAATCTTAGATGATTAAAGGGCGGCCGCCACAGTTGGTAACAGAGAACTCTATAAGGTGTCAGATTGGAATTTCTATTCCTATCTACCTAATGGATAGTTCTTCTATCAAACAATCACTAAATGGATACTTGAAAACATTCATATTACCATAATCTAACACTCAGAATAGTAGGCATAATTGAAAATACTAATATACTTAAGATAAAATGCTGAACTACTTTATATACTAGAAACTTTAAGAAATATAAACTACTCAACTAAATTAATTGGACATGATTAAACTTATAGGATAAATAAATACTTGAGAATGTCAATCTAGGACTACATCAATAGATTTGAAGCCATATGAGAACTTAAAATACTGTTTGGGCAACACTATGAAAGATATGTTGAAGGAGTATCGGAACCAGGAGTACAAGTACTAGATAAGATGCTTTGTCATGCTATTTTCAGAGGATTTGACCTTTCTCCTTTAGCTAAATAATAGCTAAAGCATGTGAAATACACCCTTGAAGCCATAGATTGCCTTGATGATATTAGAGTTGAATTGGTATCCATCTTACTTCAAGATCAAGCTGAGGACTGTGGTGTGACTCTCCAAAAACTCATAGTATGCGAAGCAGGGAACATCGAGGAGTCACTTTTGAAAACTTCTGTCTTGCATTTTTAACTTAATATATTAAATAAATGTTATAATAAATAAGTTTAATGTACTCTCTCATTATTGCATGATTTATTTTGAAATAAGTAATAAAATAAACTCGTCTCTTTTAGTTTTTCTTAGAATGTTATATTATTCAAATACAAGTACAAGATGATTTTTGGGCAATCATCTACAACTCATGTTGCATCTGGCAGTAATTCTTCTGAGCTTAATGCACTTTTGGATACAGTTGAAACCTTAGTAGCAACTAATGTCAAACAATCTGAAAAGATAGAAAGGTTAATTGCAATGAAAAATAATCCATCACCAGCATCTGTAAACCCTGTCCCTTACTATTCCTTTTAGCAGTATCATTAGTCAACGGATGGACTCTTACAATTTTTTATGTTTGAAGTATAATTAGCCTAATCACTTTTAGGACCCAATCCTAATCTTTCATGGCTCATAATTTTATACACATTAATCTAAATATAGTCAATATGGGTCTTAAAGTGATTAAGAAAACCTCTAGAATAATCTAATGGTATTCATTTTTCTGTTTAGATTAGGGTTTGCTTAATCACTTTTAGGACCTTAGCCTAATTATCCTAATTAACTTTAGAACTTCAATTGACTATAACTTGGTCAATTGAGCTCCAAATTAGGTCTTCCAATATACCATTTTGATCAAGAAGATCTAATAAATAGTAAACTGCAAAACAATTATGGATTAGATGGTTGGATCTCCTAATCAATCTTACTCTTCCTAAATCTTGGTTAGTAAATATTAGCACAATTAGTAATCCAAATTGAGTGATTTAAGTTTTTATTAACTTTTAGAGTAAATTAGAACCTAGTAGAGTAGTTGGTTTAGTGATTCTATGATTAAATTCACTAATTACTCACTAATCACTCTTAACTTTAATTAAGCCATAACTTAACCAAATGAGGTCCAATTTGGGTCTACTCTCAATTAAAGTACTCAGTGGATTATAAGAAAGCTATAGCCACTGAATTTGTTGAATTTGGACTTTAAATAGAAAAATTAGGTTTTTGATCCCTTTTTAGAAAAACCTAATTTTACATAATTAACCCTAATATTATTTTGGCCATAACTTGGCCATTTAATATCAGAATTCAATAATTTGGGGTTCTATGGAATTCTCAATCAATAACCAACAATAAACTAACTAAAGTTTTAGATTTAATTAGGTAAAATTACCAAATTGCCCATATGAGTCAATTTCCTTAAATTGAGCTCATAAGGCTTAATTAAAACCCAAAATTGGTGTACTTATTGTCTATCTTCATATTAGACAGTAAGTAATCAATTGCCATTAATAAATTTCAATTTGAAGCCTTAATTCATAAAGTAATATTAAACTTTATGAATGTTTTGTATTAATTGTATTTTCTTTCCTACTTATTTTCTGAGTTATATAGCTCTGTATTTTATCTTGGATATATAGATGATATTATTTAGTACTTTCTTCCACACTCTGATATTTTAGTATGCTCATTTAGTGATTGCTCTATTTTCTCTCCTTAGGGCATATCCTTCCCTTATCAGTGGATTAGGATTGTTTATTCATAATCTAATGCTAAGTGAATTATTGCTCGATGACGACCACCACTTAATCCTAGATGATTAAAGGGCGACCGCCACAGTTGGTAACAGAGAACTTCATAAGATGTCAGATTAGAATTTGTATTCATATCTACCTAATGGATAGTTCTTCCATCGTACAATCACTAAATGGATACTTGAAAATATTCATATTACCATAATCTAACACTCAAAATAGTATGCATAAATGAAAATACTAATATACTTAAGATAAAATGCTAAACTACAAAATTTATATATTAAAAACTTTAAGAAATATAAACTACTCAACCAAATTAATTGGACATGATTAAACTTATAGGATATATAAATACTTGAGAATGTCAATCTAGGACTACGTCAGTAGATTTGAAACCATATGGGAACTTGACTTCAAGTTTGAGCAACATTATGGAATATATGTTGAAGGAGTATTAGAACTAGGAGTACAAGTACTAGATCAGATGCTTCATCATGCTATTTTCAGAGGATTTGACCTTCCTCCTTTAGCCAAAGAATAGCTAAATCATGTGAAACACACTCTTGAAGCCATAGATTGCCCCGACTATATTAGAGTTGAATTGGTATCCATCTTACTTTAAGATCAAGCTGAGGACTGGTGGGATGTCAGTCTCCAAAAACTCACATGTATGCAAAGCAGGGAACATCGAGGAGTCACTTTTGAAGACTTTTGTCTTGCATTTTCAACTAAATGTTATAATAAATAAGTTTAATGTACTCTCTTTTTATTGGACGGTTTATTTTGAAATAAGTAATAAAATAAACTCGTCTCTTTTAGTTTTTCTTAGAATGTTATGTTATTCAAATGCAGGTACAAGATGAATCTTGGGCAATCATCTACAAATCCTACTGCATATGGCAGTAATTCTTCTGAGCTCAATGCACTTTTGGATATAATTAAAACCTTAGTAGCAGCTAATGTCAAACAATCTAAAAAGATAGAAAGGTTAATTGCAGTATAGAATAATCCATCACTAGCATCTGTAAACCTTGCACTTTACTATCCCTTTTAGTAGTATCATCAATCAATGGATGGACTCTTTTACAGTTTTATTAGATTAAGAACTCCTACTTTTATTGGAAATATATCAGCAATGGATACAGCTAACTGGCTAAAATTAGTTGAGAAAAATCTAATAAGCATTAATTGTCTAGATGCTGAATCTGTTAGATTAACCACCCACATGTTTTAGGATGAAGCTGAATACTTGTGGGATAATCTCTGTCATACGCTATTCATTGATTATTACATTGAAGAAATTCTTTGAGAGGAGTTTGTGGATGCATTTAGAGCAGAATACATTCCTCCCTCAGTATAGAATAATCTGGGGGATATATTTCTCAGATCAAGGCAAGGAAACCATACTCTGTCTGAATATGAATCAAAATTTTGGTGACTAGCTCTATTTGCACCAAATATGGTACAAACAGAAGGTGCTCGTTGCCACTGATTCTTGAGTGGACTACGTGATTCGATAAAAGATCACATTGTGCCATTAAGGTTGTCAAGTTTTATTGAATTAATTGAGATAGCTCGTGTGGTAGATCAACATCAGTCTCAAAAGGATTATAAGAGAACATTCAGTTCATTTTCATACAGGGATATTAATTCCAGGAAAGTTAAGTTTTCTTCAAGAAAGGTATACAGATAGAAGAAGATTCTGCACTAGCAAATCCATATAATGGGTGTACAAAGCCCCATCCTTTTGAAAAATTCTACCATAATAAAAAATGCTATTATAATGTGGCAGGGTCACTTCTTTTTGCAATGCAACTATGATATGACTAATGATTGTCCTAGGTGTAATCAAGTTTTCAACTCAACTCCACTTAATCGTAGAAGCCAACAACTGACTATTATGCCTTCTCCATAGTCTGCAATTCCAACTCCAAGATGAGAAGGAGGTATTACAGCTCAACCCAGCACATCTAAACCTCCTCAAAGGCAGGTCTATAACAAGAAGCCCACAAGCCTGCTAAGGTTTATACCCTTACTCTGTTAGAGGCCACTGAAGATAATAATATCGTATCAGGTACATATATATTTACTAATGAATTTTTATTGTCAAGCATTTAGTAAATTGAATTAATTATCGCTAAGAATGGTTAATTTAGGAACAATCTATGTTAATGGCAACCCCTGCAAAATATTATTTGATACGGGAGCCAGTCATTCTGTTATATCCGAGGGTTTTGCTAAGAATTTGAATCTACCCTTTTATAAGATGGCTAAAACCTTAAATGTTGGACTTCCTTCTAGAACCCAACTCAGCACAATCCAATTCTACAATCTTTAAGTACCTTTGAATAAGAAGACATTCCAAGCTAAGTTGATAATCCTGCCTATAGCTAATTTTGATATTCTATTAGGCATGAATTGGCTTAGTGCGTAAATGCTACAATAAATTATCAGCAAAAGAAGATCACCCTTCAATCACTCGATACTTCTGAAACTTCATAGGAAGGCTTAGCACCCAAAGTTCATTAATCAATGCAATCAAGGCAGAAAATATAGTAAATAAAGGTTGTATGGCATTCTTAATCACTATGTTGAGTGATAACAAAGAAGATATTTTGCTTTCTGATGTTAAAGTTGTTAAGGAATTTGCCGATGTATTCCCTGAAGACTTGCCTGGCTTACCTCCACCAAGGGAAGTAGAATTTGTAATTAATCTAGTTCTCGGTACATAACCAATTTCTAAAGCACCTTATAGAATGGCTCTTAAGGAACTGCAGGAACTTAGTGAACAACTACAAGAGCTTTTAAATAAAGGCTTTATTAAACCAAGCATATCTCCTTGGGGAGCACCATTGTTATTTGTTAAAAAGAAGGATGGGTCTATGCAGATGTGTATAGACTATAGGGAATTAAACAAAGTCACCATTAAGAATAAATATCCACTTCCTAGAATTGATAATTTATTTGATCAATTATCTGGTGCGGTGGTATTCTCAAAGATTGATTTAAGATCAGGATATCACCAACTGCAAGTGAAGGATTCAGATGTTGAGAAAATAGCATTTTACACACGTTATAGATATTATGAATATCTTGTGATGTCTTTTGGACTCACCAAAGCAACTTCAATTTTTATGGACCTAATGCAGCGAGTCCTAAAATTGTATTTGGATAAATTTGTTACTGTATTTATTGTTAATTTTCTCATCTATTATAAAACCCTAAATAATCATGAAAATCACTTAAGAACAATATTGTAAGCCTTGCGTGATCATGAATTATATGCAAAATTCTCTAAGTGTAAATTTTGTCTAAATTATGTTAGTTTTTTAGGCCATATAGTGGATGCTTAAGGAATTCATGTAGATCAATAGAAAATATGTGCTATCCAAGATTGGGCACAACCAAAGTTAGTAACTAACATAAGAAGCTTTTTTGGTTAGTAGGCTATTATAAAAACTTTGTTAAAGGCTTCTCTCAAATTGCTTCTCCATTAATGAAACTAACTCAGAAAGTCATTTCATTTATCTGGACTTCAGAATGTGAAAATGCATTTCAAACTCTAAAGGATGCACTTTCCTCTGCCCTAAAACTAGTTCTACTAAAGGAAGGTTTTGTAACGCCCCGCCCCGTCGCCATGCGCAAAAGATAAGAAATACGTGTACATCCTGCGGCAGAGCGGTGCGCTACTCGGGAGGACGGGTATATAAGCAAAAACCCATCTTCACAAATAGGCGGGTCTAAGATTGATCCATGCTGAAGGCTGCTGACTCGTTCCTAAGAGTAGGATCAAGAGCCAATACTTAAGATAAGAGTAGAGTACTTACCTTAAGTATTTGACTAACACGTACATTGGATTTAAAGAACGAGTGAGAATCCAATATACGTCACCAATGTATCAGCATTTCCAGTATGCTGGTCACATCACAATACTAAGTATAGTAGTATAATAGAATGCGGAAGCTAAAAGTAATACATCCAGAATACATTCATCACAAGCAGTAGTAAACATTCGTCTCAGAAAAAGAAAGTAAACGATACATCCATAATTTATAACAGACTATTTTAAATGCAGAAATATATAAAGTCTACTGTAGTACTGTAATAAAGCTAAAAATAAAGGTAGATGCTTGATTCACTAAGACTCCACGTACTCCTCCTGGATCTCCTGTGTGTCCTCCTGCCCTATCTCTACAAGTTGCTCGGGATCTAGAAAATTGTCGGATCCCAAAAGTACCCCGTATTAGACAAGAAGTCTAACACATCGAAACTAACTATATAGTAATAAAGCTAAATATAAGCAACAAGTAAAGTAAAGTACAACTGTAGGAAAGATTGGGGAAAAGAACTAAGCAAGGAAAAACTGAAACAGCTGAGTAAGTAAGACAATAAAGGCAAAATAAGTAAAATTGTCGCACAAAAGAGAACTGAAAGTAATGGAAACATCGAATATTCGTAAATAAAGATGAAAGAAAGGTCAAATGCTGTACTGTATGTCACTGGAAAGATGCACCAAAATATGCCACACCACATATGTCACTGATATGTCACTGAACTATCACTGAAAGACTATGAGTAGTACGGTCCAATATAAACATACACCCGATTGGGAATACAATATGGTGACGCAGATGCACCCTGAAATTCCCCAGTATGTGTATGTAACATTCCATAACCCATATTTCATCATTGATACTCATACGTTACCACTGAAATGATACTTTAAGTTCATGTTCATGCTTATGCCATGCTCCTATTGTATATGAGTAAAAACCCAGAAAGCCATGAAAACTTGGAATGCAGATGATGAATTCTAAGTCTCTACTGTGCAGAATCCTGCTAAAAGGATTTTGACTCCTAGCTTCTGGAACAATAATTGGTTAGAGTTGTAGATTTACTTTAAAGATTATTAGGTAGAATGATGGTATACACATACTTAGTGTCTTTGCAAGGAAGGTAATTCTCATCACTTAGTTTGATTAGGCCACCTTAACGAAGTAGTCTTCGATAAGAGGCATCACCCATTGGCAATTTGTATCTCAAGCTAAGTTATTAAGATGCCCCACTCACAATTACACTTAGTGTTTCAAAGGAGGTAACTTCAGTTACATAGTTTGGTTGAGCTATACCTATTGAAGCAATCTTCTCTAAGAGGCATTACCTGTTGGCAAATTATTTTTCAATCAAACTAAGGAATGAATACCCATTTAATACACTCTTAGGTTTGAATGATTTATTATAACGGGACTGTATTCGTCTAATCCCTCAGGTTAGCACCCGCTCATAAGTCCCTATTAGAGTGAATCAACTAATCCTGAATACTACTGAAAACCAGTAGTATGGGTATACTATACTACACCACCCAATGATCAAGGTTCAATCAAGTCTACTTAATAAAGCAAGGAATGATCAAGACTATAAAGGCCTATGCTAAATAGGTAAGTCATATATAAGGTTCCACTAAAGTGTGATCAAGGATCACTTAGCATGGATTCTACCACAAGGAGAAGTATCATTCTAATATCTTTGATGATTCCTACCACAAGGGGTTAGGATCAATTTCTAAGGTCATGGGATCTTCTAAGATTCTACCTTAATGCATCATACAAGTGCTCCTACATTGAAGTATATATAATTTAGGTCTTTTAAATGTTTCAAGATGATCTTATGAAGAGATGCTTAAGATCTCTCATTCTAAGTTCTGATATTGACATTTTAGATTATATTTCATAATTAGGTTTAGAATGATCAGATCAGATGATTAAGTCATCTGATCACAACTTAATCTAAGATTATGGGATTTAAATCAGAAGATGTTATTAAGATTTTAGATCAATTATCTAATCAAGATAATTTTAGTAACATCTCATGCTAATCCTCTTGCTTAGGAGAAAATCAAGGATCCTAAGGTCTTGATTCAGATTAGGAAATCACATAGAGTTATTGTCAACCTTATCATGTCTAAGTTGAATATTTTGAGTTAATATCAAATCAGATGCATTATTGGAAAAATGCCAAATTCATTGCCTTATAATTAAATCAATTAAGTCAAGTTTTTAAGGATTTGGATCTTTCTTAAGTAGATTAGGGTCTGATCCCTTCTCATGCCTTAAGTAAAATTAAGTGGGTGTTTAAAGATCAATGTCAAATCAATGGATTATTCATGTATTATTGGTGGCAACCTCAGCCCTAGATCAAGTCTTGAAAGCTTGATCCAAGTCTTAAGATTTCTTAAGTTAATTAAGGAAGTTAAGATCTCAAATTTTGTTTTGTCCAAATTATACATTATGGATTGATATCTAAAGTTTTCAATATATTTTTCCTACTGTTATTAAGCATAAAAATAGAAAATTTTATAAAAACAAAAAGTAATTAGTGCTAATTAAACCCTAAATCTATTCAAATGGATTAGCACTAAATTACAAATCCAGCCATTAAAACTAGTTGCAATTTGGCACGCAAGTTCTACTTAATAGGTTAATTAATCAGAGCCTAAGTTTGCTATAATCTAGTGAGTATAAACCCTAATTTTCACTAATCATGCTTTAACAAAATTAGGGCATAACTGAAATTACAGAACTCAAAAAAATAATCCACCTAGCACATGCATTCTACTCATCATAAGTAAACTAATGGCACCATAATCATGCAATTTGGTAAAGTAAAACTGCTAAAATACTTTAATTAAGGTTCACTGTAATTAAGTAATAATTAAAGATCTAACCATCAGATGTCAAATTTTATTTTATATTCTGGTCCCTGATGTTTTGCTGATCATTTTTATATATAATATAATAGGGTTTGAATCAGTGGATTAAAAGTTATTCAATTAATACATTCTGTATTTTTATTTAATCAATTTCCTATGATTGGAATATTGGAATTATTTTCCTTAAGGAAAATAATTCCAAAAATTCTGATTTAATTAAAATAGCTCGGCCCAATTTCCAAACCACGAGGGTCGACTGGGGCCCTGGATACCCAGCACTGTCGCACAGCGCGGGTCGTGGGTCGGCCCAGCCCGCATAGAGCCTTCGTCCCCGCGCCTTCGTCCCATCGGAGAGGACCGATTAGGGAAACCCTAATCGCCAAAATTCGGTGCATCCAGACTACAGCACAGCCAGAACTTGCTGCTACTCGATCTCCGTGGTCAGACGCATCGAATGGAACCCGAAGCCCCATGTGAGATGGTCTAGATCGGCCGGACCTTACTCACCCGAGGGCTCCTCCATTGGAGCGACTGTGGGGAGATAATTCTTCTCACATATGCCACGTGTGAAGACCCACTTAAGTAGTAATATGTGAAACTCTTAAGTATCGAGGTGCCTTTTTAGATAACGGTGGAGTTCCTGATAAGAACTCCAAAGTTAAGCGTGCTCAGGTGGGAGCACTCCCAGGATGGGTGGCCTATTGGGAAGTTATCTTCTGAGGGCAAAACTGTAAGACCTTTCTGGCCAAAGCGGACAATACCTTGGTGCTTAAGAGTTTGGGCTATTACAAATGGTATCAGAGCAAACCATAGGGTGTCAGATAGGAGCTACGTTCCATACAGGGCAAAGTACCACTTCATGTGAGCAGCCTCTTAAACTCATGATAGTTAAGGTGCTACATAGTTGTGGGTACCTCTTGAGCCTATAGGGGTCACCTCTAGTATCTACTCAATGGATGGTTCTTGGATCTGTATGTGGATACTGATGAGGACGTCAGTTACTTAAGTTGGGGAGATTGTGAAGACCCACTTAAGTAGTAATATGTGAAACTCTTTAGCATCGAGGTGCCTTTTCAGATAACGGTGGAGTTCCTGATAAGAACTCCAAAGTTAAGCGTGCTCATGTGGGAGCACTCCGAGGATGGGTGACCTACTGGGAAGTTATCTTCTGAGGGTAAAACCGTGAGGTCTTTTAGGACAAAGTGGACAATACCTTGGTGCTTAAGAGTTTGGGCTGTTACACCATGCCAGACCCCGGGCTCGATCCCTACACCATTAGGGAGGCGAGGCAGATCGAAGCCCTCTGGTCTGAGGGTCTGGGATGGTCTGGATCATCGGGTCCTTACTCGACCGAGGCAATCCTTAAGGAACTCAATTCGATCAATTGATTCGATTGATCGGAGCTAACCTAGATCTTAATCTCGATACCATTGGATTCAAGATGATAATACGAACTCATACGCATCAAAAGGAAGAAGGTTCGAGCCTCATTGGCTCGAAACTAATAACGGGAGTACCTGGATTCTCGAGCGAGCTTGGGGTGACTGGCTGAGGAATTGGCTGGCCTTAGCTGAGCTTCCAATCACTGTAACAGTTCCTGAACACCAGGAGAGCCGACTATCAACGGTTCGAAGCTGTTAGGATCACCTAGAGGAAGCTCGATAGACAGCAATGGTGGAGAACGTAAGCAACTTTGATTGATCAGCAAGGATGAATCAGAGGAGTGCTGAGGCTATTTATAGCCTTAGGGGAGTGTATGGAAGGTTCAAGAGAGCTTGATTGGGCTGGGGAGGACCGGATGGTTCGGGCCATGGCCGAGCTCTAGAATTTCCAATTCGAGCTCAGCCGGGTCACGAGGCCCAATTGGGGTCCCTCGACCATTAGGGGAAGACTAGCAATGGCTTGATGAGCTGGAGGCGCGAGTGGGGGACAAGGATGGCAGCTGGCAGTACGGGAGATTTTCCCTGTCGGGCACGCGAGAGTGGAGACGAAGATCCACAGTGCCGGACCCTTTGGATGCTGTCTGATCTATCGATCAGATGGCACTACGGTTGGGATCGCTCAGATCCTAACGGCCGACCGCGGGAGTGATCATGGCCATAGGATCCATGGAGTAGATCCAATGATGGATCCGCGGTCTAGCTAGATCGAATCCTGGCCATCGGTGGAAAAGGCGCGACGGCCAGATGTGCGGGACTCCGCTGTCGTGAGACCCGGGCTCCGCAGCAGATTGCCCGCAGTCTGCACAGCGGATCCCGGCTGTTAATTCGGGTAAGAAGGTATAGTTGCAAATTTGAAATGCTAGGAACCCTTTTGTGCCATTAGACCATTTTAGTTTAAATTGAATTATGGCCTAAATGATCTCTAAATTGCACCAAATTTTCACCCTTAGCTAATTTGGGAGTGAGGAATTCAAAAATGCAATCAGAATTTAATTCTGAGATCAAAATATTTTAGGTCTAATCTAGGGTATCTAGACTGATCAAATTATCATTTTGGACTTAGAGAAGTCCAATAGACTTCAAATTTTTTATATAGGTTCAGTTTAAGGTTTTATAAGTAATGATATTTAAAATTGACTAGGTTGCCTATAATTTTAGCAAGGTAACACCCTAGGGTTGTTACAGGATTAAATTATCATGTATATACTGATGCCTCTGAAATTGGACTAGGATGTGTTTTAATGCAAGAGGAAAAGGTTATTGCATATGCTTCTCATCAGTTAAAACTGCACAAGAGAAATTACCCTATGCATGATCTGGAGCTTGCTGCAGTAATCTTTGCTTTAAAAATCTGGCACCACTATTTATAAGGAGTTCAATGTTCTATTTTCACGCATCATCAAAGTTTAAAGTATATCTTCACCCAATGTTAATTGAATTGTCATCAGAGAAGATGGCTAGAATTGATTAGTGATTATAATTTGGACATTCAGTACCACCCTGGTAAAGTAAATGTTGTAGCAGATGCTCTCAATCGTTGTGCTACACTATCAACTATGATTGCTACAAGTTCGCTAAAGTAAGTGTTTCAAAAGTTGGAAATTATTCCAGTGCATGGTGATATGTTAAGCTCTATATTAACTAATATTAATGTAAAGCCCACCTTTTATAGAGATGTTTCTATCTTTCAAACTAAGGATGATGAACATTTAAAGCTTAAGAAGGATATTGAAGGTGGTCGCCATCAAGAATTGCAAATGCATGGGATAGTAATTTATCAAGATAATCGTTTATGGATTCCCAAATCCATGCATCAAGAAATCCTTATAGAAGGCTATAATTCTGGATATCAAGTTCACCCAGGAAGCACTAAAATATATTAAGACTTAAAGAAATTAATTTGGTGGCCTGGTATGAAAAAGAGTGTAGTGATATTTGTGGCAAAATATCATGCTTGTAACCTTGTCAAAGTAGAACATCAAAGTCCTAGAGGACTTCTTAATCCTCTAGCTATCCCAGAATAGAAATGGTTTGATCTGGTGATGAGTCTATTTGGGTCATAGTCAATCGACTGACCAAATTAGCCCATTTTATTCCAATGAGACAGACTGATTCTATGGAGAAATTAGCAAAGCTATATTAGAGAAATTGTCAGACTTCATGGTATTCTGAGGTCAATTATTTCAGATTGTGATAGTAAATTCTCCTCCAAGTTCTGGATGGCAGTGCATCAAGACTTGGGCACTACCTTGGCTATGATCACCGCATTTCATCCACAAACAGATAGTAAAATAGAACGGGTTAATCAAATTCTTGAAGATCTTTTACATCTATGCATTCTAGATTTTCGTGGTTCCTGGGAAGACCACATTCCTCTTGTAGAATTTGCCTACAATAATAGCTATCAAGCAAGCATTGGTATGGCACCCTATGAAGCACAATATGATAGAAAATATAGCACTCCACTTGCTTGGTCTGAGACTGGTAGTGTTCTACTTTTTGATTATGATTTAGTTACTGAAACAAACAAAAAGGTGCAATTAATCCAGCAGAGGATTAAAGTAGAACAAGATCGTCAAAGCAAATATCATGATGCTCACCATCGTCCTTTAAATTTCAATGCTGGAGATTTCGCTTATCTTAAGGTCAATCTTATGAAAGGAGTATTTTGATTTGGTGTAGCTGGGAAACTTAGTCCTCGTTACATTGGTTCATTTGAAGTCTTAGAAAGGATAGGCTCTGGTGCCTATAAATTAAACCTTCCTGAGTACTTTTCCATAGTTCATAATGTTTTCCATATATCACCATTGCGAAAATGCCTTTGAAATCCTTCGCATCTCATTCAACATACAGCCGTATCTATCCAGCCAGATCTCTCTTATGTCAAAGTGCCAATCAAAATCCTAACTTGCGATCAGAGGTAGCTAAGAAATCGATCCATTCCAATGGTTGAAATTCAATGGAAGAACCGATTACGAGAAGAATCTACATGCAAAAATGAAGTGGATATTTGGCAAAAATATCTTAACTATTTAATTCAGGTACTTCCTTAACTTCTTCTATTTCAATTTGTCATCTTATTTTTTGTTTTAATTCTTTCCACTTGAGTGATGTCGAGGACGACATCTTTCTTAAGTGGGGGAGCCTGTAATAACCCAGGTTATTACTTTGGTCAATTAGGACTAATCCAAGCCCTAATTATAGTTTCAATATACTAATTAAGTTATTAGGAACTACCCACTAAGACCTAGTCTAAATCAAGAATCAAATAGAACAAATCCTGATTTTGGGAATTTCTAAAAATCTTAGAAATTGACCTATTTAATTTGACATCAAATCAAAAATCTGACTTCGCCATTGTGTTCATCACCCCTAAATTAGCTAAAATGATGTTTTGGAAGAAATTGGAAGTCATTGAATTTTCAGCAAATATTTTAATATTATTTAAATACCCAAAAATTTGAATAATTAAATACTCGTCGAATCAAAAATCTGAGTTCACTATTGTGTTCCTCACCCTTCAATTAGAGAGGAGTAATTTAGTGGGAAACTTTTGGAAGCCAATCAATTAGTTAATTTTTAATTAAGAAATTAATATAAATAATTTAATTAAATTAAATTGACGGCTTCCATCAATTTACTGAACACGTCGTCTCCTTCACCTCACGTCATCTGCATTTCTGTCTGATCGAGCAGCATTCCATCTGAGCCGTCCAATCTGATCTTATCGCGAGATGAGACGGCTCAGGACGTGTTGTCCACATCGCTCTACGTGTGTCACGCTAAGCTCTTGGCTCGCCCATGCTTGGATCCCTTGTATGATGTAGGTGGCAATAGCTGCTCAAAATCCTGTCAAATCTCAATTAAACCTTCATTTCTTGATTCATATTGAGTCTTTTGCATTTAGGTAGTGTGTTGAACGTTTGCCTCTCTTCTTCGTAAGTCAAGCTGCAAGCCCTAACAAGGTACCATCCTTCTTTCCTAACCTCTGTTCGTTCAATTATTGTTCATCTGAGGTTCGATAATGGTTGGATTGAGCTCATGCAGGCTCGATATCGGCCTCCTACGCGAACCCTAAGTTCGCTCGAACGTCACGGGAAGACGAAACATCTTCCGGGTCGAGCCGAGCCTCGACCCGTGTGCGTGGTTGGGCTGCATGCAGTGCTGGCGGGGACCCGCCCGTATTGAAAAGTGTGCGGGTCATTCGGCCCGCGATATTAGCCGTGGTGGGTCCCGCTGAATCGTCAGCTGCGGGACCCACACCATCATCTGTCGTCAAAATTTAAAACATGTGGGGCCCACTTCTGTCCATCGTTCGTCAAATTTCTAATGCGCGTGCGTGGGTGGGGCCCACCGTTTTAATTCCTGCATAAATAAATTAGAAAATCTTTATATATATATATATACATTAATGTTTTTATAGATCCTTTAGTATATATATATATATATATATATATATATATATATATATATATATGCATAATCAGAAAAAGAATAATGTAAATAATTTTATTAAAATATAAAATTAGATTAATTAAAATTATAACATCGATTGAATTAATATATCAATTTATTTAAATTAATTCTAATTGGTAATTTTGATCAAATCAATTAAGTTAAATAATTAACCTAGAACTTAGGAAATCAATAACCTTAAATCCATGATCCAAACCTAACATATATTTATATATATATGTATATACCATTGTGATCAGCAAAAATAGAGGATCATTATGGCATTGTCCAATTTTTTTTATGAGCTGTATTTCACTTAATGACATTTTAGGATTCCCACAATTTGATCTAATTTCCCCTAACATTCAAACTATCATAACCTTGCACACACTCACCCAAATATATCCAATAAGGGTCTCATTTTAATCAGGAGATCCTTGAGAATATTTTAGTAATATTAATTATTATGTTTGAAGTATAATTAGCCTGATCACTTTTAGGACCCAATCCCAATCTTTCATAGCTCATAACTTTACACACATTAATCTAAATATAGTCAATATGGGTCTTAAATTAATTAAGAAAACCTCTAGATTAATTTAATAGTATTAATTTTTATATTTGTATTAGGGTTTGCTTAATCACTTCTTGGACCTAACCCTAATTAACTCTAGAACTTTAATTGATCATAATATGGTTAATTGAGCTCCAAATTAGGTCTTCCAATATTAGAAAGATTAATAAAAAGTAAACTACAAAAATATTTAGGATTGGATGGTTAATCTCTTAATTAACCCTAATCACCATAAATCTTAATTAGTGAATATTAGCACAATTAGTGATCTAAAGTGAGTGATTTAAGTTTTTGTTAACTCTTAGAGTAGATTAGAACCTAGTAGAGTAGTTGGTTTAGTGATTCTGTGATTAATTTCACTAATCACTCACTAATCACTGTTAACCCTAATTAAGCTATAACTTAAAATGAGGTCCAATTTGGGTCTAATCTCAATTAAAGTACTCAGTGGATTATAGGAAAGCTATACCCACTGAATTTGCTGAATTTGGACTTTATATGGAAAAGTTAGGTTTTTGACCTCTTTTTAGAAAACCCTAATTTTACATAATTAACCCTAATTTTGGGTTTTGTGGAATTCTCAATCAATAACCAACAATAAACTAATTAAGGTTTTAGACTTAATTAGGTAAAATTACCAAACTGCCCATATGCGTCAATTTCTTTAAATTGAGCTTATAAGACTTAATTAAAACCCAAAATTGGTGTACTTACTGTATCTTCATATTAGACAGTAAGTAATCAATTGCCATTAATAAATTTAAATTTGAAGCCTTAATTCATAATGTTCAATTTTAGACCCTTAAGTAGGGGTAAAATGGTCATTTTGCTCAAATTTTAGGTTTAAGAATCCTTAGACCTTAAAATCATAATTTAATTTCTAAAATCAGTATTATAAATAATTTGGGATCAATTTAGGTTGTTTAAACTCATTAAATTGTCATTTTAAGGAAAACCCTAAAATTCACTTAAAAATCTCTAAATCCTAAATTAAGTCTCATAAGGTGAATTTAGTTCACCTTATGCCTTCCATCAGATAATTATATCAAAATAATATGTAAATAATTAAGATTTGAAGCTTAAATCTTCTCTTTATCTTAAATCCATTCATTAGGACTTTCCTTTAAATCTTTAGGATCTTATTCCTTAGGAACTAGTTTAGAAATTTATGTTAGAATTCATCTATTAAGTAAATAGGTTACTTAATAGATGAAACCTTGATTTTATAATTTTCTAGAATTTTATCCTTAATTCATGATTATTTTGTATTTTAACTTTAGTTTAACTTTAGAAATCCATCTTATTAAGCTTGATTTTGCTTAATAAGATAGCTTTAATTATAGCTCGTGAGAATTGGGTTTAACTTCAAACCATTTGTGTTATAACCTATTGTATTAAGAAGTTAAACTTCAATACTTGAAGTTTATCATCTTAATCTCTGAATTTTGAGCTGTATTAATCAAAATTGGCTTGGGATTACTTAAAATCATCAAATAGGATGTTTGATTAATTATTTTAACTTAAATAAGCGTCATTAATTGATATATATTAGAACTTGATTAGTTCTAATTTATTTTAACTTAATAGGACCAATATCTTGAATTTATACTTGATAGCTGAATGTTGGAGATCTTAATCTTGTATAAGTTCAGATTAGTTAGAATAATTTAATTAGAAAATAAGTAATATTACAGAGTTTATTTAGTGCTATCTACACCTTGTATTTGTATGCTTTGCTTCCTTATTTTGAACCTTTATATTTTTGACACATTAGATGGAATATAGGATATTTGATAAATATTCAATATTAAATTTGAAATGTTCATACAGTATTTTCATAATTAAAAGAGACAATTTAAATTAATGAATTTTATTTAAATTTTGTGGAATATGTCTTATATAGAATATTTGATAATTAATCTAGGATATTTCTCCTGGAAGGTGATTTTTATCTAGGATATTTCTTCTAGATAATCAAAAAAGTTTAAGTGGTATTTACTTTTTGGCAGGACTAAGTAAGAATATGCCCACATGAGATAGTATATTCTCTTTATAATTTTCAGCTTATTTCTTTATACAACACTTTTATTTAATTGTACTATTTTTGTATTTACAATTTTTCCTATAGATTTGTGCATATTCAGTAGTTTTGTTACATATGAAATCATGTTAGGATGTTAGTCTTTTATTCCAGTTCTGTATTTTCATTTTGTAATATAAATTATCATATATAGAATTGATCATATTACTTAGGATATTTCTTATACTTAGTAGATTTTCACTGTTAGGTGGCTTAACCTTTTCTACAGCTTGAGTTGAGGTATGTGCTTACCTCACAATTTGTTTAAGTTATAATTAGATTAATTATAACTTCTACCACTTTCTTTGTTGCTTACTGCTCTGAAATTGCTTGGATTATTTGTGATATCATTTAATTCATAAAATGCTTAACCTAAAATGTACTTAGACATTTTGTCTAATCAAATTTTCTTTTCTTTTGGATGGGGCCTTGTCATTATGATACTGATAATGGTAGACTCCGAGTTATTTGAGGTAGGATCTTCAAAAGAGCTTGTTCAGGAGGAGGAGCGTGTTGGTGCAGATCCTTAGTTTCTTTTTATTCTATTGTGAGGACCGAGTGTCTTTCTATTGTGTTATTAAACTTTTAATGGTTTTGTAATAATGCAGGTTCTAAATTGTATTTCCTTTCTTGCTTATTTATTCTGAGTTGTATAATTCTTTATTTTATCATGGATGTATGGATGATATTATTTGGTACTTTCTTCCGCACTCTAATATTTTAGTATGCTCATTTAGTGATTGCTCTATTTTCTCTCCTTGGGGCATGTCCTTCCCTTGTCACTAAATTTGGAATGTTTATTCATAATCTAATACTAAGTGAAGGATTGCCCGATGACGACCACCACTTAATCTTAGATGATTTAAGGGCGGCCGCCACAGTTGGTAACAGAGAACTCCATAAGGTGTCAGATTGGAATTTGTATTTCTATCTACCTAATGGATAGTTCTATAGTCAAATGGATAGTACTTGAAAACATTCATATTACCATAATCTAACACTCATAATAGTAGGCATAATTGAAAATACTAATATACTTAAGATAAAATGCTAAACTATAAAATTCATATATTAGAAAATTTAAGAAATATAAACTACTCAACTGAATTAATTGGACATGATTAAACTTATAGAATAAATAAATACTTGAGAATGTCAATCTAGGACTACATCAGTAGATTTGAAGCCATATGGGAACTTGACTTCGAGTTTGGGCAACACTATGGAAGATATGTTGAAGGAGTATCGGAACCAAGAGTATAAGTACTAGATATGATGCTTTGTCATGCTATTTTTAGAGGATTTGACCTCCTCCTTTATCTAAAGAATAGCTAAAGCATGTGAAATACACTCTTGAAGCCATAGATTGCATTTATGATATTAGAGTAGAATTGGTATCCATCTTACTTCAAGATCTAGCTGAGGACTAGTGGGATGTCACTCTCCAACAACTCATAGTATGCGAAGCAGGGAACATCGAGGAGTCACTTTTGAAAACTTCTGTCTTGCATTTTTAATTGAATATATTAAATAAATGTTATAATAAATAAGTTTAATGTACTCTCTCTTTATTGCACGATTTATTTTGAAATAAGTAATAAAATAAACTCGTCTCTTTTAGTTTTTCTTAGAATGTTATGTTATTCAAATACATGTACAAGATGATTCTTGGGCAATCATCTACAACTCATACGACATCTGGTAGTAATTCTTCTAAGCTTAATGCACTTTTGGATACTGTTAAAAGCTTAGTAGCAACTAATGTCAAACAATCTAAAAAGATATAAAGGTTATTTGTAATGCAAAATAATCCATCACCAGCATTTGTAAACCCTGCCCCTTACTATCCCTTTCAGCAGTATCATCAGTCAATAGATGGACTCTTACACAATTTTATTAGATTAAGAATAATCGCTTAATGAATACTCTGAATACATTCATAATACCATAATCATATGCTTAGAATAAAAGGCATAGAATGAAAATGATTATATAAGTAATATGAAACACTCAAATGCAAAACTCATATATTATAAACCTTAAGAACAATAAACAAGTTATAATTAATTAATGAAACATGATTTAATCTATACGATCATAAGACACTTGAAATTTTCAACCTTGGAATACTTCAAAAGGTTTGAATCCATATGGAAGTTTGACTTCCAAATAGGCCAAAGATATAGGAGGCATGTCGATAACATATCCGAGTAAGGAGTATTAGTGCTAGATAGGATGCTTCAGCATGGCATTTTTAGAGGACTTGATCTTCTTATCTTAGCCAAGGAGTGGCTGAAGTATGTGAGTTCCATTCTTAAAGCAACAAAATGCCTTAATGATATCTGACTTTCACTGATGACCTACCTCCTCCAAGATCACACTGAAGATTGGTGGGTGAACACTTTCTAGGAGCTCACTGATAAGCAAAGGAGAGAGCAGTGTGAAGTTACTTTTGAAGACTTTTGTCTCGCATTTATTACAAAATTCATTGAATAGATGTTTTAGTGATTCTTTCTATGTTCTCTGTTGTACCTCTCCTATTATGTGTTCTTATTAAAAAGAGTAATAAAATAAACAGCTATGTTTTAAGTCTTCTTTAAATTCTAAAAGAGTGTCATGTTTGAACTCAGATAAAACATAAATCCTACGCGGTCCTCTTATACCCCTACTGCATCTAGCAGCTTTTCTTTCGAAATTAACGCACGACTTGAAACAGTACGAACCCTAGTAGTTACATATGTAAGACAAGCAGAGAGGATTGAAAGAATGATTGTTGCTCAAAGTAATTAGAATCCTTCCCTAATATTTGTAGCCCCTGCACCATATTTTTCCCCACAGCAACATTATCAGTCCACTGATGTACTTCTACCTAGATTCATCTGTTTGAGGACCTTTACTTTAGTGAAAATTTATCATCTATGGACACCGCCAGTAGGCTAAAGTTAGGGGAAAAGAACCTAACTGTTCTTAAGTGCCCTGGCTCTAAAGCTATCAGATTGGCAACACACATGTTCCAAGATGAAGCTAAATATTGGTGGGATAACACCCAGAGCACAATGTTTATAGATTATGCCATAGAAGACATCTCTTAGGAGTCAATCATTGAAGATTTCAGAGCTAAATTTATCTCTCCTTCAGCTCAAACAATATGGAGGATATGTTTGTGACGTTAAAGCAAGGCAGTCGTCCCATGGCTAAATACGAAACAAAGTTTCGACATATAGCCCTATTTTCTTCTAACATGGTATTCACTGAAGCTTCTCACTGTCATCAGTTCCAAAGTGGGTTGTGTGACTTAATTAAAGATCATGTGGTACCCCTAAGGATATCCAACTTTTCAGAACTCATAGAGATAGCCAGAGTGGTGGAACAACATCAGTCCCAGAGGGACTCTAAGAGAAGTTTTGGCTCATCATCCTATAGGAATGAAAACTTCAAAAAGGCTAGGCACCCAGTAGGAAGATTTTATCAGATCTAAGCAGCAGCCACCCCTACTGACTTATTCAATGGCTGCACAAAGCCTCATCCTTACAAAAAGTGTTACCATGGCCATGGATGCTGCTATACTTGTGGCCAGCAGGGCCACTTCTACCAACAGTGCACTTATGATGAAATTTTGGATGATACTTGCATTGACCGTTCCATGCGCAATCAATTGGAGGAGCCAGTAGCTGGCAATAATGTATCCACCTCAGGCTATGGCTCAAGTTCAAAGGAGAGAAATTCCTAGTGCACTGCGACAAAATGCAACAAGACCTCCTAAATGTACGTATACAACAAAAAACCTACTGAAACTGCTAGGGTCTACACCCTCACACCACTAAAAGTTGCCAAAGACAACAACATTGTTTCAAATACACAATTCTAAACCAGCCTCTTTTTGCAAAGCATATTTAATAATCACTCGATATAATTTTGTAATTAGTAATTTGTTGCATATGTAAATAGGAACCTTATGTTTGAATAACAACCTTGTAATGTGCAATTTGACATTGGGGCCAGTCACTCCTTTGTGTCAAAAAGCTGGGCCAAATCTCATAAATTACCAATATATCATCTAGCAAGCTCATTAAGTGCTAAGTTACCATCTGGAGCCCACATGCTAGCTCACCAATTTTGTAGTATACCAATTCTAATCGGTGGGCAAGAATTTGAAGCTAAGCTTATTCTCCTTCCTATCGTAAACTTTGATGTAATCCTGGGAATGAATTGGTAAATCCAACACAATGCCACCATCAACTATCAAAAGAAGAAGATCACGTTGGCCTGTGATAATTAGACTAAGTCATTTATTGGCAAGTTTAGCACTCATGCATCTTTAATCAATGTTTTAGAGATATAAAGGTTAGTAATGAAAGGTTGTGATGCCTACCTATTAACCATACTAGGTGAGAAGAAAGTAGGCATCCCCATTTCGGAGAACCACATCATATGTGAATTCTCTGTTGTGTTCCCTGAAGACCTCCCTAGTCTTCCACCAATCCGGAAGGTGGAGTTTTCAATAGAAATTATTCCAGGAGCTCAACCTATATCCAAGTTTCCTTATCGCATGGCACCCAAAGAGTTGTAGGAGCTGAATAGTTAACTTCATGAGTTGCTGGAGAAGGGTCTTATCAGACCAAGTTCGTCCACTTCTGAAGTGCCAGTCCTTTTCATTAAGAAAAAGGATGGTTCGATGTGTATGTGTATCAACTATAGGGAACTCAATAAGGCAATGATTAAGAATAAATATCTATTACGTCTGATCAATGACTTTTTCCATCAGTTAGCTAGAGCCAAGGTATTTTTTAAGATTGACTAGCATTTCGATTACCATCAGCTACATATCAAGGATAAAGATATTGAGAAGACAACATTCCAAACTTGATATGGACATTATGAGTTCCTCGTAATGATATTTGGGCTCACAAATGCGCCATCAATTTTCATGGGTTTGATGCAGCGCGTGCTCAAATATTTTCAGAACAAATTTGTCATCATCTTTATCGACGATATATTAATCTATTCTAAGAGCAAGAAAGAGCATGAAGCTCATTAAGAGAAGTACTTGAAGGATTATGTAGTCATCAACTTTATTCCAAATACTCTAAATGTGAGTTCTGCCACAACTCCGTTGTTTTTTTGGGTAATGTTGTCGATGCCCAAGGCATTAGAGTAGATCAGTAGAAGGTCAGTGTAGTTCAAGATTGGTCTCAACAAAGAACTGTAACTGATATTCAGAGCTTTTTGGATATAGTTGGATATTATAGAAAATTAGTTAATGCTTTTTCCCAAATTGCTTCTCCATTGATCAAATTAATTCAGAAGGATGTGCCTTTCATTTGAAGTTCAGAAAGTGAAGAAGCATTCCAAGCCTTGAATGATGCACTCTCATCAGCCCCTATGCTCATTCTGCAAAAGGAAGGCATAAATTATCAGGTTTACACAAATGCTTCTAGAGCTTGGTTGGGGTGTGCCATTGCCTATGCTTCCCGTCAGCTCAAGCCACATGAGAAAAATTATCCAATACATGATCTAGAGCTTTCTGTAGTTATCTTTCCCCTGAAGATTTGGCACCACTATCTTTATGGTATTGAATGCCCGATCTTCACTGACCATCAAAGTCTTAAGTACATATTCACTAAATGAGAGCTAAATTATCATTAGAGGTGATGGTTAGAATTAATAAGCAATTATGATTTAGACATTCAGTACCATCCAGGCAAGGCTAATGTCGTAGTGGATGTGCTCAGTCATCATGCTACTCTTAATTCCATGATCTCAAAAATCCCATTAGAAGAAGAATTTCTAAGTTAGGCATTGTCCCAGCCTGTGGTGACATGCTAAGCTCAATGCTAACCAACACCACCATGGAACCCACGTTTCATAGAGATGTTTCCATCTCGTAGGCTAAGGACGATGAGTATTTAAGGCTTAAAGTCAATATTGAAGGTGGCCGCCAATAGGATTTACAGCTGCAAGGAACCGTAATTTATCAAGGTAATTGCTTATGGATCCCGAAGTCTATGCACCAAGAGATTATTATTGAAGGTCACAATTTAGAATATCAAGTTCATCCAGGAAATACCAAAATGTATCAAGAACTGAACAAATCATTCTGGTGGCCTGGCAAGAAGAAAAATGTTGCATAATTCATTGCAAAATATCATACTTACTATCACATTAAAGCTGAACATCAGAAGCCTGGAAGTCTTCTCCACCCATTGGAGATCCTTGAATGGAAATGGTTCGACATCTCGATGAACTTTGTGATAGGATTGCCTCACACAAGATCTGGTGTGGATGCAATCTTGGTCATCATTGATCATCCTTCCAAATAAACTCATTTTATTCTTATCTGTAATACCGATTCTATAAAAAATCTTGCAAAATTGTGTATTAAATATTCAGGTTGCACGGTATTCCAAAATCGATTGTATCTAACAAGAAGATCTTCTCCATCTCTGTGTTTTAGATTTTTCTGGTTCTTGGGAGGATCATATCCTTTTTGTAAAATTTGTATATAATAACTATTTCTAGTCGAGCATTAGGATGGCTCCATATGAAGTGTTATCTGGGAGAAAGTGCTCTACTCCGTTATCGTGGTCTAAAATTGAAAATATTCAATTATTTGGGTCTAACTTAGTAGAAGAAACTAACATAAAGGTCAAGCTCATTCAACAAAGGATTCATGCTGCTCAGGATCATCAAAGTAAATATCATGGTGCACATTATCATCCGCTAGAGTTCAGTGTTGGAGAATTTGCATACCTCAAGGTCAGTCTAAGGAAAGGAATCTATCATTTTGGAGTGGCTAGAAAGCTCAGTCCAAGATATGTTGGACCCTTCAAAGTTTTATCCAAGATTGGATCTTTAGTCTATAAGCTGGAATTGCATGATGACTTCTCTACATTGCACAATTTTTTTCATGTGTCATCACTCAGGAAATGTTTAAGAGAGCCTCATTACTTGATTTTGATTCTTCCAGTAGGAATCTAGCCAGATCTATCATTTGTTGAAGAACTAATAAGAATTCTGGGAAAAGATCAGAAATAGCTAAGAAGCCGTTTAATCCCAATAGTCAAAGTTCAGTAGAAGAATCATTCTTCTATATAAGTCACTTGGGAGAAGGAGTCAAATATATTGTCATAGTACCCAAGACTATTCAAGAATATAGGTACTTTCATATCTTAATTATTTCTGCTTAATTAATCTCATTCATGCTTTGTTCTTCCTACTTAAGGGATGTCGAGGATGACATCACTCTTAAGTGGGGGAGTCTGTAACAACCTGAGGTTGTTACCCTAGTCATTTAGGACTAAACCAAGTTTTGATTTTGATTTTATCAGTCTTAAATAATCACTAGGACCTCACCTTGATGTCTTGGTCAAAATCAGGTGTCAAATGGATCAAACCTTGATTTTAGGATTTTCAAGAACCTTAGAAATTGACCTATTTAAATTGTCCTCAAATCAAAAATTGGACTTCGTCATTGCGCTCATCACCCCCAAATTAGCTTGGGATGAAATTTTGGAGGCAATTGGAAGTCATTGGATTTTCATTGAATACTTTAATATATTTAAAATGCCCCAAAACATAAGAAATTTAAAGACTTGTCAAAATCAAAATTTGACTTCGTCTTTGTGTTCCTCACCCCTCAATTAGCTAGGGGTGAATATTTGGAAATTTTTGGAAGCCATTTAATTATTTAATTTTTATCAAGCAAATAAAGATTTAATATTTAAATAATTAATATTTTTATTTATTTTCCAAACGGCCGTCACCCGCATCATTTCCTTCGTCATTTTTACTATCTGGTCCCGTCTGATCGAATGGGTGATCAAAGTTGTAAGATCAGTCCGATTGAATAGCTCAGAACCTGCCATCCTCTTCCCCCACTGAGACTAGTGCACGCATTGCGCATTGCCTAAGCCACGGCATGCGACCAATTGCTGCATTTGATCGACCCTTGGAAGCTCCGCCGAGCCTCCATTTAGCCCCCAAACTACAGGTAGGAAGCCGTTTTGCATGAGCTGAGGTTGACTGGGCATTTGGATCTATCGTCTACTTCCCTAAATCTTGATCATCTGTCCCAGGTATCTCTTACCTTCTTTTCCTTTCATGCAAACTTCAATCATCCTTTTCGAAACACTATTTCTTATGCTTGATTTCAATCTGTGTTTGATCGAGTTTAAATGAACTCGATCAGACAAATTTGAACCTTCGTCCATAGTAGTGAATAGTTCTAGTCCGCTTTTACCCATCACTTTGCATCTAGGGTTAGAGAGTTCATGAAATCCAGAGCTTTTTAGGCGCTGATCTCACTACTGTTTGAAAGGCCTCTCCGAGACCTTCCCAATGGCGGGCAGGCAGACACCTATCTATGGTGATTTCGCCACCATTTATGCTACCCCAGTCGTTGTTTGCGGGGGAAGAAGAAGTATCTTAGTTCGGGCTGGATCGACCCGTGTGCCGAAGCGAGCAGTCTGCTTGTATGCCCACCGCATCATACCGTGGGGCCTACATTTGCATAGACCACATCAGCAAGTGGAACCTGCCTTCATCCAGTTGCCGCTCAGCAACTGGAGCCCACCTCTACTGTCGTGGATCAGTGGGTCCCATCATTAGAAAAAAATAATTATTTTTTTTATTTCCAATCTCTAATGTTTAATGTGATTAAATTTGATAAAGTAAATCATTTTAATTACAAATCTTTAAACCCTCATATCTTCTAATCTACTCATCCAAATATATTGAATATATATGCTATTTTAATCAATAAAATTCATAGGACATTTTGGTAGTGTCAAATTACTATTTGGAGGTATATTTAACATAGTGACATTTTAGGGCCCCTTAATTAGTTCAAAACCCTAGAAAAATTCAAATAGCCATAACTTTATAACCACAGATCCAAATATAACCAATATGGGTCTCATTTTAATTTGGTGATCATCATGAATGTTTTGATAGTATTAGTTTTGCAGTTGGACTTGTATGTTGACTAATAACTTTTGAACCCTTCCCTAATCACTTTATTTAACCTAGAATTTCATTTAGCCATGACATAATCAAATTAGCACCAAATTAGGGCATCCATAATATCACATAACCTTTCAGCAACTTTGGGTTGAGGTATGTGCTTACCTCATATTTTGCTTTAAGCCTTAATTGAATGATGATAGCCCTTACCACTTTCTTTTGTTGCTTTATTGCTCCTAAAATGCTTAGGATATTTGTGATATCATTAAATACATTAAAATTAATAGCCTAAAATATATTTAGACAATTTCTCTAATCAGTATTTTTCTCTTTTTTTCTAGGGCCCTAGCATTGTGAAACTGACAATATTAGTTTTTGAGCATTTTGAGGAGTTAGCACCCGTAAAGGAGCAGTTATAGGAGGAAGAGTGCCTTGGAGCTGAGGAGCCTTAATTAGGTAGCTTATTTCATTTAAGTGAGGACGAGTGTCCTTTATTTTTTGCCTAGAACCTATTTAAGATATTGTAATAATATATGTACTTTGTATTTTTTCCTTTACTACATACTTTTATTTTGAGCTACATGTTCTCTATTTATGGCATTATGGCTCTTAATGGAATTAAACATGCTATTTTCTTTCTTCCACACTCGAATTATTATGTATGTTATTCAGTGAATGGTTCCGTAGTTACATAAGCACATATCCTTCCCTTATTAGTGGATTGGGGACTATAACATAATCTAATGATGTGTAAGGGATTTGCCAAGTGACGACCACCCCAAATCACCTTGTCAGGGCACGGGTCACCACCGTTTGATACCTAATTTTGTCTACTAGAATCTCCCTATTGGCTGGTTAAATATTTCCATTAAATTCCATAAGTGTGAGTTAAAGTTAAGCCTTTAGGAAGATCAAAAGGTGATTCCTTGATACCTTTTGGTAGGATTTAGTGTAAGAGGTGCGCTACAACAATTTTGACTTCTTGTGAATTCCTCGAATACATTAAGGCACAATTTGTGCAGATTTAACGTCTCGCGATGCAGCGCACTATACATGCGTAGCGAGAGGTAGTGCTACATTATATGTTTAACCATCATTGGGTGTGTTGTTGCGTTGAAATGCGCTGTGGCACACTATAGCACCAATATATGTGATAGAGCGTTGCAGAGCTATAATGTTCTATGGCACGTTGCAATGCCTACTGTTAAAGGTATTTGACATTTTTCTCAATTCTAATGCTATGGCTGGATATATTTATTTTATCTAAGCAACACTAATATACTAAGAAATAAAATTAAGCAAACAATCAACATTGGGTCATCTAGCAATAAGCGCTTGGCTTTATGTCGTCAACCCAACAAATTTATAGATTATTTTACCCCTTACTTCCCAGTGAAATCTCTCTCCAGATTTTAGACAAGTTTGGGTGAGCACTAGCAAGTTCTGCTGTGCTTAAACTCATACTATCTACTACATAAATTAGAGAATTTTTTAAGTCATAGTTAGGTAAATTAGCGTATTTCCTTTTTCTCTAACCTCTTCTCATTTTTCTTTAAATTTTTTCCTTTATAGATTCATTTCCTCCTGATGAGGTGTCCATTGAATTGCTATGCTCAGAATATGAGGAAATTTTTAATTCTCTTTATCCTCTACCTGATTCAATCTATCCATTTCCCCTCTATTCCAGTTTGATAAAGTTCCTTTCCCTATTTAGAGTAGTCATGAGGTCTATATTTTATTCCTTCCAATTGATTCTAATTCTCATAGATCTGCTTTCAACATAAATCATAGCACATGATGAGGCAAAGAATGGTCTTCCAAATATACTGGTAAATTTTTATTCCAATTGTCCCATTCACATATAATAAAGTTGGTGAGAATCATAAAATTTCCTAAATTCACCAACACATTCCTTAAGATACATATAGGCATCATTGACTCTAGGTTGGAAAATTCTAAGATTATGGCAGTGTACTCCATCCCACTCATCCCTAATTGTGTGTAAACATGGTAACACATTACATTGACAGAGGCTCCTAGATCACACAAGGGATCTTAAGAAACTTGTCCGTTAATAACATAGGGGAAGTTTAGTCTCCCTGGATCCCTTTTCTTAATAGCCACTAAACTCTTATCCTTAGTTGCAAGAAATTATGTACTCTTCCTTTCCCCAGTTTCATCATTGCAGTTTTTGGGAAAATATAGTAGTCCTAGGTTCAGTTTTTCCCTCAGGTCCATCGATGTCAAATTTCCCTCCAATTCTTTTGAGCATATTACACTCACTATTTCCCTTGGATTTACTTTAGTGGTACTCGGGAGTGTTCCCTGTTGTCTATTAGATAGTTGTCCAGAAATTGTCCTAGTTGGACTTTTATATTTCAAGGAGTTGTCTCAATTCTCTAGATTGATGACTCATCTTCCTATTATTTGTTCTGTTCTCATAATAAATTTTTCTGTTTCAATTTTTAAAAAATGGAAGGCCCCTTCCAGTCTAGTTTCTTGCTATTTTTGATGTTGGTTTATTGCATTATTATGATTTTGGGTTTTCCTAGATTGGTATTGATTCCCATTTAGGTAGCTTTACTAGTTGTTCCCATTACTCCACAAAACATTAGGGTGGCTTCTCTATCCTTGGTTATAAGTGTTGGAGTATGGTTGTTATTTTTAGTATTGTTATTATTATTGTTGGTGTTGTTGTTTCACAAAATGTTTACTTGCTCAGCATTTGAGGAAGCGAATGGGATATTACAATTGCAATTCTCATTCGCATGCCCCCCACCACAAAACTCACACACAATCTCTTGAACTAGATTAACACTCATTTGCCCAATTTTTTAATTCAGTATAGTGATTTCCTTTTGTAATTCAAAAATTTTGGGGATTCGAAAATGCTCTTGCAATCACTCTTGTTTGAATTAAGCCTTTCAGTAAGCCATTGATAAGCATTGTTAGCCATTTCTTTCAGAGTTCATAAGGTTTATCTTAAGTTTTACTACTAAGAGAGCCACTGACAGCTACATCAATTAGGGTCCTTGTGGGTACATTCAATCCCTTATAGAAAGTTTGCACTTGCATTCACTGTGGGAACCCATGGTGAGGGCAGCACCTCAAAAACTCTTTGAAGCACTCCCAACTATCATATAAGGTTTCTCCATCATGCAAACAGTAATTAGTTATCTCAATCCTTAACCTAGCAGTCTTAGAAGGTGGGAAGTGTTTCGCTAGGAATTTCCTAGCCAAATTATCCCAAGTGCGTATAGAATCATTAGATAAAGAGTTGAGCCAACTTTGGCTCTGTCCTGCAGTGAAAATGAGAATAGCCTAAGTCTAATGGCGTCATCAATAATACCATAATAAATAGTAGATATGCGAGTTGGGATCTTCGATAGCTAGCCCACAAAATTGATTATTCAGGACCAATGGTAATGTGGATGATTTTATCTCAAAATTATTATCTTCCACATTGGGTTTAACTATTTCATGTTGAATTCCCCTTACTATTGGTAATGTATAGTCTCTAAGGGCCTTATCGCTATTGTGTTCTAGCACTTTTCCTAGATTTTCACCTAAGTTCCGCATTTCTAATTGGGTTCGATTTGTTTTAAAATTTTCACTTCTAGCTCTTAAATAAGTTATCTCAATTTTAGGATCAAAAAGATAATTAGATCAATCCTTTCTTCACATGTAAAATTAGAACATAGCTAGATAATCACAATTGCAACCAGTAATAAAAACAAGGTAATAGGAAATTGTAAAATGATAAGTACACAATAAATTAATTAAAATGTAATTACAATGCAGAAAATTTGTTCATCAAAGATTTAAATCATAAATTACTTCTAAGTTATCTCTAATACGAAACAATTTAACTGTTCCCCGGCAACGATGCCAAAAACTTGATATATTGAAAATACACGTCTACGCTTACACACAAGTGCACGTGGTCTGAAGTAATATGGGATGGTGAGATCCCAAGAATTATTGTCCTTTGGGAATGGTGTTTTGTTTTCTTACTAGAGTGTACTTAGGTTCACTAATGTTTAAATGTAAAATACATGATTTGGTTTTGGTCTTGAATTAATGCAGTTAGGTATTCTTACTTTGTGAATACTATTTGATTAAAAATAGGGAGAGTTGGGTTTTGGCATACAATTCAATAAGGTTTACGTGCTAGTACGCTTCGATTAAAAATCATGTCAAGTAATCTGGATTGATTTTTCTTATTTAATAATCAAGAGACTTGGTCTTCTCTAGGGGATTCTCTAAATGTTCTTAGTCTTATTTAGTGCTCAGAAATAAACAACTCTCACATTCTTTTTCGACACTTGGACATTTATGAGATTTTTATTTGATGAATTCATTTCTTACATCTAAGTTGTGAAATCTTAAATTGGTTTGAACATCTCATGAACTTTATTCCATCAATGACTCTCTTATATTAATTTAAGGTTTAGCTAAGAAATTGAGCTTCTCGGTTACATGGGCTTATGTCACATAATCCAGTATCACTTAGCGCTTTAAGACCTCGCATAGGCTTGAAATGAGCTAAGGAGGTCTATTGATGGTTCTCAGCTCCCATGCATCATCCTCTTGATTTAGCCAAGTTCAATGTGCTACGAAGCATAGTAGAGCTTGTCACTCAGCCCTAAGCTTTACAAGCTATATTAACCTTGCCTAAATCAAGCGAGAGCTATAGAGCTCTGAGATTTATACATGACTTCCATGGCTCAATTGATCTGCTTAAGTATAAAATTATGCACCGAGCGCATTTCGCTCAGTGAATGCTGTCAAAAGAATTCGCGGCGTTAACTCCATATGTGCATTCTCTTATATTTAAGTTTTCTATTGAGCACAATGGGGTTTTTCATTAAAATTATTTAGCCACAAATTTTATAATACAACTGTATTTTTCAAATTCATCATCATTCACATACATGCAATTAAAATAGCAAAATGATGTTCATTTATATAGGAAGAGTACACAGCATTTCAATTCATTCATTATTATAGGCTTAACACCCAACCCTCCCCAAGGAGGGTTTAAGCTGCCATTGAATTATAAAAATAGAAAAAACTACAATAAATGTAAGTATTTTGCATGGCTTTTACAAAAAAAAAAAAGTAGTAAAAGAGGGGTATAATACTAGGGAACAACTTTCGCATTCTTCTAGCTCTATCTCTTCCTTGGATCTTTCTTTTTCTCCTGCTTTTTGTGCTCTTCTTCCTCACAGGTTTCAACCTTGGGAAAGGTCTCTCCTTCTCATTGGATCTACAACAGTCTTAGGGTAGGAACTCCGTAGTTAAAAAAATTCTAGAACCATTGTTTAGCCTTAAGTATTGGTTTTTATAATCCTTGAAAATCTCCTTAGTATTTTGTGCAACAAGCCTTTTCCTCTTCTTGAGAATTGAGATGCACTTAAGGTTTATTCCTTTATTCCATTGAAAAAATGAGAAGATTTAATTATTTTGCAATTAATTCTTGCTGTGGGAAGGGGAGAAAATAATGTCTCTTGGTCTTTCCAATGTTGTTTCAATTCTTTTTCTTGGGCAAAAATATAACTGGCACTACGACGCGCTATAACATCAGGCTCTTTGTTTGTCAGGGTGCTATGGCACCCTGTAGCTCAAGACACTCTATTTGATATGAGCTATGGTGCGTTGTAGTGCCAAACTCTACTGTGGCGCACTGCAGCGCTCTATAGCATTGGGATGAGGATTTGAACAAGAATCTATGCCCGCTATGGCGCGCTGTAGTGCTGAGCTCTCTGTTTCAGAACCGTCGCAATGCGCTATAGCATTAAGTTCTCTATTTATTCAGCGCTACAACACGCAGGAGTGCTGGGCTTTTGTTTCTGGAGCACTACGATACTCGATAACACTGTGCTTTCTATTTTTGGTTTGCCACAGCGCACTATAGCTCAGGCCCCTCCAGTTTGTTCCACCATTAGGGTTTGGACATCTTAGTTTGGGAGGACAAACTATGAAATGATGTATGTTTCCTATCTCTGTGTGCGGGGATAAGTGTAGTTAAGCAACATAAGCATCCAATTTTACCACACCTAGAACATACTATTTATATGTATGTACTATTAACATATGATTAATTAGGCTAACTTCGAGTTATGATAAACAATTTTATTAAATGAATTATGATTAAGATCAGAAATATATATAATTAGATAATTCATATGGATAAAATTTCTAAATAATATGCCATCCAGTATAATATGCTTATTAGGATGTGATAGGTTAAATAAATAGATAATAAAAAAAGATATGTTTTCTATTTTCTAAATTTGATTACTTAATCCTTGTTTCATTGAACTTTTGGAATTACATGAATCATATAAGTATAACATATTATTAGAGGTGTGATGTGTAGCACACCTAGGATCAATTAGCAGTGTGATTCATAGTACAGCTAGGAACTATGGGATGCTGTGTGGCATCATGGTTATGCATTTATGTGGAATATCGAAACACCCTTAATATTAGATCAGGAACCCAATTCAATACTAGAGTGTTACTATAGCACTTAACACTATATTAGTAGGAAGCTAACCCAACATTAAGTGTAGTGTGGCCAATAATTTTTGTGAGGGTGTAAGTTAAGCAATAAAATATACAAGTAGAAGAATATGCAACTAGTAAACATGTATTCAATCCACTATCCAAACCAAGCAGGTAATAATGAAAGTAAATCCATCACAAAAATATAGTAAGAACATCATAGAAATTAAGTAATTATAGATGAACTTTAAATGCAAAGAAAGTAATATCTCCATCTCACAAATGCAGTAAAAGAAAGTGCAGAATAAGAAATTTCCAAGTGTACTAATGTCTAGTGCTAAGACCAGTTCAACTATCTAGAAAGTACTCCTAATCTACTGTATTTTGATTGTTTTAAAAATAATAGGGCATAGCCAAGGAAAATAAAATTAAGTGATTAGACTAATAGTTCTAAGTACATTTTATGATCAGGAAAAGTTTTAATTAAAGTTTAGTTGGATATCACATATGCAATTTTACAATTAAAGACTAAAAGTGGAGCATTTAAGCATGAAAGTAAGGGTAAAAGCACTGTAAGGAAAATAGTAAACAAGTAAGGGTATGAACTTATAAGTAGGTTTTCTCTAGCCTGTAGAAAATAAGAAAGGGGAAAAGGCATCCTAATAAGGCTAGAAACTACTATTGTACATTGAAAGCATACAATGAATATATGAATATGTTCAATAGATGTTATGCAAAGTAAGAAAAACTAAAGCACTAAAGTAGGAAATATAAGTAAAGTAACATACAGTACACAAAATGAAACTATAACTAAGTAAACTATAGTACAACAAGTATAATTGAATAGTAAAGTAAGAAAGAGCATAGCCTCTTAGGTCAAGAAGTAATAGTCATATACTTTGAATAATAAGCATAGCTCTTGGTCTATGATAAGTTTTCACAATTAATAAGACTGTGATAGCCCAATAATTTAATTTCTCAAGCTATTTTAAGTTTACTATTTTGCGGGAAAAGTTATAGAACGAGCTAGAAGTTAAGCATATTTGCCTAACTAAATAAGGAAAAGGGGGTCTTGCAGAAAATAAGCACTCACATTCCTCCTCTAGATACATGAGGTCTCCTTATTACCCTTATAAGCTTGCCCTGACCACCTCCATATAAAACCCTAAGTTTTATTATAAATATTTTATTTATACACAGTATCTTATATGAATGTTCAAGGTTGTAATCTCAAAGAAAAGCCGCATTTCAAGGAGTTCAAATAATTATAAATTATGTGATATCCAAAGTTTCTAATAATTTGATTATCTAACTTAATGATTGGAGCTAATTAAGCTTCCAATTGGCTTAGAGATATTGATCACTAAGTCAACTGAAAGTAATACTATAAGTGATCTAAGTTTGGAAATTAGCAAATTGATTTAAGTTTATGTAAGTGGCAAATAATTTATATGTATAGTGATGCAAAAATTAAGCCAATCTTACACTAATCCTAAGCCACATAATCATTATTGGTTGCTAGATTCAAGACTTAAGGAACTAATGGAAGAAGGAAATGGTTAAGGATCTACTACACTTAAAAAGGTGAAAGTTGTAGGTTCTCTACTATAGTTTATTTAAGGCAACTTATAATTGAAGGGTTCTAATTTAATCAATCACTATACTAGCTAAGAACATTATTAGGAAAGCTCTAAGTGTATGGGAGATGGAAAGTTACAAATTATAAGTTCTAAGTTGACTTAAGGTTGCAGGTTACTAAAGCTTAGTGGAAACTTAATTCACACTAGTGAGCTAATGAATGCTAATTTTCAAGGATTATAGAACTTAAAATGAAGTCTAGGAGCTAAGATAAAGATTATTAGGTACTTTTAAGTGTTAGAAATTTATCAAAATAAGTTCACATCATATAAGGAGAAGTGTACTAAAGGCTAGATACACTCATTGGAAGGGTTATCTACCCTTAGGATGACAATCAATCCAAGGCTAGGGAATCACTCTTATACTTTCTCTCCTAATGTTGAGGCTTGAAAATAAAAACTTACTAACCTAACTAAGGCTTCTAGCTACTCTAATCTAATCCAATTCTCACAAAATAAAATAACATGAATGCTTAATTAAATGAAAATGCTTGTTGTCCATGGAATAAAGCACCTAAACATGCAAGTTATTACTTTAGTAAAATCACATTATGAAAGAAATTAGAGAGCCAAAAACCAAAGTTGTCCAAATGGTGTTCAAATAAAATAATAATTGCAAATATGAAATCCTCATAACATAAGGAGAAGAATGACACTAAGTAGGTCAAAATTAGATAATGTTGGAAAATAAGGATTTTTAGGACTCCTATTAGGATTAAAAAGTGATTATGAAAATTAGGGTACAAATCCTAAATTAAATTATACCAATGTATTCATCTCATTTTTCTGAGTAGAATGATATAAAATTTCATATGATTTAGACTTGTATACTATAATTTATGAGTGAAATAAGATTTGAACTAATCTATGATTAATTAAAGTTAGCTAAATATATTTTAAATCAAACAGCCATCGAGACTGACTACAGAACAGAAAGGAAAATAGTGCGGCTCCAAAAAAAAGAGACGCAAAAAACGGTGCAGGCGCGGATTCCCGAAGATGGGTCCACAGGTCGGCCCGAACGGGCGACGTGTGTGGATCAAGGTATGCTCCGCAATCTGTGCTGACGGGCGCGGTTCGTAAATTGGACCGGTTTGGTACACCAAAAGTGCACGGGCTGAAGCATAGACCAGTCTGAACTGCCTTGTCCCCAACAGAAGCCTGAACAGGGCACCCTAGGGTTTGACCTCCCAGTCGAACCCGGGGGTCTCACGGCACGGCCCGCATATCGACGGGTACCTCTCGCCGAGACTGACATGACGGACCCAAGACTGGCCTGTAAGATGGTTAGAGTCATTGACATGATGATGCCTTAGATCCAAATGGGGTAGGATCAACGTCTTCTCTAGATGAATGTGGATGAGTCGACAATACAAAGCTCAACCGGGCTCGATTGAGCCCGATTGAGTTTTGAAACCTCAATTGGGCTTGCAAAATAGGCTTAAGGAATAATAATTGACAAATAGAATTAGAGGGAGAGTACCTAGAAGGTTCAAAAATTACGTGTTCTGTCGACCTTTTTAGGGTTAGCTCAATTTCATTCTCTACAGCTACATAGCGCTCCTTCAGCTCACAGCCGGTCAAGGAAAAAAGAATAAGAGGTAAAGAGAAAAATGGAATAGATACAGGGGCTAGGAGTAGCACTGGGGTTTGATCTTAGCACGGCTTACAGGCTGAATATAGCCTTAGCTGGCAGGGATGTACAGTCCCTGATCCTGACCATCGAATTGGGATCTCGATCCGATGATCCTATCGAATGATTAATTGCCCGTCATTCGATCTAGCCCTAAAAATTGCATGGCTTAGATCAAGCCACGCGGCTGTCCCGTGGTTTGACTTGCGTATGGGATCTGCGCAGTCTGATGATTTAGACATTATGATTATATAATATAATTAAATAATTTAAATTTAATTCTTTAATAAATTACTTAATTTAATTTATTTAATTACTCAAAATAAAATAATCAAACAGACTCCAAAAAATCCCAAAAATTCACCCTTACCTAATTGAGGGGTGAGGAACTCAAAATTGTAATTGAATTTTCGGTCAAAGGTCAATTTAATTACTATAAAATTCTAAGTAATTAAATCTTATTAAAATATTCGGGGAAAATTTGACGACTTCCACACATTCTCAAATTACCACCACTAGCTAATTTTGGTGTGAGGAGTCCAATGGAGAACTCTGATTTTATTTCTGAAGTCAAAATAAAATAGGTATTTTCAAAATTAAATTATCAAAATAACCAGGAATGTTTGTCGATCATAAATGATCTCCAAATTGCACCAAACTTGAGGTGAAGGCTCCTAATAATATTATAAGGGCACTAGATGCAAAATAAAGCCAATTAGGCTTCTCAATAAAGGGTAACAACACTAAGGTTGTTACAAACTCCCCTCCTTAAAAGAGGTATTGTCCTCGATACTTAAATGAACAAAAATACCAAAATGCACGAAAATAATGCTAAAGAAGTTAAACTACATGATTAAGGAAAGTACTATGGGAACTTTTTTCACATATCTTCCTCTTTTTCCCACATGATTTCTTCAACTGAGTGGTTCCACCAGTGAACTTTAACCATATGAATACTGCAGTTCCTCAATTTCTTGAGATTTTGTCCCATAATTGTGATAGGTTTAATGATAAAGTTAAGTCGGACTGCAGTTTGATTGTGGGAATTTGTACTTGTTGACTTCGGTAAAGCAAGCACCTTCTCAACTACAAAATGTAACACACATTGTGCATAGCTAAGAATTCTTCTGGTAAATCTAATATATACGTAGATGTTCCAATTTTTCTAATCACTTTAAATAGTCCTAAATATCTAGGACTCTATTTTCCTGACACTCCAAATGTTTCACACCACACATCAGACCAACTTTCAGATAAGCAAGCTCTCCAACTTAAAATTCTAACAGACGGTGATGAACATTATGATATTTCTTCTATCAATATATTATACTTGATCAGAAGAACCTTTCAGTTAGTCTTCTTGATCAATTCAGAATCATTAAGCCACGAATCTCCAACCTTAATTCAAGCAAAAGGAGTCATACACCTCCAACCATAAAGTGCTTCATAAGGAGCCATGCCAATACTAGAATGGTAATTGTTATTGTAGGCGAACTCAACTAAGGCGAGGTGATCTTCCCATGATCCACCAAAATTAAGAACACATAGACGTAGAAGATCTTCTAAGATCTGGTTAACTCGCTCAATTTGACCATCAGTCTGGGGATGAAAAGCGGTACTCAAAGCTAAGTTGGTCCCCAGGTCTTGCTGAACAGTAGACCAAAATATAAAAGTAAATATATTGTCTTTATCTAAAATAATATAGTTCATCGTACCATGTAAATGGACAATCTCCTTAATGTAGAGCTTGGCTAACTTCTCTACAGTATTGGTCTAACGGATCAAAAAGAAATGGGATGATTTGATGAGTCTGTCAATAATCACCCAAATTGAATCAGAACCAAATCTACTCTTAGGAAAACCCATGATAAAATCTATGGAAATGCCGGCTCACTTCTATTCAGGGATATCTAAGGGCTTGAGAAGTCCACCAGGATTTTGGTGCTCGGCCTTAACTAAGGAACATGAATGGCACTTATAAATAAAAACAATAATATCTCTCTTCATGCAAACCACCAAAATGATTTCTTCAAAACGAGATACATCTTACAACTTCCAGGGTGAATAGTGTATTTAAAGTTATGGGCTTTTGATAGAATTTGAAATTGTAGACTTTTGGGATCACACTATCAACATTAAGACGTAATTCGAATATCTTCCCACTAGCAATGTCAAAAAAAGATTGGAATAACCAGTATTTATTTTTTGAGCTTCGACGGTCCTTGACCTTAAAGATGAGTCTGATTGAATAGCAAACAATACTTCATGCAAATCAGCAGATCTGATTAGCTCAAGATTCAACCTTTCAAAATATTCGATCAAATAGTCATTGCTACAAAGAGAAGGCAAAGTCATTTTATGACAAAGGGAACCAGCTACTATGTTAGCTTTACCCAGATGATACTGAATTTCTAAATCGTAGTCACAAATTAACTATAGCCATCTACGCTGATGATAGTTAAGTTCTTTATGGGTGAAGATATATTTCAAGCTTTGGTAATCAGTAGATATCTCACACTTAACTCTATACAGGTAGTGTCTCCAAATCTTAAGAGCAAAAACTACCCCTACAAGTTCAAGATCATGCACATGATGATTTCTTTCATTAGGTTTACGTTGTCTAGAGGCATAGGCTATCTCTTGATGATATTGCATTAGAACACAACCAAGCCCTACCTTAGAGGCATCAGCATAAACCTAAAAATCCTTCCCCTTTTGAGATAGTACTAGAAATGGCACAGAAGTGAACAATTATTTCAACTTCCAAAAGGTTTCCTCACAGGTTTTACTCCAAATGTACAGAACTTCCTTTCTAGTTAACGGAGTTAATGACATGGAAATTTGAGAAAACTTTGGAACAAACCTTCTGCAATATCCAGCGAGTCCCAGAAAACTATAAATTTCAATTACATAATTGGGTTGCACCCACTGTTGAACAGCTTGGATTTTTGTAATGCCCCGTCCTGTCGTTGTGCTCAACTGAGGTAATTTAAAAAATAATAATTAGCAGTGGAACAGTGCATTACTCGGAAAGAACTACAGGCTAAACTGCTGGGATTCAACCCTAAAAGAGTTGAGGACTAATCTTTAAGATAAGTGTTAAACTCTTATCTTAAGTATTAGATAAAGTACTTATGTACATTTGATTATGAGAGGGATTATAATAAGAATCTAATATACATGAGTATTAGCATTTCATTTATAATGATTATATCATAATACTAAGTATAAGTAGAAAATATAATAGAGTGCGAAAGCTAAAAGCATTCATCCAGATCATTCATCATAGAAACTAAGGAAGACATTCAACTCAAAATAGAAAAGAAAAAATATATCCAGAATTAAAGTTATTATAGACAGTTTGCTTTAAATGAAAAGATAGAAAACATTCTCTTGACTCACAACAGAAATGCAAACTAATGCAAAGAACTAAAAGCTTAAACTGAGTCCACTAATGCCCCACGAACTCCTCTTGGATCTCTTGTGAAGCTTCCCGAACTTGCTCCACAAGCTGCTCTAGATCTAATAAATTGCCAAATCCTAAAAGTACCACATGTTAGATAATGAGTCTAATACATCAAAAGCTATTATAAATAGTTATAGTTATCTAAAGTTTAACATTTAAGTAATTTAAGCAATACTATAGAAAAATACTAAAATAATTGAAAAGTTTAAAATGACCTAAAATTGAAAGTAAAGTAAAATAGTAACTGAAAACTAAGTACTGAAAATAGGAAAATGGTAAGGAAACTGAAACTGAGTAAATACATAAGTAAAACTATGCTGTATGCTACTAAATATATGTATATGCATCTGAATATACCACAAAATAGTATGCCACAAGTATGCATGACTCGATGTCACATGACATCCAACAGAATCCTAGGTGAGCAGACACTCTGCTAACAGATCCTTAGTGAGCACAATGCTTTGCTAGTAGATTCCTAGGTGAGCACAATGCCTCGCTATTACTAATATAAATTTTGCATTTTTATGATATGTCAAGACTTAAATAGCTATATACATTAAATAGTTAAATCCAAAAATCAATTAAAACCAAGTAATAAATCCATTCGCCTCCACTGTTCAGAATTCATCTAAATGAAATCTTATTTCTATCTTAATCTGACTGAATTCATCGTTCTTTTTATAACTACATTCTAAATTGGCAATCCCTATAGATCCAATTACTAGAGACAGGGTCGAACCTTCATCTCTGACTGATGAATTCAGCTTGGCTATGCTCAGCATTTCCAAGCCATCGTCATTCACAGGCAGGTCCTAGCCATATCTTAATTGGTCCTAATTTCACAGGCATCTAAATAGGGTTCATATATAATAGCCACTAGTAAGACAATGAGCTCACATAGCTCCTGGGGAGGAGGGGTACCTAGCTTGTGAGAGATGATGAATCAAGGATGCTCGAGAGTCAAATTGACTTGAGTTGAGCTACCTTAAGATTCTATGAATTGACAGGGAGCTAGAACACCCAACCTAGCCCTTAGAATTGACCAAAGATCAAGATACAACACCTGGTACAATGGAAGTAGTAGGGAAGGATAGCTGAATTTGCAGAGCTTCACCAAAAAAAATGGTGAGCAGATGAGAGAGCAATGGTGAGCAAAGGAGTCATCGAAGGAATTTCCAAGCTATTTATAGCTTGGGGGATCAAGTGGAAGCTTGGGCTGCCACTCATGGCTGGCCCAAGGCTTGAGTGATTAGGTTAGGGCCAGGCGATGGTAAGCACAAGAATTGGAGATGTTAGATCGTTAGAATTAGGGGTGGTAATGGGGAGCAAGAAGGATCCTCATACTGCCATGCCAGTAGTCATCATAGGATCTGTCAGGATGCTTCAAGGAATTCAAGATCAAGGTGAACAGGGATAGGAAAGTAGGAGCCAGCTGATGCATCTAATGTTAAAGACAGACGGCTCTGATTAATAGACAGTCAAAGAAGGATTGTCAGCCATCGGATCGAGAGCACAATCTTGTGGCTAATGAGCAGTCTGGGCATGGGATGCTGAGGCTGCAGGAGGAAGAGTGCCATGATGTGTGCGAGGCTATCCAACAAACATGGAAGGCGAGATGCTATCGAGGCCCCGCATCCAATCTGGCGCAGTACCAGCAACGAATCCCCACTGTTGGAAGGTGTAAATGTAAATTTAAATTATTCCAAACCCTTATGTTCAATTTTCTCAATTAAAATTAAGTTCAACTATGGCCTAAATGACCTCCAAAAATTTTCAAACTTACACCCCTAACTAATTTGGGAGTGATGAATTCAAAAATATAATAAGATTTTGGATTGGAAATTAAAATATTTTGGCTATTAATTAGGGTTCCTAATTTGACAAAAATGGCCATTTGACCTAATGAGGCTTGACTGACCCCAAATTTTCATGATTAGGTCTTAATGATTATGTAATGCAATGGGATCATAATTAAGATATGGTTAAGTTTATTATTAAGCTAGTAACAACCTAGAGTTGTTATAATTTTTCCATAGTCAACTGTAATACTTTTAGCATCAATTACGTGTCCCAAAAATGCCATAGTACTGAGCCAAAATTCACACTTAAAAACTTGGAAAATAGCTTATGCTCTCTCAGCAACTCGAGAATGGCACGCTGGTACTTCTCATGCTCAGCAGCTGACTTGGAATAGATTAGCATGTCATCAATGAAAATGTTAACGAACTCATCAAGGTATGACTTAAGAACTCACTGCATCAGGTCTATGAAAATAGAAAAAGCATTCATCAATCCAAAAGACATGACCAAAAACTCATAGTGTCCAGAATGGGTCCTGAATGCAGTCTTTAGAATATCTTCTTCTTTGACTCAAATTTGGTAGTAACCTAATCTCAAGTCTATCTTAGAAAAGACTTTCAGTTTGGCGAGCTGATCAAACAAGTCGTCTATTCTAGGGAGAGGATACTTGTTCTTTTCTGTTACCGTATTAAGCTCACGATAATTAATACACATACGCATTGTTCCATTCTTCTTTTTTATGAACTGAATATGAGCTCCTCAAGGTGACATGATAGGGCGAAAAAAACCTTTTTCAAGCAATTCTTGCAGCTACTCATAATGCTCTTGCAACTCATTGGGTGCCATTCTATAAGGGGCTTTGGATTTGGGCTGAGTTCCAAAAATCAGTTTTATAGAAAACTCTATCTCATGCAAAGGAGGTAGTCTAGGAAAGTCTTCAAAGAACACATCCAAAAACTCTCTAACAATATTGGTATATTTCAGGTTTCTATCTTCATTATCCTCCCCAAATAAGGTTACTAGAATTGTATTGCAACCTTTATTAATGAGATGTTCGGTTTCAATTACATTAATAAGTGATGTAGTTAGCTAAGTTTACCTATAAAGTCTTTAGGTTTCTTTCCTACCCTTAGCGAGACATTATTTCGATGACAATCTATTGCGGCATTGAATTTACTTAGCCAATTCATGCCTAAAACTATGTTGAAGTTTGTAATCAGCATAACAATAAGCTTAGATTGAGAGAATTAGTAACTAATTGGAATATCTACCAAACAAAACTTGTTGCGCATATTTCAGCCCAAGATAGCATCTGCACTCGTAAGGCATTACCCAAACTCAAATGTTGGTGGTTGAGAGAGGCAGCATGTTGCACCCAACCCCTTAATCCACAAGATTAAGCTAAGGGTGGTGTGTCACTTTGGCAAATCCCTCACTTAACATTGGATTAGGTGTAAGCTTTATTCCACTAGTAAGGGAGAGATAAGCTAATGCATACATGCTATGTAATTAGTCACTAAGAAAATACAGAATCAGAGTACGGAAGCAAGGTAAAGTAAACATAAATCCAGTTTATCACAATAAATAGAGAAAATGCAGCATACAACTCAGAATGAATAATACAATAAGAAAATATAGTCAGATGATACCTGTATTATTACAACATTAATTAAGTTAAATGAGGTGAAATAAAATCACTCATCCTCACAATAAGTAGAAAAGACTATGCAGCTTTAGCTCCTCCGTGATGTTCCTCCTCAAGATATAGCTCCACTTCTGGATAAAGCTCCTCTTCAGCACCATGCTTCTCAAATCTATCCGATTCTGATATTGTTGATTTCATAATGCCAGGGCCCTAGCCAACAAAAGAAAAATCTTATTAGACAATTGCTTAAGTACATTTTAGGCTGAATATTTTTCATATGTTATTAGTGTCACCATTTTACTTAAATAAAAAAAAAATAAACTATCTAGTATAGGAGAAGTAAGTACACAAGGAGATGAATAAGTTAAAAATATAACATTTATAACTAAATAAGATTTGAGACAAATAGGCACACCTCAAGTAAACTACGCAAGGATAGGCATACATGTATAATACAGTAAGTAAAAGTACTGAAAGAAAAATCTAATCCTAAACATGCTGATGATCATATGATATATGCTGATTTAAAAGAAATTAATCTAACATTGGTACATATAAGTAAGCAACAAAGGTCTAGCATCCTATAATATACAAATAAACAAGTAAATCAAGGTAGACTAAAGTCAAGCACGACATTAAATAAGAAATAATGAATAGTAAATAGTAAATGGTACAAAGTAAATAGGTATGTAAGTACTGCCATATCAGAAGAGGGCTAATCTAGCCTGCTGATATCAAAAGGATTCTTAGCATCAATGCGGAGGCTAAGGTAACAAAATATTCCTAGTGTCATCTGAGGCTAGGCCGGAATAACAAAACAGAAACTGAACTGAAGTGGCAGTAATCACAATTATAGAAATATTTTAGTTATTTTACTTTTACTTCTGTGGACACGCCCAAAAGTAGATGAGGATTCAAGCACGTCTGCAAGGCTATACGGGTTCCAAACTTAGCACAACACTCCTCAATGAGTAATTCCAAGTACTCCTTATTTCTCCTTACCCCTATCCAGTAAGGTAAAATACACCAGATCAACAAGTAACTGAACCCAATGTAATATTATCCTAGATATTATATGTTTTCATTTGATGCAACAACATTATCTTATATGACATGTTTAAGGAATAAGACACAAAATACAAGGAATGTGAAAGCACATGTAAAATAATAGTGAGAAAGGGACTCTACTACACATGGTGACAATAATTGTTATCTATTAAACCCTTCTATCTATTCCAAGTTACATAAGCTTAGAATCTCTAATTTCTACTATCGAGTGTAACTTAGAAGCACGACCTTATAAGTTAAAAGTAATTAAAAGTAATTAGGTTCTAATTTAATTCAATCAATAATAACTATAAGTTAAATAATAAATTATCACATCCTAATTAATGAATTTAGACGTTCTGAACTAAGATCTAATCAAAATCTACTAAATTAGGGATTATGAGTCAAATACCACGAGATTGGAGTTGATCACATAATCCAAGGGTCAAACATAAGATCTAAGGCTTTTAAGTCTAAAAGTGAACTAAAGATTAAGGCAAATCCTATTAAGCATAATCAAGCTTAATAGAATGAATCTCTTAGTCTTAATCTAAAAGAAAAAGATAAAATAATCATAATTAAAATATAGAAATCTAGAAATTAATAAAACTAAGGTTCTATTCATTGAATAACCCACTTTATTCAATGATGAAATCTAACCTAGTATCTATTCCTAATCTTTAAGAAAAGATCCTAAGGTGAAGTGTAGATCCTAAGAAGCTCCTAGTAAAGAACTTAAGGAATTTTAAGAGTTGATGATAGTTATTACATTATATTCCTTAATTGTTGGGCTAATTTGTTTAAGGAAGTTACGATGTGAGGTTTAAACTAAGTTAGAAGCTCATAGATTTTACTTAGGAAATTCTTAAGTCTTTAATGGGAAATTTACCCAATTGCTTAGTTATGGGATTAAGGGTTCTAAATTGATTCCAAATTAGTCTTATTACTGATTTTAATGATTTAAATAATATTTCGAAGGCTAAGGGCACTTGACCTAAATTTTGGGCAAAATGACCATTTTGCCCCTACTCAAGGGCCCAAAAAACTATTTTTTGATTTAGGGCTCTAAATTAGATTTTCTTACTATCAAATGATTTGTTACTATCTAACATGAAGATAGATAGTAAATACACTAAATTTGGATAAGAAATGAGTCATATAAGTCCAAACTAAAAAATTTAGCCCAAGGGGTAATTTAGAAATTTTCTCCTGATGGAATCTAAAAATTTGTATAATTTACTGTTGCTTGCTATTCAAGGATTCCATAGAGTCTAAGAACACTAAATTCTGAGGCCTATTGAATTAGTTATGAGTGTTATAAGTTTAAGGGTAAATGTGTCATTTCTAGAGTTAAGAGGGGTCAAAAACCTAACTTTTCTATTTGAGAACTAAATTCAATAAACTCAGTGGCTAGAGATTCATTTATATAACACTGAGTACTTTAACTGGGAGTAGACCTAAATTGGTCCTCATTTGGCCAAGTTATGATCTAATTACAGTTAGGGGTATTTTTGTCAACCTAGGATTTCTAGAGGTCAACACCTAAATTTTATTTCGGTTTACTGTTGGCATTAAATTTTTAACCTAGTTAGTATCTTGAATTTCTTAATTTGGAGTCTAATTTACTAAGACATGGTCAAATCAACATTAGGATTCTATTTTCTTGAAAGGGGTCAAAACCCAATATTTTCCATATTTAAAAATCACATACAATTTTATACAATCTTTAATTTTACTAAAACTAGGCTTCCATTTGATATATTTCAGCTCCACTAGAGTTCTAGGGTCCTTAAAATTTAAAAATTGTGAAGTTTTGACCATTTCAGTTGGTTTTGGACCAATCTGAATAGTTATGGGCGCTACGGCGCACTGTAGCACATTCTAGTAGAAAGTCAAGCGCTACGGGGCGTTGTGGTGCGCTACGGCATGCTAAAGCGTGCTGCAGCAGATTTCACATATAATTAAGTTATACCTAAGTTAATTTAATTATTAGCATATAATTTAAAATATTAAACTTAGTAGTTAATTTAATAATTACTATATTTAAAAGTAATAATTTAAATTAATTTTAATTCAAACTAAATGTAATTAATACAAGAAATTTTAAAGGCTCATAACTCTAAAAATAATAATCCAAATATTATATATATATATATATATATATATATATATATCATTTTACTCAGAAAAATAAAAAGAATCAAATGACATAAATTAGAATTTTCATCCGAGAATTATTTAAAGTAGAAATATTTGAGGACCTACACAAATACCTATAACTTCTTATCTAGTTAATCAAACATAGTTATTATGAGTCTTAAAATGATTAGGAGAATAGCTCCATCATCGGAATAGTATTAGTTTTCTCATTTGATGATTAGTTTGCAAAGTCACTTTTAGAACCCCCCAAATGACCAAAATGCCTTTGAATTTCAATTGACCATATCTTGGTCAATTGAACTCCAAATTTGGAAATTCAAAGTGCTATATAGTTTAGAATTTTAGTACTAATAGTAAATTAAAATAAAATTTAGGTTTTGAACCATAGGGACCAAAATATTCATAACCCTAGTTAGATCATAACTTGACCAATTGATGTCCAATTTAGGTCTACTCCCAGTTAAATTACTTAGTGTGATATAGGGAAGTTATAGCTGCTAAGTTTGTTGAATGTGGATCTCAAATAAAAAAGTTAGGTTTTGGACCTATCTTAACCCTAAAAATGACACAATTACCCTTAATCTTAGAACACTCATAACTAATCCAATAGACATTAGCATTTAGTGTTTTTGGACTCTATGGAGCCCTTGAACAGTAAGCAATAATAAATTGCACAAATTTTCAGACTTCATTTGGTAGAAATTACTAAATTGCCCTTAGGTCAAAATTCATAGTTTTGACCTATACGACCCATTTCTTATCCATATTTGGTGTAATTATTGTCTATCTTCATGTTAGACAGTAATGAATCATTTGGTAGTAAGAAAATCCAATTTGAAGATATAAATCAAAAAGTAATTTTTTGGACCCTTAAGTAGGGGCAAAATGGTCATTTTGCCCAAGTTTTAGGTTAAGTATTCTTATCCCTTAAATTATCAATTAGATTATTAAAATAAATAATAAAACTGTATTAAAATCTTTTAAGTGAATAAAATCAGCTAATAAATTAAATTAGGTTAAATTCCATGAATTCTCTATGTCTTATCCTTAGGAATCAACACCTCACATTAGGACCCTTTCTTAAGATTAGGAATAGATCTTAGGTTAGATTTCATTTATTGAATGAAGTGGGTTATTCAATGAATGAAATCTTAGTTTTTCTAGTTTCTAAATTTTTATAACTTAATTATGATTATTTTGTCTTCTAACCATAGGATAAGAATAGAAGAATCATCCTATTAAGTATGACTTTGCTTAAATAGAATTTGCCTTAATCATTAGTTCACATTTAGATTGAAACCTATATCTTAAGCATTACCTTTGGATTATATGATTAAACCCAAGCTTGTGGTATTTAATTCATAATCCTTAGCTTAGTAAGATCTTAATCAAAACTTAGTCTAAAACGTCTAAATCTAATAATTAGGACGTTATGCTTTATTACTTAATGTAACAACCTTAGTGTTGTTACCCATCAATTAGTGACATAATTGACTCTAATCCTTTTTCATTAGTCTTGTAATAGTATTAGGAGTCTCCATTTTAATTTTCATGCGATTTGGAGATCATTTGGCAATTTCCAACATTTCCTGGTTTTCTTATAATTCTGAGAATGCCTAATTTATTTAGACCTCAGAATAAAAAATGAAGTCCACCATTGACTCACCACACCCAAATTAGCTAGAGGTAGTATTTTAGAAGTGTTTGGAAGTCGTCAAACTTTCCCTGAATATTTTAATAATATTTTAAATACCCAAAAAATTAAGATAATTAAATTGACCTCCGATCAAAAATCCTATTATAATTTTGAGTTCTTTACACCTCAATTAGGTAAGGGTGAATTTTTGGGATTTTTTGGAGTGCGTTTGGTTATTTGAATTAATAAATAGAGTATAATTAATTATTTAATTAAAGTATATAAATTAATATATATATATATATATATATATTATAAATTAAAATAATTCTACTAGATTTAAATTTTGATCCACAGTGATCCGCTGCGTGGCGCAATGCACGGGACATCGATCCCGTGCGATCGGAGCCGTTGCCTCATTTTTTTAATTAAATCACACGGCTGCTGTTTGTGGGTTTGATTAGACCGTTGGATATCGCTTCTGATCTAACGACCGTGATCCCTCTCCTGTACGCCTCTGTCGCCTTCTGCACGATCATTTGCAGGAGCACTGAGGGAGCTTGAGGCCATACCCCAGCTGGCCCTTTGATGGTCGCTTTAGGCCTAGCAAGCGTGATAGAACCCTCACTTTTGGCTTCTTACCACTAGGTCGAGCTTTAGGAGCTTGAAGGAGCGCTCAATCATCTGCAACTCCTTCACCTTAGCAAAGCCTAACTCTACTTCGCACGACTTTGAGGAGCAAGGTACCATCCCTAATTTGATCCCAATTAGATTATTTTCATATGAGTATTCCTTCTTATTACTTATTAAGTATGGATTAGAGGTTAATTCAAGCTCAGTTAGAGTCAATTAATCGCCCCTGTCTTCGATAACTTCTTAACCCTAACCCTAACTGAAGTAGCCCACCTAGGGCATCATCAGGTGGCGGCCTCGGTCATCATCTGGCAAGAATCTTAGGTTTTGGGCTTCAGATGTGGTTAAGGATAAAAGTTACCAGGAAAGCTGGAGTCCGGAACTACAAGCCGGAGTCCAGAACTGTTGGATCAGTCGATGAGGCCGAACCCTAATTCTGTTCCTCCGAGCTTGCGACGGGGACGATAAGGCTGAACCGGGGCCTAAGGCATGATTTAATAAATTGAATCAAACCAATCCAGTCTGTATTCCTCTAAACCACTTCGTCATCCCCGAATCAGGTGCGATGCGTGTCGGCTTTAGAAGGCGCCACGTCAGTTTGTGTAGTTGCGTGCGCCACTGAATCTGGCACCGTCCAGAAATCCGTGCCTCTTTATTATTACCTGTTGATTATCAAAAGAATTTTGAGTTATTGTCTTGTCCTAAAATTTTGTGCCATGCATTAAAAATCTGTATTAATGATTAGTTTATTAATTAAATGATTAGCCATTAATTTTAAATGATTAATTACTTGATTTTCATTTGATTATAACTCTAAAAAAATACTAATCCAATATCTACAAAATTATATACCATTTTGATCACAAAAATGAGTAGATGAATAATATGTAATTTAATTTATATTTTAATGAACATTTTAATTAGTTAATATTTAGGATTAATTAATTAATTACAAATTAATATTCATTATTTCATATAACCTAATTTGATCATTTAATGTCCAAATTAAATGATCAAATAGTCCATTTCACTCACAAAAATATGAGGAACAATAATATGAAATCAAATTTAACATTTGAACTCTAATTTATTAATCACTTTTTAACCCTAATTAGGAGTCACAAAAATTTGACCTACTTAGTGTCATTTTTCTCCTTATGATATAAGGATTTCATTTTTATATTATCATTTCCATTGGACAACAATTTATAATTTTAGATTTTTGACTCTTACTTAGTGTTATTGCAAAAATTCTAATTTCTTAGATAGTATGTTTTAGGTATTATAAAACCCTAGGATAGCTAATATGTCACATTTATTATCTCCCGTTTCAAATTAGATTACATTTGTTTAAGCTTAGTTCTCAATTTTTTAGATATATAAATTAATTGTCAAGTGCTTAATTCACCTTTCAGCCCTAAGGTAGAAACCCTATGATTGATTTATAATTTGATCTATAGTTGATTCCTAAATCTATTAGATATACCCATTAAGAATAGTTAGTCATAATGCCTTTGTAATTATAGATTATTGAATCAACTAGATCTAGCTTTAGTGATTAGTTAGAACTTAGTTCATTCATCCTAATCCCTAAAGCCTTTTCTTGATTATTTTAAGATCTAGTAATAAGAATCCCTAACTTACTTAGATTAGTTTAGGAATCCTATTAAATTCCTTAAACATCAACTATTAGGATACTTAGAACTTGTAGTTCATAAGTCCTATCAATTACTTACCTTAAACCTTTCAATTGCTTATAACTTAGCTAGATTAATACTTGATTGATTGGATCCTTCAAACTATAACCTAGCTAGTGAACTCTAGTAAGCTTTAGTGAACTTACATTAACTTCTAATTTCTTAAGTTAGATATTTTTTTTTATCTTAATCTCTTCCTACTAGACACCTAAGCCTTGATTTAATTATTATAATTTAATCTTATAGGTTAGGATATGATTAAGAGTTAGTTTCTAATTGTATTAATTTACATATTAATTGAATTAAAACTACTATTCTTAAAACCCCAACCACTACTATACTTACAATTTACTTAGACTAATATCTCAATATTAATTAGGAGCTCAATTAGCTTCAATTATTAAGTAGATCATTAAAATTATATAACTTTGGATAACATTTAGTAGCAAATATTGAATTTCCCTTGAATGCTTGCTTAGCTTTGAGCCTTATTCACTTGAATCATTCATATAATACATTGTGTATGAATAATACTTTCACATTAAAATTAATAGGGGTTTATATTGGTGGATTAGCCTAAGGCAGGCTAAAAATGAGTAATAAGGAGACCTCATATTCTCAAAGGGTGAATGTGAGTGTTTTAGGATTTGATACAGCTTTTCTTTAGTTATTAAATAAACGTGTTTAACTCCTCTCTTCATTCTAAATATGCCCACAAAATGAGTACAGATTAAAATAACTTCAATTAATTAGCATGTGAGATCTTCTTCAATCTTATAGATTGTTAAGACTCATCATAGTTTCTAGCTATATTACTTTTCATAGTTCTAGACTATGTGAATCTTAGACTAATAGTCTAAGATCTTCCTTCAATTTCCTTACTATACATTTTCTATGATTTAGAGTTATACTTTACTTGTTTATAGTTTACTTAGATTACAGTGAATGTTATAAAGTACATTTAACTGCTTTACTACTTCTTTTCCTTACTTAGCATAAGTTCATTTGAACATATACATGCTTTATTTCATTTACTTTCATATGCACATTAGTTTATTTCTTGCCTATTTAGGATATTTTTACCCTTGTTTTATTTGCAGGATAGGATTTATACTTAAGTGGGTATTCTAACTCACTTTATTTTTCTTACTTACTTTTCCTCACTTGTATGCTTACTATATTGCACACATGCTTGTGCTTATTTAGTAACTATTAGTGATATCCAATTAACATAATAATATGCTTAGCCAATCTTAAAATATACTTAGACTATTTAGTCTAACCAGATTTTCTATTTCTTAGCTTTGCCCTATCATAATTAAATGCCAAAATGTGATAGATCAGGTGAATTTGGAGGTTAGCAGAGCTGGACCAAGTGCTAAAAATTAACTACTTTTGCTTATCATATACTAAAAATATATAGCTTATTATAAATTGCAAGTGAGCTTTCATTTTCTTTCCTTCATTTAAGTTTGCTTTTGGTTTGTAATTAACATTATTTACTTTACTCTTACTACACTTGTGTTGGAGCTTAGTTTATATTTAAATGCTTATGTTGAATGAATGGATGAATGTAATGGATGGATTGTTACAAATGTATAAAAATGAATATTAACTAAGTCATTAGTTACATATCTACTTAGGATGTTAATTTGAATTAGTTGTGTATTACATTACTTATAGAATTGGAAACTAATTTCTTATTTAAGTTGAGAAGCTTTTCTTTATCTACATGTATGTAATGAATGCTTATGAATTGAGCATACCTTAGGATAGATAATTATTACATATGTGATTTTTCCCTTTAAAATTTTAAATCTGTAAATGAGCAATCCTATGTAATGGATTGAACTCTATTTTAGAACTGGAAATAAGCAATCCCATGTAACAGATTGACTTTACTTTAGAATTATAAATGAGCAATCCTATGTAATGGATTGAACTCTATACTAGAATTGGAACTAAATAATCCTATGTGATGGATTGATTACATGTTAGTTTAGGTTATCTTTCTTTCAAATTATTACTTCCATTGGAATGGAAGTCTTGTATGTCTACTTTGTAGGCATTTCTTTAGCCATTTACAATAGAAACTCTGCTAAAATTTTTAAGAATTTTAGGACTTAAAATAATTTGGCAAAAATGTTGACTTATAATTCACATGTTAAATACTCATTAAATATCTAGAATTTCATGTTTAAGATTGCAAGTATTCGCTTCAATTGTTTTGAATTACATTCTCATGTCTTCTTACAAGTATCATACGTTTAATTTTATTTCACCTTCATATATAAATTACTTAACACCATTCAAAATTTCCATTCCATCTTAACTTGAGACCCTTTTCTAAATCCTTGGCCAAACACAATATCTAATGATTTGGATTAATTTTCTTCTAATATAGTATTAGGTATTGTGGTGACGTATCAATGTTGAGTTAAGTGATTCTCAATATTAGGGTCGTCACACTTAATCTACAGTCGTACCTGATTGAACTAGATTAGAAGTTGATCAGTTCTAATCCTTTTTAACTTATAAGGCCGTGCTTCTAAAGTTACACTCGATAGTAGAAATTGGAGATCCTAAACTTGCATAACTTAGAATAGTTAGAATGGTTTAATTAAATTAAAAGTGATATCACCATGTGTAGTAAATTATCTTGCTTAGTATTAAACTTTTGTTCCTTTTGCATTTCTTGTAGTTTGTGCCTTATTCCTTGGATATGTCATTCAAGAACATTGTTGCATGAAAATGAAAATATAGAAAATTTAGTATAACCTTGCATTGGGTTCAGTTATTAGTTGATTTTGCGCATAGTACCCCAATGGGCTAGGGGAAGGTTAGATAAGGATTACTTAACATCACTCATTGAGGAGTGTGTTGTTATGTTGGAACCTGAATGGTCTTGCAAATGTGCTTGACTCATCAGCTACTTCTAAATTTGTCCACAAATGTAAAGTAAATAACTAAAATATGAATTATATGTGTTTATACTACCTCTTAGTTCAATTATATGTATAGCCTTAGCCTCCTTGTTGATGCTAAGATCCTTGTAGCCCTAGCCTCCTTGTTGACGCTAGGCAATTTTGTCACCTTAGCCTCCTTGTTGATGCTAATAATCTTTTTGATATCAACAAGCTAGATTAGCCCTCATCTGTATGGCAATCACTATACACTATATTACTATTTTACTTTTACTAATTTCTAATTTCAGTTATGTTTTACAATTACATTTTATTTCAGTCGGCTACTTTACTTACTTGCGTATATATATAGGATGCTAGATCTTTCATTGCTTACTATACATATCACTGTTGGATTGTTATTTTTAATTTGCACATTTCATATAATCATCAGTATGTTTAGGCTAGAATTTTCTTATAGTATTTTCACTATACTTTCATATGTATTGCCTAGCCTTATTTTAGTTTACTTTTGAGGTGTATCTTTTACCTCACTATTGCTAAAGTTATAAATACTGTTATTTATAGCTCTTTCTCTTTCTATTATATGCTTGTTGCTCCTATTTTAATTTATGTTGCTTAAAGTTTAGGAAAAATGGTGATATTAATAAATGCATGTAAAATTATTAGCTTAAAATGTACTTAGACAAATTGTCTAATAAGATTTTTCTTTTTTTGGCTGGGGCTCTGGTAGTGTGAAACTGATAATGTCAAAATTTGATAAAATTGAAGATTTGGTGCTTGAGGAGGAGGAGCCCTATATTGAGGAAGAGCAGCAGGGCAGAGCTGAAGAAATTTAGTTCCTTTTTACTTTATTGTGAGGATGAGATATATTTCCTTTTCTTTTCATTTCAAGTTTTAAGTAAATATTGTAATAATAATACAGGTACTTGTAACTATATTTTTTTTTTGTACTAATATTTTTGAGCTATTTTATATTTTGCCTCTTATTTGATTTTTGGTAGATCGAATGTACTATTTACTTTATTTTCTTCCACATTATGTACTTGTATTTCACTTAATGATTGATATTATGTATGCGTTATGAGCTCATCTTTTATGGCTCCCCACCCCTTAATCCACAAGATTAAGCTAAGGGGTGGTGTATCACTTTGGCAAATCCCTCACTTAACATTAGATTAGGTGTAAACCCTACTCCACTATTAAGGATGAGACAAGCCAATATATACATGTTATGTAGTCAGTCTTTAAGCAAATACAGAATTAGAGTGCGGAAGCAAGGTAAAGCAAACATACACCCAATCTACCACAATATATAAGGAAAATGTAGCATTCAACTCAGAATTAATAGTGCATTAAGGAAAATATAGTCAAATAGTACCTGTATATTTACAACATTAATTAATTTTAAATGAACTGAAATGAAATCACTCATCCTCATAATAAGCAGAAAAGACTAAATAGCTTCAGCTCCTTCCTCGTGCCCCTCCTCAAGAATCTGATTTTTAGAAGGCTCGACTACCTCAAATAACTCAGAATCTACCATTATTGGGTTCACAATGATAGGGCCCCAGCTATAGAAAAGAAAATTCTAGTTAGATATATTATCTAAGTACATTTTAGATTGTTAATAATTCATAAGTTCTTTGATATCACCATTTTATTTAGACTATAAAAACAAGCAAAGTGTAAGGGTGCAATAAGCATATGCAGGTGAAGGATAAGTTATAAATACAACATTTATAACTAAACAAGGTTTGAGGAAAAAAGGCACACCTTAAGTAAACTAAGCAAGGATAGGCATACACGTATAATACAGTAAGTAAAAGTACTGAAAGAAAATCTAATCCTAAACATACAGATGATCATATAACATATACTGATTTAAAAGAAATTAATCTAATAATGTTACATATAAGTAAGTAACAAAGGTCTAGCATCCTATAATATACAAGTAAACAAGTAAAGTAAGATAGACTAGGGTTAAGTACGATAGTAAACAGGAAATATGGAACAATAAACAGTAAACATGTATGTAAGTACTGCCATAGCAGAAGAGGGCTAATCTAGCATGCTGATATCAAAAGGATTCTTAGCATCAATGCGGAGGCTAAGGCGACAAAATATTCCTAGCGTCATCTAAGGCTAGGCCGGAATAACAAAATAGAAATTGAACTGAAGAGGCAGTAATCACAAATGCAGAAATATTTTAGTTGTTTTACTCTTACTTCTGTGGACACATCCAGAAGTAGCGGAGGAGTCAAGCACATCTACAAGACTATACGGGTTCCAAACTTAGCACAACACTCCTCAATGAGTAATGCAAAGTACTCCTTATTTCTCCTTACCTCTATCCAGTAGGGTAAAAAATGCCAGATCAACAAGTAATTGAACCCAATACAAATACTATCCTAATATTCTATGTTTTTATTTCATGCAACAATATTATCTTGTATACATGTTCAAGGAACAAGGCACAAAATATAAGGAATGTGAAAGTACAAGTAAGACAATAGTGAGTAAGGGACTCTACTACACAAGGAGACATCAATTATTATCTATCAAACTATTCTAACTATTCCAAGTTACACAAGTTCAGGATCTTCAATTCTTACTATTGAGTGTAACTTAGAGGCACAGCCTTATAAGTTAAAAGCAATTAGAACTGATCAGGTTCTAATTTAATTCAATCAATAATAACTATATGTTAAATAATAAATCATCACGTCCTATTAGATAAATTAAGACATCTTAAGCTAAGATCTGATCAAGATCTACTAAGATAAGGATTATAAATTAAACACCATGAGATTGGAGTTAATTACATAATCCAAAGGGTAAGTCTTAAGGACTAAGGTTTGAGTCAAAATGTGAATTATTAATCACGACAAATTCTATTAAGCAAAATCAAGGCTTGATATGATGAATCTCCTAGTCTTAATCTAAAATTGATAGATAAAAGAATCAAAATTAAAGTATAAAAATCTAGAAATTAATAAAACAAAGGTTTCATTCATTAAATAACCCATTTACTCAATGAATGAATTCTAACATAGAATCTACTCCTAATCTTAAGGGAAAAGGTCATTGGGTGCAAGTGAAGTTCCTAAGGTAGCTCCTAACGAAAAGACTTACAGAGATTCTAAGAATTGATTGAATTTATTTCATTTTAACTTAATTTTTTGTTTATATTTAATTAGAGAAGTTAAGAATGAATTTTAGCTAAGGCATATTATCCTTACTTAGAGATTTTCAAACCTAAATTAGGATGTTTGATAAATTATTCAAATTATGAGATTTAAGACTTAAAAATTGTGCCTAAATTAGTGTTATTGCTATTTTTAATAATTTATATGATATTTTAAGGCTTAAGAACACTTAACCTAAATTTTGGGCAAAATGATCATTTTGCCCATACTTAAAAGTCTAAAATGCTACTTTTTGATTTAAGGCTCTAAATTAGATTTTCTTGATGCCAAATGATTTCTTTTTGTCTAACATAAAGATAGTCAGTAAGCACACCAAATTTAGACAAGAAAAGGGTCTTTTAGGCAATTTTCTCTTGATGGAATCTTAAAATTTGTGTAGTTTATTATTGCTTGCTATTTAAGGATTCCATTGAGTCTAAGAATACTAAATTCTTAGGTCTATTGGATTAGTTAAGAGTGTACTAAGTTTAAGAGTAAATGTTTTATTTCTAGGGTAAAGAGGGTCAAAATCTAATTTTTCCATTTGAGATCCAAATTCTACAAACTCAGTGGCAATAGCTTTCCTATATCACACTGAGTACTTTAACTGGGAGAAGACCCAAATTGGACCTCATTTGGCCAAGTTATGACCTAATTAGGGTTAGGGGTATTTTGATTAACCTAAGGTTTCTAGTAGTATAAACCCAAATTTTATTTCAGTTTACTATTGGTACTGAATTTCTAACCTAGTTAGCATCTTGAATTTCTTAATTTGGAGTCTAATTGACTAAGATATGGTCATTTCAATGTTAGGGTATATTTTTTTAAAGGGGGTCAAAACTCAATTTTTTCCATATTTAAAACTCACTACAATTTTATACAGTGCTTAATTTTACTTAAACTAGGTTCTAATTTGATATATTTTGGCCCCACTAAGGTATAGGGTCCTTAAAATTTAAAAACTATGAAGTTTTGGCCATTTTAACTAGTTATAGACCAATCCTGACAGTTCTAGGTGCTTCGGCACACTATAGCGCCTTCTGGTCGAAAGCCAGGCGCTACGGTGCGCTGTAGCGAATTTTGGCGCTGGGGTGCGCTGCAGCGCTTTCAGACGCTACAAACATGCTACGGCGGGTAAATTTAATTTCATCAAAAAAAAATTTACATTTCATCAAACTATTATGCCGCTGCGGCGGACCTGAATTCGAAACTTCTGGTGCTGCGGCGCGCAGCAGCGCTCGACGATAATTTTGCCTGTGCAAAAATCGTAACGGGTCATCTTTCAGGCTCAAATACTCTCAACCTGTAGCACTTCATGTGTGGTGCCATATACAGATGGAAAGATATTTTTGAGGCCTTTTTATTGGTGCCTAAATCGGCACCAAACAATTATATTATCAATGCAAACAATGGAGTTAAAGTACAAGGGGTACATAAATATGTATTTGTAGATTTATATATCTTTCCCTATCATTTATAGATTTTAATGAGCTTATTTATATTAAATATAGATTCATAGATATATAATTAAGGTAACCCAGATTCTTAGATATACAAATGAGCATAAGAACAAAATGGAATAGCCATTGGATTAACCAATGGAGGGAAAGGGGGGGTACCTTGGCTTTGATAATGGCAGATTTCCTAAGGGATGCTTGAGACCTTGAGAGATCATTCCTTCAGCAAGCATAATAATGGGGGATTCAGCTGGGCAAAGAGAATAGGGGAAATGGAGAGCTGAGGGCTAAATACTCTTTTAATGGAGGGGAAGCCTGCCATTGGAAGGGATGGGCATGAGTTGTCCCATCCCACTTGGTGAGATAGAGGGGGGGGGGCTGGCAGGAGATAGAGGGGGCAGGCTAGGCTGAGCACTGCAGGGGGCTGTGGGTCCCAACCAAGGAAGAATGAAGAAGAAGCCAAAAATTTTGATTTTTAAAATGGCTTTATTTATTTAATTTAATCTTAAAGAAAAATTAGATTTTATAAATGTGCTCCGAGAAATCCCAAAATTTCACCCTTAGCTAATTTGAGTGTGAAGATCGCAACGGTGAAGTTGGATTTTATTTTTAATGAGTATTTATTTTTTTTATTTTTTGGGGTATTTAATTATATTAAAATATTCATGAAAATCCAACAACTTCCAAATACGTCCAAAACATCACCCCTAACTAATTTGGGGGTGATGAGTGCAATGGCGAAGTTGGACTTTAATTTTGAGGTCAAACTAAATATCCCAATTTTTAATTAATTAAATATTATTAAATATTCCAATTGTTTGATTAAGCTCTGAATCGCTCCAAATCTCCAGGGATTGGTTATAATGACTAGATGAACTCATTGAAATAATAATTAGGATGTGATTAAGTTAAAATTAAGCTAAGTAACAATCTAGGGTTGTTACATTTTCTCTTTATTATGTGGATTGTAGTCTTCACCTAATCCAATGATAAGTGAGAGATTTGCCAGAGTGGCATCGCCCTTAGCCTAATGCTTGTGGGTTTGGGGGCGGGGCTCCACACGTCTACACCTCGGGAAAATAGGCGCTGTAACGCACTGCAGCGCCCCACGCTGAAATTCGCCATAGCGCCTGAAAGTGCTGCCACGCATCGTAGTGCGCCACAGTGTGCCGTAGCGCCTGACTTTCGGTCAGTAGGCACTACAGCGTGCTGTAGCACCCAAAAATATATGAAAGTGCCTAGAACTGTCCGGAATTGCCCGAATTTGTGATTTTTTGCATTCTAATGACCCTAGGACCCTAATGGGGCCTAAATATATCAAACCTAAACCTAGATTTAGTAAAATTAAGCATTGTATGAATGTGTAGGTGAAGTTCAATGGGAAATCTACCATTTTGGCATGAATGGCATGTTTTAAATCTCCTAAATATTTGCTTGAACATTTTGTGCCAAATAGTAATTAGTGTAATGGCCTTGAATACTTAATGTTTTAATCAATATGATATTTATATATTTTATTAACAATATTTGTATGTTAGAGAACTTTAACTTAGTTTGGACACCTTGATTTACTTAAATGGATATTAAACTAAAATTGAACATAAGAATCATAAAAACTTGATTAAGTAAATGGTACTTAATCTAAATTTGAAATTTTCCACCAATAATACACCAATAATGCATTGGTTGGTCATTGATTTATAAATCAACAAATTAGTTTTAATTGGGTAAGGATAGGGGTTAAACCCTAACCTATTTGATTAAGGCTTGAACCCTTAATTACTTAATCAATTAACTTGATTGAAAGATAATTCAACTAAGCATATTCCAATAATGCATCTGATTTAGTGTTGATCTTAAATCATTGAATTAGAAGTGCTAAGATTAATAAGGAACTTGTGTGATTGAAACTTCTGAATCTAAGCTTAAGATTCCTGATTTTCTCTTATATAAGACTCTTAGCATAAAAATGATAATAAAACTATATTAATTTATGGAATGATCTGATTCTAATAATATTCTTGATTTTATCCCATAATTATAAAATAGGATGTGACTAGATAGGTCTAACCATCTGATATGACCAATTTAATCCAAGCCCAATAAGTGAACCTTATGAATTTAGTTTAATTGTTAGAAGTGTAAGATCTTGATGATCTTACTATAGGAGTGTTTTGAACTGTCTAAAAGGCCTAATTAATGCTAATACATTGAGATAGGAAATGCTTATTATGATATATTGAGGTAGGAACTTTGTAACAACCCAAGTTGTTACTGTAGTTAATTAGGGTTAATTTGAGTCTTAAGACTAATTATAAGTGCTAATTAGGTCAATTAGAGTCAACCTCTTAGACCTAGTCCAAATCAGGAGTCAAATGGATCGAATCCTGATTTTTAGGAAATCCAGAAACCCTAAAAATTTGACCTATCTAAATTGACCTCAGATTGTAAAATGGACACCGCCATTGCATTCATTGACCCCAAGTTAGCTTGGGGTGAAGTTTTCGTGACAATCGGAAGTCATCGAAATTTCGACGAATATTTTAATAATAAAAATACCCCGGAAATTGATGAATCAAAATACTCGTCGGATCAAAAATCTGACCCCGTCATTGCATTCATCACCCCTCAAATAGCTAGGAAAATATGTTCAAAATTATTTTGGATTTAAAAAAAAAATATAATTTAATTAAATACTTAACGGCGTGTCGTTAAGTATTTAAACTTGCCGTTAACTGTAGCCGACGGCACTGTCTCTATCCAGACGGCGCCATCGCAGCCGTTGGATCGGGCCCGGATCCAACGGCTCGACGGCTCCGTCCGAGCACCACGCGGCGCTCCCTCCGCCTCCGCGCCCAATCCGGCGCCTTCCCCGGCTTCGGCGAGTTCGCCTGAGGTCTTAGGCAAGCTCGGGGCTCCGGGTTTGCGAAACCCGAGCCCGAAATGTCAAACCAGAGCCGACCCCATCTAGCCGTCGAATTCAGGTACCCGATCTCCCTCCATTTTCATTCAATAATTGCAATTTAAGATTCGAAATGCTATTCCACGAGCCCGATTGTCGATCCACCGGCTCCGATCTAGGCTAGCCAAACCGGATCGACGGCAATTGGATTTAGGTCCATAGTAGAAACCGTTAACCTGTAACCCTAGAACCTAGGGTTCCGATTTGCCGCCGATCCTGGCCACCTCCGGCGAAGGTCCGCCCGCCGACATGTTGGCCTCGTCGAGGGCAACCGTCGGCCGTGCGGGTCGAGGTGGTCCGGCGCCGGGAAGGCTGGCAAAAGCCGTGCCCTAGGCGCCGACCCTTAGGGCGTCTCCGCGAGGGAGACGAAGTCCGGGTCGGGCTGGGTCGACCCGAGCCCGACCCGACCACGTCGGGTCTGCGTAAGCCCAGGTGGGGCCGCAGCGCCACGTGGTAGCCTCCAGGCTTGCCACGTGTCCCGTGGGACCCACCAGCCGCGCCGCGTCCCTTCGGCTTCGGCCATGGGGCCACTGCGCCACGTGGCAGCCATCCGGCACGCCACCTGTCACGTGGGGGCCCACTGCCCGAGCCCGCGCGGTGCTTCGGTTCCCCCGTGGGGCCCACAGTGCCACGTGGCAGCCTCTGGGCCCACCACGTGTCAAGTGGGGGCCCACTGCCCAGCCACCCGCGACGTTTCGGCTTCTTGTGGGGCCACAGTGCCACGTGGCAGCCTCTGGCAGTGCCACGTGTCTGGTGGGCCCACTGTCTGTTAATTAAATTAAGTTAATTACTGTTAGTGATTAATTAATTATAGTTAGTAGTTAATTAAATTAGGATTAGTATTAATGACTTTGGAACAGTAATTATACAATTAATTAGCTGTAATTAATAATTAAAGGATTAATTAGGGTATCTTAATACTAATTAAATCCTAACAGTAATTATAATAATGAAATATTATTAAAACAGTAAATTTATAATTAATTATACCTAATTAAGTATTAGCAAGTAATTAAGGTTAATTAATCTGTAATTAGACTAATTACTTTTCAATAGTAAATTAATAATTAAATAATAGGATTAATTAATACCTAATTAATAATTAACTCTTAATTAATCACAGATTAATTGAAGGATTAATAAATTCAGAAATTATATATATAAACTTTAGGAATGAACAGTAAAATCATTTAATTTGAATAAATGAATACTAAATTAATATAAATTATATTTTTGAATAGTAAATCTTAAAAGTTTAATAACTTTTTGTAGGATAATTCAAATATAGCCAATATATATCTCAAAATACTCAGAAAAATATAAGGAATCAAATAACATAATATAAAAATTAATTTAGGGGTACGCATAACGAGGTAACATTTTAGGACCTATTTAGAGCCTCATAACTTTTTACCCAGTTATCAGAACATAGTCGATATGGGTCTTAAAATGCTCAGGAGAGCGGCCTCATCCCTGTAGTAGTATTAGTTTTCTCATTTAGATATCAGGACAAAAAGTCAACCCTAGAATTCTCAGTAAAAATGACCAAAATGCCCCTAGACTTTGAACAACCATAACTTAGTCAAATCAACTCCAAATTTAAAAATTCATGATGCTAACTAGTCTAAAATTTCAATATCATCAATAAACCAAAATAATATTTAGGATTTGGACCCTAAAAATTTAGGTAAATGACCAAATTACCCCTGGCCTCACTTTGGTCATATCTTGACCGTTTGAAGTCCAATTTGGACGTACTTACTATCTATCATCAAGTTAGACAGTAAGGAATCAGTTGGAACTAAGAAAATTCAACTCTGACCCATCAGTCAAAAATTGACTTTTTGACCCTTAAAGTAGGGGTAAAATAGTCATTTTGCCCTAAGATTGGACTAAGTACTTTGAACCTCTGATTAACATTTCAAAATACTATGATTAAAGTTATAAACATCTTAGTGACATTTAAGTAAGTGAAATCAATCATCAGGACAGATTCTAGAATTCTCTAAGTCTTTAACATTACATCTTAAGGACCTTTCTTGAGACTAGGGCTAGATCATATGTTAGAATTCATTCATTAGGGTAAATGGGTTACTCAATGGGTGAAACCTTATTTTTTTTTAGTTTCTAGACTTTTCTTTTATTTTATAACTTGTTCTAATTATTTTATCTTTTAATCTTAGATTTAAGATAGGAGATTTATCTTATTAAGTTTGATTACTTAATAGGATTGGCCTTAACTAGTAGATCACTTATAGAATGAAACATAAAACATAGTACACCATTGGTGTCTTAGCCGTACTGGTTTTAAGGTTACTTTGTATGCTTAGTTTACTAGCCTCCTTATGTCGCTAGGGGCATACAGTTGGTGCCTTAGCCGTACTGGTGCTAAGACCCTTTGATTACTCTTGTGTGCTTATTTGCCTAGCCTCCTTATGTCGTTAGGGGTACACAGTTTTATGACTTAGTCATGATGGTGCTAAGCTCCTTTGATATTCGATGGTCTAGATTAGCTCTTTTCTGTATGGCAGTCGATGCACGGATATTTATACGCAGTTATGTCATTTTGTTTACTTTTCAGCCTTTTTATTCATTCAGCTATTTCGTTGTACTGCTTATATATTTTAGGATATTAGAATCTTACCGCTATTTATATGTACCACTGTTGAGTTTTTTTATTTTAATTGGCATATTTCTTTTGATCACCATCATGTTTAGGATGTAGCATTTTTCTTACAGCACTTGTTTGATTATGTATATTTATATGCCTTACCTTATTTAGCTTGCATTTGAGGCATGTCTTAGCCTCCTCTTTTTGTCTAAGTTATAAATGATGATTTATATCTTTTCCTTTCCTTTGGTATTGCTTGCTGCTCCCTTATACACATTGTTACTTAGAAGTTATAGAATGGTGATATTACATAATATATATAAGAACTTATCAGCTTAAAATGTACTTAGACAATTGTCTAACAAGATTTTTCTTTTTTTGGCTGGGGCCCTAAATTGTGAAACCGATAATGGAAGATCCTCTTCAGTTGGATGATCGAGATTTTGGTGTGGAGCCATACCCAGAGGAGGAGCCTGTGGAAGAAGCAGCCATTTAGCCTTTCTATTCTTAAGTGAGGATGAGTGTATTTGCACTTTCTTTTATTTGAACTTTTAAATGATGTAATAACACAAGTACTGATGACTGCGTATTTGGATTTTATACTTATCTTATGAGATACTTTTATTTATTTTTATGTTGTGATGCTTGGATAATTTATATTGAAAATTGCTTCCGCACTCTGTATGTTTACTTAGATAGTGACTTAATATTTGATCCTATGCTTACTCCTTCCCTTATTAGGTGGATTATGGATTTTATCCTAATCCAATTATAAGTGAAAGGTTAGCTAGAGTGACACACCACCCCTTAACTTAATTCTTGTGGATTAAGAGGTGGGGCGCCACAAACTTAGATGATCCTCCTTAACCTTTGAAGTTGATCTTAAGCCTTGTGGTAGAATTCACCTAAGACATTAGAATGAGATTTATCCCATGTAGTAGTAAGCCTTATTGAGTGACCTTTTGGTCACATCATTGGATCCTTAAGTCAGTCTCACCCATATACAATTAGGATTTATAGTTTTGATAATTTTTTGGTTATTAAATAGAATTGACTGAGCTTGGATTTTAGTTGGTTATTATTATGCATACACATGGCACTGAATCATTTCAGTAATATTCAGGTTTGGGTAAGTTACTCTAATGTGGACTTATGACCAGGTGCTTTTCTAAGGGATAAGCTGAATACTGTCCCACAAGATTAAATTATCCAAACTTTAGAGAGTGAGTTAGAATCTTAGTTTGGGAGAATAATAACTGTAATAGAGTTCAGCCTTCTATCTTGTGTGCACCTCAATAAGTGCAGTTATAAGCAAACTAAGTGCTAAATTCACTTTCTTGGGAACATGTAACCATGCGTATACAACATTTTCAATTGATTAACTAAAGAAAAAATTCTAAATAAGAGAAACTAATTATTGAAATTATAATCTAGGAGTCAAAATCTTTCTAGCAAGATTCTGCACAATGGAGACATTTGAGTCATAATCTAATTTTAAAGCATTTTTGGATTTTCTGGATTTTTAAGTCATGTAGTGTAGAGGCATGAGCATGAGCATAAAAATGATGTATGAGTATCAGTGATGATATATGATTTACAAAATACTGTATGCATCAACAGAGGAAACTCATAATTCTCTGACATCATAGTGAACTATATTTTCCAACAAGATGTATGTAGACATTGGACCGTACATCTCTTAGCAATTCAGTGATAGTTCAGTTTCATTTTAGTGGCATACAATATAGTTTTACATGCTATTTACTCAGTTTCGGAGCATATACTATTTTTATTTGTTTTTAGTATTTAGTATACAGTTAGCTTTACTTTACTTCAATTTTATATAATTTTAGTTATTTAGTTACTTTTACAGTCTTTTTGTAGCTTTGTTTACTTTACTATTTTATGTAAATAATTAGAACTATTTAGATTAGTTTTGATGTGTTAGACTTATTATCTAATAGTGGTACTTTTTGGATCTGGTAATTTGCTAGATCTTGAGCAGCATGTTGAGCCAAGTCAAGAGGACTCTCAAAAGACTTAAGAAGAGTTCATGGAGCCTTAGTGGACCCTCCTTCAGCCTTACTATTTCTTTCTGTTCTTAGTTCAGTTTAGTATTTATACATTATTTCAATACTTTAGTAAATAGTTTGTAATAATTTTGGATGTATTTTCTTTTCTTTTCTGAGATGAAGTTTTATTTCAGCTTCTGTGATGAATATTTTCTAGATGTATGCTTAGCTTTTACACTCTTTTATATAATTCTTATACTTAGTATTGTGTTGGATTGACATACTGGAAATACTGATATTTTATACTTATACTGGATTGTTCATACTGTATTTTAAATCCAATGTATGTATTTATCTAATACTTAGGATAAGGATACTACTCTTATCTTAAGTATTAGCTCTCGACCCTTCTTTGGGGTTGAGTCAACAGCCTTCAGTGTTATATTTTTAGCTATTTGGGGAGATGCAGAATTCCTTCCCATGTGGCGCACGGCTTCGCCACCAAAATTGATTAGGAAATCTCTTTTGTGCGCGATGACGGGGCAGGGCGCTACACATGATCCCACCACTCCTCGACATAGTTGTCAAAGAGCCAGTCCATTACCTTGAAGCTGATGTGGTTGGGGCAACTGATTGCTTCAAACATCTATGTGACTTAATATAGCCATTCCCTTACCAACTCGGGAATGTAGTCACCATGGAACACTGAAGTCTTCAAGATCTTGTCAAGACGTCACCTCCAACTTGCGATACTCCCACGTAAAGTCTACAGTACTTCAACGCATTATGATAATCCTCATCACAGTATTAGAATAGCAATCTAGTATAATATTTTAAGTCTGACTCATGATCTGCCATCTAAGAGTCAAATTAAAGTTCAAATTAAGTTAGATTAATTATTGGAGTAGCGAGGAGTTTGCTAACCTATAGTGACATTCTTAAATATTTTTGTTTTTCTGTATTGAATAATTTGAACTTAACTTTCTCAACCATGGCTCTGATACCAACTATAACACTCCTAATATCAAATCAAAAACCTAATCCAATACTAGGGTGTTACCATAGCACTTAATACTAGATTAAAAAGAAATTAGCCCAGTATTAAGTGCAATGTAGCCAAAAATCTTTGTGAGGGTGTAAGTTAAGCAATAAAATATACAAGTAGAAGAGTATGCAAGTAGTAAAAATGCATTCAATCCACTATCCAAATCAAGCAAGCAATAATAAAAGTAAATCCATCATAGAAATAAAGTAAAAACATCACAAAAATTTAGTTATTATAGACTGAATTTAAATGCAAAAAAAGTAGTATCTCTCTTCTCATAAATGCAGTAAAAGAATATGTAGAAGTAGAAATCTACAAGTCTACTAATGTCCAGTGCTAGTTTCAGTTATACTATCCGGAAAGTGCTCCGAGTCTACCGTATTTTGGTTTTTCTTAATACGGTAGGGCACAGCCAAAAAAATAAAAATAAGTGATTATACTCAAAGTATAAGTACATTTTAAGATTATGCTACATTTTAATTAAAGTTTAGTTGGATATTACATATGCAAATTTATAATTAAAGACTAAAAGCAGAGCATGTAAGCATTAAAGTATGGGTAAAAGCACTGCAAGGAAAATAATAAATGAGTAAGGAATAAGAACTCTTAAGTAAGTTTTCTCTAGCCTGCAATAATAAGTAAGAGAAAAAGGCATCCTAATAAGGCTAGAAACTACTAATGTGTATATGAAAGCATACAATAAATACATGAATATATTCAATAGATGTTATGCTAAATAAAAAAAACTAAAGCAGAGAAGTATAAAATATAAGTAAAGCAATATACACTACATGAAATGAAACTATAAGTAAGTAAACTATAGTACAATAAGTTAAATTGAATAGTAAAGTAAAGTACGAAAGAACTTAGCCTCTTGGGCTAAGACATCATAGTCAAAGACTATGAAAAATAAGCATAGCTCATGGGCTATGATAAGTTCTCACAATTAATAAGATTGTGATAACCCAATAATTTAATTGTTGAAGTTATTTTAAGTTTTTGTTCTATGGGCAAAGTTATAGAATGAGCGAGGAGTTAAGCACGTCTGCCTAACTAAGTAAGAAAAATGGAGTCCCTAGAATATAAGCACTCACATTCCTCCTCTAAATATGTGAGGTCTCCTTATTACCCCCATAATCCTGCCCTGGCCACCACCAAATGAAACCCCTAAGTCTTACTATGAATATTTTATTTATGCATAATGTCTTATATGAATGTTCAAGGTTGTAATTTTAGAGCAAAGTAGCATTTTAAGGAGTTTAAGTAATTATAAATTATGATATCCAAAGTTTTCTAATATTTAGATTATCTAACTTAATGATTGAAGTTGATTAAGCTTTTAATTGACTTATAGATATTTATCTCTAAGTCAGTTGAAAGTAATACTATCAGTGATATAAGTTTCAAAAATAGTAAATTAATTTAAATTTGTGAAAGTGGCAAAATCATTTTTATGTGTAGTGATGCAAAAATAAAGCCAATCCTACACTAATCCTAAGTCACATAATCATTATTGGTTGCTGGATTCAAGATTTAAGGAACTAATGGAGGAAGGTAAGGGTTAAGTATTTACTACACTTAAAGAGGCAAAAGTTAGCTGGCCGGGTTCAGCGGCGAGACCGGATCTACTTCGTTATAGGTTCTCTATAGTTTATTTAAGGCAACTTATAATTGAAGGGTTCTAGTTTAATCAATCACTAGACTAGCTAAGAACATTATTAGGAAAGCTCTAAGTGTATGGGATATGGAAAGTTACAAACTACAAGTTCTAAGTTGACTTAAAGTTGTAGGTTACTAAAGCTTAGTCGAAACCTAATTCACACTAATGAGCTAAGGAATGCTAATTTTCAACGATTAGAGAGCTTAAATTGGAGGTTATGAGCTAAGGGAAAGATTATTAGGTTGACTTCTAATTGTTAACAATTTATCAAAATAGGTTCACATCCTACAAGGAGATGTGTACTAAGAGATAGATACACTCATTAGAATGGTTAGGATGACAATCAATCCAAGGCTAGAGAATTAGTCATACATTTTATCTCCTAGTATTGAGGCCCGAAAATACAATTTTACTAAACTAAGCAATGCATCTTACTACTCGAATCTAATCCAATACTCACAAGATAAAATAACATGAATGCTTAATTATATGAAAATGCTTACTATTCAAGGAATAAAGCACCTAAACATGCATGCTATTACTTAAGTAAAATCACATTATAAAGGAAATTATAGAGCCAAAAACTAAAGTTATTTAAATATAATTATAATTGCAAATATGAAATCCTCATAATATAAGAAGAATAATGAAACTAAGTAGGTCAAAATTGGATAATGTTGAAAAATTAGGGTTTTTGAGACTCTTACTTAGGATTAAAATTTATGATAGTTAGAGTTTAAATCCTAAATTGAATTATACCCATGTGTTCGTCTCATTTTTCAGAATAAAATGACATTTAATTTCTTATGATTTGGACATGTATAATTAAAATTATGAGTGAAATAAAATTTGAATTAATTTATGATTAATTAAAGTTAATTATATCCTTTTTAAATTAAACAGCCGCCGGCACTAATTACGGGATAGCACGAAAAATGGCACGGCTCTGAAAATAAGGAGACGCAAAAAATGGTGCAGGCGCAGATTCCTAAAGATCCACGCGTCAGCTTGAACAGGCTGATCCATGATGATGCACGATCCATAAATCGAACAGGTTCGGTCCATCAGAAGCGCACGGGCCAAAGTATAGACCGGCCCGAACCACCTCGTCCCTAATAGAAACTCGAACAATGCCACCTAAGGTTCATCAAGTATGACCCAACCCGCCCTAAGCCAAAGACTTTTCACCTAAAATTGAGAACATACATCAGTATATAAAAGTAGTGGAAGCAAAAAAAAGTATAACATAACATCCATATAATAACATAGTATAAAAAGGAAAATGCAGTAGTAACTCATCTCAAATGCAGAAAGTAAATACATGCATATTTAAAAATTATTACAGACTGAATATTTAAATGAAAAGAAAAGAGCTCTCATCCTCATAGAAAAAAATAAAACCTAACTAAGCAGCAACAAGAAGATCCTCCTCCTGTTCAAGCCCCTCTCCAGAAGAACCACCAACGAACAGCTCCGAATCTAATATTTGTCGGTATCACAAATGCTAGGGCCCCAGCCAACAAAAGAAAAATATTAATGTTAGATAAATTGTCTAAGTACATTTTAAGTTATTAAGTGAACTGAGTATTTAAAGATATCACATTGTTACTTTAAGCATGCAAGTAAATCAAGGTGAAACAAGCTATAATAAACATGATAGTTATAAACTAACACTTATAACCAACGGGCAAAGTATGTAGAATAACATACCATTAATGAAGCGGAATAAGGTAGGGCTAAAATTATAAATAACTGCAAATTACTAAAAGTAAACTCATCCTAATATGATTATGATGACATGAATACATGCGGATTACTTAAAAAAAGTTGTACTAAAATATGTAGAATTGATTATATATAAAACTAGCATCTTAAACATGCAAGTACTGAATGAATGTTAAACTGAAGTAATGAATTGTAATAAAGATAAAAATGTGCAGAAAACTATAAGTAAAGGCCAAAAAAGCATGTAACAAGCGAGCCAAAGCACTGAGACTGAACTGAAAGTAAAAGTATGCTTAAACATAGTACTGCCATAATAGAATTATGTTATACAAGACATATGAATAGAAAGTTCAACATGTATCCATCCTAGGCATCATTAAAGCTAGGTTCAAGTTGAACTTATTAAGACATGTATCCATCCTAACCAAACACAGGGCTAGGTCTGAGTATATTCTATAATAAAATGGGTACTGAGGAGGTAGACTAAGTTAGAACACACTCCACTAAACTGAATAATGCTTATGTGGTTCAAATACTAACTTAGGATACATCATCAATATCCTGAGTTCACCTATTATGTTCAAGGAAAGAAGCTCAATATAAAAGGTATGCAGAGCAACAATGGTCAAAGTAAGCAAGAGACTCAACTAGACTCATGTGATATCTATTATTTAATTCATTCTAACTATTCTGAGAAGATACAAGTTTAGGATCTTCAATATCAAGCTATCGAGTTTCACAACTTTAATGTTAACATTAGAATTTAAGAAGTTCTAATCCAAAATAAGATGACAACTATAAAGGATTAAAGTAATTAATTCAATGACTTAATTTAATGTATTTAAATCACTCAACTCCAAATCTTGATCATGCCAATCAAGATTAGATATTCTGGACTAAAACTTTATACTTAGGGTTCAAATCCTGAATCCAAGGTACTTATCCTACTAAGGATCTATGGTTCACATCCAACATAATCTAAAGGTGGGAGATCTTTTGAGCTGAAAGATCAAAAAGTTAAGATCTTAATGAAAGGTTATTTTATTATTAGAAAGGCAAAATAATAAATTAAGAACACATGAAATCTAAGATTTATATTCAATCCGTAGAATAATCATATTGTTTAGAAGGTTGAATAAATCCTATATCCATAAGGAGGTTTCAAAAGAATTAGACAATTAATTAAGTAGGGAATTCCAAATGGGATGATATAATATTAATAAAGGATCAAAGGATCTAAGATCCAGGGTTTGATAACTTAAGATCTAAACTAAAATTTAGGCATAAGATTTACATAACACTTCTTTTAAAGTTATAATTCATGAATGATCTTAATAAGGCAATTACGACTAGAATTTGAGTACTAGTATTATCTATGTTATTCTTTAATGAGGAATCTCTGATCACTTTTAAGATCTTAAGATCTATTTAAGGAAATTTAAGACATTTTCATATAGACTAAATTCATTAGACTTAAAAGTTACAAAAAGATGCTAATATATTAATTAAAAAAAACACATTACTAAAATTCTAGGGTTTAAGGGTGCTTAAATAATATTTTGGTCAAAATGACCAAAATACCCTTCTTAAGACTAAAATTGGGATTTTGAGATTTAAGTATTTAAGATGATTCAATTAGTTTTAATGGAATTTGTACTGATTAATAAATTGAATAAAACATAAAAACTCAATATTGAGCTCATGATTAGCTTAAATAACTCTAATCACACTTTAAGATCAATTAAGGTGATTAAGAAAATTATAGTTCATTAAGATGATCTAAGCACATTTATAAGCTCTACTGCACTTAAGAAGATGATTGATACCTAAACCACCAAATCAAAAGATTAAACAAAGCTAAATTCACTAATCAAGGATTAGGGTAATTAAGTGGCGATTAACAAATTTTGAACTTCTAAATTATTTTTAATAGCATAATTAAATTTTTCATAGTCTCATAAGCAATCAGAGACCTTAATTACAATTTTTTGGATATTAATTGAATTGATTATGAATTAATTAAGCTCAGGGAAGGATTAAGCAATTTTATAAAATCTAACGATTAGATTTTAGATTTTATTACAAATTTTTTTCCTTACATTTTTTAATTAAAATGGTACATTGGATCATACCATTTGGATAAGGATTTGTCAAGTTATTTTATTAATTTAATTTGAATATTTTCAATTAATCAAACCATAGGATAATTAATTAAATCCATTTATTGGTTATTTAATAGAAGTAAAATAAGTCCGAAATAAATTAATTAACCCGACCCAAATATCAAACCGCATGGGTCAGAGTGGGGCCCGAATGGGTCGGTGTTGTCGAACCGCGCGGGCCTGGGGTGGCCCAGCCCGATGCGCCAATGCCTTCATCTCTGATACACTTATGCAGACAACTGTGGGAGGGTACCTTGGAATGCCAAATTCACCGTCGATACTTCACATTACGGCCAGCATTCAATCGCCACACCTTCAGAAAGCCAAGGCGCATCCATTGAACTTGGAAGCCCTAACTGGGACGGACTAGAACACTAGATGACTACTCCATGAAAACATCCTAAATGCTGGCGATTAGAGTTTGCTGTGAGGGGATAATTCTCCTCATAGAGACCACCAAATGGACGGGGCTTGATCCTTACACCATCAGTGAGGTGAGGCAAGTCAAACCTTCAAGGTTTCATAACCTGGGGTGCAGCCAACTGCTGGGTCCTTACTTGGACTCATCCATGGCTCAGCTGCTAGCTCGATTGATTGATACAATCGATCAGAGCTAGCTCAAACCCTGAAGACAATTAGAATAGGTTCCCTAGAAGGCTAAGGCTAGCTAGATGACCTCCAGAGGCACATTTAGAAGCTTAAATGACGTCAAACCCACACAACTCGATGGAGTAAAGCTGTACCTGAAATTGGAGATGACAGAGGTGATAGAGGCAAAATGAGAAGCTCTAAATTCTTCAAACAATCGCAGAAGCTCAGCAAGGGGTTTGAACTCCAGATCACGCCCTCTATCAGCGATTCGCAGCTGCAGGAATCACCAGTATTGTAGAGAACTCTGACAGCTTAAGCTGGGAAATTCAAAAATCGCAGTGAGCAAAGGGACTGACTGTGATAAAGGAAGGTCTGGGGTGGCTACCAAGGTAGGGAGCCATGGCATAGGCTCGGCTCGGAGGAGTTCCATCACTTACCCAAAATGGGGGTGGACCGGGCCTCATTCTAGGCTGGGAGTGCTAGGGAGGCAAAGGCAAAGTACAATGACCTCTCAGACATGGCATGAAGGGTGGCAGACTAGCCTGGTGACGTGGTAGTATAGGGGGATTCGGCTGTCATGCGCGAGCTAAAGAAGGAGATGATCCACAGTCACGGGGGACTCTAGAGTCGTCTGATTGATCATCAGTTGACACAAAATTGTTCTGATTTTCCAACACCTAACGACCGAGCATGGATGTTAGATCAGCCATCAGATCGGATCGAAAGATCGGACAGGCGATCTGGGTTTACTTAAGATGGATAGTTAGATGCTGTTGGATTAGAATCTCAGAACCGTAGAATGATCGAGATGAGATGGATCCGATCGAAGGCGCAAGCCATTGGATCAGATCCATGCGATCAACGGTCTGAATGGCGCCAGCTGTTTGGAGGCAGTTGACCATTGGAGGGAGGGTAGATTTGCAATTAGGGATTGTTTTAAACCCTAAATTACAATTGAACCAATTTAAATTAAATCTAAAATAATCCTAAATGACCTCTAAAATTTTTTAAAAATTCACCATTTGCTAATTTGGGTATGGGGAATTCAAAATAAACTCAGATTTTAATTTGGAGAACAAATTAATTTAGCTAATTTCTAGGATCCTAAATAGACAAAATAGCTAAAATATTTAAATAAGCTTTGATTGATTTCAAACTTTTAAATTTAGGTTTAAATGACCCATTGAGTCTAATAAAATCAAAATCAAAGCTTGGCTTAGCTTAATTTAGATAGGTTTAACTGAAGTAATAACTAGGATTGTTACAGACTCCTCCACTTAAGAACGATATCATCCTCGAGATCACTCACGTAAAGAAAGCACTACCAAGACTAAAATATTAAATAGAACATAAAGGAAAGGAAAAGGAATGGTACTTGGGCTAGCAAAGAGCTATAGATATTTATTGCGCATATCTACTTCTTTTTCCCAAGTAGATTTCTCCAAAGATCGATTCTTCCACTAGACTTTAACCATTGGAATTGAGCGATTTCTTAGCTGCTTCTGGTCATGAGCTAAGATTTTGACTGATTCTTCGACATAAGAAAGATCGGGTTGAATTTCTACTACTGGAAGCTGAACGGGATGAGAAGTGTCTCTAAGACATCTTCTTAATAATGATACATGGAACACATTATGAAGGGTAGCAAAGTCATATGGAAGATTTAACCTGATCCTACCTTGTCTAATTTCTCAAAAGGTCCAACATAGTTGGGACTGAGTTTCCTAACTACACCAAATCTATAGACACTCTTTATTGGGCTCACCTTCAAATAAGCAAAATATTCAACTTTGAATTCTAACAAATGGTGATGAGCATCATGATACTTGATTTGGCAATCTTGACCAGAATGGATTCTCTACCGAATTAGATGAATCTTCTTGTTAGTTCCTTCGACCAACTCAGATCCAAAAAGCTGGACGCTTCCTATTTCAAACCAAGCTAGCGAAGTACTGCATTTTCTACCATACAATGCCTCATAAAGAGTCATTTTAATACTGGCCTGATAGCTGTTATTGTACATAAACTCCACTAATGGATTGTGATCTTTCCAAGCACTAGCAAAGTCAAGAACACGGAGCCTAAGCAAATATTTAAGCACTTGATTCACTCTTTCAATTTGACCTTCTATTTGAGGATGAAAAGCTGCACTCATAGCTAGAGTACTCCCTAGATCTTGGTGCACTGCTTGCCAAAACTTAGAAGTAAATTTGCTATCTCTGTCGGATACTATCAACTTTGGAATACCGTGCAGCTTGACAAATATAGACATTTGCAAGCTTCTCAACAGAGTCAGTCTAACAAATAAGAAGGAAGTGCACTAATTTAGTTAATCGGTCTACTCTAACTAAGATTGCATCAGTACCAGATTTTGTGTGAGGCAATCCCATAATGAAATCCATTGATATATCAAACCATTTCCATTCAAGAATTTCTAATGGATGCAGAAGACCACCAGGCCTTTGGTGATTGGCCTTCACAAAACTGTAAGCATGGCACTTAGCCATAAATTCAGCTACGCTTTTCTTCATACCGGGCCACCAAAATGATTGCTTTAAATCCTGATACATTTTCATACTATCTGGATGAATGTGATATACAGAATTATGGCCTTCTACAAGAGCTTCATAGTGCATGGATTTAAAAATCCACAGATGATTTCCTAGATAATTTATACCATTACGCATCTGCAGATCTTGATGACGACCTCCTTCGATATTGACTTTGAATTTCGGATAATCTTCATCCTTGGTCTACGATATGGAGACGTCTCTGTGGAAAGTGGGTTCCACATTGATATTTACTTAAAGAGAACTCAGCATATCACCGCTGACAGGAGAAATTTCATATTACAAAACTCTTACTCAAATGAACTTGAAGCAATCATGGCAGATAGAGTAGCACGATGACTAAGAGCATTGGCCACCACATTTGCTTTACCTGGGTGATACTGAATACTCAAGTCATAATTACTGATGAGTTCTAATCATCTTCTCTGATGGCAGTTTAGTTCTCTTTGAGTGAAGATATACTTCAGACTCTAATGATCGGTTAAAATTGAATATTGAACTCCATATAAATAATGATGCCAAATCTTTAAGGCAAAAATTACAGCAGCAAGTTCAAGTTCATGAACTGGATAATTTTTCTCATGGGGTTTTAACTGATGAGAGGCATCAGCGATTACCTTACCCTTTTGCATTAATAAGCAACCTAAGCCCATTCTAGAGGCATCTGTACATACCTGATAATTCGAACCTTCATTGGGCAGAACAAGCACTAGAGTGGTAGAGAGTGCATCCTTCAGGGTTTGAAATGCTTTTTCACATTCAGGTCTCCAAACAAATGGAATGGCTTTCTGTGTTAGTTTAGTCAAAGGAGATGTGATTTGGGAAAAGCCCTTGACAAAATTTTTGTAATTTCTGGCTAATCCCAAAAAGCTTATGATGTCGGTAACTGGCTTAGGCTAAGTCCAATCCTGAATAGTGCTTACTTTATTCTGATATATGCAAATACCCTGGGCATCGACTACATGCCCCAAGAATGTAATAGATTTAAGCCAGAATTTGCATTTGGAAAACTTAGCATATAGCTGATGTTCATGCAAAGCTTCTAATACTATCCTCAGATGATTTTCATGATCCTTTAAGGTTTGAGAATAGATAAGAATATTGTCGATAAAGACGATTACGAATTTGTCTAAATATGGTTTAAGGACTAGTTGCATCAAATCCATGAAGATTGATGGTGCATTAGTGAGTTCAAAAGACATCACTAAAAATTTAAAATTACTATAATAAGTACGGAAAGCGTTCTTTCCTACATCTGTTTCTTTTACTCTCAATTGATGATATCCAAACCTTAAGTCAATCTTAGAGAATATAATGGCTCCAGATAACTGGTCAAACAAATCATCAATTCTAGGCAACAGATATTTATTCTTTATGGTGACTTTATTTAATTTACGATAATCTATTCACATCCGTATAGATCCATATTTCTTCTTTACAAACCAAATGGGTGCTCCCCAAGGAGACATGCTTAGCCTGATGAAGCCATTATTCAAGAGCTCTTGTAACTGTTTGTTAACCTCTTGGAGTTCTCTAGATGTCATTCTATACAGAGCTTTAGATATAGGTTGGGTACCTAGGATCAATTCAATAGAGAACTATGCTTCTCTAGGGGGAGGCACACCAGGCAAATCTATTATAAACACATCAGCAAATTCTTTAACTATTTTATAGTTAGAGAAGGGAATACTTTCTCTTGCTTCACCCATCAAAGTGACAAGGAAAGCATCACAGCCCTTACTGATTAATTGCTCAGCTTTGATAGCATTAATTAAGGATAATTATGCACTGATTTTTCCTATGAAAGTTTTAGACTTGCCCTGGGAATGAAGAGTGACCTTCTTCTTAAGGCAGTTTATCATGTCATTATGATCACTAAGCTAATTCATTCCAAGGATGATATAAAAATTTACTAACTGTAGAACGATTAACTTGGAGTCAAACTCTTGACTATTTAATGGAATTTTGACGTTGCAAAACTTATGAGCACTGAGTTGGGCTCCAGATGGCAATCCAACATTTAAAGACTTAGCTAATATGTATGAGTGCGGCTTAAGAATATTGAAAAAATGTTCAGAAATAAAAGAATGACTAGCACCAGTGTCGAATAATACATTGCAGAGTTGGTCATTAAAATATGGTGCACCTAAAAGTATTCATATGACTTGCATTAACTAACTGCAATAATTAAAGTGCAGAAATGCAATTTAGAGATTTAGAATTGTGTAGCTGAAACCACATTACTATCCTCTATAGCTTCCAGTGGTATTAAGGCGTAAACTCGAGCAAGACCGGTAGGACGATTGTTCACCTACTTCTTGGGATAATTCTGAAACTTTAGAGCAGAAGGTTGCTCCCTGGCATATTCAAAAGCAGGGGATGGCATTATTGCCAAACTAGGCTCTCTTATTTAATGGTGTCCCTCTTAAAACTTGGTTCCTCTGTGATTGCTTGATTTAAACTCCATCCACTGTTTTTATGTACGTGCAGTGATAGAACAGATGGCCTGGACATCCATATGTTTAGCACTTATGGATGAAGTGATAACACTTGCCATAGGGGTGAGGCCAGTTACAACCTTGAATCAGTTCAGTAGATGATGCTTCAATCTAATAGACTTTTGCAGATTAAGGTCTATGCCTTTTGAAGGCTTCATGATGGTGGGGCATATATTGCAGCTTGCGCTTATGATCTCTCTCGGAATGATGGTGCTCAAGCACCTTTGTTGTTTCCACCAGTTTAAAGAAATTAGACAAACGGAGCGTGACGATAAGATCTTTTAACGAATTTTGTAGTGTAACAACCTTAGTGTTGTTACCTGTCAATTAGTGACCTAATTGACTCTAATCTTTTTTCATTAGTCTTGTATACTTGTTAAGAGCCTTCATTTTAATTTTCATATGATTTGGAGATTGTTTGACAATTTCCAATATTTCCTGGTTTTCTGATAATTTTGAGAATGCCTAATTTATTTAGATCTCAAAATCAAAAATGAAGTTTGCCATTAGACTCACCACACCCAAATTAGCTAGCAGTGGTGTTTTTGTAGTGTTTGGAAGTTGTCGAATTTTTCACAAATATTTTAATAATATTTTTAAATACTCAGAAACTTAGGATAATTAAATTGACCTCCGATCAAAAATTCATTTGCATTTTTGAGTTCCTCACCTCTCATTTAGGTAAGGATGAAAATTTTGAATTTTTTGAAGTGCATTTGGTTATTTAATTTTGATAAATAATTTGAGTATAATTAATTATTTAATTAACGTATATAAATTCTTTTATATATTATATATTATAATTAAATTTCTTTGGCCAAATTTCAGAACCGTGTAAATCCCTTGTATGGCGCTGAACACGGAACAACGGGATCTACAAATCTTGGTCATTCCGTGTTTTTAATGCTGATCGAATGGCTATCTCATTCATGATCCAAATCTGTTTGATCGAACCATCTGATTGAGTGATCGAATGGATGGTCTCAATCAATTCCTATGCGTTGTGCTTAGATACGATTAATGGCATCAGTGCAAGGACCATCCTCAATCTCCAGCTAGCCATCCCACGGCTTAAATGTCCATTTCCTATACTCTACCCATTCACACTCTCCTAAAGCTTTTGCGGAAGCCCTCAGCTGCGAAAGGAACTCTGGAATTCACATTTGGTGAGCTGTGAAGGAGCCCTAGGTTTTGGCCAACATTTTTCCTCCAGGTACCATTTCCTAATTTACTCTTAATTTTATTTACAAAATTATCATGTTTAGACCTTCAAACTAATTGATTTCATGCTAGTAGATTGAGATCAAATCGAACTTGGAATCAATTTGGTCTCCTCTGTAAATGGAATTTTTTTGGATCAAGGGCATCATCCTTACCAGCCTTAATGTTGATAATCGATGAAGCCTATGAGTTCAGCATGCTGCCTAAGGCATCACCTTCTCATTGGCATTCGATTCGTCTCAAGAGAGGTATTGAGCTGACTAGGGTTTGAAACCCTAGTTTTATTTATTCGTCTCTACTTGCAGGGACGAAGCGGTTGAGCGTGGCCTAACTTTGATTCTGATTTCATCCTTAAACTGAACCGGTTTGGTGCTTAAACTGCGGGCTACAATCATTCAGGATGCGGGTCTCGCGTCACCATGTGGCACTCGCTGGAGTTACCGCATATTGCAACGACGCCCCATATTTTGCACCGCACTAAATCTTGTGCAGCTAACCGCCGCCTTTTTTGATTTGAATATCCCCATTTTTAGTGCCATTGTTATCCGTGTCATTTTTAATTCCTGCGTAATCATGAATTAGTGATTACTGTAATTTAATTAATGTTTAATAATTACAAATTTCATTTTTATCATAACTTAAAATATACACATCTAAATAATGCAATATTGTATACCATTTTGATCACAAAAAATGTATAGATTAATAATTTGACATTTAATTTTTGTTTGGATGATTATTTTATTTAATCATTAATTTAGATTAATTAATTAATTGCAAATTAATTGTAACTTTGTTTGTGTCATAACTTGAACACTAGGAGTCCAAATTTAATAATTAAATCATCCATTTCACTCACAAAAATGTAAGGAATAATAATATAAATATAAATTTAGGATTTAAAACCTAATTTTCTAAATGATTATTTAACCCTAATTAGGACTCCCAAAATCCCTAAAAGTCCAATGTTGTCCGATCTTGACCTACTTAGTGTCATTCTTTTCCTTATACTATAAGGATTTTATATTTTTGTATGTATATTAATTTAGACAATGTTTAGTGATTTTAAGTTTTTGGTTCTTAATTTAGAGTAATTTTCATAATTTTTAGTTTTCATAAATTGCATGTTTATGTAATTGAACTTAGGGTAAAAAACATGTTACATTTATTACTTCCCATATCAATTTCAATTGCATAATTTGAGCTTAGTTCTCATAAATTTGATGCTTGATTGATAAGTAAATTATTTGATTCATCTTTCAACCTTAAGAGAAAAGCTATAGGATTGATTTATAACTTTTTTGCAGATGATCATTAGATCTATTTATTACATCTATTAAGTGTAGTTAACCTTAATGCTTGTATATTTATAGATTATGAATCAATTAGAACTAGTCTTAAGTAGCTATATTAAATCTTAGTTCACTTTAATATTTGCCCTTAAACCATTAATTAAGTCCTTTAAAGATTTAAATTAAGAGTCCTTAATTCATTAGTATAATTTAGAAATCCTATATATTTTATTTAACTATCAATCCTTAGAAAACATACAGCTTGTAACTTACAATTCCTTTCTCTCCTATACTTTAAACATTTCCTATCACCTTAACTTAACTAGATTAGCATTTGATTGGAAAGATCCTTCCAACTACAACCTAGCTAGAGAAGTTTAGTGATTTGAACCTTAACTTTCATTTTCTTTAATAATGGTAATTCTATAACCACATCCTTTCCTAATTAATTTCCTAAGCCTTGATTTAGTTAATCTATTTAAATCTTATGGTTTAGGATAATAATAGGATTAGTTTCAATTGTTTGAATATAATTATAAATTATTTTGTCACTTCATAAGTTAAATTTAAATATTATTTTTTCAAATTTCTTTCATTTTTACTATTACTTAAAATTGACTTGAAGATCAATATCTCTAAGTCAATTGGGAGCTCAACTAGCTCCAATCATTAAGTAGATCATTAAAATTAGATAACTTTGTATATCACATAGTTTGCAATTATTGAATTTCCTTGAATGATTGCTTACCTTTGAGCCTATTTCATTTGATACATTCATATAAGACATTGTGCAATAATAAAGCTTTCACATTTAAAACAATAAGGGTTTATATTGTTGATTAAACCAAGAGTAGGCTAATTAAGAGTAATAAGGAGACCTCACATTCTCCGAGGGTGAATGTGAGTGTTATTTGTCTTAAACCCGACTTTCCTTTACTTGTTAAATAGATGTATTTAACTCCTCCCTTCATTCTATATTTGCCCACAGAATGAATACCATCATAAATTAACTTCAATTAAATATAATATGAGATCTTCTACAATCTTATTGATTGTGAAGACTCATCATAGCTTTTTAGCTATGTTACTTTACATAGTTCTAGGCTATGTATATCTTAGACCAAAAGGATAAGATCTTCCTTTGATTACTATATTTTGCACTTTCCATATTTTTAGTACTGTACTTTTTCTTGTTTACAGTTCATTTTAGATTGCACTAAATTTTATTATAATTACATTTAATTGCTTCATTGTCTTCTTTTCTTTACTTATCATAAGTTCATTGAGCGTATACATGCTTTATTTCATTTACTTTCATATGTACTTTAGTTTTTTTCTAGCCTATCTAAAATGCTTTTACCCTTTATTTACTTACAGGATAGAATGTCTAAACATGTGAGTCACTTTACTTTTCATTAATCTTTCTTACTTTTTCTTTCTTTCTTTTCCCTATTTAAATGCTTTCATTTGCACCGCTACTTACTGTCATATTGTAGACTAGTTATGATATCCAAAATGAATATTAAAATATTTAACCTAATCTTAAAATGTGCTTAGACTGTTTGCTCTAACGAGACTTTTTTTTTTCATGGCTTTGCCATATCATATTTAAATTTCAAAATATGATAGATCATGTGCATTTGGAGTCTAGTGGAGCTGAACCAAGTGCTTAAGCTTAAAGCTATTAAATTGCTTCTGCTTAAATAGTTAATTTCTTACTTTTAATTGTGAGAGAGAGACCTTTTACTTAGTATTTAATTATGGCATGTAATAACTTAATTAAATTTCTTGTCTTTACTACTCTTATGTTGGAATTAGAACTTACTTAAATGCTTGGTTTGAATAAATGAATGGATAAATTGCATAATTATATCATGTTCATAGACTTAAATGATGCACATAATTAGTTGTATACATTCTTACTTATAGCATAATTGTGCTTGCATGTCATACTTGTAAGCTCATGCTCATTAATCTAATTATCATATATGATCAATTGCATCTATCCTTGTTGTAGAACATCATAATTATTCATACATTTCATAATGTCAACTTGTATTGCTTCATGTAAATTGCAAGTGTTCTTCATTCACATATTTCACTTCTTCTATTTATGTTTGCATCTATACTTTCGTATTGAAGTAATAATAGTTGTATCTTTTATAATATGATTACTTGCCTTGCATATCTATACAATCATGCATATTTATATACAAATATCATTTTCAAACATGCATATGAATTCATATGTATCTCATGCATTTTCCTCTTCCACTTTCTCATCTTAACTTAAGACCCTCTTCATAATCATTGACCAAACACAGCATCTAATGAATTGGATTAGCTTCTTTTTAATCTAGTATTAGATGTTGTGGTGACGCATCAATGTTGGGTTTAATCTCCTACCCGATATTGGGGTCGCCACAGTTGGTATCAGAGCCAAGTTGAGAACCTTAAGTTAAAATAAAGACATTCATTTATCCAAAAGCAAACAACACAAAATAATAAAGACATTTAAGATGAAATTCTAAGATATTAAATGCATTACTTATCCAATAATTGATTTAAATTTCCAATTAAAACATTAATCAAATTTACAATTGGCAAACTATGAAAGTGATCTAAGCTCCTTGTCTAAATTATTCTTCCTTAATTGGAAGGTTGATCGTAGGCTTGGTTTGACTTATGATTGTACTAGTTTCCTTATGAACTAGTTTCCATTATTAGTAACTTTTCATGTATAATTTCCATCTTACTTATGTCTTCTTTTCTTTCTTCCATGATTATATCTCCTAAATTCTATAAATTTTAATGAGAATCCCTTTTCTATTTTCTTTAGCTTCTGAATTGTGCTTTCTTTTCTTTCTTTAGAATGAATCCAGATTCAAACAATCCTATTATGCATGTAGTGGAAGAACCCATTTCCACCATAACTTCCCATACTGATCAAATGTAGAATCTATTGGAGATGATACCAGTTATGATTGAAGCTCAAACTTGGGCTACTGAAAGGATGGCCTCATCATGTACTCCTTCCCAACCTTCACCTATTCCATCTCAACAATTTCGAACACCTCCCAAAGCTTCTACTTCAATTCCTTCCAAAGTTCCTATGGCCTCACATCCAATTGTTGGCCCCGTAGTGGATGCCTATCTCCTCACTTTTCTTCATCTGAATCCCCTGACATTCAACGGCTCCATGTCTCACTTTGAAGCTGTTGACTAGTTCATGGCAATAGAGAAAACCTTGGCCTATATTAAATGTACTCAAAGTGAATGTATTCATCTTGCACATATCTGTTTCATGGCGAGGCTGAATATTGGTGGGATAGCGAATTGAAGACCCGTTTCTTAGGAGTTCACTTAGAGGATATTCCATGGGATGAGTTCGATTAAGTCTTTTGCGAAGAATTCATTTCTCCATCTGCCCAAACCATAATCGAGAATGATGTCATGCAGCTTACTCAGGGAAGCCATTCTGTTCACGATTATGAGATGGAATTCCGTAAGCTTTCTCGTTTCACTCCCAATCTAGTTCATACTAATGTGGCAAGGTGTACTAGATTCTTATTCGGTCTGAAGGATTCCATCAAGAGTCATCTGATGTCCCAATATCACAATGATTTTCCTAAGCTTCTGGAAGGTGCTCGCATGGTTGAGTACCACCAAGCTCAGATTGAGTCAAAGAAGTGTTCTTACCCTCAACCTTCTAAATCTGAACCATTCAAGAAAAACTGTTCACATGGTCCAAGAGTCTTCCAGCTTACCTCTGGGCGAAATCCTAATCAAAAACAGTTTCAGCAAGGAAGACCAGGTATGAGTTGTAATAGGCCGCACCCCTACATAAAGTGTTATCACATTGGCAGTCGTTGCTACATCTGTGGCAAAACCAATCATTATCATTGGGACTGTCGAGCCAATTGGACTGTGGATAAGATAAAGATTAATTGCCAACCTTCTGTTCAAAACCCTACTTCTATTAATTCTCAAGTGCCAGCACTTGCCTTGATGCCTCCTCCTACAAGTAGAAGTGCATAGCATCAGAAAGGTGTACCTCCATCTCTTTTTAAGCAAGGTCAATATAACAGAAAGGATAAGAGCAAGTCTATTACTCAACCTTTTGCTGTACCGTGAGTCTACGCTCTTTCTCCTCTTATTGCCCAAGAAGACAACATCATTGTTACCAGTACGTTCTACTTTTAATTTTTAATTTTTTGTATTTCATTTCTTCTGCATTTTAATTTCAGTATTTTTTGCTTTATCTTTCATTAGTTATAATTAGAGTTTAAGTTCCTTGCTATAGGAACTCTAATTATTAAGAAGCAATTCTGTGACACACTCTTTGACACTAGTTCTAGCCACTCTTTTATATCTATGAGTTGTGCTTCTTCCCTTAATCTCCAACATTTCAGCCTAGGCAATGCCTTGAGAGTGCATATATGCGCTAATGAGTTCTATTTGGTAGACATCCAAATCAGTAACCAATTCTTTCAATCCAATCTTATTGTTATGTCAATTAGAAACTTCGACATAATTTTAGGTATGGATTTGCTAAGTAAGTTTAACACCATTATGTATTACTTTAGAAAGAGAGTTTCACTTAAGGTTGGAAAGAAACATGAAGTTTTCATTGGAAAGCTTGGCTTGACTGCATCCTTAATTAATGCAATTGAAGCCGAGCGCCTCATTACTAAAGGTTGTTATGCAACCTTAGTAACCTTAATTGGCGAGGAAAAGAAAGTTAGAAGTCCATAAGAGACCATTGTCGTTAGAGAGTTCATAGAAGTACTCCCTGAAGACTTACCTGGACTACCTCTTTTGCATGAGGTAGGGTTTTCTATTGAGCTTATTCTTGGAACTCAACCTAAATCTAAGGCTCCATATAGAATGGCACCAAAAGAATTGCAAGAGCTTAGAGAGTAGTTGTAATAGTTGTTAGGGAAAGGATTTGTTCGCCCTAGTATATTACCGTGGGGAGCTTCTGGCCTATTCATCAAGATGAAGGATGGATCGATGCAAATGTGCATAGACTACCGTGAGCTTAAAAAAGTGACTGTGAAGGATAGCTATCCTCTCTTTAGGATCGATGATTTGTTCGATCAGCTCGCCGGAGTGAAAGTCTTCTCTAAGATTAACTTAAGATCATGTTATTACCAGATTTGAGTCAAAGATGAAGATATTTCTAAAACGGTGTTCAGGACCCATTATAGGCATTTTGAGTTTCTAGTCATGTCTTTCGGACTGATGAATGCTCCTTCCATCTTCATGGACCTGATGCAGTGTATCCTTAAGCCGTATCTCAATGAGTTTTTCATTGTTTTTATCGATGAGATCCTAATCTATTCGAAGTTAGCTGCTGAGCATGAAGAGCATATGCGTGCCGTTCTTGAGTTGTTATGAGAGAATAAGTTGTTCACTAAGTTTTCTAAGTGCGAGTTTTGGCTCAAGTCAGTGTCATTTTGGGTCACGTGATTGATGCTAAACGCATTAGAGTCGACCAAAAGAAAATCCAAGCTATTCAACAGTGGTTCCAACTTAAATCTGCAGCAGAGATTTGCAATTTCCTAGGACTTGCTGGCTATTACAGAAGGTTTGTTCCTGGATTTTCTCTAATCGCTTTGTCGTTAACTCAGTTAACTAGAAAAGAAGTTCTGTTCATCTGGAGCACAACTGTGAAGAATATTTTTAGAAGTTGAAGCAGTTATTAACTTCTGCTCTTGTTCTAGTACTACCTCATGAGGATAAAGATTCTTAGGTTTATACTGATGACTCTAAGGTTGGGCTTGGTTGTGTTATGATGCAAGATCGTCTTATAATAGCCTATTCCTTTAGACAACTTAAGCCTAATAAGAAAAATTATCTTGTACATGATCTTGAATTTGCAGGTTAATTATTGCTCTTAAGATCTAGAGACACTATTTGTATGTAGTTAAGTATGAGATATTTACTGATCATCAAAGTTTGAAGTACATCTTCACTCAAAAAGAACTTAACTGTCATTAGTGTAGGTGGCTATAGTTACTTTGCGATTACGACTTAGAAATCCAGTACCATCTGGGTAAGGCTAATGTTGTAGCTGATGCCTTGAGTCCTAAAGCGACTTTATCTTCTCTTTGTTGTAACAAATCTTTGATCAAAGATTTTGTCTGATTGAATCTTGAGCCGATCATGTTTGCTGATTTGGGCACTCTATTATTTTCTATTCAGTCAGATGATTCTCTAAGGTCTAAGATTGTCAAAGCTCAGAAGGAAGATGCGAGTTATAATGTTCTGGTTTCCAATATCGTTAGTGGGAAGAGATCTAAATTACATCTTGATGCTGAAGGTGTGATCTTTTAGAAGACTAGGTTATGGATTCCTAAAAGCCTACAACTGCAAATACTATTAGAAGCCCATAACTTTAGTTATCTAGTTCATCCCGAAAGCCTAAGATGTATCAAAATGTAAAGAAATCATTCTGTGTTTTGGCATAAAGAGAGATATTGCAATTTTCATTTCTAAGTGCCATTCTTGTTCATTAGTTAAAGTGGAACATCATAAGCTTTGTGGACTTCTCAAACACTTAGACATTCCAGAATGGAAATGGTCTGATATTTCCATGGACTTTATTTTGGGTCTACCTAAGTGTAAGTCTAGTTCTGACTCGATTTGGGTGATAGTTTCTAGACTCACAAAGTTAGCTGACATCCTTCCAAATCGTCAAACATATCCTGTGGAGAAGTTAGGTAAGCTTTATCTTAAGGAAATTGTTCATTTGCATGGTATGCCGAATTGCATAGTTTTAGACAGAGACTGTGTATTTACTTCTAGATTATGGTTTGCTATTTTGCAGTACTTGGGGACATATTTAGCTTTGAGTACTACTTTTTATCCCTAGATTGATGGTCAAAATGAGAGGATTATTCAGATCCTATAAGATCTTCTATGTCTTTGTGCTCTTGATTTTGGCAGATCGTGGAAAAATCATATTGCCTTAGTTGAGTTTGCCTACAATAACAGTTTCTAGTCCAGCATTGGTATGGCTCCTTATGAAGCTCTCTATGGAAGGAGGTGTATAACTCATGTTGCTTGGATTGAAGTAGGAAACTCTCAGCTTTATGGTTCTAAATTGATTAAGGAAACTACTAAAAAAGTTCTTCTAATTAAGTGTAATATGATAACAGCTCAGGATCAACAAGAAAAGTATCATTATGCTCATCATCGCCCATTATAATTTCAAGTTGGTGATCATGCATATTTGAAAGTAAGTCCGATGTGGGGTGTGAAGAGATTCGGTGTTTCTGGAAAACTAAATTCAAGGTATGTGGGACCCTTTGAAGTGATATTGGAAAAGTTGGAACCGCTGCATATCGGTTGGAGTTGCCTGAAGATTTCTTAGCAGTGCACAATGTGTTTCACATCTCTTTATTAAGAAGGTGTTTGCTAGATCCTGATCAGCAACTTCAAATTCCAACAATCGAGTTGCAACCTAATCTGACTTTCATCGTTAAGCATATTGCAATTCTGGGATGGGATCTTAAGCAATTAAGAAATTGGAGCATTCCTATGATCAAAGTCCACTGGCAAAATCATCCAGCTGGTGAAGCCACATGGGAGAAAGAAGAGGATATGCGAAAGAAGTTTCCATAATTCTTTTCTTAATCATATAATTTTAGTTCTTTCATTTTTGTTATTGTTTCCTTAGACTTCCTCCGTATAATTTCGAATTTCTTATTTTTTTTTGTTGTGCCGTGGGCAACACTCTTTCTAAGCAGGGGAGTATGTAATAACCTTAGTATTATTACCCATCAATTAGTGACCTAATTGACTATAATCTTCTTTCATTAGTCTTGTATAAGTGTTAAGAGCCTTCATTTTAATTTTTGTGCGATTTGGAGATCGTTTGACAATTTCTAATATTTCCTAGTTTTCTGATAATTCTGAGAATGCCTAATTTATTTAGACCTCAGAATAAAAAATGGAGGCTGCCATTGGGCTCACCACACCCAAATTAGCTAAGGTGGTATTTTGGAAGTGTTTGGAAGTTGTCGAATTTTCCTCAAATATTTTAATATTATTTAAATACTCAGAACATTAAGATAATTAAATTAACCTCTGATCAAAAAATTATTATCATTTTTGAGTTCCTCACCCCTCATTTAGGTAAGGGTGAAATTTTCAGAATTTTCGGAGTGCATTTGGTTTTTTTATTTTGATAAATAAATTGAGTATAATTAATTATATAATTAACATATATAAATTATTTTATATATTATATATTATAATTAAAGTACTTTGGCCAAATTTTGGAATTGAGCAGATCCCTTGTATAGCACTGAACACGGAACAACGAGATCTGCAAATCTTGTTCATTCCATGTTTTTAATGCTGATCGAACGACTATCTCCTTCCTGATCCTAATTTGTTTGATCGGACCATCCGATCAAGTGATTGAATGGATGGTCTCGATCGATTCCTATGCATTGTGCTCAGACATGATTAACGGCATTACTGCAAGGACCGCCCTCGAACTCCAGCTAGCCTTCCCACGGCTTAAGCTTCCATTTCCTATACTCTACCCATTCGCACTCTTCTAAAGCTTTTGCGGAAGCCCTCAGCTGCGAAAGGAGCTCTGGAATTCACATTTAGTGAGCTGTAAAAGAGCCCTTGGTTATGGCTGGCATTTTTCCTCTAGGTACCATTCCCTAATTTACTTCTAATTTCATTTACGAAATTATCATGTTCAGACTTTAAAACTTATTGATCTCCTGCGAGTAGATTGTGATCGAATTGAGCTTAAATTCAATTTGGTCTCCTCTGCAAATGACATTTTGTAGGATTTAGGGCATCGTCCATGTCAACCTTAATGTCGATAATCGACGAAGCCTATGAGTTCAGCATGCTGCCTAAGGCATCACCTTCTCGTTGGCATTTGATTCGGTCCAAGAGAGGTATTGAGCTGACTAGGGTTTGAAACTCTAGTTTTATTTCTCCGTCTCTGCTTGCAGGGACAAAGCAGTCGAACATATGCTAATTTCAGTCTGTATTTCATCCTTAAACTGGACCGATTTGGTCCTTAAACTGCGGGCCACAGTTGTTTAGGATGCGGGCCCCACATCACCACACGGCACTCACTGGAGTTGTCGCGTGTTGCGACGGCACCTCATATTTTGCGCCTCACTAAATCCTGTGCTGATGACCGCCACCTTTTTGATTTGAATATCCCTATTTTCAATGCCCTTGTTATCTGTGCTGTTTTTAATTCCTGCATTATCATGAATTAGTGATTGATGTAATTTAATTAATCTTTAATTGTAATAACCTTAGGTATTACCCCAGTTAAATTCAGACTATTTAAGCTAAACCAAGTTCTAATTTTAATTCCATTAGACTCAATTGGTCATTTAAATCTTACCCTAGAAGTTTGGAATCAATCTGAGCTAAATTAAGAATTTTGGTATTTTTGCCTATTTTTGAGCCCTACAAAATACCTAAATTAAGTTGATCTCCAAATTAAAATATGATTTTATTTTTGAATTCATCACACCTCAATTAGCTAAGGGTGAATTTTTGAGAATTTTTGGAGCTCATTTAATCATAAATTGGATTTATATAATTAATTAAGATTTAAATTAATTATTAAATGAATTAATATTTATTAAATTATATATATATATATATATATATATATATTTAATATATGGGATTTGCTGTTGGAACCGCAACAGATCCGCTATGGGGTCTTGACAGCGGCACATGGCTTCTATCCATTGGATGCATTAGCACGCATACTAGCGCAAATCAATCCAATGGCGGGATCTCCTCCATGGTAAGATATAATCCTAAGCATCGGATCCATGGTGCGCATCTGATGGCTACTATCTATTTTGCTTAAGTAATCCATTAGGATCGCCTGGAGCCAACGGTTGATCCATCCGACGGCTCTGAAGTCCCCGAGCATTGTGGACCTTCGTCCATCTCTCGACCCGTCGTTCGCTAGTCCCCTCCGACAACCAGGCAACCTCCAGCCCCCATGGCAGTACGGGAGGATGCCAAATTTCCTCTCCTACCCTCGGTGTGACCTTTTGCTGGTAGTAGCTTCCCTGAAATGCCCCTGGCCATTGCACCCAAGCCTTCCCTTCGATTTGAGCCAATGCCATGGATCTCGAGCTCTAGATGCCATCCCCATTGCTCCAAAAGTTTATAAATACCTTCAAGATATCACTGTGAGTCCTTTTGTCCATTGTGAATCCTTAATTGCCCATTTAACGTCCCGTAAAGCTCCCATCTCTCTCGGTAATTCCCGGCATTCCCGAAGCTTTGAACCGCTGATAGAGGGTCCGTCTGGTGTTCAGACTCTCTGCGAATTTGCGTCTGCTACTTGAGAAACTCTAGCTCACTTCAATTCCTCCCAGTCGTGTCCGCAACCTCAGTCTTCAGGTACATCTTTCTCCCACTGAATTTCCTAAGTTCTGTTTTTCATTCTGCCTCTGGATGGAGCCTCTGGATGTCGTCTAACTAGCCTTAGCCACTTAGGAAACTAGTTGTGATTATCGCCAGGGTTTGAGCTAGCTCTGATCGATTGTATCGATCGATCGAGCTAGCAGCCGAGCCATGGCTGAGTCCGAGTAAGGACCCAGCGATCAGCTGCACTGCAGGTTATGAAACCTTGGTGGTTCGACTCACCTCACCTCACTGATGGTGTAGGGATCGAGCCCCATCCATTTAGTGGCTACTATGAGGAGAATTATCCCCTCACAGTAAACCCTAATCATTTGTAAAGGGACGCTTCGGTGGAGTAGCTATCCGGCATTTTGGCCCGTCCCAGTTAGGGCGCGCCTTGACCTCTTGAAGGTGTGGCGATTGGATGCTGGTCATGGCATGGCCCATCGGTGGCAAATTGTGCGGTCCAAGGTGCCTCCCCGCGGCTATCTACGTAAGAGGGGTATCGGGGATGAAGCATTGGCGCTTCGGGCTGGGTCAGACCCCGTCCTGCGCAGTTTTGATTTCAGGCCGCAGCTATATTTAATTAGATTAGGAATTATTTTTCTTCTAATAATTCATGTATAAATAGGTTTAATTATTTCCTTATGGTTCTGATTTAAATAAAAATATAGTTAAATTATTTAATTAACTTTAGTTATACTTATCCAAATTGTATGATTCAATATATCATTTTAATTAAAAAAATTTAAAGAATAATAATATAAAATAAAATCAAAGATCCAATGGTTTGATATTAAATAATTGCCTAATCTTTCTCTATTTTTATTTAAATCATAATAAATTCAATTAATGTCCAAGAATATTGATTAAGGTCTCTGATTGCTCATGAGACCATAGAGAACATATATAGACCATAAAAAGTAATTTAAAAACCTTAATTTTATTAATCACTCCTTAATTACCCTAATTTGGGATTAGTGAATTAAGCCTTAGATTAACCTTTGATTTTGGTAAATCTAGTTCCTAATGCTTCATTAAGTATAGTAAAGCCTTTAAATATGTTTGGATCATTCTAGTATGCCCAAATTTCCTTAATCACCATAATTGGCTTAAGAATGTGATTAGTGCTAATTAGGCTAATTAGGCTAATTAGGTTACCAAAACCTAAGATAAGTGTGTATCTTACTTCATTAACCAATATGGAACTCATTAAAATAGACTTGGATCAATTTGGATGAGTAAATCTTAAAATCCCATATTTAGCCTTAAGAGGGGTATTTTGGTCATTTTGACCAAAATGTGTTTAAGTACCCTTAAACCTTAGAATTCTCAATTAAAGTAATATAATCAGTAATGAGATGTATTAACATCAATTGCTAAATGGTATCATCTTTTGAATGAATCTTAGTGTTTAAATTTTAAAAATCCTTAAGTAAGCTCTTAAGATCTTAAGTGATCTTAAGACTCCTTCATAAAAGACCTAGCTTAATCAATATAAATGTTAAAGTTTCTAATCCTAGCTATCCTACCAAAGCTTGTTTATGAATTATAGTCTCAATGAAAGTTTTAGCAAAAGCTTTAAAGAACCCTAAACTTAGACTTATTAGTTTAGATCTAAGTGATCAGAACTTCAAATCTTAGATCTCAAATCTTAGACTTTAGATTAGATCTTCGAATTGGATTGAATTACCTTCATTTGAAATTCCTTACTTGATTAACTATTTAATCCTTTTGAAACCTTCCTTGTGGGTGTAGGATTAATTCAATCTATAGAATAACATAATCACCCTAAAGATTGAATATAGATATTAGATTCTTAGTTCTTAATTGATAATTTTATCTTATAACTAGTAGAGTAATCTTTCAATTAAGATCTTTGTTTCTAAATCCTTCAACTTATAAGATTCCTTATCCTTAATCTGGGTTTTAAGTGTGAATCCTAGATCCTTATTAAGATTTTACCTTGGATTCAGGATTTGAACACCACAGTGGAGTTTAAGTCTATAATCCTTAATCTTGATTTACTTAATCAAGATTAAGGAAATCAAGATTAAGGAGAAAAAAATAATAATAATTAAGTCATTGATTTATATACTTTAATCCTTATAGCTGTCATATGATTATGAATTAGAACTTGTTAAGTTCTAATATTAACATTAAGGTCGTGAATCTGAGATTATACTCGATAGATGGATAATGGAGATCCTAAATTTGTATCTTCTCAGAATAGTTAGTTGGATAAATTAGACAACAACAGATATCACATAAGTCTAGATTGAGTCTCTTGCATACTTGACTTGATTGCTTTGCACCCTTGAATATGGAGCCTCGTTCCTTGAGCATAATAGGTAAACTTATGATATGGAAGTTGCATCCTAAGTTAGTATTTGAAAAGCATAGCATTCATTCAATTCTTTTAGTACTTTCAGTTAGTAGAGTATGTCCTAGCTTAGTCTGTCTTTTTAGTTCTAGTTTTATTATAAAATAGACTCGAACCTAGCTCTGCAGATGTCTAAGATTGATACTTGTCTTATTCTATAAGTTCAACTCGGACCTAGCTCTGTGGATGCCTAGGATGGATACATATTGAACTTTCAATTTAGAGGTCTTGTAAGGCCTATTTCTGTTATGGCAATACTATGTCCTAGGCTTACTCCTACTTCAATTCAGTTTTTAATATTTGTTTTGCTTTGCCACATGCTTCAGTGGCCTTACATTAGTGCTTGACTTGCTTTGACATATGTCTCAGTGGTTTTACTTTTGCTCATTCATGTACTTAGCTTATTTTTGCCACATGCCTCAGTGGCCTTTTACATATTAATCTACATGCTTGTATAAATACTCTTATTGATTAGTATTAAATATTGGCATCTTTAGGATGCTAGAATTATATGTCTATTTCAGCACTTGTGAGCTTTATATACTCAGCATGCATCCATGTGATCATAAGCATGTTAGGAGCAGATTTGTTTCAGTAATCGCAGTTATTTTGCTTTTAACATCACCATGTTTAGTTGCTGCTTTGGATGTTATTTTTACATACTTGTTGATTAGCTATAAATGATTAGTTTATGGCTATCCTGTTCTTTATAGCTTGTAGCATCTTATAATGCTTGCATGTTTAAAACATTTAAAAGTGATATCTTAAATATTCAGTTCACTTAAATAGCCTAAAATATACTAAGACAATTGTCTAACTATAACCTTTTTCTTTTGTTGGTTGGGGCCCTGGCATTTGTGATACTGACAAATGTTAGATTTGGATCTGTTCGTAGGCAGTACTGCAGGAGAGGAGCCAGTGCAGGAGGAGGATCTTCCTACTGCTATTTAATTAGATTTACTTTCTTGCAGTGAGGTTTTGAGAGATCTTTTCTTTCATTTAATTCAGTTTATAATAATTAAATTTTGGATGAATTTACTTTTCTGCATCTGATTTGAGTTACAGATTCTCTTACTCTCTTATACTATATTGTGATGTGGATGTTATATTATACTGTTTCTTGCTTCCACTACTTTGATTTGTATTGATGTATGTTTACCAGTTCCAGGTGACAAGTCCTTGGCTTAAGGTAGGTTGGGTCCTACCTAGCTTTACTTAAGTTGTGGATTTGCCATAGCTGGAGCACCGTACTCCCCGCGATTATGCTAATATCAGTATTAGTGTCGCCTCGAGAAAGTACGGGGCCTCGCATTAATAATTACAGATTTTATTTTTATCATAACTTTAAATATACACATCCAAATAATGCAAAATTATATATCATTTTGATAAAAAAAAAATGCATAGATTAATAATTTGACATTTAATTTTTATTTGGATTATTATTTTATTTAATCATTAATTTAGATTAATTAATTATATATAAATTAATTACAACTTTATTTATGCATAACTTGAACATTAGGAGTCCAAATTTAATAATTAAATAGTCCATTTCACTCACAAAAATGTGTAGAATAATAATATAAAATCAAATTTAAAATTTAAAACCTAATTTTCTAAATAACTATTTAACCCTAATTAGGACTCCCAAAAACCCTAAAAATCCAATATTATCTGATTTTGACCTACTTAGTGTCATTCTTCTCCTTATACTATAAGGATTTCATTTTTTATGCATATTATTTCATTTGGATAATGTTTAGTGATTTTAGGTTTTTGGCTCTTAACTTAGAGTAATTTTCATAATTTCTAATTTCCATAAATTGTATATTTAGATAATTGAACTTAGGGTAACAAATATGTCACATTTATTAATTCCCATGTCAATTTCAATTGCATGATTTGAGCTTAGTTCTCATAAATTAGATGCTTGATTGATAAGCAAATTATTTGATTTATCTTTCAACGTTAGGAGAAAAGCTATAGGATTGATTTATAACTTGATTTGTAGATGATCCTTAGAACTATATATTACATCCATTAAGTGTAGTTACCTTTAATGCTTGTGTATTTGTAGATTGTGAATCAATTAGAACTAGTCTTAAGTAGCTAGATTAAATCTTAGTTCACTTTAATCTTAGCCCTTAAGCTCTTTAAAAAATTTGAATTAAGAGTCCTTAATTCATTAGTATAATTTAGAAATCCTATATATTTCTTTTAACTAGCAATCCTTAGAAAACATAGAGCTTATAACTTATAATTCCTTTCTCCCCTTTACTTTAAGCCTTTCCTATCACCTTAGCTTAGCTAGATTTATATTTGATTGGATAGATCTTTCCAATTATAACCTAGCTAGAGAAGTTTAGTGATCTGAACCTTAACTTCCATTTTCTTTAATTCTGGTAATTCCATAATCACATCCTTTCCTAATTAATTTCCTAAGCCTTAATTTAGTTAATCTATTTAAATCTTATGGTTTTGGATAATGATAGGACTAGTTTCAATTGTTTGAATATAATTATAAATTATTTTGTCACTTCATAAGTTAAATTAAAATATAATTTTTTTAAAATTTCATTCATTTCTACTATTACTTCAAATTGAATTGAAGATCAATATTTCTAAGTCAATTGGGAGCTTAATTAGCTCAAATCATTAAGTAAATCATTAAAATTAGATAACTTTGGATATCACATAGTTTGCAATTATTGAATTCTATTGAATGCTTACTTAGCTTTGAGACTATTTTATTTGATACATTCATATAAATCATTGTGCATAAATAAAACTTTCACATTTAAAATATTAGGAGTTTATATTGCTGATTAAGCTAAGGGCAGGCTAATTAGAAGTAATAAGGAGACCTCACATTCTCAGAGGGTGAATATGAGTGTTATTTATTTTGAACCCCGCTTTTCTTTACTTGTTAAACAGGCGTGTTTAACTCCTTCCTTCACACTATATTTGCCCGCAGAATGAATACCATCGTAAGATAACTTCAATTAAATATAATATGAGATCTTCTACAATCTTATTGATTGTGAAGACTCATCATAGCTTTTTAGCTATATTACTTTACATAGTCCTGAGCAATGTGTATCTTAGACCAAAATGCTAAGATCTTCCTTCGATTACTATACTTTGCACTTTCCATATTTTTAGTACTGTACTTTTCTTATTTAGAATTCATTTAGATTGTAGTGAATTTTGTTATAATTATATTTAAATGCTTCACTATCTTCTTTTCTTTACTTATCATAAGTTCATTGAACATATACATACTTTATTTCATTTACTTTCATATGTACTTTTGTAATTTTCTAGCCTATTTGGGATGCTTTTACCTTTATTTTACTTACAGGCTAGAATGTCTAAACATGTGAGTCACTTTACTTTTCATTAATCTTTCTTACTTTTCCTTACTTTCTTTTTCCTATTTAAATGCTTTCATTTGCACCGCTGCTTACTTTTATATTGTAGACTAGTTGTGATATCCAAAATAAATATTAAAATGTTTAGCCTAATCTTAAAATGTGCTTAGACTGCTTGCTCTAACTACATTTTATTTCTTGGCTTTGCCCTATCATATTTAAATTTCAAAATATGATAAATCATGCATTTGGAGGCTAGTAGAGCTAGACCAAGTGCTTAAGCTTAAAGTTATTAAATTGCTTCCACCTAAATAGTTAATTTCTTATTTTTAATTATAAGAGAAAGACCTTTTACTTATTGTTTAATTATGGCATGTAATAACTTAATTAAATTGCTTGTCTTTACTACTCTTATGTTGGAATTAGAACTTACTTAAAAGCTTGGTTTGGATAAATGAATGGATGAATTGCATAATTATATCATGTTCATAAACTTAAATGATGCATGTAATTAGCTGTATACGTTCTTACTTGTAGCATAAATGTGCATGCATCTCATACTTGTAAACTCATGCTCATAAATCTAATTATCATATATGATCAATTGCATCTATCCTTATTGTAGCACATCATAATTACTCGTACATTTCATAATGTCAACTTGTATTGCTTCATGTAAATTGCAAGTGTTTTTCGTTCACATATTTCATTTCTTCTATTTATGTTTGCATCTATACTTTCGTATTGAAGTAATTATAGTTGTATCTTTTATAATATGATTACTTGCCTTGCATATCTATACAATCATGCATTCTTCTTACTTGTAACCTATCATTGATGTATGTTACTCTTTCCTCTCCTACGCATATTGACTTCAATTACTTTTATCAATATGTGATTACTTGCTTCTGAATATTTATATACAAATATCATTTTCAAACATGCATTTGAATTCATATGTATCTCATGCATTTTCCTCTTTCACTTTCTCATCTTAACTTAAGACTCTCTTCATAATCCTTGGCCAAACACAACATCTAATGATTTGGGTTAGCTTTCTTCTAATCCTGTATTAAATATTATGGTGATGCATCAATGTTGGGTTTAATCTCCTACCCGATATTGGGGTCGCCACATGTAGTCCACTGAGGAAATGATGGCATTTTGCTAATTCAGATTGGATTAATTTTAGAGCAAAGCGAATTAACCTGTGAAACTCTCTCTCATAATCAGGAAATAGAGCGGTTTCCTTGCGTCAGCCTTAAGATTGTGTCTGCTATAATATTATGTGAGGACTAAAGAAAAAACTCGACCTTGAATGCTTCTACAAATTCATCTCAAGAGATGTCTTTGAGTTCGTAGTGGATGAATATATCGTTTCGACTATTGTCCCACCAGTACTCTACTTCAGCATAAAACATATGCACCGTGAGACGGACAACTTTAGCATTAGGGATTTTCAAACTGATCAAGTCCTTCTCTGCTACTTTCAACAAGTCGGGTGTGTCCATAGGGGACAAGTTCCACTGAAAGTGGAAGGCCTTAGTCTTAAGAAGCTGTGAAGAATACCATCTACAGAATGATGGCAAGGGAAAGGGTTTTGCTAAATAGGAACAGCTGGAGCAGCATTAATAGTCGGTGTTGGGCGATCCGCAATCAATTTCTGCATAACCAGAGCTTACTGAGCTTCATTTTATAACATTGCCGCCACCATTCCCCGAAGGTGGGTTAGTTCATTGGAAGAACTACTTAAAGCGATAGCAGTTTTAATGGTCGTAGCCAAAGGAGGAGATCCAGAATTCATTCTGATCGAGCAATATACATCTAAATTTTAGAATTCTCTTAAGAAAGGCACTAATTCAAGTTTCAAAAATGCCATTAAAAGCCATAGAATTCTTATTACTTTAAAATGAAGGTTTACATAAGATGAAGATAACTAAAAAATCATAATACTACCAAAATCATAAAATGATAGGAAATAATAATCATGTTAACTACTAAGTACTCTCAATAAACTCAATGCTAAATGCAATACAAAAGTCCTTGAAAGTTAATTCCTGACCGTTTCTCTTGCGCTTCCTATCGAGCTTCTTAATGGTATCAGACCACCATTGTCCCGCATAGTCCAGCAATTGATACGTCATAATATCAACGCAGATGGAATCTGGACACTCTATGTGCCTTAGAACTGAATCTACTCAGCTCAACCACTCGTTTGCATAGATTGGGAAGTCAAGCCCTCGGTATGCTGATTGGTGAAGAAGTTTGTCCAGAACTTGGACTCCTTGTGCTGAGACTCCTTTAATGACATGAATCTTCTTGTCTCCACTTGAAACTACAGCTCTAAGCTAACTCAAAAGTACTAAGATAATAGTCCAAGTCAAATTCTTTAGGATCCATTTTGCTATATTAAAAGAATTTATTGATTTTTAGTTAAACTAGAGGTGACTTAATAATCTAGTGTAAGTAATTTCCTTCTACATTTTTCATGGAGTTACTGATGGCACTGTGCTATGGATGTTATATCTTGATATTTTTACTTCAGAAGAATGGTTCATTAGGTTGAAAGGAATCACAGATTGCATTCTAACACCTTATGGTGTTCTATGATACCAACTGTGGGGCTCTGTACCCTCTGCGGTCATGCTAATACTGATATTAACATAATCATCAGGAGTATGGTCTCCAACAGTGGCAAATCCTCAACTTAAATAGAGTCAGGTATAATTCAACCCGCCTTAAGCCAAAGACTTGTCACCTGAAATTGAGAACATACATCAACATATCAAAGTAGCGGAAGCATAAAATAGTAGAACATAACATCTATATCACAGCATAGTATAAAAAGGTAAATGCAGTAGTAACTCAGCTCAAATGTAAAAAGTAAATACATCAAGATTAAGAAATTATTACAGACTGAATATTTAAATGAAAAGAAAAGAGCTCTCATCCTCACAACAAAAAATGATGCCTAACTAAGCAGCAACAGGAAGATCCTTCTTTTGTCCAAGTTCCTCTCCAAAAGAACCACCACTGAACAGCTGCGGATCTGACATTTGTTAGTATCACAAATGCCAGGGCTCTAGCCAACAAAAGAAAAATGTTATAGTTAGACAATTGTCTAAGTACATTTTTGGTTGATTAAGTGAACTGAAGATTTAAAGTTATCACATTATTATATTAAGCATGCAAGTAAATCAAGGTGCAACACTACAATGAACAGGATAGTTATAAACTAATACTTTTAACCAACAACAGAGTATGTAGAATAATATACCATGAATGAAGCTGAACAAGGTAGGGCTAAAAGTATAAATAACTACTAATTACTAAAATTAAACTCATCCTAACATGATTATGATCATATGAATACATGCGGATTACTTAAAATAATAGTTGTACTAAAACCTGTAGAGCTGAATATATGTAAGACTAGCATTCTAAACATGCAAGTACTGAATGAATGCTGAACTAAAGTAATGAACTGAAATAATAATAAAAATGCATAGAAAACTGTAAAGTAAAAGCCACCAAAGCATGTGGCAAGCGAGCCAAAGCACTGAGACTAAACTGAAAGTAAAAGTATGCCTAAACATAGTACTGCCATAATAGATTTAGGTCATACAGGACCTATGAACAGTATATTCAATATGTATTCATCTTAGGCATCATCAGAGCTAGGTCTAAGTTGAACTTATAGAATAAGACATGTATCCATCCTAGCCAAGCACAAGGCTAGGTCCAAGTCTATTCTATAATAGAACTGGTACTGAGGAGGCAGACTAAGTTAAAACACACTCTACTGAACTAAATTAACTAAATAATGCTTATGTGGTTCAAATACTAACTTAAGATACATTATCAATATCCTGAGTTCACATATTATGTTTAAGGAAAAAGGCTCAATATACAAGGTGTGTAGAGCAACAATAGTCAAAGTAAGCAAGAAACTCAATTAGACTCATGTGATATCTGTTGTTGTCTAATTTTAATTCATTCTAACTATTTTGAGAAGATACAAGTTTAGGATCTCCAATATCCAACTATCGAGTATAATCCCAGATTCACAACTTTAATGTTAACATTAGAACTTAACAAGTTCTAATCCAAAATCTGATGATGACTATAAAGGATTTAAGTAATAAATTCAATGACTTAATTTAATATATTTAAATCACTCAACTCCAAATCTTAATCATGCTAATCAAGATTATAAATTCTAGACTAAAACTTCATACTTGGGGTTCAAATCCTGAATTCAAGGTAGTTATCCTACTAAGGATCTATGGTTCACATCCAACCATAATCTAAAGGTGGGAGATCTTATGAGCTGAAATATCAAGAAGCTAAGATCCTAATAAAAGATTATTCTATTATTAGAAAGGCAAAATAATCAATTAAGATCACATGAAATCTAAGATTTATATTCAATCTGTAGAATAATCACATTATTCCATAGGTTGAAAAAATCTGATACCCACAAGGAGGTTTCAAAAGAATTAGACAATTAATTAAGTAGGAAATTCCAAATGGGATGATATAATTCAATCAGAGGATCAAAGGATCTAAGATCTAGGGTTTGATAACTTAAGATCTATATTAAAATTTAGGCTTAAGATTTACATGACACTTCTTTTAAAGTTATAGTTCATGAATGATCTTAATAAGGTAATTAAGACAAGAATTTGAGTGCTAGTATTCTCTAAGTTATTCTTTAATGAGGAGTCTTTGATCACTTTTAAGATCTTAAGATTTATTTAAGGAAATTTAAGACTTATTCATTTAGACTAAATCCATTAGACTTAAAGGTTATCGAAAGATGCTAATATATTAATTAAAAAACAACACATAACTGAAATTCTATGGTTTAAGGGTGCTTAAATAATATTTTGGTCAAAATGACCAAAATACCCTTCTTAAGACTAAAATTGAGATTTTAGGATTTAAGTATTCAAGTTGATTCAATCAGTTTTAATTTACTTTATATTGATTAATAGGATGAATGAAACATAAAAACTCAAGATTGAGCTCATGATTAGCTTAAATAACACTAATCACACTTTAACATCAATTAAGGTGATTAAGAAAATTAGAGTTCATTAAGATGATCCAAGCACATTTATAAGCTCTACTGTACTTAAGAAGATAATTGAGACCTAAATCAAAAGATTAAACAAAGTTAAATTCATTAATCAAGGATTAGGGTTATTAAGAGGTGATTAGCAAATTTTGAACTTCTAAATTATTTTTAATGGCATAATTAAATTCTTCATAGTATCATAAGTAATCAGAGAACTTAATCACAATTTTTGGATGTTAATTGAATTAATTATGAATTAATTAAGCTCAGATAAGGATTAGGCAATTTTATAAAATCTAACCATTATATCTTAGATTTTACTGCATATTATTGTTCCTCATATTTTTCTGATTAAAATGATATATTGGATCATACATTTTGGATAATAATTGGTCAAGTTATTTCATTAATTTAATATGAACATTTTTAATTAATCAAACCAAAAGGATAATTAATTAAACCGATTTATCAGTTATTTAACAGAAGGAAAATAATCCCGAAATAAATTAATTAACCCAACCCAAATATCAAACTGCGTGGGTCGGAGCGGGGCCCGAATGGGTCGGCGCTGTCGCACCACGCTCGCCTGGGCTGGACCGGCCCAATGCGCCAGTGCCTTCGCCTCTGATACCCCTTATGCAGACAGCCGCGGGATGGTACCTTGGAACGCCAAATTCACCACCGATATTTCACGTTACGGCCAGCATTCAATTGCCACACCTTTTGGAAGCCAAGGCACGTTGATTGAACCTGGAAGTCCTAACTGGGATGAACTGGAACGCCGAATGACTACTCCACCGAAACGTCCTAAATGTTGGCGATTAAGGTTTACTGTGAGGGGATAATTCTCCTCATAGAGACCACCAAACAGACGGGGCTCAATCCCTACACCATCAGTGAGGTGAGGCGAGTTAAACCCCCAAGGTTTCATAACTTGGGGTGCAGCTGACCGCTGGGTCCTTACTCGGACGCAGCCATGGCTTGACTGCTTGCTCGATCGATCAATACGAGCAATCAAAGCTAGCTCAAACCTTGGCGACAATCAGAATAGGTTCCCTAGGAGGCTAAGGCAAGCTAGACGACCTCCAGAGGCTCATTCAAAAGCTTAAATGACGTCGAGCCCACACAACTCGACGGGGTAAGGCTATACCTGAAATTGGAGATGGCAGAGGTGAAATGAGAAGCTCTGAATCTTCCAAACAATTGTAGGAGCTCAGCAAGGGGGTATGAACTCCAAACTAGACCCTCTATCAGCAGTTCGCAGCTGCAGGAGTCGCCAGGAATGCCGAGAACTCCAGCGGCTTAAGCTGGAAAATTTGGGGATCACAACAAGCAAAGGGTCTCTCTGTGATAATCTAGAGGTATTTATAGGCTGAAGGAAGGTCTGGGGTGGCTGCCGAGGTCGTGAACCATGGCATAGGCTTGGCGCGAAGGAGTTCCATCACTTACCCAAATTGGGGTGGATAGGGCCTCATTCTTGGCTGGGAGTGCTAGGGAGGTGAAGGCAAGACTATGATAGCCTCTCACATGTGGCACAAAGGATAGCATACCAGCGTGGTGACATGGTAATATGGGGGGATTCGGTTGTCGGGCGTGAAAAGGAGATGATCCACAGTCTCGAGGGACTCCAGAGCAGTCTGATTGATCATCAGCTGATGCGGAACAGTTTTGATTTCCTGACACTTAAGGCCGAGTGTGGACGCTAGATCAGCCATCTGATTGGATCGAAAGATCGTACGGGCGATCGGGGTTTACTTAAGACTGATAGTTAAATGTCGTCGGATTAGAATCTCGGAACCGCGGAACGGTTGAGATGAGACGGATCCGATCGAAGGCGCGGGCCGTTGGATCAGATCCATCGGATCAACGGTCCAAATGGCGCCCACGGTTTTGAGGCAGCCGACCATTGGTGGAGGGTAGATTTACAATTAGGGATTGTTTAAAACCCTAAATTGTAATTAAACCAATTTAAATTATATCCAAAATAAGCCTAAATGAGCTCCAAATATTTTTAAAAATTCACCCTTAGCTAATTTAGGGGTGGGGAATTCATAAATGAATTCAGATTTTAATTTAGAGATCAAATTAATTTAGCTAATTTCCAAGATCCTAAAATAGGCAAAATAACTAAAATGTTCAAATGAGCTCCGATTGATTTCAAACTTCTAGGATTAGGTTTAAATGACCCATTGAGTCTAATGGAATCAAAATCAAAATTTGATTTTGCTTAATTTAGCAAGGTATAGCTGAAGTAACAACTACGATTGTTACACACGGCGTGACCCGCATACTAGCTGGTAACTCTCACCGAGGCCGACATGACAGACCCAAGGATATCCTATGGGTCGCCAGAGCCATTGACAGGATGATTCCGTAAGTCACAATGGAGCGGACCCAATGTCTCATGTTGATGATTGTGGATGAGTTGACGATACGAGGCTCAATAGGGCTCGATTGAGCTCGATTGAGCTTTGAAACCTCAATAGGGCTTGCAGAATTTGCTTAAGGAATAATAATTGACAGAGGGAATGAGAGGGAGAGTACTTGGAATTTTTGAAAAATTTGGGTTCCGTCAACCTTTCTAGGGCTAGCTCTATTTCATTATAGGCAGCTTCTCAGCGCTCCTTTAGCTCACAGCAGGTCAAGGAAGGAAGAATGAGAAGTAAAGAGAGAAATATAAAAGAGGCGGGGGTTTGGCCGTAGCATGAATTGTAGGTGCACTACCACCTCAGCTTGCAGGAAGTACAGTCGCTGATCCTGATCGCCGGATTGAGATCTCGATCCTACGATCTGATCGAAGGATTAAATGCCTGTCGTTCATCCAGCCCTAAAACCAACGCACAACTTAGACCTAGCTGCACGACTGTCTTGTGTGTTGGACTCATGCACGAGATCCGCGATGTCGAATGATTTAGCAGTTAGGATTATATAATATATTTAAATAATACTCATAATTAAATAATCAAATGAGGGGTGAGAAACTGAAAAATGCAATCAAATTTTCGATCGGAGGTCAATTTAATTATCCTATTTTTCTGAGTAATTAAATATTATTAAAATCTTTGAGAAAAATTCAACGACTTCCAAACATTCCCAAAATATCATTCCTAGCTAATTTGGGGATGAGAAGTCCAATGACAAACATCGATTTTAATTTTGAGGTTAAAATAAAATAGGTATTTTCATAATTATCAAAATAATCAGGAAGCAAATGATCTCTTAATTACACCAAACTTAAAGTGAAGGCTCATACTAATATTATAAGAGTATTAGAAGAAAAATAGAGCTAATTAGGTTTTTCAATAAATGATAACAACACTAGAATTGTTATACATATTCTATAGCATATTTAGATGTATATTCAATTGACATAAATTATAATTCAGTTTCATATTTTGTTCATTTTACAGCTTTACTTTTAATTATTTTACTTTCAATGTATCAATTTTATTTTAGTATTATTCCATCTCTAGTTTCAATATTTTAATTTATAATTACAGTTTTACTTCAGTATCTATAATTTGATTTCTGTTTTACTGTTTAACTATCATTATGTTGAGTAATATCCCTTAAATTATAAAAAAATATTATATTCAACTTAAAATATACTTAATCTTATTGTCTAACACAAAATTTTCTCATCTTTGGCTGGGGCCCTGACACATGAAATTAATATATCATGTTTGAAGCATCTTTTGGCACCTGCTTTTGAGGTTCAGAAGCTTCAAGAGGAGATGGAAGAGTAGTAGCTGTTGGAGTGGTGAGTTTAGTATTTAGTTTTTTATTCTTGCCGGTGAGATGAGATGACTATTTCATTTGAACATTTAAATTTTAATTTGTAATAATTAATTCTAGAGGTATTTTCACATTTCTTTTTTAAGAAGAATGTTTACTTAGCTTCTGTAATGAATATTATGGATGAATGTTAAGCTTTCGCACTTTAATTTTATACTATCTTATACTTAGTATTGTGATGTGTTCATCATTTTATTAGATCTTACTTCATAGGCCTTTTCAAATTTATTATAATTCAAATGCATAAAAGTTAGCTGATAGTTGAGATAAAAAGACTATACTTATCTTAAGAGTTAGCTTTAGCAGTTGCAACAATTAGAGATGACGCATTTGATCCTAATAACCTCAATTTGAGTGATGAGTCGTTGATATGTCAGGATGAGTTATCTCCGGTTAATGTCTCGAGCTATCCAACGACGGTTAGCCCAAGGTATTACAGATTGCCTATTATGAGCTACTATAAGTCTATACCTACTTTTTTTCTCTTAGTGGATCATTATTCATAAAGGCAGCTCTATGTTTTTCCCCATCTATAGTGGATCCCATAAAGGCAGCTCTATGTCATCTCTTAGTGGATCCCGTAAAATTTATAGAAAAAAAAGAACATATTAAGAAAAAACAGATTCAGAAGAAAAACAAATTGAGAGGGAAAAAACAGAGCAAGAACGGCTTAATTAAAGCCATATGGAAAAAGGCGAACATAATTAAATCCCGGGATGCTGTTTTGGAACTGCTGCTGCTGCTTCCGATCTTGTTGGAAGAAGAAGACGATCCCTCTTCTCCCTTCGATGGGGAGAGAACAGATTGACGAAGCTGAAGCCGGATCCTGACTTCGCAAAGCCGCGGAGATTGCAGATAGGAAGATTCAGGATGGGGGTGACGCGGACGTTGGCGGAGTAAGGCCGTTCCATTCCTCGAAGACGAGGCCTCGGCCCGCCATTGAAAGTGCTCGGGCTGCTCGCGCTTCTTCCAAGCCCTTGCAACACGACTTTTCCGGATGCATTCAGACGACGGCTTTCAATCTCCCTCTCAGAAGCCCGCCGATTCGAGCACGGCCCAATTCGCATGGCAATGCTGCCGTCCGCCGCACTGGAAGGGACTAGCACGATGCAAATTTCGGATCAGAGACGAGGGTTAGTGCAATCTTGTCTTTGTCGAGCGAGAATCTCGGGAGATCTTCGTGGTCGGCACCCGAGGAGGAGGACGACGACAGCGAGGCTCGGGCGGAAATGGAGACCGATTCTGAATCGGAGTCATGGAGCAGCGGCAAGCCAAGGGTTGAGTCGGTCGGCGAAGATCTGGAGTTCCGATGAAGGAAATACTTACGAGATTTGACATTGCAGGCTGATTTGGAATAAAGGAGATCGGCCATCTGCTGCCTCTCGGCTTCCGCTCCGCCCTGCGCTTTCTTCTAGCCGAGCAGCTCCTTCCATCTGCTCGAACACCTCGACGCCCTGAGCTTTCTTCAAAAACAGGACTGTTTTAATGTTGAACCGTAAAACCCGCGGGTTTTTAACCGGTTCAATGTAATTCGATTTTTTTCTTTTCTTTGAACCAGTAACCCGGCTGTTTCGCCTTTGAACCGGCCAGTCCGATTTTGTATTTTCAATTTTCTTAACTAAATACAAACACAAAATATTTCTTAAAAAATACAAACACTAAATATTTTAAAAAAAATACAAACTCTAAATTTTTCAAACTTTTATTAGTTTTCGGGGAAATAAAATTTGTTTCAAACTCAATCTCTTATTCACAGTTCTATCTAACATTAATACAGCAATTTTAAATTACACTAAAAATATGAAACTGTAAATTTTTTTCTTTTGAATTTTATGAGGGAAGAGTTTATGTTGAGGAATTTGCGGTTGTAATTTTTTTTTTGGGAAGAAATTGAATTTTAGTGAATAAAATATGAGTGATGAAAACTTGAATTTTAATCTAAACCCTAATCTCTAGATCTAAATGCCGGTGGCAAATTTTTCAACCCCACTGCAAATTTCTGTCTCCTTCTGATGTCCGCTGGTTGGCCGCACAGCATTTATACGCAGCTCTACGTTTTGCTGCAGTCTTGCTCCTCTTGTATAAGTTGCTCAACTTGAACTCGAATTCTCCATTCTCCAATGCGCACCGGCCTCATTCTTTGAATCGGGTGAGATCCTCTTACAAGTTCCTATTTCTGTACTTAAATTCTTTTTTGGCTCACTAGGAAGCTCAATGTTTCTCTTCTTGATAACTATAGTCACTGTTTCTCTTCTTTGAACTCGAATTATGCTATACCATTTACTTAAATTTTAATGCATGGCCGTCGTCGGCTTTCTCCCTTTTCAATTCCCACCATAAAGTACCTAAAAAGGCTATGCAGATGCGCTTATCATCTTACAAATTGTTTCCTGGACATTATAAATTAAAATTTACAACGCTCCATTTACTTTTTCTTTTGACCCTATTTTCTAGCTCTTAATTTCACTCGGTTTCTATCTTCCTAGGCTAAATCATATCATTTAAAGTATTTTATGTTGAATGATGCTAGTCTTGTTTTCTAGATCTAGATCATGGTTGATGTTTATGAAATGGTATAGCATAATACAGCTATCTAAGATTCAATTTCTTCCATTTTAATATCTTATATTAACAATTTATGAATGAGAGCTCTGTATAAATGGTTCCAGGTTTTATTATTACACGGGAATGGAGAAAACTGCATCCCCAAATTCTGTATTTCTTCTGGTATTCTTTGCTTGTTTGATTTCTGCTGAGGGAGCAGAGTATTATAAGTATAAAGACCCAAAGCAACCACTGAATGTTAGATTGGACGACCTTTTAGGAAGGATGACACTTATTGAAAAGATTGGCCAAATGGCACAGATCGAACAAAAAAATGCTTCATTTGAAGTGATCAAAAACTACTTTATAGGTAAGCATGGTAAAATAAAATTGATTTTAGCTGTCTGCTTATTTGTTCCTTTTGGCAATTGACAAATAGATGGCTGGATCTATTTTACAATTTATTCAATATGTCATACTTTATGCATTAAGTTCAATATTAGTATTTATGTTTTGTATTCTGTAGGTAGCGTACTGAGTGAAGGAGGCAGTGCTCCCGCACCGCAAGCGCCAGCAAGAACTTGGGTGGATACGGTGAATGAGATCCAGAGGGCAGCTCTCTCTACTCGTCTTAGTATTCCAATTATTTATGGAATTGATGCTGTTCATGGCCACAACACAGTTTATAAAGCTACCATATTCCCACATAATATTGGACTTGGAGCTACCAGGTTAGATTCTTATATATAGTATGGCTGAAAAATACTTGTTCTTTTATGATCTGAAGAGCTTTTCTTCTCATATCATAATTTGCCACATACTCATAGTTTGGTTTGCCGAGATCTCGATGCTATGATGATGTCAATGTTATTATGTTGTCAAACTATTTTGACATCAATGTTTTTGCGTATCATTATCTATCTATTGGTGCTTTAGATATTCAGATTAAATTGTCTTGTTTAAACTTACCCTAAAATAAAATAGCACCAAGCCTTTGTCCTACTAAGTGAGGTCAGCTACACATATCCTTTTTTTCTATTAAGTATGATAAATAGATGCCCCTTTTAAGTTCCAAATTAAGAAGATCCTTTCTAGTGGTTTCTTTGTTTATTCTGTTTGGTCACCCTCTTCCTTTATTTAACATGGGAAAAATTTAGAAACTTTAGTTTTTTGACAAGGGCATCAAACAATCTACACGTAATATGTCTGGACCATCTAAGATGACATTTTCTATTCTTATTCACTATTGGAGCCACTCCAACCTTTCTACAAATGAAGTCATTTCTTGTTCTATTCTTTGAGTATACTCACTTATCCACCAATGAATGTTATTTTAATTTTTTGCTTTTTTTTCTTTGAGTATACACGTAAACAGTCTACACGTAATATGTTGGCCAATTAGTTGACCTTGGTGCCATTAACTGGTTTTCCTTGTCGATTTGATGAAGGATATCAACCACGTAGTTTGATTGTGAAAGTTGTATTCTATCAGAAATTATTGTATTGGAGCTGAAACTCTAAGAAAATAATGCAGGTAGACTCTATCCTTGATCAAGAATGTATCTTGTGGTGTGATGAGCAAAGACTCATTGTGAGATGTCATCTTTATAGATTTAATAAGCATAGCTATATAGGACTGTGTTTGAAAATATCAGTTGAACTCCAAAGAAAGCCATAGGGTAAGAAAAATGAGGATAGCTTTTGAACCCACTAATAGGGTGACTATTTTAAGTAGTAGAAAGCCTTGTGGAGGCATCATGAATGTGTTGGCTGGTGATGTCATTGAACCCTTATTAATTATTCTTGTTAGCAACTTCTTGAAGATTATCATTGGGAGAGGCTTTGTCAAATATATTTTGTTTGACTTGGAAACTATATGTGATCGCTATTGTGAATCTTATATGGGAAATTATTTGCTTAATGATAGGGTTGGATGTTTTATCATAATCAGTACCGCCTTGCCTAAATCTACTAGCAACATGACAAGCTTTGTAAGAGATATTGCATCATCCGTATGTTATAGAAATTTCTAAGAGACAATGTTCATTCAGCGATGATAAAGGGCAAGAGACCATACTTAATTGTTGATAACAATATTGTAATAATCCGGCATGGTGTTTTTGATGCTTTGATAAAGCATGTTGGATTGTTGGAAATAGTATGCTCTTTGTGAGACAACTGCATATGGTGTGCTTGGTGTAATAAAATTATTTTTGTTTTGTGCCCTATTTTTCTTGAGCAATCATAGGGAGAAATATTGGTGGGCTTTGATAGATGGGTGAGGTTTTAGGAAAATTTTGTGATGTTTAGGATGTATAACTTTATAAAGAGATCAACTAAGTTCTCATTATTCTCAGGAGTGTTGAGTAATAGATCATTTGTGTAGGTTTTATTTCCCTGATGATGATTTGAAAATTTTATGGTAATCAAGTGGAGTTTGTGTTTTGGGTTGGGATGGATGGGAAACAACTTTCATTAAAGGTTCTATAGGTAGAGATGCATTCTTTATGAGTTTATAAATAAAAGAAATAAGAATTACTTGCATTAGGGTTTCCATTATATCCCATGAAAAGACAATTTATGGATCTTGGAATTATCTTGTCTTTTGCTTGCGATTGAAGCAAGTGATATCACAAAAAAAGGCTATTTGAGTTGAGTTATTAGTATTAATATTGTAAAATTAGAAATGGAGAATGGGTTTGAATATTTGATGAGGGTTAAATGGTTTATGGGTTAATCTTGTGGCATGAAATGCGATGATTCAATTGTTTAGATGTAAAAATTCATATATAAATTCAAATGTTTAGATGCTTTTTGTTGTGATATCGAACTCCTCTCATCTATGTCAATGCTCCTTGGCCAATCTTCAAGACCCTTGCCTCAATAACAACCCTATAACCTTTGGCCTCCAAAGACCCAGCTGACAATATATTTTTGCAGATGTCTAGGATGTGTTGCACCACCTTCAACTCTATAACTGCTTCATTATGCATGCACACCAAAATGATCCATATCCCAACATTAAGACATTTTTTATTATTGCTCATTGTTATGGTGCTCAAATGTCTTATATGTCTAGAAATCTTGTCATTGGCGTTTATGATAGGCTGCATCGGTGTTCATGATTCAACATGTGTCATCCGTGTACAAACATTAGGGCACCACCAAGAGTGACACGTCCAAGTCTTCTGCATCAACTCTCTCCTACACAGCATGTGTGTTCGCATATGTTGGCTCCACTTTTTTCTTTTTTCTCAGCTTAGGATAATTCTTCTTCCAACGGCCAGTCTCCAAACAGAAAGCACATTGATTGTGGCTAATACTCCAACCTCTAAATTTTTCTCTCCTATGATTATTATCAATGATTTCATTTTTTTTTCCAATTCTCTTGTCAAATTTTTGGCCCTTTTTCATCTTAGTGGACTCTTTATCCCTTCAATAAAACTCATGGTTCAATAGTGCCGTTGTCACCTCTTCATATTCAAGGCCTCTAATAAGGTTTCTTCTACAAATACAAAAACTAATTTGAGTTTATTCAAGGTTTTACCTTGTAGCAGTACAGTGAAGTGAGATACAATTCTATTGTTAATCCGACTTAAAGAATCTCTGCTCAAGGGCAGTTTAATCTCACATTCTCAAGCTTGCTATTCTACTTATTAATTTTTTCAATTGCTATTTTAATTTACTTACAAGAGAATATTGGCTCTCAAGTACTTGCATATAGGCTGTTGATCTTGGGGCATGCTTTATAATTTCTTCTTCTCTTATGTTTTTTAGTTGAAGAAATATAAAGCGCAAATTCTATCTTGTAGAAGCACTTCAGCAAAATTCAATATATATTTGCTTTTGTTCACCATTTCTTATGTTGACATCATCTCCATTATTCCCTTTTTGTCATCCATTTAACTTAGTCATTTCTAGTTAAATAATTTTTGTCTTCCGTACTTTCATCCTACATAAAAAATTGTCACGTTCATACAGTTGGTGGCATATATTGCTCAATGCAAGGATCCATTTAGCTCATTTGGCTTATTGTAAGTTCTTTTAAATGTGTTTCTACACTCACATACCATCAAAGTTATAGTGATTTAGTGATTACACGTTTGTAGGACACAATCTTAATTTTGCAGCATACATAACATATCAATTTTCTACTTAAATTCAATATTTTTATATACTCAAAGCTTAAAACTTCATCTCAAATAATAGATCTTCTTCTTTAGGGAACCAGGCCTTGTCAAAAAAATTGGTGCTGCAACAGCTCTTGAAGTCAGAGCAACAGGCATTCCTTACGTCTTTGCGCCATGCATTGCGGTAATAAATATTCATGAAAAACTATGTATTTTTATAGTAGCACGTGCTTTATTTTTAATTGATGTTACTCCTGAAGCTATTTTATTTCATTTACCCCAACAATTTCAGGTGTGCAGAGATCCTAGATGGGGCCGTTGTTATGAAAGCTACAGTGAAGATCCAAAGGTTGTACAAGATATGACGGAAATTATCCCAGGATTACAAGGAGAAATTCCAGAAAATGCTATCAAAGGAGTTCCCTTTGTTGCTGGAAAGTAAGACCTTCTTTTAAGAAACTTCATATATCATTATATCTAGCTTTTGCTCGTTTACACAATAGTGATAACTCTTTATATGATTTTTCATATCAATGAAATCACTAACTGTAACTTTCTAGTTGATTTCTATGGAATTAAACACTTGTTGAAGCATTTTATTTTAGTAATATTGCACATATTTATGCAAATAATGAGTGATGATATACATTTAATAAATTTGCGTTTGACTTTATAGCAAAAAAGTTGCTGCTTGTGCTAAGCATTATGTTGGTGACGGTGGAACTAACCTGGGCATTAATGAGAATAATACAATTGCTACTTACCACCAGCTTCTTAGTATTCACATGCGCCCTTATTTCAATGCTATTATCAAAGGTGTATCTTCTGTGATGGTTTCTTATTCGAGTTGGAATGGGGTAAAAATGCATGCAAATCATTACTTGTTGACCGACTTCCTCAAAAATACTCTTCGTTTCAGGGTGAGTGTGTAGCAAAATGTTCATTTCACCAAATAATCGAATTAAGAGAATAACTTGTTAAGGATATAAGCAGGGATTTGTAATCTCAGACTATGAAGGCGTTGATAGGATTACATCACCTCCTGGTGTCAATTATACATTCTCTCTCCAGGCTGGGGTTCTTGCCGGCATTGATATGGTAATAAACAGTTCTACTAATCCTTCATTATGATCATAACGATGGCAATTTTATTTTATTTTCAACTATTTAAACTTATATATCTTTGTTAATTTTGCAGATAATGATTCCATATGACTACCCCCGGTTCTTTGAGACCTTCACAGAATTAGTCCAAAAGAATGTGATTCCCATGAGTAGAATCAATGATGCAGTTAGGAGGATACTTCGGGTCAAGATTACAATGGGCCTCTTTGAGAAGCCCTTCGGAGATTATGGCCTGGCTGATGAAATTGGGAAGCAGGTTTGGTTCTTTCTCCATGCTTTGTTAAGAAAAAGGAAATTTTACTTCAAACATGAAGTTTCATTTACCTCATGATTCTGAGCAACAGGAGCATAGAGAACTTGCTAGAGAAGCTGTAAGGAAATCACTAGTGCTATTGAAAAACGGGAAAATTCCAGGAGAGCCACTCCTACCACTCCCTAAGAAGGCAAAAAGAGTACTCGTTGCTGGAAGCAATGCTGATAACCTGGGATACCAGTGCGGAGGTTGGACGATCGAGTGGCAAGGATTTAACGGCAACAATCGAACAACTGGTGAATAATTTCGTCTATTTCATGTGCTCATTGCATTTTTCTTACGAGCTGACATTATTGAATTTTCAACTAGTGTTCCATAAATGAAAGCGGTTTTTCTCATCCTGAAATTTGTAAAAGAGGGTGGTGTAAAAATAGCATTGGTTGGCTCACACCGACAAGCTAAAGTATTACTTTGTCTCCCTCATCTGGTTTGCTCTTCACTCCTACAAATAGTACCAGTGCCAATAATTTGGTTGCAATTTGTAGTTGTCGTAGGTCTTGACACCTTTTGCAATGGTTGAGTATGGATCAAGTGCATGATCCTTGTTTATGTCAAGAACATCCGTTTGACTGAATGAAATCTTTTATTAGAAGAGATTGTTAAGATATAAAGAACAACTTGGTCCCAAATCTTAAAATTAATAAAATAAATTAGCATTAGTGTATTTATGCCCTCTCTTTTTGGTCACTGCTAACACTACAATGTAACAGGAACTACGCTGCTTGACGCGGTGAAAGCGACGGTGGCTCCCAACACTGAAGTTGTCTATTCAGAGGACCCTGGCGAGGAATTTGTTCTGAGCAATGAATTTTCTTACGCGATTGTTGCTGCCGGGGAGCCTTCGTATGCCGAGACTTTTGGGGACAGCATGAATCTCACCATTGCTGAACCCGGTCCTCGCGTCATCAGGAATGTGTGCAAGCACGTCAAGTGTGCAGTGGTCATTATATCTGGCAGGCCTGTAGTGATTGAGCCATACGTTGTATTTATTGATGCGCTTGTTGCTGCCTGGTTGCCCGGTACTGAAGGCCGCGGCATGACTGATGTCCTCTTTGGGGACTATGGGTTCACAGGAAAGCTCCCAAGGACATGGTTTAAGTCTGTTGATCAGCTGCCAATGAATGTTGGCGATGCCCATTATGATCCTCTTTATCCCTTTGGTTTCGGGCTGACAACCGAGCCGGTGAAGACAATCATCTATTGAGAAGTTCTTTTAACTTGATGGAGGTTTTGGGTTATTCTTCAAAGTGTTGTAGCTACAACTCTGAATAAGAGGCTTCGATGTTGTTGGGGATGTTTTTTATTTTTTTATTTTAACATTCCGTATTGTTCCTTGTATTGTATTCTATTCTATGTGAAATGGTCACTACCATCCGCCAACTCTAGCTTGACTAATTTTACATGTTTTAAGGGCAGCACTTTTAAGTCCACTTATACTGACTAAGACAATAAAGCAGCAGCAAACAAAGCTAGCGAACTAATTGGTACTACAACTTTAGTTATCATAACTAAGGTACATTAGTTATATTAACTAATAGATTAATGGTATTTAAAAATATCAGCTAGCGATATATACCTATTATGTAAATTCAAAAGATTTCTTCAAATTTAAAGTTAAAAAATAATTAAAAAATAAAAAAGATGTAATCAGCCTTACATAGAGTATAAATAATAATATAAATATAATTAATGAGCTTAATAAAAAAAAGAATTGTTAATCAGGATTCGTTCAACCATGCATTTGATAACACGCAAGCATATGTAGTTTGAAGTAACATAGGCTTAATTTAGCTTTATGAGGTCTAATATTTGTACTAGCAGTTTGGCCTTGTCTGAGCTAGTTTGTAGCAAGTTCAACCAAAAAATGGATTGGAAATTAGTTTGAAACCACATGATTCGTGTGGCTGCCCCTTGGCTCAAAAGGGTCTATATTTCTGCTCACATTAGCCCATATATTTGGAGGCTTCTAAATTATTTTGCTAATATGGATAGTCTTACAATTTAGGGGTTTTAATTTTGCCTCCAAATGCTATTTCTGTGATGATTTTTTGTCCATTGATCATGTTTTTTGATAATAGGGTGGTTATAAGAATTTGGGAATGCTTAACCTTTAATGGGAAATTGATTGGGTTCATCACTATTGCTAATATGTTGAGCAGGTGGAATTGTTTGAATTCTTAAGAACACGTGAGATCCATGTGGTAAATCTCATTGATGATTGTGCTGTGTGAGCTATTTAGAATGCCCAGAATCAGGCTAAGTATGCTAACAAGAGATTCAATTTTCATATTATCCTCAACAACATTATTACTGAGGTTCATGACTTTTTCAAGAGCATTTTATTAGTAGTCTAAAGTGGAAGAATATTGGCACAATTAAATTTAAATCCATGTATTGAATCCTTAGTGACATTAATTTCAAAAATATTTGAGCACTTTTGGGTGGTTGTTTTCTTTCTCTAATTTTTGGGAGACTTATTTTGGCATGGGAATTATGTGACCTCTGGCACTTCTCTTTCAACTTCAGTTTCAGCTCCAAGCACTTTGTTATATATTAACAGGCTAATTGTTGGCCAGTGTTACTAGGAATGGTAGCTCTTGTTGCTATACTTTTGTGATTGATGTTGTCGGTTGTGTTATGTGATTCATTTGGATGGTGATTCTTTGTGCCTGATTTTTAATTTTATTATTGTTGTGCTTATCTTTGTTTTGGTTTGGGTGTGTTATTGAGGTGCTCGGGAGTTTATAATTTTTTTTTTTGGTGTTTTTTGTTGTTGTGATATTATCATATGATCTTTGTTGGGCTGGGTGTTGGCTTCTACTGATTTATCATGGCTGAAAATCTTGGGGGTATTGATTTGTAGATAGGGTTGGTATATGTTAGTTTAGTTTTTCTTGGTTGTTATTTTGATTGGTTATTTGGGGAAGTATTGAAGCCTCTCTTTGTTGATTCGAGTTCCTCAAGTATCAACTTGCTTTCAGTGGTGAAAAAATAGCTTTGCTGGAAGTTGATCAAGACTGATGGTGTTTCCCTTTGCTGGAAGGTTGTTTGCTCTCTGAAATTTAGATTGATGTGCGCCAATTTGATTTTCATTTTGTTGCTAAATCAAATTTCATTAGGGCGGGGTATTCTAAATTTATGTACTTAAACTTATTTTGGTTATGTATGTATTTATATGCTTTCATACATATCATGTTGGCGTGTTATATAAGGTTATAATTTTTACTGCGAGAGACCTCTTAGGATGGGACTCATTTTTTGGGATAGATTTGGCATTTTATTTCTAGAATTCTTTTTATAACCACCCAGTCCCAATGTATTTATTTTTTTATATTTATAAAATTTACAAGTTTCTATTAATATATATATATATATATATATATATATGTGTATTTATAAATTAAAAATTTATTAGCATTTATGTAAATTTAGAGAGAGAAAGTGAGTGCAAGATTTAAAGAGAAAAAAGTGTGATAAAGCCAGGTCACGTATAAGAAATTGATATTTTTTAGATTAAAAGAAAGAGGTCAAGGGAGAATGATCTTTAGCTAGCAAAGAGAAAGTAAGACAGAAAAGATGGCTTCGGAAGGAAGAAAGTGGCGGGTTCTCTAAGGGTATAAATAAATACGGAATAAAAGCTTAAGATGTTGAGCAAATTCAATTAAAACAAAAAAATAATATATGCAGTCACAAACATTGCACTAACAAAACGATTTATACGGTTCGGTGCTAATACCTCTTCAACAGGGATGAGAGTAAAAAATTTCACTATAGAGAAAGTATTACAATGAGTTTTATGGTTTACAAACTATTACAAAATCTCTAGGAGCTTTCTGTTTTTTTCAATGGAGCAGCCACCAAACTAAGACCCTCTCAGTAGCTAAACCTCACAAAATGAGAATGCTAATATTGGAAACTACACAAACATATTTCTTAAGTATCTAGCTTATCTTTGGACCCCAAATGGTCCAAAATACCCCTTAATTTATTTACGGCGAAACCTGGACCGGAGCAGAATTATGTCAAGCGCTTCGGCGCATCGTCGCGCCTGGGTTTCGGGTAGCCAGGTGCCACAGCATGTTGTAGCCAGCTCTTTGTTTTCCTGCCATTGGGGCATGCTGTAGTGACCACCTCTCGGGTGCCTGCCGCTGCGGCTCGCAGTAGCGCTCGTCTCTCGGGTTCCTGTCGCCACAGCGCGCTGCAGCGCCCGCGTTTGCAAAGGTGCGCTGCAGCACCTCATACCACTGCAGTGCGCGACAGTGCTTGCTTCCGCTACACGGCAAAGTTTGTTTTTGATGCGGTGCGCTGTAGCGCCTGTGGTGCACTTCCAACGTATTCCTTTTTAACTATCTCCACCTCATATCTCATGTGCTTCACATGAGAACTGTCTCCTTCAAGCTCTCTACCAATGCGGCAGAACCAACTTAGCTGCCTGCGTATCCCTCTCCCAAGGGAATCAAGACGTCCATAGTTTCAACAAATGAAAATCGTATAAATGCTTCTCCAAATTCACCAAGATTTTGCAATAGGTAAATTTTTGAATTGTGAGCATCTTTGTCATTATATCAGAAAGATTATCTTTAGTGTCGATCTACTACAGTAAGATCACATATTTCTTCAATAATATCTCGAACGAAATGGTGTCGTACATCAATATGCTTTGTGCGAGCATGACAAATTGGATTAGTAGCTAAAAATATAGCACTTTAGCTATCACAATGTACTACTCTCTGCTTTTGCATTGCACCAAGTCTTCTCGGAATCCTCTCATTCAAATAGCTTCTTTGAACGCTTCAGTAACTGCTATATATTCAAATTCTATTGTAGATATGGCTACTGTAGACTGAAGAGTTGACCTCCACCATACTAGATCTCTTGCTTGAGTGAATATATAACTAGTTGTTGATCATCTTCTATCCAAATATCCAGCATAGTTAGAGTTCACGTATCCCATCACTGCTTGCCAGTGATCTTTCCCTGGATTGTGCATCTTTCGACTCGCGACTCCAACTACTTGAGACAAATCTGGTCTAGTACAGACCATATGTAACCCTTCATCCTGTCGCCGCGCGAAATTGAGTTAGTTTACGGAGTAACAATTAGCGGTGGAACGGTGCGTTACTCGAGAAAGGAAACCGAACCTCCCCGAATACACCTGCTGAGCTGAAAACAAAGAGCTGCTACTGGGACAATCTCAAGAGAAGAAGGCTGAGTACTAATCCTTAAGATAAGTGTATTATCCTTGTCTTACGTATTAGATAGGATACTCATGTACATTGGATTATGAATACAAGTAAGATCCAAGTTACATGAATACTTGCATTTCATGAATATCCTGATCACATCACAATGCTAAGTATAAGTAGCAGTAAATATAGAGTGCGGAAGCTAAAGCATACATCTATAAACATTCATTACAAAAGATAAGTAAAGCATTATTCTCAAAAAAGAAAAGTAAATATATCCATAATTATTATAGACAGTTTACTTAATAAAATAAATAAAATTGTCTAAATACTGAACTGAAAGTTGACTAGTGTAAGAAATAAATGTTGATGAAGAGTCCTCTAATGCTCCACAAACTTCTCCTAGAACTTCTGTGAAGGTTCCTGATCTGGTTCCACAAGCTGCACTAGATCTAGCAAATTTCTGAATCCTAAAAGTACAACGTGTTAGACAATAAGTCTAATACATTGAAAGCAACTCTAATTGCTATAGTTATTTAATGCTTAGCATTTAAATAGTTTTAATAAAACTGTAAAAAAGATAGTAACATAGCTAAAAACTCAAAACAGTATAAATTTGAAAGTTTGGTAAGCTGAAACTGCAAACTAAATACTAAAATATAAAAAAAATAGTAAGAAATCTAAAATTGAATAATTAATGATTTAAAATTGTACTGTATATCACTGAATTTATAATTATGCATCTGAACATGCTACTGAACTGAATGCCACTAATATGTTAACTTAGTGTCACATGACACCCCACAGATCTTAGGTGAGTGAATTCCTGCTAACAGAGTCCTTATGTGAGCTCATTTGCTCTGCTAATGCTGGCATGACTTATGTATTTTATGATATGCCAAGGCTTTTATGACCATATGCCTTAAATCATCAAAATTTAGAATCAATTCAATATCAAATAATGATTCCATTTATCTCCATCATCCAGAATTCATCTAAATAATTTTTGACTCCTAATTCTAATCCATTGAATGTAATTACTAAGATTATCTAAACTCATCAATTGAAGAGGTTGTATATACATAGTAGGTATGTTTCTAAGAAAGGTGACTTTAACACATAGTTTGTTTAACTGCACTTATCGAAATACTTGATGATAAGAGGCAGGACCTGGTCACAATTTATTCTTTCAAACTAAGCTATTAAATACCATAATTATAAGTATACTTATAGTCTCCTAAGAAAATATAACTTGAAGCACTTAGTTTGTTTAACTGCACTTATCGAAACACATGATGATAAGGGGTAGGGCCCTGTCATAGTTTGTTCCCTCAAACTAAGTATTCAATCCCCTACTAACACCATAGAACTTGGGGTGTTTATCCTGAATTGAATAGTACTTATATAATTACCTAAGATAAGATCGAGACTCCATAGTTCTATTCAAGGTAAATCAATCAACTCTGTTTCCTACTAAAATAAATCAATTCTATGGATATATACTATCAATTCTAATTGATAGTTCTATTCGATCATTCAATTCTATTAAATAATCAAGGAATATAGACTAATGAATCAACACTCCATTGTGGTGAATCCTACACAAGGGTATCAAGGATGTGACTTAGAACCACTCAATTTAGGACATTACCACGAGGAAATGATCTAAGTCTAAACCTTTAAGTTATTATTTCACAAGGATCTAAGATCAATTCTCTAAAGTTAAGAAGGTGCATCTAAGTTCCTACCTCAAGATTAGACAATAAGTTCTTCCTACCTCAATAGCTCATATATTAATAAGGTTTAACAATTATTGAATTAATAACACTAGATTATAACTTTAAAGATCTAAGCACTGCAATATACTAGTATAATCTAAGTTCTAAGATTCATGTTAATTCTATAATTCCTAATATATTAAGCTAAATTACATAAATCAGATGGGTAAGCCCATCTGATCACAACCTATACTACAATTATGAGATTCAATCATATGAATTATTAGAAAATGATTATTTTGCAAATCATTTGCATTTTATAATTTATCTCATGATAGGGGTCTTACTTAAGAGAAAATCAAGGATTTAAAGGTACATGTTCAGATGAGTAATCACATGAATTCATTATAGATCCTTACACTTTTAATTTAATGGCTTAAGATCAATGTTCAATCAATAAGTATTATTAAAATCATGCAAGTTCTTTAATTGTTCAAATCAAGTGTCTTACTTAAGATAATTAAGGTTTAGATGTTAATTTGGACAAGTTAGAGCTTAATTTTTAACTTGACCAAACAAAGACCAATTGTTTAGTTAATGATCAATGACAAAATCAGTGAGTTATTTGTGCATTATTAATGTCAAATTCAAGTTCAAATAAATTATTGATTATCTTAAGAAATTCTCAAGATTCTTTAGGATTTAAGGTTAATTAAAGTCAAATTAATTACTTATGTGTGTCTAATTTAGAGTTTAAGGTTTTTAACATGCATAATACTGCTATTGAAGCATATAAATAAATAATTAAGCAAAACAAAAGGTAATTAAGGCTAACTAAACCTTAAATTAAGCTAAAAAGGATTAGCACTTAATTACAAATATAACCATTCAAAATTTATGAAACTTGGCAATTATATTCAACTTATACATATGAACAATCAAAGACTTAGTTTACTAGGTTTGGTTAAGTGTAAACCCAAATTTTCACTACTCTTGCTTTTCTAAGATTAAAGCATAATTACTAAGATAAAAATTATAAAATTAATTCTCTTAGCATATGCATTCTACAGGGCATAAGAAACATAATGAAACCTTAATCATGTATTTTGGCTAAGTATATAGGCTAATCCACCCTAATTAAGTCATGGAGTATTAAAGTAATATTAATAAATCCAATCGCAGAAGCCTAAATATTTTTGTATATTAATATTCCTCATGACTTTTTGAACAAAATGGTATATAATTATATATGGTTTGGATAAGTGGATAAAAAGTTATGCAATTAATTTAATTTGTATTTTTCTAATTAGGGTTTTGACTTCTGAGTTATTTTCCTTAAGGAAAATAATTCATAAATCCTTTTTAAATCTTATCGGGCACCGGCCTGATTCCTAAACATGCGAGTCGATTGGGCCCAATGGCCCATTAATATTAAATAGTGTGGGTCACAGGTCGGCTTGACCCGCGCTGTCGGCTCCTTCCCCACACCTGGCCTTCGATAGTGGACGATTAGGGCTTAACCATAATCATCAAATTAACAGTCCTCAGACCACGCCGATGGCTCAAAATGATCGACACAATTATTGGGACTGAGATCGATTAATTGAGCCCTATATCTTTGATCGAGGTGGCCTAGAGCACTGAGGACCTATTATTCCCAAAATTAGCTAAATCCCTAATTGGGATCTCTCAGTGAGGAGAAATTCTCCTCACAAAGGCCAAGTCATGGCTAGGGATCGTTCATCACACCATGAGGGCACTGAGACGGAAAAAAGAATTATATTGGCTAGGTTGGGGAGTGCCCAGGCTCCCGAGACCTTACTCGGGTCCCGAAATTTTTAGACAAGGCAATTGGATTGATCAGTATTATTGATCGAGCTAACTCGAGTCTCCAGAATACTCACAATGGATTCACCTAGCTTAAGATTACAATCAGTAATTGAATTGTGAAGGAACTAAGCCTATATGACTCAGTCTAGAGAAGAAGGGTACCTGGACAGATGGGAAGGACTAGCCTAGCTAGCTTCAGGAGATAGGGGGGTCAAGCCAGGGGATAGGATAATTGTTATCATTTTCCTCTAGACTTGACAAAGCTATATGGAGCTTGAACGTCAAGTTTGTGGCGGCCCTGCCCCGCCGTGGTCCTGTTAACTCTTAAGTTTACATGATTATGGTGGAGGGGTCTCCATAACGACAAGGTCCCTACTTAGGATTGGATTAGACCCACATTCTAATCCAACTTAACAAAGGACTTTGTCATTCTTAAGGTAGAATTTCACTAAATGAGTATACAAGAAATGCAGAGTGCGGAAGCAATAATACAACATCCATTCATCACATATAAATACAATAGTACAGAATAATTAAAGTGCTGAAAAGAAATGTTTAACCTGTATTATTACAACTTTTAAATAGTTTAAAGGACTGAAAATAAACTCTCAATCTCACAAAGCAGAAAGAAAATTAAGGATCTTCAGGAACAAGCTCCTCTTCTAATGGCAAGGACTCCACTGGATCTATAGCTCCAAGAAACTAAGAACCTACCATTATCTATTTCATAATGGTAGGGCCCCAGCCAACAAAAGAAAAATCTAGTTAGACTATTGTCTAAGCATAATTTAGGGTAATCAATTGATTATGTTAATTAGATATCACCATAAACCAATACAAAAGCAAATAGGTGTAGAAAGCATAAGAAAAGAATAGTATAAAACTATAAACAATGGTTTATAACTTAATCAATTAGGAAGTAAGCACATACCTCCTCCAAGCAACTGCAACAAGATCAGGTAAGCATAAGAAAGACTAAATAAATACTGTAAGAAAAATACTTCCTAAACATGCTTATGATCAATACAGGATTATGCTGAGTGATATAAAAGTAAATGAACATATAAGAACATTGAAAATAAAACTAACATCCTATGTATATATATGAAAACAGTAAATAAGACTAGCATCCTATATGAAAACAAGGCTAGAAAAGTGCAGGAAAACTGTAAGTAAAAGTAGTGCTGAAATGCAGAATATGTAAAGTAAAATAGTAAATCAATACTAAAAACTAACTTGGCTATTCAAGCCACTCAAACTGTAGGTAAGGAAAGTAATGCTTAGCCTGATAGGATAAGATAGAAGCTCTGAACTGAATATCATTAAAACCTCTTAACCTGATGGGCTAAGGCAGAAAGTACTGAACCAATATCACTGAATAAAAATCCACCCTCAACTAGTACTCACCATGTCCAATCCTGACTAATAAAGTCATATGAGCGCAAAATCTGTTTCTCGCCATCCTGGGAAATCATCTCAACTAGGCATGGATAGACTTACCAACAATAGCAATCCTGCGTGCTATGACGGACTCAAGGATTAGAGAGGCGTACTAGTTAGGTCACAACGTACTGAAAAACTGAAAACATCGATAAAATATGAATGATTATGTTATGCAATTCAAAATTACATGAGATACTTATCAAATATCCTATGTCCAATATATGTGTACAAGGTAGGAGGCTCAAAACGAGGTATGCAAAGTACCAAAATCAAAGTGAGCAAGAGACTCTACTAAGACACAAGTGATATTCATTTGTTATCTAATTTAATCATTCTATCTACTCTAAGTTACACAAGTTCAGGATCTCCAGGTCCTACTATCGAGTGTAACTCATATTCACGACCTTACAAGTGGGAAAAATAATTAGAACTGATCAGGTTCTAATCTTTTCAAATCAATGTCAACTATACAAGGTAAATAATAAGTCAAACATCCTATTTTAATGTTTTATTATAAACCCAACTCATCTTGATTGATCAAATCAAGATGAGAAGATTAAGAATTAAACTCCAAATATTGGGGTTTAATCTCTTAATCTAAAGGTATATCTAAAGATCTAAGGTTTAATATCCATACTCACTGATTTAGATTAAGGCAAATACTAATGATAAATCAATTCATTAAGATAGATCTTTATTCTTAGTTCTAAGGTTCAAAGATAAAATAGTCATTAAATAAACTAAGAAAATCTATAAACTAATAAACTCAAAGTTTCACCTATTGAGTAACCCAATTTTACTCAATAGATGAACTCTAACCTAAGATCTATTCCTAATCTTAGGTATTAAAGCTCTTAATTACTAAGAGTATCTCTCATGACACACATCCTAACTAGTATTATAAAACCTATGGAAAGATCTAGGAATGATTAAGGAAGGGAAGCACTCAAATTTTACTTAGGAATTTCCTTAAGGACTTTAAAATGAGATCTTGATCAAAAATCAAATTAAGGATTGAATTTATGTTTGTAATGATTAGAATGTGATTTTAGGGTTTTAAAATGCTAAACCCTAATTTTGGGCAAAATTACCATTTTGCCCCTACTTAAGGGTCTAAATCTCATCTTTATGAATTTAGGGTTAAATTCTGAATTTTAACAAAGTAGAATGATTACTTACTGTCTAATATGAGTTTAGACAGTAAGATTATAAATTTTGGTTTAGTATTAATCCTTATAAGGTCAAATTACGGAATTTGACCTATAAGGGCATATTAGTAATTTTACCCTAATGACATATAAGTTTTTTGTTAGTTTACTGTAGGTTATGCCCTAAGATATTCGTAGAACCTAAAATTATTGAATTCTGATAAGTATTGGTCAAGTTATGGCCAATACAACCTTAAGGTTAAAAGGGGTAATTAAGGGACTTCTTAATTAAGGGTCAAAATCCTAACTTTATCAATTAGGATCCAAATTGAGCAAAATCAGTGGCTATGGTTTACAAATGGTCCACTGATCACAATGACATGTGGTAGGCTCAATTTGGACCTAATTTGGCTAAGTTATGACCTAATTAAAGTTTAGGGTGATTAGTGAGTGATTAGTGAAATTAATCACCCAATCACTAATCCAACCTTACAACTAGGTTTTAATAGACTCTATGAGTTCTCTAAAATTTAAATCTCTCAATTTGGATTACTAGATTTGCTAATATTTACTAATCAAGCTTTAGGGTAATTAGGGGTGATTAGCAAATCTAACTGTTGGATCCTAAATATTTTTACAGATTACTGTTAATTAGGTTTTTCTAATCTATATTGATATTTGGATCACCTAATTTGGAGTTAAATTAACCAAGTTATGGTCAGTTGAAGTTCTAGGTCTAATTAGGGTAATTAGGGTTAGGTCCTAAAGGTGATTAGGCTCAAACTAATCCAAACAGCAAGATTGACCCTACTAAAATATTTCTTAGGGTTTGTGAGTATTTTAAGACCCATATTCAATAGGTTTGGATTAGTGTGTGCAAATATATGACTAAATGAAATTTTGAGATAATTAGGATTTAATGTGAGAATCCTAAATATCACTATCTTAAATATAGCTCTAAGTAAAATTTTGATAATTCCATAAAATTCCTTATTTTTTGTTGATCAAAATGACATATAATTTTAATATATTTGGAGTTCAGGATCAAAAGTTATTAATGAATGAAGTTTTAATAATTAATTTAGTTAATTAATTATTAATTAATTCCTGATTTAAGTTGAATTATATTTAATCTTATTTTATTTTCTTTATTCAGTAGGTGGGACCCATGCCGACCGTAGGAAGAGACGGTGGTCTGACTGGCTGGGACACATGGCACTATGTGATTGGATGAGAGCGACTGCGGGGCCCACACACAATAAACTATGCAGACATATTTTGACACATGCGGGGCCCACGCACACGCGTCCGAGCGGTAGAGGTCCGCGTGTCGAGCGGAGTCCGCAAGCCAGAGCTGCGTACGATGGATGCGGTCGGGTCCGGGTCGAGCCTGCCCGACCCGAGGTTCCGTCTTCTCTTACGCAGACGCCCGAGATCGAGATCCTAGGGCACGCAGATTCAGGGCGATAACGGCGATGGCAAGTCGTGATCTGCGTCTCGACGGGAAGAGCTCATCTAGGGCTTTTCGTCGACTACTTAATCCAGTCATAAGGCGATCAGAGCTTCGGGAGAAAATCAACCCTAGATTTCTAGGTTTCGGCTAATCTCAGTTTAACGGTAAGAACTGTTTAGAGATTTCTAAATTTGGGTCGATCAAACTCATCGGTCCCAATCAATCTTTAATCTATAATATGGAATAAGTATACGAATTGAAATCGATAGAAATTATAAGACTATAAGGAGATGGACGGTACCTCTAAATCAACGGTGTGGGCTATCCTTAAGATTCGATCACTTCAGACAGAGGCGCGAGCTTTTTCAGATGAGGCACGAGGTAGCTCAGGAAGAATACTTGCATTCTTTGCCTCAGAAGAGCCTTAATTCCATCTTGGAAGCTGTGGGCAACATCTGGAGAGGCCGGCTCACGATGGACGTGCCGCGTGCGATCCCTGATGCCACGCGCAGGCTTTCGGGGAAGAAGGTGCGTGGGCCGTTCGATCAATCGATCGAACGGTCCACAGATGCCGTCTCTTCTGATGGTGTGGCCTGAAAGGAGGCAGACAGTGAGTAACGTCATTTCACTCTAATAATTAACTTTATAAATATATATACATATATATATATATATATATATATATATACATATATATAAATTTTTATTAACTTAAACTCTTTATTAATCAAATTTTAATTAATTCAGAGTTTTTCAAAAATTCCCAATCAATCACCCTTAGCTAAATGAGGGGTGAGGAATGCAACGACACACTCAGATTTTCATTTTGACGAGTATTTAATTATTTGAATTTTCAGGTATTTAAATATTATTAAAATATTCGACGAAAATCCAATGACTTCCAAATGCATCCAAAACTTCACCCCAAGCTAATTTGGGGGTGGTGAATGCAATGGCGAAGTCAGATTTTTAATTTGGGGTCTAAATAAAAAGTCATTTTCTAGGGTTTGGGATTTTTTTCAGAATTTCTGATTTTGATCCAGTTGACTCCTAGTTTGACCTAGGTTTTAGAGATGAGTTCTAAATTACTTAATTAGTGAACTAAAACCTCAACTAAGACTTAGATTAGCCTTAATTAACCTAAGTAACAACCTGGGTTGTTACACTTTACCCTCAGAGTCAGTGGAGAATGGAGATGGTTCACCAGTCGGTCATAGTCGAGCTTAGGGGAAGATAGAGGCCAATTGAGTTTTTGAGTGAGATCTGAAGTGAGCAAAGGCTTCACTGAAGGAATTCCTTGGATATTTATAGCCAGGGAGGGTCAGGTGGGAGCTCGAGCTAGCGCCTATGGCTGGCCCAGGACCTGAGGACTCAAGTCGAGGCCAAGAGAGGGCAATTTGGAAGGTGAGGTTCAAGACCATTGGAGATTGGCCAGTCGTGGGGAGCAAGAAGGATCCCCATACTGCCACGCCAGCTATGACAGCAGAGTATGTTGGGCTTCTTCAAGATAATTGGAGATGAAGGTGAAAAGGGCCAGAGGGATTGGGAGCCGTCTAATGCACTAGCCGTTGAAGATAGATGACATAGATGGGGTCTGTTTAATAGATATACGTGGAGAGGATATCAGCCATTGGATCGTAGACACGATCCAGCAGCTGATAAATGATCTCGGTGCAGAATGCAGAGACTGTCAGATGGAAGGGCGCCAAGAACAGTGCGCGGGATCCCATTAGATGCAGAGGCTGAGCTGCTGTCGTGGCCCCACAGCAGATCTGTTATGGTCTCGACAGCGGATCCTGGTCGATAAAAGGTATAAATGCAATTATAAAATAATCCTAACCCTCATTTGCAATTTGCTCATTTAAATTAAATTTATTTAATGCCTAAATGACACCCAAAATTTCCCAAACTTTCACCCCTATCTAATTTGGGGGTGAGAAATTCAAAAATTTAATTAGATTTTGGATCAGAGATCAAAATATTTTAGCTATTATTTATGGTACCTAATTAGACCAAAATGCCCATTTGACCTAGAGAGGTCTGATTGACTTCAAATTTTTTGGGTTAGCTTATAATGACCTATTGAATGAAATGAACTATAATTAGAGCATAATTAGGCTTATAATTAGCTAAGTAACAACCAAGGATTGTTACACCATGGCATATAGTAAGCTTCCAACTCTATTAGCCTATTTCACTGTGTGCATTTCATCCTTTTCAAAATCTATTTTTCGACACTGTTCTGTGGATAAGCGAAAATGAAGTGCTAGAGGTATACTTATAGACTTTTGAGAGTCATATAATCCTGAACCTCCTCAACACTTTCTCCAAATATCCCTTTTGGGTCAATCAAATGTTTCCTTCCCTTTTGTCCCTACAGATTTCTATCCCCAATATTTTTTTTGCCTCTCCCAATTTCTTCATTTCAAAGTGCTTTGACAGTTAATTCTCATGTGTTCCATCTCTATCTGATATGAAGTAGCTATCAACATGTCATAGACATACAATATTAAGTAAATGAAGTTACCTTGAGGTAACCTTTTGAAATACACATATGGTCAAATTGGCTTCTTTGGTATTCCTCCTTTTGCATGAACTAATCAAAATTTTATACCATTATCTTGGTTATTATTTTAGCCCATAAAGAGACTTGTCTAGTTTGCATATCAAGTCTCCATTTCAAGCTCAATGTACCATGTGGGTTGCACTATAAAGATCACATCCTCTAATTCTCAATGCAAGAATGCTATTTTAACATCAAGCTGCTCATGCAATAAATTAAAATGTGCTACCAAAGTTAGAAGCACATGGATCGATGAGTGTTTATCAACTAGGGAAAACACTTCATCATAATTAATCCCTTCTTTCTGAGCAAAGCCTTTGGTTAACAGTCTAGCTTTGTAGCGCACATTAGCTTCTAAGGATCTTTCTTTCTTCGCATACACCCACATACACCCAATAGCCTTTCTTCCTGGAGGGAGTTTCTCCAACCTCCATACTTTATTATTCTAAAGAGACTCCATCTCTTCATCCATAGCCTGCTTCCATAAATGACCTTATGAGCTCGTCACCGCTTCTTTATAATGGGAGGGAATTTAATCCTATAATATGGACACTACATATGTGTGTAGTCTTTGAGCCAGGCTGGCTATTGTGGTGCATTCCTTCTAGGTTTATCTCTAGCAATTGACTCATAAACTGAAGCCTCACCATCATTGTCAGTTTATTCTTCATCATCACCAATGTGTTGTTCATCTGTAGGAGTATCCTCGATGTGATGTGAAGTTCTTTGTGGAACAAATGGGGTTGCATCAAACCCTACTCGCTGTCATCTTGTAGTAGTCTCGATCATTTCCTCCACCTAATGAGAACTTCTTAGTCTTAAGAAAAACTCTTCATCAAAGGTTACATCTATGCTCATCACAATCCTCTTATCAACTGGATCATACAATTTGTAGCCCTTCACTCGATGCCAAAAATTATTTGTGGGAGCTGCTACAATGCCTCCAAATATACTTCCATCCAGAAATTTACTTAAAAAGGTGTGGCGCCCCACCCCCTAATCCTGCAGGATTGGACCCAAGGGGTGGTGTGCCACTCTGGCAAATCCCCCACATATCATTGGATTAGATAAGATCCACAATCCACTAATAAGGGAAGAACTCGCACATAATGAATATAAGAATCAGTAATTAAATCTAACATACATACAGAGTGCGGAAGCAATATGAAGTAAACATTACATCCATTCACCATACATCAAGTAAGAGACAATAATATAGCTCAGCAAATAATAATGTATAGAAAGTAAATATAGTCATGACTACATGCATTATTATATCATTTAATTAAAGTTTAAGAGTAAAAAAAAGCATCACTCATCCTCACAATGAAATAAAAGACAACTAATGGTCTTCTGATCGAAGCTGCTGCACCTCTTCTATATAAGGCTCCTCCTCGGGCGCTGGATCCTCCAACTGCTCAAGATCTGACATTGTCGGTTTCATAATGCTAGGGCCCCAGCCAATAAAAAAAAAATCTTATTAGACAAAATATCTAAGTACATTTTAGGAAAATAATTTATTAAGCATTTATTAATATTACCATTTTACTCTAAACAAGACCAAACATCTATCTAGCATGGGAGCAGGTAAGCATATAAGGAAAACATGATAAGTTATAAATGCAATATTTATAATTAAGCAGGAATTAAGGTAAAAGTACACTTTAGTAAACTAAATAAAGAAGGGCATATATATGTAATACAATAAGTAAGAGTACTAAAAGTAAAGTCTAATCCTAAATATGTTGATGATCATATGATGTATGCTGATTTAAAATAGTAAACTAAAAGTGATACATATAATAAGTAGTAAAGTCTAGCATCCTATACATGTATCTATACAAGTAAATACAACTAACTAAAATAATATACATCATCAACATAATAAACAGTAAGCTAAAAAACTGAAAAAAAGAATGTATAATTGCCATATTATAAAGAATTGGCCAATCCGGCCTAGTAATATTCCCATAGCCTTTCTGGGCTAGGACAGACTAAAATGATCAGTAAAGTAAAATTGAAGAGGCAGAACATACAATGCAAATATCTTTTAGTTTTTTACTTTTGTCTCTGTGGATACATCCAAAAATAGCTGAGGAGTCAAGCACGTCTGTAAGACTAAGCGGGTTCCAAGCTTAACACACACTCCTCAATGAGTAATATTAAGCATCCATATTTCTCCTTACCCCTGTCCATTAGGGTAATGTGCATCATAATCGACCATAGACTGAACCTAAATGCAACATTTTCCTAATATTCTAAGTTTTCATTTTCATACAATAATGTTTTCTTATATGCCATGTCCAAGGAAAGTAAGCACAAGGTTCAAGAAATGCGTAGCACAAAATTAAGTATTAAGCATGGGACTCCACTAAACATGGTGATAACATTTGTTATCTAATTAAACCATTATAACTATTCTAAGTTACACAAGTTCAGGATCTCCAATTCTTACTATTGAGTGTAACTTAGAAGCACATCCTTATAAGTTAAAAAGGAATAGAACTGATTAGGTTCTAATTTAATTAAATCAAGTACAACTACAGGTTTAAGAAATAAATCACAACGTCCTAATTTGATGAGTTCAGATGTTCTATACTAAGATCTGATCAAGATCTACTAAACTTGGGATTATAATTTCAACATCACGAGATTGGAGTTAAGCACATAATCCAAAGGTACAATCTAAGGAATCTAGGGTTTTAATCTAAAGGTGAACTACTTATTAAGACAAATTCTATTAAGCAAATTAAACTTAATAGGATGAATCTCCTATTCTGAATCTAAGGTTGATATACAAATTAATCAAAATAAATTGTAAAATCTAGAAATTAATAAAACTAACTTTCCATCCATTGAGTAACCCTTTTATCCAATTAATGAAATCTAACCTATGATCTAGTCATAGTCTTAGGAATAGCTCCAATGTGAAGTGTTGAATTCCTAAAGGTAAGACTTAGAGAATTTATAAATTTTATAATTTTAACCTAATAGTTGATTTTACTACATAGAATGTTTCTAATATAGTTCTAATACTGGTTTTAGTGATTTAGATGATAATCCAGGGGTTAAGAATGCTTAACCTAAATTTTGGGCAAAATAATAATTTTGCACCTACTTAAGGGTTCAAAAAGCTACTTTTTGAATTAATTAGAATTTCTTACTACCAAATGATTCATTACTATCTAATATAAAGATAGACTATAAGTACACTCAATTTAGATAAAAAATTGGTCCTATAAGTTCAAACTAAGATTTTTTCCCTACGGGGAATTTTAGCAAATTTCACCTCATAAAACCTAACTTTTTATGCAGTTTATTGTTGGTTGCTATTCAAGGATTTTATAGAGTCTAATAACACTAAATTCTGAGGTCTAATGAATTAGTTATAGCCATTTCAATTTCTAAGGGTAAGTTGGTAAATTTTTAAGTTAAGAGGGTCAAAAAGCTAACTTTCCCATTTGGTGTCCAAATTCAGCAAACTCAGTGGCTATAGCTTCCCTATATTACACTGAGTACTTTAACTGGGAGTAGACTGAAATTGGACTTCAATTGGTCAAGTTATGACCTAATTCAGGTTAAGAATATTTTGGTCATTTTTGATTTATCTAGGATTCATAACTTAAAAATTATTTCAGATTATTGTTAGAATTGAAATTTTAAATTATTTAGTACTTTGAACTTTCTAATTTGGAGTCTAATTGACTAAGATATGGTCAAATCAATATTTAGGGCGTTAGGGGAGATTAAGGATTAAATTAACATCTAATGCAAAGTTAGAATTTCACCTACACATTTAACATCTAACTACTTGATTAACACTTATGATCAAGATTAGGATGGAGATTAGTCTTATTTGACAAGGGTAACAACTCAAGTTATTATAAACTCCCCCACTTAAAAATGATGTTATCCTCGATATCACTCAAGTGGAAAGAAAAGGCAAGAATAAAAACATGAATTGAATTTGAAGCTTAGAATGCTATGAAAGAATACCTGGATTCTCGAAGATTTTATGATATTTGACTCGTATATTAGATTCCTTCTCCCAAGTGGCTTCGTTGCAAGAACAATTCTTCCACTAGACTTTGATTATCTTAATAGAACAGTTTCTAAGCTGCTTGCAATCTCAGGCCAGAACTCGGATTGGTTCCTCGGCTTATGACATATTAGGTTGGATTTGAATTTCTAGGAACTGAACTAGGTGAGATGGGTCTCTGAGGCACTTTCTTAGCGACAATACATGGAATACGTTGTGAATGACTCTAACATGCATATGATCATTTGAAAGTATTCTAGCTCAATAAAAAGAGAAACTAAGCTGATATAAAATAATAATCCAAGTTAAACATGAAATCAAAACTAGCATCCTATAGGTATAAGCAGTAATAGAAGACCATACAAGAAACTAAAATAAAAGCAAAAACATGTAAAAATAAAAAATAATAAGTAAATAAACCACCATAGAAGGTTGGCTAATAAAGCTACAATAATTATACTAAATGGAAAGTAACACTTTAATTAGACGTGTGCCTAAATTAGTACTGCCATAATTCAAGCTGGCCAAATATAGCCACTAAACAGAAAGTCCCACATGTATCATCTTTAACACTCATGGCTAGATAAAATTAAACATGTCTCTTCCAAACGCTCTTATGGCTGGATCTGAGTCAATTATATTGTAACAAATAAACTGTAGAGGAAGACTAACTAGGACATACTCAACTGAATTGATATTTAATTTACTGAATGTACTGATTATATATGACAATATCATATGCATTTCAAAACTAACATAAAATACTCATCAAATATTCTTTGTTCAACTAAAATATGCCCAAAAACACAATGCTTGATTATATGGAGTGCAGAGCAACAAAATCAATGTAAGCTAGACTCAACTAAAACACATATGATATCTATTGTTACCTAATTTAATTCATTCTATCTATTCTAAAAAAATACAAGCTTGGAATCCCTAGTATCCTACTATTAAGTAAAATTCTAGATTCACAGCCTTGTTGGTTAAACCTTAGAACTCAACAAGTTCTCATTTAGAATCAGATAATAACGCTTATTAAAGTTAAATAATTAATCAATCGATTTAATTGATGTATTTTGTTAACCAAAAACCAATCTTGATCAAGATAATCAATAATTAGGGATTTAGAGTTAAACTCTAAAGTTGGGGTTTAGGCTCTAAACCTAACGTGCTAACATCCAAGGATATAGGGTTTCTCACAAATCTTATTCTAAGGGTTTTAGAATATTTAAGGAAAAACTTCTAATTCTTAATAACATGAAGATAGCAATGTAAAAAAAGACTGCAAATAGTTTAAAGTCAAAGATAAAATAGTCAAATTATACTTATGAATTGGAATCTTAATCTTAAATAAGATTAACTCCATTAAATAATTTCATTACTCAATAGAATGAATACTAAGCTATAAAAGAAGGACTATAAAGCTAAGCACTTCAGAATTTACTAAGATTTGCTTATAGACATACTTAGATGCTTACTTAGGAAGAAGCTAAGGAAAAAATATAATAATTGTCTAAATTGATTATTATTTATTTTATAAACATTAATTGGCACTTATGGAGATTAAAGTGTGGATGCTAAATCCATATAAAAAATTCTAAAATCATACTTAACAAACTTAAGGAAAATTAGGGTTTTAACTTATAAACCCAAATTCACAAGTCTAAATAACCTAATCTTGATTCTTAGACATTCACTTTACTGATTTTAAGAAAATGAATAGACCCATAAGGTAAAAATGTGCTTAAGCCAACACTTGGGAAAAATGATCACAATGCCCCTCCTTAAGGGTCAAAATTGAGATTTTGTATTCTTGGGTTTCAAATAGAATGTACTCAATTATAATGGGTTCCTTACTATTTAATGAGAGAAATGACACCTTAAGCATCTGATTTGAACTTTAAATAGGCCTAATGCGCACTAATTAATATTTATGGTATTAGGAATGTAATAACTTAAGGTTGTTGCCTTAACTAATCTATGCTAAACCAAGCCTTAATTTTCATTCCATTAACTTTATCTAGTCATTAAAATTTAACCCTAAAAATTTGGGGTCAATCAAAGATCAATTGGGTAAATTAGTTATTTTGTCAATTTTAGAATTCTAAAAATTTGCTAAATTAATTTGATCTGCAAATTAATTTATGATTATACTTTTGAATTTTTCACCCCCAACCTAGCCAAGGGTGAACTTTTGGGAAATTTGGAGGTCATTTAGTTCTAAATTAGATTTAATCTTAATTTGGCTAATTAATTGAATTAATTAAATATTTAATTTCTCTTTTTTCCTCCAATGGTCGACTATTTAAAATGGTGGAGCCAATCTGGGCTATTGTTGCATTCCTTAACCCTCGATTTGATGGATATCATTCGCCCACACTCGAATCCTTCTGAAGCTATCAGATCGCAAGCGCGATCCTATGGCTGTGATCGAGACCACAGTTGGCTGTTATGACCCACTCCATTTGAGCTGTTGTGTCTTCCAATTGGATCAATCTAACTAGAGGCCTCGCTCCTTTTCCCGTTATTCATCTTCTTCACTCGCTTGAATCTGATAGGGAAGAATCACCCTGTACAAGTCCATCAGGCCCTATCCCCCACTCATCCCAATGGTCTTTACCTAATTCCCACTCCTAGCTCTAGCTCTCCATCAAGCTGCAGAGGCCCGACAACACCTAATGAGGTAATAAGGACCAATTGCAGTCGAGCTCAAACCTGAGCTTCTCAAGCCTTGAGGCTATAAATAGCCTCAAAATTTTTTAATGAGTTTCTTTGCTTGCTCCCTATAAGATCTCATCCGCTATTGCTTTCATTGCACCATCTTTCTTCCATCCAGTCAACAACATGCAACTTTTGATAAATTACTAAGGTAATTTGTGGGTGCGTATAACAATCCAAGTTGTTACCATAGTCAATTAGGATTAATTTGAGTTATGATTCTGATCTTAGTATATTAATTAAGTCATTAGGAGTTCACCACCAAGACCTAGTCCAAATCATGAGGCAAATCGATCAAATCATAATTTTGGGAATTTCAGGAATCCTGAAATTGGACCTAATTATTTTAATCTCAGATCAAAATTTGGACTTCACCATTATGCTCATTGCCCTAAATTAGCTAGGGTTAATGTTTTGGTGGCAATCAGAAGTCATCAAATTTTCATTAAATATTTTAATAATATTTAATTAATGGAAAAATGAGATATTTAATGTAACATCAAAATCAAAATCTGACTTCGCCAATGCGATCGTTACCCCCAATTAGCTTGAAGTGATATTTTGGATGTGTTTGGAAGTCGTCAGATTTTTTTATCGAATATTTTAATATAATTAAATACATCAAAAAATAGGAAAATCAAATGCTCGTCGGAATTAAAATCTGACTTTGCTGTTGCATTCCTCACCCCCAAATTAGCTAGGGGTGAATGTTTGGGATTTTTCGGAGTCTGTTTACAAAAATTGAATTTTTAGAGCATTAATTAATTTAATTAAAATTTTATTTAAATCCATTTCTTATTTTCCTCTATTATTTCCTTCCTGGCTGGGACCCACACCAGCTGAATTCGGTGCCACCCAAGCCCTACGCATGAAAGTCTCCCTTTCCTTCTCTCCATTTTTCCAAGCCATCTCTCCCAAGCTTATGATGGGATGAGTCAATCTCATCCCATCCTAAAGGCCATGCTCTCTTCTCCTTTAAATAGAGCTCAATCCATCTTCTTCCCTCATTTGGAAAGTTGAGTTCTCCTCTCTGCTTCCTCCATTATTGTGCCTGTTGATGAAGGAAGGCTCCCAAGTTCTTGTAGAAAACAGAGCTCTCTTCCTCTATCTGCTTCCATTTGAAATCTAAGGTACCTTCCTTTCCCCCATTGAATGGATTCAATGGCTACTTAATTTTTGCTCTTATGCTTATTTTGCATCTTTAGAAATCTGTGATTAGGATTTGGAGTTCATTAGAGCTCATTAGGTTTGTGATTTTAGGAAGATGAATTAGCTCTATTTTTTCTTCTTGCTATATACCTAGACATTTAAACTCATTGTTTGCATCGTTAAAATAATCTTTTCATATCAATTTTGGTATCAAGGGAAAGCTCTCGGAAATACCTTTCCATCGGTATATGGCACCATACGTGAGGTGCCCAAAATTGGGAGTATTTGAGTGCAAATAGAGACATGTCACAATTTTTGCACAGACGAAAGCACCATCGGGTGCTACAGCGCGCCGTAGCGCCCAAGTTTCGAAATTGAATCCACCGCAGTGTGCTGATGTGCACCACCACGTGCCACCATGGCATATAAATTTGATGAAATTAAATTAAATGCGCCGCAGCACTGAAATCCTCCGCAGCGTGCTGTAGCGCCTGGCTCTCGGCCAGGGAGAGCTACGGCACACCGTAGCATCCAGCTCTCGGAAACTCTGGCGCCGTAGTGTACTGCAGCACCTGAAAGTGCTGCAGCATGCCACAATACTGAGATCCACTGTAATGTGCCATCGTGTGCCCCAGCGCACAGTAGTGCGCCAGAGACAACCCAAAAAATAACCTCAACAAGATCAGATCTTCACCCTAGAACAGCCCACACCCAAAATTAGCCAAAGAGATAGCCCAAAATTAGCACTCAGGAGCAACCCTAACCACAGCTAGGAACAGTACCCAGGAACATTCCCAAAAGGCCCAAAGCAATATTTATAAGCATCCTCGACCACAACCAAGAACATCCCTAAGAACAACAAAGGAATAGCCCAGGAATATCCCAAAAATAACCCCAAGAGCAGCCCTGGAATAGCCCCAAGAGGAGTCTAGACCAACCCAGGAACATCCCAGTAGGGCCAGATAAGTAATTAGAAGAAGAACATACCACGCTTTAAATAGCTTCCAGTGATCAACAAACAACAACCTATAACCAGCACAAATAAAGCCCCTAATCCCATGATAGTATATGGATATCCCCATAGTCCATCCTTAATATATCACAGATAGTGCAAAGAGCCATCCCCATAAAATAATGGATAAAAGAAGCCCATGTTTAGACCAAAAGCAACCCAACACACTATAGAGCCATTTAAGGATAGCTTAATGGTCAATCCAAGCACAGCCAATGAGAACCCACTAGAAAAATTAGAAACACCACCAGCAAAATCAACAAAGAACCAGTACAACTAGCCTCCACAAGTACATTTAGCAATGCATAAACTAGTGAATTTCTACTATAACTAGATAGATAGGAAAAGACTACCATTAAATTGTTGGATTCTGACTGTTAGTTGAAACAACAAAGCCAATAGTGTAACAACCTAAGTTGTTATCTTAGTCAATCAAGACTAATCTCATACTTAATCATGATCTTAAGTGCTAATTAAGTCATTTGGAGTCAATCTCTAAGATCTAGTCCAAATCAGGAGTCAATTGGATCGAATCCTGATTTCTAGAAAATCCAAAAACCCTAAAATTGACCTATCTAAATAGATCTCAGATCAAAAATCCGACTTCGCCGATGCGTTCATTGCCCTCAAATTAGCTAGGGGTGATGTTTTGGTGTAAATCGGAAGTCGTCGAAATTTTGTCAAATATTTTAATAATATTTAAATATTCGAAAAATGAGAAAATTAAATACTCGTCAGAATCAAAATCCGACTTCACTGTTGCATTCCTCAACCCTCAATTAGCGAAGGGTGAATGTTTGGTGATTTTTGAAATCATTTGGTTATTAGGGAATTTAACTATTAAACTAATTTAACTAAATTTTAAATATAAATAAAACCTTTATTAAATCCCAAATTCTTTCTCTTTTCCTCACGCCTGCCCTAATCTCTCCCCAATCGCACGAATCCTCCCATTCATGCGCCTCCCTATCAATCGGCCGACCCCCCCCTCTTCCCACGTCTCCTCTCCCCCTCGCTCGCCACGTGTCCTCTCCTCGGAGTCTCCGTCGCCTCGCTTGCTCTCAACCTCCGCCTTCTTGCCCGATAAAAGCCGAAGGCTTTATGGTTTGCGCATCCTCCTCGCCGGCCGAGCCTCGCTTCTCCACCTCCTTGGCCGAGTCGATTCCAGGATGAGTTGCGGCCGAGCATCCCTCTCCTCCCTCTCGGCACAACAAGGAGTCGTCGACCCCTTCCTTCACCCCTCTCGATCCTCCATCCGACGCAAGCAGGTACCACCTCCATCTTCACTTACTATCTCTTTGAATCTCAAATCTTGCAAATCTATCCTATGTTGAAAAGGTAATAGCAGCAAAAGTGTCAATGTTTAGTTTTGAATCAAGGTAATTGCTCTTTTTTTTTTACTAGCTGACACAACAATAATGCTCTGCTATTCTTATTGCTAGTTGACAATAATCACACTTCTCTCTTGGAAAAGTTTTGGTTAACTTGCTTGTTCTATTCAAGCATACATTCTCATCACAATTTTAGTTTTCATTGTAAAAGCAAACTTCCTGTTAATGGAAAATCTAATAACATGACCAAAAATACAATACAATATGATGCAGCACATGCACAACTTCTAGCTATGCTCCGTGAACTTTGCTCGATCCATGAGCCTCTTTCTCATGTGAATTTCCTATTCTGCATCACTAAATTTTTAATAATCACATGCTAATATATTCTAAAAGACTTTGGAGGAAATTCTCTTTATTGGGAAACCCCAAATTGACAAAAAAAAATGAACTCCAAAATGATTAAAATCTAGTTTTTCTGCCACTTAGTAGCCACCTGCTAACCTCAATCTCCTAAACATTTGATTTTATTATTTGGTAGCTTGCAAACTTGTTAACAATGGCTGATGACTTTTATGTGTTTCCCTCAACCTGAAACAGTATGGCCTTAAGTGGATCGCTTGTGCATGCTGAACTAGTCTCCATAAACTTAACAAACTAGTTTAGAAATATCATAGTTTTGCCACTTCAATATTAATGGTAACAAAAGTTACCAATTTTGGCTATTATTATAATGTAAATCATGACAATCTAAGTAATACTTATCATTTTCAAGTGATAAGTGATAATGTGTCAATTATCATTATTATACTGCTTCTGTTTCACAATTTTCTTTGAAACTTTCAACTTAGTTCATACGTGTTTTTTTTTTTAAAGAACAACGTTGCAATAAGAATTTAGCTAATTCAAGTGTTTTACAATGTGTTGATGGGATTGCTTGATTTATGGATTATGGGAATAAAGTAACCTAAAGTTAGGTAAAATAATTTTATGGGTGTTTTGTTGGAATAATTTAAAGAGTAATGCTTAAGGGAACAGGAATCCCCAGTAATTCTAATCATATACCATTAACTATAAATCAAATAAGGATCTTCAGAACGTAATCTATTTATATTCTTAGCGATAAGAGTTAGAAGAACTTGAATTGTGAATTTTAAGATCCCTCCAAATCTTGAAATTTATAAGACCTTACAAACAATTCTTGTGCACCTACTTAAAATAAGGTGTTTTAGGAAACTCTATAAAAGTAGTTAGAAGAAATAAAAATGTGTCTTTTATTATAAAGATTAAAAATGAGATTCCCTTGATTTAAGATCAGGTGCGTAAGGAAGGTTAAGCTGATTGAACTAATAGATCAAACTTAGGTAGCACTATTGGATAAAATGAAAGATAGAATCTTTGGATAAGGCTAAATTCAAATCTAACCAAAATATCATATTGGCTAAATATTATAAATCATCCTATGATAATTAATAATTCCCTTGGATAAGTCATTAACTAGACCCTTAAGAATTTATTTTAAGTGAAGTTTAGAGTCCCCTCCTTGAGATAAAATCAATTAAACATTAGTAGCCTCACTGTATGCAAAAATGGTTATCAAAGTTTCCTTAATAAATGCACTAAAAGATAGAGTTGCTCACTTTCTAGAATGTAAAATGAAATATTATCCTTGAGTATTTAAAATTGACTGTGAGTAGTTATTCATAAAATATTCAAAATATATAATTCCTTAAAATAATAACAAAATTATGATGAGTAAATACTTTGTTAAATTTAACATATCCTAATGTTAATAATAAGTTGATAACATATTAATGTAACAGAACAATGATTCTCAATTTAAGGAATTAAAACTTCTCTTGTGATTATTAAGATTATATTACCAAATTGACCTTCCATCTTAAAACACCCATAACTTAGTCAATTGAATTCAGAATTCACTGTTCTTAGACTCTATGGAATCCTTGAACAGTAACCTACAATAAACTGCATAAAAAGTCAGGTTTCATTAGAGTAAAAGTTACTTAAGAGCCCTTAAGCCAAAAACCTTAATTTAGGCCTGTAGGACCCGTTTCTTGTCCAAATTGGATGTACTTACTGTCTATCTTCAAGTTAGACAGTGAGAAATTATTTGAAAACAAGAAACTCCAATTTGGAAACCTAGATCAAAAGTTGACTTTTAGGCCTATAGGTGGGGGGCAAAATGGTCATTTTGCCCAGAATTTAGGTTAAGAACCCTTAACCTTTATTTAGTCTCTTAGAATACTAAAATAAATATTAGAACTATGTTAGAATCATTTAAGTGTGTAAGAATCAATATTTAGGTCAATCTGTCAAAATTTTTGAAAATCCTTCTAAGTCTTTTCTTAAGATCTTTACACTTCACATAAGGACTATTCCTAAAATCAAGACTAGATAATAGGTTAGAGTTCATTCATTAGGTAAATGGGGTACTCAATGGATGAAACCTTAGTTTTATTTATTTCTAGAATTTTTTAACTTATTTTGATTATTTTTCCTTTTAACCCTAGATTTAAGATAGGAGATTCATCTCATTAAGTTTGATTACTTAATAGGCTGGCCTTAATTATTAGATCACTATTATAATCAAACCTAGAACTTAGGACTTATCCTTTTTGGATTATGTGATTAAGCCCAATCTCGTGGTGTTTAATCCATAATTTATAGTTTAGTAGTTTTGATTAATCTTAGTATGGTACATCTAAAATCATTAATTAGGTCATGATGATTTATTATTTAACTCTTATAGTCAACTTTGATTAAGCATATTAGGGCCTAGCTAGTCCTAATATTTTGTAACTTGTAAGAACGAGTTTTTAAGTTACACTCGATAGTAGGAAAATGGTGATCCTGAACTTGTGTAACTTGGAATAGTTAAAATGGATAATTATAAAACAAATGATATCACCATATTAGTAGAGTCCCTTGCTTACTTTTAATACTTTATGCTATGCATTCCTTGTATATTTGAGCTTACTTTCTTGGATATTTCATATAAGAGAACTTAGTACATGAAAATGAAAACTTATAATAATTAGGATAACAGTTGCCTTTGGGTCCAGTTCATGGTGGATTATGGTGCACATTTACTCCGATGGACAGGGGTAAGGTGAGATTAGGATATTTAACATTCTCATTGAGGAGAGTGTGTTAGGCTTGTGACCCGTATAGTCTTGCAGATGTGCTTGACTCCTCAGTTTTTTCTGAAATTGTCCACAGAAACAAAAGTAAAATAACTAAAAGATATTGTGTAGTATTGCCTGCCTCTTCAGTCACTCAGTGTATCAAGTTATGTCTACCCTATCCCAAAAAGGCTATGGGGATAGATATGTTTGCCATAGCCCAGAAAGGCTACGTGGATGGATAGATTTTTGCCTTGGCCCAAAAAGGCTATGGGAATGGTTTGATGTATATATATATATATATATATATATATATATATATATATATATATATATATATATATATATGGGCCAGGTTGGCCAAGTCTTCTGATATGACAGTCAGTATATAGAGATTCATGTACATTTTGATATTTGGCTTTCTTTTCAGTATTTGTTATTCAGTCAGCTATTCCTTTGTTCAGCTTATATACAGTAGGATGTTAGAATTTTGTTGCTATTATATATATCATTATTGAGTTTACTTATTTAACTTGCATATTCTTTTGATCACCAGCATATTTAGGATATAGTATTTTCTTTCAGCACCTGTTTAGTTGTTTATATTTATATGCCTTACATTATTTACTTTGCTTTTGAGGCATGTCTTAGCCTCATTTTGCTTAAGTTATAAATGTTATTTATAGCTGTTCCATTTCTTATTGTACTGCTAGTCACTCCTATTTTTATTGTTGCTTGGAAATTATAAAGTGGTGATATTATAAAACACATAAAATGTATCAGCCTAAAATGTACTTAGACAATTGTCTAACATAAGATTTTCTTTTTTTTTGACTGGGGCCCTACATTGTGAAACCGATAATATCAGGTTTAGAGCAAGTTGAGGTTACAGTACCTGAGGAGGAGTCTTACTTGGAGGAGGAGCAGCAGCTTGGACCTGAGGATATTTAGATGCTTATTTTACCTTGAGGATGAGCATAATTTCTCTTCTATTTGTTTAAACTTTAAATGTTGTAATAATATAGGTACCTATGACTACGTGTTTAGATTATTATATGTTTTTATTCTGAGTTATGTTTCATATTTATTACATTGTGATGCTTGGATGTCATTCTTTAATTTACTTCCGCACTCTGTATGATTTAGTAAAAAGTGATTGTTAGTTGATTTTATGTTATTTCCTCTCTAATCAGGTGGATTGTAGATTCCATCCTAATCCAATGATAAGTGAGGGGTTAACCAGAGTTTCACTCCACCCATGGCTTAAATCCTACAGATTGAGGGGTGGGGAGCCACAAATAGTTAACAGAAATATTTTCCATCCAACTAAGCCTAACTAGTATCACTGGTTAACAACATGCTAATTATAGGAAAAAACTAGAGAACATTAAGTCCAACCAATCTATTTTTTAAAATTCATCACTTTAATATCCCTTCATAAAATATTTTGCATCAAAGGCATTAATGATAACTAAAACATCAGCATGAATGGCACTAACTATTTTATTAGGCTGCATATGTATGTTAGAATATTTGGCTTTATTTTTTAGAGTTCCAAATAATCCATAAAGTATAAGCATCAATAAGATTTCTAATGAATAATTTTTTTGATTTATGAGTAGGCCATCTGATAAAGATATCCCTCACATTATCAAATAAGATAATATCAATATTTAAAGAAACCTTCTTCTAAATAATGTGGCTAATATAATTATTAATAAAGATATGATGGATAGATTCAACTTCCTTACACCAAAATCATTTGGAAGCTAATGAGTAACCCAGGCTATTCATAATATTATCTGTACTTATAAAATTATTCATCAATCTCAAAAGAAAAATGCTAATAATATTAGGAATGTAATTGTGCCAAATCCAAGAAGGGAAAGAGGGATTAGCATGAAGCTTACAGTAATGCCAAAGCTTCATTAAATTTATAGTTGAGTTCTCACATAAAGCAGAATTAGATTTTTTAATGGGATTCAAAGTAGAGATAATTTAACTAATGGAGATGATAGTATCAGTCGAGAGAATATGGTTAAGCAAAGAGAAATTCCAGCCAGTGTCATGAGAGAAGCACTCTCCTAAAGTTAATTTAGGATATTTGATCCTATCTTGAGTGAGCCAAGCAACAATACCCAAAGGGCTCTAATGGTCTAACCAGAAGGAGGAAGAATGGTCAAGAACATCCCACATTAGGGTCTCTTCAATAAGGGTTTTACAGTTTTACATTCTTCTCCAGGTAAAAGGGTTGATGATTTTAGTGAGAGTTTGATAGGGGTGGATGGTTGCACAATATTTAGCATTTAAGATATTTACCCAGATAGAATTTGAAGTATGTAATTTCTACCAAAGCTTATAGGAATAACCTTTGTGAAGCGAGACAAGATAATGTAAAGCCATTCCACCTTCATTTAGGGGAAATGTTAAACGATCCCAGAAGCACCACAATGTTTTAAGGCCTTAGCTATGGCTCCAAAAGAATTTATTAAAGTTAGTTTTGATCCTTTTTATGATTCAACAGGTAGGGGAAGAAACTTCCAACCAAAAAGAGGAATAGTGTTGAGAATATATTTCAGAAGAGTAAGCCTGCCACCTTGGGAAATGTATTTATATTCCCAACCATGAAAACTCTTTGAAATAGATTCTAGAAGATCCTTATAGATAGCATTTTGATTATGGACAACAAAAATAGGGATCCTACGATAAGTAAAGGGAAGCTTTCCTAACTTGAAACTTAAAATATTTTTGATAGAATTGATATGTTTAGTAGAAGTAGAGTTTTGTATGAAGAAGAAGGATTTATTAGAATTAATATTTATGCTAGACACCTTCTCCAAGCTAGAAAGTAAAATTTTCAGCTTCTAGATATTGTTAATGCTGCCTTTAGTAAAGATGATCAGATCATTAGCATAAGCTTGATGAGAGACCAGGACTTTTCCACTCACTTTATAATGGATATTGGAGTCCTTAGAAAACATGAGATTAATGTTATAGGACCAATAATTCAAATCTAAAATTAAAAAAATGGGGGAAAGAGGGTCACCTTGTCTAAGACCTTTTTTAGACTTAAAAAAGCCAAAAAACTAGCCATTTATGAGAATATAAAACCAATTATTACTAACAGAGTTTTTAATTTTAGTGATGAAATTATTGTTAAATCTACCAGCATTAAGCATCATAATAAGGAAATTCCAATTGATTTTGTCAAAAGCTTTCTCAAGATCAAGTTTAATTATAAGATTATTGCCATGACTTTTGTTCTTGATGCTGTATAAGAGCTCCTAGGTGGCAAGAATGTTTTCATGAATTTGAAGGCCAGGCACAAAACTAGATTGGTTTGGTAAAATGATAGAAGGCAATAGTCATTGAAGTCTTTTGTCCAAAATTGTAGTGATAATCTTATTCAAAGTAGTGCGAAGGCTAATGGGACGAAAGTCAAACCACCATGTGGCCTTATCCTTTTTGGGGATGAGAGAAATCATAGTGTGGGAGAAATATATTAGTAAGAAAACATTTATAGAAGAATTCCTTAACACCATTTCTAAAATAAAGATTAATAATGTCCCAAAATTTATAAAATAATTCAATATGGAAATCATTCGAGCTAGAGCCCATAATATTTTTGAGATCTTTGACCACATCCCAAATCTCTTCATTAGATGGAATGAGATTAAGCATACAATTTTTAGCCTCAGAGATTTGGTAGCCATTGAAGTTGAAACTAGAGTGAGCTGAGGGACTGCAAGGAGAAGAAAAAAAATACTTAAAAAAGTATATAGAAGAATCTTACAAATTAGCACTATTAGTGAGCTTGGATCTAGAAGGAGTAACAATCTCACTAATATTATTTGTGTGTCTTCTCTTATTAAACCAGTTATGATAAAAAGTAGTATTTCTTTCTCCTTCCAATTTTCAATTTAAACTACATTTTTACTTCTAGAAAGTTTCATTATCATTATGCTTCTGAATAAGAGAAGCTTTAGCCTTATTCACATCAATTTTGTTAACATCAGTAGATTGAGACTCAAACATAGATTCAAGCAATTTAACCAAATTTTCCTGCTACTCAAAGTTATTTAAAATATTACTTATAGAGCTTTTGTTCCAATTATTAAGGGCTTTTTTGAGATTCTTAAGCTTTTCAACTAAATGAAGAAGACCAAAATAATCACAATGAGCATTCCAAATTATATCTGCAATATCAAAACAGTTTTCTTTGTTGAGCCAAAACAATTGGAATCTGAATGATTTTGGAAAGGAGGTGGTATTTATCTGATAGGACAAGACAATGGGTTTGTGGTTGGAGGTTTTGGAGTTTAGAGAGAAATTTTTGTAGTTGTTAAAAGTGTTACACCAGATTGATAATGAAAAAATGATCAAGCTTAGCAAATTTCCTTTAGCTATTCCTGGTGAAAGGCTCTCCAGAATACTTAAAATGATCAATACCACAGTCAAGAATAACAAAGTTAAAATCATAAGAGGAATCAACATGGTTTTATTTATAACATTTATACTCATTAGCATGTAGCACAGCATTGAAGTCACCACCAACCACCCAAGGCAAAGAAGATTGGGCACAAGTTCTTAGATAATCCCATAGAAGTAATCGGTCCAATCTGCCATTATTTGCATGAACAAATGTAGCAAAAAATTGCAAGTTAGGATTGTAAAACTTCATGTGGATAGCTTGGTCGCATTGAGAGATAACCTCAGCTTCCCAAGAATCAGTCCAAAAAACCCATATGCGATAAAAATTAGAAGTCATAGTATTATCAAGATTGACAAATCTGCTTAAAGCACCAATGGAGTCTGCTTTGATTTTAGGTTCGAAGATGGCAACAAAATTGATGTTATTATCCTTATCTATATGCTTAAATCTATTCTTGGACAAGGCATTACCAATGTATCTAATATTCCAATAAATAATATTCATTATTAAATAGTAGATGGATCCATTGGGGCCATCTGATGATTAGCATTAGATAAATCATTGTCTTGTTCAAATGACATCAGCAACTCAAACTTTATTTTCAATGAGAACACCGTCATTATTTTTCTTATTGGCAGGATGGATTCTTAATTTTTCATTGTAAGGGCTGTTAGGCTTACTAGAAACCTCATTTTTAAGTTTTTCAAACTTTGCATTATTTGATATAGGAATAGATTTAGTAGTTTTTAAAGAGTCCAAATTCCTTTTTTTAATGATGCTTATATCAGGAGCAATGGAAGATTCAATAGAGGAGTAATCATCCGCAAAAGCAACAGTAACAACATTGTCAACTTTAACATGAATCTCCTCAATACTAACAGTAATATTAGTAGGATTAAGAGAGTTAATAAAAGTATCAACTTCAATAGAATTAGCATTAAAAGAAAAAAATTTAACCTTATCTACAGTATTATATATTTCCTTAGAGTTAATACATTCAGCATAAGGATGACAAACATTATTGAAAAAATATCTGAAGCATTAATGAAAATAGAGATAACATTTGTATCACTTAAAGTAGAGTCATCTGAAGTCATAGCATGATTATTAATAGGATAATCTGGTTCAATGATCTTAAGACCTTCAGAATTAATATTATCATGGCACAGGTAGTAGCATTGTACATAACAGCATTTTCACTCATAGTAGTATCTTTAGCAGCATAAACTTTACCAGCAATCATATTTATGACATTTATAATACCATTATCCTTAATTGCATTATCCTCAACAATCGATTCAGTAACTATAATAGCAATTTCATTTACAATAATATCCTCAACATGAATTTCATTAACATTATTAATAGTAATATCATTAGCATCAGAATAACCACTGTCAACATCAGTTATAATAATAAAAATGTCATTAACAATAGTTTCATCAACAATAGCATTAACATTAACAGTAGAATCAGAGATGTTCTCAGCAATAATCTCATCTCTATTAAAAATACATAACAAATTTAGATTATTGTATATACTCACATTCTCAATGGAGTTTTGCAAATCATTTTCATTATTATGTAGCTCATTAACAATGATATTGTCAAGCTTTTGCAACTCTTTTTCACCACTCTGGTGTTCAATAATATTAGTGAAGTTTTCAGTAGTATTTTGTAATGTAACAGCAGATATATAAGCTTCATCATATTGTAAAGGAACTGCTATATTTTATTAATCATATTGTAGCTCATTATTATGGCAGTTTGACATTATAATGATATTGTGATTTTGTAGAACATCATTTTGTAATGTCTCAGCATAAAAGATATACCTGAATCTTCTTGATTCCAAGAGAGACAAAAGTTTTGAGTAGAGTTAGCAAGGTTACAAACCTAATTAATCTGTTCAGTAAAATTAGAAATCAGTTCAACCTCCATAGGGACAACAACATTAATGGTAGCATTGCGAGATATTTCCTGGGTCAATTCACAGTTAGTGGAAGGTAGAATAGCATTATCAAAATTCTGAAAATTAATCTCAGATATAGTTTGACCAGGAGTCTATTCACTTTGCAAAGCATTAATTCTATTTCCTATGGTTTCAGCTAAGTTAACCTCAGGAGATGAGATATTAGGGAGATGCAAAATTTCTCTATCTCTAGTTCTAACAAGGCTATTGCTGTGAGTGTGAGGACATTGGGAAGGACCATGTCCTAAAGTTTGACACCAAGCACAATAAAGAGGTAATTTTCATATTGAATACTTTGATAATATCCTCTACTGGCCTAACCTAACCAAAATTTGTTAGGAAGGGAGAGATATAAGTTAAGTTCAACTAAAACCCTTGGAGCAACAACATTCCACTCCAAGGAAATGTTTATATCCAGTTGGAGAGGAGTACCAATTTCTTTAGCTATGTTAAAAAGAATGTATTTCTTGATAAAGTGAAGACAGAACCCCAGAAAATTAACCCAAACATGAGAAATTTGGGAATTAACGGTAACATCAGTATAAGAATCCCATTTTGCAAATTTCATAGTGTTTCCTTTCAACTCATATGATCCTTTGGTAAAGACCCTATCATACTTCATTTAAACCTTTTATTTGTATATATATATATATATTAATATACCAACGAGTCTTTCTAAATACAACAAAACTTCAACTCCATTTAAACCTTTTATTATTAAATCAAGAAGGCACTCTTATAAGATAAATTTATGAGATACTTATATAAATATCAAATATTAGTTTTAAAAGGAAACCTTTTAAGAAGTTTTTAATTGTTCATATGCTGTTTTGGATTCCAAATTTTACTTAATTTGGATAAATTGTATTTTTTTGATAAGATGAACACTCACTAGAATTATGAAAAAATTTTTAATTGTATATTTTCATGTGAATAATCAAAATATTTAATTATTATTAAGATTTGAGATGAAAATAATTCTCTTACTTTTAATTATTTAATTCATTAAAAATATTAAAAGAATAAAAAAAATGTTTTCGATTAATATTTTGATTTCAAATTCATGATAGAACATTTTCGTTTAGTGATGATCTTAAGCTTTAGTAACAATTATTAAGCTTTTATTAGTTTTATAAAAATATTTGAAAATTTTCTCAAACCACTAATATTTATAGGCATCTGATCATGTCGAGATATGCTATACGCGTTTGGAAATTGTTGGTATGAACTAGAATGGGTCACTTTAAATTATGCAACTTAAGCTTATCTAAACGCGTCTAGGTGCATTAGACAACACGTAGAGGGGTGTTGGGTATGGACGCACTCATCTCACATCTAGACACTCTCTAACTGGGCAGTTAGGTACTACTTATTTGCGCTTGGGCATCTAATCAGCAAAATATTAATATTTATTTATTTATAGAATAAAAAAATCATTATAGCCGCTAGCTGTAAGACCATACATGTTAGGAAAAATCAAATCAATCCCATGGCTTTGCTATCAAGGATCATCCATTCTTTATTACTTATTCCATACTGCTTTTTCTCTATCCAACTCAATGGTGAGTGCAACTCAATTGTGAGTGCAACTTTCTCTGGTAGAGTAAATGTCCAATTTACATCCTCCACAACAAAAAGTTTGTTCCGATGAATCTTTCAATATTAAACTTTATTTCATCCACCATTGCTCCTAGTAGAGCAAAGCTCAAACATCTCTAAGAACAATTTATCCTCCTTTCGACACAATAGCTAGGAACTTGCAGCGGAACCATTGAGCAGATCCAAACGTCATTACACCGGAGCAATACACAAAATAAAAGCATAAGAACAAGCATGCATCAACACATAGATTTATGTAAGAAACTAGTAGGAGAATAAATACAGACCCTCACCATGAATAACAACATTTATATATGAAATCATGAAGAACAATATTATAAGAGGGTTCTCATTTTATTTCTCCTTGGAGGTCAACAATCCCCACATTCTTCACAGAGCAGCATAACCCTTCTAAAACCAACATATTTCAACACCCAAAACTACATTAAAAGCAAATTTGGCTTAATTTAAAGCATGGGTGTGCTCCTTATTCTATTTACACTTTGTCTGGCGCTAGGTGCACCTTAGCGCAAGCCCCTCAGCTTAGGTAACTGAAATAGGCAATTGGACGCCCAACCCTTTATCTAAATGACCCAAACGAGCGTCTAGGCCTCCGACCTTTAGTTCCATAGCTAAGACAAGCGCTTGGGTGAGCCTAAGCATTTGGACGCTTAAGCGTGCCCAAGCGCCCTACAAAAACTATTTCAACTTCAAGAGCCTTGATCAATTTCTCTTCCGATTGATTCATAACCCATCCAAAGTCACTCAAAAGCCTCTAAATGATTTGTATGGACATGTCTTGTTGTCTTAGTGCATCCCACTTAGGTGCACTTCTTTGAATTGCACTTGAGACTCTACAAATTCAACAATATCTTAAGGTTAGAGAACTAAATAAAAACTCAAACCAAGCTCACACTATTTACTTCCTATGTAAATCTAGTAAATATTATTTTAAGCATTATGCACGTTTTTATCAAAATCTATGACTTGTTCAAATCAATTAAGCAATTACATGAGATAAAACTATAGCAATAAAAATTTTTGGAGTAATGTGTTAGATCCAACACAACCAAGTGCTTTAGTCTCCCATAGGCACGAGGTTCCCAAATATGCCCATGCGCAATTTTAGAGACGCTCAGTCGTGATTAAGGAGTCACCCATGCGTGATAATAACCAGAGCAAGCCCTAGGAGTGGGTGCCTAGTCGTGTTCACTAGACACTATTTTAGATGTGCCCAAGCATGAGGCCAAAGTTGCACGCGAGATAACACATGTGAGTGGGGCTTGATGACAATTTCGTTTGAAATTGTTGATAATTCAGGAGAGACCGTCGGAATCATTTACTAGCAGCCTAGATGCCGATAGCATCGATGTATGGTAATAGGTCCATAACCCATTTTCTTCCCTCCTCCTTAGTAGCTTATTTGGGTTATCGTGGAAGAAGGATAGTGCCGTTGTGCTGACACATCAGATCTTGGAAGTTGTTCATTCATCCATTGTAGCGAAAATATGTTGGCATATTCTCATTAAATTTTAGTTGTATGTGTCATTGTTTCTCAGAAAAGTTGTATATTTGCGAGTTGTTTATTTTAATGAGAAATTTTCTTAAGAAAATTGTGTGTTTTCTGCAATTTTTGTAGCCATTTTTGCTATGGCTGGCGCTGTAGCAAACTATGAATTAGTCTATATTCAAATTGAAGTTATGTTCAACGCTGCATGACCAGCAAGTATTGACATTCTCGTGTACGGTTTGATTAGAAAAGTCTTCCCGTCTATATTATATATTATTCGGTAGTAACGTTAGAGGTAAGAATATTTTATAGCCCATATATGTCTCTGTTCAGCACCTTTTGGAGAAAAAGACCAGCTTGCAATTCTTAAGGATTTGACAAGTCGCCAGCTTCTTGCTTTTAAGAAAAAGCTGTATATTCTTAAGTTATGACCCGCCAGGGCCTTGTATTTGTTGGCCGCAATTCTAAGTGGGCCAATCTCTTAGATTTAACTCATGGGGTAATTTTATAATCTCTTGGATTATTGCTGTTAATGACTTTATCATTTCCACTAATGGTGAGATCAAGTCAAATTCTTCAAAATCATTAAATGACTTAAACACTGCTCCAAACAAGACTCGCTTACTTTCATAATAGCATTATCAATATTTTCTGCCGGGGAAAGGGATCATTACAAACCCTAGGAAAAATCCCTTCAGCAATAGCAATAACATTGATAAGTGTAAGCTCTAAAGAGATGGTGCTTTCATTCTCTACAGCATCATTAAGTGGAATTACCAATTGCCCATTTAGGGATTTAAGAGAGACATGGCTGGTAATGGCATCAACAGTTAGCAACAAACCATCCATCCGTGATAACAATATGTTGAATTATGAACTTATTTAGTAGTTATTAAAGAGATATAATTAATGTTAATAGCATAAACCCATTTCGTAATTGGATATTTATGATGCCTAGAATAAGCAATGTTAGATGTCAACCAGTTTTAAGATGAGGAAATAGTTTGAATTAACCAGAGATATCATGCCCAACATACAACAATTGAGCAAAAGTTTAGCAAATTTTCAAAACCTACTTAAGAAATTGTCCTCATTTTCATCCCCAATTCACATGTAATTCTCAAATATTTTAGTGAGGTCCATCTCAACAAGCACACATGGTATTGAAAAATGTAGAGAGTTGGTTGTCGCAGAGTCCACTTTAATAGGTCTACCAAACTAAGAAGCCAAAAAATAAAGATTTGAGCAAGTGATCAAGTGGGATTTAAGTAAAGGGAGTTAATCCAAATAGGAATAATAATAGTTAACATTTTCAGGTGGATACTTTTTATGAAGTAGTTGCTTTTAGAAAATAGTCTCATGTAGTTCTGTTATATAGTTAACTTAACAAGAATATGGTGGGGATCAATGTAACGCCTAGTCTCGTCGCTGCGCGCAACTGAGGTAATTTGATAATAATTGGCGGGGAATGGTGCGTTACTCGGGAAGGACTACTGAACCTCCTCGAATACTGCTGCTGCTTAAACTTAACCCAAAGGAGAGATGAGGACTTAAGATAAGAGTACGATACTTATCTTCTTAAGTATTAGATATAATACTTATATATACATTGAATTTAATGGTAATCCAATGTATATGAGTATTAGCATTTCTTATGTTGATCACATCACAATACGAAGTATAAGTAGAAATAAATATATAGTGCAAAAGCTAAAGAATTCATTCAGATGATTCATGCAGAAGCATTCATCTCAAAAAAGAAAAGAAAATACATCCAGAGTTAAATTATTACAAACTATTTGCTTAAATGAAAAATAATAGTAAGATGTATCTCACTCACTACAGAAAGTAAACTAAGCAAAAGTAAAAGCTGAGCTGGCTAATGCTCCACAAATTCCTCCTTGATCTCTTAGGAAGTCTCATAAGCTTGCTCCACAAACTGCTCTGGATCCAATAAATTGCTGGATCCCAAAAGTACCACGTATTAGACAATAAGTCTAGCACATCTAAAGCTGCTAAATACATTTATAGTTATCTAAAGTGTAACATTTAAGTAAGCAAAATGATACTGCAGGAAAACACTTAAATAGTTGAAAAGTATGAAATTGTATAAAACTAAAAGTAAGGTAAGACATTAGCTGAAAGAATACGTACTGAAAATAAAAAATAGTAAAAAAATTAAGACTGAATAAATTCAGAGATAAAATTATGTTGTATGTCACTTAATATATGTATATATGACTGAATATGCCATAGAACTGTATGCCACAAACATGCATAGTCTGATGCTGCATGACATCCCTCAGAATCCTAGGTGAGCAGATGCTCCGCTAACAGATCCTAGGTGAGCACAGCGATCCGCTAACAGAATCATAGGTGAGCACAACTCTCTGCTATTGTTGTGATATAACTTATGCAATTCATGATATGCCAAGGCTTTAATAATTATATGTTTTAAAATGTTAAAACCAAAAAATGATAAAAATCAAGCAAGTAATCCATTTATCTCCATGATTTAGAATTTATCTAAGTGATTACTTACTTCTTTTCTAATTTCACTGAATTCAATATTCTTTCTATAACAACATCCTAAATCATCGTACGGGGAGAGTGCATATGCATGATTAGAATATCTTACAAAGGGCGACTTTAACACTTAGTTTATTTAATTACACTTATCAATGTAGACAAGGATAAGGGACATAATCCTTTTACTGTTTATTCTCTCAAACTTAGTTATTAAACTCCCAAACTATAACACACTCTAGACTTGGGACGTTTATCTAGAACTGAACTGCACTTATCTAATTACCTAAGATAAAAGTAAGACTCTACAGTTCTATTCAGGCAAAATCAATCAATTCCATCTCATACTAAATGAGTCAGTTCTATGGATATGCACCATCATCTTCATTTGATAATACTACTGATTCTTATTCTAACAAAACTATTTAATGATCAAAGAGTAATAAGCTAATGAATCCTTACTCCACTGTAGTGAGTTATATACAAAAGGTTCTAATGGTGTGGCATAAAAGCCACTCAGCTTAGGATACTACCATAAGGAAAAATCTCAATATAGAATCTTTAGGTTATTCTATCACAAGGTCTTAAGATCAAATATCTAAGGTATTTAAGGTTCATCTAAACCTCTACATCAAAATTAGGCAATAATATATCTTCTACCTCAAGAATTAGCCTACCTAGGGATCTAGCATTTAATTGATTTAACATTATCTTTATATTTTCAATACTCAAAGTACAAGAAGGCACATTTATTTAAATGCTAAGTTCTAAGCTATATACTTTATTTAAGATTATCATTTCAATCACATAATTTTATGTACTTAAATTAAGCTATACAGGTTATAGTTGCACCTTAATCCAATACATCAATCATGGGATAAAATCACATGAGTTATTGGGAATTATTTGATATACAAATCAATCTTAATTTAATAATTAGTTTATGCTAATAATCTTACTTAGAAGAAAATTAGGGATCTTAAGGTCAGATTCAAATGATCAATCACTTGACTTGTTTTCTATGCTTTCACCTTCTAGTTTAATAATCTAAGATCAATATCAAATCAGTAAGTGTTGATTAAATTCATGTAGGTTAATGAATGTCCAAATCATAATGTTTTAGTTTAAGTTAGCTTAATCTTAAGAATTATCAAATCAAGTTAGGATTGAACCCAACTTGACACAATTAAGGTTATTTATATGAAGTTTGACTCATAAGATAATCATTAAGTTATTAGTCATTTATTGAAGTGCAACAACCCTAGGTTGTTACCCTAACTTGATTTTAATACCATTGCTTTTAAAATATCAAGCTGAGCCTATCATGAAATTTGAAGTTAATTGGACTTCTTTAAGTCAGAGATGACATTTTGATTAGTCTAGATGCCCTAGATTAGACCTAAAATATTTTGATATCAGAATTAAAATATGATTGCCTTTTTGAATTCCTCACCCCTAAATTAGCTAGGGGTGAAAGTTTGGTGCAATTTGGAGATCATTTAGGCCATAGTTCACATTTAATTAAAATGGGTCAATTGCATTTTAAGGCTTCCAACAAATTAAATTTGCAAATATACCCATACTCGATTAAACAGTCAGGATTCGCTGTGCAGACCGCGGGCGATCCGCTGTGGAGCCTGGGTCATGTGATAACGGAGTCCCGCTGATCTCATCATTGAGCCCTTTAGATCTCACAGCCCGGATTGAACTCCGCGGGATAGCGGATCCACCGTTAGATAAATCCGTGGATCATACGGCCAGGATCACTCTTGGAACTGGCCGTTAGGATCTGAGCGATCCCAGCCGTAGCGCCATTTGATTGATATATCAGACGGTATCCGAAGGTCCCGCTACTGTGGACCTTTGTCTTCCTCTCACCCACGCCTGACAGGGAAAATTTCCCCATACTACCAACTGTCGAGCCTGTCCCCCACTCCCGCATCCACCTCAGTAGGTCGTTACTACCTCCCCCATCTTGACAAGGAGCCTCAATTGGGCCTCGTGACCCGATCGAGCTCGAATTGGAAATTTGAGAGCTCGGCCATGGTCCGATCCCTTGGGTCTCCTTGGCCCGAGGTTAAGCTCCATTTGATCTATGCTGATTAATTGAGATCGATTCCTTTTCCGCCATTGTCGTTGGTTCGGACCTTGCGTAGGCGCTTCCAGGAGCTCTCAAACCGTTGATAGTAGGATCTCCTGGTATTCAGGATCCTTTGCAGCGTCTGGAAGCTTAGCTAAGGCCAGCCATATCCTCTATCAGCTGTCTCGAGCCATCCCGATAAACCAGGTTGTGGCGGCCGCCCCCTTTAATCATAAGGATTAGGGTGTGGTCGTCACTAAGCACTACCTTACTTAACATTAGATTGGAAATTTAAGACTCCAATCCAATCTTAAGAGAAAGATGTGCTTTTCATAATAAAGCAAATGATAATAATCACTAATGAGTATACTATGAAATCAGAGTGCGGAAGAAAAGTACAAACTGAAGTAATCATCCATTCATCCATATTACAAAGTAAAACATCCATCTCAGAATATACAATACAAGAAAAGTAAAGTACAATTTAATACCATATTATTACAAACATTAAAATTTAAAGACTAAAATATCAAAATAAAGGCTCTCATTCTCTCAGATATATAAATAAAGTGAACTAGGAAGCAATCTAATGATCTTCATCAACCTGCACTTCTTCCTGGATTTATTCTTTTAAAGGATCAATCTTCTCGAAAAGCTCAGAATCTACCATTATCAGTTTCATAATAGTAGGGCCTCTGCCAATAAAAGAAAAATCTAGTTAGACAAAATGTCTAAGTACATTTTAAGGTAATGAATTTTAATATATTTTAATGATATCACAACTGAAATTTAAGCAAAGCATAACGGTAAGGCAACAAAGAAAGGAAAGTAAGTGATAATAAGAAATTATAACTTAAACAATTTATGAGGTAGAAACATACCTCAATTTAGGCTGCATAAAAATGTAAGTAAAGTATAAATATAAACTTATTAAGTACAAAGAAAAGTCCTAAGAAATATGATCAAATTAAATATGCCAATTTATAGTATAAATAAAAGTACTGTACTGAAAATAAATCTAGCATCCTAACATGCTTTTAAATAAGTAAAATGATTGACATACAGAAAGTTCTGAAATATAAAGGAATTACAGAAAATGAAAAATATAAAAGAAAATATGCTGAACTGTAAAGTAAAGAAAGTCTGAACTATAAAGTAAATATGTAAAGTAACTGTAAGACAACTGAAATGACAACTGTAAAGTGACTGAAAAGTAGCAGTAATATAACTGTAAGATGCCTGTAAAAGTAAAGTAAAACATAAGTTATAAGTAAAGTGTGAGATACTTCTACTTAGTCTGCCAAAAAGTAAAGTCCATCTGCCCATCTAGGAGAAACATCCTAGATTGCGCTAGGAAAGTATCCTAGTCACAAGGTAACATCCATTTAATCATCCAGGAAAGTGTCCCAAGCAAAAGTAAAGTAATCATCTTGGAAAGTATCCCGAGCAAAAGTAAAGTAATCATCTAGGAAAGTGTCCCAGGCAAAAGCTATCCTAAAGTAAAGTTATACTAAATGACAGACTAAGTAAAATATAAACCACAAGTATAATATTATTTGTTTTATTTATATGCAAATGTTATGTGAATATAATTCAAAGCATATTATAAAGTATGTATCAAGTATTTATGTTAAGTATGTCCAAAAGTATAAAAGGCTCAAAAATAAGGAAAAGCATTACATTTCAAGTTCAAAGAACTAATTAGCACTACACAAACTTTGTGATATCACTTATTTTCTAATTTAATCATTCTAACTACTCTAAATTACATAAGATTCAGAATCATCAGTTCCTACACTGTCTGTAACTTAGAATCACGAACCTATAAGTTGAACATAATTAGGACTGGCCACATCCTAATTATAACTGAATCAAAGTCGTCTACAAGATTAAATAAGTAAATCAATCATCATAAGTTGTTATTTTTAATAATCCCCAAACCAAATCTTGATTAGCCAAATCAAAATTTAAATGATTAAGAGCTAAACTCCAAATAATGAGGTTCAATTCTTAATCACAAGGTTATCCTAAGGACTAAGGCTTAATCCCATCTTATTGATTAAGTGTTAAGGCAAATTCTATTGAATTAAGTCAAATTCAATAGGATAGATTTCTAATCCTAATTATAATGTTAAAAGATCAAATAATTATTTAATAAACTATGAAAATTCTAATAAACTAGTAAAATCAAGGTTTCATCACCTTAATGAGTAACCCACTTTACTCATTAGATGAATTCTAACCTAAGATTTATTCCTAATCTTAGGAATTAAAGTTCTTAAATGCTAAGAGTATCACTCAGACACACATCCTAACTAATGTTATGAAACCTATGAGTGATCTAAGAAGTTCAAAGGAAAGGAAGGTCTCTCATAGTTCACTTAAGTTTTACTTAAGACTTAACTTAGGGATTTCATCAAATTTTTAATTTGAGACTTAGAATTATCTAAATTATAGCTTAAATCATTTTAATTACTATATATTATGATTTAGAAATGAAATCAGGTCTTAAATTCATTAAACACTAATTTTGGGCAAAAAGACCGTTCTGCCCCTTAATTAAGGGTCTAAAACTCATCTTTATGAATTAGGGTTAAATTCTGGATTTTAATAAAGTGGAATGATTACTTACTGTCTAATATGAGTTTAGACAGTAGGTTCATTAATTTTGGTTAAGTATTAAGCCTTATAAGGTCATATTAAGGAATTTAACCTATAAGGGCAAATTAGTAATTTTACCCTAATGATACCTAAATTTTCTATCAGTTTATTAAAGGTTATGTTCTAAGCTTTTGATAGAATCTAAAATTCTCAAATTCTGATATGTATTGGCTAAGTTATAGCCTACTTAGGGTTTAGGGTGATTAGTGAGTGATTAGTGAAATTAATCACCAAATCACTAATCCAACCACACCATTAGGTTCTAATGAACTTAAGGAGTTCTCTGAAACTTATATTGTTTAATTTGGATCATTAGATTTGTTAATATTCACTAATCAAGTTTTAAAGTAATTATGGTTGATTAGCAAATCTAATCGTTGGATCCTAAATATATATATCAGAGTACTGTAAATTAGGTTTTTTTTTATCTAAATTGATATTTAGATTACCTAATTTGGAGTTCAAATGACCAACTTATGGTCAATTGAAGTTCTAGGGTTAATTAGGTTAATTAGGGTTAGGTCCTAAAAGTGATTAATCCAAAACTAATCCAAACATCAAAGTGAATACTACCAAGTTAATCCTTAGGGTTTTTTGATCACTTTGAGACCCATATTAGGTATGTTTGGATTAGTGATCACAAAGATATAAGGGTTTGATGTTTTGTGGCATTTTTATAATTATTTAAATACCCTAAATGTCACTATATAATATATTACTCCAAATGGAAAATTAATAGTTCCAATAAATTCTTTGAATTTTTCTGATTAATTTGATATATTCATTTGCTAAATTTGGATATGTATATTATGAGTTATGAATATTTAAAGTTTGAGATTTAAATTCATTTATAAATACATTTATTTAAATAACTGATTTAAATAATATAACTTATTGCATTGATGATTCTGTAGCTATAATATATTTTTAGTTTGTTAACTTGTTTCTCTGTCATCTTACAATTCATTAAATTTAGGCTTACATTATTCTCTTATGCATATATTATAAGTTAAACTAACCTATATACATATATATAAATACCTATTTATCTCTCTCTCTCTCTCTCTCTATATATATATATATATATATATATATATATAAAATTACTGATTTATATATATATATAATTAATGATTTTCTTCTGCAGGTGGGCCCACAGAAGACACACGGCACCATCTGATTCGCCGTGACAGGGAAGTGGGGCCCACCATTGTCTAAAATGAGCCAATTACTGCATCTGCTACGTGGTGGGTCCCACCGCAGATTTGCAACAAATGGCGAGACGCCACATGCCCGATCTGAGATGCGGTCTCCGAAGCACGCGGGTCGGGACCTGGTCGACCCGGCCCGACCCAGAGATCTTCTTCTTCTTCCTCGCCTCACTTCCGCGACAGCGAGGACTAGGGCGCTAAAAATTGGGGTCTTTCTGGCAACTATGGAGCTCGGCCCGCATAGCATAAGGAATAGGACATCCATGACTAGCCGAGACCGGTTGAACTATAATAGGGGATGACCTAATTTGCCAACAATCCCTAACCCTAAGTACCACTCAACGGTATGCAACCATACGAGAGTGATTTACTGTATATCACTGTATCTAATTTGCTAAATTAGCTTAATCGAGAGCAATAATTATCGATCAGACTAGACCAAAAGTTAATCTACGATGCGGAATAAAGAAATGAAAGAAGAAATTGAGCATTTCATGAAGGAATAACGGGATCAAGGACGTACTTGATCGATGGTTCAGGGTGATTCGAAAACTAGTGTTTGAACTTTGCGATTGAAACTGAGACGTATAATTCCCAATGGAGCTTTGATGAGTCGATTTGACCCTAAATCGAGGGTTTGATCTGTGAAAGATGTCACCTGGGGTGACCTCGGGGCGAAGGCTACCGCGCGTCTCGCGCTTACGCCACGCGCTGCTTCCTCGCTTATTCTCGAGGAAGATGAATCAGAGGCCGTCCGATCGAAACCGTCCGATCTTTCGATCGGACGGCCAAGATTGACCGTCAGGAATTACTAAAGAGGCGGACGGCGTTAACTATGGATGAACAGCGCCGTTAACTGCTGAATTAAATATTAATATTTTTAATTAATTTATACAAATTTACTAATCAGTATTACACGTTTAAATGTATTTAGAAAAATTTCAATAAATCACCCCTAGCTAAATGAGGGTGATGAATGCAACGGCTCACTTGGATTTTCGATTTGACGAGTATTTAATTATTCAAATTTCCGGGGTATTTTAGTATTATTAAAATATTTGACGAAAATCCAACGACTTCCAAATGCATCCAAAACTTTACCCCGAGCTAATTTGGGGGTGGTGAATGCAATGGAGAAGTCAGATTTTTAATCTGAGGTCAAAATAAAAAGTCAATTTCTAGGGTTTTGGAATTTTCCAGAAATTAGATTTTGATCTATTTGACTTCAGGCTTGACCTAGATTTTTAAGATGAGTCCCAAATGGCATAATTAACGTACTATAACTACAATTAAGAATTAAATTAGTCTTAAGTAACTTAAGTAACAACCTGGGTTGTTACACAGGTACCCCTTTTTGTAAGCCTTGAGTCAATGAGGCTCAGGCTCCTTTCCATTTGATTCGTCTTGATGCTTATTGTGATGAGCCCAATATTGAGAATCACTTAACTCAATATTGATACGTCACCGCAATACTTAATACTAGATTAGAAGAAAGCTAATCCAAATCATTAGATATTGTGTTTGGCCAAGGATTTAGAAGAGGGTCTTAAATTTAGATGGAAGAGAAATTATGAATGGTATTTAGTAATTTATAAGTAAGATTGCAATATATGGATTTGAAAGATGAGAATGAAATATGACTAAGCATGTGATATAAGTAAGAATACATGAGTTTGTAATTGAAAACAATTGAAATAAATACTTACAATCTTGGAACATGAATTTCTAGATATTTAGCGAGTAATTGACATGTGAGTTAAATGTTTACATTTTTGCCAAATTATTTTAAGTTTAAATTTTCTTAAAAATTTTGACAGAGTCTTCTTTGTAAATGATTAAGGAGACACCTACAAGGTAGACATGCAAGACTTCCATTCCAATAGAAATTATATTTTGAAAGAAAAGACAACCTAAACTAACATGCATTCAATCTATTTTAACTCCAATTCTAATATAGAGTTCAATCCTTTTTATTGGATTGCTCATTTCCAATTCTACAATAAAGTTCAATCCATTTCATAGGATTGCTCATCTATAATTCTAAAAGTTTAAAGGGAGAAAATCACATGTGTAATAATTATCTACCTTAAGGTTTGCTTTATCACAACATTAAATACTCACATATATACATGAAAGGATTATCACTTAGATAAGAAACTAAATTCCAATTCTATAAACAAATGAGTATACAACTAATTCCAATTAAACATTTTAAGTAAATATGCAACTAAAGACTTAATAAATATGCAAATTTTATACATTTATAACCATTCATCCATTCAATGCATTCATTAATTCATTCATCACAAGCATTTGAATATAACTAAGCTCCAACAAAGTTTAGTAAAAGTAAAGTAATTGACATTATTACAAACTAACAGTAAATTTAAAGGAAGGGAAGAAATTTGATAGCTCACTTGAAGTTTCTATTAAGCTATAATTTTAATATATAATAAGCGGAAGCAATTTAATTTTTAGCGCTTGGTCCAGCTCCACTAGTCTCCAAGTACACCTGATCTATCACATTTTGGCATTTAAACGTGATAGGGCAAAGCCAAGAAATAGAGAATTTGGTTAGATTAAATAGTCTAAGTACAATTTAAGATTGGCTAAACATGTTATTGTTATAATTGGATATCACATTTCTAGTTACAAAGTAAGCACAAGCATATGTGCAATATGGCAAGCATACAAGTAAGGATGAGTAAGTAGAAAAACAAGTGAGTTAGAATACTCACTTAAGTATACATCCTAGCATGCAAAAATATAAGGGTAAAAGCATCCTAAATAGGTTAGAAATAAACTAATGTGCATATGAAAGTAAATAAAGTAAAGCATGTATATGTTCAAATGAGCTTATGATAAGTAAGGAAAATCAACAGTGAAGCATTTAAATGAAATTATACAACATTCACTATAATCTAAATAAACTGTAAACAAGTAAAGTATAGTTCAAAATCATAAAAAATGCATAGTAAGAAAATTGGAAGATGATCTTAGACTATTAGTCTAAGATTTATATAGTCTAGAACTATGGAAAGTAACATAGCTAAAAGTTATGGTGAGCCTTAACAATCTATAAGATTAAAGATCTCACATGTTTATTAAGTAAAGTTAATTTAATATGTACTCATTCTATGGGCATATTCAGAATGAAATGAGGAGTTAAACATGTCTGTTTAACAACTAAGGTAAATCGAGGTCCACCTAAAACACTCACATTCACCCTCTAAAAATGTAAAGTCTCCTTATTACTCCATTTTCAATTTGCCCTAGACCGATCCACCATATAGACCCCTAGTAATTTAATGTGAAACTTTTATTCATGTACAATATCTTATATGAATAATTCAAATGAAAAAGGCTCAAAGTTAAGTAAGCATCCAAGAAAAATCAATAATTGTAGCTAAGTGATATCCAAAGTTATATAATTTTAATGATCTACTTTATGATTAGAGCTAATTGAGCTCCTAATTAACTTTGAGATATTGATCTCAGTTAATTGTAATATAGTAGTAATTGGGATTTTGAAAATAGTAGATTCAATTTAATTAATATGATGTGACAAAATAATTTATAAGTATAATTATTACTATTAAAAACTAGCTTTTAATCTCATCCTAAATTACAAGATCTAATTATAATAATTAAATCAAGGTATAGGTGTCTAGTAGGAAGAGATCAAGATAGGATAATATCTAACTTAAGAAATTAGAACTAAGACAGAACCAATAAGGTTCACTAGGGTTCACTAGCTAGGTTGTAGTTTGAAGGGCATAATAAATCAAATGTTAATCTAGCTTTATTATAAGTATTGGTAAGGTTTAAGTTAAGTAACTAATAGGACTTAAGAACTACAAGTTCTAAGCATACTATTAGTTGATGTTTAAGGAACTCAATAGGATTCCTAAACTAATCTAAGTAAGCTAGGGATTCCTATTACTACATCTTAAAATAATCAAGAAGAAGCTTTAGGGATTATGATGAATAAACTAAGTTCTAATCTAATTATTAAAGCTAGATCTAGTTGATTCACAAATCTACTAGTACTAAGGCATTAAGATTATCTATTCTTAATGGTTGTAACTAATAAATCTAAGGATCAACTATAGATCAATTGCAAATCAATCCTAGGGTTTCTACCTTAGGGTTGAAAGGTGAATTAAGCTCTTGGCAATTAACTCACATAATTAGAAAGTTGAGAACTGAGCTCATATTAATACAATATGGATGAGTACAAAGTGAAATGGACTATTTGATCATTTAATTTGGATCTCAAAATATCAAATTAGGTCACATGAAATGATGAATATTAAATTGTAATTAATTAATTATTCCTAAATATTGCCCCATTAAAATATTTGTCAAAACTGTAATAAAATTGCATTTTAGTTTGTGATCAAAATGGTATATAATATTATATATTTTGGATGAGTATAATTAAAGTTATTAAATAAATAAAAATCAACATTTGATTACATTAATTCATTTCCAAACAGATTGATAAATAAACCAGCAATAATTGCCAATAATTAATCAGCACAGAAATTAAGACAGCACAGAAATTAAAGGTGCTGAGAATGAGGAAGGCGGCGGCATGGAAAATTATGAAGACGGTTAGCGGCTGTCAGGGGACAGCGTGTACATCTAGATAGCTGGCCCGGTTCAAAAGGAAATATTGAACCGGTAACTGCGGTCTAGACCGCATCATCCCCGCAGGAGACTCGAGTTTGACGCATTAGGGTTTGATCCCCTGGTCAAACCCAAGGGAGCCACACTGCAATCCACCTGTCGATGGTTAGCTCCCGTGATGACCGATCTTCTAATGTCTAGATCGGGACTCGGGAGTAATCGAACCATTAATGGGATAATGCCCTAGATCATAGTGTTTAAGGTTCCTTACGATCAATTACAAACCCTAACTTCCAGGGTCAATTCGAGCTTAATTGAACTCGATCGACCCCATCTAAACTCAATTAGCATGCAATTCATAGAAAAAAAAAAACTTTAAATGATAGGAGATGAAGGATTGGGTACCTAATCAGGGATACATAGATGACAGAGCAATGGGGATTAGGGCTTAGCTCCTTCTTGCCAGATGTGCTACTTAGCTCCCCAGATCGCTCCAGCAACAGCAAAGGCAGATAGAAGAATTGCCGAAACCTTTCTTTAGGTAATTAGCATGGAAGGTTAATCGAATTTGCATTTTCCTCCGGATGGTGTACGGCTTTGTGTCTGTTAGTGGTGCAGAGAGATGTACAGTGGATCGCATCCGCGCCATCCACTTCAGATCCAAATCCAACGGCTGAAACTTCATACGTGATGTGGAGGAATCCAGATCATCAGATTAGACGTGGGAAAAAGCAACAGCCTGGATTCGCAGATAATGCTATCCCGTGTACTGGCCTCGCACATGGGATCGGTGCTGTCCAAAATCACGGCCGAATTTAGTATTTAATATTCATATAAATTTATTTAAATACTTTATTTATTAAATTAATTGCACACATTTTAATACTTAAAATTAAATAATCAAACGCAATCCAAAAAATCCCTAAAAATTCACCCTTACCTAATTGATGTGTGGGGAACTCAAAAATAAAATCAGATTTTTGATCGGAGATTAATTTAATTATCTTAATTTTTAGGGTAATTAAAATATTATTAAAATATTCGGGAAAAATTCGATGACTTCCAAACACTTTCAAAATACCACCCCTAGCTAATTTGGGTGTGGTGAGTCTAATGGTGGATTCCATTTTTTATTTCTAGGTCTAAATAAATTAGGTATTCTCAAAATTATTAGAAAACTAGGAAATATTGGAAATTGTCAAATGATCTCCAAATCGCATAAAAATTGAAATGGAGACTCCAAATATTATTATAAGACTAATGAAAAAGGATTAGAGTCAATTAGGTTACTAATTGACATGTAACAACACTAGGGTTGTTACACTTATTATCGTTTCAAACTCATTGCTATCATAATTAAGCCCTGAGCTAGTCTCGATTGATTGAATCGATCGATTGGGCTGAGTCCTTAAGGAACGCCTCGGGTTGAGTAAGGCCCCACCGTTCCAGCCCACCTCAGGCCCTTAGACTAGGGGGCTTCGATCAGTCTCACCTCCCTGATGGTGTTGGGATGGAGCCCTGGGTCTGGCGTTGCCTTTGTGGGGAGAATTGTCTCCCCACAGTAGCTCCATAAAGGGAGTCCTCGGGTGAGTAAGGTTTGGCCGATCCGGACCACCTCACAAGGGGCTTCAAGTGTCAATCGGTGCATCTTGACTAAATGATTGATTCTCAATTGACCCGAAGCCAAGGCGTGCGCTCTAGATGGAGAATTTCGCCATCTAGGGTTTCCCGGACCAGCCTCTGCTGAGAGGAGTCGAGGCGGGGATGATGGCACTGTGCGAGTCGTGTCAGCCTGTGACCCGCGTTGTGCGACAATGCCGGGTTTCTCGGGCCCCGGTCGACCTGCGCAGTTTGGCTAATGGCCCGAGTCCGTTTTAATTAAATCCGATTTATTGCATTTATTTTTCTTAAGGAAAATAATCCAATCAATCCAATCATAGGAAAACATTAATTGGAAAAATACAGAATAAATTAATGTGATAACTTTCAATCCACTGATCCAAACCCTGTAATATTATATATCAAATTAATTTAAAAATCATCAGGGATCTGAATATAAAATAATATTTAACTTTTAATGATTGGATTTTCTATTTTTTTGCCTAATTATTATAGATCTTAATTAGGGTTGATTAGCATAAATACTTATCTAAATTGCATGTTTAGGGTGCCATTAGTTTCCTTATGATTAATAGAATGAATGTGCTAAATAGTTTATTTTTCTGATTTTTGTATTTTAAATGATGCCCTAATCTTGTTAAATCATGATTAGTGAAAATTAGAGCTTATAATTATTATATCTTAGCAAACTTAGTCTCTGATTAATTGTATGATTAAATAAAACTTATGTGCCAAGTTGTATAAGATTATAATGGTTAGATTTATAATTAGGTGCTAATCCTTTTGAATTGGTTTAGGGTTTGATTAGCGCTAATTACTTTCTATTTTTCTGAATTTTTCTGTCATTATGTTTCATAACAGTAAGGTAGATGTATATAAATATATAAGCAAATTTATGATATATAAATTTAATAAACTAAAATTGAGCACTTAATTACCTTAACTAACATTAAGAATTCTTACGACTTTGATCAAGCTATTAAGACTTGATCTAGGTCTGAGATTGCCACCAATAATACATCCCTAATTCACTAATTTGACATTTGATCCATAAATAAACATTTGACCTTAATTAGACATGAGTAGGGGTTAAACCCTAATCTATTTAATTAAGATCCCAATTCTTACACTTAATTAAGTTGACTTGATTATAAGATAATGCAATTGATATTATTCCAATAATACACCTGATTTGGTATTAATCTTAAGGCATTAAACTAGAAATGATAAGGATAATAATCAAGCCATGTGATTGAATAATCTAAATCTAAGCTTTGGATCCTTGATTTTCTCTTATATTAGACTATTAGCATAAGATGATTGATAAGAATGGTATTGATTTAATAATTGATCTAACTCTAATAATATCCTTGATTTATCCACATGATTATAGAGTAGAATGTGATTAGATGATTTAGGCATCTGATCTGATCACTTAAATTTAAGTTAATAAGTAACCCTTCAATATTGGCTTAAGTCAAATAAGTGTGACATCCTAGGGACCTTGCTTTAGATATCGTCCTTGAAATATTTAAAGAACAAATTAATAAATCCTTGAGATAGGAGAAATTTGTGTAACTCATTGAGGTAGAAACTTAGATGATCCCATCAACCTTAGAAGTTGATTGTAACCCTCATGGTAGGAATCACCTAAGTTACTTAGATTGAAACCTTTTCTTTATGGTAGAATATATATTTAGTGGTATTTTGATCACGTCCTTAGAGCCTTGTGTAGGAATCACCTCTTAGAGTAAGGATTGATAGTCTTAATAAATCCTTATGGTTTTAATAGAATTGCTAAGCCTAGATCATTAGTTAGGTATAGTAGAGTATACCCATAGTACTGAATTATTTCAGTAATATTCAAGAATCATTGAGTCACTCTAAGTGAGATTTATCTTTGTGCTATCCTGCGGGCTTAGGTGGATACAACCTTGCTTAGAGTAAATCAGTCATCCTAAGAGCGTTGCAAATAGGGACTCATTCCATAGTTTGACTAAAATACAAATTACCAACGGTGATGCCTCCTAGCGATTATCGCTTCAATATGTATGGTTTGAACAAACTAAGTAATACGAGTCACCCTCTTTAAGACATTAAGTGTGGTTATGAGTTTGGCATCTTACTGACTTAGGTTGAGATATAAATTGCCATTGGGTGATGCCTCCTATTGAAGATCGCTTCGTTAGGGTGGCTTAATCAAATTGAGTGTTAAGAACCACCTTTCGTGCAACTGTGCTAAACATGTGTATATAATCAACCCATCTAATGGTCCTTAAATAAAAAGTGCAACTTCAACCAATTATCGAAACCAGAACATAGGGGTCCGAATCCTTTTAGCAGGATTCTGCACAATGGAGACCTTAGATTCACTATCAGATTTTAACATATTTATGGAATTACTGGATTTAACTCAAGTAGTATAGAAGCATGAGCATGAGCATGAGCATAATGTATACATTTTAGTGATGATGATGGGTATCAGTGACAAATTATGGGTTACGAAATATTGCATACATTGACTAGGGAATTTCATGATGCATTGGCATCACCGTACTATCTTCCCAATTGGGTGTATGTATATATTAGACCGTATTACTCATAGTCTTTCAGTGATAGTTCTATTACATTGGACATTTTTACATTGGTTTTTGGGTATTTGATATTTTCACATACTTTCAGCATTCAGCTTTTAGTTCATTTACACCTTGATTAGTCTTTACATTTTCAAATGATTCAGTGACTTTACTACTTTTCCACAATCTTGTTTACTTTATTGCCTACTTATATTTAATTTAGTACTACATAGCCTAGTTGCGATGTGTTAGACTTCTTGTCTAACATGAGGTACTTTTAGGATCCAGCAATTTGTTAGATCCCGAGCAGCTTGTTGAGACAGAGCAGGAGGACTTGTAGGAGATCTCGGAGGAGTATGTAGAGCTTTAGCGAAACCATTTTCTACATTTTTCTTTACTATTTTTTCTTTCAGTACTGTAGATGTACATTACTTCTTCATCCTTTAAATTAGTTTGTAATAATTCTGAATGTACTTTTTTTTTATTTTCTGATATGAATGCTTACTTCTACTCTGTGATGAATGTATTATGGATGTTTTGCTTTAGCTTCTACACTATGTTATACTACTACTATACTTAGTATTGTGATGTGATCAGCATACTTAAAATGATGATATTTATGACATACATTGGATTTCTTATTTATTTTGATAATCCAATGTGTGTGTTAGTATAATACTTAAGATAAGTACTCTCCTCTTATCCTAAGTATTGACTCTCGATCCTACTGTTGGGATTGAGTCAGCAGCCCTTCAGTATGGCTCAGTTTGTGCCTATTGTTTGGGAAGATGGAGTGTGCCCTTTTTTTGAGTAGCGCAACCGCTCCGCCGCCAAAATTATGATTCTCCTCTCTTTTGGGTGCGGTGACGGGGCGGGGCGTTACATGAAGTTCCATTTAATATTAGATCATCCTTTGGTTAGCTTCAAACAATTAACTAAACTAATTAAGGTTTTCTCACTTATTAAGGCAATTTGAGAAATCTAAGTGTTCAAATCATAAATGATGCTTTTTAATATACATATTACTATCTAAGAGGCTCTTATAATTTAATTACCCAAAACAAAGAATCATTAAATGATAATTAATTACTAATCAAGCCTAAAAGGATTAGCACTTAACTACAAGATTAATAATAAAAAATTCTTACCATATTGAATATAAGTTCTAACTAATTATCTGAACAATCAGAGACTATAAAATGCAAGATTAGCGAAGTACAAAACCTAATCTTCCTTAATAATGCAATACATGGATTAGGACATAATTAATAGAATATAAATCACAAAATTATCCCACTTAGCACACACATTCTACAAGGCATAAGAAACTAAATGAAATAAAAATCACAATATTTGGCTAAGTATACCTGCTAAATTTCCCTAATCAAGCTGCTAACATAATTTTGCAAAATTAGAAATTACATTCAAAGAAACAAAAATATTTTGTATATTCTTATTCCTTATATTTTTCTGAGAAAAATGGCATATAATTTTATATGGTTTGATGTAACAACCTTAGGTTATTACTTAACTTAATTTTAGCTTAATTTTATCTTAATTATTATTTCAAGGTGAGATGTTTTGGACGTGTTTGGAAGTCATCGGATATTCACGAATATTTTATTGTAATTAAATTGCCCGAAAACATAGGAAAATTAAATACTCATTGGAATCAAAATTCGACTTCACCATTGCATTCCTCACCCTCAAATTAGCTAGAGTTGAACTTTTGGGATTTTCAGAGATCGTTTATAAAATATGATTTTAGTAATTAATTAATTTAATTTATTTAAAATCCATTTTGATTTTCCCCTCCTTTTTCCTATTTTTTTTTCTCTGGCTGGACCCCACATCCCTTTATTTCCTTCTGAAAATCTGATGCCTTCCTCTTGTTTTCCTCTGCTCCTGCCCTGCTTTGTCCCCCCCCCTCTCCTCTAAACCTCCTGCCACCCCCTTATCTGCATAACTCGGATGGGACAACTCATGCCCATCCCATCCAAAGCCATGGTTTCTCTTCCATTAAAAGAAGCTCAGCTCTCCTCCCTTCCCCCAATTGCTCAGCTGTAGCTCTCCCCCATTCTCCATTGCTGTGCAGTTGAAGAGGCCCTCAAGCTCCCAAGTTCCTGCAGAAAATAGAGCTCTCCTCCTCCATCTGCTTCCATTTGAAATCCATGGTACATCCCTTTCCCCCATTGAATGGATTCAAAGCTACTTCATTTTAGTCTTAAGCTTATATTTCATCCCTAAAGAATCTATGTTGAGACTATAGAGTTCATTAGAGCTCATTAGGGTTGTGATTTTAGGATGTTGTAACAGCTCTGTTTTTCCTCCTTTATGCATACCTGAACCCTTAACTTCATTGTTTACATAGTTATAATAATTTCTTTGTATCGATTTTAGTATCGATGGAAAGGTCACAGAAATACCTTTCCAATGATATATAGCACCACATGTGAAGTGCTTTAGGTTGAGAGTATTTGAGCTTGAAAGATGACCCTTTACAGTTTCTGGACAGGCGAAATCAGCGTTCGGCGCTGTCGCGCCGCAGTGCCTGAAGTTTCAAATTCAGGTCTGCCGCAGCGCTTGAAATCATTGCGGTGCACCGTAGTGTCTACACCTCGAGGAATCAGGCCTCGTGGCACCGAGCTCTCGGGTTGGTCGCACCGATTTCTGTCGTAACGCGCCCCAGCTCCCGAATTTCAGAAAGTTTTTCGCCACAGCATTGCAATCCACCACAGTGCGCCGTACCACCTAAAAGCCCTATAACGTGCCGCAGCATGCCACAGCATGCCGCAGCACCTGGCTTTCGGACAAAAGGTGCTATAGCGCGCCGTAGCTGCCAAAATTGTTCGGAACTGCCAAGAACTATCCAAAATGGCCAAAACTTCATGATTTTCGCATTTTAAAGACCCTAGGACCCTAATGGGGCTGAAATATATCAAATTAGGTTTTAACCCCGCTTTCATAAAAATAGAACCCCAATATTGAAATGACTATAAATTGATCATTTGGACTCCAAATTAAGAAATTTAAGATGCTAACTAGGTTATAAATTCAGTGCCAACAGTAAACTAAAAAAAATTAGGTTTTACCCACTAGTAACCCTAGGTTGACAAAAATACCCATAACCCTAATTAGGTCATAAATTGGCCAAATGAGATCTAATTTGGGTATACTCCCAATTAAAGTACTCAGTGTGATATAGGAAAGTTATAGCCATTGAGTTTGCTAAATTTAGATCTCAAATGAAAAAGTTAGTTTTTTAACCCCTCTTAACCCTAGAAATGACACATTTACTCTTAAACTTAGAACACTCATAACTAACTAATAGAACTAAAAATTAGTGTTCTTGGACTCTATGGAATTTTCAAATAGCAAGCAACAATAAACTGCACAAATTCTTAAATTCTATCAGGAGAAAATTACTAAATCGCCCCTTGGGTCAAATTCCTTAGTTTGGACCTATAGGACCCATTTCTTATCCAAATTGGGTGTGCTTATTATTTTTCTTCATATTAAACAGTAAGAAATCATTTGGCAGTAAGAAAATCTAATTTGGAGCCCTAAATCAAAAAGTAGCTTTTTGGACCTCTAAGTAGGGGCATAATAGTCATTTTGACCAAAATTTAGGTTAATTGTTATTAACCTTTAAATTATCTTTTAAATCATTAAAAATGATAATAAAATTGATTTAGGACTAATTTAAGTCTTAAATCCCATAATTTGAATAATTTGTCAAACATCCTAATTTAGTCTTAAAAATCTCTAAATATGGATAAAATGCATTACTTAGCTAAAATTCATTCTTAACTTTCCTAATTAAATAAAAACAACAAATTAAGTTACATTGAAATAAATTCAATCAATTCTTAGAATCTCTCTAAGTCTTTTCATTAGGAGCTCATTTGGAATCTTTACTTCACTTCAGGACCTTTTTCTTAGGAATATGAATAGATCCTAGATTAAAGGTCATTCATTGAATAAAGTAGGTTATTCAATGAATGAATCCTTGATTTTATAAGTTTTTAAATTTTTATACTTTGATTTTGATTATTTTATCTCTTAATTCTAAATTAAGAATTAAGAATAGGAGAATCATCTTATTAAGCTTGATTACACTTAATAGGATTTGCCTTAATCTTTAGTTAACTTTTAGACTTAAAAATCTTAGATCTTTTGTTTGACCCTTGGATTATGTGATTAACTCCAATCTCATGGTGTTTAACTCATAATCCCTAATTTAGTAGATTTTGATCAGATCTAAGCCTAGAACGTCTAAATTCATCAATTAAGGATGTGATGATTTATTATTTAACTTGTAGTCGACTCTGATTAAACTAAATTAGAACCTGATCAGTTCTAATTGCTTTTTATTTATAAGGCCATGCTTCTAAGTTATACTTAATAGTAGAAGTTGGAGATTCTGAACTTGAATAACTTGGAATAATTAGAATGGCTTAATATATAATAATTGATGTCACCATGTGCAATAGAGTCCCTTGCTCACTATTATTTTACTTGTGCTTTCACATTCATTGTATTTTGTGCCTTATTCCTTGAACATGTCATACATGATAATGTTATTGTATGAAATGAAAATATAGAATATCAAGGATAACATTGCATTTGGTTCAGTTACTTATTGATCTGATGCATTTTACCCTACTGGACAAGGGTAAGGAAAAAAAAGGAAGTTTTTAGAATTACTCATTGAGGAGTGTTGTGCTAAGTTTGGAACTCGTATAATATTGTAAATATGCTTAACTCCACAGCTACTTCTAGATATGTCCACAGAAGTAAAGTAAATAACTAAAATATTTCTGCATTTGTGATCACTGCTTCTTGAGTTCAGTTTCTGTTATGTTATCCCGGCCTAGCCTCAGATGATGCTAGAAATATTTTGTCACCTTAGCCTCCGTGTTGACGCTAAGAATTCTTTTGATATCAGCAAGCTAGATTAGCCCTCTTCTAATATGGCAGTACTTACATACTTGTTCACTGTTTACTATTTATGTTCACTGTTTCTTGTTTACCATCGTACTTGACATTAGTCTACCTTGCTTTACTTATTTACTTGTATATTATATGATGCTAAACTTTTATTGCTTATGTATATGTACCAATGTTGGATTAATTTCTTTTAAATCAGAATATGTCATATGATCATCAGCATGTTTAGGATTAGATTTTTTTTTTTAGTACTTTTACTTAATGTATTATACATGTATGCTTATCCTTGCTTAGTTTACTTGATGTGTGCCTTTTTGCCTCAAATCTTGTTTAGTTATAAATGTTGTATTTATAACTTATCCTTTTACTTTGTATGCTTGTTGCACCCTTATGCTTTGCTTGGTTTTATAGTCTAAGTAAAATGGTGATATCATAAAACTTATTAAATATTAATAGCTTAAAATGTACTTAGACAATATGTCTTACAAGAATTTTCTTTTCTTTGGCTGGGGCTTTATCATTGTGAAACCAACAATGGTAGATTTTGAGTTATTAGAGGTAGTCGAGCCTTCTGAAGATCAAATTCAAGAGAAGGAGCGTGCTGCCGCTAGAGATCCTTAGCTTAGCTCCCTTTTATTTTGTGAGGATGAGAGCTTTATCTTTATTTAAACTTATTTAATTTTTCTAATAATTCAAGTGCTTATGTATGTTCTCTTACTCCACTATTCATTTTGAGATGCATTATTACTTTCTTACTTATATTGTGGTGGATTTGATGCACACTTAATGGATGTAATAAGTAGCTCTAAGGATCATCTACAAATCAAGTTATAAATCAATCTTATAGCTTCTATCTTAAAGTTGAAAGGTGAATCAAGCATTTTGCAATTAATTCAAGTAATTTAAGAGAACTAAGCTCATAACATACATATGAATTTGACATGGGAAGAAAATAATGTGACAAGTTAGCTATCCTAAGGTTTTAAATACCTAAAATATACATATATGAAAAGTAGAAATTATTAAAATAATATTAATTAAAAAGCCAAGAGCCTAAAATCAATTATTGTTGTCCAATTGAAATGATATACATAAATATGGAATCTTTATTACTTAAGAAGAAGAATGACACTAAGTAGGTCAATTTTGGACAACATTGGAAAAATTAGGGTTTTCGAGACTCCTAATTAGGGTTAAGAAGTGATTAAGAACATTAGGGCTCCAATGTTAAATTTAATTTTATATTATTGTTCCTCTCCTTTTTGTGAGTGAACTGGACTTTTAAACATTAAATTTGGACTCCTAATATTCAAGTTATGACACAAACAAGATTTGTAATTAATTAATTAATCTAAATTAATGAATAATTAAAATCATTAGTCAAACAAAAATTAAATGACATATTATTAATCTACATATATTTGTGAACAATGGTATACATGTAATTTAGTCATGTATTAACAAAGATATAAGCAAATGAAAATTGAGATCAAGAATTCATTAATCAAATATATGAATTTATTTGTATCCTTAGTTTTATGCTTAATGATTTAATTAGTCATTAATATTATTTAAGCACTAACATTGAGGAGACCATCACATGCCACGTAGCCTGAAGAAACGGTGTGGTTTGAACGAAGTTGAACCGGCTGGTTCAAAAAGAAAAATACAACGGTCCACAGACCGACGTCTTTAATGCAAGGATCCTCAACCGTCGGGTTTAGGGCTTGCTAAAACTATTTTCTTTTCTATTTCGGATAGTGATAAACTCAAAATCACAAAGCTCGTGATGAGATCTACACCCTGATCTTGAAAGCCCTAATCAAAAGAGCTGTAGGAACATCAAAAATCAAACCAAAGATCTATTATACTTGGTGTTTAAACGAACTAGTGGGAAGCCATATCGAGTTCAATCGAATAAGATCAAGCTCTAAAGATCAATTTATGTTTAACCTAAGTTATACTAAATCATACATTACAATTAAACCTCTCATATTTCAATGGAAATGAGAAAAAGGAAAGTTCAGAGAAAATAGAAGGAAGCATGAATTTAGTTAAGCAGATTTTCACAAAAAGCATCCTTTTCAACCCTAATCAATATGATTTGCATTCACCATCAAGTAAGAATGAAGAAATAATAGATCAAATAAGTTAAGTAGAAGGTGAAGTACCTGCTTCTTCATTCTCTTGGAGTTAGGGTTAGGGTACCAGTTCCTCTTCTATCAGCAAGAACCTCTCTCAATTTTCTTCACAACTTGCCTTACAAGAAATGAAATGCAAAATGCAAGGATTGAGGAGTTGGATGAGGTCAAAAGCTATGGAAGAGGCAACTAGCACGATGTAGAATACCTCCTTGCACTCGATCGTGCAAATTGCAGGGAGACGTACAGGGAAAACCCTCATAGCCATTGGATCTGATCCGACGGTCAAATCTTAATCACCAATGGACGCCGTTTGATTAAAGTAAAAATCGATCGACGGCTCGCATGGAGAAGAATGGCTGCTTGGTGTTTATCAGGATATGTTGGATCTCCGCCTTTTCTTAATAATACTGTTGGAAAAATTCAGTTTAATAATTATATATTATATTACTTTAGATAATTAGTATATTATATTAATTAAATTCTACTTATTTATTTACTTAATTCGATTGCTGGAATCTGAACTTGCTGATTAGGATCTAATAAACACCTTCTTAATGATGAGACATGAAACACATTATGCATGGCTGAGAAGTCATCAGGTAACTCCAACCTATATGTAGAGGTTCCAACTTTTTCAACACTTCAAAGGGTCTCAAATACCTTGGACTCAGCTTACCAGAAACACTGAATCTTTGCACACCTCATATTGGACTTACTTTTAGATACGCACGATCACCCACTTGAAACTTTAAGGGATGATGATAAGCTTCATGATACTTTTTCTATCGATCTTGAACTGTCATCATTTTACCCTTAATTAGAAGAACTTTTCTAATAGTCTCATCGATCAATAAAGCTGAGAGTCTCCTACTTTAGTCCAAGCAACAGGAGTTGTACACCTCCTTCCATAAAGAGCTTTGTAAGAAGCCATACCAATGCTGAACTAGAAACAGTTATTGTAGGTGAATTCAACTAAAGCAAGATGATCTTCCCATGATCTAGCAAAATCAAGAGCACAAAGACAAAGGAAATCTTCTATGATCTGATTATTCCTCTCAGTTTGACCATTAGTATGGGGATGAAAAGTAGTACTTAAAGCTAAATTCATCCCCAAGTATTGCTGAACAGTAAACCAGAATCTAGAAGTAAATCTACTGTCTCCGTATGAAACTATGCAATTTAGCGTACCGTGTAAATGAACGATTTCCTTAAGATAAGGCTTAGCTAACTTCTCCACAGGATCTGTTTGATGAATTGGAAGGAAGTGAGCTGACTATGCGAGTCTATCAACCATCACCCAAATTGAGTCAGAACCAAACCTACACTTAGGAGTTCCACAATAAAGTCCAAGGAAATATTAGACCACTTCCATTCTGGAATGTTTAAGGGTTTGAGAAGTCCACAAGGCTTCTGATATTCCACTTTAACTAAGGAATAGGATTGGCACTTAGAAATAAAAATTGCAGTATCTCTCTTTATGCCAGACCACCAGAATAATTTCTTTACATCCTGATATATCTTATTGCTTCTAGGATGAATAATATAACTAGAGTTATGAGCTTCTAATAGTATATGCAGCTGTAGACTTTTTGGAATCCATAATCTAGTCTTCTAAAAAAATTACAACTTCAACATCAAGACATAATTCAAATTTCTTTCCAGTAATGATATCAGAAACTGAAACATAATAACTCAAATCTTCCTTTTGAGCTTCAACAATCTTAGACCTTAGAGAATTATTTGACTGAATAACAAATAGTAGAGAGCCCAAATAAGTATAATTGATCAGCTCAAGATTTAATCTGACAAAATCTTCGATCAAAGATTCGTTGTAACAAAGGGAAGATAAAGTCGCTTTACGACTCAGAGCATCAGCTACAACATTAGCTTTACCAGAATGGTACTGGATTTCCAAGTCATAGTCACAAAGTAACTCTAGCCACCTATGCTGATGGCAATTAAGTTCCTTCTGAGTGATGATGTACTTCAAACTTTGATGATTAGTAAACATCTCACACTTAACTCCATATTGGTAATGTCTCCAAATCTTAAGAGCAAAAACTACCCCAGCAAGTTCAAGATCATGCACAGGATAATTCTTCTCATTAGGCTTAAGATGTCTAGAGGCATAGACTATTACACGTCGAGCTTGCATCATAACACAATAGAGCCCTACCTTAGAGACATCAGTATAAACCTGAAAATCTTTATCTTTACGAGGAAGTACTAGAACAAAAGCAAAAGTTAATAAATACTTCAACTTCTGAAAAGAGTCTTCATAGACTGTGCTCCAGATGAACAGAACTTTCTTTCTAGTTAACTGAGTTAACGACAAAGCAATTAGAGAAAAGTTAGGAACAAACCTTTTCTAATAACCAGCGAGTCCTAGGAGACTGTGAATTATATATTTAAGTTGGACTCACTATTGAACAGTTTGGATTTTCTTTTGATCTACTCTAATGCATACAGCATCAATCAAGTGACCCAAAAGTGCCATAGACTTGAGCCAAAACTCGCACTTAGAAAACTTAGCAAACAACTTATTCTCTCTTAATAACTCAAAAACGGTATGCAGATGCTCTTTATGCTCAATAGCTATCTTAGAATAATTTAGGATGCCATCGTCGAAAATGTTGAAAAACTTGTTGAGATACGGCTTAAGAATATGCTGTATCAGGTCCATGAAAATGAAAGAAGCATTTGTCAGTCCAAAAGACATGACTATAAACTCATAATGCCCATATCGGGTCCTGAATGCAGTTTTAGAAAGATTTTTATCCTTGAATTGAATCAGATAATAACCTGACCTTAAGTCAATCTAGGATAATACTTTCGCTCTGGCGAGCTGATCAAACGAATCATCGATCCTAAGGAGAGGATACTTATTCTTCACAGTCACTTTGTTAAGCTCATGATAGTCTATACCATCCGCATCGAACCATCCTTTTTCTTGATGAATAGGATAGGAGCTCCCCAAGGTGACATACTAGGGTGAACAAATCCTTTCTTAAACAACTCTTACAACTACTTTCTCAGCTCTTGTAATTATTTTGGTGTCATTCTATACGGAGCCTTAGATTTAGGTTGAGTCCCAGGAATAAGCTCAATAGAGAACCCCACCTCACGCAAAGGAGGTAGTCCAGATAAGTCTTTGGGGAACACATCCAAGAACTCTCTAACGATGATAGTCTCTTATGGACAACCAACTTGCTTTTCCTCACCGATAAAGGTTACTAGAATTGCACAACAACCTTTACTAATGAGGCGCTTGGCTTCAATTACATTAGTTAGGGATGCAGTCAAGCCAAGTTTTCCTATGAAAACTTCAGGTTTCATTCCAACCTTAAGCGAAACTCTCTTTCTAAAGCAGTCTATAATGGCATTAAACTTACTTAGCCAATCTATACCTAAAATTATGTTAAAGTTTGTAATTGACAAAACAATAAGTTTGGATTGAAAGAATTTGTTAGTGATTGGTATGTCTACCAAACAGAACTCACTAGCACACATTTTAGCACCAGATGGCATTTGCACTACCAAAGGATTGCCTAGGCTGAAATGTTGAAGGTTAAGGGAAGAGGCACAACTCAGACAAAAAAAGTAACTAGCACAGTGTCAAAGAGTGTGTCACAAAACTAATTCTTAATAATTAGAGTTCTTATAGTAGGGAAAATAAACTTTTATTACAACTAATGAAATTTAAAGCAAAAAATACTATAAAAAAATGCGGAAGAAATGAAAGACTGAAAATAGAAAATTAAACATAGAATGTACCAGTAACAACACTGTTATCATCTTGGGAAACTAAAGGAGAAAGAGCATTGACTCACAGTATAGCAGGAGGTTGAGCAACAGACTTGCCCTTAACCTTTTTATTATAATGACCTTGCTTAGAAGGAGATGGAGGTACACTTTTCTGATGATGTGCACTTCAACTAGTAGGAGGAGGCATTTAAGGCAAGTGATGGTGCTTGGGAATTTATAGGAGTAGGGTTTTGCATGGAAGGTTGGTGATTAATCTTCATCTTATCCACAGTACAATTGGCATGATAGTCTCAATGATGATGATTGGTTCTACCACAGAAGTAGCACTGACCGCCAGTGTGATCACACTTTCCATAAGGATGCGGCCGGCTACATCGAGCATAAGGTCTTCCTTGCTGATTCTACTTTAGATTTTGATTCTGATATTGTCTTGAAGTGAGCTGGAAGACCTTAGGACCATGAGGATGATTCCTCTTGAAAGGTTTAGATCTTGAGAGTTGAGGATGAGAATGCTTCTTCAACTCCGTTTGAGCTTAATGGTACTCAACCATACGACCACCTTTAAGATGCTAAGGGAAATCATCATGATATTGAGACATCATATGGACTCTAAATAGAAGCCTTCAGACCAAAAAGAAATCTGGTACACCTCGCTACATCAGTGTGAACTAGATTGGGAACAAAACAGGAAAGCTTATGAAATTCCATTTCATAATCATGAACAGAATGACTTCCTTGAGTAAGATGCATGAAGTCGTTCTCGATTATTGTTTGGGCAGAGGGAGAAATGAATTCTTCACAGAAAACTTGTTCAAATTTATCCCATAGGATATCTTCCAACTGAACACCTGAGAAATGAGTCTTCAACTCACCATCCAACCAATACTCAGCTTCGCCATGGAATAATTAAGTGGCAAGACGAAGGCTTTCACTTTAAAGACACTTAATACTGGCCAAAGTTTTCTCTATTGCCTTTAACTAGTCAATGGCTTCAAAGTAAGAAATAGAGCCATTGAATGCTAGAGGGTTTAAGCAAAGAAAGGTGAGGAGATAGGCATCCACAATAGGACTAGTAGATGGCTGTGGAGCCACAGGAATTTCAGGAGTAATTGGAGAAGAAGCTTGTGGAGGAGTTGGACAATGCTGAGATGGAGTAGGAGAAGGTTGGGAAGGATTACAGGATGAGGCCATCCTTTCAGCAGCATGGGTTTGAGCTTCAATCATCACCCTCATCAACTCTAACAGATTTTGCATCTAATCAGTATGGGAAGTTATGGTGGAATTAGGTTCTTCCACTATAGGTTCAACTGGATTGTTTGAATCAGTATTCATTCTAAGGAAAAAAAGGAAACACAATTCAAAAATTGAAGAAGATTGGAAAAGAAACTCTCATTAAACTTGAAATATTTAAGAGATAAACTTTGGAGGAAAGGGGAAAGAGCATAAGTAAAATAAAATCTATTTACAAAAAGCTACTAAAGAAAAAGAAACTAGAGCATAAAGAAACTAGCACTACTAGTTGCAAAATTTTGCATAAAATATAAACTCGAAGTTATCATAGGAAGGAGCACGATGGAGACCTCTACTCCCACAAATTAGCACTTCATCAGCACGACACCACCAATCCATGGCATAGTCATTGAAAAGTTCTTCAAAATTTAAAAGCATATGTGATCGGGGCAAGCTAAGGCTTCAAAAGTCATAGAGACTTGAGAAATTCATTCTCTAGCCAACTGAGGGATGCAATTTCCTTGAAAAATACAATACTTTAAAATTTTGTTCAAAACTTCACCTCCGGCTTGAGATACTCCAAAGTACTCATGACTGTAGGTTGAACCAAACCAATGATTATCCTCCCAATAAAGGAAGAACTATCTAGAAAAGGATCTTAGTTCACTTTCACTATTTGCCATCAAAAAATTAGATTATAGTTTAAGTTAGAAATTTAAATCAATTATTGAATTAGTAAGGTGTTTACTATCCTTAGATGTCATTTGATTATCTTTACTATTCTGTATTTTTTGCTTTTGGATAAATGGATATATTTATCTTAACTAAGAGTTCTCAACTTGGCTCTGATACCAACTGTGACAACCCCAATATTGAGTAATAGCTAAACTCAACATTGATGTGTCACCCAACATTTAATATAAGATTAGAAAGAAACTAACCCAAATCATTAGATGTTGTGTTTGGCCAAGGATTTAGAAGAGGGTCTTAAGTTAAGATGGGAAAATATAAAGAAAGGATAATGCATAAGATAAACATGATGATAGGAATATAAAATGTACGTGATTAAAAACATTACATTTATAAGTATGCAGATGATAATGATATGCACATACAATAGGAGTATACATTATGAGATGTATGTACAATTCAATTCATTCATTGGATCCTTCATAAGTAACTTTTATAATAGAAGGATTCAACATAATTGAGCATTAAATATTTTCATTCATCACAATTATGGATATGTAAGATCTAAACATCCTATTCAAGATTATAAGGAAGAAAAACATATGAAGTATTTTGCTATCCTGGGATTTACACATCCTAAATCATTTACATTCATCACATTCATGGATAGTTAAGATCTAAACATAAAATTCATATTTAAATGTTAGAAAATCATATGAAGCAATTTTCTATCCGAGGATACACACATCCTAAATTAAACATATGTTAAAAATGAGAAATTAACAGCTAAATTCCAGTTAGGTATGCAACTAGATTTTTAATTAAGCATCCATTCATATATCCATTCATCCAAACCAAGCATTTAAGCAAAAGATCTAATTTCCAACATAAGCATAGTAAATACAAAACAAATAACTTTAGTTATTACATGCCAAATTAAACAGTAAGAAAGTAAGGAAAATAAATCTCTCTCTCACATTTAAGAGAAAGCAAGAAAGTGATAATTATTAAGCAGAAGCAGCTATTAGCTTAAGCACTTGGTCCAGCTCCACTAGCCTCCAAATGCACTTGATCTATCATATTTTGACATTTAAATGTGATAGGGCAAAGCCAATAAGAGGAAAGTGTAGTTAGAGTTAATAGTCTAAGTACATTATAAGATAAAGCTAAGCATTTTAATATTCATTTTAGATATCACAACTAGTTACAATTTAAGCATAAGCGATGGTGCAAAATGTAAGCATTTATATTTGGGAAAAGAAAGTAAGGAAAAGTAAGGAAGACTAAGGAAAAGTAAAGTGAGTAAGAATACTCACATAATCAGATATTCTAGCTGGTTATTAAAATAAGGGTAAAAGCATCCTAGATAGGCTAGAAAATTACTAAGGTACATATGAAAGTAAATGAAATAAAGCATGTATATGTTCAATGAACTTATGCTAAGTAAAGAAAAGAAGATAGTGAAGCATTTAAATAAAATTATAACAACATTCACCGCAATCTAAATGAATTGTAAACAAGTAAAGTATAATACTAAATATGGAAAGTGCAAAGCATAGAAATTGAAGGAAGATCTTAGCCTCATGGTCTAAGATACATGTAGCATAGGACTATAGAAAGTAACATAGCTAAAGAGCTATGATGAATCCTTACAATCAATAAGATTGTAGAAGATCTCATATTTTATTTAATTGAAGTTATTTTATGAAATTATTCATTCTGCAAGGACTTACAGAATGAAGCGAGGAGTTAAACACATCTGTTTAACAAGTAAAGAAAAGCAGGGTTTCAAATACAACAAACACTAAAATTCACCCTTTGAGAATAGGAGGTCTCCTTATTTCTCCAAATTAGCCAACCCTTGGCTACATTAATAATTAACCCCTATAGTCTTAAACGTGAAAGTTTTATTTATGCACAATGTTTTATATGAATGATTCAAATGGATAAGGCTCAAAGCTAAGCAAGCATTCAAGGAAAATTTAATAATAACAACTATATGGTATCGAAAGTTATCTAATTTTAATGATCTACTTAATGATTGGAGCTAATTGAGCCCTCAATTAACTTTGAGATATTAATCTCAAATTAATTGTAAGTAATAGTAGTAATTGGGATTTTGAAAATAGTAGCTTCATCTCATTCTATGAGTTGACAAAATAGTTTATAAGTATAATAATACAAATAAAAACTAGTTCTATTCTTATCCTAAACTATAAGATTGAAATAAATTAACTATATTAAGGCTTAAATTAGTTAGGAAAAGTAGGTTTAAATAAACACTATAATTATGGATATACCCTAAATTCATCTAACTAGGTTGAATTAGAAGGATCTATTTAAGAAAAATTAACTACTAATCTAGTTAGGTTATTTTATAAGGAAAGGCTTAAGGAAATAGGAAAGAAGAATTTGCAAACTATAAACTCTATATTTTCTATAAGTTGAAGATTAGGGAAATTAATAGGATTCTCAAACTACTCTAAATGAATTTAGGACTCCTATTACTAGTTCTTAAAGAACTTATGTAAGGGCTTAAGGACTAAGATGAAGTGAACTAGTATCAAATCTAATTACTTAAGGCAGTCCTAATTGATTCATAACCTACAACTACATAAGCATTAAGGTTAACTACACTTAATGGATGTAAAAAGTAGCTCTAAGGATCATCTACAAATCAAGTTATAAATCAACCCTATAGCTTCTATCTTAAGATTGAAAGGTGAATCAAGCATTTTACAATTGATTCAAGTAATTTAAGAGAACTAAGCTCATAACATGCATTTGAATTTGACATGGGAAGAAAATAATGTGACAAGTTAGCTATCCAAAGGTTTTAAATACCTAAAATATGTAATATATGAAAACTAGAAATTATCAAAATAACACTAATTAAGGAACCAAGAACCTAAAATCAATTACTGTTGTCCATTGTAAATGATATACATAAATATGGAATCCTTATTACATAACGAGAAGAATGACACCAAGTAGGTCAATTTTGGATAACATTGGAAAAATTAGAGTTTTCGGGACTCCTAGTTAGGGCTAAAAAGTGAATAAGAAATTAGGGTTCCAATGTTAAATTTCATTTCATATTATTGTTCCTCTCATTTTTGTGAGTGAAATGGACTATTTTTCAAGTTATGACAAAAACAAGATTTGTAATTAATTAATTAATCTAAATTAATGATAAATTAAAATAATTACCCAAACATAAATTATATGACATATTAATAATCTACATATTATTTTGATCAAAATGGTATATTAGATCGCGTAATTTTGTCATGTATTAGCAAAGATATAAGCAAATGAAAATTAAGATCCATAATTCATAAATCAAATATATGAATTTATTTGTAACTTTAGTTTTCTGTTTAATGATTTAATTAATCATTAATATTATTTAAGTGCTGGCAGTGAGGAGACCATCGCATGCCACGTAGCCTAAGGAAACGGTGCGGTTCGAACGAAGTTGAACCGGCTGATTTGAAAAGAAAGGTACAACGGTCTATGGACCGTCATCTTGAATGCGAGGATCCTCAACCGTCAAGTTTAAGGCTTGCGGAATTTGCATTCTCATTTATTTCGAAAGGTTATAGACTCAAAATCACAAAGTTCGTGATGAGATCTACACCCTGATCTTGAAAGCCCTAATATAAAGAGCTGTAGGAACATCAGACATCAAACCCTAGATCTATTCTACTGAGCGTTTAAACAAACTAGCGGGAAGCCAAACCGAGTCGATCGAATAAGATCAAGCTCTAAAGATCAATTTACGCTTAACCTAAGTTATACTAAAGCATCCATTACAGTTAAACCTCTCATATTTCAATAGAACTGAGAAAAAGGAAAGTTCAGAGAAAATAGATGGAAGCATGAATTTAATTAAGCATATTTTCACAGAAAGTATCCTTTTCAACCCTAAACAGTATGATTTGCATTCACCATTAAGTAATAATAATAAACTAATAGATTGAATAAGTTAAGTAGAAGGTGAAGTACCTGCTTCTTTGTTCTCTGGATGTAGGGTTAGGGTACCAGTTCCTCTTCTATCGGCAGGAACCTCTCTCAATTTTCTATGCAGCTTGTCTTAGGAGAAATGAAAAGCAAAATGCAAGGGCTGAGGAGTTGGATGAGGTCAAAAGCTATGGAGGAGGCAGTTGGCACGATGCAAAGTACCTCCTTATGCTCGATCGTGCGAAGTGCAGGGAGACTTATAGTGAAACCCTCATAGCCGTCAGATCCTCTCAACGATTTGACGGTCAAATCTTAATCACCAATGGCCACCGTTTGATCAAAGGAAAAGTCGACCTATGGCTCGCATGGAGAAGAACGATTGCTTGGTGTTTAGCATGATATAATGGATCTTCGACTTTTCTTAATAATACCACTGGAAAATTTCAGTTTAATAATTATATAATATATTAATTTAATTAATTAGTATATTATATTAATTAAATTCTACTTATTTATTTACTTAATTTTAAATATCCAAACATACTCCGAAAAATTCCAAAATTTCACCCTTACCTAATTGAGGGGTGAGGAACTCAAAAATGAAAACATATTTTTGATAGGAGGTCAACTTAATTATCTTAATTTTTTGAATATTTAAATTTTATTAAATTATTCAAGGAAATTTTGATGACTTCCAAACACTTCTAAACACTTCCAAATTACCACCCTTAGTTAATTTGGGTATGGTGAGTCCAATGGCAGACTCTTTTTTGATTTTAAGGTCTAAATAAATTAGGCATTCTCAGAATTATCAGAAAACTAGGAAATGCTAGAAATTGCCAAACAATCTCTAAATTGCATGAAAATTGAAATGGAGGTTCCTAATACTATTATAAGACTAATGAAAAAAGATCAGAGTCAATTAGGTCACTAATCGATGGGTAAAAACACTAGGGTTGTTATAATTATAGAGTTATAGACAGCTTCACCTTCGCAAGAATAAGAAGGATATACCACTTACAAAACCTCATGCTTAACTTCTTCTCCTCAAGACATCTCTTGCTCTCATTCTAGATTGAAAGGGACCAATAGTAGCCACACCACCAAATTAGGGTTGATACCTTAAGAAAACATCCCCATATATTTCCATATATACTTATGCTTCATATGGACCCAAAATAACCCAAAATTCTTCAAAAAATGCAGGAGACCGCCAAAATTTGTAACAAGTCTTTCGTAGGCTCCATGATGCACCAGGGAGGCCCGATTTTGAACAACTGGGCATAAAAATGAACCTGGGCATCTCGACAAGTGCCACAGCATGCCATCATGCCTAGCACTCGATTCTTTGTCGCCTTGGTGTGTCGGGGCTCCTAGCCCTCAGCTGCAATAACTGTAGGGCACGCTTGAGAACACCTCAATTGCCTTCAACTATTCTCGGAATACCCTGGGATCTCCCATAAATCCACTAGAGCTTCATTGGCAGCTCCAAATATGATCTAAATGGTCTCCTCATCCCAACAATTTTAACTGCTGTGCCAGTGTTAATTCTACCTTAGGAAGGGAAATAATTTCAAGTTTGCATTGATGCTTCTAAATTATGATTAGGTTGTGTCCTAATACAAAAGAATAAAGTGATAGCTTTTGCCTCTAGATAATTAAAACTTAATGAATAAATCTACCCTATGCATGGCTTAGAATTGGTAGTTGTAGTTTTTCCTTAAAAATCTTGAGGCATTATCTATTTGCATGGAGTGAAATATGAAATATTCACAGATCATCAAAGTCTTAAATACATTTTCACTCAGGAAGAACTTAATTCTCATTAGAGAAGATGGATATAATTAATTTGTGACTATGACTTGGAGATCCAATATCATTATGGCAAGGCAAATGTGCTAGCTGATGTATTGAGTAGAATACCATAACTTCTTTGATTATTGATTATGTGTTAAAAAATGAATTTGAAAGCATGGAGATTAAGCCAATCAAGAGAGGTTAATTGTTAAATCATTTAGCAGTGTGCTAAGATGAACCTACATTGAAGACATATTTTGGTAAAGTAAGAGAAAATTTATAAATATCTTAAGCTAAAATCATATATTGAGAATGTGTGAAGAACAAAATTGCAATTAAAGAGTGATGATCTTATTTTTAAAGGAGACATAATATGTGCTCCTTAAGAACTTCAGATTGAAGTTCTTGCTGAAGCACATAACTATGGTTACATTATTCAGCCTAGAAATAGTATAACATATTAAGATCTCAAGAATTCATTATAGTGGACAATTTAAGAGAAAGATATGGCAAATTTTGTGGCTAGGTGCCAAGCTTATTGCTTAGTAAAGGCAGAGCATCAAAAACTAAGTGTATTCCTAAAATTTTTAGAGACACCTGAGTGGAAATGAATTGGTATCTCTATGGACTTTGCAATATTATTACTATGAAGTAGATCAGGTTCATATGCTATTTTTATTATTATCGATAGATTGACCAAAAAATTGATTATGTTGATAAGGTAGCTAGACTGCATATTAAAGAAGTTATTCATTTTCATGATACACAGAAAATGATAGTTCCAGATTGAGATTATATATTGACTTCTCACTTTTACCAAGCCATATATCAACATTTGGGTACGAATTTGGCCATGAGTATAGTTTTCCATCCTCAAACAGATGGGTCAACTAAGAAAGTGAACCAAGTCTTAGAAGAATTGTTGTGCTTGTGTGTACTAGATTTTGAGGGAAGCTAAGATGATCACCTAGCTTTAATAGAATCTATCTATAAGAATAGTTATTAGGATACCATAGGTATGGCTCCTTATGATACATTGTATAGTAGGAGGTGCAACACTCCATTAGCCTGGATTAATGTAGATGATACACAATTTTATGGATCTAAGTTGGTAGAGAGATGAACAGAAAGATCCAGGTGATTAAAATGAGAATATTAACAGCACATGATAGACAAAAGAAATACCAATGTGCATCATGGTATAGATGCAAGGAATAATTTGAGATAGACTATTTGGAATAATAGTTAGAGTAGGATTGTCAGTGTAAATATTAAATTTGTTGGATGACTTTGCAGCCATGTATTATGTTTTCCATGTATCATTCTTAAGAAAGTTTATGTTAAATTCAGGACAGCATGTCATGGTGAGAACTGTAGAGTTACAACCAATTCTATCTTACATAGAGACACCAGTAAAAATTCTTGGAAAGGGCCAGAAGCAACTAAGAAGCCATTATATCTTAGGTTAAATTCAAGTGGGAAAATCACAATATTGAGAAAGCCATTTTAGAGAAATAAAACTGTATGCAAAAGAAGTAACCAAAGCTATTTGCTTAAGCATGTACTCTTGCAATTTATTAATTTCTTAATTTTTCATGTTTAATTAATTTTGTGCATGTCGAGGACGGCACCTCTTTAAAGAGAGGAGTCTATAACAGTTCTATGTTATTACCTCATTTAGAATATCTTAATTTGGTTAAGAGCAACACCAATAGACTCTAATCAACATTAGGATCAAACCTTGAATTTTAGAGGCGACTAAAAAGTCTATTGAATAAAATGAATATTTTATTATTTTTAAGTAATTAAGAAATAAGAAAAACATTATGATATGGAATCAAAATTCTAATTGCATATTTGAGCTCCTCACACTCAAACAGCTATGAGTATAAATTTTAGAATTTTTGGAGGTCATTTGATTTAGTTATGTAGACTAATAAAAATTGTATTAATTTTTATTTAGGATTATTTATTTAATTTTCATGAGAACTCATGTCTACATAAGCTCTTGAATAGGTTTCCAGTGGTATTTATTCATCTTCAAGGTTTTATTTAATATAATCTAAATTTTAGATAATGAAATGACTTATACGTATAAATTGAGTGTTTAGGATTAGTATTCTTAAGTATTAATAAAATTCTTCAATGAATTTAAGGTTAACTTATATATATATATATATATATATATATATATTTATAAAACTTTCTGCTTATGTAATTAGATCATGAATAAGTTGTACAAAGACTAAAAGGAGTTTTCCTTAAAAGATTCCACACTTGTGTCACCTAGCATAAGGAATAAACACCATAATAGGAAACTTCCTTTAAGCTTTATGTGAATTAAAGCATATAACCTAAACACACCATGCCATAATAAGATCATGAATATTCTCAATAAAAACTGAAAGGAGTTTTCCTTAATTATTCTACACTTGAGTCACCTAGTATTAGAGACACACCATAATAGGAAACTTCCTTCAAGCTTAAGTGAACTAATGCATATGACCTAAGCACATCATGCCATGTTTAAACCCAATGTTTGAGGCTAAATGAAACCATGTATAAATTAATTAACTCATTAAGCCATAAATATATATAGACAATTTTTGAATTTTTACATAAGCCAAAAATTACCCTTCAAATTATTTTTTAATTAAAATCCATATAACAAATATGTAAATACTAATAAATACAAAACCATGAAAATAGAGTTACAAGTTGAGATTGAAGAATTCAATAAAGGTATAAAATACTAAAATATAATTTTTAAACTACAAATTCAAACTCCCAAAATTAGAATAGCTGATTATTAAATTATTTCCTTGAATGAATATATATATATATATTAACTCAATATATCATATACAAGCAATCTCAGATCTCATGGTTTCCTCCAAAGGTAATTTAGTATTTTTCCTTCAGCTCGGTTGGTGGGCGATGTCCCATCGTCCGTTACCTCCTCATCTCGATCTGATGATTTCTTTCCTTTTTCGTTCGTGCTCTATTGGTGCTTTTATTTATTGTCTTTTTTTTTCTTCTACCCCTTAACCTAGTTTTTTTTCATTCACCTTTCTAATTTTTACAATGTTTGAGCATTTGTTTAAACGGTTGATCCTCTGATGGTGAGATCGTTTCGAGATGTGGTGGACGATTCAAGTCCGGACGCCTCAAAACAAATTTCTTCCTTCAAAGGTTGATGGACGTGAAACTGTCTAGATTAACTTGGAAGGTACCAATAGAATTATGGTGGTATTCCAGAAGGTCTGAGGTAAAGCACAAAGTTCTCGGGGAATTTTAGGATAAGTTGGGGGTAATTCGGGCACTCAGGCACTCCCCTTTGGGCCCTACAACCCTTAGATCCAAAGGACAGGTGCCCATGCATCTCATTCAGCCCTTGGAACCCAAAGGCCAGGCATCCATGCACGCCTAGGCGCCTGCCAACTTGAGATATGGGTGCCTAGACACGCCTCGATTCCCATAGAATAGCATCTTGGGTGCCCGCGACAAGTTAGATGCGAAAACAAGAGTCCCATGGTTATTTGTGGGCCAATTCAGATGATTTTGGGCTCATTTTAAAGTATATTTAAAGGCCTAAATGGTTGTGTTGATTGTAAGCAGTTAAAGGTAGATTTTAATGGGAGAAATCTTATTGCGACTAGAGTTTGAGTTTGGGATCCAAGAGAAGGGCATAGAAGAAGTGAGGTGCAAGGGTTGTGTTTCCTTAATAGGTGAGCACTTCTCCTTCTTCCAAGGGTTAGGTATTCTTGAGTACTCTGTAAACTATGTAATATCTTCATAATGGAATTGTTTTCTTGGTTGTGTGGATGTGGTTTTCCCAAGATTTGGGTTTTCGACATAATTTCTCTGTGTTCGTTTGCTCATATTTTTCTATTTGTGTTTTCTCTTTGTATTATTTCATAATTGCTTGGTGTTGCTCAAACTACAAACCTTAAAGGGGTTTCCCAAATCATAACAATTGGTATCAAAGAGTGAGTTTCTATGGTTTGTTAGTTTTAGTGGGAGTGATGGGTTATGAGATGAGATATAATGGGGAGAAGTTCAACTATGTGAACTTCACTTTCTGGAAGATGTAAGTTGAAGACTTATTGTATTATAAGAAATTGTTATTTGCCACTAGAAGGAAAAAACAAGAAACCATATACTATGAGTGATGAGGAATGGCATGTTCTCGACAATATAGGATAGGTTTGATACGCCTATCCTTATCTTCTTTGATTGCTTTTAACATCGTCAACAAAAAGATGACATTCAAACTCATGGCAGCCTTGACAAGGATGTATGAGAAGCCTTAAGCTTCTAATAAGGCTTTCTTAATGAAATGACTATTTAATATAAAGATGGTGGAAGGTGGTTCAACAATTGAACATCTGAATGATTTAAACACAGTAACCAATCAGTTAAGCTTGGTGAAAAACAATTTTGAGGATGAGGTGAGAACTTTGTTATTTCTATCTTCATTGCAAAATACCTAGGATGGATTAGTTACCGTGGTGACTAACTCATAAAGAAATACAAATCTTTGCTTTGATGATGTTGTAGGGCTTGTGCTAAATGAGGATGTTTTAAGGAGGGCTAGTAGTGAGACTTCAACCTTCGCTCTAAGCATTGAAAGCAGAAGGAGACAAAAGATGAAGATGAAAAAAGGGAAAGTGAAATGCTGGAGTTGCAGAAAGAAAGGGAACATGAAGAAGAATTGCCCAACTCTGAGGATAAAAGATGGTGGAAACCAAGTCAATGGCCATTCAATGAACATCTCAATAGAAGAACATCATGAATTTCTAGTCTTGTATTTCGTGAGTGCTGAATCCTAGTTTGTGGATTTAGGAGCCTCTTTTCTTGCAACATCAAATAAAAGAGCTTTCTATAAATACACTCAAAAAAATCTGGGAAAGGTCTATCATGGCAATGATAAGGCATACAAAGTTATAGGTAAAGGTGATGTCATCATCAAGTTGCCCAACAGATCTGTATGGAGATTGAAGGATGTGAGACACAATTTAAGTTTGAAGAAAAATTTGATCTCAGTAAGTCAATTAGCCTATGATGTCTATGCAACATGTTTTAAGGAATTATAATGGTTAGTGACAAAAGGATCATTGGTTATAGCTTAGGACAATATGGAGCGGTCACTTTACAGGATCAATGAAAAGCCAGAATTTGTTATGGGAGCACGAACAAGGAAAGAGAAGAAGGTCAACTTGTCAACAGAAGTGAATGACACGGGGTTATAGAAACTAAGTAAGGTGCAGCTTTAGTTGCATTGAAGCATGATCAAGGCAGGGTTTGACACACCACAAACTTAACAATTGAATCTACAGTGTGAAAAAGAGAATATTTCAGTGATGAAGATGGATTGATCATAATCATTCTTAAATTGGGACATTGTTGAGATGTAAAAACTGATTTGATCAACACAAAAGGTACCAACAGAATTTTGGTGGTCTTTCAGAAGGTTTCTAGGTAAGGCATAAAGTTTTGGTGGGTTTTGAGAAAGTTGGGGGCAATTCAAGTACTCAGGCGTGCTCCGGCGTGGTCTACAGACTCTGGACCCAAAGGACAGGCGCCCAAGCATCAATCAATTAAGGAGATGGGTGCCCAGCAGTGCCTAGGTGCCCATGGAATAGCAGCTTATGCACATAGGCACCCGCAATTGGTTAGATGCAAAAAACAAATGTACTGTGATCATTTGTGGGCTGATTTGGGTGATCTTAGGCTCATTTTATAGCATATTTGGTCGTGTTAATTGTAAGAAGTTAATGAGAAATTTTAGAGGGAGACATATTGTGGTGGGTTGTGTGTGAGTTTTAGAGCCAAGGGAAGGGCATAGAAGAAGTGAGTGCAAAGGTTATGTTTCCTGAGCAGGTGAGCACTTCCTCTTCTTACAAGGGTTAGGGCTTCTCAAGTACTCTGTAAGCCTTGTAATAAATTCATAGTGGAACTCTTTTTTTGGTTGTGTGGCTGTGCTTTTTCCTTGGATTTGGCTTTTCCATGTAATTATTCTGTGTTCGTTTGCTTGCATTTTTCTAGTTATGTTTTGCCTTTGTATTTTCTCATAGTCGCTCGATGTTGCTCAAAATACAAACCTTAAAAGAGTCTCCCAAATCATTACAAAGGTTAACCAGCTATTATTTTTACTATTAAGGAGATCTGTCATATGACCTCTCCTCATGAATTAACTTTGGTAGAGAAACTTTTTAGAACTAAACCTAGCTTTAATCTAATTATGAGTTTCCAGAGTAGGTTAAAGCTTGTTGGTACCATTTCAATGAATTTAATTGATTCTAAGCATGTCTTTTTAAGTGCTCCATTTATATTGATTATGCTAAGCTCTTTTCAAAATGGTCTTATGATCTTAGTGGCCATAGTTTCAAATTATGTAGGTAGGATTCTCATATAGATATTTTTGTGGATGTGCTCATTGCCCCAGTTTGGATAAACCTTCATGGGCTTAGGCTTCAATATATGTCGAAATGTATTCTTATTAATATTGTTTTTTCTAATGTATAACCCTTGCAACTAAAAGGAAACACAACAACTTTCAAAAATTTAGCTTCTCCTCGCATTTTAAAAGAGATCAATATCTCTAAGCCCGTCATTGAAAGAATTTGATTAGGTTTTCTCAACGGGGGCTATTTTAAAAATATTAGCTATGAAAATATATCTCTTTATTGTATTTGGTGTGCTAGAATGGGTCATAATGGTTAGAATTGTGGTTAACGACTTCCATCTACTTCAAATCCTTGTTCATATACTCTGCCTACTAATCATTTAGACATAATTAACATTGATGCTACTACTATTAGTACAATTTCTAATGATATTACTCTGCCTAATACTCCTTGTGCTATTATAACTGATAATGATATATTTAAAATTATAGTTTTTAATGTCAATGATGTTGGCTCTAAAAATATTGATGTTAATACTATAAGTGTTACAAGTTTTAATGATAATGTCTTGAATGCTAAAAATGTGATTAATGTGTCTGAACCTGAAAATATTTACACTAATCCTATTGCAATTGAATATTCTTTTCTTTTTCTAATATTGTGGAGGCCTCTATTTATTATGAGAATTATATAGCTAGCTCTATTAATGTTGTTCGTCTTCCTGTAATCGAAGCTGCTCTAAATGCTCCTATGATCTTTATTCTATTGCATGAGAATGTGGCTATGGATAACATTACGACCATCAATGTTGAACTTGAGTTTGATAATCTTATTGAAGTTGTGATAATGTGTCTATTAAAACTACTAGTTATGTTGGTTTTACTATTATTTGATGTTTATTTTGAAAAAAAAATGAAACTAATTTTCTTATCACTATTGTCTCAGATTTTAATGATGCTGCTATTGATGTTGCTAGCACTAGTACTGTAATTGTTAATATTTTCACCTGTGCTACCTTTGATTTAAATGATACATACACCCATAATATTATTTATGCTGTCTCTGAGCCTTTAGTTGATATAATTAATGCTCTTTGCAATGTTATTTGGGAATCAAATATTATTGAATCTAATATTATGTTTCTAAAAGTTTAATACATCAAATGCTGATATTGAAATTGTTAATACAAATTTTGTAAATGATAACTTTAGCATTGTCAACACTATTAATGTGCTTTTTGAAAATGAAGTAAATGCATTTAATGGTGGTTGGTTTTGGTGACTGATGAAAAAATGTTATCCCAAAGTATTTTGAGCTAGAGGTCTCTAATCCTATTTTGTAGAAGATTATCTTGAGGAAGGGGAAATTCTTCTGTGTTCCCCTTTAAATATTGTTTTCTTTATTGCTCCTATTAAATCTCTTTTCTAGTTGTAACAATATTTGTCATTGTTTGAAGGCACTCTAGGTACCCTCATTTCACGTGGGATGCTTCCCGAAAGTTTATGGATCTAGAAACTCTCGTATTTGGGCAATTTAGTACTCTTGATCCATCTCTTTTTCTTAAAGTTGGCTGTCCTTCAAAAGGTATGAGAAGCTTTATTTCTTTAGTACATTTAATCCCTTAATTGAGCTGAATGTGGATATTTTGACCAGTACCAAAACCAAGAAAATTAGCCAACTGTCTAAACACGTTACTAGATCTAATAATGTTGGTCAAAAGACACACCACTCTAGGGATTTTATTGGTAAATAGTGAATATTATGTGTTGGCATATTAGAGGTGTGGGTAACATCTCTTCAAAAATTAGATTAAAACATATTGTGAAAAATACTAAGATCAACATTATTGCAATTTTTGAACCTAAGTTGTGCATTATTGATTGTATCAAAATTGAATAGTATATTAATTATAATAGAAGTGTTTTGTTTTCTAACAAATAAAATTAGTTCTTTTTATTTAATGCTTGGAATATTGAGGTCTTATCCCAATGTGAACAGGCTACTCATATTCAATTTGAAAGTGCTAACCTCAATTTTATCACTACTTTTGTTCATGATAATTCATCTAGAATTGATAGATATCTTCTTTGGGATTATCTCAAATTGCACAGTATTTCTGAACTACCTTGGATGGTTGGGAGAGATTTTATTGATGTCCTTAATCAAATACAAAGGTTGTACTCACAATCATTACGCTTCAAACTATGATTTCAATGAATATATCATTGATTGTGGACTGGATGATTTCAATTACAAAGTTTGATTATTTTGATAGATTCTTTATAAACAATGCCTGATGTAATCACTTTCTCACCATTAAAAAATTTTCTCTAAATTCCACTATCTTTGACCACAGACCAATTATTCATTCTTCATAGACTAATGATAGACCAAAATTATGTAGTCTGCGCTCGCATGCAAGTGTATGTGGTCTGAAGTAATAAGGGAGGGTGAGATTCTGAGATTTATCATCCTCTGGGAATGGCGTGTGATTGTTATTAAGGTATATCTACTTTTAATAATGTTTAAGTAGTTAGCAATTCGAGGTTTTGATCTTAATAATTAAATAATTATAAATAAAAATGGTTTCATAATCAAGTGAGGAATATTGAGGAGACTTAGGTCCTATACATGTAGTTCATCATATCTGTGTGCATAAATAATTTTTTTTAGTGTCATGTATTAATTTAATTGTCTTACCTTTAATTTTGTTATCAAAAAATATTGCTTTTCTAATTGGATAATAAAATTAATAAGATTCTATCTAGTGCCTTAGATGAACACATTTTGGTTCAATATCAGCACAGATATCTTTGTGATTCTTTTAAAAATGAAATTTATCCTTATGTCTAAGTGATAAAGTCCATAGTTTAATTTATGATCACTCGGCCTTGATTCTTTCAAATTCTCACACTCTTCAACTCTTGATTAAGCTATGGTAATAAGCTACATAGCTAAATGAGCTTATTCCACTTCACTCATAGCTTAACGTGCTCTATTATCTTCCATAAATTAATAGTGAAAAATAGAGCTCTATAGATGGTTCTCGACTCATTTGCATCCAATCCATACCTTAACATGGAGTTAGCAAAATCATATGTGAACTATGTCACCTCATCCACTACCTAGCATGCCTCTTAGTATTATGGACTGAGCTATGGAGCAGAGAGATTTTTCCATAATTTTATTATGGATCAGATGATTAACCTTTCATTTAGAAATTGTTCATGAGCAATTTTGCTCAGTGAATAATGTCAGATTCATTCATGGTGTGAACACTCAAGAATGCACTAATTCTAAACAAGGCGACCATCATGCTCAATGAGGTTTTCAAAGAAAAAATAAAGTTTAATAGATAATCAGATTAATTATCATTCAATAACTTCATTTCATTCATTCAAAGATGAGATATTTTTAGCTCAACATGATATTTCATTTCAATCAAAGAGATAAATCATGCATAACATTTAAGACTCACTACATGTTCTTCACCATACCCTCCACAAAAGGAGGGGGTTAGGCTACCATTACAATGAAAGTAACAAAAGACTACAAGATATAATGAGCACATTCATTATTTTTTTAAGAGATTATAATAAAAACTAAGTCAAGAATACGATACGTAGGAACAACTGCTCACATTTTCTTTATCTTCTTCTATATTCAGCCTTGCTCCTCTCTATTCTTCTCTGTGCTTCATCTTTGAGAGACGCAGCCTCCTTTGGATCATTCTCTTCTCAAATTAGGGTTCTCCCTTTTGGTGGTGTTTTTCCAATTGATTTTTAGAATGCTTCTTAAGTCTTCCATCTCCCTTTTTGTAATTCTTCCTCCATCCATTTATCTCTTAACATGCCATCAATTCCTCCTTGATAATTGAAGTTATTTGATTTTATTCCCTTATTTTCATTAGAACAAAAGCTTTTTGGAATTTGCATTTAATTATGTTAGAGAATTGGAGAAATTTAAAGTTTTTGAGCTTTCCAATGCTGAACTAAAGCAGGTTTACAATTCAGAATTTTGGCTCACACTATGGCGCATTGTGGTGCAAGGGTTTCAGCCCATTTGGTACAATGGTGCGCTATGCAACCTTGGTCTCAGGTGGCCTGCACTGTGGCTACTGAGAAATCAATAATTTTGGAGCAATGTCAAGCTACGATACCTTGGTCACAAACAATATGGCATTGTGGCACATTGCGGCGCCTTGGTCTCGAACAACCTGATGCTGCGGCATGCAGTGACAGCATCCTCAAACAACCTAGCATGGAGGTGTGCTGCGATGGCTTTCCTTGAACAACCTGGTGCTGCGGCGACCAACCTCGAATAGCCTGGCATTGAGTTGTGTCATAGAGCACAGTAGCATGCTATAGCGCTCATCTTCACATAAATTGTTTTCTTTTTCTTCTTTTAGTTATTTGATCACTCTAGAGTAGAAATAACATGAAACATACTTAAATAGTAACAAATCTTACCAAAAGTTTGCATCTAAACAAGAAAGTAACTCTAATTGTTGGGCTCACAACTAGTATTTCTTCCCCTAATAAAGGTATGAAATTCAAACTTTTTTGGCTTGATAAGACAAATTGCTAAGGTATCATTAGATCGATTTGGGAGCAACCTTGTGCTAGTTTTGGGTTTCCTAAGTTAGTTAAAAATCCTAGAAACCTTCATAAGGTTTTTAAAAATTGGAATTTTAAATTAGTTGTCAACATCTTTAAAAACCTTACTCATCTAAAAAATCTTGCTACTAATCTTGAAACAATATTTGAGATTAACCCCTCCTCTGATAAGGATTGCTCTTTCTAAAGCTAAAGCTTCTGTTATCCAATTGCATAATAATATTGAAACCTTTAGGAATCAGAAATGCAGTGTTCAATGAAAGGTTGATGGAAAAAACTTCTTTTTTTTTATCATAATTGGGTCAACAGTCGACAACATCTTAACAAAAGGTTTGACATCTCTGACCCAAATGTCTTCTACTCAAAATGATGAAGAAACTAAGAAATGTGTTATTGATTATTTTAGTAAACATTATGCTAGTGATCCTGAGATTTCTTCCCCTTTCTCTATGATTTCTCCTCCTCAATGTATTTTGCTGGAGGAAAATGCTTCCATTAATATTTTTTCTACTAATGATGAAATTTGGGAAGATCATATCTCTAAAACATTACACATTCCCTAGCTCAGATGGCTTCCTTGGTTAATTGCTTACTTCCTTCTGGGATATCTTAAAGGTTGATTTATGTAATGGGATTAAACAATTTTTCTGCAATGTTCCATTACTTAAATTCTTCACACACCTTGATATCTCTCATTCTCAAAGAGAAGTCTTGTAATTGGTGGTCTAAATTTAGATCTATAAGTGTATGCACATCAATTAATAAAATCTTTTCCAAAATTTATGCAAACAAGCTTCAAAGTGTTCTTCCTAAGCTGTTAGAACCTAATCAATCAGGTTTTGTTCCCAGTAAATATATTCAGGATAGCATCTTAGTTGTTCAAGAGCATTTTCATAGTAATTATAAAAACACAAGAGATCATAATCTCATTCTTAAACTTTGTTTGGAAAAAGCTTTTGATAAAATTTAATAGAGATTTATTTATAGAGTTCTTTTGTCTTATGGGTTTGATAACTCTTTCATTCATAAAATAAAAAACTCTAATATAGCATTTAGTTCTTTCTTTTAATTAGTGGGGCTCCTTGTGGTTTCATCAAATCTTATAGGGGGCTTCATCAAGGTGATCCTCTTTCCCTTATCCTTTTCAATCTTGCCTTGAACTATTGGTATTTCAATATCAACCTCAAATTTTCACAAGATCCTAATTTACATTTTTAAATGGATGGCTTTATGATTTCTCATTTGACCTATATTGATGATCTAATTATTTTCTTGACAAGAGATCATTAAACAAACTTAAAAATCTTTTCAACACCTTAAAAAAGTACTCTAGTTTAAATATTAATCTGGATAAATCCAAGTTCTATATTAATAAAAATACTCTCTATAATTTGGCCAATAGGATAGTTAAAAATTATGTTCTAGATATTATTTCCTTGTTTTGGTTGAACCTACATCTCCTACCCAAGGTGTGCTGAAAAAATTAAAATTTTGTTTAACAAATTTCTTTGGTCCCATACTAATGGTTCTAAGCTGATTTTAACTTCTTGGGATTATATCTTTTTCCCTTTTAATGAAGGTGGGCTCGACATTAGAATTATTTTTGATATTCACAAAGATTTCTCTCTTAAATTATGATTGAAATTCAAAACTTTCAATTCTCTATAGGTATTTATCCTCTTGGCTAAAAACTATGCAACCAATAACCCATCTTGTGTTAAATACAAAATCATTGATTCCTCAACTTGGAAGCATTTACTTGACAATAGAAGTCTTATTGATGATATTATTGTTTGGGATAAGATTGATACTACTAATTCTTTCTGGTTTGATAGTTGGAGTGATCTTCGGATCAGCGCTGAAAAGTGTAATGTTATTTATCCAAAATTAAAGCTTGGTGAGGTTTTTAATTTGCTGTCTAGATGGAATGAATCTCTTTTATGGCACATTGTCCCTGATTATAATTATAACAACTTCTCCATATCCCCTATATTAGCATCTTCTAATTCAGCTATGTTTAGGTTGATGGACAATGATAAATTCAGCCTTACTTTTTCTTGGAAAATTAAAAGAATTCATAGAATTCCTAATCATTCCACTTGGTTTTGGCATAAAGCTTTCTTGTCTTTTATTAGTATTTTCATTTAGAGGATTTACAATGATTTCATCAGTGTTTATGCTGAGTAAGTTAGAATAATTTTTTTTTTTGCTTCTAAGTGATATTGTTTTAGAATAATTTTTTTTTTTGCTTCTAAGTGATATTGTTGAAATGAATATGAAACCATGAATCACCTTTTTAATATTAATTCTTATAGCTACAAAGTGTGGCATTCTTTGATCATTTGTGTAAAAAACAAATATATCATTTTCAATTTAAAGGATATCCTTGGTAGATGGGGGGAATTTCACTAAGGAAAATATGTTGGAAATGTCAGTTATGCTTTCACATTATGGATTATATCACTTTATGGAATATATGGAATGCACGTAATAAATAGAAATACACAACTATTTGTTTCATGCGGATGATATTCTCAACAAATTTTTGTTTAAGGCTAGTGATATTCTTAATGCTTTCCTCTCAAAGCTCTTCAGTTAGAACAATGTTAGCAAGTATAAAAGTCTTATTTTTGAGAAAGTTGGTGCTCTTATTACAGGATATGTAGCTTGATTGGCCTTATCTTGTGTCTGGGTTCCTCAGGTCGGAGTGTTCCAACTAGTTTTCTTACTTCTCTTTGTTTGTTTTGACTGCTAGTTTGCTGGTTGTCTAGATTTATTTATTGGAGGTTCTACTCTATTTTGTCCTTTACTATGATGGCTAGTTTTCTTGGTTGTTTTCTTTTTCTACATGTGCTGTGATGAAGCTATGTATGCTTGGTTGTTGAATTTTGATGTTGTGCACCACTGTCAGTGGTGACAAAGTGAGGAAGTGCTGTAAGTTTTCTTATATACAGTCTCTTTATTCCCTGCCTTGTGTTTATGCTATGGACTTGATTTTGGAAAGTTGGTGGTCTGCAGGTTGCTTTGTAATTATGGGTTTAATGAGGTTGTATGTTTTGGTAATCAATTTTTTCAGGTTTTAGTTCGGCTAAACTTCTTCCTTTGTTTCAAAAGTGTCATTTTGTGGTTTAGCTTTGTTTATGATTATGATATTTTGGTCTATGCAATGTTTTTTTTTCTTGTATTGCCATCTTTGTAGAAATTGATTTGTTGAATCCTCCCAGTTCAATTTGGATCATAAATGGGAAATTATTATTATTTTTATTTATATCCTCCAGCATCTTTTTGTCTTTTCCTCTTGCACTATTTCTATTTTATTTCTGATATCCCTCTAAGTAGACTTCTAAAGTGGTCCCTACTCTAACTCAGCTTCTCATATGGGATGTTGGATATGCTGATCAATTTATCTTATGTGCTGCTATATCCTAGCACTGCTCTTAACTTATTGTTGGTTTGACATTTTGCTAGGTGGGCTTATTGATGTTGCTTCTTTCATCTGTGATGATCTTGTTTTTTTTTGTTGTATTTTGTTTTTGTAACATTTAATCTTTTTTACTTTGCTTTAAGTGTTCTCTTTCTACAAGGACCTCTTAGGTTATACATTGGGACCCTATTTTTAGAGGTTGCCGTTAGACTTTAGGTATTTCTTATACCCTCCTAACCCCATTTGGTATCTTATTTGCTTTTACTAAAATGAGGTCGAATAAGCTATCTCTCTCTCTCTATATATATATATATATTCATTCATTCTAAAGGCTAACTTTATCTCCCCATATGTCTATATCACTCAAATGTGTGTTTAAGGTTTACCATGGACTATATATTTATACAACATATAAAAGTAAATATAGGGCCCCTCACAAATCTAATGAGAACGTCTATGAGATCTATAAAAACTAAATCAAAACTTTTCTTGATATGAATAATTTTTAATGTCTATACACAATACAAATGTATTTAAGAATATGAGAAATGATTACTAGAATAGTAAGGAGTATAATAATTATTAAAGTCATAATTTAATAAACATAACAAATGATAATTTTTTTAAGATACATTAAACATTCAACATAAGCTCTAAGTATAAAATTATAAAAGGATATGAGGATATCTTAATTTACATTTATGTGCTATTCTTTATTTCATACTACTTTTGTATTATTTTTGAGAGCCATTGATTCATTATTAGTATGATTGGTATCCACTTTGATATGTGTATAAATATACTTTCATAGGTTTGTCACATTCTTTGAAGTTTATAATTTGTATTGTGCAAAGCTGAAAAAAGAAACTATTTTAATCTAGATATGAAAAGGATGTAAGGTAGATTCAATGGCATGTAACTTAATAGATTCAATTAATTAGTTAGCAAAGATAAAGTTGCTTATATAAGGTACTAGTTGATATGTGAGTTGCTAGTAAGAATTAAAAAAGGTTTGGTGTGTGATTATAAGAAAAAGAGAGTGAGAATTAGATGAGTTGTGGTACCCCACCTCATTGTTGATGAACTACAACTCATACTAATCCATTTAAGATGGGATGGTCATCGTTGATAGTAACTATGGTGCCCATTCCTAATCGCAATCGAGTTAAAATTAACCCACCTAAAGTTAACTAACAGTCCTCTGTCTAGTACCAACCTATAGTGCCCCAAATTATTAATCACAAGTAATAGTCGAAGTACTAATTGAAATAATCCCCTACTTAGTGATGGATTTCTAGCTCAATTATTCTTTATTAAGCATGGGATTATATGAGGAAAAATCAACAAATACGAAGTGTAGTATAACAGAGTGCGAAAGCAAAAGAAATAGCATCCATACATTACATCCAAGCATTTGTAAATAAAACAAAAGACATTCATCTCAGAATAGATAATGTAGATAGAAAACATTCATAAACTGAATTATTACAAACAAAAGTTTAATAAAAAGTACTAAAAAAGGAATATAAAATCATTCTCACTTAAATACAGTGTAGCAAAGCTAATTAGCTACCGTAGGTTCATCACTCGCTCCAGCTCCTTACCAAATGGAGGCTCCACGAATAACTCTAAATCTGACATGTCACTTTCACAATTTAAGGCAAAAGATAAATATTATTAGATATTTTTCAAAGTATATTTTATGCTGAATTTAATGAATTATGTCTTTTAGGATATCATAAATTAGACAAATATACATAATAATATGAGAAACAAAACATAACAAAGGAAAGGATAAAGCAATAAACCATCAATTTACTTAACAAAGAGAGGTAAGTAAAGGCACAAACTTCAGATCCAATAGCTATAATAAGATTAGACAATAATACAAATAAATCTAAAGTAATTGTGCTATTACTGAAATAAAATATAAATATTATCAAAAGTATACGTACTGAGTAGACTGTAAATGAAAGTAAGCTGTGATACATAGAAGTAAACTAGATCAAAACTAAAACTAAGACTAAAAGCTTAGCATATATATTGTGATATCCCAAACATTTAGTAAGACAACTAAGACAAAAGAATTGACTAAATTAGAATAAAATCAGGATCCTAGGTAAGTTCAAAATTAGGATAAAGTAAATATACCATTGGAAATAGAATATATTTTTGTGATTGTAATACCCATATTTGGAGGCCATATGACCAACGAATACTCTTGTATTAATTTTTAAAATTTTAAATACAAAAATTTAGGAAAATAAAAAATAAGTCTAAATTGAAAAATTTTGGTAATGTTGAATTCATAAAAATAAATAGGCTGTAAAAAAAATTTCATCGAATTTTGAGCGTCAGATTGTCCGTAATTAATTTTTGAAGTTCTTACCTTCAAAAATTAATTAAAAATAAAATAAAATATAACCCATATTGAGTAATTTTTTATTGAGAGCATTCATCTTGTCAAGACAGACGTCCTAGTTAAGTTTTGTGAAATTTGGAAATTGACGATAAAAAAAAATGTAATTAATATTTTATGTTTAATTCCCCCTATCTCTCTCCTCTCTCCTCTCTCGCCCCCCCCCCCAATTTTCATCGAATTTTGAGCATCAGATTGTCCGTAATTAACTTTTGAAATTCTTACCTTCAAAAATTAATTAAAAATAAAATAAAATATAACCCATATTAAGTAATTTTTTATCGAGAGCATTCATCTCGTCAAGACAGCCGTCCTAGTTAAGTTTCGTGAAATTTGGAAATCGACGATAAAAAAAAATGCAATTAATATTTTATGTTTAATTCCCCTTTCTCTCTCCTCTCTCCCCCCCCCCCAAATTTTCATCGAATTTTGAGCGTCAGATTGTCCGTAATTAATTTTTGAAGTTCTTACCTTCCAAAATTAATTAAAAATAAAATAAAATATAACCCATATTGAGTAATTTTTTATCGAGAGCATTCATCTCGTCAAGGTAGACGTCCTAGTTAAGTTTCGTGAAATTTGGAAATCGATGATAAAAAAAACTGAAATTAATATTTTATGTTTAATTCCCCCTTTCTCTCTCCTCTCTCGCCCCCCCCCCCCCCCCAACCTCCGTACCCTAATGGCATGCCATGTGCCCTTACACGCGATGGAAAGGCCTGCCCCCCGTTGGATGGACAGGCCACCCTACCTGGGCAAGCATCCCCCTCTCTCCGCTCTTATAATGGAGCTCCCGCCTTCATTTTCTCAATCCACCCCTCCTCCTCCTCCGACAAGCCACCAAACCCCTTCCCCTCCTTCCAACCACGTCGGCAACTCCCAACCTCTCTCTGCCCCCTTTGGCAACGTTGAAGCCTTCCCCCTCTTTCCCTCTTCTCCCCCTTCCCCGGCCAACAGTCACCCCTTGCAACTTGCTAAACTTCTCCCAAGTCATTCCCCAACTCCATGGCAAGTCGACGCCTCCTTGCAATAAACCACCTTTAAACGGGAAGAAGGACCATAAAAATAATATATAACATGTGAAACTGACATGTATTTATGAGCAAATTGAAATATTAAAATTTTAAATTAATATTTTTCATGTGCCCCCTACTCGGTGGGCTACCTGGCCAGCTAGGTAGATCTTCTCACTCTCCCTTTCTATAAAAGCCCCTCCCCTCCCCCTCTCTTCTCATTCAAAGCCTCTTAATCCTCCTCCTCCGGCAGGCCACCGAACACCATCCCCCTGCTCCCTACCTTTTTGGTGACTACTAACAACATTCTCCCTCCCCCTTGGCAACGTCAAAGCCTCCCTTATCTTCTCCTCTTCTTCTCCTTCCCCGACCAATGACTACCCCTTGCTCCTCCGCCTTGTCCTGCTGACACCTTGCCAGCACCATGCCATAATCTTCTAAAGTCATTCCCCACTTCCTCGGTAAGTCGCCACCTCCTCGCGGCGAACCTCGTTGAATGGGAAGAAGAATCATAAAGACAAAAAAAATGAGTGGGAAATTTTTATGGGCAAATTGAACTATTAATATTTTAAAAGAGAGACAAAAATTATTAAATATTAATTTTGACTCTAAACTTCGCTAAACTACTAACCACTAAGTTTGCTACAAACTCTTATTTCTACTTCTAAATTTGTATATGTAATTTTTTTGTATTTTAATTTATTACTCTTTTTATTTATTTAATATTATAAATAAATAAATAAATATTATATATATATATATATATTATTTGTTTTTATAAAAGCCATCTTGGCACCATTTTTATTTGATCAAGCAAAATGATACAAGTAGGACTGTGAGGTTATAAGACCTAGCAAATTAAAAATCCTAAAATAGTCCCAAAAAATTGGGTCCTAGGGTGTAGACTAAATGGAACCAGCAAACGAGAAAATAAACACAAACACAAATAGATAATAAGAGAAACAGAACAAAGGAAGCCAGACTTGCAATACATAAATAAACTACAAATAAAAGAAACAAATAGACAAACCTGCAAGAAAAAGAATCTAAAAGAAGTTCACAGTTAGCAAATATAGCCGAGTGCCCTTCAACACAAAGACTCTACCTGATCATCATCGGCATATCAGCAATAGATAAGAACCAGCTTCCATTGTTGGCGGATTGCAGTGACTATAGAAAGCTATTGCATTGCAGCAACTGCAGAAAGATAGGGACTACAAAAGAGTCCAAGCAAAAGAATCCAAACTGAATTTGGAACATGCAAGGTCAGCAGCCAAACACAGCACAGAGGCAAACTAATAATAATTAAACCAGAGCTCACCAAAACCAAGCCAGCAGACTACGGCTATGGAATCTAAACAGAAGATGGAATCTACAAAAGAGACCAAGCAGAAAGCAAGTAGTAGCAAACTGCAACCTTAAGAAGCAAAAAACTAAAACAGTTGGAAGAACCACAAGAGAAACCAAACAAGCAGCCATCCCGCCCATATCTTGCAGAAAATTAGACCCATAAATCAAACAATCCAATAGGAGCAACAATAGAAGGCAACCAGAATAAGACCCAAACAACACAGCCAATCAGAGAAAGCCTGCCAACCAAGACATAAACCAGAAAAAGGTAAACAACCAACCAACAGCACTAGCACAAATAAAAATGAGAAACAGCCAAAAAGCAGGAACCCAACAAGGGCAAGGATGAGACTCCACTAGCCTCTAGCAATACAGTAAACTAAAGGGAAACAAAAAGAGTCTATAAAAAATAGCCATTCTGATGAAATCATAGGTTAGTATAAGTAGAAACTATAGGAAACTAACCCCATCAAACTTTTCTTAAGATTTGAAATTGAGAATATTCTTTAAATTATTGATATTTCTAATAGAAACCATTATTTTTATGAAGAAAAAGGATTTATTTGTATTGATATTTAAACCAGTCTTTTTTTCCATGTTATTAAACAAATTGTGAATCTTCATTATATTATTAATGCTACCATTGGTAAAGATAATCAAATCATTAGCATAGGCAAGGTGAGAGATAAGAAATTTACCTTCCACTTTATATTGTAAGTTGAGATCCTTAGAGAACAACAAATTTATATTATAGAACTAGTAATTAATGGAAAAGATGAACATAATGGGAGAGAGAGGGTCACCTTGCCTAAGACCCCTTTCAGGTTTAAAGAAACCTAAAGGCCTACCATTGATAATCACATAAAACTAGTTTTTGATAATTGAATTATTGATTTTAGTTATGAAACTTCCATTAAAGCCATATGCAGCGAGCATTTCTAACAAAAAATTCAGTTTAGCTTGTCAAAGGCTTTTCCAAGGTTCAACTTAATAATAAGGTTATTACCTATATAGTTAATCTTAAGGCTATGAAAAGTTCTTGAGTAGCAAGGATGTTATTTTGAATTTGACAACCAAGCACAAATCTAGATTGGTTTGGTAAGATAATGGAGGAAAGCAAACCTTGAAGTCAATTGGCCAATATCTTAGAGATGATTTTGTTTAAAGTAATGCAAAGGCTAATAGGATGGAACTCTGACCACTAAGAAGCTTTTTCTTTCTTCAAGATAAGAGAGATCATAGTGTGAGTAAGGAATTTAGGAAGAGGAACATCACAAAAAAAATTCTTTCACACCATTACAAACATCAAGCCTTATAATTTTCCAAAATTTACAAAAACATTCAATAGGGAAACAATCAGGGCTATATCAAGTATTTTTTAAAAATCTTTGATCACTTCATTATAAGGCATCAAATTGAGCATATAATTGTCTTCAACCAAGATTTGGTTTCCAATAAAGCTAAAATCAGAGGAAACAGAGGGGTTTAAATTAGAAGATTTGCAAATAGGGGAAAATAATTCCTTAAAGATATTAATAGCCAATTCTTCAATATCAACTCCCTCCATTAGCTTGGAATCAGTAGGGGCAATAATCTCATTCATATTATTGATGTGTCTTTTGTTGACACAATTATAATAGAAACAATGTTTTTTTCTCCATCCAAATGCCACTTAATACTGCATATTTGCTTCTAGAAAGTTTCAATGTCATTATGATTTTGAATGAGAACAGCTTTTGCTTTATTAATAACAATTTTGTTTGAGTCAGAAGGATTAGTTTCAAACATAGATTCAAGAGAATTAACTAACTTTTCTTAATGCTCAAGATTATTGAAAATATTGCCAATAGAACTTTTATTCCAAAGCCTGGGGGGCTTTTATAAGCTGTTTAAAATATCTCCACAAGGTGAATCAACAATATCAAAGAAATCTTTTTTGTTCAGCCAAAATAATTGGAAGCTAAAGAATTTGGGGAAAGTAGTTATATTAATGTGGGATAAAAGAATAATGGGTTCATGATCAGAGGTGGTGAAATTGAGAGAGAAACTTTTATAATTGTTAAACGAGTTGCACCAAATATTATTAACAAAGAATCGATCCAATCTAGCAAACTTTTTACCACTATGCCAAGTAAAGGGGGCAACTCGTTTAACAATCATTAGCATGAAGACCACAATCGATCATTGCAACATTAAAGTCATAAGAGGATTCATCATGTTTTGATTTATAACCCTTATAATCTTTAGCATGAAGCATGACATTGAAGTCACCCTCAACAACCCAAGCCAAAAACAGAAGATTAGGTTTGTGAAACTTAATGTGGATAGCTTGATCACATTGATTAATTATCTTAGCTTGCCAGTTATCAGACCAAAGAACCTAAGAACACGATTGAATTTTGAAGACAAATAGTTACCAAGATTGACAAAATGGCTAAGAGCATTAATCAATTCAGATTTAATTTTATGCTCAAAGAAGACAACAAAATTGATTTTGCTTTCCTTAATTATATGTCTAAATGTATTCCTAAAAGAGGCATTACCAATGCCTCTTATGTTGCAACAAAGAATATTTATAATTAAACTATAGATGAACCCGATGGGGACATTTAGAGCGTACCTACGGATATATTGAATTCTGATTCTAGAGACAGAAGCATATTGAATTTATTATGGTTAAGAACATTATTGTTGCAATTCTGTTTGTTTGCGTGGAAGCTATGTAACTTTTCCTTATATGGGCTACTTTATTTCCTATAAGTTTTGTTTTTTAGATTTTCAGTTTGGATGTTACCAGAAACAACCTCAGCATAACTTAGGAAGTTAGAGCTTCTTTCTATATTAATAACTAAGTCCTCATTATTAGCATAATCTAAAGTGGCACTGATCAACAAATCCTAATTAGTAGAAACTGACTCAGCAATATCACTAGAATTGAGAATAATAGCCATCTCCTTTTCTTTAGTTGCAGCAATGAAATTAGCAAATTTATCAGATAAATATGCATTTGTATTATAAACCTGAGCAATGATATCATTATTGAAGATAATAGAACTAGTAGTATTAGAAGCAGCAATATCATTCAAATGTATATCAGAAGCTATAATATTAGAGGGAATCAAATTAAAAGGGGTAATGCAATTGCTATCTATATTCTTAGGTTCTACAAAATTAGTAACACCAAGGATGTTGGGATTAGTATTATCAAATTTTTCCTGTACCATTTTGCAATTGCACTTAGTAACAGTTCCTCTAGAATCAATTTTAGAAGTATCCAAATCATTTCCAAGATTTATGGAAGTGTCAGTTTTAGAAACAACAATTTCATGTAAATCATTAATAGTGAAAGTATTAGCAGTGAAAACATTAGAAACAGTTCTAGAATTATCAAAATCTTTTCCATGATTTACGAAAGTGCCATTTTCAGAAGCATCAATTCCATGTAAATCATTGGTAATGAAAGCTAATAATTATTATAGTTTTACTATATTATGTTATAATAATAATAATAATAATAATAATAATATTAAATTGTTATTATTATCATTATTATAATAATTATTCTTATTATTGAAAGGAATAATGATAACAACAATAATCCATAAATATTATTATTATTATTAGATAATAAAACAAAATAATTTTATTATCATTATCACTAAGGATAATGATAAATCATAATAATAATAATTATATAAATATTTATACTTATTATTATAATAATAGCAATACTATATTATTATTATCAAATATTATTATAATAGTAATTATCTCTTATTAATATTATTTTTCTTTCTTTACTATCACTTTTTAATAATAATAAAAATAATAAGTATAGTATTTTGCTTATTATTGTTTATTCATCTAATTATAATCATAATATTGATAATATTATTATTTTATTATTTCTCCACTTTTCATTAAATAATAATAATAATAATAAGTATACTATTATACGTATTATTATTATCATCATCATATAAAGAATAACGATACTAATTATTATTATTATTATCTAATTATTATCATAATACTATTACTCTAAATAAATATATGCGCATAAAATTATCATAAAAATCAACAACATTTTCTCCTTCCCATTTTCATATTCTCTCAATAGGATAAATTATAAAAATACTATTTATGTATAAATTATCATATAAATGATAATGATGATAATAAAAATATAATATTATTATTATCATTATTATCACTAATTATTATCTCTAATTTTATCACTAATTATTATCTTCTCTCCCTACTTATGTTTATTCTTTTTACTAACATAGAAACATAAAAAGAGAGAAAAAATAATAAAGTTTGTATTTTTCTGAAAAATCCTTCATCGCTTTGCAAATTAAAACTTTTACGCACAAATTTAAGAATGATCAGCTTATCGAGAAAAATGGAGACCCAGATATTATGAAGTACATTATATGCTGATTTTATTATATGCCAGTGCTTCGCTTTGAGCTTCAAAATTTCTATTTATGGCAAGTTGATAATCACTTTTGGAAACTGCTTCTAAATTTATTATCACTTTAATAATGTGTGTCACATATTTTAAGGAAAATCATGATGTCTTATATGAAGCTTTATTATTAAAATAAATGTTCCAAAAAGGAAGATTCTTTGTTACTAGACTTGTATAGGTATTGGGTTAGGTTGACCCACTGAGGATATAAGGAGTTATTACCATTGTGCTAGAGGGGGTTGGTATTGGTTAATATGAAATATAAGGAATAAATTATTAGATCAGGTTGATGTACCTTGATTCTTTTCATTCTATACATTGCTACCTAACTAGAACTCAAAATTTTGCTAGCGATACATAAGACATTTTTTAATATCTTAAAATGGTGACAATTATCTAATATGACAATAAATAAACTATTTATTTGGCAATTGTACATCCTTATTTTATATTATTACACACCAATCTTTGTTTTATAGGAAATATATTGCAAATATTTGAACATTGTTCTATACTACTAACATTTGTTTCATTGCTTACCTCTTATATATGATGTAATTAATGATATCCAAAGTACTTAAAGTATTCTCTCACGAGTGTTCAACCTGACCATTTCCATTGTAAATGCTAGGTTAGGATTTGGAGGAAGTATTGGATTAATCCTGAGATATTCAACCGCTACACTTTTATGTTATTTTAAACTTTTAATCTATCTATATATTCAAATAAAGATAGTCATATATATATAACAACATTATAAAATATTGAAAATAATGTCATTTTTTGTATTTCAATTTTGGATGAAAAAATATATACGATAAATTCTATTATTTTTCCAAATCTCGACTGCGATCCTTAGTAAGTTAGAAAACTGCAAATCTCGTTCCCTCATTGGCTCGAGAATTGGGGCATGTTGCAATCGGTATCAGAGCTGGAGTTGGGAAAGAATACTGGAATATCTGTATAAGATCCAGGCATTCATTCAAGTTAATTTAAACAGTACTATATTTATATTATTTATTTTAAATTGAAAAATTTTCTCTCAATTAGACTCTATAGATACTTTGGATATTTAGAATTTTACCATCACTCTAATAATAAAAGGGCATCCTAAGGTCTTATATGTTCCATTAGCGACTAGAGAATAGTTACAAATCTGTAGTACACGAGATAGAGCATCTCAAGACATTCATTGAGATATAGTCTCTCTACTTTAGAATAAAGTGGCTAAAATAGTAATCTCATATTTGAAAAATAAGAATCATCAAATTACTCTTAGTTAAATATTACAAAGGTACTGAATATTATATTTATATTTGATACATAATGCTCTCTTTTTAAAATCAAATGGATTCTTAGGAAACTTCCATTAATATTCATAAATCTAATGCACCTACTAGAAATAAAACTGAGAAGTTACGGGATTAGTAACTATGTTCCTTCAAAATCAAGTTTCCAACAATGCTTCAACATCTTCAAAATAGCCAACAAGAACCCCAAAATATTTTAATGATGGAGTTCTGTAAGTATACCTCAAATTAAAACCACCAACCTTTGATGGAACGACTTCACCTATGGAAGCCGAAGACTAATTAAATATAAGTTGAAAAGAGATTAATAACCATAAATGCCCAGACAAAGAAGTAATAAGATTAGTTGTTTATCTTTTTGAAGGAGAAGTAAGGAATTGGTGGGAATGCACTACGAACGCTATATTTGAAAATTCAAATTTAGAAGAAATAAGTTTGGGAGATTTTATGAAAACATTTTGTGCACAATATATCCCTCAGTCTGCTCAAGCAATAAAGGGGGATACATCTATAAAATTGCACATGGCAGTAAAAGTGTATCAGATAATGCAGTTGAGTTTACAAAGTTATCATTATACGCACCAAATATAGTAAGTACAGAAGTAGCTTGATGCTGCAAATTTTAGAATTATTTAAAACACTCCATCAGAAAAAGCCTCATTGCCCAAAGGTACACAAGTTTTTCAACCTATTAGAATGTGCAAAATTGTTAGAAAATGAGGACCAATTTACAATGAATAAGAATGTACCCATCAGAACCTTCACAAGAAGACACTTTTAGGAAGCAAAGTTCAAATAGGATTCGAACAAGAATATTTCAAAAATCCACGAGCAAAACAAATCAAGGAATTATGAAGAATGCAAACTTCCACACCCTTATGAAAACTACTATCATAATAAGAATGTGTGTCATCAATGCAATCTCCAAGGCCATTACATTTGATACTGCAGGGCTATTCATATAATAAATTACCAAATCATTAATAAAATGCTAATATGCACGTACCCGCTTCTGCACTTTCACCAGCACCAATACAAGCTCAAGCTTAAGAAAAAAGACTTGCTTAAAGGAATTATGCTTCAGCAAGGATGTATACCCTCACTCTAATTTTGTCACCAAAAAATCACAGAGTTACCTCAGATACCTTATATTTCCTAAGTATACCCTATACATTTTATTTGATTCTAATAAGAAAATATAAGAAACAAATAATCATAGTACTGAGAAAATATAAACAAGCCATTTTATTAAGTATTCAATTATCTTTTATGCTTCTGCTCCCCAGGAATTCAACTTTTTTACTATTCTTGTTAAAATTTTCTCAGGTCTCATCCTTATATGCACTTTGTCACCATCTTGAAATTTAACAAATTTTTTTTGCTTATCTGTAATAATCTTATACTTCTTTTATATTATGGCAAGTTTTTGTTTAATTTTATGGTGGAGATCATACATGCTTTGTGCATATGATGATGTAAACTCACTAACTCTATATCTCATGGGAAGATCAACAAAGTCAATAGGTTTTAGTGGTTTATAACCAATTACAATTTGAAAATAACATATAATAGTTGATCTATTAATAAAACTATTATAAGCAAACTCAGAAATGGGTAAAATAATATCACAACTAGCATAATGGTCTAAAATTAAGCAACTAAGTAGGTCTCCTTAACTTATATTTGCTAGTTCTATTTGACCATCTCTTTGAAGATGATATGTGTTTAGAAGTGAAGTTTTATGCTTAGTTTCTACCAAATATTCATTTAATATTGACTCATAAAGCATACATCTCGATCTGACATAATGGTTTTAGGAAAACCATGTAACTTGAATACTTCACAAAAAATAATTTAGTAACATTAGAGGCATCAGAAGTCTCATAGCATGGAATAAAGTATGTAATCTTAGAAAATCAATCAACGACTACAAAATAGTGTCATAGTGTTGTGTCATACATGGTAAGCCTAATATGGAATCCATACATATCTATCCAAGGGTTATAAGAAATAGGAAGAGGGGTATAGAGTCTTGAATTATTTTTCTATCCTTTTGCTTACTGGCATATATGACATTGAGAAACCATGCAAACAATATCTCTCTTTAGACTTGGCTGAAAAAGTTGATCTTGAATAATTGCAATAGACCTAATAAACCCAAAATGTTCTACAACTCTTTTAGCATGTAATTCATTGATGAAAAAATTATGAAGAGGTGAATCATGTATGTAAAGATGAGTACCATAAAAGGATATTCATCTTGAAATTGATAATCTAAATTAATAAATGGTCTCCTTTTAGATAATGTGGAATAAATTTGACCAAAATATTTGCAAGTAGAGAAATAATAAATCATTTTATCACATCCAATTACTTTAACTTTCATTGTGTATAAAAGGAGGAACATACGACTCAAGACATCTGTAACTTTATTTTTAATATTGGCTATATGTTTTTAAACAAAACTATATTCCTGTAAAAATTTAACCCATTTATCATGGCGATCACTTAATTTCTTATGAGAGTTTAAATATTTAAGTGATTTATGATCAATGAAGACACAATATACATGAGATAGAAGATAATGTCTCCAATAGCATAAGGTTTGAACAACTGCATAAAGTTCACTATCATATGTGGAATATTTATGGCGAGCATCATTTAAATTTTCATTAAAATAAGTTCTTGGGTGTCCTTCTTACTTAAGTAGTTCACTATTCCTACCAGAAGCATTACATGAAACTTCAAAAACTATATCAAAGTCTAGCAACTTCAGTATTTATGGACTAGTTAGATGTTTCTTTATTTCATCAATGGCTATAGTGGCTACAGGGGTTCACATAATTTTTTTTTCAACATTTTGTGATTGGTGTCATGATGGTAATGAATACATGAATGATCCTTCTATAAAATGTAGCCAATCCATGAAATCTTCTGACATTATGAATGGATCCTAGTGTAGGACATTTTTTAATTGATTTTATCTTTTCAAGGTCAGCTGAGACTCCATTATTTAAAACAACAAATCCCATGAATATCATGAATGAGGTCATGAAAGAGCATTTCTTCATATGAAATAAATATATTCAGGACATTTCAATAACTAAATGGACCCTTATATAAATTTGAAGTACATGTGTCATAATGCACAAAAATATATTAGAATTATTAATTTAACCAAAAGGCATAACTAACTAACCATTCATAAAGGTCATTTTGTGTTTTGAAAGCAGACTTTTATTAATCAACATCACGCATTCTAATTTGATGATATCCACTTCGAAGATAAATCTTTGAAATATTATAGATGCATCCATCATATCAAGCAAGTCATCCAACCTTGGAATTGGAAATAACTATCAAAATTTAATCTTATTAATTATCATACTATCAATACACATGCACCAAGGTCCATCTTTTTTAGTTGTAATAAGTGTTTGAACAGCACAAGAGAAAAAGTTCTCTCGAATGAATCCTTTATGTAGTAAAACTTTAACATGGAGCTTAAGTTTAGCATGCTCAATTGGATTCATTTGATAGTGTGGCTAGTTAAGCAAGGTGGATCCATATTCTAAATCAATAGCATGTTGTTTATTTCTCAATGGGGGTAGTTCCTTAGGAAGTTCTTCATGACCTAAGTCTTTGAATTCCGTCAAGAATTGAGTGACTTCAAAGGCTTGGGTTAAATTTTTGTTACTTTTAAGAGACTCTAAGACTACAAGAGAATATACAATATAATTATCACAAGAATACTCAAACTTTTCCTATAAATAATAGTTAAATGTTGCTTCTCTATAGGGTAGATGATCTCTTGAATTTACAATTAAAAGTTTCTTTGGTTTTGTCAGGCTTAAAATGATTTGCATTCTACCAAACTTAAAGATATAAGTATTCATCCGAGAAAAATGAGTAACATCTAAGTTATGTAGCCAAGATTTACCTAGAAGTACATGTGCAACATCCATGGGAACAACATCACACCAAATACGATCATAATAAGTTATTATGTTGAGGAGAACAAGACATCTCTGGGTGATAGATATTCTAATCTTATCTACCCATGAAACTTTATGGTTGTGGATGAGGCTCATGATCTACTTTTATTCTTGTTAATGTGCTGGTTGAGACAACATGTATATATCAACCACTATACATTATAAATTTATAAGACTTACCTCCATTTTTAAAGTAAGTGTGAACGAATATTGTTTATTTACAATTAGTTTTGGTTTGTGGGGTAATTAAGACACAACAAACTACTGGTAAATGAGAATTACTTGGAGCTTCATTAGTATCACTAGCATGTTTACATGGATCACACTCAACATTATTACCTTCAAAATCATCTTGTAATTATAGATTGATAGAATCTACTAGAAGATTCCAACATGGAGAACTATTTGCATAATGTCCTATGTTTCCATAAGTAAAGCATGCGATGTTTGATTTAAAATTTATGAACTCATCAACATGGGTCATATAATCTTCAATAGTCATAGATCCTTGCCTCAGTATTGTTAGCCCATCTAAAAGTTGGTCTTGAAACATTAAAGGGAGATATTTTTACTTGAGAATCTCTTTCATTTCTTTCCAGGATCCTGCAAATTATTGGCTAATCATTGTTGTTGTTGTTGTTTTAAATTACCTCAATAAATTTTAGCATGATCATCAAGTATTATACTAGCAAATCTAACCTGATGATTCCCAAACATTACCATCCAATCAAAATATCAATCCATTTCTACTTCCCAATTATAAAAAGTTTTAGGATCAATATGTTCATCAAAGGTTAGAGGGTCTACTCTAGCCTTGCTAGAAATATTTATATCGTGGTCATGTTCAATGCACCTTAATGTGGCATAAATTTTATCATAACCTTGATTAGTTTCTTCAAAATATTGATAATTTTGGTTTCATGTTAAACATTTTGGTCTACCTGAATTAGTTCTATGAAGAGTATGTAATGGAACTTCTTCTATCTCAGAATATTCAAATAATTCATTATGCAGTAAAATCATATTCCTTTGTATCCTAAGCGTAAGAAGAGAGGAATTTGTGTGTGGGTCACATTGTGTATTTTTCTTGCAATTTTTGGGTGGGGCATCTTGCAACGGGTTAGGTGCTCGAATAACATGTTTGATTTTTTTTTTTTCAATGGTCTCCAATCTTTCCCTAAGCACTTTATAAGTATGTTGATGGAGAGAAGCTAAATCCTCATGTTTCTCTTGTAAGTTAAAAATAACATTCTCACATCTCTAGCCAACATTTAATTTTAATATGCGTGACCACTACGAGTAGTCGTAGCTATCTAAGTATATGTCTAAATCTTTTGGAAGTTTAAAGGTTGAAAATGACATACTGCAAAGTTGTAAATCTCATTATCAAAAATCCAAAATTGAGTGCTTAATTATAAAAAATGCTTTATGATGATAAAATTAAACAAACTTGCTTAGCTTGATTGCAATGAGATGGATGTAAATGAACTATGTTAAATAAAAAATTAAACCTCTTGGGATTGGGAAATTTTTGATAGCTAAACAACCAAATTAAGGAAAATAATTTATTACTAAGATGTAGATCTTGTTGTTGTACCCAAAATTAAGTGCTCAAACATAAAAATTAGAATTAAAATGATCAGGTTATGATCAAAATATAACAAACTATGAATTTGATACGAAAGTGATGTGAATGAAATGTATGATTTATTGTATATGCTATGATTTTGGTATCAAACAAAATTCAATTAACATAACACTAATTAGGGTGGTTAAGAATTATATTAATCACACTCCCACTAAATATTAAGCAAATTGAAGATCATTTAATAATTATGAAAAATAAGAAACTTTGATGAAGTGATGCATAAATATAGTGCTAGATCTGTTGATAGATCTTCTCTGAAACCAATTTGATATAGGACAGATGTGATAGCATGTAACATAGCTAATTCCACCAATTAATTAACAAAATTAAACTTGTATATATTAGCTACCAGAAGATATGTGAGTCGCTAGTTGAGAGTAAAGAGAGGCATCGTAAGAATTTACAATATAATGAGGGCGAGAACTAGGTGATCACACTTAAGAGATAGGAGAAAAGAAAATTAAAGCAAATGAAAAAGATCTTATGAGATCCTTATTATCGGATATAATCTACTAGCAGATGGAATGTTCTTTCCTTTGAAGTCCTCTCAAGAATGAAGCTTATAGAAACACAAAGAAGAAAATAGTTTTTCCTATATCTCTTAAAACTATAATACATTTGAGAGTACTCAATTTATAGCTATAAAATACATGCCAAATTACCATCACAACCATAAACATACCCTTTCAGGAAGGACAATGTGTCATTTCTCCTAAAATTTTGAAAAACCAGTAAATTAACCCTCCCATAAAGAACTAAAGTGTCCTCTCACACAAAAAACCAGAAGATTCATAAATCAACTCTCTCATAAAGGACTAAAGTGTCATTTTATATAAATAACTCACATTAAAAATAAAATAGTAAATGAGCTAAGATAAATGCCCATTTATATAGAACCAATGCTATAACAACCCAAATCCTTAATTAAAGTAATTATGCCTTAATGTTGACTCAATTATGACAAAATCAAGATCTTGGGCAAGTTCAAATTTATGGCAAACCAAAAATACTATTGGAAAGAGTATATTCTTATGATCGTAATACCCAAGTTTGGGGGCAATTTGACCAATGGATACTCCTGTATTAATTTTTGAATTTTTTAAATATAGGAAATTTGTAAAATAAAATATAAGTTCAAGTTTAAAATTTTAGTGTTGTTGGGTTCATCATAATAAAAGAATGCTACATAAAAAGTTTCATAAAATTTTTAGCTTCAAATTATTGGTAATTAATTTTGAAATTCTTGCATTCAAAAATTAATTAAAAATAAAACATAGCTCCAAATTAAGAATTTTTGATTGAGGATGTTCGTCTCATCAAGATGGATCCCAATGCAGACCTAAGATAGGGCATGCCACATGCCATGGCACTCAACTGAAAAGGGGCTGCCCCCCCACGGTGACCATGCTGCCCCCTGCCCAGGGTTGCTCAGTGCTGCCCAACACCAAGTGGGCAGCCCCCCCTCACTCCCCTCTACTATAAATTTCCTATTATCCTCCCTCATCTCCCCACATCATTGACCCTTTCTCCTCTAGCAAGCCACTGAGCTCTCTCCCCCTCATCTCTACCTCGCTGATAACTTTTAAGCTCCTTCTCCCTCACCCTTAGCAACATCATTGCCTTCTCCCTTCTTTCCCACTTCACCTCCTTCCCGGGCCAACTGTCACCCCTCACTCATTATTATTATCACCATATGAATAATAATAGTAATAATAAAGATAGTGCTATAATTATTATTATCTTATTATTATCCTAATATTTTCTTTATAAATAAATATATGTACATAATATTATCATATGAAATAATGATATTATTTTTCTTCTCATTATTATATTCTCTCTCTATGATAAATAATAATAGTACATGTAAATTATCATATATATAATAATGATAATAATAAAAATATAATAAAATTATGTTCATCATTATCTCAAATTCTTTACACAAATATATATATTATTTCTTTTATATTATTAAATTCTCTCTCTAAGAAAAATAACACTCCTATTTTTTTATTTATGTTCTTATCTTATAAATATATTATTATTATTATTATTATTATTATTATTATTATTATTATTATTATTATTATCACTATTATTTGTTTTGTCATTATTGCTATTTACGTTATCATACTTCTTCATCATTTTAATCATTATCTTCTCTCCTTAATTATGTTTATTCTTCTTACTAATAGAGAAAGAGAAGATAAATTTGAATTAGTCTTCAGAGAAGATCTTTCTCCTCCCTCAGCTCAATCAATAACAGAAGATGAGTTGATACAATTAACTCAAGGTGATAAGATAGTCCTAACCTGTGAAATGGTATCCATGAAGCTATCAAGGTTTTCTCTTGATTTGGTGCGGACTGAAGAAGCTAGATGCAGTCATTTCTTCAAAGGAAATGAAGACTCGATTAAGGATCATCTTGTATCCCATCACCATGACAGTTTTACAGAGTTGTTGGAAGTTGCAAGATTGATAGAACACCATCAAGTGAAAAATAGGTTGAGAAAGAAATCTCTATCTTCCTTAGAAAATTTTGAAGAAACCTAGAAGGCTAGAACCCTGCCACCTCAAGCCTTCCAAATGACATAGCAACCACAGCTATAGGTAAAGCAAGGATCCAAGGGCACAAGAGCTCATCATTATGGTAAGTGTTACCATCAAGGAATTAGGTGCTATACTTATGGAAGGCCAGGTCATGTGTATTGGATTTATCTAGCTTGTTAGACTGTGAACAAGGTGAAGATCTATCATTCTCCGTCAATTTAAAATTTAGTTCCTATAAGATCTCAATCTCTAGCTCCTGCAATTATGCCACCGCATGTGGCATAATCAGTTCCTACTCCAATGAATAGTTAGAAATGAAGAGTAGGTAATCCACTTGCTGCACTGCCGAGGGTGCATGCTTTAACTCCCACTGTTACCAATGAAGACAACGAGGCTGTATAATATATTTTAGCAAATTTTATTCTCTTAAAGCTTTTGTTCATTCATATTTTAGTTTATTGTAATCTTATTCCTTATTAACTAAAATTAATTAATGAACTGACGGCGTTTGGCCCTTCGTTTGATTGAACCCTTATAATCTAGTATAAAGAGACATTATGTTTGAATATTGAAGAATCCCTTAACTTGAACTTCAAATATGCTAAGTCATAGTTTTAGTAACTTGTGTAATTTAGTAATGAAACCTTAGCTTTAAACTAGAATGTTCCATTATAGTAGAGGCATCTTTAGATAGTGTAGTGATAGAAATAAGATAGAATGTTTGTTTGTATCATCTTAATTATATCTATAAATTATTTTGTCACATAAATAAGAATTTTATTAAACTATTATTTTAAAATCCCATTACATTATATATTATTCTATATCAATTGATGAATACACTTGATGAATGTCTAAATCAATTGAGATGCATAATTAGCTCCAATCATCGGATAAATAACTAAAGTAGATAATAATGGATATCACGAGAATTTACATTTAGCTTTGAACATCCTTGAATAATGCAACTCATTGAGCTAAATATTTGAATACATTCATAAAGATATTATGCATAAATTAAACTTATAACATTTACATAGGGGTTTCATATGGTGGACTATTATGCTAGGGCAGGCTGTGGATTAATAAAGAGACTACACATATCCTAGAGGGAGAGTGTGTGTATTATGGGAAATCCCACATTACTTGGTTAAGTAGATGCTTGACGCCTCATTTGTTTTGTAACTTTTTTAGTAGAACAAAAAACTAAAATCATGATAAATAACTTACATATTACAGTCCTTTATGATTGTTCTTATTTTTCCCACAACCTTCATGATTATGGATAGTTTATCATAGTTTTTTGGCTATTCTTATTCATTCCTCTATGACTACTTTTACTATACATTCAATCCTTTATGACTAAGACATTTTTTACTTGCATAAATATTATAGGTTTACCTATATTTATAGTTCTTTTACTTACTTGTAGTGTATATTATTTTCACTTACATTTATAATTACACTGCTTCCTCTTAGGCTACTCAGCATATGTCCATTTGCATATATTTTCTTGTTATTTTTATTGCACACTTGTTAGTATAGTTGTACCGACTAACTTACTTACATATTTTATGCAGGTTGTCACTAGCTTTCCTCTTTTTACGAATTTTACCATTTTGATTATTGCTTACAGTCATTTACTGTACTTTACTTTACTTCCCTTTTTATTGCCTTGTGCTCCGCTTAAATAACAATGTAAATGGGTAATGTAATATCCACTTAAAACTTAAATAGATTAGTTGCCATAAATGTACTTGACTTTGTATGTCTAATCACTTTTTTTTTGTTGTTGTGCCCTACTGAGGAAGATCAGATCCAGTAATGCAGATTGAAGACCCTTACTTTCCACTGTCTTTCTCTTACTTTTTGCATCCCATATGGACGAGTGTCATTATGTCAAATATTGTTTAAATTAATTAATTATGGATATTTTACTTTACTATTTTATGTTGTGTTCTTACTTTCTTTCTGGATGGTTGGAATGGTTTATATTTACTTAACATTTATGCATTTAGTTTTCCTCTTTAGAGACCTTTAGCTTCCCATAGTGCTTAATAGTGGTTAAGACTCACTAACCAGTATTAAGTACTACAGTAACACCAAATATTAGATTTGGTTTCTAATCTAGTAAATAGGGTTATTATAGCTTATCTCTTATCGAGGTTAGTAGATAAAACCTTGACCTTCAAGTAAATAGAATATTAAGTTAAGAGATTTGAACACCATATTTGGAGTTTGATCTGTTGACTCCTAATCTTGATATGTTATCAAGGTTGGGTAGTAGTGTAAAATAGGACAAATTATATAAGCCATTTAACTTCATCAGGCAACATTGATTGATTTAAGTTAGAACTTGATGAGTTCTAATATTTTGACTCATATAGGACTAGACATCTAAGCTTACACTAGGTAGTAGGATCTTGTGGTTCTTGAGCTTATGTATTCTCAATTTTGTTAGAATGATTAAATGATAATGATATTATCACCAATAATAAAAAAGTGAATCACAAATATAGGATTTGTAAGTTTGGCTATAGATGAACTTACATAAACTACATTTGCATCTGTCTCTTCAATATTTTTGGGTAGTTTAATTGACTTGTTTTTTAAGATTAGAGATTTTTATCTCTAATCTGACCTTTATAGCTAATTAATTATTAGGGCATCGAGAACGACACCTCTCACGGGAGGGGAAGTTTGTAATAACACATGGTTGTTACTTAGTTTTAGACATTCAAATTAATTTAAAACTATTGCCATTAGACTCCTAATAACATCATGAGATAACACTTGAATTTTGATGTCATTTGGAGACCGTTCATTTTCTACAAATTTTTTTAGCAATTTAAATAGCCAAGAAATTACCTAAGCTAATTTGGCCTCCAAATCAAAATCAGAATTCACCATTGAGTTCCTTAGCCAAGAGTGAAAGTCTGGGCTTTTTGGAAGTTGTCAAATTTATATGAATATTTTATATGCTTAGAAAATTGAAATAATTAAATTGATCTTCGATTAAGAATTCAACTTAATTTTTAAATTTTCTCACCCCCAAATTAGCCAGAGTTAAATTTTTGGGATTTTTCGTAGCTCGTTTATTTGTTTAATTTTGATTAATAAAATAGAGTAATTTTTATATTTAAACTAATTAATAAATCTAAAAAACGACGTCAAACCCGTCGTCTGATCAGACGATGGGTCCCATACCATCCGTCCATCTCCCAACAACAGATAATGTGGCTGACGCACGATACTGTGCGTCTCTGCCACGCACGATCGTGCGTGTGGAGAGCAAACAATGTCGTACCCCACGACCCCCTCGCCTAGCCATATCCACACCCTCTATCTCGTTCACCCTCGCATTTCGGTTGCTTTTGGCAAAGCCAAGGTGTAAGAGGGTTAAGAGGGCGTGGGAGGGTCCAAAGGGCATTGGAGCAGCAGTAGGCATCAATTTTGACATAACCCTAGCAAACCCCATTGGTGAACACAACCCCATTTCCATCATAAATTGCTTCACATTTATCCTCATGGATGTTCGTTTAGCTATTTCATAACTCCATTATTGATTGTATAGCTCCAACCGAGCACGATCAAACTTGATTGGAGCCTTATTTCGGCGATACACTATAGTAGGTAATAGTTATGCATAGTCGGAACCTGCTTGCATCTATGACCGACCAACAAAGGCATCGCCTTTTTGGGCATTTGAGGCAGTCTACATTGGTGGTTGAAATACCAATCGAAAGATCTCTTTGAGACCTTTCTATTGGTATGTGGGACGGCCACCGGAGGTTGCCGGTGCTAGGGCAATTTTGATACTCTAACTCGTGGCCCTCGGGTCAGCCTGAGTTGGGCCCGAATCGCGCACCCATGCGACTGGCTGCGTGCCTGCGCTTGTGTCCAAGTGAACAGTAAATTCAGCAATAAAATATTTAATTATTTAAATACTAACAATTCAAAGTCTCATACCTTTGTAAATAAAAACCAAAAAAATTAATGTCATATCTCAAACTAATTACGAAAATGCAAGGATCATTAATATGCCATTATATTTTTATTTAATGATCAATTTTACAAATCACTATTTTAATTAATTAAGCGTTTAACCTAAGTTTTGTAAGTTCCATAACCTAGTCAATTTACATTCAATTTTGATGTGCCAATAGACCATTTTGATCACAAAAATGTGTAGGATATTAATCTGAAATTAATTCATCAATTTGCTAACTAATTTTACTAATGACTTTTTAAGTATTATTAAGAGTCGTTAATGCATATATTAACCATTTGATGTCAATTTTGACCCTACTTAATGTCATTTTACTTGTTATGCTATAAGAAAGTTATTGCCATTATACTTGTAAGATTTGAACAGCAAATGGAAAATGTAAGTATTTGATCCTTATATAAAATAATATTAAAATCTCAAAATTAAGGTTTTGCATGTTTATGTCTCCTATACACTAGAACACCTTATAAAGCATATCTTATGACATATTTCAATATTAGGAGATTCTTTGAGTAGAAAAACAACAAAATAACCTAGTTTTGACTTTGCACTAGTAGACCTAGGAAAGATCCTCAACCTAGAAATGAATTGATTTTGTAGATCTATAATTCTTAATTTAGTACTTGAGGATTGTAGTAAATCTTAAATCCAAAGATGCAAATGGTTTAGTCAATTCCTCATGATTAGGAGATTCATCAGTAGAACCCTTAAGAGGTTAGCTAGAGCTTAACTCAGCCCCTCACACCCCTTGAGTGTAGGTTTGACCCTAGTCATCCTATTATGTAACATAGTAATGTTTAGGAAGCTTAACTACTTAGCTAATCTTTATAACTTATAGTGCCTTGATATGAGGCTAGAAGCTAGTGGTTAGAGTAGCTCCACTTAAGCACCTTACTATTAAGATTGTATTAGATTTTAGTTAACCAATTTGGTTAGTTGTATATTAGGATCTTCCAACCTAAATATTCCTTAGTAAGTTTAAGGCTAGGAATCCTCCATGCTAACCTTCTAGCTAATGATTAATAGAACTAGTCTAAGTCTAGTTACTTGATAACAGTAGGAAGGTTAATTATAAGCTAGACACTTAACTCAACATAGACCAATAATTACTCATTAATTGACATATAGATAACTTAAAGTGAATCCTAACTTGTATGATAGTGAATTATAGATCATACTTAGATCTAGTGAATTGCTTTATCAGTAAAGATTATTTCTTAGTCTAGCATTACTGACCAAGAGAGCACTTATAAGATTATTTGAATGGAGACATCATAGGAAGATTAGTGCCATCCATTTGAACTTTGATACTAATATAAGTATCTAAGTGCAACTTACATAGGATTGTATGAATGTCCATTGCATGTTAAGTGTAGAACTTAAAATAACTTAGAATAAGACATTATTAAGATTAAGAATCCCTTAGAATGACTAAGTGATTGAGCTAAGGCTAGATGTTGCCTTAAGTATTAAAAGGCTTAGAATCCTTTAAGTGCTAAGTAATAAAGGTGTACTTTGGAGCTTAGTGATAGTAATACTAAGGCTTTGAACCTTAGGATTAAGAAGATCAACTTAATGGTTAGATTAATATAGTTATGTGAGATGAATTAGGCAATAGTAACTTAAGAATTATTATGCCTTAGCCTTACCATACTAGACCAGTGATCTTATAAAACACTTAAGTCTAAGGACATACTAGAATTGTCCCATTAGTGGCATACTTAAGATTAATATAATCTAAGAGGTTAGATGTAAACCCTTCTTAAGTATATGTAACAGCCCAAGTTGTTACCTTAGTCAAAAAGCACTAATATTAGTCTTAATCTTGATTGTAGGTGTTAATCAAGTCATTAGGAGTCAATTCTAAGACCTAGCCAAATCAAGAGTCAAATGGATCGAATCCTGATTTCTAGAAAATCCAAAAATCCTAAAATTTGACCTATCTATATAGACCTTAGATCAAAAAATGGACTTCGCCATTGCACTCATTGCCCCCAAATCAGCTAGGAGTGATGTTTTCGCTTCAATCGGAAGTCATCAAAATTTTGACGAATATTTTAATAATATTTAAATACCCTAAATATTAGGAAATTAAAATACTCGTCGGATCAAAAATTCGATCTTACCGTTGCGTTCCTCACCCCTCAATTAGCTAGGGGTAAATATTTTGAATTTTTCTGAAATCGATTTAATTATATAAAATAAATAAGGATTTAATTAATTAAATATTAAATAATAATAATTAATTTAATTAATCCTGACGGCATCATCCAGTTAAAATGCACGCCATCAGTTTTGAGCCAATGCCGTCTTCCACCCATCTGATCAGATTAGATAGATCTGAGCCGTCCGATCGGGGTCGATCGAACGGCTCGGGCTCGTCTTCCTCTTCGAACCCTCCGCTATCTCCGTGCAGCGTCCCGTCGCAGCCGCTGCCCCACCAGTGCCGGTCCGGCCTCGGTGAGTTCATCTAGGCCTCGTTAAGGACCCATCCTCCCCCATCCCAACACCAGTTGCACGAATCCAAGCCTCGAAGCCCTCGTCCCCCGTTAGTTCAAGCACTAACGTTCCGGGTCGTCAATCAGTCACCTTCTCGATCCCCAATATCTTCTACGTAATTGTCGATTTTCTTATACGCATGCTTATTCCCAGAGGTTGATTAGGATCTAGTCGGGACCAGTCGAGCAATCGTCAGTTCGATCGTCCCAATTTCAGCGAACGCAAACAGTGGAATCTGTTATCCTCCTCGTCTCCCATCGTCCCATAGGGTTAGACATAGGGTTAGGATTGGTGGCGAGCCCCGACCATCTCAGGCGTCGGTCAACTCCTCAGTGGGTAGAGTTAGGCGAGCTCTACCCAGCGGCATGCAAGTCGAGCTCAGGCACCGCCGGGAGGGCCGGCAAAAGCCGTGTTCTAAGCCCCTCAACTCGATCCGAGGCGGGGAAGGCGAAGCGGCGCGGGGTCGGGCCGGGTCGCCGGAGCCCGACCCATTTTTTGCGGGTCGGTCCGCGTAGCAAACGCGTGTCCGATGCGGGGCCCGCAGCGCCATGCGGCACCCATCGGATGTGATGCGTGGCAGTGGGGCCCACCTCCTGACACATGGCAGTGGGGCCTACCTCCTGCCCGTGGCAATCCCACGATTACTCCGTGCTGCCACATGGCATGGTGGGGCCCATTGTGCAGTTCGTGGCCTTTCACAGCCTGCCACGTGCCAGGTGGGTCCCACCGCAGGTCAAATCCTACAGAATATTAATAATAAAAATAATTATATAATTAGGTTAATTAATTATATGATTAGTATCCTAATTGTTCTATTAGTAATTAATTAAGTAGTAATTAGTTAATTAGTTAATGGATTAATATTAATTTAGTATAATTAATAAGTTAACAATAGTGATTAATTAAATTAATATTAAGCTAATTAATTAAAGTGTAAATCTTAATTAGTTAATGTAATAAATTGATATTAGTTAATTAATTAAAAATAATAACTTTATTAATTATGTATAAATTAATAATATTCAAATAGTAAAATAATATTAATAAATAGTATTAATAATAGTTACTTAGGATTAATTAACATTAATCCTAAATCTAATAAAATAAATAATCCAATATTATTTAGGATAGATAATTAATAAAGTAATTAAACCATTAATTAAATTTAATTGTGAATCAATTAATACTAATCTTAATGAAATAATAAATTAATATTTAAATATAATTAGATTAATAATTAATATATTTAATTAACTAATTAAACTATAGATTAAGTATTAATTAATTTAAATTAATGATAATTAAAAATAGATCAGTGATGATTAATTAATAAATATAGTAAAATTATTTTAACTATAGGTATGAACAGTAAATTAATTTAATTTGAATAAATGAATAGTAATTTTATTTATTTAAATTATTTAATTCAAAATTCTTAAAAGCTTAATAACTTTTTGTAGGATGATCCAAGCATAGCCAATATAGGTCTCATTTTACTCAAAAAAAAAATAAGAGTAATTAAATGATGTAATTTAAAAATTAGTTTCGGGGTACGTATAACGTAGTGATATTTTAGAACCTAATTAAACCCTCACAAATTTTTACCTAGTCATCCAAACATAGGCAATATGGGTCTTAAAATACTCAGGAGAATAGCCGCATCACTGTAGAAGTATTAATTTCCCCATTTGGGGCTTATTTTGAAAAGTAATATTTAGGACCCTACCCTGAAAATGACTAAAATGCTCCTAAACTTCAATAGACCATAAATTGGTCAATTCAAGTCCAAATTTAGAAATTAAAAGTTATAACTAGCTTAGAATTTCAATGTTATCAATAAACTAAAATAAAATTTAGGATCTGAACCCTAGAAAATTATAAAATGAACAAAATACCTCTAACCTTAGTTAAGCTATAACTTGACCATTTGAGGTCCTAATTGGGTTTACTCCCTGTCAATACACTCAGTATATTATAGGAAAGCTATAGAAACTGAGTTTACTAAAATTGGACTTCAAACAAAAAAGTTCAATTTTGTCACCGTTGACCGACAAAATTACCGAATTGCCCCTAGAAATTGAAATAGCCATAACTTAGTCGTTTAACCTCAGAATGCAGTGTCCTTGGACCCGATGGAATCCTTGTACAGTAACCAATAGTAAATTGCACAAAAAATTTAGATTCCATTAGGTGTAAATTACAAGATTGCCACTTAGGTCAAAAACCTTAGTTTGGACCTATATAATCCGTTTCTTATCCAAATTGAGTGTACTTACTGTCTATCTTCATGTTAGACAGTAAGAAATTATTTGGAAATAAGAAATTCCAATTTGGGACCCTAATTCAAAAAGTCACTTCTTGAACCCTTAAATATGGGCAAAATGGTCATTTTACCCAAAATTTAGGTTAAGCATTTTTAACTCTTAAATTAACTTCTAAATTAGTTAACCAATGTTAGAACTCCAATAGAATTATTTAAGAAGTCAAAATCAGTAATTCAAGCAACTTATTTAAATTCCCTAAGTTTCTCTAAGTCTTTCCCTTAAGATCTTTCACCTCATGCAAGGACTATTCCTAAGACTAGGATTAGATCATAGATTAGATTTCATTCATTGAAAAATAAGGTTTTTCAATGAATGAATCCTTGGTTTTATTAGTTTCTAGAGTTTGCACTTTATTTTGATTATTTTATCTTTTAATCCTAGATTTAGGATAGGAGACTCATCATATTAAGATTGATTACTTAATAGGATTTACCTTAATCAATATATCACTTTTAGACTGAAACCTAGATCTTAGGTTTTACCTTTGGGATTATATGATTTATCCCAATCTTGTGATGTTAAATCCATAATCTCTAGATTGTAGATTTTGGTCAATTAATAGCTTAGAACATTTGAACTCATAAACTAGGTCGTGTTTATTTTTCATAGTCGACATTTAGGACCTAGCTAGTCCTAATATTTTATAACTATAAGGATGTACTTCTAATTTACACTCGATAGTAGGAATTGGAGATCCTGAACTTGTGTAACTTGGAATACTTAGAATGTTTAAATTAGAAAAAAAAATAATATCACCATGTTTAGTAGAGTCCCTTGCTTACTATTTGACTTTATGCTATGCATTACTTGAATTTTGTGCTTATTTTCCATGGACATATCATATTAAAAAAATGTTATTGCATGCAAATGTAAACTTAGAATATTAAGAAAACATTTGCATTTGGCTTCAGTTTATGATAGATTATGGTGCACATTTACTCCAATGGACAGGGGTAAGGTGAGATCAGGATGCTTAACATCACTCATTGAGAAGAGTGTGTTAAGCTTGGAACCCATTTAGTCTTGTAGATGTGCTTGACTCCTCGATTGTTTCTAAAATTGTCCATAGAAATAAAAGTAAAATAACTAAAAGATGCTGCATAGTATTATCTATCTCTTCAGTCATACAGTATTATTGTGATATGTTTTCCCTAGCCTACAAAGTCTAGGGGAATGGATATGTATATTTGGCTAGATTGGCTAATTCTTCTGATATGGCAGTTATACATCCCTTTACAATTTTTCAGCTTACTGCTTATTATGTTATTGATGCATGTTATTTCAGTCAGTTGTACTGGTATTATTTTGCCTGCTCACTTGTATAGATGCATATATAGGATGCTAGACATTACTGCTCATATTATATGTACCATTTTTAGATTTATGTTTCAAATTAGCGTATGTCATATGATCATCATCATGTTAGGTTTAGATTTTTCTTTCAGTACTTTTAACTATTGTATTATACATATATGCATGTTCCTTGTTTTGTTGTTAGATGTGTGCTTTTTCCTCACCTATTGTTTAGTTATAAATGCTATGTTTATAACTAATCCTGCTTCCCTTACATGCTTACTTGCTTCCATGCTTGATAGATGTTTTATTTGGTATAGAGTAAAATGGTGATATTAATAAATGCTTAATAAATTACTTGCCTAAAATGTACTTAGATATTTTGTCTAATAAGATTTTTCTTTATTGGGTGGGGCCCTGGCATTGTGAAACTGATAATGTCAGATATTGAGCAGCTTGAGGATCCTATACTTGAAGAAAAGCCTTACTTAGAGGAGGTGCAACACCTTGTACCAGAGGATATTTAGCTACCTTTTTATTTCATAATGAGTATGCGAGTTATTTATTTCATTTCATAAACTTTATTTAAAATATTGTAATAATATAGGAACTGTGACTGTGATTTACTTTCTGCACTTTATTATTTTCTGAGCGATCTTGTTTTAATTCATGTATGATGTATGGTGAATAGATGTAGCCTTTACTTTTTATATGCTTCTACACTCTGTCTATGTAGATGTATGACTGATTCTCTTATTTAATCTGTACACATCCTTCTCTAAGCAGTAGATTGTGGATATTACCTAATCCAATGTTGAGTGAGGGATTTGCACGAGTGACACTTCGCTCCTTAGCCTAATCATTGTGAACTTAGGGAGCAGGGGCGCCACAGTATAGAACCTTAAGAGGCTAGTAAGATAGAATAATAAAAGGATAGCAGTAACTTAGATTCTCAAATGTGATAGTTTTGTAAGCCTTTTAATATAAGTAAAAATATGCTAGTTTGGAAGTTAGAGAATCCTTTAGCTAAATCTTCAAATATACTAAGTTATAGGAATCTAATAATTTGAGTAGTGTAGTAATGAAACCATTAGTTCCTAAGTAAGAGTGTTCCATTAGAATTGAAGTATAATTAGATAATTATAAGCTTAGAAATATGATAGTATATTTATTTATAATATTTCAAATATACTTATAAATTATTTTATCACATAAATAAGACCTCAATCAAATTATTATTTTCAAAATATCATTTGAATTATATATTAGTATGTATGAATTTATGTAGACATTTGATGAATATCTAAGTCAATTGAGGGGCTTGATTAGTTCCAATCATAAGATAGATAGATAACTAAAGTAGATAACAATGGATATCGCATGGTTTACAATTAACTTTGAACATCTTTAAATGTTATAACTATAACAATCATAGTTTTGTTATCCATTATTAAGCTATTCAATTAGCTCCATTCCACTTCCATTGCTCTTATAATAGCATTAGAAGACTACACCTGAAGTTTGGTATGATTTAAAGATTGTTTGCAATTGACCAATATTTATATAATTAACCTAAAAATACCTTATTTATTTTGACATCAGAATCAAAATCGTAATGCTCTATTGAACTCCTCACCCCCAAATTAACTAAGAATGATATTTTGGGAATGTTTAGAAGTCGCTGAAATTTTCTCACATATTTAATATTTTAAATACTCAAAAAATTAAGATAATTAAGTTTATCTTTGATTTTAAATCTCGCTTCATTTTTGAGTTCCTCACACTTCATTTAAATATAGATAAATATTTGGGTTTGTTTGAAGCTCATTTGGTTATTCAATTTTGATTAAATAAAAAATAAAATTAATTAATTAAATTAATTAAATAATATATTTTTTTTCTAAATTTTAGGTTTTAACTATTAATTCAAAAAGGTGACGATCTATCGTGAGGGAGCCAAACACAGGATAAGGGCAGTGGCCGATCAAATTCGTCTCGTTCTGAGGGCTAATCTGACCATCCGATCACAAACAGTTGAGATCCTCTGGTCACACATGGGAGCACTGTATGTCTCATAGGGCTGCAATTGTGCGCCTCTGAACGTAGGCACATTGTACCATGAGCCAGCTATAGGGCGCTAGTAGGCCTCAATTAAGGCTAAAAAGCCCTCCAATTCTTTTTCCATTTGCCAAAAACCAAATCCTTATTGTGATGTGGAGCTCCGTACATAAAGAGCCGACGAATCACTGATCGTAACCTAGCCCTAATTTGCAATCACAAAGAAGAAAAGGCACACCTTCAATTGTGCATTTAATTAGTAATCGTTATTAATCCTTTTTTATTTCCCTATTTCCATTCAAGGTGAATCTGTAATGACCCCAATAATTGGATAGGAGTTAAATCCAAACATTTGGATGTTACCTTAGCACCCAATACTCGATTAGAAGAAAACAAAACAAGTATGAATGCTAAGTGACCAAGTCACTTTATGAATAGTTGTTAAGTTAAAATAAAGTTATACTATTGAATGCAATAGAAGATACATGATAAGGAAATACATGTAGATACAACATTGCAAGTATTTTCAATACAAATAATTAGAATAATCCACTCATTCAACCCAAGTAGTTACAAAATAGTAAACACAACACATATTAATTAAGAGTAGGTAAAAGTAACTTAAGCAAACTCATGCAATTTATAATTTAATTATTACAAACCTTTTAAAAGTAAGAGTAAAAGAAAGTAAGTAGATCACTCTCTCACTTATAACAAAATGATAGTAAACAATTAAAATTAAGCGGAAGCAATATTCTTTATAAGCTCTTCAAGTACTTAGACCTGCACTACCTGAATCAATGAGCTCTTGATCTGTCATATTTTGGTATTTAAATAAGATAGGGCAAAGCCAAAAAAATAAAAGTGTAGTTAGACTAAACAGCCTAAGCACATTTTAAGATTGGCTATATTTTTAAGTTAATAAGATATCACAAGCATAATTTATAATTTAAACTAAGCAACGGAGCTATAAAAGCTATCAAGCATGGAAAAGAAAGTAGACATTACTGTAAAGGAGATGGTATGAAATAAGTTAAGTAAAAATACTCACTTATATATAAGTCCTAGCTTGCATCCAAATTGGTAAGGGAGAGCATCCAAAAAGTCTAGAAACTACTATGTACATTAAAGTAAATGAAATAAAAGTAATCGATGTTCAATAAAATTTATGCTAAGTAAACAAATGAAATACAGTGAAGCATTAAATAATATTAAGCAACATACACTTTATTTTAAATGAGGTGTAAGTGAGCAAAACACAATACTGGAAATAGAGAGTGTAAAATATGGAAAATAAAGAAGTATCTTAGACTCTTGATCAAAGACAAATATAGCCTAGGACCATGAAAAGTAAGCATAACTGAATAGTTATGAAGAGATTTTATAATCAATAAGATTGTAAAATAACTCTTATACTATTAGTTGACGTGATATTTAAAAGATACCTCATTCTGCGGGAGTACTCAATAGAATGGGGTGAGGAGTTAAGCACGTCTGCCTAACTAGATACAGTGGGGGGGTTGAACATTCACATTTACCCTCTCTAAAATGTGATGTCCTAATATAAGCACTATCTTTCTTGTTCAAATTTACCATAAGGCATTCCTCATAAAGTTTTATGAAAATCTTTATTTATGCATAATGATCTTGAATGAATGTTCAAGGAATGAGGCTCAATGCTAAGCAAGCATTTAATAAATTTAAATAATTGTAAACTATGTGATATCCTTTTGCTATCTAAACTTTAATAATCTATTTAATTGTTAGAGCTAATTGAGCTCCAAATTGACTTGTAGATATTGATCTTTAAGTTAATTTTAATAAAAAATAGAAGGAAGTTAAGTTTGAAAATTAGTATTTTCATGTAATTGAAGTTCATCCTATACTAATCCTAAACTAATCAAATCAAATAAATTTATGATTAAAGCTTAAGGAAACTAGTAAGGATGAATAATATTTATAGATTGCTAAGTTAATAAAAGTATAGGCTAAAGGATATTCTATTGCCTTACCTATTTAACTTATAAACTAAAAGTATCAACTCAAATCAATCATGAAGTTATCTAAGATTAATTAATATTGAATATTTGAAATTAAGAAAAGAGGTAGATTATACCCTATATGAAACAATTCATTTTAAGATTGTAGAGAATTTGAAATCTAAAAGCTTTATCTAAAGCATTAAAGGGAGCTATTACTCTAAATCTAATTGATTGAGAACTAATTATTGGAGGTTAAAGATTATTAAGTTGTACACTAGTCAACTAGGTAATTGTTTAAACACTAATTAGAACATAAGTTCTTTTAAGTGATCTTAACTTAAAAAATTGATATGTTAAACTTGATAGGTTACAAAGGAAATTGAAAGGTTCTAATTTAACCTTACATGCAATTATTGGAAAAGCATAACACTTATAATTCAAGAACTTCATTCTAATTCTAGAAAATTTTGGCAAGGTTTCCTTTGTATTTGGCTCAAAAGAACACCTATCATACAAATCTTCCATTCATTTGGAAGGTAATTTAGAAAAATGCAACAATATTAAGCTAATATTAAGTCAATCCATAGCCTAGGATTGCTTATTCCAATAATTTATAGCACAAGATAAGTAATTTAAAAAAAACTATGTTCCATTTCATTCAATTCATCCTTAGGTAGTTCTACTATGGAGGAAAACTAAACTTGTATGGACATTTAAAAATTTTAATTAATAAATTTATGAAATATGATTCAAACATATAATTTAATAAAAACTATGTGTGAGGAAGTCATATGAAACAATTCACTATCCTAGGATTCAGAAATCCTATATCGAACATAATTGAAAATAAGAAATTAACGTCTCACATTATAATGAATAACAATATTTGATTCATACATAACTGACAACATTTTCTCTCACATTTCATTTTATGATAGCATGTGATTCATACTTAAGTAAATGACAACAATTATTCTTACCTTACGAGAAAATAAAAGCATTTAATCTCTCTTAATATTGATGGCAACATATGATCTTACACATAATAGATGGCAGCATTTGTTCTCTTATACAATTGATGGCATCATGCCCATTCAATATTATGATGTGTTGAAATATTAACTCAGCATCATAGAGTACAGCAATATAATTGCAATGTTGTAAAATATTACAATATTTATTTCAGCATGTAGAAATGATGGAATACTTCCTTTAATATACAAGGAATGACTTTACTTAGATCATATAGATTTGATTTAAGTTTTATGCATTTTAATTATAATTGTTGAATAAGTATGATGGGTGGTAGTTTGGAGTAGCAATTAATGAACAAGCAAAGTATAGAAGTTGGAGATCATGTCAAAGAAGAGTAGATAAATCATAATCAATTTATCACTTCTCTTTAAACATTTGGTTCCTCTTTTGAATGTTGTTATTATTCAAATTCTCTTCAATTAACCATTCTATATAATCAACTAATGATTTATGCATAGCCGATTAACAAATTAATCCCATACGTCTTAACATTCCCAATGGCACAGCTCGTTAATACGAACTAGCCGGTCTAATGACAACATATGAATCTAATAAAAGAAATTACCACATTTATTTTCATATTCCATTAGTCTCACATTCTTATAATGGCAACATATGATTCTATAAAAGAAATGATAGCATTGATTCTCATATAATCCATTGGCAGCATTTGGATCATATAATATAAAGGGTAGAAATTTGGATCTCTATATAAATGGCAGCAATTTGGATCTCAATATAAATGGCAGCATTTGATTCATAATATACATGGCAGCACTTGGATTTTTAAATAATTGGCAGCATTTGGATCTCAATATAAATGGCAGCATTTGCAATTTATTATAGTAATATATTGCAACACTTGTCCAGCATGAAAGGCATAGTTATCTTTAGTTTGGGTAAGAAAGATGTGAGAAAAGTCCTATTACCATCCCAGCCTTTGTAATAAAGTTCTCAGAACAATTATTAACATACTTTATTATTTGCTCAAGCTTATGTTAAGAGCAGATTTTATTTCGCCCAACAAGGTAAAAGAGACATCAAGCATCTTAACTCACTTGAGGTGAGATAAATATTAGAAAGAAGTATTCTAAACTCAATCTTTGACATTAATATGCGGCAATTTAACAACGAACATACATTTATGTGTACTAATTAATTTACGATGCAAGTCATTACTTATTCTGTATTTAAGTATGGTAATTACATAATGGTTGCCAAGTCATGTATATTTCAACAGTAGAAGAAAAATGCACAGGGAAGAACAAGGTTATCTTAATAAGGATGATATTGTACGACATGAAGACTTATATCAACCATAAATCCATAATGAAAGTCTGTATGTCAATTAAACATTCAACCAAAAAACTATTTCTAGAAGTATGCATAAAGTAAACCAATGCGTGCAAGTGGTGATAGATAAAGTTATACAACATCATAAATAATTCACAACCCCAATAACATAGATGAACTTAGTCACTTATTTTAAGTGTATTATAAGGTATCATTTAAGGCTTATTCAAGTACCATTCATTTAGAAACTATATACTGGTTTAATAATGGTCATTGCTTTTAAGGCTTAAATATGATTGACTCAATTTTCAAAAAGACTATTTATTAGTAGTATTCATGAGCCATTTACAAGCCAACCTCAATATAAGTTTAATTAACCATAACTTTACAAGAACCAATCTCAATAATATTAAGCTTACTTGAATTGAGCTTGAGCTTAGGTTGAGCAGGACCCTAGCTTAGAAATCCAAACTTAGTATTACTTTATTTGGTTAGTTTATTTGCATCCTAAATCATTGGACAAGAAAAGATGCATTTGTTCATAGTGACTTTAGTTGATGTAATAAGTTTTTGGTGGAGCATGTAGACAACCATAAAAACTAGCAAATATTTCTCAAATTAGAAAATTTTGAGAAATTGAGTCTCCAATGATCATTGGAGAAGCAACAAGGGAGCCACTTTTGCCTTCTCTGATATGCCACTTTTTCATTTGAGAATTCATACTCTAAATCTAAATATACAGACGAGATGAATAAAGTAATGTTTCATTGCGTGCATAAGAATTTAGGAAAGGAGGAATGATACATGATAAGATTGTGAAAGCATAACATCACTAAATATTTAGCAGAGAAAGAAAAGACTATTAATAAAAATGAAAAGTAAAATCAGTCTCCTTCAAATTTGATCCACTAGAAAAATCTTATTTGAGAAGTATGCATTTGTAAAACTAGCATTAACAAGATGATAAGAGAACGTACTTCAATAAGATCTTAACTTACTCGAACCTAACTAAAAGTGATACGTAAAAATTTGAAATCTCATTGGAATTGATTTGCATTTAATCAACTTCATGTCAGGGAACATACAATAAATACAGATGATTACATTCTTATTGATAAATGATTCTTAATATAAGAGCGTAATAGAAGTCAAAGCAGATTTCAATATTATGCATTTATTATTTCCTTGAGAAACTTAAAAATGTTTGTTATCATGTCTAGAAGTTGAACAATAATCATAAAATAGCAGAAGTCTCTTTCACAAACAACATCTTAAGATACCCTGAATGAATTGAGAGCATTGTACCCTTTTTTTTTTATCATTTCATTTAATCCAAGTGTAATAATACCTCAAGAAAACATAAATGGATAATATTAGAACTTAAGAAAAATCAAGCCATCGAATATTTGATTGCTGAAGAAAGAATTTGTAAATAAAGGAAGCACCTTACACCTTTGTTTTCAGGGATTTAGGGTTAGGGCATAGTTCCTCTTCTATCGGCAATAGGTTTCTTCTCCACTTTTCTTTGCAGCTAGCCTTTTTCCAAGAAAGCAAATTTCTGAAAAAAAAAAACTCTTAGAGTTCAGGAAAGGTAAGGAGGATAAGGTCGAGCGAGAGTAGACAGTTTGGGAAGCCATAGATGGCAGGAGATCGTGTATAGAGGAAGGATCGGCCAGCTATCTTGGCAAGCGTATGCCTCCTCCATTGCACAAAAACATGATTGCTAAAGGTATGAGGCGTACAACCCTAATTTCATGGCTATTAGATATATAAATCGATCAATCGGTTAGATTAGCTAGGATAAAGCATATGCCGTTGGATCTCTTTTAATTAAGTTTGAATGGTCACAATCGATCCTATTTGCTGTATGCTGTTAGGCGTAGCTCATATGATTCCCTTCATTTTTTTAAAAGAAGTCATTTAATTAAAAAATTATCATATGAAATAATTTAAACGTATATTAATTAATTTTAAAAAATTTATTATTAAATTATACTTATCTCATTCTTTAATTTAAGTATTAAAATGTACTCTGAAAATTTCTTAAATTTCATCCTTACCTAATTGAGTGGTGATGAACTCAAAAATGCGATCACATTTTTATCAGATGTATATTTAATTTACCTTATTTTATGGGTATTTAAAATATTATTAAAATATTTGCAAAAAAATTGACGACTTCCAAGCACTTCCAAAATACCACCCCTAGCTAATTTGGGTGTGGTGAGTCCAATGGCGGACTCCGTTTTCGATTCTGAAGTCTAAATAAATTAGGTATTTTCAGAATAATCAGAAAACTAGGAAATATTAGAAATTGTCAAACAGTCTCCAAATCGCACGAAATTTGAGGTGGAGACTCTTAACATTATTATAAGAGTAATGGAAGAAGATTAGAGTCAATTAGGTCACTAATTGATAGGTAACAACTCTAGGGTTGTTACAGAGTCCATCTATGGGGTCAATTGAGCTTGATAGAGCTCATTTTGACCCTAATTTTATTGAACATCCACAGTACTCTACAGTAACAGTGCCCTAATCACCCCTTTGAAACTAGGGCAAAGATTTATCGATGACTCGTGTGACGATATGCCTTGATTTATGGCTTGGAACGTCGATCGTAAAGAGAGCTTCATGATGATGTGCAGGCCGCAACGTGGGACCCCGGGTTTAACTGGGAGGGCTAGCCCTGGGTGTGACCCTCTCAGCTCCGTCATTAACTTGACTAGTGCTAATCTGGGTGCGTACATGTGGGTTAACCCACACGGGGCTCATGGGTGTGTGCGTCTTCAGCCGGCAAGTTCACCACGATAACCTTAAAAATTCAATTTAATTAATCATTAAATTAATTTCTTTCAAATTTATAGTTAATCAATAACTTAAAAAATACTTATCCAAATATATAAAAACTAGATATCATTTTGTTCAGAAAAATGAGAGGAACACTAATTTGAAATCAGATTTAGAATTTGATTCTTAATTTTCATAATTAATGTTTAATTGCAATTAGGAGCCATAAGAACCCTAATTTCCCAATATTGTCCAAATTTGACCAACATAGTGTCATTTTTCTCCTTGTAATATGTAGATTCCATATTTACTATTATTATTTTTATTTGACATCAATTGGAGGTTTTTGGCTCCTCAAACTTTCATAAAATATGATTTACTTGATTTTATGGCTTGCATAATTTAGGTCTTATGCCCTAGGATAGCAAGCTCAATTTATTATTTGGACCTATATGTCACATTAAGATGCATGCTTAGGTCTTAGAAGTATTAATTAGGTGCCTAGTGATTCGTTTGGCAAACTTGAATTAAGCCTTTAACTTTAAGAAAGATAGTGTAGGCTAGAAATCTCTAGTCTTAATTAATTGCCAATCATAGTGTATCTAAACCCATAGATTAAATGTAATTAGAAAATTAATTGCTTGCCTCTAATAGTAGGATGCGATCCTATTATGATTAATTGCTAATACTTGGATATAGACTTAGTGAGCTTTCCCTTTCAACTACAAACCTCACCTTATTTTCTTTAGTCCCTAGCTTAGTACTAATTCATCCATTAAGAGTGATCTAGACTCATCGACAGCCTTGGTATCTTTATTATCAAGAGAAAATCTAGAGCTAATACATTGCAACCTTTCCCTTAACCTTACTTGTAAAACCTTCCAAATGAGCATTTTAGCCAACTTAGTGAGCTTTTGAGCTAGAATCCCTTAATCTAGTTGCCTTAGCAAGTTTCTAAGTAATGAATCTACAACTTACACCTCTTAATTATAATGAACCACAACCCATATCCCCTCACTATAGAATCTTAAGCCTAAAGTCTAGTAACTAATGGAAAATATGTGTCTTAGGAATATCATAGAATTGGTGTTATGATGCATGTATATGCATATGAATATTTTGCCATTTAAATAGACCTCAATCAACTACTACTTTCCAAATCTCCTTTACTTATAGTATTACCAACAATTGACTTAGAAATTGATATGTCTAAGTCAATTATGATCTTAATCAGCTCCAATCATTAAGTTAAATAACTAAATCTTAGACAATAATGAATATCACATAATTTACAATAAACATAAATTCCTTGAATACTGCTTTGCTTTGTGATTACAACCTTAAACATTTATTAGGATATTGTGCATAAATAAAATATTAAACTTAGGGGTTTCATATGTAGGATGCTAGTCCAAGGCAAGCTACGGAGTAACAAAGAGACCTTGCCCATCCTAGAGGATGAGTGTTTGTGCTTTGGAGACCCTCATTTCTACTTAGTTAGGCAGACTTGCTTAACTCCTCATTTTGTTTTGTAATTTATGCCTGTAAAATGAAAATCATACATAATTTAAGTAACTTAAAATTATTTTATCACAATCTTATTGATTGTGAGTTACTTCTCATGGCCTTTGGGCTATCTTACTTATTATAGTCTTTGACTAAATTTTACTTAGACAAAGTGATTGAGTCTCACTTTACTTTACTTGACTGTATAATTTTTACTTCTTGTTGTTGATTACCTCACATTATAATCTGTACTTTAAGTGGTGAATGTTGCCTTACTTACATTTTATGCTCACAATTTCTGTCATTTATACTTACCATAATATTCATTGAACATATTAATGTATCCATTCATGCTTTCATATGAACAATAGTATCTTTCTAGCCTTATTAGGATGCATATTTTTTCTTGTTATTTCAGGTTAGAGCAAAACTACTTATGAGTTCTTACTCTTTTATTTTAATTACTAATTTGTACACTTTTACATCCCATATTTGATTCTTAGTGCTCCATTTTACTCATTTATATTTGTTAATAGCTAATTTTATATCCATATAAAATTAATTAAAACAAAGTGTAAACTTAAAATGTACTTAGACTTTTTAAATCTAATAACTTGTTTTTATTTTGTTGTTTGTGCCCTACTATATTAAAAACCAAATACGGTAGATCAGGAGCATCTCTTAGATAGTGGACCTAGGATTAGTACCGGCCACCTGTAGCTTGAAGACTTTACTTTCACCTTTACTACTTTTTAGTGAGGATGGGTGAATTAACTATAATTATATTAAAGTTGATTTGTATTAACTTAGTTTCTATCATATTTTTACTTTATTTTTGTGATGGATATATTTTCATTATACTTGCTTAGTTTGGATGGTGGATATAGATGCTTCTATTTTGCTTCATATTATCTACTTGTTCCTTTTTTACTTTTAACTTATTTTCCTCAAAACTATTCTTGACCACATAGCACTTAATAATGAGTTAGTTTCCTTTTAATTTAGTGTTAAGTGCTATGGTAACACTCTAACATAGGATTGGTTTTCTAATTTAATAACAGGGTCATTACAATTCATATCAGAGCCAAGGTTGAGGAAAATAAGTAAAGTGAACATCCAACTATCCAGATCAAACAACACAAAAAAGTAGAATAAAAGCATTTAAGAATATCACCTTAAGTTAGTAAATATCTTAATAAATCAATAATGAACCTAACTTAACTTAAATGATTAAAAAATCTTAGATGGCAAGTTATGAGTCCGATTTAGATTACTACACTAAGTTATTCTTCTAACAGTGGGACAAAGATCATCGCAATGGACTCAAGTATGGAAGATTGTACCTTGGACTGTTTCAAGCAGGTGGTGACATTCTCAACAAGATCTTGAAGTGACAGATGTTCAGAGGGAACTGCATTCGATAGCTAGCTAAAGAGTGTCTTTTTTGAGTGTCATAGGAATTTTGTGTGATTGACTGTCTAGATCCAATTTGTTTTGGGGTCTTGGATCAGCTTTTAGATAAATATGTCAAGGAGTGGTTTATCCATACCTACCTTGGATGGTTTGAGATAGTAGGAGATTTTATTATAGTGCTCCTATCTATCTGGACTTTGAGATCTTTTTCTACTCTACTTTTTATAGATAATGGTATTAGGTTCTTTTGTTGTAACTTTTATCTCTCTTGTTGCTTTTTAGCATTTTCCATCGATTAATGAGAATCATTTCTTCCTTTGTTCCTAATCTTTTCTTAGAAATGAATCCTGAACCTAATACGCCTCTCTCTTCTGTGGCAAGGGAAACTGCCTCCACCTTTTCATCAACTGCTAAAGAGCTTATGACTCTAATGCAGATTATGAAGATTATGATAGAAGCACATACTCCTATTGCAGAGAGGATCGTCTTACCACCTCCTCCACCTCTTCCTACTCCTACTCTCACTCCACAAGTCATTCACATAAGTTCACAACTGACATCTGGGCTCATTGTGGATAGTTTTCTCCTTACCTTCATGATGTTGAATCCTCCAATGGTCATGTTCTGCCTCCCCTATCTAAGATGCAAATTGGCAAAAGTTATTAAAATGGACCTAGCTAGTATCAAATGTTCTAAGAGGGAGGCAATCTGTCTTATAACACATTTGTTCATGGAGGAAGACAAATTTTGATTGGACAGCAAACTTGAGTCTTGCTTCTCAAAAGTCCGTATCAGGGAGATCTCTTGGGAGGGGTTTAAGGAGGTCTTCAGAGAAGAATTCATTCTTATGCTTGCCCGAACAAATATAAAGGATGAGTTCATATAGTTAAGTCAGGGGAATAGGACAGTTCTATCCTATGAAATAGAGTTTAGGAAACTGTCCTATTTTTCCACTGATCTTGTATGTACCAAAATGGCTAGGTGTAGCTACTTTCTTAAGGGAGTGGAGGACTCCATCAACAGTCACTTGATGTCCCAGCATCACGATAATTTTTCCAAGCACTTAAAGAGAACTCGGATGATTGAGCATCATCAAACCCAAATGGAGCTCAAGATGAGATCTCATCCAGCAACCCCCAAGTTCGAGCCATTCAAGAAAAATTGCTCACAAAGACCAAAAGCCTATCAACTAATCCAAACCCAAAATTAATCAGGAAATCAAGGTGCCCGTTTCCAGAAGCCACATCCATATAGCAAGTGTTACAATTTTAATGATCAATCTCTCAGCTATAGTTCATAACCCCACTCCGGTCAATGCTCAAGTGCTAGCACTTGCCTTAATGCCACCTCCAGCTAGTAAAAGTGCTCAAAACCCTAGGGGAGAACCTATACCTGCCCTAAAGCAAGCATAAATGAGCTAGTGAAATAGGCTTATCTTAAGTTATATTAATGGTAGGAAGGAAACTTAAATTCTTTGCAAGTAAGCTTGGTTTCACTGCATCATTAATTAATGTGGTAGAAGCTGAGTGCCTCATTAGCAAAGGTTGTGACATGATTTTAGTAGCCTTTATTGGTGAATCTAAGGAAGATAATGCCTTGGAGGACACCAACATTATTAGGGAGTTCCTGGATGTGTTCCCTGTAGATTTACCAGGACTACCTCCTTTGAGAGAGGTAGAGTTTTCTATAGAACTGATCCCAAGACTCAGCCTAAGTCTAAATCCTCATATAGAATGTCACCCAAAGAGTTACAAGGGTAGTGATAGGAATTGTAAGAGTTGCTTGAAAAAGGTTTCATTCACTCTAGTATATCACATTAGGAAGCTCCCTTGCTATTTGTAAAAAAGAAAGAAGGTTCATTGTAGATGTGTATTGTTACCGCGAGCTTAACAAGGTGAATATGAAGAATAAGTATCCTCTGTCCCAAAATGACAACTTGTTTTATCAGCTTGCGGGAGCAAAAGTTGTTTCCAAAGTAGATTTGAGATCATGTTACTACCAGATCATAGTTAAGGATGAAGGCATTCTCAAAACTGCAATCATAATGCGATATGGTGACTGTGTTCTTAGTCATGCCTTTTGGACTGGCAAATGCTCCATCCATTTTCATGGACCTAATGCAACATCTCAATGAATTCATCATAGTATTTATCAATGACATCCTAACTTATTCCAAGTAAGATGCCAAGCACAAGAAGCATCTACATGCTATTCTTGAATTGGTTAGATGTCATAAGCATTTTTCTAAGATCTCTAAGTGCAAATTTTGGCTCAATTCCATGGCATTTCTGGGCCACATAATTGATACTGAATGGATTTGGGTTGAACATAAGAAGATCCAAGCTATTCATCAGTGGGCGCAACCCAAATTAGTAATTGAGATTTTTAGTTACTTGGGACTTGCTGGATACTATTGAAGGTTTGTTCTAGTGTTCTCTAAAATCACCATGCCATTAACACATTTAACTAGGATGGAAGTGTCGTTCATCTGGAGCACAGATTGTGAAAAAGATTCTTAGAAATTAAAGCATTTGTTAACTTTTTTGCTAGTCCTTGTACTACCTCAAGATAAAAATTTTCAAATTTATATTGATGCTTCTATGGCGGGACTTGGTTGTGTTTTGATGCAAGATGGTAGAGTAATATCCTTCTCCACCAGACAGCTGAAACCCTACAAGAGAAACTACTATGTATCTGATATTGAACTTACAGGGGCTATTTTCACCCCCAAATCGAGAGACACTACATGTATGGAGTTAAGTGTGAGAAATTTATTGATCATAAAAGTATAAAGTATATTTTAACTCAGAAGGAATTTAATTACCATTAGCATAGATGGCTTGAGTTGATTTACGACTATGACTTTGCAATCTAGTATCATCCGGGCAAAGCTAACGTAGTAGCTGATGTCCTTAATCATAAAGCAACAATGTATTATATTTGTCGCAGTGATTCTTTGTTCAAAGAACTTGAAAGGCTAAACCATGAGCTAATCATATCAGTTCATTTACGTAAAGTTCTATTTGCTTTCCAATTAAAATCATATCTAAGATAAAGGATTGTCGAAGCTCAGAAGGAAGACATTGATTATTCCATGCTTGTATCTAATAACATTAGTAGGAAAAGATCTAAGTTGCGTCTTGATGCCGATGGTGTGATCTTTCAAAAAGAAAGGCTATGGGTTCCCTAAATTCTACAATTGAAAATTCTATCTAAAGTTGACAATCACCCACATTGCAATTTTTATTTCTAAGTTCCAATCATGTTCTTTCGTGAAGGCCGAGCATCAAAAACTTGGTAGACTTTTCAAACTGTTGGATATTCCTAAATAGAAGTGGTTCAACATTTCCATGGACTTTGGCATGGATTTAACTAATTGTAAGTCTAGTTTTGATGTAATTTAGGTAATTGTCAACAAACTCATTAAATCATCTCATTTTCTTCTAATTCATCATGCCGATTCTACAGAGAAGTTGGCCAAGCTCTACATCAAGGAGATCTTCATGTTTACATGGGACACTGAGTTACATTATTTTAGAGAGGGATAGTAGATTTACTTCTAGATTTTGGTCTATTATTCAGCAAAACTTGCAGACCAAATTTGCCTTGAGCACTGCTTTACATCCCCAAACTGATGGTCAAACTAAGCGAGCTAACCAGATTTTTGATGATCTTCTAAGTCCTTGTGTATTAGATTTCGGTGGATCACGGGAAGATCACCTCACTTTTGTTGAGCGCACCTACAATAATAGTTATCAGTCCAGTATTGGCGTGGCTCCATATGAAGCACTTTATGATTGGAGTTGTACCAGTAATAACCTAAGGTTATTACCCAGATCAATCATGACTAAACCAAGTCTTAATAAGTCATTAGGAGCGGATATTGAAATTTTGGTTCAAATCGAGAATCAACTAGACCAAACCCTAATTTTGGGTAATTTGAAGAATCAGGAATATGAGAAAATTAAATTGATATCAAATCAAAAAATCTAACTTTGCCATTGAGCTCATCACCCCTAAATTAGCAAAGTGTGATATTTTGGAAATTTTTGAAAGTCTTCAGATTTTCCCAAATAGTTAAATATATTTAAAATACCCTGAAAAATAATATAAATAAATTAATCTCGAAACCAAAAATTAACTTCACCGTTGTGTTTCTCACTCTCAAATTAGATAGGAGAAAAATATTGGGATTTTTTAGAAGTAATTTGATAATTTAATTTTAATTAAATAAATTGAAATTTGTTATTTAAAAACTATTTATTAATTTAGCTAACAGTCTCCATTTGTTTAAATTTTGCGATGTTCCATTTGGCATATAATCGGATAGTGCTTCCTCTAGCCGTCTGATCTGATCTGAGATCAGATGAATCCTACATTCTCTCCTTCGAGGCTCAGCGCGTATTGCACTGAGCCCTCCCAGCTTTCCTGACCATGGGCGTGTGGCACCGCTCGCCACATTAGGGTTTGCTTCTATGTGCCTTATTGGTCTCATTTGATCAGCAAGCACCTTATGCATGGCCTATAGCATATTTTAGCGTTCGAGAGCCTCCGTGTCATGTTCGCAGTAGATTAACCTTAATATTAAATTATTAAGCCCACATTATGCCTTCCCTAATCTTACTTTAATACTAACTAAATCAATTTTAGCCATAATATTAAATTATTAGACTTTCTCTAAGTCATGTCAATGAGAATTAAGCCCTTAAGTATCTATTCTTTTATAAGCTCTTAGGAATCTTTTATTTAGTGCAAGTAGTAAATTTAGGTTAATGTTCATTCCCTTCGGTAAATGGGTTACTCAGTGGAATAGATCCTTGATTCTAGATTTATCTCTTAATTTTGATTATTTTATCTCCTAACTTTAGCTTAAGATTAGAGATCCATCTTATTAAGTTTGATTTCACTTTATAAGATCACCTTAACCGTGAGTTTGTGAGAGTTGAGAAATCTTAGACCCTTAGACTATGGTACCTTTGGATTAAGAGTTGTAAACCCCAATATTTTGGTGTTTAACTCTTAATACCTTAATCTTGATTTGTCCAAATCAATATTGGTTTGGGTTAAGAAAAATTATCAATTAAGGTGATTGATTTATTATTTAACTTATATAAGAGATATTGATTTATTTAGATTAAAACTTAATTAGTTCTAATTGTTTGATCTTATAGGACCGTAACTCTGAGTTTATACTAGATAGTATGATATTTGAGATCCTAGGCTTGTATAATCTCAGAATAGTTATAATGATTAAAATAGAAAATAAATTATAGCATCAATTTTTGTGTAGTACTTCTTTACATTCCTTATTTTGTAGGCACAGCTTTCTTGATTTGAGCCTTTATTATTTTGACACATTAGTTGAGATATAATATTTGATGAATATCCTATCTTAGTTTTTTGATGCATATGTCACAGGTATTAAAAATTTAGAAAAGATAGTAAATCAGATAAGAGTTCAGTGGAATGTGTCACAGTTAGTCTGGCTCTACAATTCTATTTTAAAATAGACTTGGATCCAGACATCAGTGTTATGGATGATGCATGTTTGATCTAGCCATTAGTGGCTTAGATGATGCATTTTCTATTCTATCTTATTTTAGCCAATTTCTATTATGGTAGGACTATTTTAGGCACATATCCAATAAAAAAAATGATTTATTTTCAATTCAGTTATTTTTATTTCAGTTACTTTCGGTTCAGCTCAGTTAAGCATTTTTAGTATTTTACTGCATTTTCAGTATTTTTCAATAATTTTAGTATTTATGTATTCTTAGGAATTTTCTTGTTTTATTTTGTCTTAGGGTGCTAGTTACAACACAGTTTTGCTAATAATGCATTTTTATTAAAAAATTAGCATATATATATTGATCTTTTATTTTTATGACCTTTCTTTGTATTTAGTAGTTTACATTTATAAATTATTTAACCATTTCTACAGCTCTGATTCGAAGTATGTTTACTTACCTCATATTTTTCTTAAGTTATAAATGTCTAATTTATAGCTTTTACCGTTCACTTGATGCTTTGTAGCTCCTCATTTCTTAGGATGTTATGTGAGATTTTAAAACATAAGAAATTATTAGCCTAAAATACATTTAGACAATTGTCTAGCGAAGATTTTCTTTTCTAGGCTGAGGCCCTTGCATGTAAAAACCAACATGTCAGTCTTAGAGCGGATATTGAAATGAGTGCATTTTATTTCAGTTTCAGTCTTTCTTTCATTTAGAACTATTTAACTGGCTTATAATAATTTAATTTATGTACAGTATGTTTGTATTTATGTACTATGTTCAGAATGAAATAATTACTCTTTATTTTTTGTAATTTTTACAATATGATGAATGGAAGTATTTAATTCAGTCAGCTTCTGCACTCTACTTAATTATTACACCTGCCTACTTTGTACTCCAAATTATGATTATCCTTATATGATAATATGGGGCATAATCATGTGTCTAATAAGTTGATTATTTAAACACCTTAATAGTATTAGCATTAGCAAAGCAAGTGGTCTCTTAGTAGATATTTACATTATTGATGCTAATCAGTTTAGTGATGACGCATCCCATCGCTATCTTATACTTCCTCTTGCGCGACGAGCGGGGTGGGGCACCATAGTGCTACTCATGTTTCTTGGACTGAAGTGGGAGATACGCAGCTCTATGATTCTGAATTGATCGAAGAGACAAACAAAAAGGTTATGCTCATCAAGCGTAATATTTTGGCAGCTCATAATAGATAGAATAAATATCACGATGCCAGCCACCATCTGTTAAAATTTTAGATTGGAGAATGGGCTTTTCTGAATGTTAGTCCGATGCGAGGTATTCAGAGGCTTGGCATGTCAGGAAAGCAGAGTCCTAGATATTTGGGACCCTTTGAAGTGATTGGAAAAGCTGGAACATCTACATACATGTTAGAAATACCTAAAGATTTTTTAGCTATGCATAATGTGTTTCACATTTCATCATTATGAAGGTGCATGCCTAATCCAAGTAAACAAGTTCATATTCCTGCAGTCGAACAACAACTCGACCTAACTTTTATCGTTAAGCCTATTATAATTCTGGTATGAGACCTCAAGCAATTGTGGAACTGCAATATTCATATGGTTAAAGTCTACAAGTATAATCACTTAGTTGAAGAAGACATGTGGGAAAAATAATAGGATCTGCAGAAGAAGTTTCCAGAGTTCTTTTTTTTATTACGTATTTTGCATTTTGTTGTTTTCATTTCCATTCAATTTTCATAGTGAATTCGCTAGGGCATCGAGGATGATACCTTTTTAAAGAGGGAGTCTATAACAACCCTAATATTGTTACCATTATTATGTAGTCCAATTTGCTACATTTCACTTTCAATACTCTTATAATAGCATTAAAAGCCGACACCTGAAGTTTGGTGTGATTTGGTGATCATTTGCTATAATAACCCTAATTGTTACCATAGCTAAATTCAGATTTATTAAGCTAAACCAAGTTCTAATTTTGATTCCATTTGACTCAATGGGTCGTTTAAACCTAACCCTAGAAGTTTGGGATCAATCGGAGCTAAATTGAGAATTTTGGTATTTTTGCCTATTTTTGAGCCTTCGAAAATACCTAAATTAATTTGATCTCCAAATAAAAATCTGATTTCATTTTTGAATTTCTCATACCCTAATTAGCAAATGGTAAAATTTTGGGAATTTTTGAAGCTCATCTAATCCTAAATTGGATTTAATAATTTAATAGAAATTAAATAATTAATTAAATGAATTATAATTAATTAAATTAATTTATTTATTTTTTATTCCTGGGATTTTCTATCGGGACCGCGGCAGATCCGCTGCGGGGTCCCGACAGCGGAACACCTTCTCCTCCCAATAGATGCGCTAGCACGCATCTTAGCAAAGTATCCAACGATGCGATCTATCCCGTGCTGTGATTAAATCCTATCCACCCAATTAGCATCTATCATCCAATGCTTGAGATATAATCCGCATATCTATTAATCAGAAGTCGCATCAGACCATCTATCCTCAACGGTCTTGTGATTAGATGACAGAGATGGACCCTGCCACTGTGGATCATCGTCTTCGCCCGATCGCAGGCCCGACAGAGAAGATTTTGCTCGTACCAGCTACATCAGCTTTGTTTGCCACTCCCTCACCTTATTTTCTTAGTCATTAGGATCCTTCCCGCTAGTGCCAAACCTCCTAAGCAAGTCAAGAGGGTTGGAGACCCCTAATTGGGGTAAGCTGAGTGAACCCTTAAGCCCAAGCCAAATGCTCGAGCCTCAGCCATGGCTTCCCCCTTAAGCATCCCTCGACTTATAAATACCTCCTAAGAATCATAGTGAGTCCCTTTGCTCACTGTGATCCCCTAATTCACAGCTGCTTTCCCCTGAAGCTCTCGGCGACCCCAGCGTCTGAACCCGCTGCATACTGCTGATAGTAGGTGTGTGTCTGTCGTTCAGACCCACAGCTAGCTTCTGCAACTGTCTGGAGTACTCAGAGCCCTTCCCTTCGTCTCAGTCGTAGCCATTCTCAGCTCAAGGTACAACCTCCGATCCCTTTCCTCTGTCAAGCTAGTTTCAGCTTGATTCACACTCAATTGACCCTAGATGCTGCGATAGGACCTCACCTCAGCTCCCTTGTAGGCATCAAAGTCTTATGGTAGGGACTGGCACTGGACCAGATGGCATAATCTCCTTTGAGTGTGCACTGGCAGCTGATCCTCAAGATGCTCAATGTCGGTATTTTCCTGAAGTTTCGAGCCCTATCTTAAAACTCTAAAGCCTCCTAAGGTTATTACAAACTAAATGTAATCATTAGGGTAGATTTGATCGATCGATTCGAGTGGGATCGATCGACTCAGAGCGAGCCTGCGTCCGTGAAATGTCGTGAGTAGCACCCCATTGATCCCTCTAGGCTCGGGACCAACTGAGTTGCCCAATCGCTGCCCCTTCGATTCCTGAACGTGTAAGTATAGAGCTTAGCTCGTATCGTCAGCTCTGTGAGGAGAATTCGAACCTCACAGGTGCGCCTTAAGAGGACGTCTCGGCCGAGTAGCACCCCAGCGATCCGGCGCACCTCATATGGCGATTTTGGGTTTCATCGATGCGTCTCACACTCTTGAAGGTGTAGCCATCGAGATCCTGACGTGGTATGGTAGGAGCATGGAGAATTTGGTGCTGGTAGTAACCCTAGGGTTCGGGTGTCGGGTGTCTCCGTGGAGAAGACGACTGGCGTTTCAGGCCGGGTCAGACCCCGTCCCGTGCCTTTTGCTTTTTGGGCCGATAATAATTAAGGAATTTCCGAATTAATTTCTTTAAGGAAATTAATTTGAAAATTCAAATCATATGGTTTTAATTTAAATAAACATTCAAAATAAATTTGTTAAATAACTTTAGTTAGACGTGTCCAAATGGTATGATCCAATATACCATTTTAATCAAGAAAATGCAAGAAACAATAATATAAAATAAAATCACGGATCTAATGGTTAGATTTTAAATAATTTCCTAATCCTTTTTTATTTGTATTTAAATCATATTAAATTCATTAACTATCTAAAAATGTTAATTAAGGTATCTGATTGCTCATGAGACCATAAAGAACTTAAGTAGACCCTTAAAAATAACTTAGGTTCCTTAATTTTGCTAATCACTTCTAAATTACCCTAATATGAGGTTAGTGGATTAAGCCTTAGATTAGTCTTTGATTTTGATGAATCTAGTTCCTAATGTCTTCTTAAGTATGTTAGCACCTATAATTGAGTTTGGATCATCTTAGTATGCCCTAATTTCTTTAATCACCTTAATTAACCTTAAATTGAGATCAGTGCTAATTAGGTTAATTTGATTATCAAACCCTAAGATGAGTGTTTTTTCCACTGCATTAATCAATATGAAGCTCATTAAAATAGAATTGAATCAATTTAGATGACTAAATCTTAAAATTCCATTTTTAGCCTTAAGAAGGTATTTTGGTCATTTTGACCAAAATAAGCTTAAGCACCCCTTAAGCTTTGAAATTTCAGTAAAGTATCCCTAGTTAACATGTTAAACACCTTTCTAAAAGCCTATGTTAATAATATTGAGCTAAGTGAAGAAACCTTAAATTAACTCTTTTTAAGATCTTAAGCCCTTAAGTGTTCTTAAAACCACCTTGTCTTAAGAGTTAAGTCTAACTATCTCAAAGTGCTAGATCCTTAGTTAATAGCTTAATTAACTTGATCCTTAAGCTTGAATCCTAAAAGAGATACTCTTGTAAAATCCTAAATCTAAATTCTAGCTTATGTCTAAAGTGATCAAAGATTAGATCTTAGCCCTTTAGATCATCTGATTGAATTGAATTACCTTCATTTAGAATTTCTTACTTGATTAACTGTTTAATCCTTTTGAAACCTTCCTTGTGAGTGTAGGATTGACTCAATCTATAGGATAATGTAGTTATCCTAAAGATTAGATACAGATCTTAGATTCTTAGTTCTTAAGTAATTATTTTATCTTATAATATTAGAATGGCCTTTCATTAAGATCATAGTTTCTAAATCTTTTAGTTTATAAAATTTTATACATTTAGATTACGCTTGGGTGTGAACCCTTGATCCTTAGTTGGATACTACCTTAGATTCTAGATTTGAACTCCAAAGTGGAGTTTGGATCCAGAATCCTTAATCTTGATTTACTTAATCAAGATTTGGGTTAAGAGAGAAAAATAATAATAATTAAGTCATTGATTTATTTACTTTAATCCGTTATAGTCATCATATGATTATGAATTAGAACTTGTTAAGTTCTAATCTTAACATTAAGGTTGTGAATCTGGGATTATACTCGATAGCTGGATATTGGAGATCCTAAACTTGTATCTTCTCAAAATAGTTAGTTGGATAAATTAGACAACAACAGATATCACATAAGTTTAGATTGAGTCTCTTGCTTACTTAACTTGATTGCTTTGCACACCTTGAATATTGTGTCTCATTCCTTGAGAATAATAGGTAAACTTAGGATATGGAAAATACATCCTAAGTTAGTATTTAAAAAGCATAGCATTCATTTAGTTCTTTCAGTACTTTTAGTTAGTAGAGTATGTCCTAGCTTAGTCTACCTAAGATTGATACATGTCTTATTCTATAATTTTAACTCGAACCTAGCTCAGCAGATGCTTAGGATGGATACATGTTGAACTTTCAGTTCAGAGGCCCTATATGGCCTGTTTCTGTTATGGCAGTACTATGTCTTAGGCATACTTCTACTTCAGTTCAGTTTTCAATATTTATTTTGCTTTGCCACATATTTTAGTTGCTTTACTTTAGTGCCTGGCTTGCTTTGCCACACATCTCAATGGCTTTAATTTTAGCTCATATACTTAGTTGCTTTTACCACATGCTTTAGTGGCCTTTTTCATATTAAATCTGCATGCTTGTATATATGCTCTTATTGGTTAGTTATTAACTATTTGCATGTTTAGGATGTTATAATTGTATATTTATTTCAGCACTTGTGTTCTTTATATACTCAGCATTTATTTCAGCACTTGTGTTCTTTATATACTCAGCATATATCCATGTGATCATAAGCATGTTAGGATCAGATTTATTTCAGCAGTTGCAGTTGCTTTCACTATTAGCCTCACCTTCTTTAGTTACTACTTTATATGTTACTTTACATACTTGTTGATTAGTTATAAATGAATAGTTTATAGCTATCTCTTTTCTTGTAGCTTGTAGCACCTTATAATGCTTGTAAGTTTAAAATCTTTAAATGTGATGTCTTTAAATATTCAGTTCACTTAAATAGCCTAAAATGTACTTAGATAATTTGTCTAATTGTAACCTTTCCTCTTTTGTTAGCTGGGGCCCTAGCATTTGTGATACTGATAAATGATAGATTTGGAGTTGTTCGTTGGTAGTTCTATAGAAGATGAGCCAGTGCAGGAGGAGGACCTTCCTCCTACCGTTTAGTTAGACTTTCCTTTTTCTATAGTGAGATTGAGAGCTCTTTTCTTCGTTTTAATACAGTTTGTAATAATTAAACTCTGGATGTATTTTTCTTCTGCACTTGAACTGAGTTACTGTTTCTTTTACTCTTTTATACTATGCTGTGATGTGGATGTTATGTTATATTATTTCCTACTTTTGCTACTTTGATTTGTATTGATGTATATTCACAGTTCCAGGTGACAAGTCCTTGGCCTAAGGCAGATTGGGTCTTACCTGACTTTACTTAAGTTAGGGATTTGTCATAGTTAGAGCACCGCACTCCTCGTGTTTATGCTAATATCGGTATTAGCATGGCTGTGGAGGGTACGGGGCCCCACATTTATGATTGACAAATATTTTTGAATATTTTAATCAACATAAAAATAATTAATTTATTTTGACTTCAGAATCAAAATTGAAGTTCTCTATTGAACTCATCTACCCTAAGTTAGCTATGGATGATATTTTTGGAATATTTGGAAGTTGCCAAAATTTTCCCAAATTATTTTAATATATTTAAATATTCGAAAAACTAGATTAATTAAATTGATCTCCGATTTAAAATTTGATATTATTTTTGAGTTCCTCACCCAAATTTAATTATGGGTGAATCTTTGGAATTTTTTTGAGCTCATTTGGTTATTTAATTTTAATTAAATAAAAAGGTGTATTTAATTAATTAATGAAAGTAATAAAATAATATATTTTTTATTTAAATTTTTGGTCATTTACAGTTAATTCAAAATGGCGGGGTTCTAATATGGGAGGTTGAAGATGGGTTAGTAGCAGATTAGATTTGTCTTGTCAATCTGAGGGCTAATCAGATCATTCGATTGCAAACCGTTGTGATCCTACGGTCGCACCTGGGAGCAATGTAAATCTCCCAAGGTTGCGATCGTGCTCCTATGAGCGCAAGTTCACAAAACCAAGGGCTAGTTACCAGCGGCTTGTTCGACGACAGGACTTGATTTTTGGCTTGGCACGTCGACCGTGAAGTGATCTTCACGCCAAAGTGCGGGCCGCACCGTGGAATCCCTGGGTTCGGCTAGGAGGGCTAACCCTAGGCGCGACCCTCATAGCTCCGTCGGAAATGATGTTACGAGTCCTCGGGTCAGATCAGGTAGAGTCGCCCTCGACATGACAAGCACCATTCCTGGCCGCGCGCATTTAAGTGTGCGATGCAGGCCGCTCATGCAGGTCGACCTGCGTGCTCCCCGTAGGTGCGCATACCTTTTGTTGACTAGTTGGCCACATTAACCCTAAATAATTATTAAAATATCTTACAAATTTTATTTAATGAATAACTTTCAAAGTACTTATCCAAAATATGCAAAATTATTTATCTATTTGTTTAGAAAAATAAGAGGAACATAAATGTGAAATCAGATTTAGGATTTCATACTTAATTTTCATAATCACTTTTTAATTGCAATTAAGAGTCTTGAAAACTTTAATTTCCCAATGTTATCCAAATTTGACCTATTAGTGTCATTTTTCTCTTTGTAATATGATGATTTCATGTTTACTAAAATTATTTTGATTGTACATCAATTGGAGAATTTAGGTTTTTGGCTCCTCAAATCATAAAATGTGATTTTTTTGTTTTATTACTTTCGTAATTTAGATTTTATGCCCTAGGACAACAAGCTCAATTTATTATTTGCACCTTTATGTCACATGAGTATGCATGCTTAGGTCTTAGAAGTATTAATTAGATGCTTAATGATTAGTTTGGCAAACTTGAATTTAAGCCTCGAACATTTGGAGAGATAGTGTAGGTTGGGAATCCCTAGTCTTAATTAGATGCTGATCAAAGTGTAGCAAAACCCATACATTAGGTGTAATTAGCTAATATCTTGCTTCTACTAGTAGGATATGAATCTATTAAGATTAATTACTAGTACTTGGATTTATACTTAGTGAGCTTTCCCTTTCAACTACAATCCTCACCTTATTCCCTCTATCCCCTAGCTTAGTACTGATTAGTCCATTAAGAGTGTCTAGCCTCATAGATAGCCTTAGTATCTTTATTATCATGAGCAAATCTAGAGTTAATAGATTGTAACCCTTATCTTAACCTTACTTGTAGAACCTTCCAAATGAGAATTCTAGCCAACTTAGTCAGCTTTAGAGCTAGAGTCTCTTAGATTTAGTTTCTTATACAAATTTTTAAGTAGTGAATCTATAACTTGCACCTATTATTATAGTGAACCTACAACCCATATCACCTCACTGTAAAATCTTAAGCCTTAAATCTAGTAACCAATGAAGATCATGTGGCCTTAGAATAGCATAGGATTCGTGTCTTGATGCATGTATATACATTTAAATTATTTTACCATTTAATTATATCTCAATCAACTACTACTTTTTAAATCTCCATTTCTTATAATATTATCTTCAATTAACTTAATAACTATATGCTTTAAAATTAACAAAATCTAGAAATTGATTAAAACTACATAATGATTCCATTTATCTTCATTGTCAAGAATCCATCTAAATGAATTTTGACTTCTGATTTAATTCTACTAATGCTAAGATTGTTTAATTCTCTCTATCTTCTATATCACCACATGGGGAGAGTTCATATGCAAAACTACTGCGTTTCTAAGAAGGGTGGTGATAGACTATTTTTATATGTCTGCGCTTACACTCAAATGCACATGGTCTGAAGTAATATTTGGGATAGTGAGATCCCAATATTTATCATCCTCAAGGAATGGTATTGGTTTTGTTATTTAGGTGTACTAGAGTTCACTAATGTTTAAATGATGGATTTAGTTTTGTTGATAATTGGTCCAGATCTTTGCAAGCAAAGTTTCTTTTATTAGAAACTACTTTTAGAGAAAATTAGGAGAGTTAGGTTTGAGCATGTAACTTATCAAGAATTCATTTAAGTACTCTTTGATATCAATTTAGTGTAAATAAAATGAATAAACTATTATAATCAAGAGACATAGTCTTCTCTAGAGTGTGCCCCAAATTAACTAGATCTATCCTAGTGCGCAAGATGAGCATGTGAATGCTCAATCATGGCACTTAGGTTTTCATATGAACTTTAATTGATTGAATACAATGCTTACATCTAAGTCATGAAATTCATAAGTTGAGCTTTTCAATCACATAAACTCAATTCCCTTAATGGATCACAAGCATCAATTTTAGGTTTAGTTAAAGAGGTGATTCATTAGGCTACATGGGCTATGTCACATCACCCTGAGCATAGAATGCATGATCTTCTTCACATAAACCTAAAATGAGCTATATAGCTCAACTAATGGCTCTCAGCATCACATGCATCAACTTCTCAGTTCAGCGGGATGTTGTTCAGTAACTGTCATTATGCACCATCATCATGCATAAAATGATGGTGAGCCATAGAGCTTAGAGATTATTTAATATTCATGGCTCAATAAATCCACTTAGAACCAAGGTGTTGCGATGACCATTATCGCACAACTACAGTTGTCATTGAGATTAGTGGCGAGGACACTCAGCATGCATTCCCTTAGCTCTTAGTGAATTGTGAGCTTAATGATTTTCACAAATTTATTTCCATTCATTCATCAAGATGTTTTCATATTAACATTAACTCATCCATTTCATTCATCATGGCATTTAGATCATTGATAAAAATACAATCATTGATAATTCAAGAGTACAACACTTTCTATTTTTTGATTCGTTACATGCCTATGCCCAAGCCTCCCCAAGGAGGGTTTAAGCTACCATTAAATATAAATGCAAAAAAGTATACAAGTAATAGAAAGCCTTTGCATAGATTTTACAAGAGAGAAAATAAGATAGAAGGTAATACTATACAGGGAACTGCTATCGCATTCACCAGCTTGTCTTCCCTTTTGACTGCTCTTCTTCCTCGCATCCAGTACTATATCTTCTCTCTTTCAAAATACAGCCTTCTTCCTTCCTTGGGGGAGAGTGGAAATCCTTCTATTTCTCTTGCTGGACCTGGTGGTCAAATATTTCCTTACTTCACCAAAATTAGGTAATAAATCTTTAATTCTCCCTTTTATAGACAACTTTTAGCTATTTCAAATCATTACTTTCCTTGAAAATGAAGGGTTCAAGATGTTGGTATTTATGTCTTGCTATGTAAGAGAATTAATTCAGCCCTTTGCTCTCCCCTATAATGTCTTGATTGTGTTGGCTGGTAGTTTTTATGATGGGCGCTACTGCACGGCTGGCAGTTTTTACAATGGGCGCTACGACGTGCTGTAGTGCCAGAGTCTCAGTTTGAGGCCACTACAATGCACTACAGCGCGTGGCTCTCTGCTTTGGTCCGCTGCAGCGCGCGGTAGCACGGAGCTCTCTATCCTGAGAGCGTTGCAGCACGTGATAGCACGGGGATCTCTGTCTTGGTCCGCTGCAGCGCATGGTAGCGTGGAGCTCTTTCTCTTGATCTGCTATAGCATGTCGTAGTGCGGAGCCCTCTATCTTGATCTACTACAGTGCACAGTTGTGCAGAGCTCTCTGTCTTGAGAGCACTGTAGCACGATGAGGTGCGCCGGGGCGCGTCGAAGCAGTTTTCTTCCAAAACTTTAGATTCACCCCAAGTTTCAATTCAACTTTTCTTTTGTCCTAAACATAGCAGAAGCATAACAAAGTATACATTTCTTATAGAGAAATGTTGTTTTTATTAACCTAATTTACAATAAATCCTAAATTTATCATCTATCTTTAACACTTAGTTTGTTTAACTACACTTATCGATACATATAAAGATAAAGGACATAATGTAACAGCCTTAAGTTGTTACCCTATTAAAATATTACTTAATTACTCCCTAACTCTAATACCATTTCCTATAGAACATCAAATTGAGCTTATCCTGAAGATTTGAAGTTCATTGGACTTCTCTAAGTCAAAGATGATATTTTGATCAGTCTAGATGCCCTAGATTAGACCTAAAATATTTTAATCTCAGAATTAAATTCTGATTGTATTTTTGAATTATTCACTCCCAAATTAGCTAGGGGTGAAAGTTTGGGGCAATTTGGAAATCATTTAAGCCATTATTCACATTTAATTATAATGGTCTAATTGCAAAAAAGGGTTCCTAATCTTTCCAAATTGCAAATATATCCCTAAAACTAAATTAACGGCTGGGATTCGCTGTGCGGACTGCGGGCGATCCGCTGCGGAGCCTGGGTGGCGCGACAGCTGAGTCCCATAAATCTAACCGTCACGCTTAAATAATTGATGACTAGGATTTGATCCCGCGGAACCAAGGATTAGCCGTCAGATGCGCCCCGTGAATCCTACTGCGTTGATCAAATCAGATCCGATCGTTAGGATCCAAAGGATCAGGACCATTCCACGGTATTGATTGATCCATTAGACGGCCCACAGCACATCTACACTGTGAATCTTCATCTTCGCCACGCCCGCGACCGACCGAAGAAATCCTGATCGGGCCTTGTGACCCAGCCCGCGACCGACCGAAAAAATCCTGATCAGCCTGTCCTGTCACCCACTACCTGTTCCACCTCAGCATGCCGTTGGGAATCTTCCCTCAATGGCATATCGGTCCTGATCGGGCCTCGTGACCCGGCCGAGCTCAACTAGGAAAATTGAGAGCTCAGCCATGGCCCGACCTCTTGGGTATTTTCCAGCCCGAGCCAACCCTCTAAAAGCTTCCCTGAGCTCGTCTGAGGCTATAAATAGCCTCAGCAATCATCCCTCTACCCCTTTGCTGCTTAATTGAGTTCAATTCTCCACTATCTCCTCTTCGCCATTATCGTCTGTCCGAGCTTGCGTAGGCGATTGCAGGAGCTCCTGAATCGCTGATAGTAGGCTCTCCTGGTATTCAGGATCCTTTGCAGCATTTGGAAGCTCAGCTAAGGCTAGCCGAACTCTCAGTCGATCATCTCGAGATTTCCGTCAAACCAGGTACCCCCACTTTCCAGTTTCAAGCCAATGAGGCTCGGACCTTCCTTCTTTTGACTCGTATTGATGCGTATTGTCATTTCGAACTCATTGTGATCATGATTGAATTCTCAGCTAGTCCTGATCAATCGAATCGATTGATCGAGCTAAGTTCGTAAAGGAGCCTCGGGACCGAGTAAGGTCCTAGCGTTCCAGCCCACCTCAAGCCCTCGGACTAGGGGGCTTCGATCCGTCTCACCCAGGCTAGGCAGAATGAACTAGCCCAATTGATCGATACAACTAATCGGGGCTAGCTCAGACCTTGAAAATGATCTTCACAACAATGGAGGTACTTGGCTCGACTGGATGGAGCTAGATTGATTGGCAAAAGAGATCCCAGAGGCTTGCTTGGCTTCCAAAAGAGCTAGGGGACTCGAACTTTGAGTGTGCACCCTCTAATTACTGCTGACGAGAGCACGAAGCATGTGGGAAAGCTGGAATTGGCTGGGAGAGCTCGAAAGTGCAAAGAGGTAAGGGACTTGATTGGGGGCTCTCAGAGAGTAAAGAGCTCTTTGGTTGAATCCTGAGGCTATTTATAGCCTCAGGGAGAGATTAGGGTGCAGCCCGTTGGGCTGGGGAGGCCCGAGAGCTTGGGCCATGGCCAAGCTCCCAATTCCATTAATGGGGGGAACCGGGCCATGGGGCCCCATCGAGAGGCTCCAGTTAATGCATGATGCTTTTAACGGCTATGTTGAGCTGGCCAAGCGAGTGGGGGACAGGGATGATTGCTTGGATACAGAGCAAACTCCATGTTATGAGTGGGTGCGCTCAAGACGATGATCCACAGTGTGGGTAAATTGTCGGTCGTCTGATCTGTCGATCAGATAGGCATGATGCCCTTGATCCATCGGATCCTAACGGCTAATCGCGGGGGTGATTCAGGCCATATGATTCACAGGGTCGATCTAACAGCAGATCCATGCTTCCGCGAATCTAAATCTTGGACGTAGGATTAGGTAGGGTGACGGTCAGATGGGGCGGGGCTTCTCGGTAACACAACCCGCACCAAATCGCCAGCGGTCCGCACAGTGGATCCCAGACGGGTAATATTGTTATGGGTATATTTGCAAAATCAAATTATTAGAAACCCTATTTTGCAATTTTCCCAATTTAATTTAAATTCAATTAAGGTCTAAATGATGTCCAAAAATTACTAAATTTACACTCTTAGCTAATTTGGGGGTGAAGAATTCAAAAGTACAATCAGATTGTTGATTATTGATCAAATTATTTTGATTATTATTTAGAGTGCCTAATTGGACAAAATGCCCACTTGACCTAGAGAGGTCCAATTGATCTCAAATTTTTAGGGTTTGGTTAAAATGACTATATGAACACAATGGGATTAAAATTAGAGCATGGTTATGCTTAGGTTAAGCTCAGAAACAGCCTGGGATTGTTACATATATTCTCAATCGTGACTGCTAAGGGGTAATTAGCGATTGCTCGAGGGGTTGCTAGTGATCGTTCAAAATGGTCGCCTTCCCCGCTCATTCGTCGCACTAAAGCCTAAGTAGTCACTCTAGTTTGAACCTTTACTACCTAGCCTATCACTCAAGAGCTCCTACTGACGCTTCAAGATACTGTTCTACCAGACATATCAACAATCAACGGACCCCAGGTACCCCTATTCCGTTGTTCATTATTGTGCCATCTTTCAATTTGGCTTTTTGCTTCTCTATTTCGTTCAATACTTGAATATCAAGTGAGCTCTATTGAGTTCAATCGGGTTTGGATTGGCCTGTCACTTGTGTAGATGAATAGTGAACTACAATAAACTCTAGCCATATTGCAATTGTCAAGAGGTGGCTAAGGTGATAGAGGCAAGATGAGTTGGGGATTTTTGGTCCTATAGATGAGTCTCGTCATGCGGAAGACATTGACCTCCATGTTGTGTCTTGGTGCTCTTTGTAACCTGAGAGATTAGGGTTTCTTTAAAACCCTAACTCTCAAGCTACGTCTTGGAAGGGATGGGAGGCGAAGAAGAACTCGAGCCCGTAGGGCATGCAGCTCGATCGGCCCAAGTGAGCAGATGTGCTATCGGCGACAAGAGCGCCCGGTTCGGGCCGACCCGACAGCGCCATCTGAGGATAATTATGGAATATTTGACAGAATATTCCCTATTAAATCAAAACTATAAAAATCTATTTAAAAAAATTTAATGAAATAACTCTAAAAATACAAATCAAAATATATCAAAGTTATATATCAAATAATCAAAAAAATGTGTAGAATCTAATGGTGACATTAATTTTCTATTTTCATAGAGATTTTCACTAATGATCTATTAATCCTAATTAGCTTATGTTAGTGTCTAATTAGATTGATCTAGCTCCAAATCTACCCTACTTGTTGTCATTTTACTCTCCATGTTATAGAGCTGCATTCACTGACCTCAATTAGATTAGATGTTAAATGGAGAATTTGACTCTTATGAGCCCAATTATAATAACATTTTGATCCCAAGATAGGGCTTACCACATTAATTCCTTAAAACCTAGGAGAACTTAGCTTGAGCCATATCTTACATTGACTGATTATTAGGGGATATTGTAACAAGAGAAATGTAGGATCAGCCTTTAGAAAAAAAAATAAGTAGGAGGTTTAGAGCTACATTAGGTCATGAGATAAAGAAATCAAGATTATGTGAATTAATTATAGAAGATCTATGTGGTGTAGAGATGTGACAATTAGAACATTAAATTAGTAATATCTAGAACATTAATTTAGTAGGAGATAGTGTTAGGTGAGTTTAGACCTATAATTTATCCCGCTTTGAATCCTTAGTGAATCTTGGCATAGAAATAAAGGACTTATTAAAGAGAAGATTAGTTGGTGATATTTGGCACCCTGTAATAGTTAGAGAGTTGGTGAACTCAATAATCTTTCTAAGACTAGAATTGGTAATTAGTGAGGGCATAGGCCCATTTAAAAAGGTTAAGTACTAAGTATTACGGTAACCCTTAGTGTTAGGTTGGAATACACCTAACTTAACACTAGGGTGTTACACTTGGGCCCCAAGCACCCCTTAAAACAGAGGCTAAGGCGCTCGGGCAAGCTCAGGCGCCCCCTGGACCAGAGAGTTCGGCGCGCCCATGCGCCCCCTGAACCAGAGAGTCCGGGCCTCGGCATACCCAGGCGCCTGTTAATACAATCCCGGCCAGAATGCTGGACGCTCAGGCGTACCTAGGCCCTATCGTGTCTCATTCCTTAAGGGATGCGTCCATAGGGCAGATTTGGGAATTTAAGGGGGGTTATATGCATTTTAAAGCTGATTTTAGGGCATATGAGAGTTGCATGTGTGGGAAACTCCTGAAGGTTGTAAGAAACTCTATTATTGAACTTGGGTGATGATTTTGATTAACCCTAATTATAATGTTCTCTCAAAATAATGAAATTTTATTTCTCTCTCCTCATGAACGTGAATGTTTACACTGAACCAGACAAATTTATTGTTATTGTGTTATTGTGTGATTGTGTGTTTTGTTTCTTACTTTTGTGTGGTTTCTCAACAAGGAGGAACTATCTCCCTTATCGATCCCAACAATATTTGCTACTTGGCGTTAAAATTTTGTTCCTGCTGGTTAGAACATTTTATTTTTCTCTGCTACTAAGTTTCTAGCATTGCTACTTTTAACTAAGAAAATTAAAAGAACTTTAACTATTTATATTACGATATTCTTCTTTTATTGGAGCATCTTTATTCATTTTATTATTGCAAAATATATTTAGCATGCATTTTCATTTATGTAAATCACCTTTTTTTTCGAATACATAATGTTAATTTTATAATATGCAGCCTAATTAGTTCATCACTAATATATTTTCATTGGTTTCGATCATAATGTAGCAAAATGCTGGTCAAATGAGACTTTAGGCGAGCTTATTTGAACTCATGACTTTCACTGTCTAATAAATTAAAGAAAATATTATTTAGAAATTTCAAAGCAAATTTTTTACAATAATGAATCCATTGAGCACATATTCATGCGCTTTAAAAATACATCAATCACTGTCCTAAGCACTTGAACCTAAATAACTATCGAGGCTAAAGAACAATGAAAGAACAATCAATATGTTTCATAAGAATTAGTGATAATCTACAGAATTTATTTGCACTGATTCTATTCCCTACGGGCATATTCCAGTGCCGCCGCCCGCTCCATGATGGCAGTTGGAAGGGTCTGAACTGAGTTCATCCCCCTTAGGCTTGGACTCGAACACGAGCCCGACCTTAGTAATGATCATTTGGCGGTCCTCCTCTAAGACCCTCGTCGCCGCCACGGTGATCGGAGGCGTTCGGAGAACACAGTTGTTTGAAAAAATCAAGGCAGAGAGAAATATTGAGATTAAAAGACAAAGCACTCTTCTTTTAGAAGCCATGCATATATAGCTAGCAAAACTTGTTGTATGAATGTACGAGAATTTCTTCAGCCTTATTATATGTTTAGCTGATTAGTTGGCTTAGTGGCGACTATTTATAGTGTAATGAACAATGAAGCCCTCTTTGCTGTTCTTTTTTTTCTTGCTGCGAACATTTCCAAGAAAACACGGTATAGTTTTAAGTGTCAACGTAGGGAGTTGAATCAAACTTTGAACTGCTTTTACTTCAACTCAATGTTTAATATAATGTTTTTCATTAGTACTGGAATTATTATAATTATAAATAGGTGCATAGTATGCACTTCACAAAGGAGAAGAAGCCAAGGTTCTTTTTCTTGTAATTCTCATCTTAATACTAATTTATAAAGATTAGTAAAATTAATGATTATAAATTCATCATGAATGCCAAGAAAAAATGCATAGGAGCACCGATGAACTCCGGAGACATTTGTTTTATATTGCCTTCACAAGGTGGCATAGTAGCTTGCAGGCACAATCCCTGCTGCTCCCTCCAAGTTGGGCAGAACCACTTCCCTTTAAACCGACGCACTGCAACAAAGCATGGAAGAAGAAGCTGAAGAATTTCAAGAAAAAAAGTCATTATAGATATAAGAATATGAGACAGTTTTTTCAGAAAAAAATAGGGAAAACCTGATGGCAAACACAATAAGTAGGTTCATTAGGATCAATAATGGGCGGATCAACATCAGCAGAGGCAGCTAGAAGAGATTTCGAAGGCTGTTCATGGTTGTAAACCTTGCTTTAAATCTTCTGAAAAGTGATTCGAGCCTTCATCAAGTCTTTTCATGTGGCTCTCTATCTTCATCGAAAACTAAAAAAAAAAAAAAGTTAATAGAGAATAAGAAAGCATCTAGCAACCATTATATCTAAAGTGAACTTCAACTCATAGTTTCAATAGATTATAAGACGAGAATTTTAATCCCTGTATGCGAGTTTTTTAGTAAAAACCCATGAAAGCTTGGCCCAATACTCTAATAAACGGAGAAAATACAAAAGGATCATTGCATTTCGGCTGCAGCAAGCCCTAAAACAACAAGAAAAAACCCAACTCAAAATTGTCCAAGTCACAAAAAAGATGCAATTGAGTTGGTTGCTTATTGCCGCGTAAAGAACAATTAGATCAGCAAGGAATATCAAATTCACGTAGAGTATTCATTTTTTCTTTGTCTCCCAAGCATCTTTCCTGGTCTTGTTAGCAAATTTAATGGCATGACTTTAAATCAATCAAGCACCAAGGAGTCAGTTTAGGTTTGCCAAGTGATCAAATAAGAATTTTAGGGTGTTCGCCAAGGAAAAGGAATTCAGATTCCTACGCATTTTATGCTATTTGCAGCATTGTTATCCCCAAAAATAATGAGCTGTGATGAGAGAAGCCACCTAGAATGTTTTGAATTTCTCCTAAAAAACAGAACCTGAGCTACCAATCAGTTCAACTATGGAAGATTATCTAATCATGTTGAATAACAACATCTGAAAGCATTGTCTCCATGTCTGCAAGTTGCAACACAACTTTACCTTCACCAGTTTTAAAAGTAATACAACACATCATATACATTTTAATGGGTGGATGACCTCTACAGCAGTTCTCAAAAATTCAAACAAATGATACCATCAAGAAATTCAAGAGTATCATTGGCCAACTACTTGCGACTGAAAGGAAGAGCATAGCGACGGGGGACAAGTAGTTTCATTTAATCATTAAGGATTCACAAGCAAAATTCACATTTTTGAAAGATACATATGAAAAGTGAGCTTAACAAGATTGGCAGCATCCTCCACTAAATTTTGGATGTTGAAGAAACAACAGCAATAAGACTTAGTCCCAATAAGCGAGGTTGGCAATATGAATCTTTTATTTTCATTGTGCAAGATCAAATAATAATCCTTGCCTGCGCTCGAAGAATACTAAATATTTCCAATAGTTTCTTATCGTGACTTTCTTGGATTTACTTTTTCTATTTAAGAAAAATGCAAATTTTTAAATACTCAAACTTTCCAAATCAAAACATAGAACGATCCATACTGAATATCTAATAATGTTGCGTTGTAGAAACCATTTAGTCCATCATGGAGATCCTAATAATGCTCCGGTGAGCTTCCGGGAGATTCCGAGGAGATTCAGAACAAAGTATGAAGTCCAGCAACAGTACAGGCGCTGCAGCGCGCCGCAGCTTGTCTTGGCATCCTACACCCGAGAAGGAGGCACTATCGCGCGCCTCAGCGCCAGCAGACAAAGAAGCGGGCGCTCCAGCGCACTGCAGCAGAAAGAGGCGCTCCGGCGCGCTGCAGCGGCAGACACTCAAGAGGCAGGCACTACAGCGCGCCGCAGCGGCAGGCAAGTAGAGACCATGGCGCTACAGCGCGCCCTGGCGCCTGGCTACCCAAAGCCCAAGCGCTACGGCACGTAGTAACGCCTGACAAAATTCTGCTCCGGTTCAGACTTCGCCCTTAAGCAAATTGGGAGACATTTTGTACCTTTTGGGGTCCGAAAATGAGCTGGACACTTAAGGGAATATGTTGGAAGAGTTTCCAATGTGTTGACACTTTAGATTGTGAGGCTTTGGCTGCTGGGAAGAGATGCCAAAGAGGAACCCTAAAGAGAAAGCTGCTGCGCAAGAGAGCTCTTGCATATTGGAGAAGACACTCTAGGTAATAGTTGTTGTTTCTCCCCTTCATCCTAGAGTAAGAGCTAGTGCTCCTTAAGGAGGTTAAGCTCTTTGCAACTCTAGACTTTAGTGTTTTTCATAGTGAAATTTTTTGTGTGATGTTGCTTCGTAGTTTTTCCCATTCTTCGGTTTTCCACGTAAATTTGTGTTTTAACTTTTGTATGTTTGTGATTGTCTTGCATACATTTGTTGTGATCGATTGCTTGCGGATTTTTGATTTCGTTGTTTGCTTGGTAACATTCAACGCAACCTCGGTCCTTGATCAAGTGCGCTCCAAAACCACTTCCACTGCGGTCTACCGGTGGTGAAAATTTTGCTGTATTACTAACAAGTGGTATCAGAGCGAGGTTACTTTGTTAGTCCTAGGATTTGCTGTTTGAGTAGGAGCAATGACTGACAAGATGAGACACAAGATAGATAAATTATGTTGAACAAACTTTATGTTCAGAAAGATGCAAATAAAGGATTTACTTTACCAGAAGAAGTTGTATCTTCCATTGAAAGAAGCAGATAGAAAATATGCAACTATGACAGATGAAGAATTGGAAGTTCTTGATAGAACTGCACTAGGTTTAATTCATTTATCATTGTCTTCTTCTATTGTATTTAACATTATTATTGAGAAAACTACGGTAGATCTCATGATTGCCCTGACAAGAATGTATGAGAAGCTCTCGGATTCAAATAAAGTTTTCTTGATGAAGAGACTATTCAACATGAAGATGATGGATGGCTACTCAGTGACTGAACACCTCAATGGGTTCAACACGGTGATGAGCCAATTAAATTTTGTGGGCATCAGTTTTAATGATGAGGTCCGAGCTTTGTTGTTCTTCTCTTCATTGCCGGACAGTTGGGATGGGCTGGTTACAGCCATTTGTATCTCATCAAGAAATGCGTCGTTAAGATTCGATGACATTGTCGACCTTGTGTTGAATGAGTAGGTGTGGAAGAAATTCCATGGAGAGGCATCCACCTCATTGTTAAATGCTGAAAGCAGGGATAGACATACTGAAATAAGACATAACAGAAATAGGTCAACGTCTTGACGAAAAAAATCAAGACTCAGAAAAGCAAAGTCGGATTGATGGAACTGTGGGAAGGCAGGTCACTTCATGAAGGACTGCCCTACCCTGAAGAAGCCAAGTGGTGGAGGTAAGGTGATGAACCCCAATGTAAGTGTTTCAGCTGCGGAGGATCAAGATGCATTGATCCTCTCACTTGTCAGCACGGAGTCCTGGGTGGTGAACTCGGGTGCATCCTTTCATGCAAATTCATCGAGGAGTGCCTTCAAGAACTGCACCAAGAGTGACTTGGGGAAAGTATATCTTGGATATGACAAGGCATGCGATATCATTGGCAGAAGTGATGTGGATGTTCTGCTATCAAGCAGTGCAATTTGGAGGCTCAAAGATGTTAGGCATGTGCCATGTCTAAGGAGAGATCTGACTCCTGTAAACTAGTTAGCCAGAGAGGGATACAATTCTTATTTCACTGGAGACTCGTGGAAGGTCACCATGAATGCACTCGTTGTTGTACGGGGCAATATGGAAGGTACACTTTACCTTATGAATAAAGTGTCTGACTCTATTGCAGCTGCAGAACATATAGATACGGATCTATGGCACCGAAGGCTTGTCCAAATGAGCAAGAGGGGAATGAAATCCCTACTGTCAAAGTGGAAGTAAACTTGAATTTTTGTCAAGACTGTGTGCTGGGCAAACTGAAGAAGATTTTGTTCTCCAAGATTATAAGAGCTGAAAAGTAGGAAACTCGAGCTAAAACATATAGACATATAGAGGCCAACTCCTACCTCTTCCATAAGTAGAGCCACATTGTTCATCACCTCATTGATGACCATATGAGGAAGGTATGGGTTTACTTTCTGAAACTTAAATTTGACATGTCTGATGTATTTAGAAAGTGGTTAGCTTTGGTGGAGAACGAGATAGGATTGAAGCTTAAGTGCTTGAGATCCGATAATGACGACGAGTACTATGATAGAGAGTTCAATGAGTTCTGTGCCGTGAGAGGCATCAAGAGGGAATTTACAGTTCCAAGAACACCACAGCAAAATAGTGTTACAGAACGGATGAAAAGAACAATCACAGAAAGAGCCAGGAGCATGTAATTGCATGCGGGTCTCCCGAAGCAGTTCTGTGATGAAGCTGTTAACACAGTTGTTGATCTAATAAATCGGGGACCTTCCATACCCCTTAATGAGGGAATTCTCGAGGATTCTTGGAGCGGAAAGGAGGTGACATTGAACCACCTCAAGTGCACATTCTTTGGATATGGCGCGGGTGACTTCGGTTACAGATTCAGGGACAATCAGAACCAGAAGGTCATGAAAAGAAGGAATATCACTTTCAATGAAAGTGATATGTGCAAAGATTGTATCGAAGTCAAGACTAATTTCAAGGATGCTTTAGATGGAGAGCCCCGACACATAGAACTTGATGACATTGTTGAGTCATATGTTGGAGTACAAGAAGAAGCTCAGGACGGTGTCAATGTTGAGCCACAAACACCCATGTTGAGGAGATCCACAAGAGTCACAAGATTGCCATAGAGTTACTCTCCTTCATTATTTTACCTGTTACTAACGGATGGTGGTGAACCAGAAATCTTAGAAGAGGCACTTCGAGTTGAAAATTCAATCAAGTGGGAGGCTGCCATGAATGATGAAATGGCATCACTCATGTCAAATGAAACATGAGAGTTGGTAGCTTGACCAGCTGGGAATAAGGCCCTTCAGAACAAGTGGGTTTGCTAGGTGAAGGAAGAACCAAATGAGAGCAAACGCTGCAAAGAAAAGCTTGTAGTAAATGGTTTCCAGTAGCGGCATGGCATCAACTACAGTAAGATCTTCGCCTCAGTTGTGAAGATAATAACCATCAGGGTTTTACTGAATACTGTTGTAATTAAGAGTTTGCATTTGGAGTAAATGGATGTCAAAATTGCATTACTTCACAGAGAGCTGGAGGAGGTGCTGTACATGCAACAACTAGAAGGGTGCAAGGCTCAAGAGGAAAGGAAAAGTTGAGCTAGTGTGTAAGCTCAAGGAAAGCCTCAACGGCTTGAAGCAAGCACAAAGGCCGTGGTACAAGTGATTTGAAAGATTCATGTCAGAATGTAGGTGCAAAAGATGCTAGGAAGATCATTGTTGTTACATAAAATAGTATAAGTCCTTCTATATCATTCTGCTGTTGTATGTGAATGATCATATGATCATAGGATCAGACATGGAGGAGATAAGGATGCTAATAGAACTGATGTCAAATGAGTTTGACATGAAAGACTTGGGGCCGGCCAAGCATATTCTTGGAATAAGAATCAATAGGGAAAGAAGTGCAAGAATTCTGAAATTATAGCATAAAGACTATGTTGAAAAAGTGCTGAAAAGATTCAACATGAGCGGGGCGAAGCCAGTGAGCACTCCCCTAGCAAGTCTCTTTAGCTTAACAAAGGAGTAGATGCCAAAGTCTTAAGAAGAGAAGGAACATATGCTGAAGGTTCCTTATGCTTCAACAGTTGGGAGATTGATGAATGCAATGATCTGTACAAAACTAGATATTGCCTATGCAGTGAGAGTAGTTAGTAGATCATGGGAAACCCAAGGAAGCACTATTAGGTCATGGTCAAGTGGATCTTAAGGTATCTGAAAGTACTGTGGGAAAAGCTTTATGATTTGGAAAATCTGATATTATTTTATAGGGCTATGTTGACTCAGATCTTGCATGATAGGTTTAAAGCCAAAGAAGCACTACAGGATATGTGTATACATTAGGAAGTGCAGTGGTGAGCTCAATCTCCAAGAAATAAAATATTATAACATTATCTACCACGGAGGCGGAGTTAATTTCCATTACAGAGGCAGTAATAATATGATCTGGTAGAAGAGCTTTATGGCAGAATTCGACAAGGAGCAAGAGGATGTGATGCTTAGGCTATTGTGAGGAGGAGATCCCAAGGTTAATCCTTGAGGAAGCTACAGTACAAGAGAGCTCTTGCATATTGGAGAAGATACTCCTGGTGGTGGCAGCTTCCTCTCCACTTCATATTAGAGTAAGAGCTTGTGTGTTTCCTGTCAAAGATGAAGCTCTTTGTAACTCTGTACTCTTTAAGATTCTTAATGAATATTTTCAGTGGTGTGAAACTCTGTAGTTTTTCCTATTCTTGGGTTTTTCATATAATTTTTATGATTGGATGTTATGTGTACTTGAGTTTATTTTGCATGCATGTGCTGTGATTTACTCTTTGTTGTTTTGTGATTATGGATTTGTTTGGTAACTGTCAACGCATCCCTAATCCTTAATCGAGTGCACTAACTAAACTGCTTTCGTTGAGGAGTATTTTTGGTGCTGGAAACTTATTTACCAATAAGTGGTATCATAGAGTGAGGTTACCTTATTGGTCCTAGGGTTTGCTGTTTGTGTGGGAGCAATGGTCGATAAGATGAGACACAAGATAGAGAAACTCATTGGTACAAACTTTGCATTATGTAAAATGTAGATGGAGGATCTTCTTTACCAGAAGAAGTTATATCTTCCATAGAAAGGAGCCGACAGAAAACCTGCAACTCTGACTAACAAAGAATGGGAAGTTTTCGATAGAAGTGCACTGGTTTTGATTGATGTATCATTATCTTATTATGTTGCTTTTAACATTGTTAATGAGAAAACCACTGCAGATCTCATGGATGCCCTGACAAGAATGTTTGAGAAGGCCTCGGCTTTAAATAATATTTTCTTGATGAAAATATTATTTAACATGAAGATGATGGATGGCAATTCAGTGACTGAACACACAATAGGTTCAACACGGTGATGAGCTTGTTAAGTTAGGTGGGCATCAGTTTTGATGATGAGGTCGGAGCTTTGTTGTTCCTCTCTTCATTGCTGGACAGTTGGGATGGGATGGTTACAGCCAACAGTAACTCATCAGGAAATGTGTCATTAAGATTCGATGGTATTGTCGGGCTTGTGCTGAATGAGGAGGTGCAGAAGAAATCCCATGGGGAGGCATCCACTTTGGCATTGAATGCTAAAAGCAGGAGAATACATACTAAAAGGAGACAATAGAAATAGGTCAATATCTTGACAAGGAAAATCAAAGCCAGAAAAGCAAAGCCGTATTGCTGGAACTGTGGGAAGGTAGGTTCAAGAAGGATTGCCCTACCTTGAAGAAGCTAAGTGGTGGAGATAAGATGATGAACCCCACTATGATGTTTCACCTGAGGAGAATCAGGATGTGTTAATCCTCTCACATGTAAACACGGAGTCCTAAGTAGTGAACTCGGGCACATCCTTTCATGCGACTCCGTCAAGGAGTGCCTTCAAGAACTACACCAAGGGTGACTTGGGGAAAATATATCTCGAAGATGATAAGGCTTGTGATATCATTGGCAGACGTGATGTGAATGTTCAGCTGCCAAGTAGCATAGTTTGGAAGCTAAAATATGTTAAACATGTGCCATGTCTAAGAAGAAATCTAATTTTTGGGAGCCATTTAGCCAAAGGTGGCAACAAAACTTGTTTCACTGGAGACTCATGGAAGGTCACCAAGGCTGTACTTGTTGTTGCATGAGGCAATATGAAAGGTACGCTTTACCTGATCAATAAAGTGTCTGATTCTATTGCAGCAGCAGAAGAGCTAGATGCGGATCTATGGCACCAGAGGCTTGGCCATATGAGCGAGAGGGGACCAAAATCCCTATAGTCAAAGGGGAAGCTCCAAGAACTGAAGTCAGTAGACTTGAATTTTTGTAAAGATTGTGTGCTGAGAAAGTAGAAAAAGGTTTCGTTCTATAAAATTTGAAGAGAGCCAAAAGGCAAGAAACTTGAGTTGATGCATACAGATGTATGGGGCCAACTTCTACTTTTTTCATAGGTAGAGCCACATATTTCGTCACCTTCATTGATGACCATACGAGGAAAGTATGGGCTTACTTTATGAAACATAAATATGACATGTTTGATGTTTTTGGAAAGTGGTTAGATGGCGGAGAATGAGACATGATAGAAGCTTAAGTACTTGAGGTCCGATAATGACAGCGAGTACTGTGATATTGAGTTCAAGGAGCTTTGTGCATTGAGAGGTATTAAGAGAGAGATTACAGTCCCAAGAATACCAAATCAAAATGGTGTTGCGTAACTGATGAACAGGACAATCACAGAAAGAGCTAGGAGCATGAGATTGTATGCGGGTCTCCCAAAGCAGTTCTGGGCTGCAGCCGTTAACACGGCGGTGTATTCGATAAATTGGAGACCTTCGGTACCCTTGAATGAAGGGATTTCCAAGAAATCTTGGAGCAAAAAGGAGGTGAGATTGAACCACCTCAAGATATTTGGTTGTTCATCATACGTGCAAATTATGCAGGATCCAGGAGCAATCTTGACGCTAAGGCCATGAAGTGCACAATTGTTGGATATGGCATCGGGCGAGTTTGGTTACAGATTTTAGGACAATTAGAACCAGAAGGTCATGAAAAGCAGGGATATCACTTTCAATAAAAGTAAAATGTGCAAAGACTGTATCGGAGTCAATACTGATTCCAATGATACTTCAGATAGAGAGCCCTGGCACATAGAAATTGATGATATTGTTGAGCCATATGTTGGAGTACATGAAGAAGCTCAGGAGGGTGTCAATATTGAGCCACAAACACCCATATTGGGAAGATCTACAAGAGTCATAAAACTGCCACAAATTTACTCTCCTTTATTATTTTACCTGTTACTAACGGATGGTGGTGAACCAGAATTCTTGGAGGAGGCACTTCGGGTTGAAAATTCAATCAAGTGGAGGCTGCCATGAATGATGAAATGGCAACACTCATGTTAAATGGGACATGAGAGTAGGCAGCACTACGAGTTGGAAAGAAGGCCCTTCAAAACAAGTGGGTTTTGCTGGGTGAAAGAAGAATAAAATGGGAGCAAACACTACATGGAGAAGCTTGTAGTAAAGGGTTTCCAGCAATAGCATGGGGTCGACTACAGTAAGATTTTTGCCCCAGTTGTGAAGATAACAACCATCAGGGTTGTAATGAACATTGTTGTAGTTCAGAATTTGCATCTCGAGTAAATGGATGTCAAAACTGCATTACTTCACGGAGAGCTGAAGGAGGAGCTTTACATGCAGCAACTTGAAGGGTGCAAATCTCAAGAGAAAGGAAAAGTTGAGCTAGTGTGTAAGCTCAAGAAAAGCCTCAATGGATTGAAGCAAGCACCAAGGCCGTGGTACAAGAGATTTGAAAGATTCGTGTCAGAATCTATGTTCAAAAGATGTTAGGCAGATCACTGTTGTTACATAAATCAGTGTAAGTCCTCCTATATAATTCTACTGTTATGTGTGAATGATATGTTGATCGTAGGATCAAACATGGAGGAGATAATGATGCTGAAAGAACTAATGTCAAATGAGTTTGACATGAAAGACTTGGGGTCGGCCAAGCATATTCTTGGAATAATAATCAATAGGGAAAAAAGTGCAAGAATTCTGAAACTGTAGTAGAAAGATTATGTTGGAAAGGTGCTGAAAAGATTCAACCTGAGTGAGGCGAAGCCAGTGAGCACTCCTCTAGAAAGTCTCATTAGCTTATTAAAGGAGCAGATGCTGAAGTCTTAAGAAGAGATGAAACATATGCTAAAGGTTCCTTATGCTTCAACAATTGGGAGCTTGATGAACGCGATGATCTGCATAAGACCAGATATTGCCTATGTAGTGGTAGTGGTTAGCAGATTCATGAAAAACCTAAGGATGCACCATTGGGTCATGGTCAAGTGGATCTTAAGGTATCTGAAAGGTATAGCAGGCAAGGCTTTATGATTTGAAAGATCTGACATTATTTTACAGGGCTTTGTAGACTCAGATCTTGCAGGATATGTTGATAACTAAAGAAGCACTACAGAATATGTGTATACATGAGGAAGTGCAGTGGTGAGCCGTATCTCAAAGCTACAAAATATATGTAGCGCTATCTGCCACGGAGGTGGAGTAAATTGCCATTACAGAGGCAAGTAAATAGATGATCTTGTTGAAGAGCTTTATGGCAAAATTGAACAAGGAACAGGAGGATGTAAAGCTCTATAGTGATAGTATGAGCATTATTCACCTAGCGAAGAATGCAGCATTTCATGCTAGTACAAAGTACATTCAACTTCGGTACTATTTCATACAAATACTATTAGAAGAAGGCAGCTCAGATTGGAGAAGATTCATACTTCTAAGAATCCATCTAATATGCTTACAAAAGCAGTAACAGTGGTGAAATAACATGCACTAAAGAATCTCTTTTTGAATGTGCTCAATACAATTGTTAATAATTAAAGCAAGGAGATATAGGCTGAGAGCTGAGTCCTGAAGTAATCCAAGAATAATAAAACAATTATTAGACATACCACATTGCGATCAAACACATGTTGCTGCCACATTATCTGCAACATAAATTTCTTTTCTCTCCAAAGCTCTCCAATAAACTTCATTTGGCACTCTATCATAGACCTCTTCAAGATCATTAAGATTTAAATGAATACACACTTTTCTTTCTCTAAATTTCCCCATCAAATCTCTTAATAAATGTATGGCTTTCATGAAAGATCTATTTGGCATAAAACCAAATTGATTTTAAGAAATATAAGTATCCTTTCATAATTTGGATTCAATTACTTTCTCAAAGTTTCAACATATGACACATTAATTTGATATCTCTATCATTTGCACTATCTTGAGCATCGTCTTTGTTATTAAAAATAAGTATAACCATACTCTTTCTTCACTCATCTAACTTCATTTTAGTCTTCCAAATAATATTATAAACTAAGAAATGCCTTCCTCACCATAAATTTCTATATATCATTAAGGATGTCATCTGATCTTACTATTTTTATGCTCTTCATCCTATTAAAATATTCCAATTCTTAGTTTTACTAATATATTAACTAAAAGTGTAATTGACATTTTTTTAATCATTAGACTCACTTATATTTAATTTATTAGTATAATTTTCATTAAAAAGCTTACAAAAATAATTAATCCATGTTGAATATCTTCATCTCTAAAATTAATTTTTTAATCATCAACATTGATATTATTTTTATGAGTAGAATATAGAGTTATTTTATCTCATAATTTGGCTAACTTATAGATATATCTCTCCCTCAAGAGTTCTAATTTAGTATATAAATTATCAAATATTATACTTTTAGCCTCATAAACTATTATTTTGAATTCACAATAAGCTAGTTTATTCTTTTTTCAATTATCCTCAATTTAATATTTAACCAATTCGTTATAATACATTTTCTGATCTTTAATATTAACTTGGACATTTGCTTTTACCACCATGCATCATTATTACTGGTACTCTCCCTTTGGATTCACCAAGCAATTTCATTTCTACATTGAACTATAACTAGCAACCAAATTTCTTATAAGATTGGCTTTACCCTCAAAAACACATTGTCCAAATTAAAACCACCATATTGATTTATATTACTAATTCTATATTACACTTCTTAAGATTCTACCTTCTAATTTTGTGATATTTAAGATTTAATATCACTTTTATTTCTCTTTATTATCAAATTCAAAACTGAAAAATAAAGTTGGATTGTCAAACACACACTTGGAATAGTTTTACAATTCTTACAATATAAAGGATTCATTTTCTTTGGAAAAAATTAATCAATCTGAGTTTTAAAAGCCCAATTTTTTTAAGTGCTAACATATTCATCTCTTTTCTTAAAAAAGTGTTAGCAATTGTAGAAATATCAGCTAAAGCAAACTCAAAAATCATACTTTCTTCATTACTCACTAATACCAAAATCACCATGAATAATATTTATTTCTTTAATTACCCTTCCAACAATATCTATTTAAATCTCTACCTGTAAAACACATCTCTTGAGATATTCATTAAATCAATTCATCCAAATCATATCAATATTTTTCTTTTATGCACATATTTAATATTATTTGAGGGAAATAAATATTTGCAATATTCCAAATAATTCCAATAATTATATAAACTTTATATATAAAAATTAATCTATTAACTTCTTACCTTCCACTGCATTATCTTTTAAATTCTTATCCAAAATGATATTAATGCTATTTATATGGTGATTCTTACTCAAGTATCAGATTAAGAAACCTAAACAATTATGTTAGCTGACTTTCTCTCCCATTTAGTGTATTAAAACATAATATTTTAATTCTCTTATTTATCATAACATCAACTAACTCAAAAAACTTGCCAGTATTTTAAGAGCATGCTAGATGTCAATTATCTGAAATTGATTAGACCGTACAAGTATTCATGTCCCAATAGACTTGACCTAGATTGAATGCTTTAAATTAGGTTTAGTGTTTTGCATGCAATTATCTAAATAATCATAAAATTAAAATTACAAAAATAATACAATAAATTATGGTAGACTGCATAAAGGTTGTTGTTGATCATGCTAGATGTCAATTAGGACTTATTTTAAGAGCATGCAATTTAGACTTAGTGAGTACAATGCTCTACTGTAATTAAAAAAAATTGATATTAACAAAACTAATGTCTTGAGGGGTCATCAGCATGCTCTGGGCTCATTTGCAAGGTCGGATTATTCATTGGAACACAGAATCAAAGACTAAATGTACTCTCCAATTGAGAAAATGGTAAATCCATAGTAATGCAAATTTTAGGTGCAATAATAAAATAACAATAATTGCATGAAATAAATGAAAATAAGGAGACGGAAAAAAGAAAACTGGTTAAGGTCTTACCGGTTAAGCCAAAAAGAGCTGTTTGAAGCTGACTGGAAGGTGTTTAGAGCTGTTTGGAAGGTGTTTGAAGCTTATGGCTTTTGCAAGCTATTTGACATAAGCTTATAAATGTTGTGTGATGTTTGGCAACTGCTCAGGGTTGCTTGGGACTATTTGGCACCAACAGTTTTGGGAGAAGAAGGGAATGGATGGTTGTTAGGTGAATAGATGGCCAAGTGAAGGGCTAGTCGGCCATGGGCGGTCTTGGCTCAGCCCTTGCGTGCGTAATAGTTGCGACGAGTGGGAGAGCATGGGAGAAGGCAGAGAGTGTGAGGACTTACAAATCTGACAGAAGGGACCAAGAGCTTCCAGTAGCTAAAGGGTCGGCAGCATGCATCCCAATGATGGTAGTTGTCGGTCGACTGAAGGCTCTTCTATTTGAGACTGGAGAGAGGTAGAGAGACCAAGAGGGCTTGATGGTCCTGCCTGCGGCTGATGTTTGGAGGCGTCTGCATATGGTTCCATGATGCGAAGGAAATGGCGTCACCAAGTTTTAAGGAGAAAATTGGAAATAATAAAAAATCGCTGAAAATTTGTTAACTCCAATTCAAGCAAAAATTGCACCCATTGCTCAATTTTGTATTATGCAAAATTGGCTCATTTTAGGTTAAATCATCAATTTTAGAGGTTATTGAAAGTGATCTAAAATTTAGTGAAACATTTGAAATTTAATTTTGAGCAACATGTATTAAGAGGTATTACATATACTCAATATAAGCGAAGTAATATAAGCTCATTTAGTTTCACATCTCATTATCTTAGCTAAATTAAGAGTTGAAGCGTGTAAACCATAAATTGAATCAAGAGCTAGTAACCATAAATTAAAATATGGACTTTATCACTTAAATATAGAGATAACTTTCATTCATAAAATGATCACAAAATATCTATGTGATAAGATTCAACCTATGTATGTTCATTTAAAGCACTAGATAGGATCATAGCAATTTCAATATTCTCTTGATTATAAAATAAAAATTAAGACAACTAAATTATGATATAAAATTTAGAAGAGATTATTTATGCACACGTATATTATGGAACTACATATTTCAATCTTAACTCTCCCCAATTTTCATCAATTGATTACAAAGCCATTTTTTAATTTAGATTTGGTTAATTATTAGGATAAAAAAAATCTTCAATTGTTGATCACTTACACATTATTGAAAGAAGATATACTTTAGTAGCAACACACAAACCATTTTTAGAAGATAATAAATCTCAAGATCTCACCATCTCATATTATTTCAGACCATGTACACTTACGTGCAATTGCAGACTACGTAATTTTGGTATGTCAAGATTTTGGCTCATGAATTGAGAAAATGATTTCATTACTAAGATCTACTTGTTGTGTTCAAAATTCTTATCAAATTACTTCTTCAAACTATTAACCACAAATTGAAATTTTGAAATGTTTTCAAGCATCAATGTTGTCCTTGTTTTAAATATGCTCATTCTTTTATCAAATGATTTTCTTTTTCATAATGTAAAGCCAAGCTTGCACTATATATTTTTTCTCAATAAAAAGGCCCAACATTTTCATTAAACAATATGTAAGAGAAAACTCCCTTAAACACCAACCCTCTTTAGTAATTGAGGTCATATTTAACATCATCTAATTAGACAAAATGTCTAACAATGGCCCTCTTAAGTAGCAATCTAATACAAAAGACATACTAAGTAACAACTTTAATAAAGAGCCTAAATTCAATATATCGCCTTTAGCACGCTATTGAATATAACAAAACAATGTTACTTAATTTCATTTTTAAGGAACAAAACACACTCATTCGTTATTTGCACAGAAATAGACTAAACAGAACAATGACAACCATATCCCAATATAATGTTCTTATCTCCATTTACTCGTGTCTTTTCTAGTTTAGCAATCGTGTCAATAATATAGTAAAATATATCTAAAATTCCCTTGGAAAACAATAATCCATAATGCAAGAATGATTTGATTTTTTGCACCTTGAGCTATTCCATTGAGCTCTCTCATGTTTGATAGAAGTCCTTGAAGCTCCGCTGACAAAGTGCTCAAATCTTCAACAATGCAAAATGGGAAAAAATTAGTTCAAAGACAAACAAAAGCTAGCAAGTATACGGGATTTCTTCGAACAAATCGTACACATTCCTTGCATTCCAAATATTCGTCGACAAAAGTACTTTCAAATATCATGTGCACTCTGTTAAATTTTGTATTTCTAATTATGAAATATTAAAAGGAATTCAACAATTATAGTTTTTTAGTAAATTCTATATAATATAATAGCCATAACTATAATATTATTTAAATTTCTTATGATCTTTTATTCAAAGCAACCCCACCCGGTGGCTTGCCACCCAAAATTTCTATATACCTGATAGTACACTTGCTCACATTGCGCCATGTTTCACCACCTTCTCTGCTCTACATGTTGGGTTGTGGAACCTCGAGTGCCACTCATAGTAAAACACCAATGTTGGGTGCATTTGAATGCATAGTGAAAATGTGTCAATGCTAGTGAGAACTTAACTTGATGATGAAGCCTCAAGCCCAACGAGTTGGCTTGGAATAAACAATCGAACAATTGCAGATACATGGATTGGCTTTGGGTTAGCCAAAAATCAACTAGGTGAAAGTTGAATATGAATCAGGTCAAGTTGAGCTAAGCTATGATAAAGAGCCTAGACTAGGCACTAAGGTGTTGGTTGTGCATCGCCTACAATACAAAAGTCATGAGTCTGGCGCATGGGCCCCCAAGCATTGAAGAACATTGAACCAGTTGATGGTGGGCCGATACTTGGGCGCTTGGGCTCTCCCAAGCATTGGCATATATAATTCAATAGTGCAGCCTGAATGAAGACATGCACACTTAGGCGAACCCATGCACTAGCAACAAAAACTACAAGACTAAGACTTGGGCGGGTCCAAGTGCTATATGTATTTTAGATAGAATTTGTTGGCACGCCCAAGTGCCAAACTACAAAATTGTGGGTTTGCCAGCCAACATGGGATCCAGGTAGAGGTTTTCTATAGTTTCATGTTGGAACCCTATAAATACTTAAGAGATGGATGGTTATAGGTAAGAGGTTATGGCTATATTAGTGAGTATGGGGGATGTTAAAGAAGGCTTGGAGCTTCAAGGAAGAAGTGTTGTGTGGTGACCGTAGAATCATTTTAAAGACATTAAGTAAAATAGAAATAAGACATTTTATTCATCTCAAATAATAAAGTGTGTCAAAACAAATACAAAGTTAAATATTATACTTATTTAAATTTTTAAAATGAAAAACAAACAAAATGATAATTCAGGTGGTTCTAACCTTTAATCGCTTAGCACAACCTCTCTGAAGAAATAATTCCAAAGCTTAACTAAGGTCACTATTTTGACTTAAGATAGCACTAGAGGATTAAACCTAATTATGATAATCTAATAATTTAATATTAATAAGTATGCAATATATTAATAATCTTAGGTATTTTAAATAAATATGGTGCAAAAGCAATTAAAGTGTGTGCTGAAATTAGATAATATAAAAAATGCTACCAAATATTATTATAAGCAATCTATAGTTAAGTTTCATTTAAAGGTGATACATAAATATTCAAGTTAATTTTTGCAAGGAAGGAAAGCATGCCAAATATTGATGTTGGCATTTTAATGCAAAGATATTCCCAAACATGTTATTTTTGTAAGCAACCATGTTGGCATTTTAATGCTTACAAGAGGTAGTTCCCAAACATGTTATTTTTGTAAGCAACCATGTACCAAGTCTCTCAAAGTAACTATGATGACCTAATGCAGAATTGAAAATTAATACAATACTGGGTGTATAATCTAGTGTATGACCCTTTTTGGTTATTAAAGTAAAATGGGATAAACGAAACATTCACATCAAACTTTCAATCTGTCCACATCATTCAATAATGCATCATATTGCTTGAATGATAAGAAGTTTGCAAAACATAACTTTTAATTCATTTTTTCTTTCACGCAGCAGTCTAACCTCTTACCTTCCCCTTATAAGGGAACCTTCCTAAGCTGATCTTGCTTTTTATAAGGATCCTAACAAGGTACATAAAAAATACCTTCGTTTTTAATTCTAATTTGATTACTCTGAATAATTTGATATGATATTTACATTAAAGCTTTACATATCATAAGCCAAATATAGAATGAAAATAACTATGAACTTTAAATAGTCACAAGAAATAATGTTATTTGATTTGCAATAGTAAATTTATCTTAATCATGAGACTCAGTATTGGCTCATTTTTTTTGTAAGGAATCATTTATGTGTATAGTTACATATATATAAATATATATATATATATATATATATAATATTATTTTATTTAGAATCTTTCAATTGGTATTTGCTCATCTCAAGGAAACGTTCCTATCAATGTACATTTTGTTATGTTACCGTCATAAAATAAAAACATGTATTATGTATAAGTAAGAATCAATGTTGTATTTGAGTAACCACAGAATGCGATGCATAATTCAAGCACATTTGCTTAACTTCGGTTCCTATGAAAATATCACACAACTATTATCAACCCACTCATCAACATTTAAGATCACCTTATATTCACCCAATGAAGCCTAATTCATTTAATATTGTAGAGATTCATAAGAAGCTACTCACATGAAATCATACATAGCAATTTCATATAAGATATAATTTAAATTGCTAAAAATGTGATTTGTTAGAATTATATTAAAAATAGCAAAACTATCGAAGTAGTTGTTATAGCAAGCAAGAGTTGCTACTTAAGATAAATTTATGATTTCCATGTACCTTTCAAGTTATTCTATTTAGATTATAAATTAAAAAATGAGTAATCTAAAAAATAAAAATCATTTAATATGTATTTTTTATTTATTATTTGGCATCCTATTAATTATAATTTTTTAAAAATCTTAATAGAGGGCTTCATGAGTTTCAATCTCTAAGCCTTCTATTTATAAAAAATTTTATATTTAAGAATATTTTAATTTCTTAAAATTTATAATAAAATAAGGTTTATAATTTATATCTTGATTTTAGGGTTTATACACTTTTGGATATTTTGTGGAGGTCATAATCATAATCATATTGTTAACTATGCAAATGAACATTCTATGTTCTTGTGAAATATTTGTATACAATCAATATCAGTTGTGTGTTAAATTTAGCTAAATGTATTTAGTTTATTATAATATATATTTATGATTAACTATTATTATAGTTGGGTTATAGTAAGTTAGGTCCGTATGCTTTTATTGGATAAGAAGATTTGGGATTTTAAATTATTGGGTCCTACTATAAGTGTAGCGATTGCGGCATCTCAATCTTTCATTAAATCAAATTAATTTTGATTATCCTCATGAATTCTAATGTGTTATAATAGTAGGCTCATACTACTTAAGTTAGACATAGAAAATCTAATCCTTAAAGGTGAAGTTTACTAGCCCATCATTAGCTCAAAACTCAAGCATTCAAGTGTAGGATAATGAATTCAGCCTAAGACTTAGTAAAGTTAATGTGTATGATAACAACAAGTAACCATAGATCAAGTTTAAGGTCAAATTTGTAAGAAAATTACAAACTACATGAATACATTTATGCATACGGTGTGTATAACATTAGTTAAATTCAACTAGGGTGGTTTACTTCAAAATTAGAGCACTTATAATATTAGAAGTTACTGTAAGGTATTACACTTTGATGGGGATCGAGCTTATACCTAAATATCTCTTAAATTGGTTCAATCATACATTAGTGTGGGTGAAGAAATGAGTTTAAAATAAGGGGTTTTGTCCTAAATTTATATATGCTCATCATATATATGCAAGGAACATCTTAGGTTTTATGTTCACATGTTATATCCAATTATTCCATCAGGTTTACTAATAGTTTAATTTACTGATGCACATCTATGGTGCCCTACTCCTTAAGTCCATAATTATTAAACTAAGGAGTGGAATGTCACTCTGGCAAATCCCTCACTTATCATTGGATTAGGTAAGATCCACAATTCACTATTAAGGGAAGGATGTGCACATAAAAAATTAGAGAATTAGTCACTAAGTCTATACATACATACAGAGTGTGGAAGCAAAATAAAATAACTATTACATCCATTCACCGTACATTATACCTAAAATAAAATGAAATAGCTCAGAAAATAATAATATACAGAAAGTAAATACAGTAATGAGTATCTATATTATTACATCATTTAATTAAAGTTTAAGAGACTAAAAATGATAATATCACTTATCCTCACAATGAAGAAAAAGGAAACTAGAGGTCTTCCGCACTAGGCTGCTCCACCTTCTCTAAATAAGGCTCTTCCTTATGCACTAGCTCCTCAAACTAAATAAGATCTGATATTGTTGGTTTCACAATGCCAAGGCCAGCCAACAAAAAAAAATCTTATTAGACAAATTGTCTAAGTACCTTTTAGGCAGAATATTTATTAAACATTTATTAATACCACCATTTTACTCTATATAAAACTAAACATCTATCTAGCATAGGAGCAGGTATGCATACAAGGGAAATAGGATAAGTTATAAACATAACATTTATAACTAAACAACAAGTGAGGCGAAAGCACACCTCAAGCAACTAAATAAGGAATAGGCATACATATATAACACAGTAAGTGAAAGTACTGAAAGAAAAATCTAATCCTACACATACTAATGATCATATGATATATGCTGGGTTAAAACGGAAATATGAAAATAGTACATATAATAAGCAGTAAAGTCTAGCATCCTATATATATGCATCTACTCAAGTAAGCAAGTAACATAGGAAAAATATAGCTAACTGAAATAAAATGTATCAACAACATAAAAAAAATAAGCTTAACTAAAGAGAATGTATAACTGTCATGTCAGAAAAAATTGGCCAATTCGGCCCAATATATTCCCGTAGCCTTTATGGGCTAGGGCGGACATAATATAACCGTATAATACAATATGATTGAAGAGACAGATAATACTATGCAAATATCTCTTAGTTATTTTACTTTTGTTTCTATGAATAATTTTAGAAATAGTTGAGGAGTCAAGCACGTCTGCATGACTAAATGGGTCCCAAGCTTAACACACTCTCCTCAATGAATGATGTAAAGTATCTTGATCTCTCCTTACTCTGTCCATTAGAGTAATGTGCACCATAATCCACCATGTACTGAACCCAAATGCAAATGTTTTCTTAATATTCTAAGTTTTCATTCTTCATACAATAATGTTCTTCTTATATGATATATTCAAGGAAAAATAAGCATAAAGTTCAAGGAATGTGTAGCACAAAAATCAAGTAGTAAGCAAGGGACTCTACTAAATATGGTGATATCATTTTTATCTAATTTAAACCATTCTAACTATTCCTAGTTACATAAGTTTAGGATCTCCAATTCCTACTATCAAGTGTAACTTAGAAGTACATCCTTATAGGTTACAAAATATTAGGACTAGCTAGGAGGTACTAATATGATTAAATCAATGTCGACTATAAGAAATCATCACGACCTAGTTTATGAGTTAAGACCTTCTAAGCTAAAAGCTTCTCCAAAATCTACCAAGCTAGAGATTATGGATTAAATACCATAAGATTGGGCTTAATCACATAACCCCAAAGATAAGACTTAAGATCTAGGTTAAATCTAAATATGAACTAATGATTGAAGTAAATCCTATTAAGCAAATCAATCTTAATAGGATGAATCTTCTATCCTAAATCTAATATTAAAAGACAAAATAATCCAAATAAGATATAAAATCTAGAAACTAATAAATCCAAGGATTCATTCATTGAATAACCCCATTATTTGATGAATGAAATATATCCTATAATTTAGCCCTAATCTTAGGAATAATCCTATTGTGAGGTGTTGAATTTCCTAATAAAAAAACTTAAAGAAATTTTAAGGATTTTAACAAATTTGACCTAATAGCTAATTTTACTCACTTAGAGGATTCTAATATAATTTTAATACTTATTTTGTTGACTTTGAAGATAATATAGAAGTTAAAGATACTTAACCTAAATTTTGGGCAAAAAGACCATTTTGCTCATACTTAAAGGTCCAAAAAATTAATTTTTGATTTAGGACTCCAAATTAGAATTTCTTATTATAAAATGATTTCTTACTGCCTAATATGAAGATAGATAGTAAATGCACCAAATTTTGATAAAAAATGGGTCATATAGGTTCAAACTAAGTTTTTGACCTAAGCGTCATTTTAGTAAATTGTGCCTAATAAAATCTAAATTCTTATATAGTTTACAATTGGCTGTTGTTCAAGGATTCCATAGAGTCTAAAAATACTAAATTTGAGGTCTAATGAATTAGTTATAGCAATTTCAATTTCTAAGGGCAATTTGGTAATTTTCTAAGCTAAGGAGATCAAAAAAGCTAACTTTTCTATTTAATGCCCAAATTCAGCAAACTCAGTGGCTAAAGCTTCCTTATATCACACTGAGTATTTTAACTAGGAGTAGACCCAAATTGAACTTCAATTGGCCAAGTTATGACCTAATTAAGGTTAGGGGTATTTTGGTCATTTTTAATTTTTCTGAGGTTCAGAACTTAAATATTACTTCAGATTATTGTTGGTACTAGAATTTTAAGCTATGTAGCACTTCGAATTTTCTGATTTGGAGTATAATTAACTAAGATATGGTCAAATCAATATTTAGGGTTTTAGGGGCGATTAGGTATTAAACTATCATCTAATGCAAAAAATAAAAATTAAACTACATATTTATACAGTGCTCAATTTTACCTAAACTATGTTTAAATTTGATATAATTTGACCCCATTAGGGCCCTAGGATCCTAGGATCCTTAAAATTTGAAAATGGTTAAGTTTTGGCCATTTCTGCCGGTTTTAGACCAATCTGGACAGTTCTGGACGCTACTGCGTGCTATGGCACCTTTTGGTAGAAAGCTAGGTGCTACGGCGCAATATGCCATGCTGCGGCGCGCTACAGTGCTTTTGATTCTACGGCGCGCTGCGGCGAAAATTTGCATTATTGCGCGCGGTAGCGCTTTTGATGCTACGGTGCGCTACGGCGGTTAAACTTTCGAAATACTGTTCAATTATTTTACTTTTTGATTTTATATAGTTTTCCCAAAATGATGTTGTAGCCCGCTGTGGCGCACTACCGTGGTTTAACTTTCGGTTTACTGTTCAATTAATTTTTCTCTTGATTTTCTAAAGTTTTTCCAGAAATGACACTGCAACCCGCTGTGGCGCGCTGCAGCGGTTTGCTTCTAGGCTCTTATTTTGGCTCTAGAAGCATTGTGGCATGCTGTAGCACGCTATGATGCGCTACGGTGGATTCAGTTTGAAACTCGGGTGCTACGGCACGCTGTAGCGCTCGACGGTGATTTCGCCTAAGCGAAAATCAAGAAGGGTCTACTTTCGGGCTCAAATACTCTCAACTGAGAGCACTTCATGAGCGGTGCTATATACCGATGGAAAGGTCCAAGACCTTTCCATTAATATGCAAATAAACCCCGAATAATCAAGTTATCATTGCAAATAGTGGGGTTAAAGGACTAGGTATGCAGAAATACGTATTAGCAGATTTACATATCATTCCTTATTGTCTACAGATTTTTATGAGTTCCTACATCTTAAACATGGCTTCATAGATGCACAACTATGGTAATGCAGAATCTTAAACATACCAATAAGTATATATAAAAAATGAAATATCCATTGGATTAACCAATGGAAGGGAAGGGAGTACCTTAGTCTTGCAAATGAGAGTTTCTTCTATGGATCCTTGAGAACTTAAGAGTTTGAGGGGCTGTGGAACTTCTCATTAACAACTAGCACATCAAGAATAAGAAGTAGAGGGAGAGCTTCTACTAGGCAAATGAGGAAGAAGAGGAGCTAAAGCTGCATTTTAAGGAAGATGAGGGGGGAGGGGGGAGACAATGCTCCATTAAGAGCCTTCCCATCAGCTTGGATGGGAAGAAAAATGGCAGCAGCCACTTGAGTGCATGGGATGGGAGGAAGCTACTAGGAAGGAGGGGGAGGCTGAGCATAGGGATCAGCAAGAGAAAAGAGAGGGAAAATGAAATATTTTGATTAATTTAAGAAATTAATTCTAAAAAATAAAGAAAAATTTAAATTTTATAAATGTGCTCCGAAAAATTTCAAAATTTCACCCTTAGCTAATTCGAGGGTGAGGATCATAACGGCGAAGTTGGATTTTAATTCAGATGAGTATTTAATTTTCGTATTTTTTTGGGGTATTTAAATATTATTAAAATATTCGACAAAATTTCGACGACTTCCGTTTGCCACCAAAATATCACCCCTAGCTAATTTGGGGCAATGAGCACAATGGAGAAGTCTAATTTTTGATTTGAGATCAATTTAGATAGATTAATTTCCAGAGTTTTTGGATTTCCCAAAAATCAGGACTTAATCTATTTGACTTCTAATTTAGACTAGGTCTTAGTAGATGACTCATAATGACTTGATTAATGCTTAAGATCAATATTAGGATGAAGATTAGTCTTAAATAACAAGGTAACAACTTGGGTTGTTACAACATCCTACTTAAGCCTTTTCTTAGTAAAAAAAACAATCTTATAATGTGACATCTCAAGCTCACCATATTATACGACAAGTGCTTAGTGAGAAGGATTTAGACTTTAAACTTAAAATAAAGGCATTCCAACTATGGCTTGAGTAGTTTGGGTTTATTAAATCTCTTAATAAGAATAGTTTATCATTTTTAAATAAAATCTCCAAATAATTTTTTTATTTAGATGTTTGGACAAATTCTAATATACTCTGTAAATATGTTAATTATGACCAATTAGGACCAATTGATGTCTTAGGCAATAATTCCCAGTAAATTATGATTTTAAGATCTCTAAATGCATTCAATTATTATTAATATTATAATTTATTATTTTTTTATTTAGAAAATATATTATCTACAAAATTAGCAAGCTTCCCAAGTATTTAGTCAGCATATGCCATAGGATAATCTCATGGGCTTCGGACATAGGGTTCACTGCCTTAAAAGAAACCTATGGTCAAATGATTTTAATGTGAGTTTAATATTGTATAGTTTCACATTTTATGAGTATAAAATTAATGGGTAAACCACAATTTTTGACTTCAAATACAAAGTATACATTATTGAATTAAGGTATTATCCTTAGGTCTTTTAATGAAGTATTGAGGTTCAAATTCAACACTTAGATTTATAGATGGCTCAAAGGCTTAAGTTGAATTTTTTTATAATTAAATTATTTTTCCACAGCCACTAAAACATAAATTAAGTATTATGTGAGCACAGTGTATAGACATTTGATCTATGGAGTTTATGCGATCTATGGAGTTTATGTGACGGCCCTAATATTGAATAAGAACTCAATCCAATATTGGAGCGCCACCATAGCATTTAATACTGAATTAGAAGGAAATTAACCCAATACTAAATGCCGTGTGGCCAAGAATCTTTATGAGGGTGTTAAGTTAAGATGGGAGGAAGCAGAAGAAGAAAAGTATATGAATGGAAGTAATTGCAAATACATGTAAGTAGGAAGTATTTGCAAGTAGATGTAAGAGAAGAGAATCACTTGATATTAGAAATTTACATGTAAGAAAGAGACATGTATAATCATCCATCAATTTATTCAAATCAAGCATTTTAAATATGAAAATAAATCCATCAAAGAATAAGTAAAAATAGATGCAAAAATTTAATTATTACAAACTTGAAATTAAAAGCGATAAGAAAAGTTCACTCTCTCACAGGCAGTAAATATAAGAAAAAATGTGGAAGCAGATTTTATAAATTCTTCAAGTACTTGGTCCAGCTCCACTAGCATTATAAAGCTCCTGATATATCATATTTTGGTATTTAAATATGATAGGGCAAAGATAAGAAAAGAAAAATAATAGTTAGACTAAATAGTCTAAGTATAATTTAAGATTGGTTAAATATTTTATAAGTTTATTTAGATATCACAAGCTAATTTACAATTTAAAATAAGCAGTGGAGCATTTAAAAGCATTCAAATAGGGAAGAGAAATAAACAAAATTGTAAGAAAAAACAATTGAAAATAAAATGAGTAAGAATACTCACATGAATTAATGTTCTAGCCTGCAACCAAACGGTAAGGGAAAAGCATCATAAGTAAGGCTAAAAACTACTAAAGTTCAATTGAAAGTAAATGAAATAAAATATGTATATGTCCAAATAAAAATTATGCTAAGTAAGGAAAAGAAAAGCAGTGAAGTATTTAAATAAAATTAATGCAACATACACTGCATTCTAAAAGAATTGTAATTAAGTAAAGTATAGTACTAAAAATAGAAAGTGCAAATCATAGTAATTGAAGAAAAAATTTTAGCATCTTGGTCTAATATACAGATAACCTAGGACTATGAATAGTAATATAGCTAAAAAGCTGATGAGATCTCATTATGAAAATACTCACTCTGCAGGCACATACAGAATGAAGCAAGGAGTTAAGCACGTCTACCTAACAAGTAAAGGAAAGAGGGGTTTCAAAGATAATAAACACTCACATTCATCCTTTGAGAATGTGAGGTCTCCTTATATCTCCTATTTAGCCTACCCTTGGCTATCCAACAATACTAAACCCCTATAATTTTATAAAAGTTATATTTAGGCACAAATCTATATGTATGTTCAAAGGAATAGGCTCAAAGCTAAGCAAGTATTCAAGGAAATTCAAATAATTGTAAACTGTGTGATATCCAAAGTTATCTAATTTTAATGATCTACTTAATGATGGGAGCTAACTATGCTCCCAATAAACTTATAGATATTGATCTCAAGTCAATTATAAGTAGTAATATAAGTAATTGGAGGTTTGGAAAATAGTAGTTTAGTTTAATTTATGGAATGGCAAAATAAATAATAAGTATAATAATACTACATGAAACTAGTCCTATTCTTATCCTAAACCACTTGAGCAAAATAAGTTATTAAAATCAAGGCTTAGGAAACTAGTTAGAAAAAGCTAAGGTTAAGAAATTACTATATGTGAGGAAAATAGAAGTTAAGGTTCTACATACTTAACTCTTCTAACTAGGATGTAATTGGAAGGATCTATCCAAATCAATCACTAGTCTATTTATTATCAAGTAATAGGAGAAATTTAAGAGTATAGGAGAGGAAGGATTATAAGCTATAAGCTCTATGTTTTTCATAGATTGAAGGTTAAAGAGAATCTATTACATATCTATGATATGTTTAGGATATATAGGGAACCTCTAAATAAAAGAAAAAGAATTTATGTGGAGACTCTAAGCTAAAGAAAAGATGAACTAGAATTCAATTTAATTTCTAATAGCTAATCCTAATAGGTTCCTAACCTATAATCAAACATGTATTAAGGTTAACTACACTAATTGGGTGTATTAACCAATTCTAAAATCACATGTAAATCAAGTTATAAAATCAATGCTAAAGCATCTCTCATAAGGTTGTAAGTTGAATCAATCATTTTGCTAAGTATACAAGCATTTAATACATGAAAATTAAGTTCTAAACATGTAATTAAAATTGATATGAGAAGTAATTAATATGACATGTTTACTATCCTTGGGTTTAAATACCTAAAACATGCATAATTTAGAAACTAAGAAATTGCAAATTTACCTAATTTAATGGGTTAAAAACATAAAATCACCAATTATTGTCCAATAGAAATAATATACATAAATATGGAATCCTTATAGTATAAGGAGAAGAATAACACTAAATTGGTCAAAATCGGACAACGCTGGGTTTTTAGGATTTTTGGAATCTCTAATTATGGTTAAAAAGTTAATATAAAAATTAGCATTCAAATCTTAAATTAAATTATGCCATTTTATTCGTCTCATTTTTTTGATCGAAATGATATATAAATTTGCATATTTTGGTTAAGTAATTTATGATATATGGATATATAAAGTTTACATAAATTAATAATAGTTATATTAGTTTCTATTAAACATAATAAAACCATATTAATTTAAATTCCCATCGGCACAGAAGTTTATGACAAAAATTTTGAGATTTGAAGAAAATGAGGAAAGCTACCAATTCGAGATCAATACCAACGGTCGGCTCTGAAATTAAGGCGCTGACCATTGGATGATTGACATGCATCTCGAACACATGTAAAATGGCAGATGGTTCAATGGGGCTAAATCAGCCTAGTCCAAGAAGAAATTTCCGTATCGGGAAGGATTGGGTTCGACCCGTCTTCTCCGACTCCACTCCGTAGAAGGAAAAATTAGGGCTGGCTTTTACAGCCGAACCAAAAGACTTCTTGGCGGAGCCCACATGCTTGACTCGGGTTCTATGCAAGACCAACATAACTATCTAAGAATAGTTGCCAATCGTCGACGCTAAAGCCAATGAGCCCGATGCCCTACTTTTGGCCGGACTGACTAAGGTTCTGCAGATTGGGGTGAAAAACCTAAACCAGCATAGGGTTGATTCGAGCTCAATTGAGCTTAATCAATCCTCTCGGATTATTGCCAACTATTTTATTTGGAGAACAATGGATTAATTAACTAAAAACTAAATGAAGAGGAAATACATGGCAACTTCAACACCGACATCGGGAATAAGAAATTAAGGTTCGAATGAAAAGCTCTTGATAATCTCTCTCACTTCCAGCTCATTCTCTTCACAGCAAGTTTAGTGAGGGATAAAAATGAGAAAAATATGAAATTCTTAAGGCTATAGGAAGGTAAGAGGGAGCTCGGCAGAGGATGGACGTATGTCCGCTTACATTCGCAGGCTCACGATCAACAGATAGAGCAGGGAAAAACAGGGCCAGATACTGGTCATTGGTTTGATCATGCGATCCAGCGGTCATGCCACTAATCCAATTGTGAACGTTCGATAAACCTTAAGTAACGCGCAATGGTCCAGATTAAGTGGAGATGATGTCCCATGCGACGGGATGTGTATTGGATTTCCATGTTTCGCAAATTACAGCCGCTAGATTAATAAATAAATATTAATTTAAATTATATTATTTAATTTCATAAATTCACAAATTTAATTACTCAAATTTAAATAATCAAATGGACTCCAAAAAACTCCAAAAATTCACCCTTACCTAATTGAGGGTGGGGAATTTAGAAATTCAATTGAATTTTTGATCAATGGATAATTTAATTATTCTAATTTTTTGAGTATTTAATTATTAGTAAAAAATATTTAGAGAAAATTCAACGACTTCTAAATACTCTCAAAATATCACCCTTAGCTAATTTGGGGGTGATGAGTCCAATGACAAACTCTGATTTTGATTTTGAGGCATAAATAAAATAGGCATTCAGACTTATTAGGAAATTAGAAAATATTGAAAATTGACAAATGATCTCCAAATCACACTAAACTTGTGAGGGAGTCTTAACACTATTATAAGAGTAATGGAAAAAAAATTAAGTTAATTTGGTTACTAAATAGTGGGTAACAACACTAGGGTTGTTGCAAACTCCCCTCCTTAAAAAAAGTGTCACCCTCGACACACAACAATTAAAAATAAGAAATTGAAATTGCACGAAAGAAGTATATTGAAACAAAATGGAAAATGAAAGAGTTAAATAAGATAAAGATTATGGGAACTTCTTTTGCATATCCTCTTTTTTCTCTCACGTGGCTTTTCTAGCTAAATGGTTTTGCCAGTGGACTTTGATTAAAGGAATGCTGCGATTTCTTAACTACTTAAGATCTCGCCCCAGAATTGCCACAGGTTTAACGACAAAAGTCAAATTAGGCTGCAGCTCGATTGTTGGAATATGAACTTGCTGACAAGGATCAGGCAAACACATTCTTAATAATGAAATGTGAAACACATTGTGCACGACTGAGATGTCTTCAGGCAACTCCAACCTATATGTAGAGTTTACAACTTTTCCAATCACTTCAAAGGGTACTAGATACCTTGGAATATGCTTTCCAGACAGACCGAACCTTTGCACACATGCATTAGACTTAATTTTAAATATGCACGATCACCGACATAGAATTCTAGTGGATGATGACGAGCACCATTACACTTTTTAGTCAATCCTGAGCTGTCATCAAATTGCGCTTAATTAGAAGTACTTTTCTAGTAGTCTCCTTGATCTGATCATAACCATAAAGCTGAGAGTTTCCTACTTCAGTCCAAGCAACAGGAGTCGTACACCTCCTACCATAAAGAGCTTCATAAGAAGCTATACCGATACTAGACTGGAAACTGTTGTTGTAGATGAAATCAGCTAAGGCGAGATGATCTTCCCACGATCCGCCAAAATCAACAACACAAAGAAGCAGAAGATCTTCTAAGATCTGATTAATTCTCTCAGTTTGACGATCATTCTGGGGATGAAAAGTCAAAGTTAAGTTCATTCCCAAGTCTTGCTGAACAACAAACCAAAATCTAAAAGTAAATCTACCGTCTTTGTCTGAAACTATGGAATTCATCGTACCGTGCAAATGGACGATCTCTTTAAAATAAAGCTTATCTAACTTCTCAACAGGATTTGTCTGACAGATTGGAAGAAAATGAGCTGATTTGGTGAGTTTGTCGACAATCACCCAAATCAAGTCTAAACTAGATCTACACTTAGGCAAACCCACAATGAAGTCCATGGAAATGTTGAACCAATTCCATTTAGGAATGTCTAAGGATTTGAAAAGTCTACTTTAACTAAAGAGTAGGAATGACACTTAGAAATGAAAATAGCAAATATCTCTCTTCATGCTAGACCACTAGAATGATTTTATTATATCCTGATACATCTTATTGCTTCTAGGATGAATAGTGTAACAAGAATTATGGGTTTCTAACAATATTTACAACTATAGGATCTTAAGAATCCATAACTTAGTCTTCTAAAAGATTGCATCTTCAGTATCTATACATAATTCAGACTTCTTTCCACTAATAATGTCAGAAACCAGAACAGAATAACTTGCATCTTCCTTCTGAGCTTCGATAATCTTAGACCTCAGAGAAATATCTAACTGAATAGCAAATAAAAAAGTGCGTAAATCAGCAAATTTGATCGGCACAAGATTCAATATGGTAAAATATTTGATCAAAGATTCATTGCAACAAAGGGAAGATAAAGTCACTTTATGACTTAGGGCATCAGCTACTACATTAGCCTTACTCGGATGGTACTAGATTTCCAAGTCATAGTCATAAAGTAACTCAAGCCACATATGCTGATGGCAGTTAAGTTCTTTCTAGGTGAAGATGTACTTTAGACTTTAATGATCAGTAAACATCTCACCCTTAACTCCATACAAGTAGTGTCTCAAGATCTTAAGAGCAAAAACTATCCCTGGAAGTTCAAGATTGTGCACAGAATAATTCTTCCCATTAGGTTTAAGTTGTCGAGAGGCATAGGTTATTACACAGTGATCTTACATCAGAACAAAACCTAGCCCTGTCTTAGAGGCAACTGTATAAACCTGAAAATATTTACCCTCTTGAGGTAGTACTAGAATAGGAGCAAAAATTAATAACTGTTTCAACTTTTGAAAAAATTATTCACAAAATATGCTCCAGATAAACAAAACTTCATTTCTAGTTAATTGAGTTAGCGATGAAGAGATTTGAGAAAATACAGGGATGAACCTTCTGTAATAACCAGCAAGCCCTAGGAAACTACAAATCTCAGTTATAGATGTAGGTTAGACCCACTGTTCAATAGCTTGGATTTTCTTTTGGTCAACTCTAATGTCTTCAACATCAATCACATGACCCAAAAATGCTATAGATTTGAGCCAAAACTTGTACTTCAAAAACTTAGCGAACAACTTATTACTCTCTTAACAACTCTAGAATGACACGCAGATGCTCTTCATGATCAACAACTGCTTTGGAATATATTTGGATGTCATCGATGAAAACGATGACAAACTCATTGAGATAAGGCTAAAGGATACGCTGCATCAGGTCCATGAAAATGGAAGGAGTATTCGTCAGTTTGAAATACATAACTAGAAACTCAAAATGCCCATAACGGGTCTTGAATGCAGTTTTAGGAATATCTTCATCCTTACTCGAATCTAGTAATAACCAAATCTCAAGTCAATCTTGGAGAAGACTTTTGCTCTGGCGATTTGATTGAACAAATTATCGATCCTAGGAAGAGGATATTTATTCTTCATGCCACTTTGTTAAGCTCACGGTACTCTATGCACATCTGCATCGATCCATCCTTCTTCTAAATGAATAGGATGGGAGCTCCCCAAGGTGACATACTAGGGCGATCAAATCCTTTTTCAAACAACTCTTGCAATTGCTCTCTAAGCTCTTGTAATTCATTTGGTTCTATTCTATATGGAGCCTTAAAAATAGGTTGAGTCCCAGGAATAAGTTCAATAGAAAACCCTACCTCATGCAAAGGAGGTAATCCTAGCAAGTCTTCAGGGAACACATCCAGGAACTCTCTAATGATGATAGTTTCTTTAAAATTCTATCTTGGTTTTCCTCACCAATCAAGGTTACTTAAATTACATAGCAACCTTTACTAATGAGGCACTTAGCTTTAATTGCATTTATTAAGGATGTAGTTAAACCAAGCCTTCCTATAAGACTTTAGGTATCTTCCCAACTTTAAGTGAAACTCTCTTTCTAAAGCAGTCTATAACAGCATTAAGCTTACTTAACCAATCCATACCTAAAATTATTTTGAAATTTATAATTAACATAAAAGTAAGTTTGAATTGAAAGAATTGGTTGCTAATTGGGATGTCTACCAAACATAACTCATTAGCGCACATTTCATCATCCGATGGCATCTGCACTCTCAAGGAATTGTCTAGGTTGGAATGTTGGAGATTATGAGAAGAAACACAACTTTAGGACATAAAGGAGTGGCTAGCACCCATGTCGAAGAGTGTGTCACAAAATTGATTCTAAATAATTAGAGTTCTTATAGTAGGGAAAATAAAGTCTAATTATAACTAATGAAAATTAATGTATGAAGTACTAAAAAATAAAACTGCAGAAGAAATGAAAGGCAAGAAAAAAAATTAAAAGTAGAACGTACCGGTAACAATGATGTTGTCATCTTGGGAAACAAAAGGAAAAAGAGCATAGACATGCGGTACTGCAAGAGGTTGAGGAACAGATTTGCCTTTAGCAGTCCTACTAGATTGGCCTTGCTTATTAGCAGATGGTGGTACACCTTTTGGTTGTTGAGTGCTTCCACTTGCAGAAGGAGGCATTAACGCAAGTGATGGATATTGGGAATGAGTCGGGTTTTGCACAAAAGATTGGCAATTAATCTGCATCTTGTCCATTGTCCAGTTCTCTCGATAGTCCCAATGACAATGATTGGTTCTGCCGCTGTAACAACCAAAGTTGTTACCATAGCCAATTAGGACTAATCTAGGTCCTAATCTCAGCCTTAAGTAATAATTAGGTCATTAGGAGTCGTCCACTAATACCTAGTCCAAATTAGGAGTCAAATGGATCAAATCTTGATTTTGGGAAAATCCGGAAACCCTAAAATTTGACCTATCTAAATTCACCTTAGATCAAAATCGGATTTCACCATTGCGTTTATTGCCTCCAAATTAGCTAGGGGTGATGTTTTGGAGGCAATTGGAAGTCGTCAAAAATTCATCAAATTTTAAATAATATATAAATACCCCAAAAATTAGAAAATTAAAATACTCGTCGGATCAAAATTCTGACCTTGTGTTGCGTTCCTCACCCCTCAATTAGCTAGGGCGAATATTTGGAATTTTTAGAAGTGATTTAATAATTAAAATATAATTAATGAAATTAGAATTATTTTTTTTTAATCTAATAATTAAATTAATTATAACGGGCGGGACCCACCGTCCTTATCGGGTCGGGTCCCGTATCGGGTCAGATTCGCAATCTGTCCGATCCATTGTGGGTCATTCGATCGAGGGCCTGGATCGAACGGTGGAACCGTCGCCTTCTCCCTCGAAGGCTCCGTCGAGCCTCCATGCGGCTGCCGCCGTCCCGCCTAGCCATCCCCGTGAGCCCTCGGCTGCTCCGCCTGTGTAGCGTTAAGGCCCTCACCCTTGCATTGGAACCGCTGTTTTTGCGGTTTGGGCTCGGTTGACATCGAATGAACCTGCATAATGCCTCGACCGTCTACCTTCAGGTACCTACGATCCCCCTTAATTCATCATGATATCGCCAATCTTTACATTCGTATCGTTATTCCTCATTGTCGATCGAAGATCGACCGGTCTGATCGAGCAACAAAGGGCTTGATCGGCCAGATTTAGGACGAGATCCACAGTTGATACCGTTAATGCCCTGTCTCGCTGAGCCTTGCAACATAGGGTTTCAATTTTTGGCCAACCTAGACCACCTCCGCCCCTGTCTCAGCCATCTATGGATATGCCTTTCCTAGACCTATTCGAGGACATGCGAGTTGTGGTTCGCCACCGACGGGAAGGTTCCCATTTTGCGAACCCTAGTCTCCCCGCCTGGTTATGCTGCGAGGGAGACGAAAGGATTGCGGGCCGGGCCGGGACGGGCTCGGGCCGGCCCGGCCCGCACGAGACTTAGCGGGCCTGCCGCGTGTCGCGCGTGCGTTGTGCGGGAATCGCCTGCGTCAGCGCGGGGGCCTCGCGCGCAGCCCCGTATCCAACGGGACGCGTCGTGTGTCCCGTGGGACCCGCCTCTTCTGCCGGAGCCAACCAAGGACTGCCACGTGTCCGTGGTGGGTCCCGCCGCCATTAATGATCTGCATAATTTGATTTAAAATTTATAATATGAATATATATATATATATATATATATATATAATTATATACATAAAGTCTCTGTCAAATTTAAAATATTAATTATGATTAGCATCTAATTAATAAGTGATAAATTAGTAATTAATTAGTATTAATAATAATTAGCAAGATAAATCAATTAACTAATAGTAATTAATAGTAAATGACATCAATTAAATTAATAAATTGATCTAGAAAATTTAATGTTTAGTTTAATTAGATTAATTGGAGAATAGTTAAGATTCATTAAGTGAAATTAATTAGTAAGTTTAAGTTAAACATTAGGCTATTCATTTTAATTGAATATTACACATTAGATTAATTTAATTAATTAATTAGAAAATATTAATTAGTTTATTTATGTTAATTAATATTATTTAAATAATTTAATTAAAAATAGTAAATTATTTAATTAAAAAAAAATTTAATTAATTTATGAACCTTTAAAGCTTCATAATTTTGAGAATAATTATCCAAACATATTAAATATAGGTCTCATTTTATTCAGAAATATAAAAGGAATCAAATTACGTAATTCAAAAATTCGATTCGGGGTGTATTTAACTTAGTGTCATTTTAGGACATAAACAAATACTTATAATTTTTTACCTAGTTATCCAAACATAGTCAATATGGGTCTTAAAGTGATCAGGAGAATAATCTAATCACTGTGGTAGTATTAGTTTTCCTATTTAGAGGTTAGTTTGCAAAATGACATTTATGACTCTCTCCCAAAATGATCAAAATGCTATTGCTTTTCAATTAACCATAAATTGGTCAATTGAACTCCAAATCAAGAACTTCAAAGTGTTAACTAGTTTAAAATTTTAGTGCTAACATCAAACTAAGATAATATTTAAGTTTTGAACCCTAAAAAATTAGAAATAACTAAAATATCTATAATCCTAGTCAGGCCATAACTTGACCAATTGAAGTCCAAATTGGGTCTACTCCCAGTTAAAGTACTCAGTATGTTATAGAAAAGCTATAGACACTGAGTTTGCTAAATTTGAACCTCAAACAAAAAGTTCAATTTTTGCCCCTTAACCTTAGAAAATTACCGAATTACCCTTGAATCTTAGAATATCTATAACTTAGCTATTTAACCTCAAAATTTAATACCATGAGCTTGGATTATGAATTATAAGTACCATAAGCTTGGGTTTAATCACATAATCCAAAGGTATATCTTAAGATCTAGGTTTCAATCTAAATATGAACTAATGATTTAGGCAAATCCTACCAAGCAAAGTCAAACTTAATAGGATGATTCTCCTATTTTTAATCTAAAATTGAAAGATAAAATAATCATAATTAAGTTATAATATCTAAAAACTAATAAAATCATGATTTTATTCATTAGATAACCCACTTTATTCAATGATAAAAATCGAACCTAGGATCTATTCTAAATATTAAAAAGGGGTCCTAATGTGAGGTGTAGATTTTAATGAAGCTTTTTATGAGATGACTTAGAAGATTCTAAAAGTTATGGGAATCGTTATTAGTTAGCTTTAGTCATTATTTTTGTTCATTTAAGGAGTTTAGGAATGAATTTTAAGCCCTAATGGGGAATTTTCGCTATGCTACTCAACTTATGGATTTTTATGACTTAAATTGATACTAAATCAGTTTTATTATTGATTTTAATAATTTATAAGGGGTATTTTAAGGGTTAGGAGTACTTAACCTAAACTTTAGGCAAAATAACCATTTTGCCATACTTAAGGGTCCAAAAAGCTACTTTTTGATTTAGGACTTTAAATTGGATTTTCTTACTGCCAAAAGATTTCTTATTTTCTAACATGAAGATAGACAGAAAGTACACCAAATTTGGACAAGAAATGGGTCTTATATGTCTAAACAAAAAATTTTGACCTAAGAGGCAATTTTGTAATTTCTACCTAATGAAGTCTAAAAATTTGTGCAATTTACAGTTGTTTGCTATTCAAGGATTCCATAGAGTCGAAGAACACTAAATTATGAGGTCTATTGGTTAAGTTTTGAGTATTTTAAGATTAATGGTAAATGTGTTCTATCTAGTGTTCAGAGGGGTCATTTTTATTTGAGATCCAAATTCAACAAACTCAGTAAATATGGATTCCTGTATAGTTATAAATATATATTAATATCTAAATATATATATATATTTATTATTTTATTAATTCTTCTGCAGGATTTGACCGACAGTCGGACCCACAAGGCCACGCAGCAGCACGCGACTGGCCGTGGGTCGACTGCGGACCCCGCACCACGTCAGTAAGGCTGACCGCAGGATTCTGCGCTTGGGAGACATGACCCAGTGTGTCCCACCTGGGGTCTGACTGACCGGACCCGATGCGATCCGATGGATCTCCCAACCTCTCCGCGAGGGCCGAGCTAGGGCACACAAAACGGCTAGGGCTAAAATAAGATTTTTCTCCGCGGGCGTCAAGTTGGGGCATCGATGCCGTAGTTCGACCAGCACACCAACAAGTAGGTCCCTATGTGGGCTACCCGTTGCCGAAAGTTTCACCGCGATGGGTGGTCAGAGACCGAACTAGGTCTAACCATAGCTTCTAGGGTTCGACGAGACTCGGCGTAACAATTTGCACTATACACCCTATGCCAAATTCGGTCAAGCAGGTGTGATCCAACCCGATCGAACCGTCCAACACCCAATATATGGCATGCAATAACGATTCAAAACTTTAGCATAGACATCGGATGAAGATCGAAGGGTAGAGGAGTACCTGAAATATGACGGTCACGGGGGAGTTAGGGTTCAAAGAGGGCCAGCCCGATGCTCAATCCACCAAAGTCACGATCCTAATGCGTTGGTAAGAGTCTTAAGTGTAGCTGGACGGAGCGGTCAAGGCCGGAGATGAGCAAATTGGGCTGCACACGCGGTGGAGCACCGCGTGTCGTGGGTGACGCCCACGAGGAAGGTGACCCGCGCGAAACGTCTGATCCCAGGTCAGATGGTTTGGATCAACCGTCCATTCTGACGGAAAAGGGGTAATGACGATTAAAATAAAGGCGATGGCATCGGGGTCTTAACGGCGCTGCGATTATTTAAATAATAATTGATTTAATTTAAAATTTTAAATTATGATTTTTTCCTAATTAATATTAATTAATTAAATGACTTCCAAAATTTCCCAAATATTCACCCTTAGCTAACTGAGGGGTGAAGAACGCAACTGCGTGGTCGGATTTTTGATTCGACAAGTATTTTTTTCCTAATTTTTGGGATGTTTTAAATATTATTAGAATATTTGATGAATTTTCGAAGACTTCCGATTGCCTCCAAAATATCACCCATAGCTAATTTGGGGGCAATGAGCGCAATGGTGAACTCCGATTTTTGATATGAGATCAAAATAATTAGGTCAAATTCTAGGATTTCTGGATTTCCCAAAATTAGGTTTGGTCCATTTGACTCCTGAATTGGACAAGGTCTTGGTGGAAGATTCCTAATGACTTAATTAGCACTTAAGATTCAAAATTAGGACTTGGGTTAGTCCTAATTGGCTTGGGTAACAACTTGGGTTGTTACTGAATCCCCCACTTAAGAATATAGTTGTTCTCGACATCACTCAAGTGGAAGAAAATAAGATAGGATAAAAGAAAGATGGTTAAATGATAAGGAGTTAAGGAAAAATACCTAGATTCTCAAATAATCTAGGAGACTTGGCTCGCATATCTGATTCTTTCTCCTAAGTGGCTTCTACAGATAGGTGATTCTTCGATTGCACTTTAACTATTAGAATGGAATGGTTTCTTAGCTTCTTTTGATCACTCCCCAGAATTCTTACAGGTTTCTTAATGAATGATAAATATGGCTAGATCTCTGTTTGAGGAATAGAGATTAGGTGGTGAGGCTCTCTTAGGCACTTTTGAAGAGAAAACACATGAAACACATTGTGCACTACAACAAAATCCTCAGGCAGCTTTAACTTGTAAGCTACTGATCCAATTCATTTTAGGATCTTTAATGGTTCAACATATCTCGGGCTAAGCTTTCCAGCAACTCCAAAATGGTAGATACCCTTCATAGAACTGACTTTTAAATATACCAGATTTTCCCCTTTTAACTCCAGAGGACGATAATGGATGTTGCGATACTTGCTCTGCCTATCTTGAGCTGTCTTAATCCTTTGGTGGATAAGTCTTACCTTCTTGTTTGTTTCTTCTACTAACTTGGAGCCATATAATTGAACATCTCATGATTTTGACCATGCTATTGGACTGGAGCATTTTCTATCATATAAGGCTTCATATGGTGCCATCTTGATGCTCGACTGAAAGATATTATTATAAACAAATTATACTAAAGGGATGTGATCTTCCCAAGAGCCTGAGAAATCCAACATGCAAAGACGAAGAAGATCTTCCAGAACCTGATTAACTCTTTCCGTTTGACCATCTGTTTGTGGGTGAAATGACTTGCTTATTGCTAAAGTGGTGCCTAAATCCTAATGCACAGCCTGCCAAAATTTAGAAGTGAAATGAGTGTCTCTATTAGATACGATAGTCTTGGGGATACCATGCAATATGACTATTTCTTTGATATACAGCTTCGCTAGTTTCTCAATGGAGTCAGTTTGACGAAATATAATAAAATGTGCCAATTTAATGAGGCGGTTGTAACAACTCAAGTTGTTACCCAAGCTATTGAAGACTAATCCATGTCCTAATCTCAGTCTTAATGTCCTAATTAAGTCATTAGGAGTTCACCACCAAGACCTAGTCCAAATCAGAAGTCAAATGGATCAAATCCTGATTTTTGGGAAATTCAGAAACCCTGGAAATTGATTATGTTTGGTTGATTAGGTAAAAAGTTATAGGTATTTGTGTAGGTCCTAAAATATCACTACGATTAATAATCCCCAAATGAAAATTCTGATTTACGTCATTTGATTTCCTTTATTTTTCCGATTAAAATGAGATATAACTTTAATATGTTTAGATCATTATTTTTAAAATTATGACATCCTAAAATTTATTTGTTTTGATTTAATTGATTTTAATAAAACATATTTTAAGCAATTAAATAGTTACTATTTTGATAATTCTTAACTAAATAAAATTAAATTAATTTATATATTAACTAAATTAATTAAATTTGAAACTTATTATTTTATAATAATTAAATAACTTTAATATATATATATACTTACTATTACTAATTTAATCAATTAGACTAAATTAATTAACTACTGTTAGATGACTAATATTAACTACTGATTATACTTAATAATAATTAATTAACTACTGTTAATTAAGTATTTAACTAATTAACTATTTTGAATTATTTAACTAATTTGACTAAAAGCTAATTAATTTAAACTAATTAAATCCTATACTATTAATAATTAACTAATTAATTAACTAATCTAATATAATAAGTAAAGGCATATGGATACAACTATATTTATATAAATTCATGTATAGTTGTAACTATATATATTAATTTAAAAATATATATATTTATTATTTTAATTAATTATTCTGCAAGATTTGACCAATAGTGGGACCCACAAGGCCACGCGACAGCACGTGACTGGCTGCAGGTCGACTATGGGGACGCACACCACATCAGCAGGGCTGACTACGGGATTCTGTACTCGGGCAATGCGACCCAGTGGGCCCCACCTACCACGCGTCGCCCTAGGAGGGACGCCATGCATTGCTACGAGCCCTACGCGTCTGGTATGGCAGGGCAGACGTGAGTCGAGTCCGGCTTGACCCGACCCGATGCAATGCGACGGATCGCCCGAGTTCTCCGCGAAGGCTGAGCTAGGGCACGCAAAACAGTGGCCCTCGGATCGATGCCGGAGTCCGACCCACACACCAACAGGTAGGTCTCGGTGAGGGCCACCCGTTGCCGGTGGTTTCACCGCGAGGGGTGGTCAGAGACGCGAACTAGGTCTAACTCTAGTTGCTAGTGTTCGGTGAGACTCGGCGTAACGGTTTGCACTATATACCCTATGCTAAATCCGGTCGATCGGGTGTGATCCAATTGGATCGAACTGTCTAAGCCCTAATCTATGGCATGCAATAACAATTTGAAACTTAGGCATAGCCATCGGATGAAGATCGAAGGGTAGAGGAGTACCTGAAATGCGACGGTCACGGGGGAGTTAGGGTTTGAAGAGCGCCGACACAATGCACAATCTACCAAAGTTTCAATCCTTATGTGTTGGTAGGAAGTCTTAAGTGCAGTTGGGTGGAGCGGTCGAGGCCGGAGATGAGCAGATTAGGCTGAGCAAGCGGCGGAGCGCCGCGTGTCGGGGGCGACGCCCACGAGGAAGGTGACCTGCGCGAACCGCCTGATCCCAGATTAGACAGTTTGGATCAACCGTCCGTTCTGACGGAAAAGGGGTAACGACGATCGAAATAAAGGCGACGGCGTCAAGGACTTAATGGCGTTGCGATTATTTAAATAATACTTGATTTAATTTAAAATTTAAAATTCAAGTTTTTTCTTAATTTATATTAATTAGTTAAATGACTTCCAAAATTTCCCAAATATTCACCCCTAGCTAAATGAGCGGTGAGGAACGCTAAGGCGATGTCAGATTTTTGATACGGCAAGTATTTTATTTTTCTATTTTTTGGAGTATTTTAAATATTATTAGAATGTTTGACGTATTTTTGATGACTTCCGATTGCCTCCAAAATATCACCGCTAGCTAATTTGGGAGCAATGAGTGCAATAGCGAACTCCAATTTTTGACCTGAGGTCAAATTAAATAGGTCAAATTCTAGGGTTTCTGGATTTCCCAAAATTAGGATTTGGTCCATTTGACTCCTAATTTGGACAAAGTCTTGGTGGAAGACTCCTAAAAACTTATTCAGCACTTAAGATAAAAAATTAGGACCTGGGTTAGTTCTAATTGGCTTGGGTAACAACTTGGGTTCTTACATTAAATGTCAAAGGGTTCAAATGAAGAAAAGTTAGGAGAAAGGCATCCACTAAAGGACCAGGATTTGAATGAGGAATCACAGGAATTTTAGGAAGAACTGGAAAAGGAGTTTGAGGAGGAGTTGGAAATGGTTGTGATATGATAGGGGAAGAATGAGAAGGGGTACTAGACAAGGCCACTCTCTCAGCTGCATGTATTTGTGCTTTAATCATCACATACATCATTTTCATAAGATTCTTCATCTCATCAGTTTGAGATGTTGTGGTAGAAGTAGGTTCTTTCCTCATGATTGGAATACAATTATCCAAATTAAGATTCATTCTAAAGAAAGAAAAGAGGACACGATTTAGGAACTAAGGAAAAATGGAAAAGGATTCTCATTAAAACTTTGAAGATTTAAGAGATACAGTTTGTAAGAAAGAAGAAAACAATATATAATAGAAGTCATTCATAAGAAGCTTCTATATACTATGGAAAATTAGTACTAAAAGGAAGCTAGTATATGATTTAAAGAACTTTGCATAAAACATAAATACAAAGTCCTCATAGGTAGGGGTACGATGGAGGCATTTACTTCCTCAAACTAGCACTTAAAATGCATGATACCACCACTCCTCAGCGTAATTGGTGAAGAGTTCATCCAAAATTTGAAGGCGTACGTGATCAGGGCAAGCTATTGCTTGAAATGTCATAGTGACTCGTGAAAGCAATTCTCTCGCCAACTACGGAATGTAGTTGCCTCGAAACACACAATACTTCAAAATTTTGTTCAACACTTCTCCTCCTGCTTCAGATACTCCAAAGTATTTTCGACCATAAGTTGAGCCAAACAAATGATCATCCTCCTAATAAAGGAAGAACATACTTATGAAGTAGTTTAGTTCATGCTAACATTCTGCCATCTATGCGTTTGATTGAAGTTTAAGTTAGAAATTTAAATTAATTATTGGATTAGTAATGAATTTACTATCCTATGGTGTTATTTTTAATTATTTTTACTATTCTATATTGTTTGCTTTGGATATGTGGATGTTTTCATCTTAACTTAACATTCTGAACTTGGCTTTGATTCCAGCTGTGATGACCCTAATATTGAATAAGAACTCAATCCAACATTAGAGCATCATTATATCATTTAATACTGAATTAGAAGGAAATTAACTCAATACTAAATGATGTGTGGCCAAGAATCTTTATGAGGGTGTTAAGTTAAGATGGGAGGAAGCAGAAGAAGAAAAGTATATGAATGGAAGTAATTGCAAATACATGTAAGTAGGAAGTATTTGCAAGTAGATGTAAGAGAAGAGAATCACTTGATATTAGAAATTTACATGTAAGAAAGAGACATGTATAATCATCCATCAATTTATTCAAATCAAGCATTTTAAATATGAAAATAAATCCATCAAAGAATAAGTAAAAATAGATGCAAAAATTTAATTATTACAAACTTGAAATTAAAAGATATAAGAAAAGTTCACTCTCTCACAAGCAGTAAATGTAAGAAAAAATGTGGAAGCAGATTTTATAAATTCTTCAAGTACTTGGTCCAGCTCCACTAGCATTATAAAGCTCCTGATCTATCATATTTTAGTATTTAAATATGATAGGGCAAAGCTAAGAAAAGAAAAAGAGCAGTTAGACTAAACAATCTAAGCACAATTTAAGATTGGTTAAAAAATTTATAAATTTATTTAGATATCACAAGTTGATTTACAATTTAAAATAAGCAGCAGAGCATTTAAAAGCATTCAAATAGGGAAGGGAAATAAACAAAATTGTAAGGAAGAACAATTAAAAATAAAATGAGTAAGAATACTCACGTGAATAAAGGTTCTAACCTGCAACCAAAAGGTAAGGGAAAAGCATCCTAAGTAAGACTAGAAACTACTAAAGTGCAATGAAAGTAAATAAATTAAAATAGGTATATGTCTAGATGAAAATTATGCTAAGTAAGGAAAAGAAAAGTAGTGAAGTATTTAAATGAAATTAATGTAATATACACTGCATTCTAAAAGAACTATAAGTAAGTAAAGCACAATATTACAAATAAGATGTACAAAGCATAATAATTGTAGGAAAATCTTAGCATCTTGGTCAAATATACACATAACTTAGGACTATGGAAAGTAACATAGCTAAAAAGCTATGATAAGATCCCACAATCAATAAGATTGTAAAAGAACTCATATTTTATTAATTGAAGCTATTTTATGAAAATATTCCTTCTGTGGGCATATATAAAATGAAGCAGAATTAAGCACCTATGCCTAACAAGTAAAGGGAAGCGGGGTTTAAAAGACATTAAAAACTCACATTAATTCTCTGAGAAAGTGAGGTCTCCTTGTATTTCCTATTTAACCTTCCCTTGGCTATCCAAAAATACCAAACCCCTATAGTTTTATGAAAGTTTTATTTATGCACAAATTTGTATGTATGTTCAAAGGAATAGGCTCAAAGCTAATTGAGCTAATTGAGCTCCCAATTGACTTCGAGATATTGATCTCAAGTCAATTATAAGTAGTAATATATGTAATTGGAGTTTTGGAAATTAGTAGTTTAGTTTAATTTATGGATTGACAATAATTTATAAGTATAATAGTACTACATGGAACTAGTCCTATTCTTATCCTAAACCACTTCAACAAAATAGGTTATTAAAATCGAGGCTTCGGAAACTTGTTAGGAAAAGGTAAGGTTAAAGAATTACTATACTTGAGAAAATGGAAGTTAAGGTTCTACAAATTAAACTCATTTAACTAGGTTATAATTGGAAGGATCTATCCAAATCAATCACTAGTCTTGCTATTATCAAGTACTAGGAGTAGTCTAAGAGTATAGGAAAGGAAGGATTATAATAATCTATAAGCTCTATGTTTTTAGTAGATTGAAGGTTAAATGGAATCTATTATATATCTATGACATGATTAGGATATCTAGGGAACCTCTAAATCAAATAGCAAAGAATTTACATGAAGATGATGAGCTGAAGAAAAGATGAACTTGAATTCAATAAATTTGTAAGAGCTAATCTTAATAGGTTCCAAACCTAAAATTATACATATATTAAGGTTAACTACACTAATTGGGTGTATTAACAAATTCTAAAATCACATGTAAATCAGGTTATAAAATCAATCCTAAAGAATCTATCCTAAGGTTGTAAGTTGAATCAATCATTTTGCTAAGTATACAAGCATTTAATACATGAAAATTAGGTTCTAAACATGCAATTAAATTGACATGGGAAGTAGTTAATGTGACATGTTTGTTGTCCAAGGGTTTAAATACCTAAAACATGTATAATTTAGAAACTAAGAAATTGCAAATTTACCAAATTTAAGGGGTCAAAAACCTAAAATCACAAATTATTGTCCAATGGAAATAATAAATGTAAATATGGAATCCTTAGAGTATAAGGAGAACAATGATACTAAGTAGGTCTAAATCAGACAACAATGGGTTTATAGGATTTTTGAGACCTCTAATTAGGGTTAAGAAGTGATTATAAAAATTAGGATTCAAATCTTAAATTGAATTATGCCATTTTGTTTGCCTCATTTTTTTGATCGAAATGATATATAAATTTGCATATTTTGGTTAAGTAATTTGCAAGATATAGATATATAAGGTTTGCACAAATTAATAATAATTAAATTAGTTACTATTTAAACTTAATAAAACCATATTAATTTAAATTCCCATCAGCCCAGAATTTTATGACGGAAGTTTTGAGATTTGCTGAAAATGAGGACAACCATCAATTCAAAATCTATACCAATGGTCGGCTCTGAAATTAAGGCACCGACCATTGGTTAATCGACAAACATCTCAAACACATGTAAAATGGTGGACGGTTAGGGCTGAACCGACCTGGTCCAAGAAGACATGTCTGGATTGGGAAGGAACGAGTCTTACCCATCGTCCTCAACTCCATTTCGTAGAAGGAAGAATTAGGATTGGCATTTATGACCGAACTAGAAGACTTCGCAAAGGAGCCCGCACACTTGACTTGGGTGCTATAATAGACCAACTTAACGAGTTCAGAACCGTTGCCAATTATCGACACTAAAGCCTATGAGCCCGATGCCATAATTTTGGACATACGGATTAAGGTTCTGTCAACTGGGGTGAAAACCCTAAACCAGCTTAGGGTTAATTCGAGCTCAATTTTGCTTAATCAACCCTCTCAGATTATTTTCAATGACAGACTATAAATACACGTCTGTGCTTGCACACAAGTGTACGTGGTATGAAGTAATGATTTGGAATGCAAATTTCAAGATTTATCATCCTCAGGAAATGGTGTGTTTTGTTACTAAGGTATATCTAAATTAAATAATATTTAAACAGTATGCTTTCACCTTGATTTGGTTCCATTAACAAAGCAATAATTTAGAGTTAAGAAACTATTTATATTAGAGAGGAGAGTTGGGCTTCTTCCATGTGAAATGATAGGGACCTCATGTTGTATTACTTCTCAAGCACTTTTCATTCTTTATCATTATGCCAATTAATCAAGTGCACATTGTATTCCTTAGAGTTGTCCTCTAAATACTTCAAGTGCAAATGCTGTGCGATAAATGAACACACTAGAGTTCAAATTCTGCACAAAGATTCGCATGAGATAACAACTAAAGCATCTTAGTTTTCCTACGTCTAGGTTACCAAAATAATAGTTTTAATCAGGCGGTCTTAAGAGCATTGATTCCACTAATGAGCATCACGCGCATCCTGCGCAGTTCAGATAAGGAAGTGATTTCATTGGGCTCTATGTCTTATGTCACGTCATCCATGAGCTCTTAAAGAATCCACTTCCTCCTTTCACATGTGCTGAGCAATGGAGCTCCATTAGTGGGTCTTAGCTCACATGCTTTGACTCCTTAGTTGAGCATAAAACATGGTGCAAATAGGCTCAAGAACTTAACACTTAGTTCTAAATACCCCATGCACACATATCCCACTCTTAACTATGTAATGAGCTATGGAGCATAAGATTTTCAATTTTTGATTATTTGTATTTATAATTATATTTTCTTGACATAAGTTTTTCATTTAGTCCATGATTTGATCTTAAGATGCTTTCATTGAAACATTCATAAATAGATTTTTATTTCAATGCTTGAGGAAGTTATACATCATTTATTAAGTCCCTTACATTTCACAATGGGCTCAGCCCAACCCTCCCCAAGGGGGTTTAGCCTTCCATTACAGCTGAGAAAAGAAGAAAAATATACAAGGATGAAGACCCTTTCATGATCCACTAAAAGAAATTAAAAGCAAGATTAAGGGTTTACTAGGAACTGCCCTTAATGGGATTCTTTGGATCTCTCCTCTTCTTCCTCTTACCATTTCCCTTAGTTCCCTAGTGTAGCCATTGATTCTTTCTCCACTGGCAATGATCATTTCCACCTCCCTTGGAGAGGTTTCCTCCTTCTTGTATGCAGCCCCTAAAAACTGAATTTTTCGATGAAAAATTGGGAACCCTCCTTTTGTGAAGAAGTGCTGCATATATAGAGGAGTAAATCTCCTTCCTTGCTTCAAATTATGGCTTCTTACCTCCAAATTTCTGCAGCAATGAGTGCTTATCCCACTTGAGGCATGATAAGACATCCCCTTTTCCATTCTTTAATCCCCAAATCACTTTAAAATATTCATTTTTCCTTAAAAAAATAATATTTGCTGTAGAAGATATGGTGGCTGGGAGACAAGGAGCAGACTGGTGGGTCTTGTCTCAGCCCCATTTAATGCCCTGAGAATACAAGAATTCAGCACACCGCTGTAGCGCACGTTTGCGATTGAGGTTCAAAAATCTTTCGCTACAGCGCGCTAGAGCAGTTTTAAGTTTGAAAACTTGCCCAATGCAGCGCGCTATAGTGATTAAGTTTCGAAAACTCATCCGCTGCGACACCCTGTTGCGATCGAGTTTTGAAAACTCATCCGCTGCAGTGCATTGGAGCGATTGAGTTTCGAAAACTCATCCACTCCAGTGCGTTGTAGCGATTGAGTTTTGAAACTCTCCCGCTGTAGCATGCTGTAGCGATTGAGTTTCGAAAACTCACCCGCTACGGCGCGCTGGAGCGATTGAGTTAGATTCTTGCTTGTCCTCGAGTAAGCTCAAGAAATGATTTTTTTGTTTTTAAGGTATGAGAGTCAATATAAATTGTCAATGTGAAATTTGTTTGCAGTTCAAATCTTTTGCTTAATTGAAATGACTATCAAATTTTTCCACCATTAAACCTTTCTAACTCTGGTTATGAATCATGGTTGATTGACTAGTCTCTAATTTTAAGCTTTGTAATGCTTGATGCTGCATGATGGGAGAGGTTCCTTAGAATTCACCAAACTAGTAAGGTAGTGAGTTACCAAGAGTTTTATGCCATCTCCTTCTTATGAATCACAAAGAGACTTAATAATTTATGAGAGATATTTTTCATCATCCTATATCATTTTTTCCTTGTGAGAGATATTTTCTTCATCCCTATTTTCATTTAATTTTTCAGCCTAAAGGAGAGATATTTTTCTTCATCTCCATTCCACTTCTTTGTGATCATGAAGTCCTACAGGAGCCTAGCACACTCTTTAGTTTACTCAATTACTTATAGTCACTAATCTTGGTTTCTAAGTTTTCCCCCACACTTAGACATTACCATTAATCTGTTAAATTTTTGGAGACTAGATACAACCTGAGATCATTCCTTTGTTTTGTTGATTTAGTAGCCTGTGAGTTTAGACATCTTTCGTTAAGCAAAGTTTTGGTTGACAATTAATTTTTAAATTGATATTTTTGTAACTTTCATAGTCTTGAAAAGTTCAGAAAAATATGTCATTTGCAAATCATTGAAAGAATTTGTAAATATGAGGATGCATAATTTATTTCTTTAAAAAAAAACACACACACACACACAAAGAAAAGGAAAAATTAGAAATGAAAATAAGAGAAAATACAACCTAATTTAGGCATCATCCTTGCTTTCTTCCTCATCTTTCTCTCCCATGTCCTGGTAGGCGTAGTCACATGGCGAACGGGTGTCCGGGATAGGGTCGCCGACAGGTGGTTGTAGCAGCAAAGAGCCATCCGGTCCTCCTTGCAAGCTCCAATCATGGAACATCATTCCAAGGGCTTCATGGAATTTTTATTGGAACTTGCGCTGCCAGGCAATTTTTTCTTTCAAAACTGCATGTCGGTGGCCATAGCCTTACCCAAGTCAGTTTGTTGAGTGTAGATCTGCATCAATAATTTGTCCGAGTATGAATAGCCATAGGAAGCTGAAGCTTCTCCTTTTTTTCCCCTCCTCTTCTTAGCCTGCTTCCATACTTTGGAATGGGCATTTAAATTTGTTCGTGCAAGGGGGCACTAGAAGGGACGATGGTGTCAAAGGAAAGGATCTTGACCCCTTGGGCTACACAGATGCCCGAGATTAATGACCTGAATGTAAGCGTAGCGCAGGACTCGTTTAGGGTGTCCCAGTACTGCTCATAAATGATGTCAGAGACACAAATTTCTCTGGGCCTTTAGAGAGCACACATGAGCAGCACCCTTGAACGGGTTACTTCGCTAAGGTGATTCAATGGTATGATGAAGTTGGAGATGAAAACCAGCCATGCACTTCCCGAGTCCGTGAGGAGGGTTCGAGGATTGTTGGTCAGATTTCCTCTCCAATCTACATCATTACAAATGAGTTCACTTGCAAGTGCAATAAGGTCATAGTTATACTCAATGAGGGTCAAGTAGGAGCATTTCTCGACCTCCCTCAACCCGTAAAATTGCATGATTTGTTCGTGCCCAAAAACTACTCCCTTTCCTTGAACGAAGATTCTACGCCCCGCCGTGTTAATGGCGTTGGCATAGACTTCCTGAACAAGGATTGGTTAAGAGATGGTCGGAGTGGATGCCATCTGCCTCCATCCCCAGGGGTCTACTTGCTCAGAGGGCACCGGCAAGAGCAGCCCGAAGCATCTCTCCGGGATGAGCTTCCGCCGAGAAGTAACCACGGTGAACCTTTGCTCAGCCTCAGCGAAGGAGAACCTCTTTTTGTTCAAGGCTCCACCAGATGTGGAGGCCTCGGCTTCCCTTCTTGGGATGGATTTTTTTCTTGAAGACATGCTGAAAATTTAAGGTATGCTAAAATTTTCAAGGAAGAAGAAGAGAGAGAGTAAATCAGGAGCAAAAATCAGAAGGTGCAAGCTTACACCCCCCTCCAATCCCCTTAAATAGCCACATATCCATAATGGCCAAGGAAAATTTGGTCAATGGTGCTTCCCATGCCATAAATGTGATAAGCTTTAATTGAAAAAGGAAGTGGAGGGGGCAGCTTTATGAGCACCATCCTATTAACTGCCTAGGAATCCCAAAAAAAGTAATTTTTTAACTGTATTAGATTCCCTAGGTGGTCAAATCTGCTACAGCACACTATAGCGATTGAGTTTCGAAAACTCTCTCGCTGCAGTGCGCTGTAGCAAGTTAAAGTTCGAGGACTTTCCCGCTGTAGCGGTTGAGTTTCGAAAACTCATCCGCTGCAGCGCACTGTAGCGATTTAGTTTCGAAACCTTGCCGGCTACAGCACGCTATGGCGCGCTGTAGTGCGTTGTAGTGCATCTGATTTCTTCATTTTTTCATATAATAATTTCTATTATTGTTATTATTTCTTAACTTGGGTTTCCTCCCAAGAAGCGCTTAGTTTAACATTGTCAGCTAGACACATTAAGGGTCTTCTTATTGCTAGTAAGGTCAGGAGGTCTCTCCTTCCACACTTTCGAGGTATTTGGGTGAGCACTAACAAAAAGTGTGCTCGAACCCACACCCTCATCAATCCTTTAACGGTCCACACCTTCAATTTTGGAGGAAATTTTCTTTTTCCTCTTACCCCTCCTCATTTTCTTCTTTTTTATTTTCTTCTTATTTTCACTTTCGGAAGAGGTGTTAGATCTAGCCTCGGAGTTACTTTCACTTTGATTTAAATTTTGCAAGTTAAGTGTTTCATTAAATCTTTCCTCCTTAGCCTTCCTTTTCACATCTAACTCCGTAACCTTTTGTTTGAAAAGGGTAGGTTTGAGATCTATTAATTCAGACCTACCCTGGATCCTTATACTCATGACCCCCCTGTATACATCTATGATAGCCTTAGAGCTCATGAGGAAAGGTGTAGAGACCCACTTAAGTAGTAATAAATGAAATTCTTAAACAACGAGGCGCCTTTTCAGATAATGATGAAGTTCTTGATAAGAACTCCAAAGTTAAGCGTGCTCATGTGGGAGCACTCCCAGGATGGGTGACCTGCTAGGAAGTTATCTTCTAAGGGTAAAACCGTGAGGCCTTTCTGGCAAAAGCGGACAATACCTTGGTGTTAAGAGTTTGGGCTGTTACAAATGGTATCAGAGCAAACCTTAGGGTGTCAGATAGGAGCAGGGCAAAGTTCCACTTTATGTGAGCAGCCTCTTAAACCCATGATGGTTAATGTGCTATATGGTTGTGAGTACCTCTTGTGCCTGTAGGGGTCACATCTAGTCCTATCTACCCAATGGATGGTTCTTGGATCTGTGTGTAGATACTGATGAGGACGTCAGTTACTTAAGTTGGGGAGATTGTGAAGACCCACTTAAGTAGTAATAAGTGAAACTCTTAAACACCGAGGTGCCTTTTCAGATAACGATGGAGTTCCTGATAAGAACTCAAAAGTTAAGTGTGCTCAGGTGGGAGCACTCCCAGGATGGGTGATCTACTGGGAAGTTATCTTCTGAGGGCAAAACCGTGAGGCCTTTCAGGCCAAAGCGAATAATACCTTGGTGTTAAGAGTTTGGGCTGTTACAAAAGGTCTTTCGAGGATAATGGTGGAGTTTGCATTCCACCCATCCTATTCACAAATTATAAAATTGGTGGGGATAATGAAGCTTCTTAGCCCTACAAGAACATTCCTTACAATGCCTAACGGAGTTAACAATTCCAAATTAGTGAATTTTAGAATTATAGAGGTGTATTCCATCTCTCCTACCTTGAGATGTTCATATATATGGTTGGGCATGATACTAACCAAGTCACCAAGATCACACAGGAGATCTAAAAATACCCTGTTCTTAATCATGCAAAGAATGCATAACCTCTATGGATCTTCACACTTAGGGGCTGTGAGCTTTTTAAAATCTGGATTTCTACCCCATTCTCTATCTTCTAACTCCTTCTCAATAGAATTACTACCTTTAATATGGTTATCACCTTCCACCCCATTAAAATAAATCACACTCACCAATTCCCATGGATTCACTTCTGTAGAACTAGGCAATGCTCCTTACTGCCGGGTGGTCAGCTGCTTGGAGATTTATCCTAGTTGAACTTCAATGTTTCTGAGTGTTGCCTCTATACCTTGGATGGAGGCATCATGGTGGGTGATTGTTGCTTCAGTTCTACGTATAAACTGGATGGTTTCTGCCTTAAATGCATTAAAGGCTCCTTCTAAATTTGTAAGTTGATGATTAAAATTGTTCCCATTATTGTAATTCTGTTGATTGGTTGAACTACCCCCATTAGGACTATTGTTATTATTACTCCAAGAGAAATTAGGGTGATTTTTCAACCCCAGATTATACTTGTTAGAGTAAGGGTTGTTCATAACATTATTGTTCCTTAAGTAGTTAACTTGCTCAGTGTTCAATTGCACGAAAGGATTATTTAAATTGCAGCTTTCACTAGCATGCTTTCCCCTGCAAAACTTACACTGAGTTTCTTGAACAACATTAACATTCATTTTTTCAATTCATTAGTTCAATGCGTTGATTTTGTTTTGCAAGTCTGTTATTTAGTTTGATTCACTCAGCTTAATTGATTCCTTTTTCAGTCGTTTAGAAGGCCATTGGTATGCATTATTTGCCATTTCTTCTAAGAGGTCAAAAGCCCCGTCCTGGGTTTTTATAATAATTGAGCCTCTGGCAGCCTCATTATTGAGAGTTCTTGTTGGAGCATTCAAACCATTATAGAAGGTTTGCACTTGCATCCATAAAGGGAACCCATGATGCGGGCATCGCCTTAGGCATTCCTTAAAGCGATCCCTCCCCTCATGTAGAGTCTCCCCTTCAAACTAATCGAATTTGGTTATCTCAATTCTCAGCTGAGTAGTTTTCACCAGAGGGAAATATTTTGCTAAGAATTTCCTATTGAGATCATCCCAAGTACGGATGGAATCACTCGAGAGAGAGTTGAGCCAACCCTTGGCTCTGTCTCTTAGGGAAAAAGAGAAAATCTTATGTTTAATGGCATCTTCAGAAATACCATTAAACCTGAAGGTGTCACATATTTCAAGAATATTTGAAATGTGTAAATTAGGGTTCTCTATGGTGTAGAAGGTTTGATCTAAAAATTGTTGGCTTCTATGTTTGGCCTAGCAATTGCATGAGAAATGCCCCTAATAGTGGGCAAGGCATAATATCTAAGTGCTTTACCCCAAGGTTCTCCCAAAGGCTCTCTATGAATTTCATCAAAGTTTTCCATAGCAACTTGTTGGTTATTTAAGATTGCTTGTTCTCTTCTAGCTTGTAAAAGGGTTATTTCAATTTCTAGATCAAAAAGATATTCAGTACAATTCTTCTACTCATACAAAATTAGAAATTAAGTTAAGAAGGACAAATATAACAATAATGTTCCATAATTCAACAAATGAAAGAAAAGTAAATGAAAGAAAAGTAAATGGTTAGCAAAAATAACTACAAGAATAAAAATCAAAACTATATGCAAAAAGATTTACTTAAATCACTATTTACTTGTAGAGTCTCCTTAATACAAAACAATTACCATTCCCCGGCAATGGCGCCAAAAACTTGACAAACTGTAAAATATACATCCGCGCTTGCACGCAAGTGTACGTGGCCTGAAGTAATAATTTGGAAGGTAAGTTCCAAGATTTATCGTCCTTAGGGAATGGTGTGTTTTGTCACTAAGGTATATCTAAATTCAATAATGTTTAAACGGTACAATTTCACCTTGATTTGGTTCCATTAACAAAGCAATAATTCAGAGTTTATAAATTATTTAAATTAGAGAGGAGAGTTGGGCTTCTTCCATGTGAAATGATAGAGACCACTGATGAATCCATAAAATATTTCTAAAATAAAGGAAAATTTCATTCATATCTGATCTTTAATCTGCTCCTAAATCAAAATTTGTCTATATTTTCAGGAAAATTGCTTCTCCAATGAAGTTCTGAGACATTTTACAAAATTCCAAGTATTTTTTCAAAAGAATTCGCTGTCGCCCGCTCCAGGGGGCTGCAGCGGGTCATTTTGCAAATGGGGGCACGGGAGAGCGCACTGCAGCGGATCCATTTGCGAACCGCGGGCGTGGTAGCGCACTGTAGCGGGTTCATTTGCGAACTGCGGGCATGGTAGCGCACTGCAGCGGCTCCATTTGTGAACCACGGGCACGGTAGCGCGCTGCAGCGGATCCATTTGCGAACTGCGGGTGCGGTAGCGCGCTGTAGCGGGTTCATTTGCGAACCGCGGTTGCGGTAGCGCGCTGCAGTAAAAGGCTTAGCTTATTTTGCTTGCTCCATTGCGTGCTCCAGCGCACTGCATTGGCCGCCGTAGTTTTTGCCAGTCATGTGCATTTATTACGGCTGGGACAAGACCCCCAACCTGCATCTTGTCCCCAGCCATCATTCCCTACAGCAGCTCTGATTTTTAATGGAAAGTGGCCCCTTGATGTGATAAGAAGGATAAACAAAGAAGGATATTGGTCACTTCACCATTGATTTTGGATTTGCCATCATGAATTTAGAATTTTTAATTATCAAAAGCTGGTTATGGAGAGAATGAAGGAGGACGCATCCCCTCTCCTATAAATACACCTCCTCTTGACTAGAGGAGGGTTCACAATTTTGCTCAACACACTAAGTAAAGAGGAGGAGTGCATAAGGAGAAGTGAGGAACTCCCTAAGAGAGGCAAGGCAAGCTCTTGCTAAGGAAGAAGAAAGAAGGCAGCACTAGAGAACTAAGGGAGGAGCTTGAAGAAGGAGAAGAAGATTTCAGGAGAACTTGCAAGGAACATTCCTAGTATCTTCTAAACCTTACTCTTGTATTTTCTTTTCTTAGTTGATTATGAAAGGGTCTTTTTCCATGTATGTGTTTTTCTTCATTTCCTTTGTAATGAGTATCTAAATCTCTCTTGGGGAGGGTTAGGGAGATCCCATGTGTACGAGTATTTATTAATGTATGAAGTTTCCTCAAGCAAAATTAAATTGTAAGGAACTCAATGCCTTATTAAGAGATTTTTTTTATTTATTATTTGGTCTTGAATGTGGATGAAAGGAAAAAGAACTAATGACTTTAAGAACTAAGTTGTCTTGTGCTCCATAACTCACCTTAGGTTGGATGCTAGGTTTATAAGTGCATGAGAGCTTAGAACTATGTGACAAAGTTTTTGAGCTTAATGCACCTTAATCTAAGCTCAATCAAAGGGTTGATGCATGTGATGCTAAGACCCACTAAATGAGCTCCTTAGCTCAACATAATTGAGGAAGAGGTGAAAAATAGTTGAGTGCTCATAAACTAAGTGACATAGTCATTGAGCCCAACATATTGATCCCTCATCTCAACTATGTGGGATGCGAGTGATGCTCGTAGTAGATCAATACTTATAAGAATTAAAGGACTTAATAATCGATGTCTCCTTGATCAAGAGATAAGATAAAAACACTAAACCTAAAAATCTTATAGGAATCTTTGTGCCAAAATAGAACCGAATGTGTGTTCATTTTGTTCACAAGATTTGAACTTGTGCAACCTTGAGGTAAACCTCAAGGAAGAACAATGTGCACTTGATTAAATCTAAAAGAATAAATGACAAAGCTTGAGAATTCAACATGCATTCATAAATTTTTCATCACATGTGGGATGAACCCAACTCTCCTCTCTCTTTTATCTAACTTATCTTCATATAGTGATTATTGTGCTAAATCTAGGACAAACTCAAACAATCAATTGTATCAAAATAACCAATTCTCTGAGGATCGATAAATCTAAAAAATTAACACTTTCCACTTATTACTTCAGACCACGTACACTTGCGTGTGAGCGCAGACGTGTATTTACAGTCTGTCAAGTTCTTGGCGCCGTTGCCAGGGAATTGGTATTTGTTTTGTATTAAGGATAATCTATAAGTAGCTAGCGATTTAAGCATTTCATTGCATATATTTTTAGTTTTTGATTTTTGTAATTATAGAAACTAACATCTTACATTTCTGCTATTTTTATTTTTGCTAAAACTTTCTTAACACTATTTCTAAAATTGTTCTTGATAGCCACACTATTAGTTGTATGAGTAAAAGAGTTTGCACAGAATATCTTTTTGATCCTGAAATTGAGAGAACTTACTTACAGGCTAGGAGAGAACAAAACCTTTCAACTCAACAAGCCATTATGGAACAAACCGTTATGGGCAATTGTAATGAAAATGAAGGGGAGCCATTAGGAAAGCTGAGGGGAAGAGCACTAAGAGACTATGCACTGTCCACTGTTAGGGGAATCCCTCATACAATTGTAAGGCCAAATATTGAAGCCCATAATTTTGAAATCAAACCTTCCACACTGAGCATGGTTCAAAATAATCAGTTTAGGGGATTGGCTACTGAAGATTCAAACTCACATATTTCAACGTTCCTTGAAATATGTGACACCTTCAGGTTTAACGGCATCTCTAAAGACGCAGTTAAATTGTGGCTTTTCCCATTCTCTTTAAGAGATAGAGCCAAGAGTTGGCTCAGCTCTCTACCTAGCGATTCCATCTGGACATGGGATGATTTGGCTAAGAAATTCTTAGCCAAATATTTCCCTCTGGCAAAAACCGCCAGGTTGAGGATTGAGATCACCAACTTCACTCAGTTGGAAGGAGAGACTCTTTATGATGGGTGGGACCGATTTAAGGAATGCCTCAGGCATTGCCCACATCATGGGTTCCCTCTATGGATGCAAGTGCAAACCTTTTACAATGGTTTGAACGCTCCTACGAGGACACTCATTGATGCAGCGCCGGTGGCTCTATTAGCGGAAAAACCCAAGAGGAGTCTTATGACCTCTTGGAAGAAATGGACAATAATGCATATCAATGGCCTTCCAAAAGGTTAAAAAAGGAAGCTATAAAGGTAAACGAGTCCAACCAAATAATGACATTACAGCAAGAGATACATGCCTTGAATGAAAGAATAGAAAGGATGAATGCTAATGTTGTTCTAGAAGTACATTGTGATTTGTGTGGGGGTAGGCATAACAGTAAAAATTGCAACTTAAAAAACCCATTTTTACAAATTAATACTGAACAAGTTAATTATCTCAGAAACAACAACTTGATGAATAACCCTTACTCCAACACCTACAACCCAGGGTGGAAAACCACCCATACTTTTCTTGGAGTAACAATAATAAGAACGCAATTCAATATGGGGGAAATTCATCCAACCAACAAGGCATTAATAATGGAAATAACAATAGCAACCAACATCAAAATTTAGAAGGGGCCTTCAACTAATTTAAAGCTGAAAAGATCCAATTTATGCGCCACACTGAAACCACTATCACTCACCATGATGCTTCTATCCAAGGAATAGAAGCTTCCCTGAGAAATATAGAAACCCAATTGGGGCAGATCTCCAAGCAGCTTCTATCTAGGTGCTTCGATGAATGTTATGCCCTACCATATCTATGAACATCTAAAGGTAAGAAGGATGGAATATACCTCAATGATTTTAGAGTTTGTCAATTTAGAATCCCTTGCCCCTCTTGGAATAATAAAAAATGTTGCGAAATGGGAAACTTTATAGTTCAACTGATTTTGTGGTTTATGAATGGGATCAATGGAATAAGAATTCCACGATTATCTTTGGGAGACCCTTTCTAATGAGTGTGAAAGCTGTTATTGATATAGGTTGCGGGGTTATGACCGTAAGGGTAAAAGGGAAAACTAAATTAATTGACATTAAGCCCACTTTATTCAAGCAAAGAGAAATGGAAAATGAGGTGAAGAGAATGGTAAGAGAAGAAAGGTTATGGATTGACGATGTCCTAGAGGATTTAATGATAGAAGAAAAAAATTCTGATATTAGTTCAACTCCTTCCTTAGAAAAGGGGAGCAAGGAAGGAGAAAGAAAGAGAAAAATAAGACATGGAAAAAGGAGAAAGAAGACTCCCCCTAAGTTTGAAATGGAAACAATGGATCTGCTAATAGAAGAAGAAGATAGTAGGAGTTCGAGCACCCATGAGAGCTGTGCTCACTCCAGCATTTTCAGCTTATGGAAGAGGAAACCATCGGATCCTACTAATTGATTGTTAGTGAGTCTAGCTAATGATATTAAATTGAGCACTTATTGGGAGGCAACCCAGAAATAAATAGGTTGTATTTTTCTTTTTTTTGTCTTTTTCCATATTTTCCTTGATATTTTTATCTTTTATGTATTTTATTTGAGATTTTAATTTATGAATTTTGCATATTCCCTTATTTTATGGTATTTTTCAAATGACATATTTTTTCTGAATTTTTCAAGAAAGTGAAAATCACAAAAATGTCAAGATGAAATTGGATATAAGTAAAAGGAAGCTTATAAAAAATGACCAAATGTATTATAAGCACTGAAATGTCTTAATTAAGGAATGAATGGAGGATAATCTAATCTCCATAAATTCAACTTATTACCTTGAACTAAGTGTGGGGGAAGGCATTGGACTTAGACTAGAAAATTTGGTGAATACTCTAAAAAGAGTGTGCTAGGCTCTCGTAGGACTTCATGCTCACAAAGTTGCATATTAGGGATGAAGAAAAGTGTTTCTCCCTAAGATTGAAAAGTACAAAATATATAATTACAAAGGGATGATGAAAAATATCTCTCCCAAATGATCAAAATCTAAAAGGATAAAGAAAAATATCTCTCCTTTAAATCTCTTCATCTTTGTGATTCATAAGAAGGAGCACATATGACAAAACTCTAGTAGTCTTTGACCACCTCTCTAGTCTAGGGTCCACAATGAACTTTACCCATCACCTAGTGTCAAGCATGAAAAATCAAATATTTGGAGATGAATTAATTAACCCACTTATTGTAACGATTAAAATATTAAAATTGCTAAATGTTTCGTGTCATTATTGTTATGCTCACACCTTGACTTATATTTATTCTAAATACATTGTTGTGATTATCATCCCTACAAAATAGAAAAAAAAAATATTATTTTGTGCTTACTCGAGGACGAACAAGAATTTAAGTGTGGGGGTATGATGAATCCATAAAATATATCTAAAATAAAGGACAATTTCATTCATTTCTGATCTTTAAACTGCTCCTAAATCTAATTTTGTCTATCTTTTTAGGAAAATTGCCTATCCAATGAAGTTTTGAGACATTTTACAAAATTCCAAGTTTTTTTCAAAAGAATCTGCTGTTGCGCGCTGCAGCGAGTCATTTTGCAAACGGGGTGCGGTAGAGCACTGCAGCGAATCCATTTGCGAATTGCGAGCACTGTAGCGCGCTGCAGCGGGTTCATTTGTGAACCATGGGGCGCGGTAGCGTGCTGCAGCGGGTTCATATGGAACTGCGGGCTCGGTAGCGCGCTGCATTGGATCCATTTGCGAACCGCGGGCGCGGTAGCGCACTCCAGCGGATCCATTTGTGAACCGCGGACTCCGTAGCACACTGCAGCAAATCTATTTGCAAACCACGGGCGCGGTAGCGCGCTGCAGTGGGCTCATTTTCGAACCACGGGTGCGGTAGCGCGCTGCAGTGGGTTCATTTTCGAACCGCGGGCGCGGTAGCGCGCTACAGCGAAAGACTTAGCTTATTTGGCTTGCTCCATTGCGCGCTCCAGCGCGCTACAACGGCCGCCACAGTTTTTGCCAGTCAGGTGCATTTATTGCGGCTGGGACAAGACCCCCAACCTGCAACTTGTCCCCAGCCATCTTTTGTTGTAGCACGCTATAGCGATTGAGTTTCAAAAACTCATCCGCTGTAGTGCACTATAGTGATCAAGTTTTGAAAACTCTCCCATTGTAGCACACTGCAGTGATTGAGTTTTGAAAACTCACTCACTGCGATGTGCTGTAGCGATTGCGTTTCGAAAACTCATCCACTGCAGCGCGCTGTAGTGATCGAGCTTTGAAACTCTCCCGCTGTAGCGCACTGTAGCGATTGAGTTTCGAAAACTCACCTGCTACGACGCGTTGGAGCGATTGAGTTTTGAAAACTCACCCGCTGTGGTGCACTGGAGCGATTGAGTTACGAAAACTGTCTCGCTGCAGCGTGCTAGGGCGTGTTGTGGCCCGCTGTAGCGGAATCGCTCCTGATTTCAAGAATCCCCTTAGGTTAGTGCCTTCAGCATGCCAGTTGCCGGAGGGCGCTGTGGGGCGCTGTTGCGTGCTATAGCGCGATGCAGTAGTTTTCTCCTAGAAATTGTAAAAATACTCCAAAATTGCTCAGAAATTGCTTAGCTCACTTTTTACTAGAAAATAAGCAGAATTTGATCAAGGAGGGCTGTTTCCAATAAGGATATGAATGATATTTTTTCCTTTATTTATGATATAAATTATAAATTCATCAGTCAACATATTTATTTGGTGAAGAAATGATTAATTAATTAATGAAGAAATGAAGAGGAGAAACCTGACAATTTCAACACCAACAGCGGGAATAAGAAGTAGAGTTTGAATGAAAAGCTCTTGACGATCTCTCTCGCTTCTAGCTCCATCTCTTCAAAGCAGGCTTAGGGAGGGACAGGAATGAGGAAAAAATGAAATTCATAGAGCTAGAAGAAGGTAAGAGAGAGCCCAGGAGAGGCCGGAGTACGCCCACCTGCATTCATAGGCACACGATCAACAGTACAGAGCAGAGAAGGACAAGGTCCAATTCTGGTCGTTGGTTCGATCATGCGATCCAACGGTCAGGCCAGTTGATCCAATTACCAATTTATATAAGCCTTAAGTAACGTGCAGTGGTCCAGATCAAGTGGAGAAGCTGTCCCATGCAATGGGCTATGCAGTGGATCCTCGCATTTTGCAAAATACAGTTGCTGGATTAATAAATAAATATTAATTTAGATTATATTTTTTAATTTTTAAATATATCAATTTAATTGCTCAAATTTAAATAATCAAATAAACTCCAAAAATTCCCAAAAGTTCACACTTACCTAATTGAGGGATGGGGAACTTAAAAATGCAATAAGATTTTTAATATGAGGTCAATTTAATTATCCTAATTTTTTGAGTATTTAAATATTATTAAAAATATTTGTGAAAATTCAATGACTTCTAAACACTCTCAAAGTATCACCCCTAGCTAATTTGGAGGTGATGAGTTCAATGGCAAACTCAGATTTTGATTATGAGGTCTAAATAAAATCAGCATTCTCAGAATTATTAGAAAATTAAGAAATGTTGGAAATTGACAAATGATCTGCAAATTGCACGAAACTTGAGGTGGAGGCTCCTAACACTATTATAAGAGTAATGGAAAAAAAATTAAGTTAATTTGGCTAGTAAATAATACCAGGGTTGTTACAGTTTAAGTATGAGGCATAGAACTTATATGAAGCACATAGTTAAGCTAGTGGGCATTTAAGAATGATGATAAAATAATCATGTTCTATAGCTAGGCCAATCTATTGTAATTTTAATCATTATAATATTATACTAATTTCATGATAACTAATAAATAGATAAGTATTATCAATTATGTTATACATGAAATGAGTTAATTATTATGCTCTCAAAATTCATTGAGTTTGGCTTAGCACAGAAGATATAAGTATAGATTAAATTCTCTATTATGTCAATTGCCAGCATTAATGAAGATTATATAGGTGATTAATATTCCATGAAAGTGTTATCCTATAATATATTAGAATTATTATAAATAAAAATAACATTTTGAGATTATCATGTTAGATATATATATATATATATATATATATATATATGTGTGTGTGTGTGTGTGTGTGTGTGTGTGTGTGTGTGTGTGTGTGTGTGTGTGTGTGTGTGTGGGTGTGTGTGTGTGTGTGTGTGTGTGTGGGTGTGTGTGTGTGTGTGTGTGTGTGTGTGTGTGATTGTGTCCTTATTTTAATAAAATATAAATATATGTGAATAATATGCATTTTATTATAATTCTATCATTTCATGGATTATTGATCATGTAGGGTTATAAATATAGCCTTAAACATTAAATCAAGTGCTAGTAAAGAGATTAGCTAAAACTAAACTTGTAAAGAGTATTAACAAAACCTACCAAGAACTCTAAGCTTTGAAAATGCTAAATTAGGCTCATTGAACCTAATTAAAACTTAAGAATATCAGCTTAATAAGGCAAAATCAACTAATAAATAAGACTTAAGGCTTTAAGGAAAAATAGAGTGACTTGTGGTTAACCTAGATTCCACTTGGGGTTGAGTTAAAGGTATGTGATCTCAAACCATGATTTTAGGATAAGACTAGCAAATAAAACAAATATTGAGTTTGTTCATAAGCTTAAGGAGTGCTAATGGAAGGATGGCACAAGGTGTAAGTTACCCAAGTTTCCAATTGGTCAGCATATATGAGTTAGTTAGATTCAAAATAAGTTTACAAGCACTCATGTTTGAATCATTAGCTCTAATAAGTTGTTCAATATTTAAATTATTGTGATCAAATTTAGTTAATATCCTTCTTGTGACTTATACTCTGAGAAGGGTGTATATATATATGACATTAGGGGTATTTCTACTTTATGAGAATGTGTCATTAAGTTGACAGAGATCACATTTGCTTTATATCTCTTTTGTGAGAAAATGTTGGCAAGGAATGAATCATTGCTGAGTTCACATTCGACATATTACTTATTTTTAGTAAATTTATATATGTTGATAATACAGTGCACAATTAATTTTATTTAACAAAATTTTTGAAAGTAGAAGATGAATACATCAAGCTTGTCATATATTTATGCAATGCAGTTGATGGCTTTTTTTAAATGGATGTTTTTTTAAATACACAGTTTAATTAAATGTTCCTTGATTTCTTTGCAAAAGTGATTTATATGTTTCCATTTGCTCACCACATTTATATTTATTTGTGAATTATGATATCATAAATGGTATCTATATCATATCCAACGGTATTCAATCTTTCTTAGCATAATTAATATGTGAGTTCATAGCTTAATTAAGGAAGAAGAATTAATAGAGGATAAATATCAGATATAAGGAGCTTCTTGCTAGTCCTTTCTTTTAAGAAAGATTACTGAGAGCTTTATTTTTTAATTTTATAAAATATTAATGGTTTGTAATAACTGGACAGTTGAATATTATTGGAATGGTATGTTTTTCTTATTTTTCTGATATTTTATTTCTTCATTGAATGGATGATGTATTTATTTTATTTTGCTATTCATCACTATACTGAAGAATAATATGATCCTGGAAATTAACAATTAAAGTTGAATTAGTTTAACTAACCTAATATTAGGCCGTTACACCTAATTAAAATGTTACCTATAAAATTCCATTAAGTTAAAAAAAAATTATTTATCCTTTGCTTGAACATTTAAGGACTCAAAGGATTCAACAGGATAAGCAATAAGGATGAATCAACCAAGTCTTACTAAGGTTGATCCTAACCTTCATTCAAGACATTAAGATGTACACTAATAAATTACATGAATGTGTATCAAAGCCTAGCAACCTTATATATACCAACATAGTTTTTTTGTAACCAAATAGGCAAAGAATACCCCATGAGCACATGCTCATTATAAAAACTATACTTAAATTTGAGAGTAGAACCATCAACTACATAAGAAAATATAATGAACCTCACCTAGTAAATATGATAATAAGCTGATAATGGTGTGCAAATATTAAAAAGCTATGATTATTTTATAGATTCAAGGGATTTTTAGAGCATTGTGTGCTGTTCTTACTAATAAAATAGGTATGTATATATTCTACATTTGCAATTAATTTTTGTTCCTTTCTTTGATGAATAAAAAGATGTACATGAACCTCCCTTATTGATGCACGATTTGGAAATATTTAAGTTACACAACCTTTGCATAATACTAAACTGCATAAATATGATAAAATATGATGATTGAGCAAGTATGAGATAAAATGGTTTCACATAGGTGTTACTTTGAAATCTATACATATACTTGGAGGTTATGGCTCACCAAGGTGATAAGGAAGACTTGCATGACTAGCGAAGAGAATTTTGGAAATTTTTGTACATTATGATATGTTGAACAATTATAAAAATTTTGTTTAGTTTTGATTAGATTATTGTATGACTACTCAAGTTTAGTTTTGTAAACTTTTTTATGAAAACCTTGGATGTTGTGCGTACTAGTTACAAAATGCCCACTCCTTTAAATTCTCATACTAAAAGAGATGACTTCTTGCATTACTTTTGTAGTACAATTCATATTTCACATAGTTTTTAAATTTAATTCCAAATCACTTTAATATAAAAGTACTTAAATTAGTCAAGTCTAATTTAACTTCTTGGCACCTCTCATGTATTAGAACATGAAATGTTGGAGTACTTATATGCAAAACAACCATTAATGTGTAGTGGTATTTACTTAAGTAAAATAATTATTCTTGTTATACTACTAAACTTATAATGGTGATGTGTTTTAGAAACTTGCATGTAATTGAGTTATTTGATTGTGAGTTTACTTATTTTCTTTTTACCATGCTTAAGTACTAGAATCACAATTTATAACAAGTCATGATTGTTACTTGAGTTAACGGTGCCTAATTAGGCCTAAACTTTTCATAATTAGGTTTTAAGCATCATTATGACAAAACCCTAGAAATTTGGAATAAAAATATTCAAGAAGCATATTTTATATTATTTCAAAAGAATTAAATTATATCAACCCAAGGTTGTTATCCAGTCTAATCAGGCTCAATTAAAGCTTAAACTTGTTATCGGTAGGATCTAAACATTTTTAAAATCGAACCTTAGAAATTTGAAGGCAAAATCATCAATGAATATTTTCCTAATTATTTTTTAATTTAATAACCTAGAAATTTTGTTAAAATATTTTGATCTCAAATCTCAATTATGAGAGTTTATTTGAATTCCTCACATCAAAATATGATATGGTGCAAATTTCAAAATTTTTAAACTTGTATTGGTTGAAATATTCATAAAATGCAATTTTTCTTTTATTTAAATTGAAATTATAATATATTTACTAAATTTTAGTTAAAAACAAATCATTATAATTATTATATTGTTAATATATTGACATTGCAGGAATCTTGTGCATCAAACCAAAACATAGAACACCTAAATCCTTGTTGCATAATATAAAAGATCTGTGCAAGAAAATAAAATATTAATAATTTTGGAGTACTTTCAGCTTACAGGTTAATCAGGATGGATTGATTATGCATACTGGTATAGTCAAAGGGTAGACTATAGAATTAATAAGGATACTTACATATACTCAAAAAGGAGAGTTTTATGAGTTCGGGGAACACATAATTTTTTATTTTGTAGACATGATTGACTTTTCAGTCGCTTTTGTACGCCCACATAATGAAAATAAAATAAGATAAAATAAATTACTGCCTATAAAAGTTAGCTCAATTTAGATCAATTCAAGCTTTTAGCAGTTTGTCAGATATATCAAATCAATCTTAGTATTTAGTAGCTAGTCAAACATTATAATTTTTCTTTTAGTATTTACAGTTATTTATTAAGTTTTTCATTCTTTCCATTCAATAGCAATATTTGTATTGCACTTTTATTGTTATTGCATGTTGGTATATTTATATCGATACTTATAGTACAATCAATTCAACACATATCATTTGGTCATATTTTATAGGCCACAAAATAGCTTAACTTTTGTTTTCAAGCAAGTACATGTGGTCTAATAGAATAATGAAATGATGAGTTACAGTTTTATCATCCTAAGAGATTAAGTGATGGTTAGTAGTTACTATTTCTATGATAATGCCTAAACAATTGAATATTGGTTTTGCTTACTAAGCTAAACTTTAGGCATGCAAAAAAATAATCCTAAATTTTATGAGGATCTAATCAAGTTTAACAGACCGGTGAGAGTTAGGTCTTAATAAATCTAGCTCTTGTTGAGTTTGAATTGATCATACATGAGAATGTAAATTTTATATTTTAAGGGGCTAAGGATAGTTAATCTCACTAATTATATCTCATGCACATGATCACTCATAATAAAACCCTAAGGTCATCTTTAGCCAATCTCATATGAGACCCTTAACTTCGAACCTTAATGTCTAAATGATCGTTTTTTAAGAACTATCGGCATTCCCTATCTTCTGAAACTAGAACTAGATTTCCATCTCTGTTCTCATATGCACATAGACATCTTTATGTTCAAAGGGGAGTGTGTAGATCTATCTGCTCTGACAATACTTTTTTCAGTCTAATCTTATATCTAAGTAAAAGATCGCATGAGGAGTGGGACAGGGAAAACATAAAATGTTCAAAGTGATGAACCCAATAAATATAGTCAGATTTTTGTTTAGAGTGCATGTTTTTGTTAAGATTAATTATTGTTATAATGTGGTTTTATGTCAATTTAGCTCAGTAATAATCAAACATCAGAAAAAGAGAAATTGTGAATAAGAGAGCCATAGCGTGCTATGGTACGCCACAATGCCATGTTGTTTGAGGCTAGTCACCAAAGCGCTCCACAACACCCGATTTCTCAAGGCTTGCCCCTGCAAAATGCCACAACACCAGATTTCTCGATGCTTGCCTCTGCAGTGCACCATAGTGTTAGAACACTTAAGACCAAGGTTCCACATCGCAGTGTAGCGCCATTACTACTATTTCCTGAGGAGCCACAGTGCGCAGCAGCGCTGAAAGAGCCGAAACGCTTGCGCAACAATGCATTGTAACATGCACTAGAAAGCTATCTTGAAAACCTGCTATAACTCATAATTAGGAAGACCAAAAATTATAAATGCTTCTAGTTCCCTATGTTAAAATTATTTGAAAAAACTAAGTCTTTAGTTCCAAGAGGAATAAAAGAATAAACTTAATTGGTTTTATGTCTCAAGGAGGAATTGATGGTAGCTTGAAGGAGAGAGGGCTGGAGAGCGTTATAAAAGGGAAGAAGAAAAACTTAAAAAGATGTTATGAAATGTAGTTGTAAAACTCCACTTGAAAGGGAGGACCCTAATATGAGAAGAGAAGGTTCACATAGAGGCTACATAGAAAGGAGGAGAAAAGCACAGTGAACAAGGGAGACGACAAAGGCTGAATTTAGAAGTAGGTGGATAGAACACTTTCAACTGTTCTTACTTATCGTATTTCTTAGTCTATTATTCTATCCTTTGTAAGAGTAATGTATGTGCTCATAATCTCTTGTAACTTTCTTACTTTCTTTGTAATGATAGCCTAAACCCCTTTGGGGAGTGTAAGGTGAAGAATATGTAGTGAGTCTTAGAATACTATGCATGTAATATCTTTTTAGGTGTATTGAAAAATCATGACAAGATGAAAATATTTTCATATTTGTAAGAACGAAACAGGTTGTTAAATATTTATTAAACTACATTATATTTAAGGAAAACCTTATTGAACTTGATGATCACCTTATCTAAAATCAATGCACTCCAGAGGTTTCACACCATAAATGAAAGTGACATCATTCGCTGAGCGAAATAGCTCATGCATAACTTCTAGACAAGAAGCATGATCATTTGAGCCATGAAAAAATTATAGAAAAATCTATGAGCTCTATAACTCAATCCATAAAACTTAGAGGAGGCATGCTAGGTAGTAGACAAGGATATATAGTTCACATAGGCTATTTTCAATTCCAAATTAAGGTATGAATCTGATGCATGTGAGCTAAGACCTATCTATAGAGCTCCATTGCTCACTCTTGATTTGTGCGAGATAAAAAAGTGTATTAAGTTGTGAGCTAAGTCACATAAGCTCATTTAGCCTTGCAGCTCATTACCTTAGCTAAACCAAGAGTTGAAGCATGTGAGCCATAGATGAAATAAAGACCAAGTGATCATAGAAAAAAATATTTATTTTATCTCTTAGACATAAAGATAGCTTTCACTCATAAAAGGATCACAAAGATATACATGTGCAGAGATTGAACCCAAGTGTGTTCATCTATAGCACTATATAGGATCTTGACAACTGAAAATATCTTGTTTTAAATGCTGGATCTCTTAATAATAGAATAAAAAGTAAGATAACTCAATCATGACATGGCATTAAGAAGAGAGTATTTATGTACACAGATATGATAAACGACATGTCTGAATTTTAACTCTACCCAATTTTTCTAACTTGATTACAAAGCCATTTTAGTTTAGAAATGTTTAATAATTAGGAACAAAACCTCAAATTGTCAGTTACTTTTTGAGAGTAGGTATACTCATGTAATAATTCATATACCGTTCCCAGAGGACAATAAATTTTGGGATCTCACCATCCCATATTACTTGAATGCACATACTACGTAATTTCGGTCTATTAAGTTTTTTGGCACCGTTGCTGGGGAGAATGAAAATTCCACTATCATTTTTAGATATCCTTTTATAGTGACTACTCTAGCAATAATATATGTGGAAAAGAAAATTATGGAATTTTGGAATTTTGGATAAATGGCAAGGAAGAAAACATTGATTTCATGTCTCAAGGGGGAATTGATGGTTTCTTAAAGGAGTGAGGGCTGGAGAGAGTATTATAAAAGGGTTGAATAAAAATTTAAAAGAAGTTCTAAAATATAGTTGCAAAACTCCACTCAAATGGGAGAACCCTAATCTGGGAAGAGAAGGTTCACAAGAAGGCTGCATAAGAAGGAGGAGAAAAATATAGTGAATAATGGAGAAGATGAAGGATGAAGTTAGAAGAAGCAAAAAGGAATGCTTACATATATTCCTACATATTATATTCCTTACTTAGTCTTTTATTCTATCCTCTGTAATAGCAATGTTCTCTTGTAGATTTTTTATTTTCTTTGTAATGATAGCCTAAACCCTCTTTGAAAAGCATATGGTGAAGAACATGTAGTGAGTCTTAGAATGTTGTGCATGTAATCCCACTTATGTTGTAATTAAAAATTGTGTCATGCTAAAAATATTTTCATATTTGCAGTAGCAAAACTAGTTGTTGAATGATCCAATGTTCTGCATATTTATTAAACAACATTATCTTTAAGGAAAATCTCATTGAGCTTGATGACCGCTAATATATCCGAAATTTATAGCAAAAATATAGTGCTTAAACATTCATATCATCATATATATCCTTATACTTTTAGTAGAAATGGCGCTTTATCAAGAAAATGAAGAAAATAGATTGCATGGGCTGAATTACCAAAATTTGGGACAAAATCGCCACAACGCGCCATGGCGGCACATTAAAAATTCTTCACCTAGAAGCTGAACTGCAGACCTGGAAGAAAGATAGCTGCAGCACGCTGCAGCACACCACAACATCATGTTGCTGAAGTTAAATTAAAACCATACAGATGAGTAATAAAAATAATTTCGAAATTCTGTCCGCTGCTGCGCGTCACAATGTCATTTCTCAAGGAATTATTAAAACCTTATAAATGAGAAGTTGAACGGTATTTCAAAACTTTCTCCGCTGCAGCGCACCACAGCGGATAAATTTTCATTTTACAAAACTATAGGTAAACTAAATGTCCATTTTTTCGAAGTATTTTCCGCCACAGCGCGCTACGACAGAATATTTTATTTATCGTTAAAACTATACCTGAACTATTGGAATAGTACTTCGAAAATTTATCCGCTATAGCGCGCTGCAGCATGCCACAGCGAATGTTGAAATGACTAAGGGAAAAAGATACTAAATTTCATGCAGGAACAGCGTTTGGAGCACTGCTGCTACAGCGTGCCGCAGCAGAACAAGGTTTGGAATGTTGTTGTCGCAGCACACTGTAGCATAACAGTATATGGAATGCTGCTATCGTAGTGGACGGTCCAGAATTTCCAGAATGGCAATTAAGGCAGCATAGGGAAGGCTACAAAAATGTGACCTTTGGCCTTCCCTAGCCTCTTGAAAACAGAAGAATTTATCTTTGCTGAATCCCAACAAATTTTAATGAATGGAACATTAAAAGGGATAGAATTAAAGTCAAGGAAGAGAAAGAGCCACACCATTTAAGGCTTTGAGGCTGAGTGCATCCATATTTAAGGGCCAATCTCAGACCTTAAAAGGGTTCCAACTTTTGACATTCAAGTCCCCTAAAGGAAAAGCTACAACAAGAGTAGAAAAGAGAACTCTCCAAAGGGAAGAAGGCCGACCAAGAACAATAGGACGAAGAAGAAAGCAATGGAAAAAGGGCGGAGCTTCAAGAGGAAGGGCAGGAAGAGTCCAAGAGAACCCCAAAAAACCTCTGGGTGATTCTTAGCATTTCTTCCTAAACTCCCTTCATTTATTTTTGCTGTGAACTAATGGTGAGGTTCACTTTTCCTTGTATGTATGCTTATTCTTACTTAATAATGGAAGGCTAAAACCCCTTTAGAGATGGCTGAGATGCAATTGTAAGAATATGTAAGGGTATGTTAGTGTATGATGAATTTGATTGAATGTATAAACAACATTTTTATAATTTATATTTTATGTTGGAATGAATGCTTGGATGAACTAAAAATCTAAATTATTTTATTTAAAAGAACTTGTGTTCCAAGCTCATCAATTGGGTAAGAGCAAGGAAGGTAGTGCAAGTAGAGCTGAGGATTATGTGACAAAATTCTCAAGCTCATTTGCACCTTTCCTTAATGGCTCTACCAAGAGATTGATGCTTGTGAACAAATTTCCCCATTAACCTTGCTCTGCTGATCAACAAAATAGATGGGATGAGAGGACATTGGGAAAACTCAATGGACGATGTGACATAATCCAAGACCCAATGCATCCTCCCATCTAGCTAAATTGCATGTGAAGCGCATGATGCATGGTAAATGGAAATCTTGTTTAAGAGACCATCTAAAATAGGATATATCTTTTGGTAACCTAGCTGTAGAAAGTCAAAATTCTAGTTAATGAAACTTGATCTCATGAGAGTTTATGTGCTAAGGAAGAACCCAAAAGAGTTCTCCTTAAGCACTAAACTTGAACCTAATGTAATTGGAGGGTACTCCGATTCTAATGGTGTTCACTTAATTTAATAAAGCAAGTAAACTGAAAGTATACATTCAATAATGAAGCTATATCACCAACCCTTAAAACGATTACAATGAAATCTCAACTCTCTCCTTTTTAATCAAATCATAGCTTAACTTAAGGTCATTTGTATTGCTAAACTAGGAACCAAAAATCAACCAAAATTTGACATCTAAACATTAGTGAAAAAAAATACAACTTGGTATCAGAACCACCATTCTCTGAGGATCGATAAATCCAGGAAATTAAAACTATCCACTTATTACTTCAGACCACGTACACTTGCGTGCAAACACAGGCGTGTATTTCCGTCTGTCAGCCGCCTTATCTAAGATCTGTGCACTATTGAATTTTCATGCAATGAATGAAAGTGATATCATTCACTGAGTGAAATAGCTTGTGCACAACATATATATAAGAAGCTTGATCATCGGACCCATGAGTAAATTATGAAAAAATCTTCGAGCTCTATGCCTCAATCAATAATTACTGGAATAAAAATTCCATTGGCAGTATCTTTAACAATTTAGAGTAGCAAGAAAATTTGGTTAATTCTCTTGAATCCATGTATGAAACCAATCATTTAGACACAAACAAAATTATTGTTAATAAAGCTAAAGCCAAGCTCATTCAAAATCATAACGATATCGAATCCTTTTGGAAATAAAAATGTAGTTTAAACTGGCATTTGGTGGGTGAAAGAAACACTGTTTTCTATCACAATTGGGTTAATAAAAGAAGAAATGCCAACAATATTAATGAGATTATAACTCCTTTTGACTCCAAGCTCATTTGTAGAGAGGAAATTCAAGAATCCGCTATTAATAATTTTAAGGGAATTTTTTCTCTAAATGGTAATTCAAACTCCAATCTCCAAAATATTTTTTATTTTAATTTTGTTGGAAACCAAATTTCCATTGAAGATAACATAATGTTGAAGATAACATAATGTTCAAATGAGAAAATTTGGGGGGTTATCAAGGCCTTTAAAAGGAATACTTGTTCTGATTCTGATGGATTCCCAATTGAATTTTATTTGAAATTTTGGGATATTATAAGAGTTGATGTTTGTAATAGAATTAAGAAATTCTTTTGTGATGTCCCTCTTCCCAAAATTTTCATTCACATTATAATCTCCCTCATTCCTAAAAAGGACAAGGCTACTTGGTGGTTTGAATTCCATCCCATTAGCCTTTGCACCACATTAAACAAAATTATTTCTAAAATTATGGCCAATAGAATGCAAAGCTTACTTTCCAGTATCATCCTTCCTAATTAATATGGTTTTGTGCATGGTAGGTGATATATCTAAAATTTGTAGTAAAAAATGTAGTGATTAAACATTCAAAACATCATATATATCTATATACTTTGAGTGGAAATTATACTTTTGTAGGTAAAATGAAGAAAATGGGAAGCATGAGCTGAATTGCTAAATTCTGGGCAAAACCCACCACAGTGCCATGGCGGTTCATCCAGATTCCTCACCTGGAAGGATATCTCAAGACATGGAAGAATAACCTCCACAGCGCACCACCGCGCGCCACAGCGGGCCACAATATCATTTCTCGGAAGAAAAATTAGAACCTTATGTGAAATAAATTGAACAATGCCAATCCGCTTTCTCTAAAAATAACCCCCTGCAGCGCGCTCCAAGAGCGCTATAGCATGCTATGCCCCATAAGGATTTACACTGACCAGTAACAAAACCATGCTACTCGCCACTGCGCGCCACGACGGCATATTTAATTAATTATCAAGAACTTTATGTGAATTAATTGAATAGTAACTATTTTGCGTTCACAAAAGTTTACCAACATAGAGCGTCAATGTAACAACCCTAGTTGTTACCCTATCTAAATTTGGACTAATTAAGCCAAACTATGCTTTGATTTTGATTCCATTAGGTTTAATGGGTCATTTAAACCAAACCCTAGAAGTTTGAAATCAATCGGAGCTAAAATAAGAAATTTGGTATTTTTGGCTATTTTTAAGTCCTGAAAAATACATAAATTAAATTGATCTCCAAATCCAAATCTGATTTCATTTTTGAATTCCCCACCCCCAAATTAGCTAAGGGTGAATTTTTGGGAATTTTTGGAGCTCATTTGGTCCTAAATTGGGTTTAGAACATTTAAGAATAATTATATAAATTATTTAATTGGTTTTTATTTTATTTAAATTAAATTTTTAATTAATTTTAAATGGCGGGATTCGCTGTCGAGACCGCGACAAATCCGCTGCGGGGTCCCGACAGCGGCACATAGGTAGACGCCACTCGATGCGATGGCACGCATCTTAGCGCTTGCGATCCAACGACTCATATATCGTGTGCCGTGATTGAATCCTACCCGCTAAATCGCTATCTAACATTTAATGCTCTAGATCGTCTCCGCAGTTCTGTTAATCGGGAGCCGCATCAGACCGCCGATCCTCAACGGTCTCGTGATCAGACACTGGAAACGGACCTTGCCACTATGAATCATCATCTTCGCCCGATCGCCAGCCCGACAGAAAAATTCGCCCGTACTATGCCATGCCAGTGCTGTCCCCCACTCCCTCCTATCTTGTCCCCTAGACCATTAGGATCTTCCGAGAATGGCCGAGCCAATTAGGGCAACCCGCGAAGCCTGGACCCTCCCAAGTTTAGGAAATGGTGAGGACCCTCAGGCCGAGTCAAGTTCCTTTCCCGAGCCCTGGTCTCCACTCCTAGGAGTCCATGGAGCCTATAAATACCCTCAGGGATTCACAGTGAGTCCCTTTGCTCACTGTGAATCCCCAATTACCTAGCTGAATGTCTGCTGGAGCTCCAGTCATCTCGGCGAATTCCTGGTATTTTCTAGAGCTTAGAACTGCTGATAGAGAGACTGTCTAGTGTTCAGACCCCCTGTGAACCTTTGTCTATCGTCCAGGAAGCTCAAAGGCACTTTAATTTCCCTCAGCCAAGCCTGCAACCTTGACTTCAGGTACAGCCATCCCCATTGAAATTTCTTAAGCTCAGTCTCCAATCTGTCTTTTGGATGAGCCTCAGGATGTCATTTAGATTACCTTATCCACATAGGGAATCCATCATAATTGTTGCCTGGGGTTAAGCTAGCTCGAATCGATCGTATCGATCGATTGAGCTAGCGATCGAGCCATGGCTGAGTCCGAGTAAGGACCCAGCGATCGGGTGCACCCAGGTTACGAAATGATGGGGGTTTGACTCGCCTCCACTCCCTAAAGGTGTAGGCATTGAGCCCCGATCGATTGGTGGGTTAGGTGAGGAGAATTATCTCCTCACATCAAACCCTAAATTTCTGTAAAGAGGCGCCTCGGTCGAGTAGCGCCCCGACGATCAGGTGCATCCCTGATGGGGGTTCTTAGTCCAATCGATGTGTATCAACTCCAGGATTGTGTAGGTATCGAGTTGAGCCGCCGTCGTCATCTGGATGCCAAGAATTTACTTGCTGAAATTCGTCTAGGACGGACCCATCGAGAGGTAGGAGACGAAGTCTGGGTCGGGCCGACCCATGACCCGCGCCTTTTGATTTCGGGTCGTGGCTATTAACGAATTATAGGATGATATTTTCAAGGGTTATTAATTAAATAAATCAAATCATATAGTTTCAATTTAAATAAAAATATAGATTAAATTAATTGAATAACTTTAGCTATACTAATCCAAATAGTATAATCCAATATACCATTTGAATCAATAAAATACAAGGAATCTAAATATAAAATAAAATCACAGATCCAATGGTTGGATTTAAAATAATTGCCCAATTCTTTTCTGTTTGTAATTAAATCATAATAAATTCAATAAATATTCAAACTAATTGATTAAGGGCTCTGATTTCTCTTGTGACCCTAAGGAACAATTGTAGACCATTAAAACCAATTTTGGACATTTAATTTTCTTAATCACTCCTTAATCACCCTAATTAAGGATTAGTGAATTAAACCCTTAATTACTCTCTGATTTTGGGTAGGTTAGTTTCTAATGCCATCTTAAGCCTATTAGAACATAAGTGTAAGGTTGGATTGCCCTAGAATGCCCTAAATTCACAAACCACTCTAATTAGCCTAAAAATATGATTAGTGTTAATTAGATTAATTAGGTGGTTAAAACCTAAGATAAGGGTGTTTCCCACTTCATTAATCAATATGAAATATAGTAAAACAGATTAGAAATAATCTGGATAATTAAAACCTAAAATCCCATATTTTGCCTTAAGAGGGGTATTTTGGTCATTTTGACCAAAATGTGCTTAAGTGCCCCTAAACCTTGGAAAATTCAGTAAACTACCCTTAGTAAAATTATTAATGTAGACTAATGATATTAATATTATGGACATTAAGTTAAATGATCCTCATTTAGCCTGGTTTAAGATCCTTAGATCTTAAGTGATCAAAAAAGGAGTCACCTTGCCTTAATAATTAAATCTCATAATTTTAGATGTTAGATCTCACATTAATAAGTTCAATTAAGTTAACTTATGAGCTAAATTCAAAAGAAATGTAATTGGTAAAGCTTAAGTTAAAAACCTAACCTAAGTATAAAGTGATCAAACAATCAGATCTTAGACCTTAGATCTTGGACTTTAGATCTTCTACTTGAATCAAACTATCTCCAATTGAAATTCTTTAAATGATTCACTGTTTAATCCCTTGAGATCTTCCATGTGGGTATAGGATGATTCAATTTATAAGATAATGAAATTATCTTAGAGGTTGAATATAGATCTTAGATTCTCAAGTTCTTAATTGATTATTTTATCTTATAATCAGTAGAATAACCCTTAACTATATTCTTAATTCTTGAATCTTTTAGCTTATAGGATTCTTTACCCTTAACTTAGGGATAGAGTATGAACCCTAGATCCTAGTCAGGACACCACCTTGGATTTAGGATTTAAACACCAAAGTGGGGTTTAAGTCCAAAACCCTTAAATCTTGATTTACTTAAATCAAGATTTGGGTAAGAGAGGAAAAATATTGATAAATAAATCGTTGATTAATTTATTTAATTCTTATAGTCATCACAGGATTTTGGATTAGAACTCATTAGGTTCTAATATTAACTTTAAGGACGTAAATCTGAGATTCTACTCGATAGCTGGATATTGGAGATCCTAAACTTGTACCTTCTCAGAATAGTTAGCTTGGATAAATAGACAACAACAGATATCACATAAGTCTAAATTGAGTCTCTTGCTTACTTTGACTAGATTTGCTTGGCATACCTTGGATATTCAGCCTTATTCCTTGAGCATAATAGGAGACTTAGGATATGGATGATACATCCTAAGTTAGTGTTGTAAAGCATATCATTCATTTGGTTCTTATAGTGTTTTTGGTTAGTAGAATATAACCTAGCCTAGTCTGCCTCTTCAGTAATAGTATTGTATAAGATGAACCCAAGCCTAGCAGATTTGGATGTCTAGGCTGGGGATTGATTGATCTTGGAGGCCTTGTATGGCCTATTGGCTGGTATGACAGTACTATGTCTTGAGCTTATTGCTACTCTAGTTTGATTTTTTTAGCAGGATATTACAGGAAGTTTGTTAAAGGCTTTTCCCAGATTGCTTCACCATTAACTAAATTGACTCAAAAGGCCGTTCCGTTCATTTGGAGTCCTGAATGCGAGGAAGCTTTTCAAACTCTAAAAGATGCACTTTCCACCGCACCAGTTCTTGTTTTACCTAAAGAAGGTTTGAACTATCAAGTATATACCGATGCCTCTGGAATCGGTCTAGGTTGTGTGTTAATGCAAGAGGGTAAGATAATTGCTTATGCCTATCATCAGTTAAAACCCCATGAGCAAAATTATCCAGTTCATGATCTTGAACTTGCAGCCATGATAATTGCCTTGAAAATATGGCATCACTATCTGTACGGAGTGCAATGTTTAATTTTCACAGATCACCAAAGTTTGAAGTACATCTTAACCCAGAGAGAATTGAATTGCTGCCAGAGAAGATGGTTGGAGTTTATCAGCGATTATGACCTCAGTATTCAATATCATCCAGGAAAAGCAAACGTAGTGGCTGATGCTCTTAGCCATCGTGCTACTTTAACATCTATGATCGCATCCAGTTCTTTAGAACATGAATTTTGTAAGCTTGAAATTTCTTCGATCAGTGGCGATATGCTGAGTTCTCTATTAACAAATGTAAATGTGGAACCCACTTTCCACCGAGATGTTTGTATCTCGCAAACCAAAGATGATGAGTATCTAAAATTCAAAGCAGATATTAAAGGTGGTCTACATCATGATATGCAATTGCGAAATGGTGTAATTTATCAAGGTAATCGATTGTGGATTCTTAAATCCATGCATCAAGAAGTGTTAATTGAAAGCCATAATTCTAGGTATCATATTCACCCAAGTAGTTTGAAGATGTACCGGGACCTAAAATAATCGTTTTGGTGGCCATGTATGAAGAAAGATGTAGTTGACTTCATGGCTAAATGTCATGCCTGTAACTTAGTGAATGCCAAACACCAAAGACCTGGTGGCTTTCTACATCCATTAGACATCCCTGAATGGAAATGGTTTGATATATCTATGAATTTCATCACGGGATTGCCTCATGCAAAATCTGGCGCCGGTGCAATCTGGGTGATAGTAGACCGCTTAACTAAATTAGTGTATTTTCTTCCCATCCGTCAAACTGATTCAGTAGAGAAGTTAGCAAAACTCTACAATAAAGAAATTGTCAGATTCATGGGATTTTGAAGTCAATTGTATCTGATAGAGATAGCAGATTTACTTCCAAGTTATGGCAAGCTGTGCATCAAGATCTGGGTACTACTCTAGCCATGAGTATAGCTTTTCATCCTTAAATGGATGGTCAGACTGAAAGAGTAAATCAAGTTTTGGAAGATTTGCTTAGGCTTTGTATTCTTGATTTTTCTTGTTCCTGGGAATATCACATCCCATTAGTGGAGTTTGCCTACAATAACAGTTTTCAAGCCAGTATTAAAATGGCTCCTTATGAAGCGCTGTATAGTAGAAAATGCAGTACTCCACTAGCTTGGCCAGAAACAGGAAGCGTTCAGCTCTCTGGTTCAAAATTGGTTGAAGAAACCAGTAATAAGATCAAATTAATTCAGTAGAGATTTCATTCAGCTCAAGATCATCAAAGCAAGTATCATGATTCTCATCACCGTCTCCTAGAATTCAATGTGGGAGATTCTGCTTATCTAAAGGTCAGTCCAATGAAGGGTATCTTCAAATTTGGCGTAGCTGAGAAACTTAGTCCCCGCTATGTTGGACCTTTTAAGGTTTTGGCCAAAGTAGGAGCATCTGCCTACCGATTAAATCTTCCTGATGGCTTTGCAGCTGTTCACAATGTATTTCATGTATCATTATTGAGAAGATGTCTCCGAGACCCTTCTCATCTCGTTCAACTTCCAGCAGTAGAGATTCAACCCGATCTTTTGTATGCCAAAGAACCTATCAGAATCTTAGCTCATGATCAGAAGCAGCTAAGAAATCGTTCAATTTCTATGGTCAAGATTCAGTGGAAAAATCAATCCTTAGAGGAATCTACTTGGAAAAAAGAGGAGGATATGCACAATAAATATCCACAGCTCTTCGCAAATCGAGGTATTGTTCTTCTCTCTTTTCCATATTTTGCATTCGTAGATTGGTTAAATCCCAGCAGAATTTTCTTCACTTAGGTGATGTCGGGGATGGCATAGTTCTTAAGTGGGGGAGTCTGTAACAACCCTAGTTGTTACCCTAGCTAAATTTGCATTAATTAAGCTAAACCAAGCTTTGATTTTAATTCCATTAGGTTCAATGGGTCATTTAAACCTAACCTTAAAAGTTTGAAATCAATCGTAGCCAAAATGGGAAATATGGTATTTTTGGCTATTTTTAAGCCCTGAAAAATGCCTAAATTAAATTGATCTTCAAATCCAAAATTGATTTCATTTTTGAATTCCCCACCCCCAAATTAGCTCAGGGTGAATTTTTAGGAGTTTTTGGAGCTCATTTGATCCTAAATTGGGTTTAGAACATTTAAGAATAATTATATATATTATTTAATTTGTTTTTATTTTATTTAAATTAAAATTTTAATTAATTTTAAATGACGAGATTCGCTGTCGGGACCGCGGCAGATCCGCTGCGGGGTCCCGACAGCGGCACATAGGTAGACGCCACTCGATGCGATAGCACGCATCTTAGCGCTTGCGATCCAATGGCTCACATACTGTGCACAGTGATCGAATCCTACCTACTCGATCAATATCTAACATCCAACGCTCGAGATCGTCTCCATGATTCTGTTAATCAGGAGCCGCATCAGACCGTCGATCCTCAACGGTCTCGCGATCAGACGCTGGAGACGGACCCTGCCACTGTGGATCATTGTCTTCGCCTGATTGCTAGCCCAACAGAAAAATTCTCCCATACCGTGCCATGCCAGCACTGTCCCCCATTCCCTCCTATCTTGTCCCCTAAACCATTAGGATCTTCCGAGAATGGCCGAGCCTAGTAGGGCGACCAACGAGGCATAAACCCTCCCAATTTCTGGAAACAGTGAGGACCCTTGGGCTGAGCCATGTTCCATTCCTGAGCCCTGGTCTCCACTCCTAGGACTCCATGGAGGCTATAAATATCCTCAGGGATTCACAGTGAGTCCCTTTGCTCACTGTGAATCCCCAATTACCTAGCTGAAGGTCTGTTGGAGCTCTCGTCATCTCGACAAATTCTCGGCATTTTCTAGAGCTTAGAACCGCTGATAGAGGGACCATCTGGTGTTCAAACCCCCTGTGAACCTTTGTCTGTCATCCAGGAAGCTTGAAGGCACTTTAATTTCCCTCGACCGAGCCTGCAATAGTGACTTGAGGTACAGCCTTCCCCATTAAAATTTCTTAAGCTCAGTCTCCATTCTATCTTCTGGATGAGCCTCTGGATGTCGTCTAGATTACCTTAGCCACATAGGTAACCCATCATAATTGTTGCCTGGGGCTAAGCTAGCTCGAATCAATCATATTGATCGATTGAGCTAGCGGCCGAGCCATGGCTGAGTCTAAGTAAGGACCTAGCGATCGGCTGCACCCAGGTTATGAAATGATGGGGGTTCAACTCGCCTCCACTCCCTAAAGGTGTAGGCATTGAGCCCTGATCGATTGGTGGGTTAGGTGAGGAGAATTATCTCCTCACATCAAACCCTTAATTTATGTAAAGAGGTGCCTCGGTCGAGTAGCACCCTGACGATCAAGTGCATCCCTGATGGGGGTTCTTAGTCCAATCGATGTGTATCAACTCTAGGTTCATGTAGGGTCGAGTTGAACTGCCATCGTCATCTGGATGCCGAGGATTTCCATGCTGAAATTCGTCTAGGACGGACCCATCGAGAGGTAGGAGACGAAGTCCGGGTCGGGCCGACCCATGACCCGTGCCTTTTGATTTCAGGCCGTGGCTATTAACGAATTATAGGATGATATTTTCAATGGTTATTAATTAAATAAATCAAATCCTATAGTTTTAATTTAAATAAAAATACATATTAAATTAATTGAATAACTTTAGCTATACTAACCCAAATGGTATGATCCAATATGCTATTTGAATTAGTAAAATATAAGGAATCTAAATATAAAATAAAATCACAGATCCAATGGTTGGATTTAAAATAATTTCCCACTCCTTTTTTATTTATAATTAAATCATAATAAATTCAATAAATGTTCAAATTAGTTGATTAAGGGCTATGATTTCTCCTGTGACCCTAGAGAACAATTGTAGACCATTAAAACCAATTTTGGACATTTAATTTACTTAATCACTCCTTAATCACCCTAATTAAGGATTAGTGAATTAAACCCTAAATTAGTCTCTGATTTTGGGTAGGTTAGTTCCTAATGCCATCTTAAGCCTATTAGAACCTAAGTATGAGGTTGGATTGCCCTAGAATGCCCTAAATTCACTAACTACTCTAATTGGCCTAAAAATATGATTAGTATTAATTAGATTAATTAGGTGGTCAAAACCTAAGATAAGGGTATTTCCCACTTCATTAATTAATATGAAACATAGTAAAATTGATTAGTAGTAATTTAGATAATTAAAACCTAAAATCCCATATTTTACCTTAAGAGGGGAATTTAGGTCATTTTGACCAAAATGTGCTTAAGTGCCCCTAAACCTTGGAAAATTCAGTAAACTACCCTTAGTTAGATTATTAATGTTCTATTGAACTCTTAGACTAATGATATTAATAATATGGATATTAAGTTAAAATATACTCATTTAGCCTGGTTTAAGATCCTTATATCTTAAGTGATCATAAAAGGAGTCACCTTGCCTTAATAATTAAATCTCATAATTTTAGATGTTAGATATCACATTAATAAGTTCAATTAAGTTAACTTATGAGCTAAATTCAAAAAAAAATTAATTGGTAAAGCTTAAGTTCAAAACCTAGCCTAAGTCTAAAGTGATCAAACAATCAGATCTTAGACCTTAAATCTTAGACTTTAAATCTTCTACTTGAATCAAACTATCTCTAATTGAAATTCTTTAAATGATTCATTATTTAATCCTTTGAAATCTTCCATGTGGGTATAGGATGATTCAATCTATAAGATAATGAAATTATCTTAGAGGTTGAATATAGATCTTAGATTCTCAAGTTCTTAATTGATTATTTTATCTTATAATCAGTAGAATAACCCTTCACTAAGTTCTGAGTTTTTGAATTTTTCATCTTATAGGATTCTTTACCCTTAACTTAAGGATAGAGTGTGAACCCTAGATCCTAGTCATGACACCAGCTTGGATTTAGGATTTGAACACCAAAGTGGGGTTTAAGTTCAAAACCCTTAAATCTTGATTTACTTAAATCAAGATTTGGGTAAGAGAGCAAAAATATTGATAAATAAGTCGTTGATTAATTTATTTAATCCTTAAAGTCATCAGATGATTTTGGTTTAGAACTCGTTAGGTTCTAATATTAACTTTAAGGACGTAAATCTGAGATTCTACTCGATAGCTGGATATTGGAGATCCTAAACTTGTACCTTCTCAGAATAGTTAGCTTGGATAAATAGACAACAACAAATATCACATAAGTCTAGACTGAGTCTCTTGCTTACTTTGGATAGATTTGCTTAGCATACCTTGGATATTGAGCCTTATTCCTTGAGCATAATAGGAGAACTTAGGATATAGATGATATATCCTAAGTAAGTGTTGTAAAGCATATCATTCATTTGGTTCTTATAGTGTTTTTAGTTAGTAGAATATAACCTAGCCTAGTCTGCCTCTTCACTAATAATATTGTATAGGATGGACCCAAGCCTAGCGGATTTGGATGTTTAGGCTGGGGATTGATTGATCTTGGAGGCCCTGTATGGCTTATTGGCTGGTATGACAGTACTATGTCTTGGGCTTTTTGCTACTCTAGTTTGATTTTTTAATGTTGTTTTCTTTTTGCCTTGCCACATACTGCGGTGGACTTACTTACAGTACCAGCTTGCTTGCTTTGCCACATGTCTTAGTGGCTTTACATTTCATAGATTGCTCAGCTTTTGCCACATGTCTCAGTGGCCCTTTTATTTTCTTTTGTATTAATTAGCATGTTGTATGTATACTCTTATGGCTTACTTATGTATATTGCATGTTTAGGATGCTAGAATTATTAATTTATTTCAGCATTTGTGTTCTTTATATACTCAGCATGTGTTAATACGATCATAAGCATGTTAGGTTCCGAATTTGTATTATAGTTGTTGTTTCTTTTAGCTTTAGCATCACCTTGTTTATTTGGTATTGTATGTTACTTTTCATACTAGTTGTTGGCTATAAATGGATAGTTTATAGTTACCCATTTCTTTCATAGCTGTCGCACCCATTATTGCTTGCATGTGCAGATAATTTAAATGTGATATCTTGAAAATAATTAGTTCATTAAAATAGCCTAAAATGTACTTAGACAATTGTCTAACTATAACCTTTTTGTTTTGTTGGCTGGGGCCCTGGCATTTGTGATACCAATAAATATCAGATTCAGACTTGTTCGTGGGCAGTGTTGCAGAAGAGGAGCAGGTTCAGAAGGAGGATCGTGCTGTTGCTGCTTAGATAGATTTTGCATTTTTATTTTTTTTCAGTGAGATTGAGAGACATTTGCATTTCCTTTTAAATTTAGTTTGTAATAATTAATTCTGGATGTATTTCATTTCTGCATTGTGTTGAGTTACTATATTGTTCTCCTTTTTCTCTACTATGTTGTGCTTATGGATGTTACTTTACACCTATTGCTTCCGCCACTTTGATATTTATATGTATATTGATGAATGTTTATAGTATTCTAGTGACAAGTTCTTGGCTTAAGGCAAGTTGAGTTTTCACCTGATTTTACTTAAGCTGCGGGTTTGCCACAGTTGGAGCACCGTACTTCCTATTTTCAGTATGGGGGCCCCACAGCCAAGATGAAATTTTTGATTATTTATACAAACTTTATGTGAACTAATTGAACAGTCAGTATTTCATGTTTTCAAAAATTCAACCGCCGCTGCACGCCACAGCGCGCTGCAGTGGCATTTCTAATTATTTATGCAAAACATATATGATTTAATGAAATAATTAATATCCTGCCTTTTCAAAAATTAAACCGCCGTAGTGCGCCTTCAGCGCGCCATAGCGAATGGGTGGTGACCTCAAGGAAACCATCAAAATATACATCGGCACAGTATTTGAACTTCAGCTGCTGTAGTGCACCACGGTGAAACAGTGTTTGGATCATGACCGCTGCGGCGCGCTGCAGCGCCTGATACAAAAAGTTCCAGAATCATTATTAAATGCAGCTTGGGAAAGGTCACAAAATAAAATCTTTGATTTTTCTTAGTCTCTTGAAACCAGAACAAGCATTGAAGCTGGGGAAGTGAAGGAGATTTGGCAGAATAGATTAAAGGGTTTGCATTAAAATTGAAGAATATGAAGAGGCATATGTCATTAATACTTGGGGCTGAAAAAGTCCCCTATTTAATGGCAGATTTTAGGCTGAAGAAGGGTTCCAATATTTTGATATTCAAAAGACCAGAAGAAAGGCTGCAGCAAGAGAAAAAGGAGGAGAACTCTCCAAGAGACCATTAGCAATGCGTGAAGAAAGAAGAGAAGTAGACAGCATGAGAACGGAGGAGAAATCAAGGAGAAGTGCAAGAAGAAGTTCAAGAGAACTCTAGAAAACCTTTGGGTGCTTCCGAGTATTTTTTCCTAAACTCCCTTTTGATTATTTTCTGTTGTAAACTGATGTCAAGGTTTACTTCCTTTGGCATGTATGCTAATATTTAGTCTTTAATGGAAAGCTAAATCCTCTTGGAGAGGGTTGGGATGTAGTTGTAAATGTATGGATATTATTATGTAGTAATGGAAATATTTTAATGAATAAAAAATGATTTTAATGTGAACCATCTATAATTATAATGTGAATGGAATGCTTGAATAAACTCTTATCAATTTATTTTGCTAAAACTAAAATTGAAATGAAATATTAATTTAAGAACTTAAGTTTTGGGCTCATCAATTGGATAAGAGAAAGGGAGGGTAGTGCAAGTAGAGCTGAGATCTATGTACAAGTTCTTGAAGCTCACTTACACCCTTTTCTTTAAGAGCTCTGACAGACCTAGAATACATCTAAACTTTCACGCAAGTGTACGTGGTCTGAAGTAATAAGTGGAAAGTTTGAGTTTTTGGGATTTATCGAACCACAGAGAATTAGTTGTTTTGTTACTAAGGTGTATCTATTATCACAAATGTTTAAGCTATGGGTGTTTTGCTTAAGTTGGTTCCAAAACAAGCACAACAATCACTTAGTAGAAAATAAGTTAAATAAAAGGAAGAGGAGAGTTGGGTTTCTTCCACACGACATGATAGACAACTTATGTATGTTGATTCCTTAAGCATTTATCTTTCATTTACTCATATCTTTAATCAAGTGCACATTGTCTTTCTTTGAGTTTTATCTCGAAGAATTATAAGTTCAAATCTTGTGCATGAAATGAGCACACAGTTGGTTCTACTTTAGCACAAAGATCCTTATAAGATTTTAGGTTTGTAGATTTTACCTCATCTCTTGATCATGGAGATGAGGGTTGTTAAATTTTAAGATCTTATAAGCATTGATTCCACTAAGAGCATCACATGCATCACACATAGTTGAGATGAGGGATTGATTTCATTGGGCTCAATGACTATGTCACCTCATTGATGAGCACATAACTTTTCCATTCCCTCCCTCAATTATGTTGAGCAACGAAGTTCAATTAGTGGGTCTTAAAATCACACGCATCAACTCTTTAGTTGAGCTTAGATTAAGGTACACTAAGCTCAAGAACTTTCTCACATAGTTTTAAGCTCTCATGCACTCATAACACTAGCATCAAACGAAGGTGAGCTATGGAGCATAAGACAACTTAGTTCTTGAGTTAAATAGTCTTTTTCCTTTGGTCCACATTCAAGTCCACATTAGTCTTATACATTTCTTTAGAAAGTCATTAAGTTCACAATTTTTATTAATAATTGAGGAAAACTTCATACATTTTATAGTAACTATCAAAACATGTGGGATTGTCCCAACCCTCCCCAAGGGAGGTTTAGCTCTCCATTACAAAAGAGATGAAAAAGAACACATACATGGATAAAGACCCATTCATGATCAACTAAAAAAAGAAATTACAAAATAAGAGTTTAGAAAATACTAGGAATATTTCTTGGGAAGTTCTCCAAACTCTTCTTCTCCTTGCTTGAAGTGCTCCTCTTAGGTCCCAAGTGCTTCCTTTCTCCTCCTTCTCCTTAACAAGCTGAGCTCTTCCACCCTTAGGGAGTTCTTCTTCTCTTCTATGAAGCCCCTCTCTTACTAAGGTTGAACTGAGCCAAGTTGGGAACCCTCCTCTAGTCAAGAGGGGTGGTATTTATAGATGAGGGGCTGCATCTTCATTCCCATGATCAAAACTAGCAAATGCATTTAAAATTTCTGGAGTAATGATGGAAAATTCCAATTGATAGATGAGGTGACCAATATTTTCCATTGTTTTATCCTTCTCCTTACATCAAAGAGACTATTTTCCATTTAAAAACAGAGCTGCAGTAGGAGGAATGATGGCTGGAGACAAGTGGTTGGTTGGGTGTCTTGTCCCAGCCGCAATTAAAGGTTCTACTAGACAAAATTGCGGCAGGCCGCTGCAACGCACTATCGTGGACAATTTTGCAAAAAGGCCCATTGCAGCGCGCTGGGGCGATCAGGTTTGAAAAGTGAAGGATTGCTACAGTGCGCTGTAGCGTGCGGTCACACTAGCAGTTTTGTAAATTTGCCCACTACAGCGCGCTGGAGCGTCCGCATTTGCAAACTGTCCAGCTGCAGGGCGCGATCGTGCTAGCGTTTCGTAAAGTGTCCCGCTGTAGCGCACGATCGCGCCCGCATTTGCAAACTGTCCCGCTACAGTGCGCGATCGCTCCCAAGTTTTGCACAGTGCGCCGCTGCAGCGCGCTGTGGCGCCCAATTTCGCAAAATGGCTCGCTGTAGCGCGCGGCAGCGATTTTCCCTTAAAAAATTTGGAAAATTGTCCAAATTGCTCGAAATTCATTGGATAGGTATTTGTGGGGTCCCCTGTACTAACTGTAAAGAAGCAGGGTACTCCAACGGTGGAAAATCTCCAACTTAAGTAAAGTCGGGTGAAACCCAACCTGTCTTAAGCTAAGGACTTGTCACTTGAATATAGTAAACATTCATCAATATATACATAGATCAAAGTGGCGAAAGCATAAAATATAAGGTAATATCCAGATGCACAACATAGTAGGAAATAGGAAACCAAGCAGTAATTCAGCATAAATGCAGAAAGTAAAGTACATCCAGAATTTAATTATTACAAACTGATTTAAATAAAACAGTCACTCAATCTCACTAAAATGCAAAAATTCTATCTTAGCTGCTGCAGCACGATCCTCCTCCTAAACTAGCTCCTCCCCTACAGCAATGCCCATGAACAAGTTTGAATTTGACATTTGTTGGCATCACAAATGCCAGGGCCCAACCAAAAAAATAAAAAGGTTACAGTTAGACAATTATCTAAGTATATTTTAGTCTATTTTAAATGAACTGATTAATTAAAGATATCACATTTGATTAATTTAACATGCAAGCAGTTTTGGGGTGCAACAAACTATACAAGAAATGAGGTAACTATAAAATATCCATTTATAGCCATCAACAAGTATATGAAATAACATACAAAATATAAAAGTAAATAAGGTGAAGCTAAAAGCAAAAGTAACAGCAACTACTGTAGTAAATCTGATCCTTAACATGCTCATGCTCACATTGAAATGTGCTGAGTATAAGAGAACATAAGTGCTGAAAATAACACACAATTCTAGCATCCTAAACATGCCAATATATATAGTAAATCCATAAGAGTATACGTACAACATGTAGATAAATATGAAAGGAAAGACCATTGGGACATGTGGCAAAAGCAAAACAATCAATGCACCGTAAAGCCACTGAGACATGTGGCAAAGCAAGCAAGTACTGTAAGAAAGACCACTGAAGTATTTTGCATAACATTCAATACTAAAAACTGAACTAAAGTAGCAGCAAGCCTAAGACATAGTCCTGCCATACCAGACAATAGGCCATACAGGGCCTCCGAACTGAGAGTTCAACTATAACCATCCTAGACATCCATATCCGCTAGGCCTGAGTTGAACTCATAGAATAAGTCTATAACCATCCTAGACATCCATATCCACTAGGCCTGAGACTATTCTATAATAATACAAGAACTGAAGAGGCATACTAAGCTAGGACATACTCTACTAACTAAAAAACACTACAAGAACTAGATGAATGATATGCTTTATAAATACTAACTTAGGATGTATCATCCATATCCTAAGTTCTCCTATCATGCTCAAGAAATAAGGCTCAATATCCAAGGTATGCCAAGCTATCAAGTCAAAGTAGCAAGAGACTCAATCTAGACTTATGTGATATGTGTTGTTGTCTAATTAGTCCAATCTAACTATTCTGAGAAGATACAAGTTTAGGATCTCCAATATCTAGCTATCAAGTAAAATCTCAGATTTACAACCTTAAAGTTAATATTAGAACTTAGCAAGTTCTAATTTAAAATCATATGATGACTATAAGGATTAAATAAATTAATCAACGACTTAATTATTAATATTTTCCTCTCTTACCCAAATCTTGATTAAGTAAATCAAGATCTAAGGATTTTAGATTGAGACTCTCCTTCGGTGTTCAAATCCTAAATCCAAGGTGGTGTCCTAACAAAGATCTAGGGTACAGACTTAATACCCAAATTAAGGATAAGGAATACTATAAATTGAAAGATCCAAGAGCTAAGGACTTAGTGAAAGGTTACTCTATTAGTTATAAGATAAAATAATCAATTAAGAACTTGAGAATCTAAGATCTATATTCAATCTTTAGGATGATTTCATTATTCTATAGATTGAATCATTCCTATACCCACATGGAAGGCTTCAAAAGAATTAGATAATAAATCACTTAAAGAATTTTAAATGGAGTTAGTTCAATTCAAATAGAAGATCTGAAGTCTAAGGTCTATGATCTAAGATCTGATATTTGATCACTTTAGACTTATGCTAAGTTTTCAACTTATAAATTTCTAAATGTGTTTCTTTTCAAATTTAAGCTCATAAACTAACTCAATTGAACTTATTAAATTGAGATTGAGCAACTAAGATTGTTATGTTCAATTACTAAGGCAAAGTGATTTCTTTATGATCACTTAAGATTTAAGCATCTTAATAAAGGCTAAAAGAAGATTTCTTAACATAATATCCATATTATTATAATCATTAGTCTAAAAGTTTAGTAGAACATTAATAATCTAACTAAGGATAACTTACTGAATTTCCAAGGCTTAAGGGGTACTTAAACACATTTTGGCCAAAATGACCAAAATACCCCTCCCTTAAGGTTAAAACTGGGATTTTAGGGTTTAGTTATCCAATTTAAATCTAATCTATTTTAATGTATTTCATATTGATTAATGAAGTGGGAAATACACTTATCTTAGGTTTTGACAACTTAATTAAGCTAATTAGCACTAATTACTCATTTAAGCCAATTAGGGTGATTAGTGAATTTAGGCATTCTTAGGGCAATCCAACCTTACCCATAATTTCTAATATACTTAAGATATTATTAGGAACAATATTCACCATAATTAGAGACTTAAATAGGGTTTAAGTTACTAATCCTTAATTAGTTAATTAAGGGGTGATTAAGGAATTTAATTATCCAAAATTTATTTTAAGGGTCTGAAATTGTTCTCTAGGATTTAAAGAGCAATCAGAGCCCTTAATCAATTATTTGGTTATTAATTTAATTTATTATGATTTAATTAAAAATAGAAAAGGTTTAATAAATTATTTTAAATCCAACCATTGGATCTGTGATTTTTTTATATAATTAGATTCCTTGTATTTTTCTGATTCAAATGGTATATTGGATCATACTATTTGGATCAGTATAGCTAAAGTTATTTAGTTAATTTATTATGTATTTTTATTTAAATAGAAACTATAAGATTTGATTTATTTAATTAATAACTATAGAAAATTTAGTCCTATAATTCGTTTATTAACTGCGGCCCAAAATCAAAAGATGCGGGTCGGGGTCGGCCCGACCCAAGATCAGTCGTCTTCTTCCTCTCGACGGGTCCGACGCTAGGCGACTTTCCTTGCCAAATTCGCCATGCTCCGGCCACGCCACGCCTAGTTCTTGATGGCTACACCTTTAGGAGACTTAGACGCATCGATCAAGGCAAGAACCCCCATCTGGGTCCTTCTGGATCAGTGGGGTGCTACTCGACCGAGATGCCTTCTTCATGAGCGCTTAAGGTTCACTGTGAGGAGATAATTCTACTCACAGAGGTCGTTAATTGGCCGGGGTCCGATACCTACAACTTCAGGGAGGGAAGGTGAGTCGAACCCCTAAGGTTTCATAACCTGGGGTGCAGCCGATTGCTGGGTCCTTACTCAGACTTAGCTATGGCTCGGTCGCTAGCTCAATTGATCGATATGATTGATTCGAGCTAGCTTAGCCCCAGGCGACAATTACTACAGGTTTCCTAAGTGGCTCAGGTACTCTAGATGGCATCCAGAGGCTCATTCAGAGACAATGGTGGAAGGCTGTACCTGAAGTCGGTTGCAGGCTCGGCCGAGAGGGAAATGTGAGCAGCTGGAGCTTCCAAAGGATTGTCTTGAGCTTGCAAGGGGTCTGAATACTAGACACGCACCTCTATCAGTGGTTCGTAGCTCCAAGGGTTCCAAAACTCGCTGAGAAGATGGGGACTCCAGCAGACCTTCAAGTATGGAATTAGGGATTCACAATGAGCAAAGGGGTTCACTGTGAAGTCCTGATGGTATTTATAGGCTCTAGGACATCCTAGGAATGGATCCTAGAGCTTGGGTTTGGCAAATGGCTCGGCCCGAGGGGTTCCCTCAATTTGCCAAATTGGGGTGGACCGGGCCTCGACCTTGGCTGGGAGTGCTAGGTAGACGAAGGCATGATTCGCAACGGTCTTTTTGACATGGCACGGGAGTGGCAGATAGGGTCGACGTGGCTGGGTACGGGCGATATTCCTCTGTCGGGCAGAATCATCATGAGAACGAAGATCCATAGTGGTGGGGTTCGTCTCCCCCGTCCGATCACGGGACCGTTGAGGACAGACAGCCTGATGTGGCTTCTACTTAACCGAATTGCAGATTAAATCCCAGTCGTCAGATGGAAGATGCTGATCGAGCGGCAGGGATCTAATCCCAGTGCGCAATAGCGCAAGCCATTGGATTAAACGTGCTGAGATGCGTACTCGAGCATCGGGTGGATTTAGTCTATGCGCCGCTGTCGGGACCCCGCAGTGGATCTGCCGCGGTCCCGACAGCAAATTCCGCAGTTTAAAAATTAATTAAAATTTAATTTAAATAAAATAAAAACAATTAAATAATATATAATTATTCCTAAATATTCTAAATCCAATTTAGGATCAAATGAGCTCCAAAAATTCTCAAAAATTCACCCTTAGCTAATTAGGGTATGAGGAATTCAAAAATTAAGTCAAATTTTGATTTGGAGGTCAAATTAATTTAGGTATTTTTCAAGGCTTAAAAATAGCCATAAATACCAAATTTGTCATTTTAGTTCCGATTGATTTCAAACTTTTAGGATTAAGTTTAAATGACCCATTGAGTCCAATGGAATCAAAATCAAAGCTTACTTTGGCCTAATTAATCTAGATTTAGCTACGATAATAACTAGGGTTATTATAGACTCCCCCACTTAAGAATGATGTCATCCCCGACATCACCTAAGTGAAGAAAGTCTTACTGGAACTGAACACGTTTTAAATGCAGTAGATGGAAAAGAGAAGGACAATACCTGGGCTTGCAAAGAGCTGCTGATATTTATTGTGTATATCTACCTCTTTCTCCCAAGTAGATTCTTCTTAGGTTCAATTCTTCTACTTAATTTTGACCAAATGAATTGAACGATTCCTTAGCTGCTTTTTATCATGAGCTAAGATTCTGATAGGTTCTTCAGCATAAGAAAGATCAGGTTGGATCTCTATTGCTGGGAGTTGAATGAGATGAGAAGGGTCTCTGAGACATCTTCTTAATGACGATACATGAAATATGTTATGGACAGCTGCAAAGCCATCAGGAAGATTTAACCGGTAGGCAGATGATCCTGCTTGGCCAAAACCTTAAAAGGTCCAACATAGCGGGGACTGAGTTTCCCTGCTACTCCAAATCTGTAGACACCTTTCATTGGGCTAACCTTTAAATAAGCAGAATCTCCCACATTGAATTCTTGGGGACAGTGATGAGAATCATGATATTTGCTCTGACAATCTTGAGCTGAACGAATTCTCTACTGAATTAACTGAATTTTACTATTGGTCTCTTCCACTAACTCTGATCCAAACAGTTAAACGCTTCCTATTTCTGACTAAGCTAGTGGAGTACTGCATCTTCTACCACACAATGCTTCATAAGGAGCCATTTTAATACTGGCTTGAAAACTGTTATTATAGGAAAAATCCACTAACAGAATGTGATCTTCCCAGGAACCAGTAAAATCAAGAATACATAGCCTAAGCAAATCTTCCAAAACTTGATTTACTCTTTCAGTCTGACCATCCGTTTGAGGGTGAAAAGCGGTACTCATGGCTAGAGTAGTACCCAGATCTTGATGCACAGCTTTCCAAAACTTCGAAGTAAATCTGCTATCTCTATCAGATACGATTGATTTTAGAATCCAATGCAATCTGACAATTTCCTTGATATAGAGTTTTGCTAACTTCTCTACAGAATCAGTTTGATGGATAGGAAGAAAATGCACTGATTTAGTCAAACAATCTACTATAACCCAGATTGCGTCGGCACCAGATTTTGCACGAGGCAATCCCATGACGAAATCCAAAGATATGTCGAACCATTTCCATTTAGGGATATCTAATGGATGCAGAAGACCACGAGGTCTTTGGTGCTCGGCCTTTACTAAATTGCAGGCATGACATTTAGCCACAAAGTCGGCTACATCTTTCTTCATACCGGGCCACCAAAATGATTGCTTTAGATCCTGGTATATCTTTGAACTGCCTGGGTGAATATGATACCCAGAATTATGGCCTTCAATTAACACTTCATGATGCATGGACTTAGGAATCCACAATCGATTACTTTGATAAATTACACTATTTCGCAACTGCAGATCATGACGACGACTTCCTTCAATATCTGCTTTGAATTTCAAATACTCATCATCTATGATTTGTGAGATAGAGACATCTCTGTGAAAAGTGGGTTCCACATTGATGTTTACTAATAGCGAACTTAGTATATCGCCACTAATTGGGAAATTTCAAGCTTACTAATTTCGTGTTCTAAAGAACTAAATGCAATCATAGAGGTTAAAGTAGCATGACGGCTAAGAGCATCGGCCACTATGTTTGCTTTTCCTGGATAATATTGAATACTGAGGTCATAATCACTGATGAGCTCTAACCATCTTCTTTGGCGGCAATTCAATTCTCTCTGAGTGAAGATATACTTCAAGCTTTGATGGTCAGTGAAAATCGAACACTGCACCCCATACAAATAGTGACACCATATTTTTAAGGCAAAGATCACAACTGCAAGTTCAATATCATGAACTGGATAATTCTTCTCATGGGATTTTAACTGATGAGAGGCGTAAGCAATTACTTTACCCTCTTGCATTAATACATAGCTTAGACCGATTCTAGAGGCATCGATATATACTTGATAGTTCAAACCTTTTTTAGGTAACATAAGAACTAGAGCGGTGGAAAGTGCATCTTTCAGAGTTTAAAATGCTTCCTTGCATTCAGGACTCCAAATGAATGGAACGGCCTTTTGAGTCAATTTAGTCAATGGTGAAACAATCTGGGAAAAGCCTTTAACAAACTTCCTGTAATATCCCACTAATCCCAGGAAACTTCTAATGTCGGTGACAGACTTAGGTTGAGCCCAGTCTTGAATAGCGCTTACTTTACTCTGATCTACCCGAATTCCCTGAGCATCGACTATGTGCCCCAAGAATGCAATGGAATTAAGCTAGAATTCGCACTTGGAGAACTTGGCATATAGTTAATGCTTACGCAAAGTTTTTAATACTTACCTCAGATGTTCTTCATGATCTCTTAGAGTTTTGGAATAAATGAGAATATCATCAATGAAGACAATCACAAACTTGTATAAATATGGTTTTAACACTCGCTGCATCAAATCCATAAAGATTGATGGTGCATTGGTGAGTCTGAATGACATCACCAAGAACTCAAAGTGGCCATAACGAGTACGGAAAGCAAGCTTCCCTACATCATCTTCTATTACCCGCAGCTAATGGTATCCAGAGCTTAAATCGATCTTGGAAAATATAAGCTCCGGATAACTGGTCGAACAAATCATCAATTCTATGTAGTGGGTATTTGTTCTTTATGGTGACCTTGTTCAATTTACGATAATCTATACACATACGCAAAGATCCAATCTTCTTTTTCACAAATAAAACTGACGCTCCCCAAGGAGACATACTTGGCCTGATGAAGCCTTTATTCAAGAGCTCTTGCAATTGCTCGTTGAGCTCTTGAAGCTCCTTAGGTGCCATTCTATAAGGTGATTTGGATATTGGCTGGGTACCAAGGATCAATTCAATAGAGAATTCTACTTCTCTGAAAGGAGGTACACTAGGCAAATCTTCTGGGAACATATCAGCAAATTCGACTACCTTACAATCAGAAGGAGAGATACTCTCTTTTGTTTCACCCATCATGGTAACTAGATAAGCATCGCATCACTTACTGATCAACTATTTGGCTTTAATTGTATTTATCAACGTTAACTGTGTACTGGTTTTTCCTACAAAAATTATAGGCTTGCCCTGGGAGTGGAGGGTGACCCTCTTCTTAAGGCAGTTTATCACGGCGCTATTGTCACTGAGCCAATTCATCCCAAGGATGATATCAAAGTTTGCTAATGGCAGGATGATTAATTTAGAGTGAAATTCCTGACCATTTATTGGGATCTTGATATTACAAAACTTATGGGCACTTAGTTGGGTTCCAGATGGAAGTTCAACACTCAACGTTTGTGCTAAGTTTCATGCGTGAAGTTTAAGGTTATTAAAAAATCATTCAGAGATAAACGAATGACTATCACCGGTATCAAATAATACATTACAAGGCTGATTATTGAAATAAAGTGTACCTAATTCATATTAATTGTATTAATGACTTGCAAGAATTTAGATTATAGCAATGCAATTATCAAAGGAAAAGTTCATGTTCTTAATACTGTCCCACTATTTTAGTTGTAAGTCTCCTCTCCAACCTGTTTCATAACTAAAAAGATTAAAGCTATTCTTAGCAATTTTCTTTGGAGACATAGTAATAGTTCAAAAATACTTTGGTGCTCCTTGAATCATATAACCTATCAAGTTGATAAAGGTGATATGGGCTTATATTGTCTATATTATTTACATGAAGCTTACTATTATAAATTGGGTTAATATTTTGCATGCTAAATACTGTGCGGCTACTCATCCTTTCCAATCCCCTAACAAAATTATTGATTCTATTATTTGGAAACAAATGCTAAATCATAAAGCTTTCATTAATGATACCCAAGTGTGGGATCATATTGAATCTTCCACTTCTTTTTGATTTGATAATTCGTATCAGTTTGGTATTCTTACTAAACATTTAGCTAAAATAATTATCTACCCTAAATTAAAGGAGGGAAAATGTTTCTCTTTGGAAGCTGGTTGGAACACTAATCTGCTTAGTCATTATATTCCAACTAATCTCTTATCAAACACTGCTACCTTATCCCCTCCATATGCTACTACCTCTTTCCCATTTGGATCTGGAATAATTGTCTCCTTGATATCATATGTATTTTTCTTTGGAGATTGTTCAACACTTTATTAGCACTGATGATATTTTGCAAAAAAGGGGATATTCCCTAGCTCTAAATGCTATTGTTGTGCTAATGTTAAATCAATAGATCATATTTTCATCTCTAACGATATTAGTCAAAAAGTTTGGAAGCATGCCAGTGTGGATCATGATCCTTCTCATCTCAATAATGTTAATGATATTATTACTAGATGACCTCATCATAAATACAAGAAACTTTTCATTGGTATTCTTGTTGATGCTTATGTTTTATGGAATCTTTGGAAGGTTAGAAATAATGCAAAATACTCCAACATTTCAATGCTCTCTAGCAAGATTGTGAGGAACATTCACCATGATATTTCAAACATTATTAATTCCTTTGATGTTAAGTGCTTTGCTTGGGGAAATATTCATTAAAAGAACTTTATGCTAAGCTTAGATGTGGGCTAGTACTTCTTACTTTACTGCTTCTACACACAATTTTCTAACTAATCCAGTAGAAGTGGGTTTTATTATTTTGTGGAACCTTGGATGTTGAGTGACAGACTGTGAAATACACGTCTGCACTCGCACGCAAGTGTACGTGGTCTGAAGTAATAATTTGGAAGGCGAGTTTTGAGATTTACTGTCCTCAGGGAATGGGGTGCTTTGTTACTAAGGTATATCTAATTTCAATAATGTTTAAACAGTACAAATTTGGCTTGATTTGGTTCCATTGTCAAAGTAATAATCAGTTGTTAAGAACTAATTAAAGAAGAGAGGAGAGTTGAGCTTATTCCATGTGAAATGATGGGGGACTCAAGTTGTATTACTTCTCAAGCACATTTTATTCTTTTTTATTAAGCTAATTAATCAAGTGCACATTGTATTCCTTAGAGTTATCCTCTAAATCCTTCAAGTGCAAATCTTGTGCGAGATACGAACACACTAGGGCTCAATTTCTATACAAAGATTCCCATGAGATCGCAAGAAGAGCACTTTAGTTTTCTTACATCTAAGTTGCCAAAATTGATAGTCTTAATTAGCCGATCTCAAGAGCATTAATTCCATTAATGAGCTTCTCGCACATCATGCATAGTTCAGATAAGGAAGTGATTTTATTATGCTCTATGGATTATGTCACGTCATTCATGAACTCTCAAAGAATCCACTCTCTCCTTTCACGCATGCTGAGCAACAGAGCTTCAATTAATGGGTCTTAGCTCACATGCTTCGACTCCTTATTTGAGTATAAAATATGGTGCAAAAAGGCTCAAGAAGTTCTCACTCAATTCTAAACTCCTCTTTCACACATATCTCACTCTTAACTAAGCAATGAGCTATGGAGCACAAAACTTTCATTTTGTTTATTAGTATTTATAGTTATATTTTCATAACATAAGACTTTTATTTGTTACACAACTTGTTCTTAAGATGATTTCATTGAGTCATTCAAAAAATAGATTTTCTTTAGATCAATGCTTGAGGAAGTTCTACATCATTCAATGAGTCCTTTACATTTTATAATGGGCTTAGCCCAACCCTCCCCAAAGGAGTTTGGCCTTCCATTACATTGGAGAAAAGAAGAAAAACATACAAGGATGAAGACCCTTTCATGATCCACAAAAAGAAAAGTAAGAGCAAGATTAAAGTTTACTAGGAACAGCTCTTAATGAGGTTCTCTGAATTTCTCTTCTTCTTCCTCTTCTCCTCTCCTTTAGCTCCCTAATGCAGCTCCGGTTCTTTCTCCTCTTGTAGTAGTACTTTCTACTTCCTTTGGAGAGGTCTCTTTCTTCCTCTATGCAGCCCCCTAAATATTGAACTTGTTGGATGAAAATTGGGAACCCTCCTTAAGTAAAGAAGAGCTGCATTTATTGAGAGGTCAATCCTTTTCCTTGCCCTTCAAATTTTTGATCTTCCCTCCAAAATTCTGCAGCAATGAGTGCTTATCCCACTTGAGGCATGATAAAATAATCTCTTTTTCATTCTTTAATCTCCATATCACTTCAATAATTTATTTTTCCTATAAAAAACTATTCTGCTACATAAGAAATTATGGCTAGGAGACAAGGGGCAGGTTGAAGGTCATGTCCGAGCAGCAATAAATGCCCTAAATAGATAAAAATTTGGCACACCGTTGCTGCACGCTGGAGGGATTGAGTCTTGCAACCCATTGGCTGCAGCGCCCTGTGGCGGTTTTAAGTCATGAAATCTTCCCACTGCAGCGCACTGTAGCGATTGAGTTTCGTAAGGTCTTCCACTATGGCGCGCTGCAGCGATTGAGTCCGCAAGTTCTTCCGCTATGGCGTGCTATAGTGTTTGAGTTCTGTAAACTCTCCCTCTATGGCGCGCTGCAGCGATTGAGTTCCGCAAACTCTCCCGCTATGGCGCACTAGAGCCATTAGTTCCACAAGCTCTCCCACTGCAGTGCACTGTGGCGATTGAGTTTCGCAAACTCTCCCGCTGCAGCGTGCAAGGGCGTGCTGTGGCGCACCGTAGCGAAAATACTCTATAATTCAGTAATGTTCTTGTTAAGAGTCTTCTGTATGCAAGTAGCTGTGGCGTGCCATGGTGCGCTGCAGCGCGCTAGAGCGTGCTGCCGCGGTTTCCTTCCAGAAAATGCAAAAATACTCCAGAATTTTCCAAAATTTGTTGGGCTTGCTTTTTACTTAAAAATAAGCAGAATTTGATCAAGAAGGCTATTTAAAATATAGAAATGAATGAGCTTTTTCCTTTATTTTAGAATATAAATTATGGATTTATCACATCCCCACACTTAGACTCTTTGCTCGTTCTCGAGTAAGCTTAAAAATGATTTTTTTCTCTTTCTATGGTATATGAGTCTATAAGTAATGTCAATGTGAGTTTGATTGTAATTCAAAAATCATGCTTAATTGAAATGTCAAGAACATTTGACATTATTTAAATTTTCTTAACTTTGGTCATGAACTAAGGTTGATAAACTAGTCTCCAATTTTAAGTTTGTAATGTTTGGTGCTATGTGATGGGGGAGGTTCCTTAGAATTATTAAATTAGGATGGTAGTGAGTAATCAAAAGTTTTGTGTCATATATGCTCATTATTATGAATCACAAAGATATTTAAAAATTTAAGAAAATATATTTTTCATTATTTTATTTCAAATTTTTTTCCTGGGAAAGATATTTTTTTCTCATCCCAACTTTTGCTTTTTTTTTTTTTATCTTTTAGGAAGAGATATTTTTCTTCATCACACTTCCAAATATTTGAGAACATGAAGTTCTACAGAACTAGCATACTCTTTTGCTCACTCAATATTCATCACTAGTTTTGATTTCTAAGTTTCTCCCATACTTAGTCCTTAACATTGATTTAAATCTTTGGAGACTATATTCAACTTAAAATTATTCCCTTTTTTAGATGATTTAATGGTGCCCATGAGTTTAGTCATTTATTTATTAAGCAAATTTTGGTTGATAATAAATTTCTACATTGATATTCTTGTAACTTTCTATTTCTTAAAGAATTCAAAAAAAAAATATACCATTTGCAATCATAGAAAGAATTTGGAACTATGATAATTCATAATTTATTTCCTTAAACAAAAATAAAAACACACAAAAGAAAAGTACAAAAACTAGAAATACAAATAAGAAAAAAAAAATAAAACCAAATTTAGTCATCCTCCTTACTTTCTTCCGCATCCTCCTCATCCATCTCCTGGTAGGAATACTCACACGGCCAACGAGTGTCCGGGATAGGGTCGCCGACAGGTGGTTGTGGCAGCACGGAGCTATCCATGAAAGACGGCCGTAGCCCAAGTTATATTTATAATATTATATTTAAGAATTACAGACCGACAACAACTCAACCGGGATCAAACTCCACGGTATAATCAAACAGGAGGTCAATAAGCCTTCTGGGGAGCACTTTGACAATAAAAAGAAAAGCCTGAGTGACTAAAAGAATGCAAGAGTCCGGAGTATCGACAAACTGATGGCTAGGAAGAGAGCAGGGAGATGCAAGCATCGGATCAACAGCACCAGCGATAGTCAGGGACTGGTCATCCATAAGACATACAATAGTTCCATAGATAATGCGCTCCACCCAGGAGGAAGAAGCATAGGGTTGGCATTGAGTCGTTGGAGCGGGGAAGGGGTACCCACAAGAGGAGGTGGAGGGGCCCAGAAGGGCCAGGAAACCCCAGAAGTCGCTCCAAGTAGACCAACCAACTCTAAGCCTCGGATAACAGCTCAAGTAGCAATGCGGAATGAGGCAAGATGTCAGCGGTCTTCGCAGCCCGTGACAGAAGCACACAGAGTTTCTGGTCATTGAGGGGGGGGGGGGGAGTTGTTCCCTAGCATGGAGCCATCTGGCCCTCAGGCAAGCTCCAATCTTGAAACAACATTCCAAGAGCTTTATGGAATTTCGATTGGAACTCCTGTTGCCGAGCAATTTCCTTTTTGCAAAACCGCATGACGGTGGCCATAGCCCTACCCAAATCAGTTTGTTGAGCGTAAATCAGCCCTAACAATTTTTCCAAATAAGAGCAGCCAGTGGAAGTTGAAGCTTCTCCTCCTTCTCCCCTCCTCTTCTTAACATGCTTCAACACTTGGGAGCGGGCATTTAAATTTGTTAGTTTAAGGGGGGGCACTAGGAGGGATGATAGTGTCAGTGGAAATGATCTTAACCCCCTGGGCCAGACAGATGCTCGAGAGTAATGACCCAAATGCGAGCGCAGCGCAGGACCCTTTCAAGGCGTTCCAGAGCTGCTCATAAATAATGCCGAAGAGACAAATTTCTCCGGGTCATTGGAGCGCACACATGAGCAGCGCCCTTGATGGGGTCACTTTACTAAGGTGTCTTGTTGGCATGATGAAGCTGGTGATGAAAACCAGCCACACATTACTCGATTCCATGAGGAGAGCTCGAGGAATGTTGGTCAAATTTCCTCTCTAATCTGTATTATTGCAAACAAGTTCACTAGCAAGAGCAGTCGGGGCATAGCTAGACTCAATGAGAGTCAAGTACAAGTAGTCCTTGACCACCCTCAACTAGTAGAATTGCATGATTTGCTCATGCCCAAAAACAACTCCCTTTCCCCGAACAAAGATTCTACACCTCGATGCGTTAATAGCATTGACGTAGACTTCTTGGATAAGGTTCGGGCATGAGACGGCGGGAGTGGTCGCCATTAGCCTCCATCCCCAGGGGTCCACTTGCTTAGATGGAACTGGCAAGAGACACCCGACACACTTCTCTGCGATGAGATTTCTCTGGGAAGTGACTATGGTGAACCGCTTCTCGGCCTCCTCGGAGGAGAACCTCATCTTGTTGAAGGCTCCACCAGATGTGGAGGCCTCGGGCTCTCTCCTTGGGATAGATTTCTTCCTTGATGACATGCTGAAGGTTTCAAGGAGAGCAGATTTTCTCTAGGAAGGATGAGGAAGGGAGTAATTCTGAAGTAAAAATCATAAGGTGCAAAGATTCACCCCCCTTAAATAGCCATAATGATAAAAGTTAAAAAAAAAATCTAGTCAAAGGGTCTTCCCCATGCCATAAATGTGATAAGCCTTCATTGGAAAAGAGAGGAGGGGGTAGCCTTATTAGCAATAAACCTTTTTGACTACTTGGGAAACCAAAAAAATTTAACTTTTTGACTGCATTGATTCCCAAGGCAGTCAAAACTGCTATAGCTGGAGCAGATTGTTGCAGCGTGTGTTGTAGCATGCTGCAGCGCACTGTAGCGATCGAGTTGCAGAAACTCTTTTGCTGCAATGCGTTGTAGCGATTGAATTTCGAAAACTCTTTCGCTGTAGCGCACTGTTGCGGTTGAGTTTTTAAAACTCTCCTGCTGCAGCACGCTATGGCGCGTTGTAGCGTGCCGTAGCGCAACTGATATAAACACATTTTCTCTTTTCTATTCTTTTTTTTTTGGGCTTGGATTGCCTCCCAAGAAGCGCTTAGTTTTAAGTCGTTAGCTCAACTTATTTTGATCTTCTGGTTGCTTAGAGAGGTTAGGAGGTATCTTTTTCTAGACTTTTGAGGTGTTTGGATGGGCACTAGCATGCAGTGTGCTCGAACCCTCATCCTCGGCATACTCTTCACATCCTACACTTTTAGTTCTAGAGAAAACTTTCTTTTTCCTCTTTCCCCTCCTTGTTTTCCTCTTTTTGCCTTCTCTTTACTCTAATTTTTGGAAGAAGTGCATGGGTTAGCCTCGGAGTCACTTAGATTTAAATTTGGCAAGTCAAGTGCTTTATGAACTCTTTCCTCCCTATCCTTACTATTAATTTCTAATTCCATAGCTTGTTGTTTGAAAAGGGTAGGCTTTAAATTTATTAATTTGGATCTACCATGGATCCTTATGCTCATGACCCCCTACTCACATCTATGATAGCCTTCAAGCTCATGAAGAAAGGTCTTCCGAAGATAATGGTGGAATTTGCATTCAACCTATCTCATTCACAAACAACAAAATTAATGGAGATAATGAAGCTTCCTAGTCCTACAAGAACATTTCTTACAATGCCTAATAGGGTTACTGATTCTAAGTTAGTGAATTCTAGAATTATGGAGTTGTACTCCATCCCTCCTACCTTGAGATGTTCATAGATATGGTAGGGCATAATATTGACTAAAGTACCAAGATCACATAAGGGATCTAAAAGTACTTCATTCCTTATCACGCAAGGAATGCATAACCTTCCAGGGTCTTCACATTTAGGAGCAGTGAGCTTTTCACCCTCGGTTCCTCTCACCCCTTCTCTAACTTTTAACTCCCCTTCAGTGACATTATAATCTTTAGTTTTGTACTCTACATCCATCCCTTCAGAATGAATTACACATACCAACTCCCTTGGATTCACTTCAGTAGAACTAGGTAGAGCTCCTTGTTGCCGAGTGGTCTTCTGTTTGGAGATCTGCCCTAGTTGTACTTCAATATTTTTTAGGGATTCCTCTATCCCATGGATGGAGGCATCATGGTGGGTAATAGTAGCTTCAGTGTGGTGCATAAATTAAATTGTTTCTGCCTAAAGGTGTTAAAGGCTTATTCCAAATTTGAATGGTTATGATTAAGATTGTTCCTATTATTAAAGCCTTGTTGACTTGATGAACCCCCCATTATGGTTTCCATTATTATTGTTGTTACTCCAAGAAAAATTTGGGTAGTTTTTCCACCTAGGGTTATAAGTATTAGAGTAGGGGTTATTCATGTTGTTGTTATTTCTTAAGTAGTTAACTTGTTCGGTGTTCGATTGCATGAAAGAATTAGTTAAGTTGCAGTTTTTACTAGCATGCTTTTCCCCGCACAACTCACATTGTGTTTCTTGAACAACATTAACATTCATCTTCTCAAATCGTTCGTTTAAGGCATGGATTTTGTTTTGCAGGCTCGCTATTTGATTTGATTCATTCATTTTAATTGATTCTTTTTTAAGCCTTTCAGAAGGCCATTGGTACGCATTATTTGCCATTTCTTCTAAGAGGTCATAAGCCTCTTCTTAGGATTTGCTACTTATTGAGCCTCTGGCAGCCGCATCAATGAGAGTCCTTATTGGAGCGTTCAAATCATTGTAAAATGTTTGAACTTGCATCCATAAAAAAAACCCATGTTGTGGGTATTGCCTTAAGCACTCCTTATAATGATCCCACCCATCGTACAATATCTCTCCTTCAAACTAGTTAAAGTTAGTTATCACAATTCTCAAGCAAGTAGTTTTTGCCGTAGGGAAATATTTAGCTAAGAATTTATTAGCAAGATCATCCCAAGTACAGATCGAATCACTTGAGAGAGAGCTGAGCCAACATTTGGCTCTATCTCTTAAGGAAAATGTAAAAATCCTCAGTTTAAGTACATCTTTAGAGATGCCATTAAACTTGAAGGTATCACAAATTTCAAGGAAGGTTCAAATATATGAGTTAGGATCTACTATGGCTAATCCATCAAACTAGTTATTTTGAACTATACTTAACGTGGAAGGTTTGATTTCAAAATTGTTTGCTTCGATGTTGGGCCTAACAATAGCTTGGTGGATTCCCCTAACAGTGGGCGGTGCATTCTATATGCTCTTCCCCTTGGTTCTCCTAAAGGTTCTCCAAGAATTTCATTAAAGTTTTCCATAACAACTTGTTGATTCCTTAGAACACTTTGTTCTCTTCTATCTTGTAAATAGGTTCTTTCAATTTCTGGATCAAAAAGATATTCAGTGCAAATTCTTCTACTCATTCAAGACACTGATTAAGCTATCAAGAACAAATATTGCAATAGCGTTCAATAATTCAAAAAAAGTGAATAAGTGAAACAAAAGTAAATGGTTAGCACAACTAATTACAAAAACAAAAATTAAAATTATATGCAAGAGGTTTGCTTAAATCACTATTTACTAATAGATTCTCCTTAATACGAAACAACTACCATTCCATGGCAATGGCCCCAAAAACTTGATAGACTGTGAAATACACGTTTGCGCTCGTACGCAAGTGTACGCGGTCTAAAGTAATAATTTGGAAGGTGAGTTCTGAAATTTATCGTCCTCAGGGAATGGGGTGTTTTGTTACTAAGGTATATCTAATTTCAATAATGTTTAAATGGTATGAATTTGGCTTGATTTGGTTCCGTTGTCAAAAAAATAATTCAAATGTTAAGAAACTAATTAAAGTAGAGAGGAGAGTTGGGCTTATTCCATGTGAAATGATGGGGGCCATTACTTCTCAAGCACATTTCATTCTTTTTTATTAAGCTAATTAATCAAGTGCACATTGTATTCCTTAGAGTTATCCTCTAAATCCTTCAAGTGAAATCTCGTGCGAGATACGAACACACTAGGTTCAATTTCTGCACAAAGACTCCCATGACATCATAAGAAGAGCACTTTAGTTTTCCTACGTCTAAGTTTCCAAAATTGGCATTTTTAATTAGTCGATGTCAAGAGCATTGATTCCACTAATAAGCTTCTCGCGCATCATGCATAGTTCAGTTAAAGAAGTGATTTTATTGGGCTCTATAAACTATGTCACATCATTCACGAGCTTACTCGGCAGTAGCCCCAGCGTTCTTTACTTTCCCGAACCTCACGAATGATTTGACCTCGGCAGGTAAAAGACCTTTTGTCCCTGTCCGTCCGACTCATCAATCGGGACGGACGGCAACGCTCTCAAAGAATCCACTCCCTCCTTTCACGTATGCTGAGCAACAAAGCTTCAATTAATGGGTCTTAGCTCACATGCTTTGACTCCTTAGTTGAGCATAAAATATGGTGCAAAAAAGCTCAAGAGCTTCTCACTCAAATCTAAGCTCCTCTTTCACACATATCTCATTCTTAACTAAGCAATGAGCTATGGAGCACTATACTTTCCTTTTGTTCATATGTATTTATAGCTATATTTTCATAACATAAGATTTTCATTTGTTACACAACTTGTTCTTAGGATGATTTCATTGAGTCATTCAAAAAATTGATTTTCTTTAGATCAATGCTTGAGAAAGTTCTACATCATTCATTGAGTCCTTTACATTTTACAATAGGCTTTGCCCAACCCTCCCAAGGGAGTTTAGTCTTCCATTACAGTAGAGAAAAGAATAAAAACATACAAGGATGAAAACCCTCTCATGATAGAGTTTACTAGGAACAACTCTTAATGGGGTTCTCCGAATTTCTCTTCTTCCTCTTCTCTTCTCCTTTAGCTCCCTATTGCAGCCTCCAGTTCTTTCTCCTCTAGCAATGGTTCTTTCCACTTCCCATGGAGATGTCTCCTTCTTCCTCTATGCAGCCCCCTAAAAACTGAACTTGTTGGATGAAAATTGGAAACCCTCCATAAGTAAAGAAGAGCTGCATATATAGAGGGGTCAATCCTCTTCCTTGCCCTTCAAATTCTACATCTTCCCTCCAAACTTCTGCAGCAATGAGTGCCTATCCCACTTAAGGCAATGTAAAATAATCTCTTTTTCATTCTTTAATCTCCACATCACTTCAAAAATTCATTTTTCCTTTTAAAACTATTCTGCTGCAGAAGAAATGATGCTTAGGAGACAAGGGGCAAGTTGGCGATCTTGTCCCAGCTGCAGAAAATGCGTTGAACAGATAGAAATTTGGCGCGCTGTGGTGTGCTGCAGCGCGCTATAGCGTGCAGCAGCGATTTCCTTCTAGAAAATGTAAAATTTCTCCAAAATTTCCCAAAATTTGTTAGGCTCGCTTTTTACCTGAAAAAAAGTAGAATTTGATCAAGAGGATTGTTTAAAATATGGAAATGAATGTGCTTTTTCCTTTATTTTAGGATATAAATAATGAATTTATCATTGAGTTTGGTTGGTTTATTTTTTTATTGGTCAATTATGGCTAAAGTACATTGTTTCCCTCTTGGCAGTTTTCTATCTTGGCTAAAATTTGTTTCTACTTGGCTGGATTTCTATCTTGTCGTGGTTGTTTGTTTTGTGTTGTCTATTTAAGTTTTTGGCTGATTATCTATTTGACAATTCAGATTATAATTCTTTGGATTGTTGTTTCCTTTTTACTACTCTATTTCTTTATGCAATTCATATATTTGGGCTTAACTTTATTGTTTTGGTGGTTGGTTTTGGGACTTTATGTTCTGTATGGTTCTCGAGCTGCATCTGTATCCTGTGCTACATGTGTGCTATTTTTAGCACTTTGGGTACTTTGGGTTCGTTCTGGCCTATTCTCAAAATGCATTTGTTATCTGTGGTACTGGCTATAGGTGTTTTGGCTTGGCGGTAATGTTTGCTTGTTGTTTGGCAGGTTTGTTAGTAGGTTTGTTTGTTCGTCTTTGATATTGGCATGTAGGTTTGTCTGCTATTAGATCATTGGCGGTTTGGCTAATTTGTTTGTGGTTTGCATTTTGTTTGGCTGGTCTGGTTGCTGTTGCTTTTAGTGGAAGTTTGTTTGCTGTCTGTTATTAACTTAAGTTTAGTTGGAGACTAAATGCTGGTGGTGTCAATAGTCTGGATTCATTTGTTTCTTGCAGTCTATAATTTTGGATGTTTGTTTAGCGGGTTTTGTCTAACTGGTCTGCTCTTGGATTACAGGTTTGTCTGCTGCTGGATCGTTGGCAGGTTTGGCAGTTTGGTGGTTGCGACAGGTTGTTTGTTATTTGCAAGTTGTTCTTATTTGGTGCGTGTTGTTGTTGGCCTTTAGGGTTGTCCCCTTTTATGTTTCTGCTATCTTGAGGACATTCTTATTTGCCTTCTCTTTTTCCTTGCTATTTCTCTAATTTCTATTTTGCTTTTTTGGCAGGTAGTTAAGTTTTCTTTTTCTTGCTTGAGCCTTTTAGGTTACACACTCGGCCTAGCTTTTTGGGACTATTTTCAAACTTTTTAGATCTAGGTTTTACTGTATTCTTTTAGATTATCTAATAAAATAATACCGAGATGGCTTTATCCAAACAAAAGAAAAAATTATAAAAAAAAAAAAAATATATATATATATATATATATATATATATTATAATTGAATAATAATGACAATCATGAATATGACCAAGAATATACATGCTAATTTGATTGTATTATAAATGAGTACAGATATATAATGATAACAGGGCAATAACAAAAATCAAAATTAAAATAATATAACTGCAAGTAAATACTAGCCCATCGCAAAGCTAAAACTCTCAAGATAAAATAAAGAAAGCTAAGACTTTAAATAATAGGATTGTCTTCTAGCACCTGCTCTTCCTTGAAAACTAGCCTATCACAAAGCTCCAACTAAGAAAAGAAAAATTTTATATCAAATAACTATCTAAGTACATTTTAAACTTAATTTATGATTTCTACTATTTTAGAATGTCATATTAAACTTAGCATATATAATGGGATCAATAAAGTTAAACAACCAAAATGATAAAGCTATATAACTCTGTCAATTATACCTTAAGTAGAAAGAAGTAAGCAAGGGCACATACCTCAGATCCAGTAGCAACAAAAAATGCTAGGCATATATATATATATATATATATATATATAACAAAAATTAAGGCTGCAAGTTTCGATGGTCATTTCTCCAGATACTGGTAGGCTGCTTTTTCGTCTTTTTTTAAGGAAAAGTTTTTGTGGAGTCCTTCTGGTTTGCCTCTGGGGGACGCTCGTCCAGTTTTGCGTAGCTGTGGCTGCTGCCCGCCTCGATCCTCTGCTATTCGGTCTGCCGTGCTCCTTCTGGCTTAGCACTGTCATGCTGGTTCTTCTTTTCTCACTCCTAGATGCTCTTCTTGATGGATGCCTGCCTGCTCTATCTGTTATCGGATCTCTCTGGTTCATTGCTTGGATCCTCTCGGCGATGATCTTTTCTGACTTATGATGCGCGGGATTGGCGCTAGCTTTTTTTGGTTTATTCGAGTTTTGTTCCTCTGTTTTGGTTCTCCGGCCTCTCGGGTACTTGTTTGAGTCCGGCTGTGTGGTTGTCAACGATTTTCGCCATCGGTTTGGGTGGCTTGTTGTCATTAGGTGATGTAGTGTTCTTGGCTGGTTCCCTGAAGATGGTTGTAATCAGGTCCTAGTGCAAATGTAAAGTTTTATTTTGATGAAATGAAAACCCAGGTTGAGATGGCATTCCAAAAAAAAAAAAAAAAAAAAAAAAATATATATATATATATATATATATAACAAAAATTAAGATTGAAATAATTTTACTATAAGTAAATAATGTAAAGCACTGCTTAAAATAAAGCAATAATAAGGTGCTCAAGTACTTAAAGTAAGAATTAAATATAGAGCTACCATATCCGATTAGCTAATGAAGCCACTATAATTGTAACTAAAATTGTATCTATAATTTATCTAGCTACTCATAGCTAGAGCTGAACAATTTTGAATTGTACTGAATTGAACTCAATTGAATTAATATGAATACATATGCAATAAATTTTAATTATTTAGTTTACTACTATCAGTACATACATGAGTAGTTGATGATTCAAGCACATCTGGTAGGCTAAGGGTGGGTTCTCGAACAAAATACAACTCCTCAAAAAATATGTATTAGTAATACTTATTTCTCTTTACAGCCTATACATTGGCCATAATGTATATTCATAATCACCCATCTTGAACTGAACCCAATGTTGAATATGTTTCTAAATTTAATAATTTTTCATATAATGCACAAGGTTTATTTTATATGACATAATCAAGGAGTTTGACTCAAATGTAAAAGTGATAACTCATGGAAATAAGCAAGACATCTAACTAAAACATATGTGATCTTTATTATTGTCTAGTTATCCATTTTAACCAATTTTGAGAAAGTATAAGCTCAGTATCTTTAATATCCTACTATCTGGTACAAATCCTAGATTTATGTTCCTAAGATCAAAGAATATTAAAACTAAATGTGGTTCTAACTCAAATCAAAATAATCACCTACTGAAAATAACCTTTCAAACCTTACATCCTAGTATTAGATTTAACTCAGCATAACTACACAATTGTAATCTTAATAATTAGGATTTAAGAGATTAAACAATATCCAAAGGGTCTAAACATCTTAACTTAGGATTTTAAGCTTCTTAGATCTAAGCTACTTAAACTTAAATTCTAATTAAGGCTTATACTTATGGAATTTCCATTGCATCAAAATGAACAATATAAGCATTATAACCTCTACAATCATTGACTTAAAGGTTACTAGGGAAATATAGGGTTTAAAATTCAAACTATAAGCATTTTTGATATTTTCCAATAAAATATTATTATTTTAGGGTAAAAATTTGACTTAAAGAATTAAACATGCAATTGCAAAATTTTCTTTTTCTATGGTAAGCTTATTGTCTAAGGAGTCAAATGACACCTTAAACACTAATTTTGAACAACTAGGGCTCCTAATATTACCTAATTAAGGTTAAGCATGATTAGAGGATAATTAGAAAAGTTACCCATCTAATCTCTACTTTTATTCTATATTTAGATTCATCTCATTAGTTTTATTAAAATGGGATATAATTTCATATTATTTTTTTATATTCATTAAGTTATTTTAATAATACATTATGTATTCTTTTCTTTAAGTTTTGATTAAATAAAATTTACTGACGCCCTTATTTAAATTAGTATATTCTAACAATATTCCAATTATGTAATGGATTTTATATGCTGATCAACATGAATCTTGGTGGGTTGGGAATATCCAAGGAATATTCTACCCTATCAAACGAAGCGAGCCTCAGGTTGGCTCGACTCGGAACTGTGCATCGTCCCCATGGAGACCTCGAAGAAGGACGAATTTATGTCATTGATTTTAGGCGATTCCAGTCACCACAAGGAATGCTCAACATATCAAAACAGTTAGCGCGGCATGGCACATCGATTGGCACAATTAGCTTCATGGCTAGTGATGCGATCATTGAGACCTTTACTCGGGCAAAGACTGGCTGCTATGGTTTACTGTGTAAAACAATTTGGCTCAACATAAGTCACATTGGTTGGGGGTTTTGATGCTTACACCATAACCATCTCACGATGGTTCAAATAGACCTAGTCGCAGTGTTTGAGCCCACTCAGAACATCAGAGACCAACTTGATTGGGCATCCACTTTATGGCACTATGGAGCTCTATAGTAACGAAGGTTGTCTGGGCTAACTTGAGATCATATAAGGCACAAAAATTATTGGTTGACCCAAAAATACAAATTGTGTGCATTCCGGGGTCGAATGATGGCTTCGGTCTTTGGGCTTGGCCCGATTTTCCAGCGATCGAATGCTTAGGAAATCAGCTCAATCCCAGCAATGGGATTGTCAAATTGGCTCAATTATAATTTAAAACAAATCCTACCTTCACCATAAGAGTCCTAGCATTCATCAAAAGCATGGATTAAGGATAAATAAGATGGTAGGAGTTGAACATAAAAGGTTCAAAGGGGGTATCTTGCACCTTAAGGGTTCATGGGCAAATGTCAGTGTTTTAGTGATAGTTGGGATCCAATCACCATCGGGATAGCTTCCTTAAGATGTTGGATTTCTTCTAGGAACTCAAACATTGACTTCCACCCACTGACTTGCTAGGAGAAGCTTTTGGGCTACATGAGTCTGTTAGCCTTAGGAAGAAAGCTAAGAGCTTTAGGAGTTTCCTGAGGGTGTAAAATATTTTCCTAAGCAATTGAAGTCACTTAAATAGACATGGAAGGTCAGGGAGACATGGGTTATGGCCTTCGAGGAAAGCCTAGACATTGGCTTCCTTGAGCTTAATCTTAGGTAAAACTGAATTGAGACAACATGCGAGAGATTCCTCCCACTAATGACAATGGTCGGGTGACATGGAGCGAGAGTGGAGAGCAGTACAATCAGTGACTGTATGAAGGAAAGCCATTGTCGGGGTGAAGGCGACTTTGCCACGAAGGTGTAAGGATTCGAGTGGTCTCTCCTCCATCTGATGTTCCATCAGAAAGGTGAAGCAATACTGTTTGTCCATATCATAACAATAATGGCTAGATTGATCCTTAGCTATCAAATCCACTGCATGATCAAACGGTTGGTGAGGCTAAGATCAGAGTAGTCTGATCTGATCTCAGAATGCGAACATTTGAGACCATCTTGACCGGGTGTTCCGTGTTCAGATCCACTGCACGAGATCCATGAGGTTTCAAAAATAATTATTTAATAATTCATATTTTTGATTTAATTTATTAAAACGTTATATAGTTTCAATTTAAATGAAAATACAAATTTTATTTTGTGTATATTTCAACCGATACAAGTTCAAAAATTATGAAACTTACACTCATAGCTTATTTTGACGTGAAGAACTTAAATATGCTCTTAGATTTAAGCATTGAGATCATGTTAATTTAGCCTATTTTTAGGGTATTTAAATTTAATAAAATAATCAAGAATATACCACTTGGTCATTTTGGCTACAAATTTTTAGATTAGATCCTAATAATATTTAGAATTTAATGGTGATAGGCTTAGGATCTAAATAGGTCTAGATTAGCTTGGCTAGGGTTGTTACAACTTTGGTGCAAGATTTTTTGGCAAATGGGCACCATGTTTTCTATTTTTTTAGCGCTCGAGGCATGCCAGAGCACAGTAGTTTATGTTGAGTTGACGCTCGGGGGCATGTTGAACCGTGATTGTTTCTATTTAATAAGATCTAAGGGTACGCATGAGCACATATGTTTCTACCAAGTTGGAAATTAGGGTAAACTTGAGCCCACATGCTTCTGCCTGATGGGCGCTCAGGGCACGCATGAGTGCCTATTTTTCCATCAAGTTGGCGCTCAAGGCACACATTAGCATGTATGCTTCTGTCTGATAGGCACTCAGGGTGCACTTGAGTGCACATGTTATTGTCAAGTTGTCTCTTAGGGATCATGTGAGCTCATACATTTTTCTCAAGTTATTGCTCAGGGCGCGTATGAGCGCACATGGTTCTATCTTATGTTGCTTGGGTGCAAGCGTTGAGGAACTCATGCGCACCTAACTACTCTCCTTAATAAATTTATGATGTTGAAATTCCTGGAATGTCTTGGAATATTGTAAAATCAAAAATGTAAATAAGATATACCAAAATATTTTAAAAGTGGCTTATTCTAACATTAAATAACATAATGAAATGGTGTGATTTTAGTATAAATGAGTGACTTATCACACCCCTATATTAAATTTTTTGCTCATTCTTGAGTAAGTTGAATTATAAAATGTATTCAAAGGTAACTAGGTGGTCATGTTTGAACTTGAAGTGTGTATCCTTTTGTAAGGAAATTTAAAATTGAAAGGGTTTTAGTAATGATATATTAGCATAGTTGAATTTTAATTATCCACATAGATTCTTTATTCCTTTAAATCTCAATCTCTTGGAAAATATAGACTCATGTACCTCAATTATCTCAAGATATTATTCAAGAATTGTAACAGCTCAAGGTTGTTACCTAATTGAATTAGCCGAATTAGGCTAAAAACCTCACCATTTAAGCTCTAATCATCATTAAGAATGAACTCCAAATTTTTGAGTAACTTGGAAGTCAATTAGAATAAATTCAATATTATATTCAATTTAAATAACTAAAAAAGTAAAAAAAATTATTTTGACCTCTTATAAAAAATTTATTTTTATTTAAGAATTCCTCACACTCAAATTAGTTAAGGGTAAAATTTTGAGAATTTTTGAAACTCATTTGGACAAGATATTTTAGTGCATACAATTTGAATTAATTATTATTAGTTATTTAAAGTTATTGTAATACATTCTAACGATTAAAAATGTTAAAATTCAAGAAAGCGTAGATCCACTATTTCTCTTCGAACATTAAACAACAAATCAAGCCATTCTGAACTGTTCCACCTTCACCCGATCAGTTCAAACGACGACAGTCTCACCCGCGGCATGATAAGGAGATCCAGTCCTTGGATCAAGGTCCAGGTCTAATGTCCAGCATCTTGCTTATAGATAAGTAAACCTCATAATCATATTTGGGTCACTGGATCTGATCTGGTGATCGAGATTTGATAGAATACTGTGCTCTGTTGTGTTCTCAAGTTTGATCGCACACATGATCAAGCACAAGCCATACCTAATGGCCATCCTTCACCGTGTATTTCACATACAAAAATCTCATTTGAGAGTTACTTTCACTCCATATTCACAAAGGCACATTGCTATACTGAGGTACCCCACTTTCCCTAATCATTTGAATTTTATTTGCATTATTTATTGTTTAATTGTCTAATCTAACCTATGATTTATCATTTTCTGATCTCAATTGACCTCGAGTGAGCCTGATTGAAACTCATTAGCTCTAAGCCTGTATGGTGTGTGCAACACCCTGGCTCAAGCATTGTCCTCGCCACCCGCTCCATCTCAGATAATAATTTAGGGGTACTTTGATTGGCATTGACCCAAGTAACTCACTGTTTCCTTGCATTATCCAAGTGGGGTACTGTGGAGGGAGTATTGTGTAACAATCCTAGGTTATTACTTAGCCAAATCTTAGCCCAATTGTAGTATAATTATATATTCATTAAGTTAATATAGTGATTAGAATCAATCCTCAAATATTTGGAGTGATTCAGAGCTCCATTTAATATTGAGATTATTTTAATATTATTTAAATAATTAGAAAATTAAGATATTTAATTTAACCTTAAAATCGAAATGCAACTTTGCCATTGCGCTCGTCACCCCCAAATTAGCTAGGGGTGATATTTTGGACGTGTTTGAAAGTCGTCGGATTTTTGCGAATATTTTAATGTAATTAATTACCCCGAAAAATAAGAAAATTAAAAACTTGTCAGAATCAAAATCCGACTTTGCCGTTGAATTCCTCACCCACAAATTAACTAGAGGTAAACTTTTGGGATTTTTCGAAGCATTTATGAAGTCTGACTTTTAAAGCAATAATTAATTAAATAAATTGAATTAAAAGTTATTTAAATCTCCATTTTCTCTTTCTTTCTTTTTTCTTGACTGGACCCCACTCCCATGCTCCATTCAGCACCTCTTTCCCCTAGTCTGCGTATGCAAGAGGCAAAGGCCCCCCTACCTTCTCCTCCATGATGTGATTGGAGAGGACTTGCTCCTCTCTTATAGGACATGCCTACCACCTCCTCTTCTCCTCCTTTAAAAGCAGCTCTTAGCTCTCCCTCCATCCCTTGCTATAAAGTTAAAGCCCCTCCTCTCTTCTTCCTTCCATTGTTGTGCTCGCTGCTGAAGAAGCCCTTAAGTTCCCATGTTCTTGCAAAAAATATAGCTCTCTTCCTCCATTCATTTGAAAGCCAAGGTACCTCCCTCTCCCCCTTTGAATGTTCCAATGGCTACGCTATTATTATTATCATGCTTATCTTGCATATCTAAGAATCTGTGGTTGAGTATGGATTCCATTAATGTTCATTAAAGTTGTAGATTTTAGAGTAAATAAACAACTCTGTTTTTCTTTCTTTCTGCATACTGGACCTTTAACCTCATTGTTTGCATCATTAAAATGATCTTTTCATGCCAATTTTAGCAACAATGGAAAGGTCTCGGAATTACCATTCCATTGGTATATGGCACCGCTCGTGAGGTGCTATAAATTGAGAGTATTTGAGTGTGAAATGAGACCCATTATGATTTTTGCACAGGCAAAATCATCGTCGGGCGCTACAGTGCGCCATAGCATGCCACAACGCACCGTAGCACCTGGCTCTCGGCCAAGGGGTGCTACCGTTAATTGTAGCATCCAGCTCTCGAGAAATTGGGCATCGTAGCACGCCGCAGCGCCTGAAAGCGATGCACCGCGCCAAAGCGTTGAAAATCGCTGCAGCTCCTAAAAGGGCTGCCGCGCGCCGTTGCGCCCATGTCTCGGGTTGGCTACGTCGTAGCGTGCCATAAAGCGCCATAGCGCCTGGCTCTTGGCTAGAAAGTGTTACAGTGCTTCGTAGCACCCAAAAATGTCCAAAAGTGCCCAAATAATTCAGAATTGCCCAATTTTAGTAAAATTTATCATTATATAAAATTTTAAGAAATGTTTGAATATGAAAAAATTAGGTTTTGCCCCCTTTCATGAAAATAGAACACTAATATTAAAATAATCATAACTTAATATTAGACATCAAAATTTAGTATTCTTTGACTCTATGGAATCCTTGAATAGTAAACAACAATAAACTAACTGAATTTTTAGAATTCACTAAGTGAAATTACCAAAATGCCATTATAGGTTAAAATCCTTAAATTGGACCTATAAGACTTAATACTTGTCCAAATTTGATGTACATATTGTATATCTTCATATTAGACAACAAAGAATCATTTAGCATCCATAAAATCCAATTTGGAGCCCTCAATCAAAAAGTAGCATTTTAGACCCTTAAGTAGGGCCAAAAATAATCTTTTTGCCCAAAATTTAGGTTAAGTACCCTTAACCTCTAAAATACCATTTAAATCATTAAAATCAATAATAAAACTAATTTGGAATCAATTTATAATTTTTAATCTCATAATCAAGTAATTTGATAGAAGCCCCATTAAATGCTTAAAAATTACTAAGTAAAACTGATACCCCCTAGCTTAGTTATATTACATCCTTAACTCCCCTTAAGTGAGTTAGATCGACAAATGAAGATAAATTATAATAATTATCATTAACTCTTAAAATCCCCTAAGTCCTTTATTAGGAGCTTCTTAGGATCAACGCTCCACCTTAGGATCTTTTCCTTATGATTATGAAGGAATACTAGGTTAGTTTTATTTGTTGAGTAAATGGGGTATTCAATAAATGAAACCTTAGTTTTATTAGTTTCTAGACCAGTTCTAATTACTTTTAACACATGAGATTGTGCTTCTAAGTTATACTTGATAGTAGGAATTGGAGATCCTGAACTTATATAACTTAGGATAGTTAGAATAGATTAAGTAGATAATAATGGATATCACATATGTGTAGCAGAGTCCCTTGCTTACTATTGACTTAATTGCTGCTTTTGCATTCCTTGTACTTTGTGCCTTTATCTTGAACATGTCATATAAGAATATTGATGCATAAAATGAAAACTTATAATAATTAGGACAACATTTACATAGGGTTTAATTATTTGTTTATCATGCATATTTTATCATACTAGATATAGGTAAGGAGAAATAAGAATTACTTAACTTTACTCATTGAGGAGTGTTGTGTTAAGTTCGAACCTGAACAATCTTACAGATGTGCTTGACTCCTTAGCTACTTTTGAATATGTCCACAGAAGTAAGGTTTAGTTTCTTCCTTTTTATTTACTGGCATAGCCTTCTATGACGCTAAGAATATACTTGTTAGAGCAGGCTAGATTAGCCCTCCTTCTGATATGGCAGTCATTACATACCCATTTACTGTTTACTATTTACTATTTAATATTTACTGTTTACTATTTTACTATAGCATTTTACTTCAATCAATTTTACTTTACTTGATTATTTACTTATAGGATACTAGTTTCTATTACTGCTTATTATACATATCATAGTCAGATAATTTATTTTTAACCTGCATATGTCATATAATCATTAGCATGTTCAAAATGAGTCTTTTTCTCTTAGTACTTTTCTTACTTTATTTATATATATATGCCTAACCTTGTCACAACTTAGTATTGAGGTATGTTCTTTTACCTCATATGTTGCTCAATTATAAATGTTATATTTATAACTTTCTATATCCCTTTGTATGCTTGTTGCACCCATACGCTTTGCTTATTTTATAGTCTAAGTAAAATGATGATATTATAAAACCCATGAACTTAAACAGCCTAAAATATACTTAGACAATATATCTAACCAGATTTTCTTTCCTTTGGCAGGGGCCATATCATTGTGAAACTAATAATGGCAGGTTCTGAGCAATTTGAGGACCTTGTGCCTGAAGAGGAGTCATTCTTGGAGGAGCATCAGGTTGGGGCAGAAGATCAATAGAATAGTTGTCATTTCATTTTGCTTGTGAGGATGAGTGATTTATTTTATTTTAAACTTATCTTAAAATTGATATAATAATTCAAATACCTATGTATGCTATTTTACTGTACTATTTTATTCTGAGCTACATATTTACTTCTTACTTGTATTATGGTGGATTGGATGTAGCATATTTTCTTGTATTTACTTCTGCACTCTGATGAATATATATACTTAGTGAATAATTTCACTGCATTATTCAGGGCACATCCTTCTCTTATTAGTGGATTGAGGATTACACCTTAATCTAATGATAAGAGAGGGATTTACCAAAGTGGCACACCACTCCTTAGCCTTGATGGTTGGTGGTTAAGGGGAGGGACACCACATATTTCCCTTCCATAGTAAGCCTTTGACGAACTGCAAAATTGGGATAGGGATAGATAGCTTAGCCATTAACAATTATGATTTTTCTTATAGTCAATCGAAAACTCTCAATTTATGGATCATTTTGCTATATTAATTATGTAATGAATGGCATGTGCTACAAGAATTTGGATTTTTCAAAACCCAAAATTTTAGATTTCCATCTCTTGCGACGCATTGGGGAAGCACATTGTCGAGCTAGTTGGCCCACGTCCTATTTGGCACTATGCAGTGAATATCATATGCCCTATCGAACCTCGTGGCCTGACCAACCCATTAACCAACAATTTTATTTAAAAATGAATATTTAGGGGAATATTCCTTTTTGAATAATTCAAAAATTTTAGAAAAATTAGTTCTTCTTATGAAAAAATATATACAGAATACAGAAATACTGTGCTATCGGGGTTGGAACTGCTAAGTGTTAGTAGAGAAATATCCAAGATTCAATCTCACAAAGTAACAAGAAAAATTCACAACACAAGCATACAAGCCTGTAACATCCCAAGGTTATTACTAGGACTTAAATTAGTCTAATCAGCTTAGAACCTCTTTAATTAGTCCTAATATTCATTAGGAGCAAATCTCAAAATTTTAGTTCAATTAAGGGATTTATCATACAAATCATTAATTTTAGCTAACTAAAATGTTAAGAAAAATTAAGTAATTATTTTGGCATCAGATCAAAAATCTGATCAAGTTTTTGGATTCATAATGACCAAATTAGTTATGGGCGAATTTTTGTTATCTTTTGGAGTTCATTTGGTTATTTAAGTATATTCAAAATATGTATTTAATTTAATATTATTTAATTTAATCCAATAGCCTCTAACCATTTTAACTGCCATCCAAACTATGTGGTATGGGTCAATCTGGATTATCGTGCGGTTCGGTGATCTGGATTAGACGACCTGCGCAGCTTTAGCCGCCTTATCCAGATCCAACCGTTAGATCTGAAACTAGATCCAATGATCGATAATCGACCAACTTTTTTTTGTTTACTTGGATGAGATCGGGGTTTTCAAATCTGATCCAGTGGCCCATATTGACAAGGCATTGTGCCCTGTCATCTCAAACTGCAAGGCTTCGCAAGCTAATGCCACGTGCACGCCAAGCGCCACATGCGCATTGTTTACCTCCTAGCTGCCACCTGCTCGAACCGCTCTGTAACAGCCCTAAGTTGTTACCATATTAAAATATCTCTTAATTACTCCCAAACTTTAATACCATTGCTTATAGAACCTCAAATTGAGCCTATCCTGAAGATTTGAAGTCCATTGGACTTCTCTAAGTCAAATGTGATATTTTGATCAGTCTAGATGCCCTAGTATAAACCCAAATTATTTTGACCTCAAAATTAAATTCTAATTGCATTTTTGAATTCCTCACCCCCAAATTAGCTAAGGGTGAAACTTTGGTGCAATTTGGAAATCATTTAGGCCATAATTCACATTTAATTAAAATGTTCTAATTGTATATTAGGGCTTCCAACAATTTGAAATTGCAATTTAACCTTATACAATTTAAATGGCCGGGATCCACTGTGCGGACCGCGGGCGATCTGCTGTGGAGTTCGGGTCGCACGATAGCGGAGTCCCGCACATCACACCGTTGTGCCTTCCTATATGATGGCTAAGATTTAATCTTACGGGATCGCGGATCTGTCATCGGATCCACCCCATGGATTCTAAGGCCTGGATCAGATCGGATTAGGTCATTAGGATCCAGTCCATTAGGATAGTTTTATGGTCCTAATCGATCTATCAAGCAGCCCATAATGCACCCTCACTCTGGATCTTCGTCTTTGCCATGCTCGCGACCGACCGAAGAAATCTTACGGATTCTGGACAGCCTGGCTTGTCCCACACTACCAGTTTCACCTCAGCATGCCATTGGGGATGTTCCCTCAATGGCATATTGGTCCTGATTGGGCCTCGTCACCCAGCCGAGCTCAATTAGGAAAATTGAGAGCTAGGCCATGGCCCGACTTCTCGAGTATTTCCCAGCCCGAGCCAGCCCTCTGGAACCTTCCCTGAGCTTGTTTGAGGCTATAAATAGCCTTAGCAACTTTCCCTCTGCCCCTTTGCTGCTTAATTGAGTTCAATTCTCCACTGTCTCCTATCATTTATTGCTGTCTGTTCGAGCTTGTATAGGCGATCCCAGGAGCTCCCGAACCGCTGATAGTAGGCTCTCCTGGTGTTCAGGATCCTTTGCAGCATCTGGAACCTCAGCTAAAGCCAGCCGAGCCTTAGTCAATTGTCTAGAGCTCCCCCATCAAACTAGGTACCCCTCTTGACGGTTTCAAGCTAATGAGGCTCGAACCTCCCTTCTTTTGATGCGTATAGCTCTGCATTGTCAAATCGAACCTAATGATATCGTAATTGAACCGTAAGCTAGTCCCGATCGATTGAATCGATCGATCGGGCTAAGTCCCTTAAGGAATGCCTTAGGTGAGTAAGGTCCCGACGTTCCCAACCACCTCAGGCCTTCAGGCCAGGGGCTTCAACCCGTCTCACCTCCCTGATGGTGTAGGGATTGAGCCCTGAGTTTGGCGTGGCCTTTTTGTGGAGAATTGTCCCTGCATAGTAGCTCCAGTCAGGTAGCCATTGGGTGAGTAAGGTCCGGCCGATCCGGAACACCTCACAGTGGGCTTCGAGTATCTATCGGTGCTTCTCAGCTAGGGGATCAATTCTCGATTGACCCAAGCCCAAAGCGTGCGCTCTAGACGGAGAATTTTGTCATTTAGGGTTTCCCAGATCGACTTCTGTCTAGAGGAGTCGGGGTGGGGATGAAGACCCTCTGCGGGTTGGGTCTGCCTGTGACCTGCATGGTGCGTCAGTCCCAGGTCTGCAGGCTCCAGTCAACCCGTGCAATTCGGCTAATGGGCCAAGCCCGTTTTAAATAAATCCGATTAATTGGATTTTTTTTCCTTAAGGAAAATAATCCAATTAATCCAATCATAGGAAAATATTTAAATAAAAATATAAAATGTATTAATTGAATAACATTTAATCCATTGGTCCAAACCCATTGATATTATATATCAAATTGATCAGCAAATCCTTAGGGATATTAATATAAACTAATATTGAGCATCTAATGGTTAGATTTTTCATTTTTGCTTGATTATTATAGATCTTAATTAGGGTTAATTAGCATGAATACTTACCCAAATTACATAATTAGGGTGCCATTAGTCTCCTTAAGAAGAGTAGAATGAATATGCTAAGTGATTTATTTTTCTAACCTCTATATTTCAATTTATGCCCTAATCTTATTAAACCATGATTAGTAAAATTTAGGATTTGTAGATATTGGATCATCACAAACATAGTCTCTGATTAATTGCATGATTAAATAGAACTGATGTTAGATGGTGCCTTTTCTCAGTAAATTAGATATATAAGTATTGAATGGATTGGTAGGATAATATCTAAGAATGATTTTGGAATTTCTGGTGGGTTAGTTATGAGTATAGAGTGGACTATCTAAAGGAAAGCCAAGACTAGTCCAAATCGAGCCTAGTTTGGGCTGATATCCCTTTTGTAGGTGGGGTTTTGGTGGGTTAAAGGGGTGGAAATAAATTAATATAGGTAGTCTAAGATGTGGAGTTTGGATCTGTAGTAGATGGCTAGGTTTGATGGTGTTTAGATGGGTGTCGAGGGGTAGGGAAAAAGATTAGGTCGAGCTATTTTTATATTTGGCTACGAAGGTTATGGTGGAGTTTGGAGAGTGTTTGGGAGATTAGATAATGATTTAATATTCTTAAATGATACTTAAGATGTTGGAGAAGAGATGCAAATGGTTTGAGGTTATGAGAATAAGAGTATGGTTAGAAAAATAAAATATAAAAAAGATAATAACCTAACTCACCAAAGATTGGCAATAAACTTGACACCACCAAGCACCAAGCAATATGAGAGCTAGTCACCACAAATTTCTTTCATTCAAGTTACTCCATTATATTACATTTCAGCTCATATTTATAGGCACTACAAGTCTCTTGCCCTATGAGCTTTGGAGGGAAAATATGGAGGGAAATTTTAAAGGAAAAGATGGGTAGTTGGCAATTATTGAAGAATTAACTCCAACTAGTTACATTAAATATTTTCCTCATGACATGGCTGGCTAAACATGTGCCATAATAAATAAAAAAAAGTACAAATTTATAAAAACAAAATACAAATAGTAAACCCAATATTTGGGCTCTTTATTGGGCTTTTGATTGGGCTTTTGTAACTAGGCCCACCTTCAAATTATTCCCTTGAACTTTAGCCATGGCTCTTGTTATTGGGCCCTTGATAATATTCTTAGGATGTGCTACATCAACTCCCATTGGCCCAATTGAACTCTGCACCTAAGAGTTTAAATCCAAGTAATCGTCTACTAATTGTGCATCTAGAGCTTCCAAATCTGCACGTGTTAGCCATGTGTCATCTGTAAGCGGCTTATTTTTCCAACGAACAAGAAAACGAGGGTCTTTATCTTGATCCTTAGGAGCCTCCTCAGTGATGATGTAGTCAATGTCTAAAAAGGATGAAGTTTGCATGTGGGGAACTATATCTCTTGCTAAAAAGTTAGACTACACAAGTGGAAGTTTGCTAACTCCTTCATATGATAAAATATCTTCAATATTAATAACAGGATGAATTGGCATATCATTTGGCAAATAAAAGTGATAAGCATTAGATTCAATTTTCCTAAGAACTTTGAAAGGGCCACAAGCCCTTGGATGTAATTTCTTATATTTGGTGTTGTTATATCACTCAGGGCGGATGCGAATCAAAACATAATCACCTTCTTTAAATTCTTTAGTTAATCTATTATGATTTGCCTTAGATGCATTTTTTCATTACTTAAAGTGATTTGTTGTCTTATAGAATCATGAAGGCTTTGAAAATCTTTGGCAAATGTGAATGCTGAGTTAAAAAATGCATGAGAAGGAAGGTTGGCAGCATCAATCAGCCATTTAGGATTATAGCCATACACCACCTCAAATGGAGATGTTTTGGTTATTCGGGAAGTACTACTATTATATGCAAATTCAGCAGTAGGTAAATATAAGTCCCAATTACCATTACCTTTTCCAACAAGGCACCTAAGTAAGTTTCCTAAGCTTCGATTGACAACTTCAGTTTGACCATCCGTTTGGGGGTGAAAAGCGATGAAAATTTCAATTTTGTCCCAAGATGTTTCCATAAGGTCTTCCAAAAGTATGAGACAAATCGAACATCCCGATCTATAACAATAGTTGAAGGAAGGCCATGCAATCATACAATTTTCTTAAAGAATAATTTTGCAGTATGGGAGGCATCATTAGTTTTAGAGCAAGGTATGAAATGGGACATCTTAGAAAATCTATCAACAACCACAAATATGCTATCATGACCACAAACTGTTCGGGGTAACCCAAGAAGAAAATCCATTAATAAATCTTCCCAAGGCTTATGAGGAACAGGCAATGTCGTGTATTGGCTAGATTTTTGCATAGTAGCTTTAGCCTGTTTGCAAGTTAAACATTGAACTACTAGGTTTTGAATATCTCTTTTTAGGGAAGGCCAAAAAAATCTATTATCCATCAAGCAATTTGTTTTATCCTTTCTAAATGGCCAGCAATTCCTCTTGAGTGCAGTTCAAAAATCAAAACTCCCTTAGAGAAGACCTAGGAAAGCAAAGTTTCTTTCCTCGATAAAGATACCCATTAATCACAGAATATGCTGCATTTAAGGTTAGCGGTTTGTCCAAGTGCTCCATGTAAATTAGATGAAAGTCTGGGCACATTGGGTACTCATCTCGAATTTGTTCAAATCTAGGAATTTTGAATTCTAAAGAGGAGATGATTATTGCGACTCTTGATAATGCATCAGCAGGTTTGTTTTCAATTCCTGGTTTATGTTTAAGGACAAATGAATAGTCTTGGAGAAACCCCACCCATTTGGCATGTCTATGATTTAACTTTCGTTGAGTATTGATAAATTTAAGGGCATGATGGTTTGAATTAAGAATAAAGTCATTATGTAAGAGATAATGTCTCCAATGCCTTAATGACTGAATGATAGCATAAAATTCTCTATATTATGTTGTGTATTATTGCTTTGCATCATTCAAATTCTCACTAAAAATGCAATAGGATGATTTTCTTGACTTAAAACTCTTCCAATTCCAATTCCAGATGCATTACAAGTCACTTCAAAGGTTTTAGAAAAATCAGGGAGTCGAAGGACTGGGGCTGTTGTCATTAATACTTTAATTTGATCTAAAGCCTTTTGAGCAGTTGGGGTCCAACAAAACTTGTCTAACTTCAATATATCAATGAGTGGTGCTACAACAGCACTAAAGTTTCTAATGAATCGCCTATAGAATGTTGCAAGGCCATGAAAACTCCTTACTTCAGTAAAAGTTTTAGGAGTTGGCCAGTCCATAATTGCGTTAACTTTGCTCGGGTCAGGTTTTATTCCCTTAAAGGAAATGAAAAAACTTAAGAGTATCACCTCAGTTTGCAAGAAGAAACATTTTATAAAATTAATGTATAACTTCTCTATTTTAAGGGTCTCAAAAATTTGTCTAAGATGATTAAGGTGGCCTACTTTATTTGGGCTAAGAATTAATATATCATCATCAAAATAAACTACCAAAAATTTTCCTATAAATGGCTTAAGAATAGTATTCATCATTCCCATAAATGTACTAGGTGCATTCGAAAGTTCAAATGGCATGACCAACTATTCATAGAGTTCTTCAGGGGTCTTGAAAGCTATTTTCCATTCATCTCCAGATCTAATTCTAATTTGATGATACCCACTTTTCAAATTAATCTTAGAAAAAAAATTTGCTCCTGAGATTAAGTCTAGCATGTCATCTAATTGGGGAATGGGAAATCGATATTTGATAGTGATTTTATTGATAGCCCGACTATCGATGCACATTCTCCATGTTCCATCCTTCTTAGGAGTTATTAAGGCAGGGACCGCACAAGGACTAAGACTATCTTGTATAAATCCTTTCTTAAGTAATTCAGTGACCTGTCTCTTAATTTCTACATGTTCAATGGGGTTCATTCTATAATCAGGAAGGTTTGGAAGTTGTGAACCTGGAACTAAGTCTATAGCATGTTGGATGGATTGAAGCGGTGGTAATTCATTTGGGAGTTCCTTTGGAGCAATTTCTCTAAATTCAGAAAGGAGAGGTAAGACCTTTTTAGGAATGGAAATCTCATTAATATTTAAGTTAACTTCTTTTATATGTAAAAAGTGAACATGGTCAGATCAGAAAATTCTTTTTTTAAGGTTGCAAATCCTATTGAGCTTACATCAAATGTTGAAAAAGAATGAGTAAATAAGCTAGAACTAAGATTATGCATAGGATCCCTTATCACGATCAGTTGAAGCTTTGCTCCTTTCTTGATATCAGGTTTTGGTTAAAGATCAGAAGTTGGTTTATGTGGTGCTATAGATGGTATCTTCTCTAGTGGTCTGACTGGCAAAAGTTTGATAGTTTTATTGTTATCTTTAAAAATATATGTGTTCTCTCTACCTTAATGGATTACACTCAAGTCATAAAGCCATGGTCGCCCAAGTAGAATATGAGCAATATCCATAGGGAGCACATCACACCAAATTTTATCTTCATAACTACCAATCTTGATAGGAACTAAACATCGACTAGTGATGGGAAGAGAAGTATGGTTAACCCAACTAACATGAAAGGGTTGGGGATGAGGTTCGGTTTTTAAATTATCTCTTGATATAGCATTGGTAGAGATAACATTCATTGCACTACCGCCATCAATAACTAACCTACACCTTTGCTCATTGAACACAACACACTTGCTAAAAATATTCCTTCTCCTCCAGTCTTCTTCTTCATTCTTAGCTATTGTAAAGCATCTCATCACATTAATTTGAGGATTGTCCATAAATTCTTCATCTGATAATGGAGTATCATCATAAACTTCTTCTAAGGTTTCATCTATAGGGTCATGAACTTCATCTAACAATAAGATTTGTGCCTTATATTGGTTCTGCATGTGACCTCTCTTATGACATTTGAAACAGATAATATCTTTGATGTTATTAGAGGTTCCCTCTTTGGGTGGATAGTTTGAGCTAGAGGCTGGAATGGGTGTAGTATTTGACTTATGATTTGAATTAGAAGTCATTTGAGCTATAATTCGTATTATAAAATCTGACTTTTTTGTTGTTCAACAAGTAGAGCATAATGGAAAGCTCTTCTAAGGTTTGGGGATCAAAAAGTTCAACCTCATTTCAAATTTCTATTCTAAGCCCAACAATAAATTTATTAGCAAGTTGCCAATCATTATCCCCACAATTAGTCCTAGAAGTTAGATCCTCAAAAGTATTTAAGTATTCTGTTATAGAATGAGAGCCTTGCCTTAGAGTCAACAATTGTCCATGTAACTTTTTATCATGATGCTGAGGACAATATTTTGATCTAAGCATTTCTTTCATCTCTATCTGAGTCAGATTTGTCCTTCCTGACCTTTGTTCTTTTGCTAAAGTGTTTATCCAATAAATCTTAGCATGACCAGTCAATTTCAACATAGCAAAAGAAACTCGTTGATAATCATCCATCCTATACCAATCAAAGAAGTCATCCATTTGGGTTAACCTTGGATTGAATTTCATCTTTAATGTCTTGCATTTGAGTTTTACTTTCCTCAAATAATTCCATAGTCTTTGTTTCATGTTCATGAATCCTAAGATCTAAGGAATCTACTATCTTGGTCAAGTTCTTGACTTGGTCTTGGGAAATTAACTTTGGTGCCATTTTTTTTTTTTAAAGAAATATGAGGAAGAAAAAAAAATGCTAGATTTGAGAAGATGAAATAGAAAATATAAGTGTTAAAACAACATGGATTGTAAGTTAAAAGAACTTCCAGGTGAGGCGGGGGGCACTTGGCCACTTACATCCCAAGCTCTCCTTAGGCTGTTTATGCCTTTTTGACAAAGTTCTATTTAACTTCGTAATACACTAGGTTTTATACAAGTATATTTTTATGCAAATAAGTTTAATGCAAAAAAATGTTTGTTTTTTTTTATTAAATTTTAAAACCTTATTTTCTTAAGAATTACAATTAATTTAAGTGATGATAATAAGCAGCTAATATTATCACAAATACCAAACATAGAAAGTAAAGAAGTTCATATAAATTTTTTTTTTGCTCGTATCAAGGTAAAGGCTTCAATATTAAGTGGAACACTCACTTTCCATGTTTTAACTCAAGTAAATTTTTAAGATATGTTCAAACAAGGATATCGGCTAGGCTATATTATGGTGCTCACTAGTTGGAGTTCATGCACACGCTATAGACTTGCAAGTAATATGATATCGGCTAGACTTGCAATTAATATGAAGAATATCAAGTCATAAAAAGGATTAACTTACCTTGAACTTGTTGGCATGAGTCAAAAGATTGTGGAAAAGATTTAACCAAAATTTAGTCCCTATGCCGAGATGCTTTTTTTTTTTTTGCTTTCCCAACCTCGCTCTGATACCAAAATACGATACTAGATGGTTGCCTTTTCTCAGTAAATTAGATATATAAGTATTGAATGGATTGGTAAGATAATATCTAAGGATGATTTCTGGAATTTGTGGTGGGTTGGTTATGAGTTTAGAGTGGACTATCTAAAGGAAAGCTAAGACTAGTCCAAATCGAGCCTAGTTCGGGCTGATTCAAAATATCCCTTTTGTAGGTGGGGTTTTGGTGGGTTAAAAGGGTGGAAATAAATTAATATAGGTAGTCTAAGATGTGGAGTTTGGATTTGGAGTAGATGGCTAGGTTTGATGGTGTTTAGATGGGTGTCGAGGGGTAGGGAAAAAGATTAGGTCGAGCTATTTTTAGATTTAGCTGCAAAGGTTATGGTGGAGTTTGGAGAGTGTTTGGGAGATTAGATAATGATTTAATATTTTTAAATGATACTTAAGATGCTGGAGAAGATATGTAAATGGTTTGAGGTTATGAGAATAAGAGTATGGTTAGTAAAATAAAATATAAATAAGATAATAACCTAACTCACTAAAGATAGCCAATAAACTTGACACCACCAAGCACCAAGCAATATGAGAGATATTCACCACAAATTTCTTTCATTCAAGTTACTCAATTACATTACATTTCAGCTCATATTTGTAGGCACTACAAGTCTCTTTCCCTATGAGCTTTGGAGGGAAAATATGGTGGGAAATTTTGAAGGAAAATATGGGTAGTTAGTAATTAGTGAAGAAGTAACTCCAACTACTTACATTAAATATTTTCCTCATGACATGGCTAGCCAAATATGTGCCATAATAAATAAAAAAAAGTACAATATTAATAAAAATAAAATACAAATAGTAAACCCAATATTTGGGCTATTTATTAGGCTTTTGATTGGGCTTTTATAACTAGGCCCACTTTCAAATTCTTCCCTTGAACTTTAGCCATGGCTCTTGTTATTGGGCCTTTGATAATATTCTTAGGATGTGCTACATCAAGAACTTATGTGTCAATTTGTATGAAATTTTGATGGCTAGATTTGTAATTAGGTGCTAATCCTTTTGGATTGATTTAGGGTTTGATTAGCACTAATTACTTTCTATTTTTCTAAAATTTTCTATTAATATGATTTATAATAGTAAGCTAGATGTATTGAAATCATGTATGCAAGTTTATGAGGTATAAATTTAATAAAACTAAAATTGGGAACTTAAACCTCTTAATTAACCTTAAGAAGTCTTAAGACTTTGATCAAGATATTAAGACTTGATCTAGGTCTAAGATTGCCACCAATAATACATCTCAAAATTTATTAATTTGATATTTGATTTATAAATAAACATTTGATCTTAATTAGGCATGAGTAAGGGGTTAAACCCTAACCTATTTAATTAAGATACAAACCCTTAAATCCTTCATTAAAATGACATGATTATAAGTTAATGAAATTGACATTATTCCAATAATGCATCTGATTTGGTATTGATCTTAAACATTTGAATTAGACATGTTAAGGTTTTGATAAATTTATGTGATAGATTAATCTGAATCTAAACTTTTGATCCTTGATTTTCTCCTAAATATGACTACTAACAAAAAGAGATAATATAACTAAACTGATTTAATAATTGATCGAACTCTAATAACATCCCTGATTTAAATCCCATAATTTTAGAATAAGATATGATCAATGACTTAAATATCTGATCTAATCACTCTAAACCTAACTAAGAAAATAAAACCTAAAATGCTAGCTTTAGAATTAAGGGTGTGAGAGCTTAAGTATCTCAGCACAAGATTGTCTCTAAAATATTTTAAAGACCTAAATTTAAATATATATTGAGGTAGGAGGATTTTGTATAACTCATTGAGGTTGAAGCTTAGATGATCCCTTAACCTTAGAAGTTGATCTTAACCCCTCGTGGTAGGAATCACTTAAGATATTAGAAAGACACTTTTTCCTTATGGTAGAATCTATATTTAGTGATCTTTGATCACCTTTTTGGAGCCTTGTGTAGGACTTACCTATTTAGCATAGGAATTGATAGTCTTGATGAATCGTTGCTGATTAAATAGAGTTATTTGATACCAGACCATTGGTTGGTGTAGTATGGTATACTCATAGTATTGGTTTTCTTCAGTAGCATTCAGGATTGGTTGATTCACTCAAATGTGGACTTATGAGCTGGTGCTATCTCGAGGGATTATACGAATACAATCCCGTTAGAGTAGATCTCCCAAGACTAAGAGTGTATTAAATAGGTACTTGTTCCTTAGTTTGATTAAAATATAAATTACCAATGGGTGATGCCTCCTAGCGAAGACTGCTTCAATAGGTGTGGCTCAAATAAACTAAGTAATTATAGTCACCTTCTTTAAGATACTAAGTGTGATTGTGAGTAGGGCATCTTAATAACTTAGCTTGTCATACAATTTGCTAACAGGCGATGCCTTCTATCGAAGACTACTTTGTTAGGGTGGCTTAATCAAACTAAGTGATAAGAATCACCTTTCTTGCAACTGTGCTGAATATGTGTATACAATCATCCCATCTAATGATCTTTAAGTAAATCTTCAACTTTAACCAATTATCATTCTAGAAGCTAGGAGTCAGAAACCTTTTAGCATAATTCTGCACAATGGAGACCTTGAATTTATCATCGGTGTCCAATGTTTTTATGGAATTGGAATTTTCCTCATATAGCATAGAAGCATGGGCATAAACATGAGCATGAGCATCATGAATGATTCAGTGGTGACGTATGAGTATTAGTGACAAATTATGGGTTATAAAATGTTACATACATTGACTGGGGAATTTCAGGATGCATCGGCATCACCGTGCTGTCTTCCCAATTGGGTGTATGTATACATTGGACAGTACGACTCATAGCCTTTCAGTGATAGTTCTGTTATATGTCGTGGTATACCATGTTGTGGCATATTTGGGTGCATCATTCCAGTGACATATAGTACAACACTGGACATTTTTCACATTGATTTCTAAGCATTTGATATTCTCGTTTACTTTCAATATTCAATTTCGATACAATTTTACTTTGCCTAGTCCTTATAGTTTCAATTACATAGTGCCTTTACTATTATTTTCTACAGTTGTGTTTACTTTACTGTTTATTACATTTACTTTAGAACTGCTTAGTTAATCACGTTGTATTAGATTTCTAATCTAACACGGGGTACTTTTGGGATCCGACAATTTGCTAGATCCCGAGCAGCTTGTGGAGATAGGGCAAGAGGACTTACAAGAGATCTAGGAGGAGTACATGGAGTCTTAGTGGACCAGTCTTCCACCTCTTACTTACTGCTTTATTTTTAGTACTTTAGATAGATTTTACTTTTTATCTTTTAAATCAGTTTGTAATAATTATGAATGTATTTTTCTTTTCTTTTTTGAGGTGAATATTTACTCCTCTATGATGAATATATTCTGGATGTTTTACTTTAGCTTCTGATGAATCCATAAATTACATCTAAAATAAAGGAGAAAATTCATATATTTAAGATATTTTTTGTTGTTCCTAAATCAAATTTCTATATCTTTTTTAGGAAATGGAATCCAAAGGAGCTCTATGGCATTTCTGCAATTTTATAAGAAATATAACAAAGTATTCCGCTACAGTGCGCTGCAGCGCGCGGTCGCCTGCCGCCGCGAGCTGCAGCGGAAACATTTAAACCATATGAAACAGGCCCGCAATTAATTGAACAGTGCTTTCTGCGGATTTCACCGCTACAGTGCGCGGTCGCGCACTGCAGCGGTTCATCGCGGAAAACTTGGCAATATAAATCGGGCCGCCCAACTAATTGAACTGTGTTTTTTGCGGAATTGACCGCTACAGCACGCGGTTGCGCGCTGCAGCGGGCAGCCGTGGAAATATTTCTCTATGCAATTGGAAAAAAAACACTAATTGAACAGTGTTTTTCGTGGAATTTTCTGCTACAGCGCGCGGTCGTGCGCTGCAGCGGTCTACAGCGGAGGACTTAGCTAAAATTGCTTGGAACCAAGGTATGTTAAGGCATGCAGCAGGGCACTACAGCGAGCTACAGCGCGCTGCAGTGGCCCGCCAAATTTTTTCCAGTCAGAGCATTTAATGTGCTAGAGACATGACCTCTATCCTGAATGTTGTCTCCAGCCACCATATCCTGCAGCAGTCATTTTTGTAAAGCTTTGAGGTGATGTGTAGCTAAAAAAATGGGATTATTGTCGACTCACCCTAATTTAAAAATTAATGCATTGATGAATTCAGTATTTTTAAAAGACAAATTTGGTTGCTTATGAGGAGGAGCATGCAGCCCCCCTTGCCTATAAATACTCCTCCTCTTGATTAGAGGAGGGTTCACAATTTTAGCAAGAATTGCCTAAGTAAAGAGGAGAGCCAAAGGTAGAGAGAACTCCCCAAGGGTGACAAAGCAAGCTTTTTGCAAAGGGAGAAGAGGAAGAAGGAAGCACTAGCATCTTAAGGAGAAGGTAATTAGAAGGAGAAGAAGAATCCTGGAGAACTTCTAAGTAGCATTCCTAGTATTTTCTAAACTCAATCTTGTATTTTCTTTTTAGTGACCATGAAAAGGTCTTTTGTTATGTATGTGTTTTCCTTATTTTCTTGTGTAATGAGTAGCTAAACTCCCCTTGGGGAGGGTTGAGATGAAGTCCCATTTTGCATGATGTAATATTATTGTGTGAATGTTTTCCCTCAAGCATGATGTAATTGTTATTTAAATGCCTTACTAAGAAATTTCTATCAAATTAGTCTTGATGTGTTTATAAGAAAAGAACTAAAGAATCCAAGATCTAATAGTCTTGTGCTCCTTAGCTCATCTTTGGTTGGATGCTAGATTTTGAGTGCATGGACGCTTAGAACCATGTGAGAAGGATCTTGAGCTCAATGCACCTCAATCTAAGCTCAACCAAAGAGTTGATGAAAGTGATGCTAAGACCCACTATTTGAGCTCCTAAGCTCCACATAATTGAGATTGAGAAATGAAGTGTTGAGTGCTCATGAACTAAGTGACATAGTCATTGAGCCCAACATGTGATTCTCTCATCTCAACTATATGAGATGCGAAGTGATGGATAAGAATCTTTATGTTAAAGTAGAACCGAATGTGAGTTCATTTTGTGCACGAGATTTGAACTTGTAAGCCTTTGTGCTAGACTAAAGGACAATAATGTGCACTTGATTTCAATTAAACTAAATGATAAAGCTTGAGAAACAAATCCACACAAGTATTATATCATTGCATGTGGGATGGGCCCAACTCTCCTCTTTCTTTAAATATTGTTATTTACTTAGTGAATATTCGTACTAATTTTAGACCAACCAACCAATATAAACTATAGCTTAAACATTAGTGAGAATAGATATACTTTAGTGCCAAATCAAACCAATTCTCTGTGGTTCGATAAATTCCCGGAAAGTCACACTTTCCACTTATTACTTCAGACCACGTACACTTGCGTGCAAGCGCAGACGTGTATTTACAGTATGTCAAGTTTTTGGCACCGTTGCCGGGGAATTGGTTTTTGATTTGAACTAAAGATAATCTATAAATAGCTAGCGATTTAAGCATTTGATTTTATTTCGTCTTGCTTTACATAGTCTAGTATAATTATCAAGCTAACATTTTATATTTATTTTTGTTTATTTTCATTTCCAAAATATATCTGTTTGATCTGTATTGCTAAATCGTTCTTGATAAGCTTTATTGAAACTTGTATGAGTAAAAGAGTCTGTACTGAATATCTGTTTGATCTTGAAATAGAATGACCATACTTACAAGCTAGGTGAGAACGAAACTTATCAAACCAACAAATTGAGATCGACACTTTCACAGAAAATTTATAAGAGCTAGGGGTAAAGCACTTAGAGATTATGCACTACCCACTATTAAGGGCATTCCCCATGCGATTGTATGGCCGAATATAGAAGCCCATAATTTTGAAATCAAACCCTCTACACTGATATGGTACAAAACAATTAGTTTGGAGGATTAGCCACTGAAGATCCAAATTCACATATTTCAACCTTCCTTGAAATATGTGATACCGTTAAGTTTAACGGCGTCTCCGATGATGCAGTTAAATTAAGGTTATTTCCTTTTTCACTGATAGATAGAGCCAAGAATTAGCTCAGCTCTTTACCGAGCAATTCTATCCGTACTTGGGATGATTTGGCTAAAAAATTCTTAGCCAAATACTTCCCTCTGGCTAAAACTCCACGGTTGAGAATTGAGATCACCAACTTTACTCAGATGGATAGTGAGACTCTCTATGTTTGGTGAGAACGCTTTAAGGAGTACCTTAGATGTTGCCCGCATCATTGGTTCCCTCTCTGGATGCAAGTGCAAACCTTTTATAAAGGTTTGAACGCTCTGATGAGGACACTCATTGATGTAGCAACCGGGGGATCCATTAGTGGAAAAACCCAAGAGGAAGCCTATGACCTCTTAGAAGAAATGGCAAACAACGCTTACCAATGGCCTTCTAAAAGGTTAAAAAAGGAAGCTTTAAAGGTAAATGAGTCCGATCAAATAATGATGTTACAACAGGAAATACATGCCTTAAGTGAAAAAATAGAAAGAATAAATGACAATGTTGTTCTTGAGGTGCATTATGATTTGTGCGGGGGTAAGCATAACAGTGAAAATTGCAATCTAAATAATCCTTTTGTACAAACCAACACTGAACAAGTAAACTACCTGAGAAATAACAACTCGATTAATAACCCTTACTCCAACACGTACAACCCAGGATGGAAAAACCATCCAAATTTCTCTTGGAGTAATACTAATAATAATGCAAATCAATATGGGGGAAGCTCATCCAATCAACAAGGCATACATAGTGGAAATAACAACAATAATCATCACCCCAATTTTGAAGGGGCCTTCAACTCTTTCAAAGCTGAAACAATCCAATTTATGTGCCGCATAGAGGCGACTATCACACGCCATGATGCTTCTATCCAAGGGATAGAGGTTTCCATGAGGAATATAGAGACTCATTTGGGGTAGATCTCCATGCAGCTAACCTCTCGGCAGCAAGGGGCCCTACCCAGTTTGACCGAAATAAACCCCAGGGAGTTGGTTAGTGTGATACATTCCGAAGATACGTGCGGGGGAATTAAAAATGAAAGTACGAGTGCAACAATTTATATGCTAAAGGAAGGGAAAGAAAAGATTGGGAATGAGAGTGAGAAGCTAACAACTCCAAAATGTGAAGATCCATGGAGGTTGAGCATCCCCTGCATAATCAAAGATGAAGTATTTATAGATCCTTTGTGTGATCTAGGTGCTTCAGTCAATGTTATGCTCTACCATATTTATGAACATCTAAAGGTAGGAGGGATGGAATATACCTCAATGATTTTGGAATTTTCCAATTTAGAATCTCTTACCCCTCTTGGAATGATAAAAAATGTTGCAGTCAAATTTGGAAGTTTATAGTTCCAACTGATTTTGTGGTTTGTGAATGGGATCAATGGAATAAGAATTCCATGATTATCTTTGGGAGACCCTTTCTAATAAGTGTGAAAGCTGTTATTGATGTGGGTCGTGGGTTTATGAGCGCAAATGTAAAAGGAAAAACTGAATTAATTGACCTTAAACCCACTTTATTTAAGGAAAAAAAGATGGAAAATAAGGTCATGAGAAGGGTAAGAGAAGAAAGACTATGGGTTGATGATGTACTTGAAGATATAATGTTAGAAGAAAGGAATTCTGATCATAGCTCAACTCCTTCCTATGAAAACTAGAGCAAGGAAGGAGTGAAAAAGAGAAAAACGCGATAGGGAAAAAGAAACAAAAAAACCCCCATGAATTATGAAGTTGAAAGAAGGGATCCTTCGATTGAGGTTGAGGATGAACAAAGTTTAAGCCACCAAGAGGGATGTGCTAACTTGAACATCCTTAACCTAATGAAATCGCGGGATCCATCATTTTAATCTTAAAAGTGTCTAGCTTAGGACGTTAAACAGAGCGCTTTTGGGAGGCAACCCAAACACTCAAAAAAAAAAAAAAAAAAAAAAAACCAATTTTTTTTTGGCGCTACAGCGCGCTATCGCGGAATTCCAGCGATAGCGCGCTGCCGCGGAAATATCGTGATAGCACGCTGCAGTGGAACCTCCGCGATAGAGCGCAACTGCTGGTGTTTCGCACATAAACAGTGCGCGGAATCATTTTCAGCCCTGGCGCACCCTAACCCGCGATCGCACACTACAGCGCGGTACCGCGCGCTGCAGCGGTTTGCCCAGATTTTCTGCCTTGGGAAAATACAGTCAAAAAGTCATGACCTTTGGGTTCCCAAGGCAGTCAAAAAGTTGCTGAAAAAGCTGCCTCCCCCTTCACATGGATCACCATATTTATGGCATGGGGAAGACCATTTGACCATCTTCTCTTGACTTGAATTATTTTGGCTATAAATAAGGAGGGAATAGGGGGGGGTTATCCTTGCACCTTCTCTTCATCTTCTTCATTCTCTTGATCTTCTTAGAACTCTCATCCCACATAATATATTTCAGGAAGAAGGCAATCGCTAGGAAGGATGTTGGAGCTTCCTTATCCGGAGTTACTTTCAACTCGAAGAGGTTCTCCTCGGCGGAGGCCGAGCACCGTTTCACCTCTATCACTTCCAAATGGAAGTTGATCCCAAAGCAAGCTTCAGTGTTGCCTACCCCGTCCCTCATGATCAGGTCAATCCTAGAGGATAGCATGAGTTTGTGACCAAGAGAGCTCCCACATACATGGCAATTGTCAAAGAAGTGTATGCAAAGGCAATAGACGCATCCGGGCAGCGGATTTTCTGCCGGGGAAAGGGTGTCATCCTAGGAATTGCTCAAATTAAGCAATTCTATGGGTTGGTGGAGGTAAGCTCTTGTTCATACTCTAACCTCTTGGACTCTCGCTTCGACCCCCGCGCTCTTGTTGCGGATATCGTCAATTATGACATCGAGTGGGAAGGGGGACTCGCCAACATTCCGCGCTCTGAATTAATGGAGACGAGTAGTGCTTGGCTAGTCTTCATTTCTAGCTATGTCATGCCCTCAAGTCACTTAACTGAAGTGACCCGTGCCAGAGCACTCCTTCTGTGCTCATTGGTTTGGGCAGGTGAAATCCGCATCTCAAATATTATCTTTGAGCAGCTTTGGAAAGCTCTCAAAGGTTCTTGCGCAGCAGTGGCCTTCAGGTCTTTGATTTTTGGGTTATGTGAAGCCCAAGGGTTAAGATCCTCTCCTCAGACACCATTGTTCCCCCCAGCATTGCCCTACACCCCTCGAACCTTAACGTCCGGGCAAATGAACAGAAATTGCCCAAGAAAAGAAGGGGCCATAGGGCGGAAGCGTCTGCACCTTCTGATTCGCGTCTCACGAACCAACTCTTAATGCACCTCCACAATCAAATGCAGAGCTTAGTAAAGCTCTAGCTACCGATATGGGATTTTTCAAACAGGAATACACCCAACAGCGCCAGTTCCAATCAGAACTCCATGAAGCCCTCGGGATATTGTTTAATGATTGGAATTTGCACGGCGGACCGGACACTTCCATGTTGCCACGGCCTCCCATCGGTGCACCCATACCGGAGATGCACTACCCCACCGAGACGGCGTATGTGTCGGAGGAAGACGATGATGAGAATGAGGTAAATTAACTAGGTTGTATTTGTTCATTTTTATTTTTCTTTTTATCCTTATTGTAGTTTGCTTTTATTTTTGAGATTGCAATTTATGAATTCCCATATTCCTGTATTTATTGAGTTATTCTTAATTGACATATTTTTTTCTGAATTATTCAAAAGAAATGAAAATCACAAAAATGCAAAAATCAAATGAGATATAAGTAAAAGAATGCTTAGGAAAAAAAAAATTGATTAAATGAATTATTATGCAATTAGATGTGAGATTGAGGAATGAATGGAGGAAAATCTAAATCTCCAAAAATTTAAATAAATGCTTGAGCTTAGTGTGGGGGAAGGCATAGGATTTAAACTAAAAGTGTATGGAATAGATTCTAAATGGAGTGTGCTAGGCTCCCGTAGGACTTCATGATCACAAAGATGTTAGGGATGAAAAAAAATGTCTCTCCCTAAGAATGAAAAGAACAAAATTTTTATAGAAAAAGGGATGATGAAAAATATCTCTCCCAAGCGATCAAAATGAGAAAGGATAAAGAAAAATATCTCTCCTTAAACTTTTTTTATCTTTGTGATTTATAAGAAGGAGCACATATGACATAACTCTAAGAATCTATAAACTATGTCTTTAGTCTAAAAATCCAAAATGTATGGAACCCATGACCTATTTTCAAGCATTAAACAATTCAAACATTTAGAGATTTAGTGACTTACCACCTCAGTGACTAAATTGATAATATTAAGATTGCTACAATATTCATTTCATTTTTTGTTGCCATGCACATATTTTCACTTATACTTATTTCAAATACATCATTGTGACTTTCAACCATTCAAAATACAGAAAAAAAATTATCATTTTGAGCTTACTCGTGGACGAGCAAGAATTTAAGTGTGGGGTGTGATGAATCCATAAATTACATCTAAAATAAAAAAAAAAATTCATTTATTTAAGATATTTTTTGCTATTCATAAATCAAATTTCTATATCATTTTCAGGAAATGGATTCCAAATGAGCTCAAGGGCATTTCTGTAATTTTATAAAAAATATAACAAAATATTCCGCTACAGCGCGCTGCAGCGCGCGGTCGCGTGCCGCTGCGAGCTGCAACGGAAACATTTAAACCATATGAATAGGTCCCCCAATTAATTTAATAGTGCTTTCTGCGGAATTCGCCGCTACAGCGCACGGTCACGCGCTGCAGCGGTGTATCGCAGAAATATTTATGATTATTAAATGGGGCTCAACTAAATAAACAGTGCTTTCTGCGGAATTCACCGCTACAGCGCGCGGTCGCGCGCTGCAGCGATGTATCGCAGAAATAATAATGATTATAAAATAGAGGGTCAACTAATTGAATAGTGTTTTTCACGGAATTTACCGCTACAGCACGCGGTCGCATGCTGCAGCGGTTCATCGCGAAAAACTTGGCAATATAAATCGGGCAGCCCAACTAATTGAACAGTGTTTTTTACGGAATTGACCGCTATAACGCGCGGGTCGCGTACTGCAGCGGGCAGCCGCGGAAATATTTCTCTATACAATCGGTAAAAAAGCACTAATTGAACAGTATTTTTTGCGGAATTTCCTGCTACAGCGCGCGGTCGCGCGCTGCAGCGGTCTACAGTGGACGACATAGCTAAAATTGCTTGAAACTAAGGTATGCTAAGGCATGCAGCAGGGCAATGCAGCTGGGCACTACAGCGAGCTACAGCGCGCTGCAGCGGCCCACCGAATTTTTTCCAATCAGAGCATTTAATGCGGCTGGAGACATGACCTCTATCCTAAATGTTGTCTCTAGCCACCATATCCTGCAGCAGCCATTTTTGTAAGGCTTTGAGGTGATGTGTGGCTAAAAAAATAGGATTATTGTCACCTCACCCTAATTTAAAAGTTAATGTAACAATGAATTCAGTATTTTTAAAGGAGAAATCTGGTTGCTTATGAGGAGGAGCATGTAGCCCCCCTTCCCTATAAATACCCCTCCTCTTGATTAGAGGAGGGTTCACAATTTTAGCAAGAATTTCCTAAGTAAAGAGGAGAGCCAAAGGTAGAGAGAACTCCCCAAGGGTGACAAAGCAAGCTTTTGCAAAGGGAGAAGAGGAAGAAGGCAGCACTAGCATCTTAAGGATAAGATAATTAGAAGGAGAAGAAGAATCCCGGAGATCTTCTACGGAGCGTTCCTAGTATCTTCTAAACTCAATCTTGTATTTTCTTTTTAGTGACCATGAAAGGGTCTTTTGCTATGTATGTGTTTTCCTTATTTTCTTGTGTAATGAGTAGCTAAACTCCCCATGGGGAGGGTTGGGATGAAGTACCATTTTGCATAATGTAATATTATTGTGTGAATGTTTTCCCTCAAGCATGATGTAATTGTGATTTAAATGCCTTACTAAGAAATTTCTATCAAATTAGTCTTGATGTGTTTATAAGAAAAGAACTAAAGAATCCAAGATCTAATAGTCTTGTGCTCCTTAGCTCACCTTTGGTTGGATGCTAGATTTTGAGTGCATGGATGCTTAGAACCATGCGAGAAGGATCTTGAGCTCAATGCACCTCAATCTAAGCTCAACCAAAGAGTTGATGAAAGTGATGCTAAGACCCACTATTTGAGCTCCTTAGCTCCACATAATTGAGATTGAGAAATGAAGTGTTGAGTGCTCATGAACTATGTGACATAGTCATTGAGCCCAACATGTGATTCTCTCATCTCAATTATATGAGATGCGAAGTGATGCTCGTAGTGGAAAATCAATGCTTGTGAGATGTTAAGATTTAAGAAAATTTAAACTCTCCTTAAATAAGGAGAAAATGAATTAACTTTAATTCTCACGAATCTTATAAAATCTTTGTGCTAAAGTAGAACCGAATGTGAGTTCATTTTGTGCACGAGATTTGGACTTGTAAGCCTTTGAGCTAGACTAAAGGACAACAATGTGCACTTGATTTCAATTAAACTAAATGGTAAAGCTTGAGAAACAAATCAACACAAGTATTATATTATTGCATGTGGGATGGGCCCAACTCTCCTCTTTCTTTAAATCTTGTTATTTACTTAGTGAATATTCGTGCTAATTTTAGACCAACCAACCAATATAAACTATAGCTTTAATATTAGTGAGAATAGATATACTTTAGTGCCAAATCAACCAATTCTCTATGGTTCGATAAATTCCCGGAAAGTCACACTTTCCACTTATTACTTTAGACCACGTACAGTTGCGTGTAGGTGTAGACATGTATTTACAGTCTGTCAGCTTCCACACTCTGTTATATTATTATACTTAGTATTATTATGTGATCAGCATACTAGAAATACTGATATATACAAATAATGTATATTGGGTTCATATTAACCTCTTTAAACCTAATGTAAGTATTAGTCTAGTACTTATGATAAGATAAGTATTCTACTCTTATCTTAAGTATTGACTCTCGATCCTACTCTAAGGTTCGAGTTAGCAGCCTTCAGCGTGGCTCTGTCTTTAGCCTATTTGAGGAGATGAGTTATGCTCATTTCACTGAGTGGTTCACCGCTCTACCATCAATCTGATTATAATTGTAACCTTTGCGCGTGGCAACGGGGCGGGGCGCTACATGCTCCCTGTACCTGCCTATAATGTCAACCTACTGTTGTCCTTTCCAATCTTCTTAAATTACTTTTGTGCTCAATCAGGGGCTGCTGAGCTACTGATTCTCCCTCTCCTTCTTCATCTTATTTCGCAAAGCTTGGTGACTCAACCCATTGCTAGATGGAGCCGGGCAAAAAGCTCCCTAGAAAATTACAGATGTCAGCATTGGTTATTGGAAGCAGTGGGTATAGTTCATAACACCCAATTGAAGCTCAGTGCTACTCACATCTACTTCTGAAGACTCTGTGGAATCGCGTATACCAGGAACTCCACTTACCGAGTGTACAGACTACTCTCAGTGCAATTGAGCATTTCAATTGCTATCCATATGGCCGCATAATTGATTCGTAGCCTTAATAATGTTTGATTAAACCTGATCGAATGACTATAGGCTTTGGCCTGTACAGTCAGGTACAATGTCCAAGTTCTATTAGTCACCTGGCGATCCCCATCCTTTCCCATCAAGCTAGGATGTTCCTTGAGTTGATCTTGACCCATGGAACATTTTGGCAGTGATCACTGATCGTGAATCTGACTATGGAGGGAGTATTCCACTTCCATAGTAAACCCAAAGTGGGAATAGTTAGATGAGGGATCTGCCAATATAGTGAATTTTAATTAGGGATTTTAGTCTTGATTGAAAGCCCTCATTACCAGGAGCATTTTTGGTTTAGTCAATAAAGGGCTAAACCCATCAAAACAATGAGACTTTAGGGTTCATTGAAACCTTAATACCCCATCCCCGATTTAACCGATTTTGTTGAGATGGAGAAGGAGACAGCATTGGTCGGGCCAACTCGTGACCTGTTGAAACGCCCTGTCCCATCGTCGAGTGCAACTGAGGTATTTTAAAGAGTATTAATAATTGGTGACGGAACAGTGTGTTACTCAGGAAGGATAGCTGAACCTTCTCGAATACTGCTGCTATTGAAAATCAACCCAAAAAGAGAGCTGTGGACAGATCCTTAAGATAAGAGTAAAATAATTACCTTAAGTATTGGATATAGTACTTGTATATATTAAATTATGAGAGTGATTTTAATATGAATCCATTATATACTTAAGTATTATCATTTCTCATATGCTGATCACATCACAATACTAAGTATAAGTTGAAATAAATACAGAGTGCAAAATCTAAAGCATTCATCTAGATCATTTATCACAGAAGCTAAGTAAAAAGAATTCATCTTAGAAAAGAAAAGAAGATATATCCAAAGTTAAATTATTATAGATTGTTTGCTTTAATAAAAATGACATTAAAGTGTCTTTCACTCACTAAAAATGTAAACTAATGTAGAAAAAAATTTGAAGGCTGAGCTGGCTAATACTCCACAAACTTCTCCTGAATCTCCTAGGAAGCCTCTTGAGCCTGCTCCACAAACTACTCTGGATCTGGAAAATTGTCAGATCCCAGAATGTACCGCGTGTTAGACAATAAGTCTAACACATCTATAGCTACTACATACATTTATAATTATGTAATATTTAACATTTAAGTAAATAAACAATACTACAGGAAAAGCACTAAAATAGCTAAAAAGTATAAAACCTTACATTACTGAAGGTAAGGTAAAATAGTAGCTGAAAGACTAAGTACTGAAAATAGAAAAATAAAGAGGCTAAAATAGAATAAATGTTGAGATAAAACTGTGTTGTATGTCAATGAATATATTTATATATATATATATATATATCTGAATATGTCACAAAACTGTATGCCATAAACTTGCATAACCTGATGTCACATGACATCTCATAGAATCCTAGGTGAGCAGATGCTCCGCTAATAGTTCCTCGCTGAGCATAATGCTCTGCTAATAAAATCTTAAGTGAGCACAATGCTCTGCTAATGTTGTGATATGACTTATGTCATTCAGGATATGCCAAAATTTTAATAATTGTATGCTTTAAAAATTTTAGAACCATAAAACAATTATAACCAAGCAAGTAATCCATTTATCTCCATGGTTTTGAATTCATCTAAGTGATTACTTGATTTTACTCTAATTTCACTGAATTTATTTTTCATTTCACAACTACATTCTAAATTATTACATGGGGAGAGTGCATATACATGGCTAGCATGTCTCCTATAAAGGGTGACTTTAACACTTAGTTTGTTTAACTGCACTTATCGATGTGCACAATGATAAGGGACAGAATCCTTTTGCAGTTTATTCTCTCAAACTAAGCTGTTAAACTCCCAAACTATAACACACTTTAAACTTGGGATGTTTATCCTAGACTGAACTGCACCAACTAATTACCTAAGATAAGACCAAAACCTTACAGTTCTATTCAAGGTAAATTAACCAATTCCATCCCTTGCTGAATAAACCAGCTCCATGGGTATACACTATCATCTCCATCTGATAATACTATTGATTCATATTCTAACAAGTCTATTTAATGATCTAGGAGTAACAAGCTAATGAATCCTTACTCCATTGTGGTGGGTTCTACACAAAAAGACACCAAGGATGTGACTTAAAAGCCACACAATATAAGATACTACCACATGGGATAATCTCAATCTAGAATCTTTAGGTTATTCTGCCACAAGGTTTTGAGATCAAACATCTAAGGTTATAAAGGTTCATCTAAGCCCCTATCCAAAATCAGACAACAAGGCATCTGCTACCTCAAGAATTAGCCTACTTAAGGGACTAACATTTAATTGATGTTACATTATTTTTACATTTTTAATATTCAAGTATCAGAAGGCATAATTATTTATAGGCTAAGTGCTAAGTTATGAACTTTACTTAGACTAATCATCTCAATCACTTATCTTAGATGCCTTATGTAAATATGTAAATATATCATTTGTAACTTAATTAAACACTCCAATTGTGATCAAATCATGTATAAGTTATTTGGAGTTAGTTGTTAAAAATCAACCCTGTTTTAGCGATCAATATATGCCAATAGTCTTACTTAGGAGAAAATCAAGGATCTTATGCTTGACTTTAGATGATCATTCACATGAGTTGTTATAAGTTCCAAACCTTCTAGTTTACTTGCTTAGAATTAGTATCAAATCAGCAAGTGCTGATTGAGTTCATGCAGATTATTGAATATCCATTCAAAATTTTTAATTTAAGTTAACTTACTGTTGAGATTTATCAAATCAAGTTAAGTTTGAACACAAACCTAGCATAATTAGGGTTATTTATGTAATGTTTGACTAATAAGATAATCATTAAGTTATTTATCAATTATTGATGTTCAAATCAGCATTAGTTCATTCCTTAATTTCTTCAAGGACTTAATTAAGTTAATTAGGGTTTTAATCTTGATTAGGCAAATTAGATAATTCAAGTGTCCAAATCATAATTTAACATTTTTAAGATGCATACTACTATTTGAGAAGTATCTACAAATCTAATTAGCCAAATCAAGAATATTAACTGCTAATTAATCACTAATAAAACTTAAAAAGGATTAGCATATAACTATAAGATTAATAATCTAAATTTCATGTAACTTGGTAATTAAGTCCTAAGTAAACATATGGACAATCAAAGCTTAGAAGATACAAATTTAGCTAATTACAAACCCTAATATTCACTAATCATACATTTAAGGATTAGGGCATAATTAGCAAAATTCAAATCAAAAAATTATCCAACTTAGCACAGGCATTTTACAAAGCTTAAGGAACCAAATGAAACTAAAATCATAAGATTTGGATAAGTATACATGCTAATTTTTCCAAATCATGCCACTGAAGTAATTAAGCAAAATTAGAAAATATATTCACTAAAACAAAAAAAAAAATTGTATATTCTGATTTCTTGCATTTGTCTGAACAAACTGGTATATAATTATATATGATTTGGATAAGTAATTAAGAAGTTATGGCATTAATTTAATATGTATATTTTAATTAATTTTTCCAATAATTGAATCATTTTCCTTAAGGAAAATAATTCCTAAATTCATATTTTAATTAAACGGGTTCGGCCCAATAACAAAATCCACGGGTCTAGCAGGGCCCAATGATCCGGAACTATCGCACTGTGCGGGTCATGGGTCGGCCCGACCCGCACAGTACTTCATCCCCAACCCTCCTTCTCCAACGCTAAGGGAATTAGGGTTAGGGTTTAGAACGAATTGTGGGATGCCCCGACTTTGCCACGGCTCAAATTTGATTGCCACATGATCAGTGAGCTGAGATGTATCGAATGCACCCCTAAGCCCCCTATGAGAAGGCAAGAGACTCCCGAACCTTACTCACCCAAGGACTCCACCTAGAAGTTACTGTGTGGATTACATTCTCCCCGTATAGGCCATGATTTCACCGGAGTTCAATTTTTAGATCTTAAAAGAGGTGAAACAGATTGAACCCCTAAGGTTAATGGGTCTGAGGTGCAGTCGATCACTGGGTCTTTACTTCGACCCAACTTCTAGAGAGAGAGTTAGCCCGATTGATCGATTCGATTAATCAATTCGAGCGATTGAGGCCAACCAGGATTTAGGGATAATTGCTATAATTTTGATTAGCCTAACTGAGCAATTACAGGGCAATTGAAAGCAATGCCGAGCCTACTCAACTCAGCATGAAAGAAGGGTACCTGGTTTGATTGGGAGAACTAACTGACTTACTAGGAACAATCCTAAGGATTGGCTGAGCTGCAAGAAGGATCTAGGGATCCTGAACATCAAGATTAGCCCTCTATTTGCAGCAAGAAGGAGTTGGGATCACCAAGAAAATTCTGAGCTATACGAGAGTGAAGGAGATCCAATTCAGGATTCATAGAGAGCAAACAATATTTTGGACACTTTATGATGCTATTTATACCCTCAGGCAAGAGCTTGGGTGTGGCCAATTGGGATGGATCGACTTGAGATCTTGGGTAAATGTTGACCTCCCAATTCCCAATTTGGGGAAAGCTGGGCTTCAGGGCCCATCCATGGCCTCTAATTGATTCGGATCAGGCCTAACAACTTTGCTGAGGTGGACGAAGGAGTGGGAGATAAAGCTGGCAGCTATCGTAGGAAAGATATTTCTTATCAGTAGAAGGGGAGAATCTGGGATGACGATCCACACTTGTGGGGCCTTCTGTAGCTGTTTCATCTAATGATTAGAGCCACGGAATGACTCTGATATTCTGGATCCTTATGCCGAACTCAGAATGATCTGATCGTGGGATTTGAAGGATGAATCCAACACCCTATAGGCGCTCTCGCTAGATTCAATCCAAGCCATCAAATATTCGGGTGCGATAGATAGATTCATATCGGATCCGCTGTCCTGGGTCCCGGGCTTTGCAACGGATCGCCCATGGTCTGCACAACAGATTCTAGATGGTTAAACCCATTAAGGCTATATTGGCAAATATAAAAAGTTCTAAGCCCTTTTATTCAATTTCCCCATATAAAATTAAGTTCATTTATGACCTAAATGACCTCGATAAATTCCCAAACTTGCACCCATAGCTAATTTAGGGGTGAGAAATTCAAAAATAGAATTAGATTTTGGATTAGAGATCAAAATAAGTTGGGTATTAATTAGGGTTCTTAATTTGGCAAAATTATCAATTTAACCTAATGAGTTCTGATTTATCCCAAATCTTTAGGATTAGCTTCTAATGATTAGATGAATTACATATAATCAAAATTAAAGTGTTTGAGCTTATGTTAAGATCAATAGCAACCAATGGTTGTTACAATTGTGTTGTCCAACTGTAAGGGCTGTTGGGTGCCGATGGACCCATGCGGTCGCATAATGGGCTGGCCCGTCGGGTCCCGATCGACCTGACAGTGACTCGAGCCCTTACTCGTAATAATGTGACTTGATAAATTCAATTCATAAAGTTCTAACCTTAGGAAAATATATGAGATTTATGGATTAATGATTTTCAATCAATACTTATTAATATTTAGCAATTTTATATACTATTTTAATCAAAAAAATATGTATATTAATAAACTACAATAATATTTTATTTTTTATGGATAATTTTCTTAATTAAACAATAAGCATCTAAATCATGGTTAGTGATTAATAGTGTATTACTTAGCCAAATTGCAATTTGATTTTTGTTTTGTTGTTAAGTTGAGCAATATCCTTTAAAATATGAAAATATTATTTGTAGCCTAAAATGTACTTAGTCTTATTGTCTAACATAATATTTTCTCTTTTTTTCTATTTTTTGGCTGGGGCCCTGACACGTGAAACCAATATGTCAAGTTCGGAGCAGTTTGAGGAGCTAGCTTTGGAGGAGATTCAGGAGCTTCAGAAGGTGACAGAGGAACAATATTTGATGTAGTGCTAATTTTAGTTGGTTATATCCTCTTTTTAATGTTGGCAAGATGAGAGAATTTACTTTTATTTTAAATTATTAAATTCTAATTTAAATAATTAACTATGGATGTTTTTTTTTTGAGATAAATATTACTTAGCTTCTATGATGAATATTATGGATGAATATTTTAAGCTTATGTGCTTTAATATATATTTTATCTTATACTAGTATTGTAATGTGATCGTTATTTCTTTGAATCTTACTTCATATACATTAGCTATTCTTTTCATAAATTGTCATATGCCAATGCTTAGGAGTAATGTAATTAATACTTAATATCAGGATCTTATACTTATCTTAAGGATTTGCCTCAACTGTTGTTGCATAAAAGGATAATTCACTAGATTCTTATTAACTAGTCATGAGCGATGGGTTGATAACGAGTTAGGATGGAATATTCTTCAGTAATGACACATTTCCTTGTTAAAATTATTCTATCAAACATAGTGATATGGCGGGGCATTATAGTTTATATCAGATAGAATCATAAGGTACCAGATAGGGAGAGTGTTCCTATTTACCTAATGATTTATTCTCTAGAGTAATTATGATCACAATCACTAAGTGTAAAAATACATCATCCATAATTCATCAAGTTGTATTTCATAAATAAAAATAAAGACATCTATAAAATGACACTTTAGGACTTAAATGAAGTTAAAAGTTAAAAGATACTTAAAATTCAAAGCAAACTTTGAAACATGATTTCAATAACATTTGTAAGAATGGAAAACTATCCTCATAGGTTTGCTTATTACCTTAGATTGTTCAACGACTAGTGGATGGATGATTTTTAAGTTGTTAAGTTCTTTAGCAGAACCATTAGAGAAGTATCTTCCATCCCATTGGCATAAAAGTTCTTGACGAGAACTTATTCTACTCCATGTTCAGGGGATCTAGTGTGGCGCCCCACCCCTTAATCTAAAAGATTAAGCTATGGAGTGGTGTGTCACTTTGGCAAACCCCTCACTTAATATTGGATTAGGTGTAAGCCCTAATCCACTAGTAAGGGAGAGATAAGCCAATGCATATATACTATGTAATCAATCACTAAGAAAATATAGAATCAGAGTGCGGAAGCAAGGTAATGTAAACATTCATCCAATTTACCATAATAAATAGAGAAAAATGCAGCATACAACTTAGAATAAATAGTACAGTAAAGAAAATATAGTCAAATTGTACTTGTATTATTACAATATTAATTAAGTTAAATGAAAAAAATAAAGCTCTCATCCTCATAAAATAAAAGGGAGCTAAGCTAAAGATCTTCAGCGACAACACTCTCCTCCTCCTGAATCTGATCTTCAGAAGGCTCGACTACCTCGAATAACTTAGAATCTACCATTGTTGGTTTCACAATGATAGGGCCCAGCTGAAGAAATAAAAATCTGGTTAGACATATAGTCTAAGTACAATTTAAGTTGTTTAAGTTCATGAATTTTATGATATCACTATTTTACTTAGACTATAAAACAAATAAAGCATAAGGGTACAACAAGCATACAAAGGAAGGAATAAGCTATAAATAAAGGCTTTTATAACTATCAACATGTGAGGTAAAAGAACATACCTTAGCTCCAAAGTTGTACCAAGGTTAGGCATATAAGTATAAGTAAAGTAAAGAAAATACTGAAGGAAAAGACTCATCCTAAACATGCTTATGATCACTTAACATATGCAGGTTAAAAATAAATAATCTGACTGTGATATGTATAGTAAGCAGTAATGGAAAGTAGCATTCTATAAGTAGGTAAGCAGGTAAAGTAAAGCTGGCTGAAGTAAAGTGTAACAGTAAACGGTGATAGTAAATAGTAAATAGGTATGTAAGAATTGCCATATTAGAAGAGGACTAATCTAGCCTACTGATATCAAAAGGATTCTTAGCATCAACGCGGAGGCTATGGCGACAAAATATTCCTAGAGTTATCTGAGGCTAGGCCGGAATAACATAACAGAAACTGAATTGAAAAGGCAGTAATGTACACATGCAGAAATATTTTAATTATTTACTTTACTTCTGTGAACATATCCAAAAGTAGTTGAGGAGTCAAGCACATCTGTAAGACTATATGGGTTCCAAACATAGCACAACACTCTTCAATGAGTAATGCCATGTACTCCTTATTTCTCCTTACCCTGTCCAGTAGAGTAAAATGCGCCAGACAACAAGTAATTGAATCCAGTGCAATGCTATCCTAGATATTCTATGTTTTCATTTCTTGCAACAATATTATGTATGACATATTCAAGGAATAAGGCACAAAATACAAGGAATGCGAAAGCACAAGTAAAACAATAGTGAGCAAAGGAATCTACTACACAAGGTGACATTAGTTGTAATCTATTGAACCATTCTAACTATTCCAAATTACACAAGTTATGGATCTCCAATTCCTACTATCGAGTGTAACTTATAAGCACAACCTTATAAGTTAAAAGCAATTAGGACTAGCTAGGTCCTAATTTAGTTCAATCAGAATCGACTAAAAATTAAGAAGTAAATCATCATGTCCTAATTGATAAATTTAGATGTTCTAAACTAAGATCTAATCAAGTTTTACTAAAACTATGGATTAATAGCTACTACGTAGAGTTAAGTTTGGTAACAATTTTCCTTCAAGTGAAAACCTCACTCTAACCTCTCTAGTTCCTAACCTAACTTTAATTTGTCCTTTAAAAGTGATTCATCTCCATATAAATCCTTAGAATCCTTATTAGCATAAGCAAACCTAGAACTATTAGATTGTAACCTTTATTTTAATTATACATCTAATACCTCCCAAGTGTGTTTTTAGCTAACCTAGTGAACTTATGAAATAGAACCTCCTCAAACTAAGTTATCTTATCAAATTTCAAGGTAGTGAACCAACAACTTATACCTTTTAATTATTAAACCTTAGCCTTAAGTCTTGAAACTAATGAAGATCACGCGGCTTAAAAATAACATAGGAATATAGTCATGTTGCATATATAAACTTATAAATTATTTTGCCATATAAAGTAATTCTTAATCAAAATACTACTTTCCAAACCTCAATTACTTGTAATTTTATCTTTTAATTGACTTAGAGATTTATATATATAAGATAATTGGGGGCTTAATTATCTCTAATCATTAGGTTAAATATCTAAATTTGATAATAATGGATATCACATAATTTATAATTAACTTAAATTCCATGAATGCTGCTTTGCTTTGAGACTACAATCTTAAACATACATAAATATTTGTGCATAAATAAATCATTAAAACATCAAACATAAGAGTTTTATATGGTGGACTACAAGCTAGGGTAGGATAGAGTAATACGGAGACCTCACACATCCTAGAGGAGGAGTGTATGTGTTTTGAGAGACCCTTGCTTTACTTACTTAGTTATGCAAACATGCTTAAGTTTTTATTTGTTCAATAATTTATGCTTGCAGAACAAAACCTTTTATAACTTAAATAACTTAACATACTTTTATCATAATCTTGTTGATATTGAACTACTTTTCATAGCCTTTTGGCTATGTTTTCTTTTCATAGTATTTGACTATGTTTACTTAGTTTACTTTATTATACATTACTACTTTTATTGATATTTTCCTCGCATAATAGTCTTTACTTTACCTGCAGTGTATATTACTTTACTTAAATTTCATGCTTCACTACTTTCTTTTATTTAATACTTAGCATAATTTTATGGGTAATATTCATGTATCCATACATGCTTTTATTTGCACTTTAGTAATTTTTAGCCTTTATAGGATGTATATTTTCCCTTACTTGTTGTTGCAGGCCAGAGCAAAATTCTAGTGAATTATTTCTCTTTTACTTTACTACTTTTGCACACTTTCATGCCCTACTTTGATGCTTAGTGCTCCACTTGCTCATTTAAATTGCAAATGGCTAATGTGATAACTACTTAAACTTAAATATAACTTAATGTAGCCTTAAAATGTACTTAGACTTTTTGAGTCAAACCACTTGTATTTACTTTGTTGGCTGTGTACTACCATTTAAAAAAATTGAATATGGTAGATCAAGAGCATCCTCTAGACCTTGGAGCTGGGACTAGTACAGTCATCAGTAGCTTAAAGATTTGCTTCCTATTTATAAGTTTTAGTGAGGATGAGAGTACTTTTATAACTTTAAATTTTGCTTGTAATAGCTTAATTTTTGAGATGTTTTATTTTATTTCTATGCTGAATGTACTTTCATTATTGTATACTTGCTTGGCTTGGATGGTGGATAAAGATACTACACACTATTTGCTTTTTTTTTATACTTCTAGCTTCTTGGCCGCATAGCACTTAAGAATGGGTTCATTTCCTACTAATTCAGTGTTAAGTGTTATGGTAATGATTTAGTATTGGATTGAATTCCTGATTCAATATTAGGGTCATTACAATTGGTATTAGAGCTAAGAATGAAGTAAAAGTGTTAAGTGAATATCCATCTATCCAAATCAAATAATACAAAAAAGTAGAATAAAAGCATTAAAGATTTGACCATATGTTAGTAAGCACCTTATCATATCAATAATGTACCTAACTTAACTTAAATCACTAATAAATCTTAGATGGCGAGTTATGAATCCAACTTAGAGTACTATTCTAGGTTGTTCTTTCAGCAATGGGATGAAGATCTGCAAAACAGACTCAAGTATGGAAGATTGTACTTTGAAGTATCTATGGCGGGACGAGACGTTCTCAACAAGTTTCTCAAGTCACCGGTCTTCAGAGGCAACTGCATTTGAGAGTTAGCTGGAGAATGGCTATCGAGAGTGACTGAGGCATTTTATGTGATTGATTGTCCTGATCCATTTTACTTTAGAGTTTTGGATAAGCTTTTGGACAATTATGCTGAGGAGTGGTGGGTTCGTACCTACCCTAGGATAGTTTGTGATAGTAGGAAATATTATCGTGCTCCTATCTATAATGATTTTGAGATCCTTTTCTATTCCACTTTCTACAAGTGATGGTATTAGCCATTATTTGTAGTTTTTATTTATCTTTTACTTTAGCATTTCCCATCTTGTATTCCGAATCCATAGTATTAATGAGAATGCTTTTTTAATTCTTGAATTGTGTCTCTTTCTCTCCTCTAGTATGGATCCTAAACTTGATACTTCTATTCCTTCTATTGTAATGGAAGTTACCTCCAGTTAATCATCAATTGTAGATGAGCTTAAGACTCTAATGCAGATGATGAAAGTAATGGTGGAAGCTCAGACTCATGCTACAGATAGGATGGTTGTACAGCCTCCTCCACTTCCTCCTTCTCCACAAGTCATCCATGTTAGTCCATAGCAAGCATCTAGGCTGATTATGGATGGTTTTCTTCTTACATTTCTGAGGTTGAATCCTCCTACCTTCGATGTTTCTGCATCCTCGATAGATGCTGTGAACTGATTGAGAGTTATAGAAAAGGACTTGGTTTATATTAAGTGCCTCGAGAGTGAGGCCATCCATGTTACCACTCACTGATTCATGGAAGAAGTAGAGTTTTGGTGGGAAAGTGAGCTCAAGTCCCACTTTTCAGAAGTATGCATTGAGGATGTCTCCTGGGAAGAATTTGAAGAAGTCTTTGATAAAAAATTTATTTCACCATCCACTCAGATGATAATTGAGGATGAGTTCATGCCGTTGAGCCAGGGAAACATGACAATCTTGGCCTATAAAATGGAGTTTAGGAAGTTCTTCAGGTTTGCCCCTAACCTTGTGCATACCGAAATAGCTAGGTGTAGTCATTTTCTAAAGGGACTGAAGGATTCCATTAAGAGTCATATGATGTCTCAGAACCATGATAACTTAGCGAAGCTCTTGAAGGGAGTGCATCTAATCAAGCATCACCAAACCCAGATGGAGATGAAAAATATATCTCACCCAACAACCCCCCAAGTCTAAGCCATACAAGAAGAACCATTTGTAAGGACCGAAGGCCTATCAAATGGCCCAGCCCCAGCTGGGAAAGAAGGCTGCTCGTGGCCAAAAGATGTATCCCTATGGAAAATGTTACAATTTGGTAATAGATGCCATACTTAAGGCAGAACTAGCCACAGGTATTGGGATTGCCGTACGGTGTGAACCGTGGATAAAGTGAAGATCAATCGCCCAACCATAGTTCATAACCCCACTACTGTCAATGCTCAAGCTCCAGCACTCGCGTTAATGCAACCTCCAACTGGTGAAGTTCTCAGAACTTTAGGGAGCACCTCCATCTGCCTAGAAGCAAGCTCAGGCAAGGAGCGATGAAAAGGGCAAAGCTATCATTCAATCTTTTGCCATGCCTCGTGTTTACGCTTTGACATCATCGTTGGTACATTCTAAGTTTATTTTCATATTATGTTTTTCTTACCAGCATATTTGTTATCGTTCTTTTTGATGTTATTGAAATAGTCATTTAAATAAAGATTTCTTACCTTCATAGAAACTATGCTTATTAAGAACCAACCTTGTGACATACTTTTTAATATTGGTGTTAGTTTGTGGCACCCCATCCTTGATGTGGTCATGCTAATATTGATATTTACATGATTATGGTGGAGACTGTCACCTTGTAACAAATCCCCCAATAATGGTTGAGCTAGGATTATGCCCAACCTGTCATAGTTGAAAGACTTACCACCTAAAACTATAATCCATTCATCAACATGAACCAAAGAATTAAAGTGCAGAAGCAAAAGTAAGTATAACATCATTTGATAGCATGTAAAATAAAGAACAATATATCAACTCAGTATAGATGTGCAAAAAAGTAAAGACATCCAGAACATTAATTATTACAATACTATATTAAATTTAAAAATAAAGGCACACTCATCCTCACAAGTGAGAAAGCAAATCTATTTAAACATCATCAGTATCAATAAGGTCCTCCACCTAATTAAACACCTCTGTAAAATTCTAGTGTTGTTACTCATTATTTAGTGATGTAAACAACTCTGTTCTTATTCAATTACACTTATAATAGTGTTAGCAGACTCCACCTCCAGTTTCATATGATTTGGAGATCATTTGAGATTTTCAAACATTTTTTAATTTTCTCGATAATTCTAAGAATGCCTAATTTATTTGGACCTCAGAATCAAAATCGGAGTTTGTCATTGGACTCATCACCCCAAATTAGCTAAAAGTGGTATTTTGAGAGTGTTTGAAAGTCGAATTTTTTCTAATTATTTTAATAATATTTAAATGCTCAAAATATTATAATAATTAAATTGACCTCCAATCAAAAATTTAATTTCATTTTTGGGTTCCTCAAATTTGGGATTTTTCAGAGTTCATTCGATTATTTAAATTTGAGTAAATAAATTAATTAAATAATGTAATTCAAATTTAAGTTTATTTAATTAATTCCAATGGCTGCTTTTCTTGAAGATGTGGATCTGCTGTATGGAGGCTAACAACATGCACCAAATAGCCCCAATCCTAGCTGTCATTTTAATCCAACAATTTTGTTTAAATCCCTAAGATCTGACCGTCGGATTAAACGTTTGATCTGATAGTCCAGATCAAACCATGTATGTCGTGCTCTGGCATAACCACTGCGCATCAGTGGAGGATGGTCCTCGCCCTCAATTGTCTCTGCTAAGCCATTAACCTCCTATTCTATTCCAAATCTCTCATTTTTACTCAATCTTTGTCTTAAAGCATCTCTGGGAGGTTGTGAGCCGCTAAAGCTGCGATAGGAGATTTACTACAAAACCCTAATCCTAAAGTTGCGGCTTTGTAGTTGCAAGGTACTACTCCCCTCATGTTCTTTCCATTCAGAAATTAATTAATATGCAGTTTATTTATCTTGCAATACATGGAATTATCTATTAGTGCCGATTGAACTTAAAGTGATTGTTAGAGCAATTCTTCTTTTTTAGTGTTTGTCTCTTCTCACCCAGTTATGCGAACTTTTGCGATCTTAAGAAAAATCAGTTATGCAATTACTTAGGACAAATCCTATGTTGTTCGATTTCACATTAGATGTTTCCATTTCTACTACTTACGCTTCCTTGCATAAACCTAGCATTCTATAGTTTCCCTGATTCTGTCGACTTCTCCAATAGTTGTCGCAAGAATGATCTTGGGCCGTATTTTTGACCCAAGATTCTCGGCCCATGTTTGGGCTTGTGTACGGGCCCGACTTCTTTAGCATGCATGAAAGGCACCTTTTCGAGCCATGTGTTGAGAGGAGAGGAGAATTAGTGTTTATTAAATTAATAACAATGTTAATTAGATTCCTTAATTGTAGAAATATTAATAACCTTAATACTAATAATTCAAATGCTAATTCAATATGTTGTATGATTTAATTGAAGTTATGAAATAACAATATACTATTGGTTTTCTAACATATCAATTATTCTCTTAAATTCATATGTTTTCTTCTTTTTTGAATTTTAATAAATAAATAAAAACTAATAATTATAAATCCAACACTTATTTCTTGCATAACTTGTTTAATACATATCCAAATTTTGCAAACTTATGTCATTTTGACTAGAAAAATATGAGGGTCAACAATATGGCATTAGATTTCTAGTTTGATGATTTATTTCGTTAATCACCATTTTAATTATTTAATCTAAATAATTAATTTGCCAAATCTTGACCAATTCTCATCCATGTTCAACTATCCAATAGTCCATTTTAATTACAAAAATTTGTAGGACAATAATGTGAAATCAGAATTAGGCTTTGAACCTTAAATTTCTTATTGACTTCTTAACCCTAATTAGGAGCCCTCTAAACCCTAATTTGCCAATGTTATCCAATTTTGACCTACTTAGTGTAATTCTTCTCTTTATGCTACAAGGATTTCATATATTCTTGCATTATTTCATTTGGACAACATTTGGATGATTTTGGTATATGACTCCTTAATTAGTGTAATTTTCCATTTTCCTAATTTCTTAGAATGCATGTTTTAGGCTTTTAAGCCCCAGGATAGCAAACATGTCTCATTTTATTTATTTCCCATATAATTTTAATTATATGTTTGAGACTTGAATTTCATAATTTTGATAATTGGAATACTTAGCAAATTATTGATTCAACCTTCATCGTTAATAAAGATCCTATTAGATTGATTTTGAAATCTTAATTTTCTTGTGATATTTAGAGCTAGATATTATTCCCAATTAGTGTTGTAAAAATTAACCCTTATGTGATTAAAGGTTATGTATCTATTAAGACTAGTTCTTGACAATTAGAGAGGAACATAGCACATATCCTTTTGGCTCATAGTCTTCTTTTAATCTCTTTAATGATTGAAATAGAAGTGTCTTAATTTTCTTAATGTCTTATAAATAACCTATAGAATTCAACTAACCTACAACCTAGAATTTATAGTTAGTAGTCTATTATTTTCCTTACACTTAGACAACTCATACCAATTGATTCAACAAGATTAGAGAATGATTTGGTTAAAAACCTTTCAATTATAAGCTAAATTAGATGAAGTTAGAAGGTTATAAGTTAATCACCATTTTATTTAGCTTAGTAAGCCATTAGTTTTACTTTTCCCTACTAGTTTTGTAAACCTTGAATCTTAACTTCTTTTATTTGATTGATTTTGGATTAGTGTAGAATAAGTACCATTTTTGTATGAATATAACTATAAATTATTTTGCTATTTCATAAAATAATTAAAAATATTATTTTCCATAACTTTTACATTTCTACTATTACTTACAATTGACTTTGAGAGCAATATTTATAAGTCAATTGGGAACTCAATTAGTTCCTATCATTAAGTAGCTCATTAAAAATTAGATAACTTTGGATATCACATAGTTTATAATTACTTGAAATCCTTCAATGCTTGCTTTACTTTGAGCCTATATATTTGAACATACATACAAGATTTGTGCATAAAAAAGACTATCATAAAACACTAAGGGTTTTCCATGGTGGATAGCCAAGGGCAGACTTAAGAGGGGATATAAAGAGACCTCACATTCTCAGAGGGTGAATGTGACTATTTATTTTCTATGAGACCCCGCTTTCCTTACATGTTAGAAAGTTTTCCTAACTCCTTGCTTCATTTTATAAGTGCCAGCAGAATGAGAATTTTCATTAATAACTTTAACAAATAAATTAATTATAGTCTCTGATTATTTATATGATCAACAAGAACTTAATTGCCAAGTATCAAGTAATTCTAATTTCTAATTTTACGAATAGGTGTTAATCCTTTTAGGACTTGATTAGTGATTAATATGCACTTAATGCTCTCTGATTTGGCTAATTAAACTTATGGGTGTTTCTTAAATAGTTATATGCATATTAGAATATACACCTTCTGAATTGAACACTTAGATTTATTAATTTGCCTTTATTAGGAAGAAAACCCTAATCATCTTAATCTAGTGCTCGAATTAATCATGAAAGAACATGTTGCTTATTTGAATTTCAATGGTTGGCAAATAACTTAATGATGACTTGTATACCTAGTTTTGCATAAATAATCTTAATTATGGCAAGATTAGATTTAACCCCAATTTGATTTGATAAATCTCAAATGCAAGTTAAACTAAATTAAAGACATTAATTTGGCATTCAATAACCTGCATGAACCCTTATAATACTTATTGATTTGACATTGATTCTAGACTAGTAAACTAGAAGGTTCAATTCCTGCAATCAATCTTGATTTAACCTAAAGATTCTCAATTTTCTCCCAAGTAAAACAATTAGTATAAACTAGTATCCAAAATATGATTGAATTATAAAACAATCAACTCTTAATAATTGATATAATTCTACCCCATAATTGAAGTGCTGGATTGAATTGTAGTAAGCTAGTTAAGCATACTCAATTTATAAATCCAGATTATGTGATTTAACTTGTAACTTTAAATGAAGCTTCATAATCATAGAATTTAGCTTGTGATTTAAATGTGATGACTAGTGCTTTAGGTGTTTAAAGAATAAATATAGTTCTAAGATTCAGTAAGTGCTATACTATTAAGTAAGAAAAATTTTGAAGTAGGAAAGGCTTTAATTGTCTTATTTTGAGATAGGACCATAGATGAGCCCTAACAACCTTAAATGCTTCTTCCTAAAACCATGTGGTAGAATAACCAAAAAAGACTAGATTTGAGATTATCCCTTGTGGTAGTAACCTATGTTGAGTGGTTTTTATGCCACATCCTTGGAGCCTTTGTATAGGACTCACCACAATGGAGAAAGGATTCATTAGTTTGTTATTCCTTGATCGTTAAATAGATTATTAGAATGAGAATCTGTAGAATTATCATATGACGATGATAGTGCATATCCATAGTACTAATTTAGACAGTAGAAGATGGAACTGGTTGATTTATCCTGAATAGCACTATAGAGTCTCAATCTTATCTTAATAATTAGATAAGTATAGTTCTGTTCAGGATGAACATCCTAAGTTCAAAGTGTGTTATAGATTGGGACCTTAACAGCTTAGTTTGAACTGATCTCCAAAGTAAGACTATTAGTATAAACTAATCTCATAAATATGATTGAATTGTAAAAGAGTAAACTCCTTATAATTGATATGATTTTACCCCATAATTGAAGTGTTGGATAGAATTGTTGTAGGCTAGTTCTGTATACTTGATTTATATATTCTGATTATGTGATTTGACTTGTAACCTTAAATGAAGCTTCATAATCTTAGAATTTAGCTTGTGATTTAAATGTGATGATTAGTGCTCTAGATCTATAAATAATAAATATAGTTCTAAGATTTATTAGGTGATCTACCTTTAAGTAAGCTAAATCTTGAGGTAGGAAAGGCTTTAATTGTCATATTTAAGGGTAGAACCTTAGATGGGCCTTAACAACCTTAGATGCTTGATCCTGAAACTTTGTGGTAGAATAACCTAAGAAGACTATATTTGAGATTATCCCTTGTGACAGTATCCTAAGTTGAGCGGCTTTAATGCCACATCCTTGGAGCATTTGTGTAGATCTCAACACAATGGAGAAAAGATTCATTAGTTTGTTATTGTTTGATCATTAAATGGATTGCTAGAATGGGAATCTATAATATTATCGTATTGAGATGATAGTGCATATCCATAGTACTGATTTAGTCAATAGAAGATGGAAGTAGTTGATTTACCCTTGATAGCACTATATAGCCTCAGTCTTATCTTAGGTAATTAGATAAGTACAATTTAGTTTATAATAAATGTCCCTTGTTTAAAGTGTGTTATAGATTTGGAACTTAACACCTTAGTTTGAGAGAATAAAGTGTAAGAGGATCTTGTCCCTTATCCTTGTGCGCATCGATTAATGTAGTTAAACAAACTAAGTGTTAAAGTCATCATTCCTAGGACATACTAATTAAGCATATGCACTCTTAACATATATAAATAAGGATATGGATTAAATGTTGAAATTCAATAAACCAGAGTAGATTGATATAGTTCATTAGACAATTTCTGATATATGGAAACAAAGGATTATTTACTTTTATTTCTGAACATTTTCTAGTTTTAATTTTTCAAAAGCATATAGTTATTACAACCTTGTCATACCATGAATCGCATAAGCATATCATTGTATCAACGAAGCGTTGTGCTCATCTAGGATCTGTTAGTGGAGCATCTACTCACCTAGGGTTTCTGTGGGATGTCATGAGACATCAAGATAATGCATATTTGAGGCATAACATACAGTGGCACATTCAGACATATATACATATAGTCAGTGGCATATAGCACACCTTTACCTCAGAGTTTTGTTCAGTTTAGTTTCTTTACAGCTTTCTATTTTCAGTACCCTATCTTTTGATTTCTATTTTACCATATTTTTAGTTCTGTATGGTGTTTCACCTTTTAGTTGCTTCAGTATTTTTCTGCAGTATTGTTTCATTCACTTAATTGTCAAATTATTATAAGATTTATAGTAGCTTTTGATGTGCTACAATTATTGTATAACATGTGGTACTTTTTGTTCTTTTTTTTTTATCTAGGAAACTAGATTTTGGGTTCCGACAATTTGTTACCAGAGCTATTTGCAGAGCAGGCTCAGGAGGCTTCTCAGGAGATCCATGAGGAATTTGTGGAGCACTAGTTAGCTCAATTTTTACTTATTGTATTAGCTTTCCTATCTATTCTGAGTTGAGAGATATTTTTTGTCTTTTTTAAGCAATGGTCTATAATAATTCTAACTCTGGATGTATTTTTGTCTTTCTTTTCTAACATAAATGCTCTTACTTTGCTTTTGTGATAAATGAACTAGATGAATGCTTTAGCTTCTGCACTCTACTATTATTACTACTTATGTTTAGTTTTGTGATGTGATCAGTATGTAAGAGATGCTAATACTCATATACAATGGATTCTTATTAAATTTACCACACATAGTCCAACGTATGCTAGTACTATATCTAATACTTAAGATACATACTTTACTCTTATCTTAAGAATTAGGCATGAGTTCTACCTTGAGTAGAGCCTGCAGCAGTAGTAGTATTCAGGGAGGTTCAGAAGCCCCTCCTGAGTAACGCACCGTTTCACCGCCAATTGTTATTGTTTATCTTTAATACCTTGGTTACGTGCAATGACAAGACGGTGCATTACAGCTAGTATCAAGGAAGTAAGTCTTAGATAAGGAGAGTGTTCTTATCTACTTTATGATTTGTTCTCTATAGTAGATATGATAATAATTACTAAGTGTATGAAAGCATCATTCATAATTCTTCAAGTTGAATCTTAGAAAAGAAACTAATAGCATCTGTATAGGAAAAAAAGGCTTTAAACAAACTTTAAAGAAGTAATTTGTATATAAGTAAAGTAAAGTACAATCAAGACCAATTTTCAAAATGAAATTTTAGGAATGGAGTGCTAGCATTATGAGGACAAACACTATCTTAGACTCTTCGACGACTATTGGGCGTATGATTTCCAGGATGGCAAGGCTTATGGTAGGACCATTAATGGGGTATCTCCCAGAGGAGTGTAAGAACTTGACAAGATGATAGTTCACCCAATTTTTCGAGGAACTATCCTTCTTGCGCTCTCCAAAGAGTTGTTAGACTGTGTGACTACTACCTTTCAAGAAACAGCGTGTCCAGATGGCTATCATCTTTAAATTTTGGGAGCCTTACTTGGTGGACCAGCAGAAAGATGATGGTTTTATACAAACCAAAGGATAGCAAGAAACATTTAGGAGAACATCATGTAGTCACTTATGATGACTTTTGTAGTCCTTTTATAACTGAGTTCTGTAGTTAATTTTACTACTAGTTTCTTTTACTCATCTTTCATGTTAGTTCATCATTTATATGTATACATGTATCTTCTCTTTTGAGAAATAATGATTGAGAAATAGTTATTTGCTTCATTATCTGAATGTGTATCTTGAAAATTATTGTCATGATTCCGGGATCTCCTTCGATGCCTGCTCCAATTACAAACACTATCTTTTCCTCCAGCAGATCTGATGATATAAATTCACTAGTTGGCCTAGTGAAGACTCTGATTAAGAGTCATGCTCTACAAGCCCAAGAAACCTGTAACCTCCTCACTACGTAGTGACAGACTGTAAATACACATCTGCGCTCGCACACAAGTGTACGCGGTCTGAAGTAATAATGGAAAGTGAGTTTCAATATTTATCATCCTCAGGGAATGAAGTGTTTTGTTACTAGGGAATATTTACTTTTAACAATGTTTAGATTAATGATATGTTGTGGTTTGGTTTGCTCCAATTTAACAATACAAAGATCTTAATTTATATATATAATTTAGAGAAGAAGGGAGAGTTGGGTTTTGTCATGCAATTTATTAAGAGACTGGTGTAAATACTCTTATTCATCAACTTTAAATGATACTTATTCTCACAGAAATTATAATCATGTGATAATAGCATTCCTTATATTGGTCCTCTAATTCTAACTATTTCATGCCCAGTGCACGAGATGAACTCAAGAAGGTTCAATCTCTGCTCATAGAACCTTGCGTGATTGATATGGGTTAAATTTGATTTCTTACATCTAAGTCATCAAATTTATAGTTTTAATTTCAGCGATCACACAAATTTGATTCCACTCAATTAGCATCACGTGCTTCCCTCACAGTTCAGCTAAGGAAATGAATTATTGGGCTAAATAGATTATGTCACATTTATCCATAAGCACATAATTCTTCCTCTTCCTCCTTTAACTTATGATGAGCTATGGAGCATAATTAGTGGCTCTTGGCTCACATGCATCAACCATTTGACTAAGCTCAAGGAATAATGCTATTAGGCTCAAGCACTTGTCACTGTGCTCTAAGCACTAATGCACATATTCCTAGCTTTATGCCAATTGGTAAGCTATGGAGCTCTACGAGGGTACAATTACCAAATTCAACTCATTACATTAATCCTAAGATGTTTACACCAAGAATCCTCGCACAACAAATATTGTCACATATATTTGCGGCGAGAACCTTAATGTGCATGTCCCTAGTTTTAGTATGATGAGTTAGCTTGATAGTATTTTCATTTATAACCATTTAATTTAGTAAAACAATCATCACACAGCATGCTTTCAAAAAAGTTCATATCCAAGAAAAAATTGATTAAGAGTTTAATTCAATGAAGAAAATGAGTAAAAACACATTTTATCCCAAAATTGATTACATGAATTAACCCAACCCTCCCCAAGGAGGGTTTAGCCATCCATAAAAAATGAAATACAAGAAATACAAAATAAGAAAATAAACCTTTGCATGGTTCTTACATCAAGAAAATCAAAGAAAAGATTAAAGAAAATACTAGGAACAGCCCTTAGCGTTCACTGGTTTCCTTCTTACTCTCCAACCTCGCATCCACTTGGTGGTCACCTTCTCCTTCCTTATGTAGAATTTCTCCTTTCTCTCTTAGATGCAGCTTCAAAATTTTTAGAGCTGAGAATGTCAAAGAGGGGAATCCCTTCTAAGTGTTTTTCCTTGGATTTTATAGTTGTTGCTTCCAACCCTTAGAGTTATTTATGTCATTCCTTTCATCTTCTTTTTTTTAATGGTTGTTTAATGAATATTCCTTTTATTCTCCTGAAAATGAGAAGATTTAATGCAAATTGTGTTGATGGCAGCTGGGGAAGACAAAGGATTTTGAATTTTTTAGTCTTCCCAATGCTGAATTAAATGCTCATTTCTAGTTAAGATTATGACGAGCTCTGCGGTGCGCAGCAGTGCCTGCAGCTCGGTTTAGGACCGTTGCAGCACGCTGTGGTGCAGTTGGGCACGCTGCAGTGGTTGTGCCTCAAAATATAATGTTAATCCCAGCTCAAGTGTATGCTCGTTGTGGCACTCTGGAGCGCCTGTGTCTCGGGTTAAGGATGTTGCGGCGTGCTGTAGCGGGTTGTTTCGAATTACTGTAGCACTATGGTGCACTAAAGAGCGAGCTCTTGGGTTGAGCATACTTAAGCATGTTGTGGGGCACTTGGACATGGTGTGGTGCATATTTATTTTAATTTCTTCACAAATCCTAGCCCTATTGATCCGCTGCTATGAACTGTAATGCCCAGCTCTCTGTTTGCATCAGCTGCAACGTGCAATAGTGCCAGAGTCTTAGGTTGAGACCACTGTGGCGCGCAGTAGCAAGGCCTCTAGGGAACTTTGCTAAGTCCTTGGATCAAGTGAGTTCCGATGTGGCGCGCTGTAGCGCCAAAGTCTCAGGTTGAGACCGCTGTGGCGCACTGTAGCGAGGAGCTCTCGAGTTAAAACCGCTTAAGTGCAATGTGGCGCACTGTAGCAATTTTCTTCCATAATTTCTATATTTGTACTAGATTTTTCTTTGCACAATTTTTTCCTTAAAAAGCTGCAAAAATGTATTAAAATATACATTTCTTTCATAAAAAATATTTGTTTTATTTACTTCTTTTGCTATAAATCTTAGATTTATCAAGCAACAACCACCTATCATCCATCTGGTAGCTCCATATGCCCTACACTTCTTCGTAGATGGTTTCCTTCATAGCTTCCTAAGGCTGAGAACAACAACATTTAATGGGGCTATGAATCCCATGGACACCATTAGCTGGCTGAAGCTTGCCGAGAAGAATGTCACCAGCATCAAGTGCCCAAATACTAAAGCCATCCGATTGGTCACTCACCTATTTCAGGGCAAAGTAGAATACTATTGGAAGAATGAGAGGAACACTAAGTTTGCCAACTGCGAGATCGAGGATATTCCATGGGAATCATTTCTGAAATATTTGAAGGAAGCCTTCATTCCAGTGTCGGCTAAAACTATCTTGAAAGATAAACTGCTCAATCTCTCCTAAGGTGGGAGATCTGTTTCTGATTACAAACTTGAATTATGTCGTTTGTCCCTTATTCACCTCATATCTCGTGAGGTTAGAAGCATCGAGGTGCAACAGATTTTTGAAGGGACTGTGAGATCCAATTTGAGCGCATCTAGTTTCCCATCAATTTAAACATTTCTCTGAGCTGTATGAAGCATCTTGGCTTTAAGAGCACTTCCAAAGTCAAATGATCCAGAAGATGAAAGCCCATTTTGTGCCATCCAGAAGGGAGACTTTTGGACATTGGAAGGTATCTAAAGTATAAAAAATTGAAGCTGGCCAACCTGAAGCTGATGCCCTGGAGTGCAAGTGTCCCCATTCCCATGAAAAGTGTTATCATTAGGATAACGTCTGCTTCACTTGCAGTACACCTGGCAATCACTTTTTCCAGTGCGATGCAAAGAAAACCATTGATGGGGTTCCCATTGTCCAATCAAAGCGAGATTGAGTATTCCATTCGCAGCCTCTAAACAATCGTACTTTTGCCTTGGCTATATTGTCGCCTCCTATTTTCACTGCAGCCCCCATAATGCATCTGCTTCTACCTCGGCTTACAATCGTCAGGATCAAGCACCGCAAAACTGTCAACCAACTTTTTTAGCTAGAGTCTCTATGTTGACTCCTGCCTCTTCCCCTGAGCACAACGATGTTATATCAGGTATGTTTAAATTTTTCTTAATTCTTATTTATATTTATTACTTTATCTCTTGAATGATTCATGTAGAATCTTTTTTATTTCTTTAAAACATAGGTACTCAAGTGATCAATGGCATATCATGTAATGTTCTTTTAGATACCAGAGCGAGTCACTCCTTCAAATCAGAAAGTTGGGTTAAAATTTTGAAATTACTATCCTATTAATTAGCAAATTACTTAAGCCTAAAGTTGTCTTCTGGAGCCTATATGCAAGCCCAATAGTTCTGTAATGTAACAATCCCCATTAGTGAACAAAACATTGAAGCTAAGCTGATCATGCTTCCAATTGCAAACTTCGACGTAATACTTGGAATGAATTGGTTAAGCAATTATGGTGCTATAATCAACTTCCAAAAGAGGAAGATCACTTTAGGCTGTGGAGGCCAATCCAAAAGCTTCGTGGGCAACTTCTGTACTCTAGCCTCATTGATCATCGCCATGAAGTCAAAAAAGCTTGTCTGAAATGGATCTATTGTCTACCAAGTGATAATGTTAGGTGAGAAAAAGGAGGAAGTCCCTATCAGCAAGTGACAACGTATGCAAATTTCTTGACATTTTTCTTGAAGACCTGCCTGGTCTCCCACCCATCAGAAAAGTAGAATTTGCTATAGAGCTAATTCCTGGAATGCAATCCATATAAAAAGTTTCTTATTGTATGACACCCAAGGAATTATAGAAACTAAACAAGTAACTCCAAGAATTGTTGGAGAAAGGACTCATTATGCTTAGTTTGTCTCCTTGGGGAGTGCATGTTATTTTCGTTAAGAAGGATGGTTTAATGCGCATGTGTATAGACTATCAAGAACTTAACAAGGTAACAATCAAAAACAAATATTCATTATCGCAAATCGATGATCTTTTCGATCAACTATTGGGAGCCAAGGTATTCTTCAAGATTCATTTGTAATCTTGTTATCATCATTTACGAGTCAAGGATGAAGACATCAAAAAGATAGCATTCAATATTTTTTATGGACACTATGAGTTTCTGGTAATGTATTTTGGCTTAACAAATGCACCATCTATTTTAATGGATTTAATGCAACGCGTAATCATGTTGTTTTTAGACAAATTCGTCATCATCTTTATCGATGATATCTTGATTTATTCAAAGATTAAAGTGAACACGAAAGCCAATTGAGAGTTGTACTAGAAGAGTTGCACAACCATCAGCTCTATGCCAAGTATTCCAAGTGTGAATTCTAGCTTGACTTAGTAGCTTTTCTAGGTCATGTCATCGATACAAAAGGCATTATAGTAGATCAAAGAAAGGTCAGTGCTATTCAAGCTTGGTCACATCCAAAGTCAATAACTAATATTAAAAGCATTTTGGGTTTAGCTGCCTACTACAAAGAGTTTGTTAAAGGATTTTCTTAGATCGCCTCTCCATTAATGAAGATGACTCAGAAGGTCGTGCCTTTTATTTGGTGCCCCGAGTGTGAAGATGCTTTCTAAGTACTAAAAGATGCACTCTCTTCTATCGTAGTGCTAGTTTTGTTAAGATATGGTCTAGACTACCAAGTATACACACACGCATCTGGAATAGGTATGGGATGTGTGTTGATGCAAGAAAATAAGGTAATCACATATGCTTCTTGTCAACTTAAGCAGCACAGAAAGAATTATTTGTGCATGATCTCGAACTTGTTGCCGTCTTCTTCATTTTGAAAATTTCATGTCACTATCTTTACGACATTCAGTGTTCGATCATCAGAGTTTAAAATATTTTTACGCAGCATGAACTTAATTATCGACAACAAAGATGGTCAGAACTGATAAATGATTATGATTTGATCATCAATTATCATCCCGGCAAAGTCAACGTCATAAAAAATACCCTCAACCATCATGCTACTCTCAGTGCCACGATCGTTGAAAGCCTGATTAAGGAAGCATTGCATAAGTTCGACATTGTACCCATGCGTGGTGATATGTTGAGTGTGATGCTAAGTCAAAGTACCATAGAACCAATGTTCCACAGAGATGTCTCTTTTTATCAAACTAAAGTTGAAGATTATCTGATGTTTGAAGCTAAAATTAAAGGTGGTTGTTGCCATGATCTACAACTACATGGAAATATAATATATCAGGGAAATCACCTCTAAATTCCCAAATCTATGCACCAGGACATTCTCATCGATGGCCATAATTTAGGATATCATGTCCATCGAGGAAGCACAAAAATGTACTAGGATTTGAAGTAGTCATTCTAGTGGCCTAGTATAAGAAAAAGCATGGCAGAATTCATGGCAAAATATCATGCCTGTAACCTTGTCAAAGTAGAACACTAAAGGCATTGAGGACTCCTTCATCCTCTGGAAATCTTTGAATGGAAATGGTTTGATATATCGATTGATTTTGTCAAGGGCTTGCCTTAATGAAGATCCAAAGCTGATCCTATCTGGGTGATAGTCGATCACTTAATCATGTCAGCTTATTTCATTCCAATGCATAAAACAGATTCGGTGGAAAAGTTGGCAAAGTTATACATCAAATAAATCATCAAACTCCATGGCATTCCAAGATCTATAGTATCCCATTGTGATAGCATATTCACATCTAACTTTTGGCAAGTGATACATCAAGACCAGGGAACCACCCTAGACATGAGCATCGCCATCGAACCCCAAAAGTATGAACAGACGAAACAAGTTAATCAGGTTCTTGAAGACCTCCTGCAATTATATATTTTGGATTTTGGTGATTTATGGGAAGATCGCATACCTCTCATGGAGTTTTTTTATAGTAACATCATACATGCAAGTATCAGCATGACACCATATGAAGCCTTATATGACAAAAAGTGCAGCACTCCACTTGCATGGTCTGATGCTGGCAGCGTTCAACTTTATGGATCTGATCTTGTAGATGAAATGAATAAAAAGGAGTAGTTAATTCAACAAAGAATTAGAGCCATATAAGATCAACAAAGTAAATATCGTGATGCTCAAAATTGTCCCTTGGATTTCAATGTTGGAGATTTCATGTACCTTAAAGTCAGCCTAATGAAAGGTGTTTTTCATTTTGGTGTGGCTCGAAAACTCAGCCCTTGCTACGTCAAACCCTTCAAAATGGAAGCAAAGGTGGGCTCTACAGCCTATAGGTTAAAACTCCTCAAAGATTTCTCTATAGTGCACAACCTCTTTCATATTTCTTCATTATCAAGATCTTTGTGATCCATCACATTTAGTTCAACTTCCAGCAGTATCTCTTAAGCCGGACCTTACATATATAGAAGAGCCCATCAAAATCTTAGCTCGCAATTAGAAGTAGCATGGGAATCACTCTATTCCCATGGTGAAAGTTCAATGGAATAATCGCTCTCTTAACGAATCTACTTGGGAGAAAAAGGTCGATATGCAACAAAAATATCCAAGTCTCTTTGAGAGTACATGTACTCTTAATTTCTATGTTTTGTTCTCAAAATTTTATGTTTAACTTTTTCCCTTCTTAGAATGATGTCAAGGATGACAACATTTTTAAGTGGGAGAGTCTGTAACAACCCTAGATTGTTACCAAGCTTAACCACTCTTTAAGATTTATCTCATTGCATTTATATGGTCATTATGAGGTAACCCTAAAAATTTGGGGTTATTCGACCTCATTAGGTCAAATTGGTAATTTCATCAAGTTAGAAACCCTAATTAATAGCTAAAATATTTTGATTTTCAAACCAAATTCTGAATGCATTTTTGAATTCCTCATCTACAAATTAGCTAGCGATGCAAGTTTTGGGATTTTTGGAGGTCATTTAGACCATAATTGAATTTAAATTAAATTGAAAAAATTGCATAAATAGGTTCCCAACATTTCATAGCTACACATATAACCTTAACAAATAATACCCGTCTGGGATCTGCTATGCAGACCATGGGCGATCCGCTGTAGAGCCCGGGTCCCGTGACCACATATTCAAAGCAAATTTATTAGTCACCCCGTGAATCCAGTGGTCGAGATTCAATCCTAATGATGCCTAACCCCAGGCGTTGGATCTTACCCATTGATCCTATGGCATGAATCACTCTTGCAATCGGCCATTAAGATCCACAAGATCAGAATCGTCCTGCCTTTACTACAATGGATTAGATGGCTCCCACCCCTTCCACCATTGTGGATCTTCATCCCCACTCATTCACACTCCCCTGTACGCCAGCTGCCAAGCCTATCTCCCACTCCTCCAAGCCATGTTACCAGGCCATTAGGCCTTTTCATTCCTAGTGAGGCTATAAATAGTCTCAAAAATGTTCCTTGAAGCTCGAACACCCAAAAGGAATTTTGAGATCTAATTTTCAGCTCGAGCTCTTGGGCCGAGCCAACCTTTGGCCTCCCCTTAGCTCAATCTGCTGGGGCTAGAAATAGTTTTAGGAATTGTTCCCTAAGCCTTTAGCTAGTCAACTGGCTCAAATTGAAGCTTCCCTCAATTCCTTAATTCATTGTAATCTCGAGCTCTTTTGGTATCCCTAGATCCTGCTGTCAACAATCAGAGGGTGAGTCCTAGTGTTCAGGACCCCTAGTGTCTTCTTGCAACTCAGCCAGTCCCTGGATCTCCCTCAGTAGATGAAGCTGAACCAGCAAGCCTTCCCGATCAAACAAGGTACCCTACTATTCCATGATGACACGAGTAGGCTCAACATTTGCTCCCATTCAAATTGTGAGTGTATGCTTAGGCTAGATGAACACATTTCAATCACTCCTGAGGTCTAAGTTAGCTCCGATCGATTAGGCAGAGGCCTCTTCAGGAGGCTGGGTCCAGATAAGGATGCAATGTGGCCTTAGGGGTTCGATTAGTCTCAACTCCCTGAAGGTGTAAGGATCAATCCCCAGTGATTGCATGAACCTTATGGGGAGAATCCGATCCCCACAGTAACCTCCGAGTGAAGGTCTCGAGTGAGTAAAGTCTGAATAACTCTGGCCTTTTCACAGAGGGCTTTGCGGTGTAATCGACACATCTCAGTTACTTGATTGGGTAGTAATCGAGTTGGGGTGGCAGCATGGTCAGGGCATCCAACAATTCGGCTCAAACCCTAACCCTAATTCCCTGAGTGTCTGGGAATAAGGAGGGGAACGATGCATTGTGCAGGTTGGGCCGACCTAAGATCCGCATAGTGCGATATTCACTGACCATCAAACCCAGCTGACCTACACCTCTTATTTTGTGTCGCCTTTATTAAATATTAAATGAATTATTAGAATTATTTTCCTTGTGGAAAAAAAATAAGATAATGGAATTTAATTAAAAACATTCATAATAATGTAATTGAATAACCTTTTAAGTACTTATCCAAATCAAATGAAATTATATATCATTTTGTTCAGAAAAATGTAACGAATAAGAATATACAAATATATTTTAGTTTCTGTGGATATATTTACAAATTTTTCCTAATTATCTCAGTATCATAATTAAGGAAGATTAGCAAGTATACATACCAAAATCTTATGATTATGGTTTCCTTATGATTATGGTTACTTATGCCTTATAGAATGCAAGTGCTAAGTAGGATAATTTTCTTATTGATATTTTGTTAATTATGTCATAATCCATGTGTTGCATGATATGGGAAGATTATAGTTTGTAATAGTCTAACTTGCATCTTATAGTCTCAGATTATTCATTTGATCAGCTAGAACTTAATTGCCATGTATCAAGTAATTATGATTTCTATGTTTGCTAATAAGTGCTAATCCCTTTAGGACTTGATTAGTGTTTTGTTGGCAATTAACGCCCTCTAATTTAGCCAATTAAACTTATTGGTGTTTCTTAAATAGTAATATGAATGTTAGAGCATACACTTTATGAATTGGACACCTAGATTTTTTAATTTGCCTTATTTAGAAAGACAATGCTAATCATCTTAATAAATTGCTTAAATTAATCAAGAAAGAGCATGTTGCTGATTTAAATTTCAATGATTGTCTAATAACTTAATGATGACTTGTATACCTAGCTTTTCATAAATAACCTTAATTATGGCAAGATTGGATTCAACCCCAATTTGATTAGATAAATCTCTAATGTAAGTTAAACTAAATTAAAGACTGTAATTTGGCATTCGATAATCTACATGAACCCATATAGCACTTACGGATTTGACATTGACTTTGGACTAGTAAACTAGAAGGTTCAATTCTTTCAATAATTTACGTGATTTGCAATCTTGATTTAACCGTAATATCCTCAATTTTCTCCCAAGTAATACTATTAGTGTAAACTGGTCTCCAAAATATGATTGAATTGTAAAACAATCAACTCTTAATAATTGATATGATTCTACCCCATAATTAAAGTGCTGGATTGAATTATAGTAGGTTAATTCTGCATACTTGATTTATATATTCAGATTATGTGATTTAACTTGTAACTTTAAATGAAGCTTCATAGTCATAGAATTTAGCTTGTGATTTAAATGTGATGATTAGTGCTTTAGGTCTTTATAAAATAAATATAGTTCTAAGATTTAGTAAGTGCTATACCATTAAGTAAGTAAAATTTTGAAGTTGGAAAGGCTTTAATTGTCTTATTTTGAGGTAGGACCTGTGATGACCCCAATATTGAGAATAACTTAACTCAACATTGATACGTCATCACAATACCTAATACTAGATTAGAAAAAAACTAATCCAAATCATTAGATATTGTGTTTGGCTAAGGATTTAGTAGAGGGTCTTAGGTTAAGATGGATGGGAAATTTTGAATGATGTTAAGTAATTTATATATGAAGGTGCAATAAAATTAAATATATGATACTTTTAAGGAGAAATGAGAATGTAATTCAAAATAATTGAAGTGAATACTTGAAATCTTAGATATGAAATTCTAGATATTTATTGAGTATTTAACATGTGAATTATAAGTCTACATTTTTGCCAAATTATTCTAAGTCCAAAAATTTTTAAAATTTTTGGCAGAGTTTCCCTTGTAAATGGCTAACGAAATACCTGCAAGATAGACATACAAGACTTCCAATCCAATGAAAGCTATAATTTAAAAGAAAGACAACCTAAACTAACATGTAATCAATCCATTACATAGGATTGTTTAGTTCCAACTCTAGTGTAGAGTTCAATCCACTACATAGGATTGCTCATTTATAATTCTAAAGTAAAGTCAATCCATTACATGGGATTGCTTATTTCTAGTTCTAAAATAGAGCTCAATCCATTACATAGGATTCCTCATTTATAATTCTAAGAGTTTTAAAGGGAGAAAATCACATGTGTAATAATTGTCTACCCTAAGGTTCGCTTCATCACAATATTTAATACTCACATGTAGATATGAAAAGATTATTGCTTAGATAAGAAACTAGTTTCCAATTGTATAAACAATTGAATATACAACTAATTCCAATTAACATTCTAAGTAGATATGCAACTAATAACTTAGTTAATAATCATTTTAAGACATTTATAATCATCCATCCATTCATTACATTCATCAATTCATTCATCACAAGCATTTAAATATAAACTAAGCTCCAACACAAGTGTAGTAAAAGTAAAGTAAACAATATTAATTACAAATCAATAGTAAACTTAAATGAAGGAAAGAAAATAAAAGCTCACTTGCAATTTATATTAAGCTATATATTTTTAGTATATGATAAGCAGGTGCAATTAATTTTTAGCACTTGGTTCAGCTCCACTAGCCTCCAAATGCACCCGATCTATCACATTTTGGCATTTAAATGTGATAGGTCAAAGCCAAAAAATAGAAAAATTGGTTAGACTAACCAGTCTAAGTACATTTTAAGATTGGCTAAGCATGTTATTATTTTAATTGGATATTACTACTAGTTATAAATAAGCACAAGCATAGGTGCAATATAGTAAGCATACAAGTGAGGAAGAGTAAGTAAGAAAGACAAAGCGAGCTAGAATACTCACTTAAGTAAACATCCTAGCCTAGAAAATAGAATAAGGGTAAAAGCATCCTAAATAGGCTAGAAATAAACTTATGTGCATATGAAAGTAAATGAAGTAAAGCATGTATATGCTCAAATAAACTTATGCTAAGTAAGGAAAAGAAATAGTGAAGCATTTAAATGTGATTTTATGATATTCACTGTAATCTAAGTAAACTATAAAAAGTAAAGTACAGTTCTAAATCATAAAAAATGCTTAGTAAGGAAATTGAAGGAAGATCTTAGACTACTAGTCTAAGATTCACATAGTCTAGAACTATGGGAAGTAACATAACTAAAAGCTATTATGAGTCTTAACAATCTATAAGATTGAAGAAGATCTCACATGTTTATTAATTAAAGTTATTTTAAATCTGTACTCATTCTGTGGGCATATTCAGAATGAAGAGAGGAGTTAAACACGTCTGTTTAACAACTAAAGAAAAGCGGGGTCAAATTCTAAAACACTCACATTCACCCTCTGAGAGTGTGATGTCTCCTTATTACTCCTTTATTAGCCTACTCTAGATTGATCCACCGATATAAACCCCTATTAATTTTAATGTCAAAGTATTATTCATGCACAATGTATTATATGAGTGATTCAAGTGAATAAAGCTCAAAGCTAAGAAAGTATTCAAGGAATTTTAATAATTACAACTAAGTGATATCCAAAGTTATCTAATTTTAATGATCTACTTAATGATTGGAACTAATTGATAATTAACTTTGAGATAATGATCTCAAGTTAATTGCAAGGATAGTAGTGGTTGTGGTTTTGAAAATAGTAGTTTCAATTCAATTAATATGATATGACAAAACAATTTTTAAGTATAATTGATATAATTAAAAACTAACTCTTATTTACATCCTAAACTATAAGATTCAATTATATAATTAAATCACGGTTTTGGTGTCTATTAGGAAGAGATTAAGATAAAGAAAATATCTAACTTAAGAAATTAGAAGTTAATGTAGATTCACTAAAGTTTACTAGAGTTCACTAGCTAGGGTATAGTTTGAAGGATCTAATTAATCAAGAATTAATCTAGCTAAGTTATAAGCAATTGAAAGGCTTAAGGTAAGTAATTGATGGGACTTAAGAACTACAAGTTCTAAGTATTCTAATTATTGATGTTTAAGGAATTCAATAGGATTCCTAAACTAATCTAAGTTAGGGATTCCTATTACTAGATCTTAAAATATTCAAGTGAAGGCTTTAGGGATTTGGATGAATAAACTAAGTTTGAATCTAATCACTAAAGCTAGATCTAGTTAATTCAAAAATCTACAATTACAAAGGCATTAAGACTAACTATTCTTAATAGGTGTAACTAATAGATCTAGGGATCACTATAGATCAAATTGTAAATTAATCTTAGGATTTCTACCTTAGGGTTGAAAGGTGAATTAAGCACTTGGTAATTAATTCACATAGCAAAAAAATTGAGAACTAAGCTCAAACTTAATGTAATCTAATTTGATAAGGGAGATACTAAATGTGACATGCTAGCTATCCTAAGGTTTTATAAAACCTAAAATATGCTATCTATGAATTTAAAATAATTACAATAACACTATGTGAGAGTCAAAAACCTAAACTCATAAATTGTGGTCCAATGGAAATAATTTACATATAATCAGAATCCTTATACCATAAGGAAAAAAATGACACTATATAGGTCAAATTTGGACAACATTTGAAAATTAGGGTTTTTGTGACTCCTAATTAGGGTTAAGAAATGATTAAGGAAATTATGGTTCAAATATTAAATTTGATTTTGTACTATTGTTCCTCACATTTTTGTGAGTGAAATGGACTATTTGATCATTTAATTTGGACATTAAATGATCAAATTAGGTCATATGAAATGATGAATATTAATTTATTATTAATTAATTAATCTTAAATATTGACTAATTAAATATTTATCAAAATAAAAATTAATTTGCATATTACTAATCTTCTCATTTTTGTGATCAAAATAGTATATTATATTGTATTATTTGAGTTTGCATTCTTAAAGTTACAAATAAATAACTATCATAATTAATTATTAAAATTAAATTTCAGTTTATTAAATCATTAAATTCAGACGTGTAAATCATTAATGCTGAAATTAGAATAGCACAAAAACTTAGGTAGTGCACGGATTAAAAGGAAAAGACGGCGGCTGTGCTTTAATGACTGCACGAAATTTGCAGCCTCAAATTTAGCACCGCGATTAATGACGGCACTGCAAACCCATACCGTACAGGATGCGTGTCGATTATGGGAGACACACGACACGGTGGGTCCCACTTCCTTCTATAAGAGGCTTACATGAGCCGGGTGGTCCAAGCGATGGAAGCGAGTCAACCGGTTCTCTGAATCGTCATCTTCCTCAATGAAAAAGAGGGACGCAGAGGGAAATTAGGGTTAGGGGTCATTTCGCGATTAATGGATCTCACGGGGCCCAAAACCCGTCGATTTAAGGCTATCCACAAGCTATTGCGAATGGACTCAATAACCCTAAATTTCAGACCCTCTAGCCGCATCAATTTAACGAAAGAATAAGGATGTTTCGATTAGTGCTAGGGATCAAATTAACTCACATAACCCGGGACTTAACTTCTCAGTTAAATCGATGCGTCTTACAATCATTAAGGGTCTAAGTTACTAAAATCAAGCAAGATAATGGTAAGGTAAGTAGTTCAAATGCCCGATTAGGGTTTTTCACCAGATGAGCACCCGGGAATTCGCTCTCAGCACCTTAGCTTTCCTAGCAGCTCGACAAGGCAGAGGGAAAGAAATGGGAAAACTCTTAGGATTAGAATGGGCCTTTACCAAAAAGGGGGAAGGCAGTTGCCAGCATCCTGCGCTTCATACGCCTGTGCCCAGTCGTGCGAAAAGGAGATGGAGAACAGGCGGATTTGAGCTGGAGCTTTAACGGCAAGGATCTAATAACCGCTCAGGGAAAGATCCGAGCCGATGGATCAGATCTGATTAGATTAACGGTCCTGATTGCACAGGACCACTGTCTCATGCCTCGTTCCTTTCAGCGTATTGCCGTAATTTAACTTAAGAAATTGAAGGAATAAATAATTATTTTTATATTAATTAATTTAATTATTTTAGATATATAATTAATTATACACAATTTAATAATTAAAATTAAATAAGTAAACGAACTCCAAAAATCCCAAAAATTCACCTTAACCTAATTGAGGTGTGGTGAACTCTAAAATGCAATTGGATTTTTAATCGGAGGTCAATTTAATTATCTTAATTTTTTGGTATTTAAATATTATTAAAATATTTGGGGAAAATGATGACTTCCAAACACTTCCAAAATACCACCCCTAGCTAATTTGGGTGTGGTGAGTCCAATGGTGGACTCTGTTTTGGATTCTGAAGTCTAAATAAATTAGGCATTCTCAGAATTATCAGAAAACCAGGAAATGTTGAAAATTTCCAAACGATCTCCAAATCGCACAAAAATTGGAATGGAGACTTTTAATACGATTATAAGAGTAATGGAAAAGGATTAGAGTCAATTAGGTCACTAATTGATGGGTAATAACTCTAAGGTTATTACAGGACCTTAGATGGTCCTTAACAACCTTAGATGCTTGATCCTAAAACCTTGTGGTAGAATAACTGAAAAAGACTAAATTTGAGATTATTCCTTATGGTAGTATCCTAAGTTGAGTGTATTTCATGCCACACCCTTAGAGTCTTTGTATAGGACTCACTATAATGGAGAAAGGATTCATTAGTTTGTTATTCCTTGATCATTAAATAGATTATTAGATTAAGAATATGTAGTATTATCATATGGAGATGATTGCGCATATCCAGAGTACTAATTTAGTCAATAGAAAGTGGAATTGGTTGATTTACTTTGACTAGCACTGTAGATTCTCGATCATATCTTAGGTAATTAGATAAGTATAGTTCAGTTCAGGATGAACATCCTAAGTTCAAAGTGTGTTATAGATTGGGGCCTTACTAATTTAGTTTGATTGAGTAAACTGTAAAAGGATTCTATCCCTTATCCTTGTGCAAATTGATAAGTGCATTAAACAAAATAAGTGTTAATTCATCCTTCCTAGGACATAAAATTTATGTATATGTACTCCTAACATCTCATAAATTAGAATATGGATTAAATATTGAAATTAAGTAAACTAGAGTAGATTAATATAGTTAATTAAGTAATTTCTAATCTATGGAGAGAAAGGATTATTTAATTTAGGTTTTGAAAAAAATTTTGGTTTTAATGTTTTAAGAGCATACAATTATTAATGCCTTGTCATATCATGAATTGCATAAGCATATCATTGTATCAGCAGAGCATTGTGCTCACCTAGGATCTATTAGTGGAGGATCTGCTCACCTAGGGTATCCATGGGAAGTCATGAGACATCAAGATTATGCATATTTTAGGCATAAAATATTGTGTAATATTCAGACATAAATACATATATTCATTGACATATAACACAACTTTACCTTAGTATTTCATTTAGTTTAGTTTCTTTGCAACTTTCAATTTTTAGCACCCTTTCTTTTGATTTCCATTTTGCTATATATTCAATTTTGTTTAGTGTTTCACTTTTCAGTTGCTTCAGTATATTTCAGTAGTATTATTTTATTCACTTAACTGTAAAAATTTTGTAAGGTATATAGTAACTTTTGATGCATTATACTTATTGTCTAACATGTGGTACTTTTTGTTCTTTTCTTTTGTTTAGAAAACCAGCATTTTGGGATCTGATTTGTCAGATCCAGAACAGTTTGCAGAGCAGGCTCAGGAGGCTTTCCAATAAATCTAGGAGTTTGTGGAGCACTAGCCAGCTCAATTCTAACTTACCGCATTAGCTTTTCTTTCTTTTTTAATTAAGTAATGGTTTGTAATAATTTAAACTCTAGATGAATTTTTCTCTTTTTTTTTAAGATAAATGCTTTTACTTAGATTATGTGATAAATGCTCTGGATGAATGCCTTAGCTTTTACACTCTATTATTTTTATTACTTATACTTAGTATTGTGATGTGATGAGCATGTAAGAGAGGCTAATACTCATATATATATGATTTTTATTAAATTTGCCACACATAGTCCAATGTATATGAGTAACATATCTAATACTTAAGATAAGTACTTTACTATTATCTTAAAAATTATACCTCAGTTCTACCTTAAGTAGACAATGCAGTAGTAGTAGCGTTCGAGGAGGTTCAGCAGCCCCTTTCGAGTAATGCACCATTCCATCGCCAATAATTATTGTTTAACTTTATCAGCTCGGTTGTGTGCGATGATGGGACGAGGTGTTACATACTGAGCCTGCCGACTCAGTAAAGAGAAGGAAAGTACCTGGATTGAAGAAGGTATATACGATTGGGAAGCTTCTAAGTACTGCTGAGCTCGATTGCTCCTTGCTGGGGGTCTGAACACCAGACCTCACCCACAAGCAGCCTGGGACAACAGCTGGAATTGCCAAAAATGTAGAGAAATTGATAGGGAAGGAGAGGAGCAGTGGAGCTTGATCACTGTGAGCAAAGGGACTCACTATGAAGATCCTAAGATATTTTTAGCCAGGTGAAGGAGAGGGAATGTTGCAAGGTTCATGTGCATGACTAGAGCTTGAGCCAAAGCCAAATCCCACTTACCTCAATTGAGGAGGCCCGGGCCTCACTACCAGCTGGGAGTGCTCAGCGGGAGAAGGAAAGAATCTTAACAGCATAGCAGACACGGCAGAAAGAGTGGCAACAAGTCCTAACAGTAGGTCTATGAATGATCTCTCGCAGTCGAGTGCGAGATGGAGAGGAAGATAATCCATAGTGTGAGAGCTCCCAGGACCGTTGACAGATTGTAAAATACATGTCTGCGCTTGCACGCAAGTGTACGTGGTCTAAAGTAATAATTTGGTAGGTAAGTTCCAAATTTTATCATCCTCAGGAAACGATATGTTTTGTTACTGAGGTATATCTAAATTCAATAATGTTTAAACGAGATGATTTGAGCTTAATTTAGTTCTGTTAACAAGCAATAATTTAGTGTTTAGAAACTATTTAAGATAGAGAGGCAAGTTAGGCTTATTCCATGTGAAATTATGGGGACCTCAAGTTGTATTACTTCTCAAGCATATTTCAATCTTTTTTATTAAGCTAATTAATCAAGTGCACATTGTGATCCTTAGATATATCCTCTAAATCCTTCAAGAGCAAATCTTGTGCGAGAGATGAACACACTAGGGTTCAATTTCTGCACAAAGATTCCCATGAGATCGCAATTAGAGCATCTTGATTTTCCTACGTCTAGGTTACCAAACTTTTCAGTTTTAATTAGCCGATCTCAAGAGCATTGATTCCACTAATGAGCGTTATGTGCATCATGCATAGTTCAGATATGGAAGTGATTTCATTGGGCTCTATGAACTATGTCATGTCATCCATTAGCTCTCAAATAATCTACTCCCTCCTTTCACATATGCTGAGCAACGGAGCTCCAATTAATGGGTCACACATTTTGACTCCTTAGTTGAGCATAAAACATGGTGCAATAAGGCTCAAGAACTTCTCACTTAGTTCTAAGAACCCATGCACACATATCCCGCTCTTAACTACGCAATGCACCATGGAGCACAAGACTTTCATTTTGATTGTTAATATTTATAATTATATTTTATTAACATAAGATTTTCATTTATTCCACAACTTGATCTCAAGATGATTTCATTTAGCCATTCAAAAATAGATTTTTATTCCAATGCTTGAGGAAGTTCTACATCATTCATTAAGTCCCTTACATTTTATAATGGGCTCAGCCCAACCCTCCCCAAGGGGGTTTAGCCTTCCATTACAACTGAGAAAAGAAGAAAAACATACAAGGATAAAGACCCTTTCATGATCCACTAAAAGAAATGTAAAAGCAAGATTAGAATTTACAAGGAACAGCCCTTAATGGGGTTCTCTAGATCTCTCCTCTTCTTCCTCTTCTCCTTTCCTTTAGCTCCCAAGTGCAGCCTTTGGTTCTTTCACCTCTAGCAATGGTCCTTTCCACCTCTCTTGGAGAGGTCTCCTTCTTCCTCTATGTGCCCCTAAGAACTAAACTTTTAGACTAAAAGTTGGAACCCTTCTTAAGTGAAGATGAGGTGCATATATAGATGAATTACTCTCCTCTTCTCCCATTTCAAATTCTACTTTTCCCTCTTTATTTTTCTACTAGTGATGATTACAAATAACACTTGAGGAGTGAAGTGGCATCTTCTTTTCCCTTTTTAGTTCTTTGAAATCATTTCAATCCATCCTCTTGCCAATAAAATAAGCTGCTGCAGTAGAAATGATAGCTGAGAGACAAGAAGCAGGTTGGGGGTCTTGTCCCAGCCACACTAAATGCACTAAGCTGGCAAAACTTTGGTACGCCGATATAGCGCGCTGGAGCGACTGAGTTTCAGAAACTCTTTTGCACATTGCACTATGACATTTTTAAGTTTTGAAACTTGCCCACTGTAGCGCGCTGTAGCGTTTGAGTTTCAAAAACTCTCCTGCTGTGGCACGCTATAGCAGTTGAGTTTCGAAAATTCTTCTACTGCAGGGCACTGTAGCAATTGAGTTTTGTAAACTCTCCTACTGCAATGCGCTGTAGCGATTGAGTTTCAAAAACTCTCCCGCTGCAGCGTGCTGTAGAGATTAAGTTTCGTAAACTCTCCCGCTATGGCACGCTGTAGCGATTGAGTTTCGTAAACTCTCCCGGTGCAGCGCACTGTAGCGATTGAGTTTCGTAAACTCTCTCACTGTGGTGCGCTGCAGTGATTGAGTTTTGTAAACTCACTATTGCAGCGTGCTGTAGCGATTCAGTTTTAGAAACTTACCCACTGCAACGCGCTAAGGCGCGTTGTGGCGCGCATTAGCGATAACGCTCCAGAATTCTGTAATGCCCTTGTTAAGTGTCTTCTGTATGCAAGTAGTTGTGATGCACTGTGGCGCATTGCAGATCGCCGCATCGATTTTCTTCCAGAAAATGCAAAAACACACTTGAATTTCCCAGAAATTGCTGGGCTCGCTTTTTACCTTAAAATAGGCAGAATTTGATCAAGAGAGTTGTTTCAAAAAAATAAATGAATAAGATTTTTCCTTTATTTGGGATATAAATTATGGATTCATCAACCGTCAGATGGATCAAGAAAATAGCGTGATAGCTATGATGCGATCTATCTTAATGACTAACTGTGGGGAGGAGATTGTTTGTTGGATTAGACTTAGAGATCTAACAGAAGATCGAGGGTTACTTAATGGAGGAACGAATGCAGTTAGATCATGCCTTAGGAAACATGAAACAACCAAGATTTATAGGATCTAATCGAAGACTATGGGCCATTCGATCAGGATCGTAGGATCTACAGCCTAGATGGCTCCTGTAGTTTGGAAATTAATCGATTGTTGGAATTGGCAGATATGCAATTAAGGAAAGTTGCAAACCCTAATTTGCAATTTGTCCTAATTAAATAAAATCCAAACTATGTTTAAATGATCTCCAAAAATTTCCAAAATTTCACCCTTAGCTAATTTAGGGTGAAAAATTCAAAAGTGCGATCAGATTTTAATTTGGAGATCAAATTAATTTAGTTAATTTATAATATCTTAAAATTGGGAAAGCTAAATTACTCAAATGAGCCTCGACTGATCCTAAACTTCCATTGTTATGTTTAAATGGTCACTTGGGTCAAATGGAATGGTAATTAGCACTTGGTTTAGCATAGATTTAGCTAAGGTAATAACCTTGGGTTGTTATAAACTCCTCCACTTAAGAATAATGTCATTCTAGACATCATTCAAGTGAAGAAGTACAACGAATGAGAACTATAGATTAATGACTAAAAAAATAGGAATAGGAGAAGTACTAGGGTTTTCAAAAAGCTTTGGGTGCGAGTCATATCCATCTCCTTTTCTAAAATAGATTCTTTCAAAGAACGATTCTTCCACTGAATCTTTACCATTGGAATGGAGCAATTTATTAATTGCTTCTGGTCACAAGCTAAAATTTTAATTGGTAGAATTTCTACTGCTGGAACTTGAACTAGATGAGAAGGGTCTATGAGACATCTGCTTAACATTGTGAATTTCTACAAAATCATTAAGAAGATTTAACCTGTAGGCTACTAACCCTACTTTCGCTGATATCTCAAAAGGTTTGATGTAATGAGGACTGAGTTTCCCTGCTATGCCAAATCTAAAGGCACCCTTCATCAAACTAACTTTTAAATATGCAAAGTCTCCAACATTGAATTTTATAGGACAATGGTGAGCATCATGATATTTACTCTAATGATCTTGAGTTGTGCAAATTCTTTGTTGAATCAACTGAACCTTTCTATTGGTTTCTTCAACTGATTCAAATTCATAAAGTTAAATGCATCCTATTTCTAATCAAGCAAGCGGAGTACTGTACTTTTTGCCCTAAAGAGCTTCATAAGGAGCCATTTTAATACTTGCCTAAAAGCTATTATTATTTGTAAACTTTACTAATGAAATGTGATCATCCCAGGAACCAGTAAAATTTAGAATGCAGAGTCCAAGTAGATCTTCAAGAACTTGGTTCACTCTTTATGTATGACCATCTATTTTGGGATGAAAATCCATGCTCATAGCTAGGGTAGTTCCTTGTTCTTGGTGCACCACCTGCTAAAACTTAGAAGTGAACCTGCTATCTCTATTTGATACGAGACTTAGGGATACCATGCAGCCTAACAATTTTCTTAATGTAAATCTTTCCAAGATTTTCTACTTAGGCAATCTGACGGATGGGAATGAAATGCACTAATTTAGTTAAATGGTCAATGATGACCCAAAGTGCATCCGCACAAGATATAGTGCGAGGCAATTCCATAACAAAATCTATTGAAATATCAATGATTTCCACTCGAGAATTTCCAATGGATGCAAGAGACCTTCAGGCCTATGGTGCTTGCCCTTCACTAGATTAAAAGCATGACATTTCACTATGAAATTGGCAACACTTATCTTCATACCGGCCTACCAGAAGGACTACTTGAAGTCTTGATACATCTTTGCACAATTTGGATGGACGTTATATATAGAATGATGGCTTTCAATAAAAACTTCTCAGTGCATGGACTTAGTAATCCATAGATGAGCATTTTGATAAATAACACCATTATGCAATTGCAGATCAAGGTGACAACCACTTTCAATTGCAACTTTAAAATTCAAATAGTCTTCATCCTATGTTTGAGAGGTGGAGACATCTCTGTGAAATGTGCGTTCAACAGTGCTTTGGCATATCATCATACTTAGCATATCATTTCAAACAAGCATGATACTGAGCTTACAAAATTCTACTTCTAATGAACTTTTAGCAATTATGGCAAATAACGTGGCATGATGGCTAAGAGCATCTATTACGATGTTCACTTTTCTGGGGTGATACTGAATGCTTAAATAATAATCAGTAATTAATTCCAACAACCTTCTTTGTTGGCAATTTAATTTATGCTGGGTAAAAATATACTTCAAACTCTGATATGAGTGAAAATAGAACATTGAACTCCATATAAATAATAGTGCCAAATGCTTAAGGAAAAAATTGCAGCTGCAAGTTCAAGATCATGAACAGGATAATTCTTTTCATGGAGTTTTAGCTCACGAGAGGCATAAGTAATTACCTTACCCTCTTGCATTAATATGCATCCTAAAACAACTCTAGATGCATTAGTATAGACCTGATTATGTTGAATTTCCTTAGGCAAAACTAGAATTAGGGCAATAGAGAGTGCATCTTTCAAAGTTTGAAATGCTTCTTCATAATCAGGACTCCAAATGAAAGGTATAACTTTTTGAGTCAATTTAGTTAATGAGGAGGCAATCTGAGAGAAGCCTTTAATAAATTTTTTGTAGTATCCGGCTAGGCCAAAAAAGCTTCTAATATTAGACACTGACTTGGGCTATATCCAATCTTGGATGGTGCTTACCGTCTTTTGATCTTCTCGAATACCTTGGGCATCCACTACATGGCCCAGGAATGCAACAAATTTTAACCAAAATACACACTTATAGAATTTGGCAAATAATTGGTGATCACATAATGATTCTAATACTGCTTTTAAATGATCTTAATAATCTTTTGGTGTTCAAGAATAGATGAGAATATCATCGATAAAAATGATAACAAATTTGTCCAATTTTGGCTTAAGGACATGTTGCATCAAGTCCATGAATATTAGTGCACATTGGTGAGTCCCAAAGACATCACAAGAAATTCATAGTGGCCATAATGAGTGCTAAAAGCTGTCTTCTCAACATCGGCATTCCTTACTCATAATTGATGATATCCTGAGCTTAAATTGATCTTGGAGAATATAACAGCACCAGATAGCTGATCAAATAAATCATCAATTATGGGCAATTGGTATTTGTTCTTGATGGTTACTTTATTCAACTCTCAATAATCTATGCACATTCACATAGATTCATCTTTCTTCTTAATAAATAAAAAGGGCACTCCCCAAGGAGAAATATTAGGTCTGATAGAACTTTTAATAAAGAGCTCTTGTAGTTCCTTAGGTGCCATTCTATAAGGTGCTTTAGATATTGGCTAAGTTTCAGGAACTAACTTGATAGAGAATTCTACTTCTCTGGATGGAGGTAAGCCTGGCAGATCTTCAGGGAATGCATCAGCCAAATCTCTTAATACTTTACAATCAGAGAGAAGAATGTTCTCCTTAACTTCACCTATCATGGTGATAAGAAAAGCATCACATCCCTTACTAATCAATTTTTCAACCTTAATACCATTGATTAGAGATGCTTGAGTACTAATCTTTTTTATATAGGTTTTAGAGTTGCCAAGGGAATGAAGTGTAACTTTCTAATTTTGGCAATTTATGACTGCATTATGACTATTAAGCCATTTCATTCCAAGGATAACATCAAAATTGGCTAGAGGCAAAATAATTAGTTTGGAATCGAAAGCTTGATTGTTTAATAGAATCTTAACATCACTGGCAGACAGAAATACATGTCTACGTTTGCACGTAAGTGTACGTGGTCTGAAGTAATAAGTGGAAAGTTTAGTTTTCGGGATTTATCGAACCTCAGCGAATGGTTATTTTGATACCAAGTTGTATTTTCTTGCATTAATATCTAGATAATAAATTTGGTTGATTTTCTTTGGTTCCTAATTAGAAATACACAAGACCTTGAGTAAAGATATGATTTGATTAAAAGGAGAGAGTTGAGATTTCATTGTAATATATGCAAGGGTTGATTATATAGCTTCATTGTTGAATGTAGATGTTCAATTTGATTGCTTTATTAAATCAAGTGAATACCATTAGAATTGAAGTATCCTATAATTACATTTGGTTCAAGTTTAGTGCACAAAGAGAACTCCTTTTGGGTTCCTCCTTGGCACATAAACTCTTATGAGATATGATTCAATTAGTTAGATTTTAATTCCCTACGTCTAAATTACCAAAAACATCTTTTAATTATAATGATCTCACAAGCAAGATTTCATTTACCATGCGTCATGCGCTTCACACTCAATTTAGCTAGATGGGAGGATGCATTGGGTCAATGAATTATGTCACATCATTCATTGAAGTTCCCAACATCCTCTCATATCTTCTACTTTGCTGAGCAGCAGAGCAAGGTTAATGGAAAACTTGGTTCTCAAGCATCAATCTTTTGGGATAGCTATGAAGGGAGGGTGTAAGTGAGCCTTGAGAATTCTGACAAGTAATTCTTAGCTCTACTCACATTACCTTCCTTGCTCTTACCCAATTGATGAGCATTGGAACACAAGCTCTTTTAATAAAAATATTTTAGAATTTAATTCATCCAAGGATTCACTTTAGTAATAAATTTAACAACACAAATAATTTTTTTTAATACATTTAAACAATGTCATCATACAACCAATATATCCCTTACATAATTTTATAACTACATCTCAACCCTCTCCAAGGAGTTTTTAGCATTCCATTACTAAGCAAGAAAGAGCATACATGCAAAGAAAATTGAACATCGCCATCTGTTCACGGTAAGAAATTAATCAAGAGAGTTTAGGAGAAATACAAGGAATCACCTGGAGGTTTTCTGGGGTTCTCTTTACTTTTTCTGTGTTGTCCTATTGTAGTTCCACCTTTTGTTCTTTGCTATCTTTCCTTTCTTCCTGTTCTTGGTCCTCTCTTCCCCTTGGAGAGTTCTCCTTCTTTCTCTTCCTACAGCCTTTCTTTTAGGTCTTTGATTAGCAAAAGTTGGAACCCTTTCAAGGTCTGAGATTTGCCCTTAAATCAGGATAAACTCAGCCTCAAAGATTTTAATGGGTGATCCTTCCTCTTCCTTGACTTAATTCTAATCCCTTTTAATGTTTTCATCTGTTTAACCTATTGGGATTTAGATGGGATTTAATAAATCAATTTTCAAGAGGCTAGGGGAGGCCAAAGGTCACATTTTTATGGCCTTCTGCATGCTTCTTTACTACTATTTCTAGAAAAGTCTGGGCCATCCGCTGCGGTGCACTGTAGCACACTGCGGTAACCACGTTTCAAATTATGTTTCGCTGCGGCGCGCTGTAGCAGCAGTGCTCGAAATGCTTTTCCGCACATAAGTTAGTATCTTTTACGTTCGGTCACTGTAGCGTATGCTGTGGCACGTTGCGGTGGGCTACAGCGGACAACTTGCGGGATCACTATTCAATTAGTTTAACATTAGTTTTAAAAAACAAAAATTCATCTGCTGTGGCGTGCTACAGTGGATAAATTTTGTAGGATCACTGTTCAATTAGTTTAACTAAAGTTTTATAAATTGAAAATTCACCAGCTGTGGTGCGCTATAGCGGATAAATTTTGCAGGATCACTATTCAATTAGTCCAACTATAATTTGATAAAATAAAAATTCACCCGCTGCGGCATGCTATAGTGGATAAATTTTGCAGAATCACTGTTCAATTAGTTCAACTATAGTTTGATAAAATAAAAATTCACCCACTGCAGCACGCTGAAGTGGAGAAAGTTGCGTGGTACTGTTCAATTACTTGTTTATAAGGTTTTAATAAATTAACGAGAAATGACGCTGTAGCGCATTGTGGCGCAATGTGGCATGCAAACTTGCGTAGTACTATTCAATTACTCGTTTTTATGGTTTTAATTTATCCTTATTGATTTGACGTTATGGCACTCTGTGGCGGGCCGTGGCGCGCTTAGCGATCTTACTCCAGGTCTGCAGTTATGCTTCCAGGTAAGGTGTTTTTAATGGGCCGCCATGGTGCGCTGTGGTGAGCTGTGGCGCGCTACGGTAGTTTTTTGTCCAGAATTTGGTAAATCAGCCTTTGCAGTCTGTTTTTTCTTCATTTTGCTAAAAAGACATCAATTTCTGCTCAAAGTATAGGGAAATATATAGTGATATGAATGTTTAAAAACTATATTTTTGCTACAAATTCTGGCTACATCACACCCCCCATTTGAATTCTTATTCGTCCTCGAGTAAGCTCAAAAAATGTGATTTTTTGAATTTGTCTAAGTCTAAGGATTCAATGTGTTAAGCTAATGCATCATGAATTTAATTGTAAAGCATGCTTTAGTTAAAATTAGTTCATGTCTCCAAGTTCTACTACCCCTCCACTCGAGTTCATGTTTCTACACTTCCTTTGGTTTCAATTTTAAAATCTCATGCATAATATTTTAGTATGGGGAGGTGATCCTAAAACTCTAACCTTATGATGCAATTGGTGAGTCTTTTGAGTGTTGTGACATGTGTGCCCCTTCTTATGATTCACAAGGACATTTTAACATGTTAGGAGAGATAATTTTCTTCATCCTAGATATTCATTTATTTAGCTTGGGAGAAATATTTTTTATCATCCCATTATATATTAATTTTTTTCTTTTCTTTTTCAAATTTATTTTTAAAGGGAGAGCCATTTTTTTTCATCCCTTGAGGTAGTCCTTGTGATCACAAAGTCCTATAGGAGCCTAGCACTTCAAATTATCACTCACTGCTTGCCACCTTAGTTTAATTCTCAGATTTTTCACCCCCACACTTAAACTTAAGCACATTTCATTTTAAGTCCTAGAAACCAAGCTTAGTAGACTCATGAACTCAATAAGGGGTGTGTCACTTGAATTCATTTTTATCTTTATCTTAATCACGCTTGCATCTTAATTTTTTACCATAACTTTTATTTTTTATTTTTCAAATATTGAATCCAAAACTTGATCACATTCAGAAAATTCTCCTTCAAGTTCAATTTTAGAAAAAATATAGGGTGTGCGAAATACACAATTTACTTGATTGACTGAAATCAAAACTACAAAATAGAAAATGAAAAAATTAAAGCACAAAAATAGGAAACAACACAACCTTATTAATTGTGGGTTGCTTCCCATCATGCGCTTGTTCTTACGTCTCAGGCTGATGCCAATTTAGCTCGTCTACGTGACTCATTCTCTTGGGAGATCCTGAAACAACCGACTCTCTTTCTCTTGCAATTCAGATCCATCTAAGTAAGGTTTTAGATGGTGCCCATTTACCTTAATTGTCCTAGCCGATGAAGGGATATCCACACTTCCGTGGGGGTATATTTTTGTGATTATAAATGGGCCCGTCCATCTTGATTTCAGCTTTCCTGGAAAGAGCCTCAACCTAGAATTAAATAATAATACCTTTATTCCTGGTTCTAGGTGTTTTGGTCTTATTAGCTTATCATGCTATTTCTTAGTTCTTTTCTTGTATAGCTTGGCACTCTCATATGCTCCCAACCTGAATTCATCCAGTTTATGCAATTACAGAACCCTTTTTTCTCCTGCTAGTTTGAAATCAAAATACAGCCTTTTAACTACCCAAAAGGCTCGATGTTCTATCTCTACCGGCAAATGACAGTATTTCCCATAAACCAACTTGTAAGGGGACGTTCCTATGGGTGTTTTGAATGCAGTTATATATGCCCAAAGTGCATTGTTTAATTTCATGGACCAATCCTTCTTATTTTTGTTAACAATTTTTTCTAGGATTTTCCTTAATTCATAGTTTGACACTTCCACTTGGCCACTAGTTTGAGGATGGTAGGCTGTACCTACCTTATGTTTCACCCCATACCCATTCAATAGAGTTTCTATTTGTTTATTACAGAAATGTTTTCCACAATCACTTATTAGGACATGGACTGTACCAAACCTAGAGAGGACATGATCTTTCAAGAATTTGATCACAGTTTGGCATCATTACTTGCACAAGCTATAGCTTCAACTTATTTGGAAACATATTTCACCCACACTAATATGTAGTTACTTGAATTGGAGGTAGGAAATGGGCCCATAAAGTTAATCCCCCAAACATCAAAGAGTTCAACTTCAAAGATTTTATTGAGAGGTAACTCATCCCATTTTTCTAAATTTTCCATCCTCTGACATTGATCACAACTCTTTACAAAATCAGCAGCATCCTTGAATAATTTGGGCCAATAAAATCTAGATTGCGGCACCTTAGTCGCTGTCCGATCAACACCGTGATGCCCTCCATAACTAGATGTGTGGTAATAATATAAGATATTAAGTGTTTCAGTTTCAGGCACACATCTTCTTAGGATTTGATTGGGATAGCATTTGTATAGGAAGGGATCATACCAAAAGTAATTCTTAACATCAGAAAAAAAATAATTTTCTTTGCCAAAAGTTAAATTCTTTTGGGATCACCCTTCCTGCAAGATAGTTGGCAAAATCAGCAAACCAATGAGGATTGCTTGCTGGAATTAAGTAGAGCTGTTCATCCAAAAAAGTTTCACAAATTTCTTTTCCCTCTTTATGTTTTACATGAGTCAATCTAGAGAGGTGATCAGCCACCATATTATTTCACCCCTTTTTATCATGAATTTCCAAGTCAAATTCTTGTAGCAACAAAACCCAACGTATGAGTTGTGTCTTTGCTTCTTTCTTTTGAAGAAGATAATTGATTGCAGCATGATTTGTGTAAGCGATTGTTTTTGATCCAATAAGATAGCCCTAAAATTGTTGAATGCAAAATAATCGCTAAAAGTTCTTTCTCGGTGGTGGCATAATTTCTTTGGGCCTCATCCATTTAATTACTCGCATAATAAATGGAATAGAAAAAAATTTTCTTTCGCTGTCCTAAAATTGCTCCCATCGCAAGATCACTAGTATCACACATGATTTCAAAGGGGTGATCCCAGCTAGGTGCATAAATTATAGGAGTTGAAATGAGAGAAGATTTTATGGCATTGAATCCCCTTGTGTAGTTTTCATCAAATTTAAGTTCAACATCCTTTCTTAGAAGCCGGCATAAAAGTAAATTGATTTTAGAGAAATCTTTTATGAACCTTTTATAAAACCCAGCGTGCCCAAGAAAACTCCTAACTCCACTTACATTCGAGGGTGGGGGCAATTTCTCAATAATCTTAATTTTGGCTTTATCTACCTCAATTCCATTTATTGATATAAGGTGAGCCAAGACAATTCCTTCCTCCACCATGAAGTGAGACTTTCCTAATTAAGAATTAGATTAGTTTCTTCACATTTCCTTAGGACCTTACCCAAGTTTGTTAAACAGCCTTCAAATGACTCTCCCACAGTGAAAAAATCATCTATAAGGATCTCTAAGTAATCTCCTATCAATTCAGAAAAGATGGCCATCATACACCTCTGAAAAGTTGCAGGTGCATTACATAGACCATAGGGCATCCTCCTGAAAGCATATATTCCATAGGGGCAAATGAAGGTTTATTTTTTCTTGGTCTTTCAGGGCTATCAAAATCTGATTGTACCCCTAGTAGCCATCCAAAAAACAAAAGTAAGTGTTCCCTACCAGCCCATCTAACATCTGATTATTGAATGGGAAAGGAAAGTGGCCTTTCCTAGTTGCCTTATTTAATCTTCTATAATCTATGCATACTCTCCACCCCGTAACCTTCCTTATAGGAAATAATTCATTATTTTCACTCAAGGTCACACCGTCATCCCACATTTCTTGGGGACCACATGAATAGGACTAACCCAAGGGTTGTCCGAATTTGGGAAAATGATCCCAACATCCAAAAGCTTAATGATCTCCCTATGCACCACCTCTCTTATATTTAGGTTTAATCTTCATTGAGGTTCTATGGAAGGTATGTAGTTGTCATCTAGCAGTATGCGGTGCATGTGACAGACTGTAAATACACGTCAGCGCTCACACGTAAGTGTACGTGGTCTGAAGTAATAAGTGGAAAGAGTTACTTTCCGGGATTTATTGAACCACAGAGAATTGGTTATTTTGTTACTAAGGTCTATCTAATCTCACTAATATTTAAGCTATGATTTAATTGATGAGTTGGTCCTAGACTTAGCACAGTATCTACTAAATGAAGATAAGTTAGATAAAAGAGAGAGGAGAGTTGGGGTTATTCCACATGTGATGATACATTACCAATGTACTCTTGATTTCTCAAGCTTTGTCTTTCATTTATATTATGTTTATCAAGTGCACATTAATTAACTTGAGATTTTATCTCAAAGTCTCACAAGTTCAAATCTTGTGCACAAAATGAACACACATTTGGTTCTACCTTGGCACCAAGATTCTTATAAGATTTTAGGTTTTAGATTTTCATCTTATCCCTTGATCAAGGAGATTGTAATTATTTATGTTTTTAAGATCTTATAAGCATTAATTCCAATTAAAATTAATATGTTGGGCTCAATGACTATGTCACTTAGTTCATGGGCACTCAACTATTTCTTCCTTCACCTCAATTATGTTGCGCTAAGGAGCTCATTTAGTGGGTCTTTAGCATCACATGCATCAACACTTTGATTGAGCTTAGATTAAGGTGCATTAAGCTCAAGATCTTTGTCACATAGTTCTAAGCTCTCATGCCCCTCATAAACCTAGCATCCAACCTAAAGTGAGCTATGGAGCACAAGATAATTTAGTTCTTGAAATTATTAGTTCATTTTCTTTTATCCACATTTAAGACCAAATAATAAAAAGCATATTTCATTAAGTCCCTTACAATTTAATTTAGCTTGAGGAAAACTTCATACATTAATAATAACGTAGACACATGAGAATTCCCCAACCCTCCCAAGGGAGATTTAGCTACTCATTACAAAGGAAGTGAAGAAAAATACATACATGGATAAAAACCCTTTCATGATCAACTAAGAAAAGAAAATACAAGAGTAAGAATTAGAAGATACTAAGAACGTTCCTTGGAAGTTCTCCAGATTTCTTCTTCTCCTTCTTCAAGCTCCTCCCTTAGGTCGCTAGTGCTGCCTTCTTTCTTCTCCTCCTTAGCTAAAGCTTTCCTTGCCACCCTTGGGGCGATCCTCACTTCTCCTTATGCACTCCTCCTCTTCACTTAGTGTTTTGAGCAAAATTGTGAACCCTCCTATAGTCAAGAGGAGGTTTATTTATAGGAGAGGGGCTGCATACTCCTTCATCCTTTCCAAACTAGCAAGTTGATAAAAAAAAATCTGAAGTAATGATGGCAAATCCCAAATTAAAGATGAAGTGACTAATATCCTTCTTTGTTTATCCTTCTTATCAAATCAAGAGGCCATCTTCCATTGAAAATTGGAGCTACTATAGGGAATGATGGCTGGGGATAAGATGCAGGTTGAGGGTCTTATCCCAGCCGCAATAAATGCATCTAACTGGCAAAACTGGCGACGACCGTTGCCACGCACAGCAGTGCGCTGTAGCGCGCTGCGGCGCGCTATGGAGCGCAATGGAGCAAGCAAAAGAATGCTAAGTCTCCCGTTGCCAGTGCAACCGCATCCACATTTCGCAAATTTACCCGCTGCAGTGCACTATAGTGGTTCATTTGGCAAATCGTACCGCTGCAGCGCGCTGTAGCGGGAGCATTTCGCAAAATGCTCCGTTGCAGTGCGCGAGAGCGGCTCAATTTGCAAAATGACCTGCTGCAGCGTACTATCGTGCCCGCAGTTTGCAAATGGATCCACTGTAGCGTGCTATCGCGCCCGCAGTTCACAAATGGATCCGCTGCAGCGCGCTACCACGCCTGCGGTTCGCAAATGGACCCGCTGCAGCGCGCTATAGCGTCCCCATTTGCAAAATGACCCGCTGCAGCACGCTGGAGTGCGCGGCAACGGATTCCTTTGAAAAAAATTAGGAATTTTGCAAAAATGTCTCAGAACTCCTTTGGATTCCATTTTCCTAAAAAAGATAGATAAAATTTGACTTAGGAGCAGTTTAAAGGTCATAAATGAATGAGTTCTCCTTTATTTTGGACATAATTTATGGATTCATCACACCCCCACACTTAAATTCTTGCTCATCCTCGAGTAAGCTCAAAATGATATTTTTTCTGTACAATAGAGATGATAGTCACAAAAATTCAATTAGAGTCAATATAAGTTAATGTTCGTGCATATCAAAAATGAAACAAAACACTTAGCAACATTTAATATTTTAACATTGGTAATAAGGGTGGTTTAATCAATTAATCTCCAAATATTTTGATTTTTATGCTAGACAGTAGGTGATTGAGAGAGTTCATTATGGACCCTAGACTAGAAAAGGTGGTCAGAGCTCCAAGAGTTATGCTATATGTGCTCCTTCTTATGAATCACAAAGATGAAAAGATTTGAAGGAGAGATATTTTATTTCATCCTTTCACATTTGATCATTTCGGAGAGATATTTTTCATCATCTTTTTTTTTGAATATGCATTTTGTTCTTTTCATTCTTAGGGAGAGATATTTTTCTTCATCCCCAATATGCATCTTTGTGATCATGAAGTCTTACGGGAGCCTAGCATACTCATTTTAGAGTACTCACCAAATTTCTAGTCTAAGTCCAATGCCTTCCCCCACACTTAGTTCAAGGCATTAAATTGAATTTTTGGAGATTAAGTTATCCTCCACTCATTCCTTAATTAAAATATTTTTGTGCTTATAATGCATTTGGTTATTTTTGAATTGCACCCTTTTACTTATATTTAAGTCCATCTTGTCAATTTGTGATTTCCAAAAAATTAAGAAAAAAAAGTTAGTTTAAGCATGCTATAAAAATGAGGGGATACGAAAATTCATAAATTGAAATTCTAAAATAAAATACACAAGAAAGAAAAATACAACAAAAAAAACATAAAAAGGTATAAAAAGAAAAATGCAACCTAATTAATCCTGTGCTTCCTCCTCTTCATCCGCATCCCCTATGTATGCAGATTCGCAAGGGTAGCACATCTCCGGGATGGGGTCACCAACAGGAGTTCTTGGCAACATGGAGGCATCCAGTCCACCTTGCAAGCTCCAAACATCATCACAAGGGCTTCATGGAAATCGGATTGAAACCTGCGCTGCTGGACAAGTTCTTGCTTGAAGAAACCCATGTTCGTGGCAAGAGCCTTGCTGAGCTTCGCTTGCTGATTATGGAGATGTAACAAAATCCTGTTCATGAGGTATGAGTCAGGCGGCGCTGACGTTTCCCCCTGTGCGCCCCTTCTTTTCTTGGGAAGCTTTCATTCGTTTGCCCGGACATTTAAATTTGTAGGATTAAGGGCGCAATCGGGGGGAACGACGGTGTCGGAGGAGAGTATCTTGACCCCTTGGGTCTCACACAACCCTGATATCAAAGACCCGAAGGCCAATGCAGCGCAGGGACCCTTGAGAGCTTTCCAAAGCTGCTCAAAAATAATATTAGATATGTGGATCTCACCGGGCCTAACCAACAAGCACAAGAGGAGTGCTCGGGCACGGGTCACTTCAGTCAAGTGACTCATAGGCATGACAAAGCTAGAAATGAAAACTAGCCAAGCACTACTCATCTTCGTTAATTCAGAATGAGGAATGTTGGCTAATCCTCTTTCCCATTCTGTGTCATTTTCGACGATTTCCGCCACAAGATCAAGGGAGTCTTGGCGAGATTCTATCAATTCCAAGTAGGAGCAAGAATGTACCTCCGCGAGCCCATATAATTGCTCAATTTGAGAAATTCCAAGGGTGGCACCCTTACCTCGATAGAAGATTCGCTGCCCGGCTGCATCAATTGTGTTCGCATAGATCTCCTGGACAATCTCCAGGAACGTAGGGGATCTCTTAGTCACAAACTCCCTCCATCCTCGAGGGTTGACTTGTTCAATCAGAACGGGTAAGGTTTGGTTGAAACTCCTCTCCGGAATTAACTTTCGTTGGGAAGTGACGGAGAAGAATCGGTGCTCAGCCTCCGCAGACGAGAACCTCTTCTTATTGAAGGATCCTCCGAATGAAGATGCTTCCGCCTCCTTCCTTGGAATGACCTTCTTTCCGGAAGACATGGTGAGATATGAGAGCTAGAGAGATCAAGAGCTAAGAGAGAATAAGAGAATTGGAATGGTGCAAGGATAACCCCTCCATTGCCTCCCTATTTATAACCAAGAAAATCTAATGCAAGAGAAGGTGGTCAAATGGTCTTCCCCATGCCATTAATATGGTGATCCATGTGAAGGGGGGCAGTTATTTCAGCACGCTTTTTGACTGCTTGGGGAACCTAAATGTCATGACCTTTTGACTGCATTGTTCCCAAGAAGGACAGAAAAAAAAAAATTCTGCAGCTGGAGCAAACCGTTGCAGCGCGCGGCAACGGAATTTTTGCTACAGCGCGCTATCACGGAATTTCCGCTGCAGCGCGCTGTAGCGAAATTTCCGCTTCAGCGCGCCTTTGCAAAATTTTCGCAAATGCGTGGTATACCCGCTGTAGTGCGCTGTCGCGGAATTTCTGCTACAGCGCGCTGTAGCGCTGATATTTTTTTTTTTTTTTTTTTTGTTTGGATTGCCTCCCAAAAAGCGCTTAATTTAACGTCTCTAGCTAGACTCGCTAACGATCAACTAGTCGGATCCGGTGGTTTCCTCTTCCATAAGCTAAAGATGCTTGAGTGAGCACAACCCACGGGGTGGCTCGAACCTTCGTCATCTCTAACTTCCCCTAGCGGATCCATATCCTCTAATTCAAGCCTTGGGGGAGTCTTCTTCTTCCTTTTCCCTCTTCTCGGTTTCTTTTCTTCACTCCTTCCTTGCTCCCCTTTTCATAGAAAGGAGTTGAGCTATGATCAGAATTCCTTTCTTCCAATATTAGATCTTCAAGTACATCATCAACTCATAATCTTTCTTCTCTTACCCTTCTCATCACCTCATTTTCCATCTCTTTTTTCTTAAATAATGTGGGTTTAAGGTCAATTAATTCAGTTTTTCCTTTTACATTTGCGCTCATAAACCCACGACCTACATCAATAACAGCTTTTACACTCATTAGAAAGGGTCTCCCAAAGATAATTGTGGAATTTTTATTCCATTGATCTCATTCACAAACCACAAAATCAGTTGGAACTATAAAACTTCTCAAATCAACTACAACATTTTTTATCATTCCAAGAGGGGTAAGGGATTCTAAATTGGCAAATTCTAAAATTGTTGAGGTATATTTTATCCCTCTTACCTTTAGATGTTCATAAATATAGTAGGGCATAACATTGACTGAAGCACCTAGATCACACAAGGGATCTACAAATACTTCGTTTCTTATTATGCAGGGGATGCTCAACCTCCCTAGGTCTTCACATTTTGGAGCTATTAGCTTCTCACTCTCATTCCCCATTTTTTCTTTCCTTTCCTTTAGCATATAACCTGTTGCACTCGTACCTTTAGTTTTTATTCCCCCACACATATCTCCCTGGGGTTTATTTCAGTCGAACTAGGTAGGGCCCCTTGCTGCCAAGAGGTCAGCTGCTTGGAGATTTGCCCCAATTGGGTCTCTATATTCCTCAGGGAAGCTTCTATCCCTTAGATAGAAGCATCATGGCGCGTGATAGTGGCTTCTGTGCGGCGTATAAATTGGATCGTTTCCGCTTTGAAGGAGTTGAAGGCCCCTTCTAAATTGAGGTGATGATTATTGTTGTTATTTCCACTATGCATGCCTTGTTGATTGGATGAACTTCCCCCATAATGATTTGCGTTATTATTGTTATTACTCCAAGATAAATTTGGATGGTTTTTCCATCCTGGGTTGTAGGTGTTGGAGTAAGGGTTATTCATCGAGTTATTATTTCTCAGGTAGTTTACTTGTTCAGTGTTGATTTTCTTGGACGGGGTCGGCTAATTGTTGCAATATAAATTCTAACTTAACCTCAATTGATTCACATAGATGCTTTTGAACTTCTAGATTTAATTTATTCCTAACCAAGGTTGGTTCAATTTCATATAGATTATTAATCTCAATGCTACTATAATCATCCACGGATTCTTCTAAGTAAGATTGATCACACATCCAATTTATGTTATTAATGTTCATGTTAAAGTGAGTGTCAGTGTTGCAAATTATTATCATACTTAATGTCATTGATCGATTTTGTTTCTGTAGGTGCAAACGGGTTGTTTGTATTACAATTAGAACGCTTAATTAGTGGAAAAATCCACGAGGAGCTTATGACCTCTTGGAAGAAATGGCAAACAACGCATACCAATGGCCTTCTGAAAGGCTAAAAAAAGAATCCATTAAAGTAACTGAATCTAATCAAATAACAGCTCTTCAACAAGAAATTCATGCCTTGAATGAAAGGATAGAAAGGATGAATGTAAATGTGGTTTCTGAGGTACAATGTGAATTGTGCGGGGGTAGGCACAACAGTGAGAGCTGTAATTTAAATAACCCCTTTGTACAAAATAACACTGAACAAGTCAATTACCTAAGAAATAATAACCAAACAAATAACCCCTACTCTAATACATATAACCCAGGGTGGAAAAACCACCCAAATTTCTCATGGAGTAATAATAACAACAATGCTAATCAATATGGGGGAATTCATCTAACTAACAAGGCATGAATTATAATAATAATAATAATAACTACCAACACAATCTAAAAGGGACCTTCAATTTGTTTAAGTCTGAAACAACCCAATTCATGCGCTGCACTAAGGCCACCATCACACGTCATGAGGCTTCTATTCCTCCCTTAGGAATATTGAGACACAATTGGGGCAAATCTCCAAGCAGCTGACCTCTCGGCAGCAAGGGGCTTTACCCAGTTCAATGGAAATAAACCCAAGGGAGTTGGTGAGTGTGATACATTCTGAAAATGTATCAGATGGTATTAATGTTGAGAAAAAGAGAGCAACAAAATTTGGACTAGGGGAAGTGGAAATAAGAAATGGAAATGATCATGAAAAGCTAACCGCACCCAAATGTGAAGATCTTGGGAGGTTGAGCATCCCATGCATAATAAGAAATGAAGTGTTTATAGATCTCTTGTGTGATCTAGGTGCTTTAGTTAACGTTATTCCCTACCATATCTATGAACAATTAAAGGTAGGAGGGATGGAATATACCTCGATGATTTTGGAGTTTGCTAATCTTGAATCCCTTACTCCTCTAGGAATGATAAAGAATGTTGCTGTTGAATTAGGGAATTTTAATGTTCCAACTGACTTTGTGGTGTGTGAATGGGACCAATGGAACAAAAATTCAATGATTATTTTTGGAAGACTCTTTTTGATGAGTGTTAAGGATATCATAGATGTGAGTCATGGTATAATGAGCATCACTGTTAAGGGAAAAATAGAAGTGATTGATCTAAAACCCACTCTCTTTAAAAAGAAAGAAAAGAAGGATGAAGTAAGAAAAAGGGTTAGAGAAGAGAGGTTATGAGTAGATAATGTTCTAGGAGACCTGACGATAGAAGAAAGAAATTTTGATGACTACTCTACTCCTTCCGCTGAAAAGGGGAGCAAGGAAGGAGTGAAAAAGAGAAAAACACGACGTGGAAAAAGAAAGAAAAAGACTCCCCCAAATTTTGAAAATGAAAAAATGGATCCTTTAGATGAAGGTAAGGATGAACTGGGTTTGAGTCACCAAGAGGGTTGTGCTCACTCCGACATCTTTAGCTTATGGAAAAGGAAATTGCCAGATCCAACATATTGATCAGTAGTGAGTCTAGCTTAGGACATAAAATGAAGCCCTTATTAAGAGGCAACCCAAAAAAAAAAAAACAAAAAAAAATAAATAAAATCATTTTGCGCGACAGCGCGCTGCAGCGAAAATTCCGCGACAGCGGGCTGCAGCGGAAATTCCATGACAGCGCGCTGCAGCGAGCAACCGTGCGTGATGTGCATCGCGATGGCACACAGAACCATTTTTCACTCCATTCGCGCTTGAACTCGTGGCCGCACGCTGCAGCGGTTTGCCCAGTTTCAGAAAATTTTTCCTGTCTTGGGAACATGCAGTTAACAAGTCATGACATTTTGAGTTCCCAAGGAAGTTTAAAGCTTGCTGGAAAAGCTGCCCCCCCTTCACATGGATCACCACATTTATGGCATGGGATTGACCATTTGACCATCTTCTCTTTGCCTTGAATATTTAGGCTATAAATAAGGAGGGAATGGGGGGGTTATACTTGCACATTTCAATTCTCCTATTCTCTCTAAGTTCTTGATCCTCCTAATCCTCATCCCTTGCCATGTCAACCGAAAAGAAGGCAATTGCTAGAAAGAATGTTGAAGCCTTCTCGTCTGGAGGAACTTTCAACACCAAGAGGTTCTCTTAGGCAAAAGCCGGGCATCGCTTTGTTTCCATCACTTCCCAACGGAAGTTGATTCCGGATAGGGGTTTTAGCAACGCCTACCCCGTCCCGCATGAGCAAGTCACCCCACGGGGATGGGGAGAGTTTGTAACCAATAGAGCCCCTACATATCCGGCAATCATCTAGGAAGTGTATGCGAATGCAATCGACGCGTCTGGGCAGTGGCTCTTCTGCCGGGGTAAGGTGGTCACCCTTGGAATTGCTCAAATTGAGCAATTCTATGGGCTTGGGGAGGTAAATTCTTGTTCTTACTCTGATCTCTTGGATTCTCGCTTCGACCCCCGTAATCTAATTGCGGAAATTGTCAATGAGGACACTGAGTGGGAAGGAGGACTCGCCAACATTCCTCGCTCCGAATTGACGGAGATGAGTAGTGCATGGCTAATGTTCATTTCTAGTTATGTCATGCCCTCAAGTCACTTGACTGAAGTGACCCGTGCCCGAGCACTCCTTCTATGCTCGTTGGTTAGGGCGGGCAAAATCCGCATTTCGAGCATAATCTTTGAGCAACTTTGGAATGCTCTCAAAGGCCCATGCGCGGCATTGGCCTTTGGGTCTTTGATTTTGGGGTTGTGCGAGACCCAAGGGGTTAAGATGTTTTCCACCGTCTCCGTTGTTCCCCCTAGCTGCGCCCTTAACCCTTCAAACCTAAATGTCCGGGCAAGCGAACGAAAGCTGCCCAAAAAGAGAAGGGGACCGAAAGGGGATGCTTCCGCACCTTCCGACTCGCGCCTCACGAATTAACTTTTGGTGCACCTCTACAATCAACATGCGGAGCTTAGTAAGGGTCTTGCAACCGATATGGGATTCTTCAAATAGGAGATCGGCCTACAGTGCAAGTTCCAATCTGAATTCCACGAAGCCCTTGGGATGATGTTTGAAGATTGGAGTTTACAAGGTGGACCGGACGCCTCTGTGTTGCCAAGGCCTCCCATCGGTGCTCCCATTCTGGAGACGCACTACCCTACCGAGACGGCTTATGTAGCGGAGGAAGATGATGACGGGAAGAGGACAATTATTTAGGTTATATTTGTTCTTTTTTTTCATTTTTTCTTTTGTATCTTTTATTTTAGTATGTTTTTATTTGGAGATCTCAATTTATGAATTTTCATATTCTCGTATTTTTGAGTTATTCTTAATTGACATTTTTTTCTGAATTTTTCAAAAGAAATGAAAATCACAAAAATGTAAAAATCAAATGTGATATAAGTAAAAGTATACTTAACAAAAATGATTAAATGAATTATAAGCAATAAAATATTATAATTGAGGAATGAATGGAGGAAAATCTAAATCTCCAAATATTTAAATAAATGCTTGAGCTAAGTGTGGGGGAAGGCATAGTACTTAATCTAAAAATATGGGATAAATTCTAAATGGAGTGTGCTAGGCTCCCGTAAGACTTCATGATGACAAAGATGTTAGGGATGAAGAAAATTGTCTCTCCCTAAGGATAAAAAGAACAAAATATATATGGAAAAAAGAATGATGAAAAATATCTCTCCCAAATGAACAAAATGCAAAAGGATAAAAAAAAATATCTCTCCTTTAACTTTTCATATTTGTGATTCATAAGAAGGAGCACATATGGCACAACTTTAAGAATTTCTAACCAATTCTTTAGTCTAAATAAGTCCACAATGAATTGTACTCATAACCTAATTTCAAGCATTGAAAATTCAAATATTTGAAGATTCATTGATTAAACCACTTTAGTGCCACAATTAAAAATATTAATATTGCTACATTGTTCATTTCATTTTTTACCATGCACATATTTTGACTTATACTTACTTTATGAACATTATTGTGACTTTCATCCTTCCAAAACAAAAAAAAATTATATTTTAAGCTTACTCGAGGACGACCAAGAATTTAAGTGTGGGGGTGTGATGAATCCATAGATTATATCTAAATAAAGGGGAAAATTTATCTATTTAAGATCTTTATGCTACTCCTAAAATTAATTTTTTTATCTTTTTCAAGAAAATAGAATCCAAAGAAGTTCTAAGGCATTTCTGTAGTATTTTTAAAATTATTTTTGGAAACCCACTGCAGCGCGCTGCAGCGCACGACCGCGCACCACAGCGGGTTGCAGCGGAAATACCTAAACTATATGAAAATTAATCTCAACTAATTGAACAGTACTTTTTGCAAAATGACCTGCTACAGCATGCGGTCACGTGCTGCATCGGTCTGCAACAGAAATATTTATGATTTTATAAAATGGGGGCTCAACTAATTGAACAGTATTTTTTTGCAAAATGACCCACTACAGCGCGCGGTCGCACGCTACAGCGGTCTGCAGCGAAAACATTCATAACCTTATAAAATAGGGGCTCAACTAATTGAACAGTGTTTACGCAAAATGACCCGCTACAGCATGCGGTCGCGCGCTGAAGCGGTCTGCAGCGGGACTTGGCGATTGTGCGAAGGATCATTGCACGCCGCAGCGCACCACAACGCACTGTAGCGGCCCGCCGCAAATTTTTTCCAGACATGCATTAAATGCGGCTGGGGATATGACCTCTATCCTGCATTTTATCCCCAGCCATCATTCCCTGCAGCAGCCTGTTTTATTTGAAAAAGGAAGCTTTGAGGTGATGTTTTGGGTAAATAATTAAGGATTATTGTCACCTCACCATAAATGGAGGTTATTGTTATGATGAATTCAAAATTTTATATGGAAAAGCTGGTTTGAAATGAAGAGGAGGATGGCAGCCCCCCTTTCCAATAAATACCCCTCCTCATGACTAGAGGAGGGTTCATAATTTTAGCAAAAATTCTACTAAGTAAGGAGGAGAGCCAAGGGAAAATAGGAACTCCTCAAAGGTGGAAGGCAAGCCCTTGCTTTGGAAGAGGAGGAAGAAGGCAACACTAGTGACCTAAGGAGGGAACATTGAGAAGGAGAAGAAGGATTCCAGAGAACTTCTACGGAGTGTTCCTAGTATCTTCTAAACTCCACTCTTGTATTTCTTTTTAGTTGACCATGAAAGGGTCTTTATCTATGATTGTGTTTTCCTTCTTTTCTTATGCAATGAGTAGCTAAACTCCCTTGGGGAGGGTTAGGGGTTAAGTCCCATTTGCATAATGTAATATTAAAGTATGAATGTTTTCCCTCAAGCATAAGTTGTTTGTGATTTTTAATGCCTTACTAAAAAAATTTTATCTAATTAGTCTTGAATGTGATTATGAGAAAAGAACTAAAAACAAACTCCAAGAACTAATTGTCTTGTGCTCCTTAGCTCACCTTAGGTTGGATGCTAGATTATGAGTGCATGAATGCTTGGAACTATGAGAGAAAGTTCATAAGCTCAATGCACCTCAATCTAAGCTCAACCAAAGAGTTGAAGCAAGTCATGCTAAGACCCACTAAATGAGCTCCTTGGCTCAACATATTTGAGGTAGAGGAAGGAAGTGTTGAGTGCTCATAAACTAAGTGACATAGTCATTAAGCCCAATATATGAATCCCTCATCTCAACTATGCATGATGCGAGTGATGCTCATAGTGGAAATCAATGCTTGTAAGATCCTAAGGTTTAAAAATCAAGCTCTCCTTGATCAAGAGAATAAGATTAAAATTTAAATCCCTAGAATCTTACAAGAATCTTTGTACCAGAGTAGAATCGAACATGAGTTCATTTTGTGTACAAGATTTGAACTTGTAAGACCTTGAGCTAAACTCAATGACAACAATGTGCACTTGATTTAATTGAATTAAATGATAAAGCTTGAGAAACCAATCTACATAAATATTATGTCATAACATGTGGAATGGCCCCAACTCTCCTCTTTCTTAAATCTTGCTATTTTACTTAGTGAATATTTATTCTAATTTTAGACCATTCATCCAATACATACTATAGCTTAAACATTAGTGAGAATAGATACACCTTGGTGCCAAATCAACCAATTCTCTGAGGATCGATAAAGTCCCGGAAAGTTATACTTTCCACTTATTACTTCAGACCACGTACACTTGTGTGCAAGCGCAGACGTGTATTTACAGTCTGTCATAATGCCTTAAGGAGTCCTTAAAACATTCCCAGCCATAATACAAGTTCTCACCATGCTGCTGAGAGAAGTTTGAAATTTCATTTCTTAATTTGACGGTCTTGTCGGGTGGAAAATACTTGTCTAAGAATTTCCTTGCCAAGTCATCCCAAGTCCTTATAGACTCACCGGGTAGAGAACTGAGCCAAACATTAGCTCGATCTCTTGGCGAGAATGAAAATGTTCTCAATCTTAAGACGTCATCAGATACGCCGTTGAATCAGAAGGTGTCACATATTTCCAGAAAAGTTGAAATATGTGTATTCGAGTCATCTGATGCCATCCCACTAAATTGATTATTTTGGATCATGTTCAAAGTGGATGGTTTTATATCAAAATTATTTGCTTGTATAGGAGGTCTAACAATAGCAATTTGAACTCCTTCTACTGTTGGAAATGCGTATTTTCTTAGCAATCTTCTCCTAGCATTTACCATTGTTCTGCTGGGTTCATATCTAAATCTTCCATTTGTGCATTTTTCTAGTTTAAAAAGTTTTGCTCTCTCCTAGCTCTCAAATATGTTCTATCAATTTTGGGATCGTAAAAGAATTCTGTAAGATTTCTCCTACTCATGCAATTTAGGGGTAACTAACTATAACAAGTTCAGCAATTAATATTCAGTATAAACAATAAGCACAAAATTAAATATGATAGTATGCAATAAAATTCAGCACAAGTTCTTTTTAGAAAATTTTTCTAACTTTTCTCAAGCAAGCAAATAAAGAAATTTATTATAGCTATGTAAAAATATGCACAAGATAAATTAGTTCTAAATTACTAGTTAGAAGAGAATTATACTTGATACAAAATGAAAACCATTCCTCGACAACGGCGCCAAAAACTTGGCGGACGGAAATACATGTCTGTGTTTGCACGCAAGTGTACATGATCTAAAGCAATAAGTGGAAAGTTTAGTTTTCAGGATTTATCGATTCTCAGGGAATGATTGCTTTGATACCAAGTTGTATTTTCATTCACTATTGTCTTGATAATTAATTTAGTTGATTTTCATTGGTTCCTAATTATCAATACACAAGACTTTGAGTAAAGATACGATTTGATAAAAAGGAGAGAGTTGAGATTTCATTATAATATATGCAAGGGTTAGTTATATACCTTCATTGTTGAATGTAGACATTCAATTTGATTGCTTTATTAAATCACGTGAACACCATTTGAATTGAAGTATCCTCCAATTACATTGGGTTCAAGTTTAGCATACAAAGAGAACTCCTTTTGGGTTCCTCCTTAGCACATAAAATATTATGAGATACGATTCGATTAGTTAGATTTTGATTCCCTACATCTAAGTTACCAAAAACATCTTTCAATTATAATGATCTCACAAGCAATATTCCATTTACCATGCGTCATGCACTTCACCCGCAGTTTAGCTAGATGGGAGGGTGCATTGGGTCAATGAATTATGTCACATCATTCATTGAAGTTCCCAACATCCTCTCATCCCTTATACTTTGCTGAGTAGTAGAGCAAGGTTAATGGAGAACTTGGTTCTCAAGCATCAATCTTTTGGGAGAGCTATGAAGGGAGGGTGCAAGTGAGCCTTGAGAATTCTATCACGTAATTCTCAGCTCTACTCTCATTTCCTTCCTTGCTCTTACCCAATTGATGAGCATTGAAACACAAGCTCTTTTAATTAAAATAATTTAGAATTTAATTCATCCAAGCATTCAATTCAATATTAAATTTAACAACACAAACAATTTTTTTCTTATTCCATTTAAATAATGTCATCATACAACTAATATATCCATTACATAATTTTACAACCACATCTCAACCCTCTCCAAGGGGTTTTTTGATTTCCATTACTATGCAAGAAAGAACATACTTGCAAAGAAAAGTCAACATTGCCATCAGTTCATGGCAAGAAATTAATCAAGGGAGTTTAGTAGAAATACAAGGAAGCACCTGGAGGTTTTCTGGGGTTCTCTTTACTTTTTCTGTGTTGTCCTATTGAAGCTTCACCTTTTGTTATTTGCTATCTTTCCTTTCTTCCTATTCTTGGTCCTGTCTTCCCCTTGGAGAGTTCTCCTTCTTTCTCTTCCTGCAACCTTTCTTTTAGGTCTTTGATTAACAAAAGTTGGAACCCTTTCAAAGTCCGAGATTGGCCCTTAAATAGGGATGCACTCAGCCTCAAGGACTTTAATGTGTGACCTTTCCTCTTTTTTGACTTAATTCCAATCTCTTTTAATGTTTTCATCTATTTAAACTATTGGGATTCAGCAGGGATTTAATAAATCAATTTTTAAGAGGCTGGGGGAGGCCAAAGGTGACACTTTTGTGGCTTTCCCCATGCTTCTTAATTGTTGTTTCTAGAAAATTCTGGGACGTCCGCTGCGGCGCGCTGCGGCAGTGATGTTTTAATGACTGTTCCACTATGGCGCGCTGCGGCAACCGTGTTTCAAATCTTGTTCCGCTATGGCCTGTTGTAACAGTAGTGCTACAAACACTTTTCCTGCACATAAGTTAGTATCTTTTTCGTTCGATCACTACAGCATACGCTGTGGCGCGCTGCGGGGCACTACAGCAGACTACTTACGGGTCACTATTCAATTAGTTGAACTATAGTTTTTTAAAATGAAAATTCACCCATTGTGGCGCGCTGCGGCGCGCTACGGCGGATTAATTTTGCAGGATCACTATTCAATTAGTTTAACTATAGTTTTATAAATCAAAAATTAACCCACTGTGGTGCACTGTGGCATGCTATAGCGGATAAATTTTGCATGATCACTGTTTAATTAGTTCAACTATAGTTTGATAAAATAAAAATTTACTCGCTGCGGCGCGTAATAGCGGATAGATTTTGCAGTGTCACTGTTCTATTAGTTCAACTATAGTTTGATAAAATAAAAATTCACCCGCTGCGGGGCGCTACGGTAGAGAAAGTTGCGTGGTTCTGTTCAATTACTTGTTCATAAGATTTTAATAAATCAATGAGAAATGATGTTGTAGCGCGCTACCGCGTGTAAACTTGCATATTACTATTTAATTAGTCATTTATATGATTTTAATTTATCCTTATCGATATGATGTTGTGGCGCGGAGTGGCGAGCAATGGTGTGCTACAATGATCTTGCTCCAGGTCTATAGTTCTGCTTCTAGGTAAGGCATTCTTAATGGGCCGCCATGGCGCACTGCGGCGATTTTGTTTAGAATTTGGTAAATCAGCCTTTGCAGTCTGATTTCTTCATTTTACTAACAAGACATCAATTTCTACTTAAAGTATAGGGAAATATATGGTGATATCAATGTTTAAACACTATATTTTTACTACAAATTCTGGCTATATCACACCCCCACACTTAAATTCTTGTTCATCCTCGAGTAAGCTTAAAAAATATGATTTTCTAAATTTGTCTATGTCTAAGGATTCAATGTGTTAAGCTAATGTATCATGAATTTAGTTGTAAAGTATGCTTTAGTAAAGATTACTTCATGTCTCCAAGTTCTACTACCCCTCCACTCGAGTTCATGTCTCTACACTTCCTTTAGTTTCAATTTTAAAATGTCATGCTTATTTTTTAATATGGGGAGGTGATCCTGAAATTCTAACCTTATGATGCTATTGGTGAGTATTTTGAGTATTGTGCCATGTGTACCCCTTCTTATGATTCACAAGGATATTTTAACATGTTAGGAGAGATATTTTTCTTCATGCTAGATGTTCACTTGTTTAGCTTGGGAGGGATATTTTTTATCATCCCTTTATATATTAATTTTTTTCTTTTCTTTTTCAAATTCATTTTTAATGGGAGAGCCATTTTTCTTCATCCCTTGATGTAGTCCTTGTGATCATGAAGTCCTACAGGAGTCTAGCACTTCAAATTATCACTCACCTCTTGCCACCTTGGTTTAATTCTTCGATTTTTCACCCCCACACATAAACTTAAGCACATTTCATGTTAATTCCTGGAAACTAAGCTTAGTAGACTCATGAACTCAATAAGGGGTGTGTCACTTGAATTCATTTTCATCTTTATCTCAAATATGCTTGCATCTTGATTATATACCATATCTTTTTTTTTTTCTTTTTTTTTGAACATTGAATCCGAAACTTGATCACATTTAGAAAATTCTCCTTCAAGTTCAATTTTAGCAAAAAATATAGGGTGTGCGAAATATGGAATTTACTTGATTGACTGAAATCAAAACTACAAAACAGAAAACAGAAAAATTAAAACACAAAAATAGGAAACAACACAACCTTATTAATCGTGGGTTGCCTCCCATCGTGCGCTTGTTTTTACATCTTAGCCTGACGCCAATTTAGCTCGTCTATGTGACTCCTTCTCTTGGGAGATCCTGCAATAACCAACTCTCTTTCTCTTACAATTCAGATCCATCTAAGTAAGGTTTTAGACGGTGCCCATTTACCTTAATTGTCCCAACCGATGAAGTGATATCCACACTTCCGTGGGGGTATATTTTTGTGATTATAAATGGGCCCATCCATCTTGATTTTAGTTTCCTGGAAAGAGCCTCAACCTAAAATTAAATAACAATACCTTTATTCCCAGTTCTAGGTATTTTGGTCTTCTTAGATTATCATGCCATTTTTTAGTTCTTTCCTTATATAGCTTGGCACTCTCATATGCACGCAACCTGAATTCATCCAGTTCATGCAATTGCAAAATCCTTTTTTCTACTGCTAGTTTGAAATAAAAAGTCAGCCTTTTAACTGCCCAAAAGGCACGATGTTCTAACTCTACCGGCAAATGACAGGATTTCCCATAAACCAGCTTGTAAGGGGACATTCCTAAGGGTGTTTTGAATGCAGTTCTATACGCCCAAAGTGCATCGTTAAATTTCATGGACCAATCCTTCCTGTTTTTGTTAACAGTTTTTTCTAGGATTTGCATTAATTCACAGTTTGACACTTTCACTTGGCCACTGGTTTAAAAATGGTAGGATGTACCTATGTTATGTTTCACCCCATACCCTTTCAATAGAGTTTTTAATTGTTTATTGCAAAAATGTTTTCCACCATCACTTATTAGAACGCAGGGTGTACCAAACATAGAGAGGACATGATCTTTCAAGAATTTGATCACAGTTTTGGTGTCATTACTTGCACAAGCTATAACTTCAACCCATTTGGAAGCATATTCAACCCCCACTAATATGCAGTGGTGGGGAATGGGCCCATAAAGCCAATCCCCCAAACATCAAAGAGTTCATCTTCAAAGATTTCATTGAGAGGTAACTCATCCCGTTTTCCTAAATTTTCCATCCTCTGACATTGATCATATAGCTATTTACAAAATCAGCAGCATCCTTGAATAATTTGGGCCAATAAAATCCAGATTGCAGCACCTTTGCCGCTATCCATCAATACCGTGATGCCCTCCATAAGGAGATGTGTCGCAATGATATAAGATATTAAGTGTTTCAGTTTTAGGCACACATCTTCTTAGAATTTGATCGGGATAGCATTTGTATAGGAAGGGATCATACCAAAAGTAATTCTTAACATCAGCAAAAAAAATATTTCTTTGCTAATAGTTAAATTCTTTTGGGATCACCCTTCCTACAAGATAGTTGGCAAAATCAGCAAACCCAGGAGGATTGCTTGCTGGAATTAAGTAGAGCTGTTCATCAGGAAAAGTTTCACAAATTTCTTCTCCCTCTTTATGTTTTACATGAGTCAATCTAGAGAGGTGATCAGCTACCACATTATCGCACCACTTTTTATCACGAATTTCCAAGTCAAATTCTTGTAGAAACAAAACTCAACGTATTAGTCATGGCTTTGCTTCTTTCTTTTGAAGAAGATATTTGATTGTAGCATGATCTATATAAATGATTGTTTTTGATCCAATAAGATATGCCCTAAATTTGTTGAATGCAAAAACAATCGCTAAAAGTTCTTTCTCGGTGGTGGCGTAATTCCTTTGGGCCTCATCCATTAACTTACTCGCGCAATAAATGTAATAGAAATTTGTTTCCTTTTGATATCCTAAAACTGCTCCCACCGCAAGATCACTAGCATCACACATGATTTTGAAGGGGTGATCCTAGCTAGGAGTAAAAATTATAGGAGCTGAAATGAGAGCAGTTTTTATGGCATTGAATCCCCTTGTGCAATTTTCATCAAATTTAAATTCAACATCCTTTCCTAGAAGCCGTCATAAAGGTAAACTAATTTTAGAGAAATCTTTTATGAACCTTCTATAAAACCCAGCATGCCCAAGAAAACTCCTAACTCGCCTTACATTAGATGGTGGGGACAATTTCTCAATAACCTCAATTTTGGCTTTATCTACCTCAATTCCATTAATTGATATAGGGTGAGCCAAGACAATTCCTTCCTCCACCATGAAGTTACACTTTTTCCAATTAAGAATAAGATTAGTTTTCTCACATTTCCTTAGGACCTTACTTAAGTTTGTTAAATAGTGTTCAATGGACTCTTCCACAATAAAAAAATCATCCATAAAGATCTCTAGAAAATCTCCTACCATTTCAGAAAAGATGACCATCATACACTTCTGAAAAGTTGCAGGTACATTACATAGACCAAAGGGCATCCTCCTGAAAGCATATGTTCCATAGGGGCACGTGAAGGTTGTTTTTTCTTGGTCTTCTGGGGCTATCAAAATCTGATTGTACCCCGAGTAACCATCCAAAAAACAAAAGTAAGGGTTCTCTGCCAGCCTATCTAACATCTGATCACTGAATGGGAGAGGATAGTGGTCCTTCCTAGTTGCCTTATTAAATCTTCTATAGTCTATGCATACTCTCCACTCCGTAACCTTCCTTATATAAATTTATTCATTATTTTCACTCAAGGTCACAGTCATCCCACTTTTCTTAGGGACCACATGAATAGGACTTACCCAAGGGCTGTCCAAATTTGGAAAAATGATCCCAGCATCCAAAATCTGAATGTTCTCCTTATGCGCCACCTCTCTTATATGCGGGTTTTATCTTTGTTAAGGTTCTATGGAAGGTTAGTAGTTGTCTTCTAGCAGTATGCAGTACATGCATAAGGTATGACTAATGCCTGTCAAATCGGCAATGCTCCATCCTATTGCCCTTTTATGCTCTCTTAACAACGCACACAATTTAGTCTCTTTGGTTGAGCTTAGCAAAGCATAAATTATTATCGGTAGTGACATTCCCTCCCCATGATAAACTTATTTTTTAAGTGTTTAGGCAAAGGTTTCAAGTCTAATTCAGGGGGTTCATCTATAGACAGTTGTATTCTTTTTCTTTCCTGAATCAACTCATCAATTTTGTTTTCTTCCTCTTCAATTCCATCTTCTTTTTCTTCCTCTATATCTTCAGAAATTAACACCTCTTCCATTGCATTTACATCCCAACACTCCTCATTTGGCCTAAGTGGATGCCTCATTGAATCCGTTATGTTAAAACTCACCTCCTCCCCCTCACAACGAAGACTTAATTCACCCTTATCCACATCAATCATGGTTTTTCCAATAGCAAGGAATGGTCTCCCAAGAGCTATAGGAATCTCCTAATATTCAACTTCCTTTTCCAACACAATAAAATTGGCAGGGAAAATAAATTTATCAACCATTACTAGAATATTTTCCAGGATTCCCATGGGAGTTTTTACAGATCTATTTGCTAGTTGGAGGAGGACTGATGTAGGTTTTAAAGAATCAATTCCTAGCTTTTTAAATATGTAAAATGGCAGTAAATTTATTGAGGCACCGAAATCACATAAAGCCCTTTTAATAGAATGATTTCCTATTGTGCAAGGAATGGTAAAACTTCCTGGGTCCTTTCTTTTAAGAGGAATTTTCTGCTAGAGAATTGCACTACACTCCTCAGTCAAGGACATAGTTTCCTTTTCATTTATTTTTCTATTCTTTAATAGTATATCCTTCATGAATTTCGCATAACTGGGCATCTATTCCAAAGGTTCAGCAAAAGGAATATTTATATGAAGAGTCTTAAAAGTTTCTAGGAATTTTTGGAATTGGTTGTCTAGCTTCTCCCTTTTTATTCTCTGAGGATAGGGGATGTGAGGAGTGTGGTCAGAAGGTTTAGTCATCTGCGTGTTAGTTTCCTCATTTATTTCTTTATTCTTGTCCTTATTGATTTCTTCTTCTTCATTTAATCTCTCTTTCAAATTTTGAGAATTCTTTTCAGGATATTTAAGTACCAGCGGTTCTGTAATTTTTCCACTTCTTAAAGTTACAAAATTTCCTGATTTATTCTTATAGTCCCCTATGGCTCCTACCAAGAAAGGTTGATTTAGATGCATTATAATCTCTTTTATTTTTAACTCAATTCTTTGAACAAATTTTTCTTGATTCAAGAGTGTGTGTTCATGTTGATTTAATATTGCATCCGTTCTGTTCAAAAAATTAGTTGTGTCTATTTTAAACTCTTTTATGGAACACTCTAAGCTTCTTCCCTCCTTAGTTTGTTGGGTTCTATAGTGTTGAACAACATTTACTCCCTCAGTTTCCTCCTTATAATTGGAAATTTGTTGCACTCCCTCTAGTCGTTTGATTAACATGTTAATTTTGTTTCTTAATCCAGCAATCTGATTTGACTCATTCATGTAATCTATATCTACTTTAATTGAATTTGGCTACTGAGTTGGTCATTGGTATGCATTGTTAGCCATTTCATTGAGGAGATCAAAGGCCTCCTTGAGGGTTTTACTACTTAATAATCCTCCTACGGCTACATCTATTAGGCTCCTTGTGGGTGCGTTTAATCCATTGTAAGAAGTCTGCACATGCATCCACAAAGGAAACCCATGATGCGGACAAAGCCTTAAGCAGTCCTTAAAATATTCACATCCATCATTCAAGTTCTCACCATGCTGCTGAGAGTTGTTTGAAGTTTCATTTCTCAATCTGGCGGTCTTGGCGGATTGAAAATACTTGGCCAGGAATTTCCTTGCCAAGACATCCCAAGTTCTTATAGACTCACCGGGTAGAGAAATGAGCCAAACCTTAGCTCGATCTCTCAGCGAGATGGGAATAATCTCAATCTTAAGGCGTCATCGGATACCCCGTTGAATCGAAAGGTGCCACATATTTCCAGAAAAGTTGAAATATGTGCATTCGGGTCATCCGATGCCATACACTAAATTGATTGTTTTGGATCATGTTCAAAGTGGATGGTTTTATCTCAAAATAATTTGCTTGTATAGGAGGTCTAACAGTAGCATTTTAAATTCCTTCTACCATGGGAAATATGTATTCTCTCAGCAATCTTCTCCTAGCATTTACCATATGTTTCGCTGGGTTCATATCAAAATCATTCATTTGTGCATTTTTCTGGTTTAAAAAGTTTTGCTCTCTCCTAGCTCTCAAATATGTTCTATCGATTTCGAGATCATAAAAGAATTCCGTAAGATTTCTCCTACTCATGCAGTTTAGGGGTAACTAACTAGAACAAGTTCAGCAATCAATATTCAGCACAAACAATCAGGACAAAATTCAATACGATAGTATGCAATAAAATTCAGCACAAGTTCTTTTTAAAAAAAATTTCTAATTTTTCTCAAACAAGCAAATAAAGAAATTAATTATAACTATGTAAAAATATGCACAAGGTAATTAGTTCTAAATCACTAGTTACAATAGAATTATACTTGATACAAACAAAAACTGTTCCTTGGCAACGGCGCCAAAACTTGGCGGAGGGAAATACACGCCTGCATTTGCACGCAAGTGCACGTGGTCTGAAATAATAAGTGGAAATATTAGTTTTCGGAATTTATTGAACCTCAGGGAATGGTTATTTTGATACCAAGTTGTATTTTCTTTCACTAATGTCTAGATAACAAATTTGGTTGATTTTCGTTAGTTCCTAATTAGCAATACACAAGACTTTGAGTAAAGATACGATTTGATTAAAAAGGAGAGAGTTGGGATTTCATTGTAATATATGCAAGGGTTGGTTATATAACTTCATTGTTGAATGTAGATGTTCAATTTGATTGCTTTATTAAATCAAGTGAACACTATTAGAATTGAAGTATGCTCCAATTACATTGGGTTTAAGTTTAGTGCACAAAGAGAACTCCTTTTGGGTTCCTCCTTGGCACATAAATTCTTATGAGATACTATTCCATTAGTTAGATTTTGATTTCCAATGTCTAAGTTGCCAAGAACATCTTTTAATTATAATGATCTCACAAGCAAGATTCCATTTACCATGCGTCATACACTTCACATGCAGTTTAGCTAGATGGGAGGATGCATTGAGTCAATGAATTATGTCACATCATTCATTGAAGTTCCCAATATCCTCTCATCCCTTCTACTTTGCTGAGCAGTAGAGCAAGGTTAATGGAGAACTTGGTTCTCAAGCATAAATCTTTTGGGAGATCTATGAAGGGAGGGTGCAAGTGAGCCTTGAGAATTCTATCACTTAATTCTCAGCTCTATTCGCATTACCTTCCTTGCTCTTACCCAATTGATGAGCATTGGAACACAAGCTCTTTTAATTAAAATAATTTAGAATGTAATTCATCCAAGCATTCAATTCAATATTAAATTTAACAACACAGATAGTTTTTTTTTATTACATTTAAATAATGTCATCATACAACCAATATATCCCTTACATAATTTTACAACTACAACTCAACCCTCTCCAAGGGGTTTTTAGCCTTCCATTACTAAGCAAGAAAGAACATACACGTAAAGAAAAGTGAACATCGCCATTAGTTCACGTAAAGAAATTATTCAAGGGAGTTTTGGAGAAATACAAGGAATCACCCAGAGGTTTTCTGGGGTTCTCTTTACTTTTCTTGCGCTGTTCTCTTGAAGCTCCACCCTTCATTCGTTGCTGTCTTTCCTTCCTTCCTGTTCTTGGTCCTCTCTTCCCCCTGGAGAGTTATCTTTCTTTCTCTTCCTGTAGCCATTTTCTTAGGCCTTTGATTCGCAAAAGTTGGAACCCTTTCAAGGTCGGAGATTGGCCCTTGCATAAGGATGCACTCAACCTCAAAGACTTTAATGTGCGACCATTCCTATTCCTTGACTTAATTTCATTCCCTTTTAATTTTTTCATCTGTTTAACCTATTGGGATTCAGCAGGGATTTAATAAATAAATTTTCAAGAGCCTGGGGGAGGCCAAAGGTCACATTTTTGTGGCCTTCCCCATGCTTCTTAATTGCTGTTTCTGGAAATTTCTGAGCCGTCCGCTGCGGCGCACTAGGGCAGCGATGTTTCAATTGCTGTTTTGTTGTGGTGTGCTGCGGCAACCGCATTTCAAATCCTGTTCTACTACAGCGTGCTGTAGCAGCAGTGCTGCAAATACTTTTCCTACACATAAGTTAGTATCTTTTTCGTTCGATCACTGCAGCGTACGCAGTAGCGCGCTGCGGCGCGCTATAGCGAACAACTTGCAGGATCACTATTCAATTAGTTTAACTATAGTCTTATAAAATGAAAATTCGCCCACTGTGGTGCACTGTGGCACGCTACAGCGGATAAATTTTGCAGGATCACTGTTCAATTAGTTTAACTATAGTTTTATAAAATGAAAATTCACCCGGTGTGGTGCGCTGCGGTGCACGATAGCGGATAAATTTTGCAGGATCACTATTCAATTAGTTTAACTATAGTTTGATAAAATAAAAATTCACCTACTGTGGCACGCTATAGCGGATAAATTTTGCAGGATTATTGTTCAATTAGTTCAACTATAGTTTGATAAAATAAAAATTCACTCGCTGCGGCACACTGCGGCGTGCTATAGCAGATAAACTTTACAGGATTACTGTTCAATTAGTTCAACTATAGTTTGATAAAATAAAAATTCACCCACTGCGACACGCAGCAGCGGAGAAAGTTACGTGGTAGTGTTCAATTACTTATTTAAAAGGTTTTAATAAATTAACAAGAAATGACGCTGTAGCGCGCTGCGGTGTGCGAACTTGCGTGTTACTATTCAATTACTCGTTTATATGGTTTTAATTTATCCTTATCAATATGATGTTGTGGCGCGCTGTGGCAAGTCGTGGAGCGCTGCAGCAGTCTTGCTCCAGGTCTGTAATTCTGCTTCCAGGTAAGGCATTTTTAATGAGCCACCATGGTGCGCTGCGGTGGTTATTGTCCAGAATTTGGTAAATAAGCTTTTGCAGCCTGTTTTCTTCATTTTCCTAAAAAGACATCAATTTCTACTCAAAGTATAGGGAAATATATGGTGATATGAATATTTAAATACTATATTTTTGCTACAAATTCCGACTACATCAATCACAAAATTTATGAGCACTGAGCTGGGCTTTAGATGGAAGTCAAACATTTTATGACTTAGCTAGTTTCTTCAAAGGTAGGATAAGAGTTTGGATGAAACATTCAGAGATAAAAGAATGACTGGCTCCAATGTCAAATAACGCATTACAGGGTTTGTCCTTAAAATAGAGTGTTCCTAAAAGTTATTTGATACATTACATTAATTAAATGTAATAATTAAGATGCAATAAATAAAAATAATGAGAAAGAAATGGCTTAGAAATGTGCACTTGAAACCATATTATTGTTTTCCACGGCTTCGAGTGGAGTTAAGGCATAGAAACATGCAGGACCAGCAGAATGATTGTTAGCCTGCTTCTTAAAGCTATTCTGATTCTAGAATCTTGGAGCTACAATTGTCTCCTGTGCTGGTTCTGAAGCTTCTATCGAATGAATTGGCATTATTGTCATCCTAGGATCTTACTTTTTCAATGGCATTGTATGAAAAACTTGGTTCTGCGGTGAATGGTTAATAAGAACACTATCCACAATTTCCTAGCGAGTGCAATGGCAGAACATATGGCCTTGATGACCACACAAATAACACCGATAGCCAAAGTGGCAACACTTGTCATATGGATGGAGTCTGTTGCAACTTTGTGTTGATTCAGAGGGTGAAGCCATTTCATGTTGATAAACTTTAGCGGGATGAGCCAGTGCTTCTTAAACACTTTGTGGCATTTTGGTGCTACATATATCGTTCATTTTAGATCCCTTTCAGACTGATGGTGCTCCACCAACCTTGCTGTCTTAATTAGTTGAGATAATTTAGTGAGATGAAGTGAAACTATGCAATCTTTGATAGTGTCACGCGTACTTTTTTGAAATTGGTGGCACCGAGCAGCTTTTGATTTGATGAGGTCTAGAGCAAAGCGTGTTAGTCTTCTAAATTCTATCTCATATTATGAGACACGATGGCTGCCTTGCATCAACCTTAGTATTGTTCCTTCTATTATAATTTGAGCTAACTGGGGAATAAACTCTGATTTGAATACTTCCACGAACTCATCCCAAGGGATGTCTTTTATTATCCCGCCAGTATTCTACTTCTTCATGGAATAGTTGAGTTGTGTGCCAGATTGCCACTGAATTAGGACACTTTATGCAAATTAGATTCTTCTCTACCATTTTCATCCAACTGGCTATCTCCATGGGGGATAGGTTCCCACTATAGGTTGAGGGTCTCAACATCAGAAAGCTATGTAAGAGTCGATCGGCAGATTAGTGTGACATATGAGGTGCATATGGTGCAGGTGCTGTTGGTGCAGGATTATTAGTAGCAAGCGAAGGATGGATGGTGATTAGCTTCTAAATCACTGAATCTTGTGAGTCTGGTTCTCCAGCATCATCGCCACAATAATTCACAGAGAAGTAACCTTATCGTGAGTGTACCTGGAAGCTACTGTAGGTTTGATGGGTGTGGTCATAGATGGAGATTATGGATTCATCCTGTTGTGGCATGATGAATCATTACTTCAGAGTGAGTTAGAGAAATGAGATAGAATTTGGCATTCAAGTTAGAAACACAAGATTTCTTTACTCATAAAGTAAAAGTTACATAGATGATAAGGTGAAAAGATAACACATATAACTACTAAGACATATAGATGGTAATATAACTACAATCATTTTGAGAACTCTGTAACATGTACTAGTGCTCTCTAATGAATTTGGCATGGAATGCAAGACAAAAGCTCATGAAGGTCACAACACAGCGCTTCCCCATGCATTTCTTTTCTAGCTTCAAATTGGTGACAACCCACCAATCCTCGGAGGCATATTGAAGGAGAAAAGTCAAAAGATTGACGTAAATTGAATCCAAACACTCTATAAAGTCTAATATTGCCTCTACGTGATTTAACCATTCTTTGGCCAAAGTTGGGAAGTTGAGTCCTCTAAAGACGGGTTGGCGAAGTATCTTGTCTAGTACTAGGACTTCTTTGGCTGACACTCCATCTATAGTTCTTCCACCTTTTTTACCTAGTTTGTAATTGCAATCCCAGATAGCTTCAAATTTGGCTGAGTAGTAGCTCAAATTGGATCTTCCACACTCCATTTGTTTATGCTAGAAAAAGTCTTAAAGTTCTTAAGTTATTTTAGGATTAATTCAATCATTTTATGTGGACATTTACAATTCACACTCTTATATTTAGTTTCTTGAGAGTATGGTGCTATGGATATTATGTTTGATGACTAGATTACAGAAGAATGATCTATTAGGTAGATAGGAATGCAAATTCTAATCTGACACCATATGGTGTTCTCTGATACCAATTGTATCACCCGCCCCACCGAGGTCATGCTAATAATACTGATATTAATATGATTACAGTGGAGACAGTCACCTTGAGACAAATCCCCCAACTATGGTTGTGTTAGGTCTCAGCCCAACCTATCTTAGCCAGTAGACTTTCCACCTAAACTGTAATCAATTCATAAACATGTATGAAATAATCAAAGTGCAGAAGTAAAAGTATGTATAACATACATTCCATAGCATGTAAGAGAAAGAATAAGATCTTAACTCAGTATTTAAGGGCAAAAAAGTAAAGACATCTGAACATTAATTATTATAATACAGAATTAAATTTAAAATTAAAAAGTACACTCATCCTCACAAGCAAGAAAGCATATCTATCTAAGCCTCAACAGCAGCAAGAAGATCCTTGATAAGTTCAAGATTTATTGCATAATAAAGCAGGAAAACATATAAATCTTTTACTTTAATAGCATTCTTTGATGTATTTTAAACTATTTAAGGGACAAAATAAGAAAAGTGCAATTCTGGAGCAGCAGGAAGGATTCTTAGAGAAAACTGCTGCAACGCGCTGCAGCGCACCATGGCGGATGCAGTAAGAATTGAAGAACCAAGGAGCCATCTGTAAGGCCTGGGAGAAGAACCGCTATAGCGCGTCGTAGCGCGCCACAGCGCGCTTGAGTGGATTGAACCTGAGAGCTCGGCGCTGCCGCGCGCCACAGCAAGTCCGTCCAAATTTAGAGTTTGCATTCAATATGAAGTCCTTGCTAAAAATAAACTACTGCAGCGCTCCCATGCACGCTGCAACGCGCTCAAGCGGAGTCTTACCGAGAGCTCGGCGCTATCGCGTGCCGGAATGAATCAGAAGGGAAGGGACTTATAGTACAAATAATAAAGTGAACCACTACATCGTGCTGAGGTGCGCCATAGAGAAATCTTCCCGAGAGCTCGGCGCTATCGCGCGCCACAACGGGTATACTTATAAAAACAAGCATGTAGCAGGAACCACTTTAGCACGCCTAAGCACGCTGCAGCATGCCGTGGCGCCCTATGCAGAATTTTCCAAGCAGAGCATTTATGGCAACCTGGGGAAGATAGGAAATACAACCCATTAGCCTTCCCCAGTCGCTTGGAAACAAAAATCACATTAAAATATGCTATCTTTCATGAGAATAATGGAATCTAATTTAAATGCTTGCCATGAATATAAGGAAGGGAAAGAGGAGGCAGTATTTATGCCAAGGGCGATGAAGAGATCACTATAAATACTGCCATTTTTAACTATGAATGGGTTCCAAGTTTTAACATTCTAAGACCTAGAATGAGGGATTGCTGTTGAGAGAGAAGGACAACTCTCCAAGGAAAGGTTCAGAGTACCTTTACAAGATTAAGAGGAAGGAGAAGTACAAGGAGCTTGAAGGAAGGATGAGAGGAGAAGAAGAAATCTAGAGAACCCTAAAATTTAGAGATGTTCCTAGTATTTTCTCTTTACTTTATCTTGTTTCTTTTACAGTTGAACCAATGTCAAAGTTCTTATCTTTAAATGCATCTTTCTGTATTGTGATTGCAATGGAAGGCTAGACCCTTCTTTGAGAGGGTTGGGCCATAGTCATGTGATGAGTGTGGGACGTATGGTGTTGTATATTGAAGCTGCAATGAATAAAATTTGAATTTAAAGTTTACTTATTCTTATGTTTCAATGTAAATGCCTAAATTATTTATCAAATATAAATATTTATTAAAGGACTTATGCTCCAATGCTCACTAATTGGAGTAGAGAAAGGAGTGAGGGGCAATTAAGCTGAGAGCTACGTGACAAATTCTCAAGCCTATTAGTACCACTTTTTAAGCTCATCCAAGAAGTTGAAGCTTGTGAGCCAAGCCCTTTCCAATAATACTATGCAGCTCAGCAAAATAGAAGGAGAGAGAGATCATCAAATAACCATGGATGATGTGACATAGTCCATTATGTCTAATGAATCTTCTCCCTTAGCTAAACCACGTGTGTAGCGCATGCTGCTGATTGGTGGGAATCAATGCTTGTGAGATCACCAAACTAAATATTATTTTGATAACCTAGATGTAAAAATTCTAAAATAAATCTAATGTGATCTCATAAGAGTCTATGTGCTGAGGAAGACCCCTAGTGTGTTCATCTTGCACACTTGATTTGAACTAGTCAGAATTAGAGGACCAATCTAAGGAATACTATGTTCACATGGTATGATTGACATAATCCAAGTATTTTATGAAATACAATGAATTAAATACAACACCAATTCCTTACGAGTCACATGACAAAATCCCAACTCTCTCTTCTTAATTAATAGTATATCAATTTAAGCTCTTTGCATTATCGATCTACGAACCAAACTAAAAACCAAAATGAATCTTCTAAACATTATTGAAAAAAGGTAAAACTTAGTAACTAAACCACTGTTCCTTGTGGATGATATAATTTCAGAACTCACCATTTCAAATTGTTACTTTGGACCACGTACACTTGCATGTTAGCGCAAACATGTATTTACAGTCTATCAAGTTTTTGACGCCATTGTCGGGAATAGTTTCTAGTTTTGTATTAAGTATAATCTAATAGTAAATAGTGATTTAGATCTGTCTTTGTAATAACCCAAGTTGTTATCCTAGATAATTAAAACTGATCCAAGTTATAATCTCAGTCTTAGTACTCTAATTAAGTCATAAGGAGTTCACCGCTAAGACCCAGTCCAAATCAGGAGTCAAATGGATCAAACCCTGATTTTTGTGAAAATCCAGAAATCCTAGAAATTAACCTATCTAAATTGACCTCAGATCAAAAATCGGACTTCGCCATTGCAGTCATTGCCCCCAAATTAACTAGGAGTGATGTTTTGGTGGCAATCGGAAGTCGTCAAAATTTTATCGAATATTTTAATAATATTTAAATATCCCGAAAATGAGAAAAATAAAATACTCAACGAATTGTAATCCGACCATACCGTTGTGTTCCTCACCCCTCAATTAGTTAGGGTCGAATATTTGGGATTTTTTTTCTGAAGCTATTTTATTAATTAGAATTTATTAATTAAAATAGGAAAATTAATTTAATTAAATAATTATTTAAGGCTTATCGGGTTGGATCCACCATTCTTAACGAGTCGGATCCGCCCCGTTAATGGATCAGATCCGATAACTGTATCTGGTCGGATCCGTTGTGGCCAATCAAGTCGGATGCGGAATGGATCTGCATCCGTTAATCCAGCGGATCTAGATTCGTAGACCCGCTCCGCGTGATCCGTCCAATTGGGACTTGATCGGACGACTCTCGCTCTTCTTTCTCGCGCGATCCGCCCACCTCCATGCGGCTAATTCGCCGCTCGTCCTGCCTACCCAATGCATCCCCGGCCTCGCCCGCTGCGCCTCACCGCCTATAAGACCCATACCAACCCCTTTGAGCTCGAGTTTCGCTCGGATCGTTGATCAAGGTACTCTCCAATCTGCATCATCTAGTCTTTGAGACTTTCAATTATTGTTTGTATAGCTATTCCCTATGGTTCATTTCAAATCCACTGGCTTCGATTGAAGCCAATCGAAGCTCATTAGCACACGGTATACAGTAGATACTATTAAGGCCCGCTCATCCAAACCCTAGGAGCTAGGGTTAGCTAGGACCCTAGCTCTTGCCTCCGTCCACCTCCGAGCTCGGCCAGGGTCCCGTTAGGTAGTCCTCGTCGAGACCTACTCTCGGCCATGCGGGTCGGCGTGCCCCTCCGTCAAAGTCGCTGAAAAATAAGAGCCCTAGGTTCCCCAAGCGTGGTAAGGGACGATCAGTCTCAGGACGGGTCGGGTCGGACCCGATCCGCGCCTGGCCCTGCCACGTAAGGGGCGTGGGGCCCGCAGCTCCATGTGGCGTCTCCTTAAGGGATGACGCGTGGCATGTGGGACCCACTGGGTTGCGTCGTCGGACATTGGGTCCCACGGTCAGCTCGGCTTATGCTAAGTGGGGCTCGCGGCAGGCCCGCAGCCACTCCCATGCTGCTACGTGGCTTGTAGGAGCCCGCGTTTATCGGATCGGTCCCATTATGATTGACACTGGGACCCGCCGATCTGGCTCAGCCAACTATTGGCTGCCACATGGCAAGGTGGATCCCGGTGTGGTCAAATCTCTCAGATTTTATAATTAAAAATATATTTAAACCATATATATATATATATATAGACACAAAGGTATAGTTAGAATAATTTATTATTAAGTAGTTAATTGATTTTAATAATTATTAAACATCAGATTAGACTAATTAGTTTAATTAACTGGCATTAATTAATTTAAGTATGATTATAAACAATAACTTAGTTTAATTAATTAACATTATTAATTGATTAATTAAAAACATTTAGTATATATAAGTTAAGTAATTAGTATAGTAGATTAATTAAATAATCTTATTAGTTAACTTTAGTTAATTTAATTTAATTAATTAATTACTTAATCTAAATAGTAAGTATACTTAATAATTAGTTAATTAATTTATTTAAATAACAATAATTTTAATAAATTAATATAATTCAAAAAGATATTTAATTCAAAATAGTGAATGAATCATGTAATTAAAATTGATTAATTTAAGTAAAACTGTAAACCCTCATAATTTTAAAAATAATGATCCAAATATAGCAAATATATATCTCATTTTAATCAGAAAAATAAAAGGAATCAAATAGTATTATTCAAAATTTAAATTCGAGGAACATTTAACCTAGTGACATTTTAGGACCTACACGAACACCTATAATTATTTGCCTAATTATCTAAACATATTCAATATGGGTCTTAAAGTGATCAAGAGAACAATCCCATTACTGTGAAAGTATTAGTTTTCCCAATTGGTGATTAGTTTTCAAAGTCATATTTAGGGCTCCTTCCCAAAAATGACAAAAATGCCCTTAGTTTTCAATTGACCATAACTTGGTCAATTGAACTCCAAATTTAGAAATTCAAAGTGCTAATTATCTTAGAATTTTAGTGCCAATAATAAACTAAAATAATATATAGGTTTTGAACTCTAAAAACCCTAAGTTGATGAAAATACCCCTAATCATATTTAGATCATAACTTGACCAATTGATGTCCAAATTGGGTCTACTCCTAGTTAAAGTACTCATTGTATTATAAGAAAGCTATAAATACTGAGTTTTCAAAATTTGGATCTCAAATAGAGAAGTTAGATTTTTGACCCCTTTTGACTTAGGAAAATTACCAAATTGCCCCTGAAGCTTAAAGCATCCATAACTTAGCCATTTAACCTTAGACTTTAGTGTTCTTAGACTCTATGAAATCCTTGAATAGCCACCATTATTAAACTGCATAGAAACTTAGATTTCCAATAAGTTAAATTACTAATACCCCTTAGGTCAAAAGTCTTAATTTGGACCTTTATACCCATTTCTTGCCCAAATTTGGTGTACTTACTATCTATCTTCATGTTAAATAGTAAGGAATCATTTGACAGTAAGAAATTCCAATTTGGAGCCTTAAATCAAAACTGTTTCTTTTTGGACCCTTAATTAGGGGCAAAATAGTCATTTTGCCTAAAATTTAGGCTAAGTGTCCTTAGCCCCTAAAATATCATTCAAATAACTAAAATTAATACTAAAACTGTATTAAAATCCTTTAAGTGAATAAAGTCAATTAATCAATCAAATTTGGTTAAATCCCATAAATTATCTAAGACTTATTCCTTCGAAATTAATAATTCACATTATGACTATTCCTGAGACTAGGACTAGATCATATGTTATATTTCATACATTAGATAAAGTAGGTTATGCAATGAATGAAACCTTGGTTTTATTAGTTTCTAGATTTTTACAACTTAATTTTGATTATTTTGTCTTCCAACCTTAGGATAAGAATAAGAGAATCATCCTATTAAGTTTGACTTTACTTAATAGGATTTGCCTTAATCAATAGATCACATTTAGATTGGAAACTTATATCCAAAGTTTTACCTTTGGATTATGTGATTGAACCCAAGCCCATAGTGTTTAATTCTTAATCTCTAGTTTAGCAGATCTTGATCAGTTTTTAGATTAGAACATCTAAATTCATCAATTAGGGCATAAGGATTTATTATTTAACTTGCAGTCGATACCTAATTGAATTAGATTAGAACCTGATCAGTTCTAATCTTTTTTAAATTATAAGGCCGTGCTATCCTGAGGGATTAGATGAATACAATCCTGCTATAGTAGATTTTCCAAGATTAAGAGTGTTACAATTAGTGAACTAGATCCTTAGTTTGAGATATAAATTGTGACTGGGTTCTGCCTCCTATTGTAGTACGCTTCGAGAAGTATAATTTAAACAAACTAAGTATCTTAAGTCACCTTGCATAGAACACTAAGTATGCTTGTAATTAGGTTATTTAACAGCTTAGCTTGAGATAAAAACTGCGACCAAGTTTTGCCTCCTATCAAAGTGCACTTCAATAAGTGTAGTTTTAAACAAGCCAAGTGTTAAATCCACCTTTCTTGGAAACATTCAACCATGTGTATACAACCTTTCCAACTAATAAAATCCTAAGCAAAGCTAGTTATTGAAAATAGAAAAAGGAGTTAAAATCCATTTGGATAGATTATGCACAATGGAGATATTTGATTCATTATCTAATTTTAAATCATTTTCTAGAATTTTGAATTTTAAGTCATGAAGTGTAGAGACATGAGCATGAGCATAAGCATGATTTATGTGTATCAGTGATGATTTATGAGTTATAAAATATTGCATACATCAATAGGGGAAACTCAGGATGTTTAGACACCATAGTAAACTGCATTTCATAGCAGTTCAGTGATAATTCAATTGTATATCAGTGGCATATAGTATTATGGCATATTCAAATGTATAATTTTAGTGCTGTACAATACAGTTTTACATACTATTTACTCAGTTTTGGATTATACACTATTTTATTTGCTTTCAGTATTCAGTATACAGTTAGCTTTACTTTACTCAATTTTATACAGTTTTAATTATTCAATTATTTTACAATCTTTCTGTAGCTTTATTTAAGTTACAATTAAATATACATAATTATAACTAGTTAGATTAGTTTTAATATGCTAGACTTATTATCTAACATGTGGTACTTTTGGGATTCAGCAATTTGCTAGATCTTGAGCAGCATATTGAGCCAGGTCAGGAAGACTCTCAGGAGATTCAGGAGGAGTTCGTGGATCCTTAGTGGACCCTCCATCAACTTTGCCATTTTCTTTCTGTGTTTATTTTAGTTCAGTAGTTAGACTTTATTTTAGTCCTATTTCAATAAATAGTTTGTAATAATTCTGGATGTTTTTTCTTTTCTTTTTTGAGATGAATGTTTCATTCAGCTTCTGTGATGAATATTTTTGGATGTGTTCTTTATATCTTACTTATACTTAGTATTGTGATGTGATTAATATACTAGAAATGCTGATATTTTATATATATATTAGATTCTTCATATTATATTTTAAATCCAATGCATGTATTTGCCTAATACTTAGGATAAGAATACTACTCTTATCTTAAGTATTAGTTCTTGATCCTCCTTTGGGGTAGAGTTAGCAGCTCTTCAGATGGGTTTCTTTTCAGTGTTACTTCGGCTATTAAGGGACATGGGATATCCCTTCCCGAGTGGCACACCGCTCAGCTGCCAAAATTGATTATTATTATCTCTTTTGTGTGCGGCGATGGGGCTGGGCACTACAATTGAGGATTACCTTAATCTAATGATAAGTGAGGGATTTGCCAGCATGACACACCACCCCTTGATCCAACCTTGTGGATAACTAGGGGACAGGGCGCCACTAGTTACTACCAAATCATAGTTAAGGATGAAGACATTCCTAAAACTATATTCATTATGTGATATAGTCACTATAAGTTTTTAGTCATGCCTTTTGGGCAGATGAATGTTCCATCCATATTCATGAGTCTAATGCAGCGTATCTTTAAGCTTTATCATAATGATTTCATCATAGTATTCATTGATAGTATTTTAATTTACTCAAAGACATAAGCTGAGCATAAGAAGTATCTGTATGTCATTCTGGAATGGCTAAGAAGCAACAAGCTCTTTGCCAAGTTCTCTAGGTGCAAATTTTGACTCAATTCTATGGCATTTCTAGGTCATGTAATTGATGTAGAAGGGATTTGGGTTGATATAAAAAAAATTTATGTTGTTCAATAGTGGGGTAACCCCTGATAGTAACCAAGATTTGCTATTTCTCAGAACTTGCTGACTATTACAAAAGGTTCCTTCCAGGGCTCTCCCATATCGTAGTGCCGTTATCTAGTTAACTAGGAAGTGCCATTCATCTAGAACTTAGGCTGTGAAGAAGCTTTTCAAAGCTGAAGCATTTATTAACTTCTACACTAGTCCTTGTGCTACCTCAAAATGGAAAATGTTTTTAGGTTTATAATAATGCTTCAAAGGTGGGACCTGTTTTTTTTTTTAATGCAAAACAATTACATAATGGCCTTTTCCTTCATAAAGCTAAAGCCCAATGAGAGAAACTACCCTGTACATGATCTTACAAGGATAATTTTTGCTCTCAAAATCTAAAAATACTACCTTTATGGTGTTATGTGTGAAATATTTATTGATCATCATTGTTTAAATAATATTTTCATGCAGAAGGAGCTCAAGTGTAGACATCATAGATGGCTAGAGTTGATTTGCGATTAGAATATAGGAATCCAGTATCATTTGGGTAAAGCCAACATAGTAGCTAATGTCTTGAGTCATAAAGCAACGTTGTCTTCTCTTTGTGGCAATGATACTTTGATTGAAGAATTTGAAAGGATAAATCTTGAGCCAATCAAATTAGTGGATTTGCAAAGAATTTTGTTTGCTTATCAGTCAGCATCCTATCTAAGATCAAAGATTATCGAAGCCCAATAGAAAGACGGAGATTATTCCAAGCACAAATTCAATATTAAAAATGGAAAGATGTCTGAGTTATGTCTTGATATTAATAGTGTAATCTTTCAAAAAGAAAGGTTATGGGTTCCAAGTGTATGTAGTTAGAAATTCTATTTGAGGCCCATAACTAGGTTACAATGTTCATTCAGGTAGCAGTAAGATGTATCATGATTTGAAGAAGTCCTTCTGGTGGCATGGCATTAAGAGAGACATTGCAGTTTCATCTCTAAGTGTGATTCTTGTTACTTCTTGAGAAAGGCTAAACATCAGAAGCATGGTGGATTTCTCAAGCTGTTAGAAATTCCTGAATGGAAATTATCTTACATTTCTATGGACTTTGCTATGGGATTAACGAAGAGCGAATCTGGTGCAAATGCAATTTGGGTGATTGTCGATAGACTCACTAAATCATCTCACTTCATTCTGATTCACCAAACTAGCTCTACAGAGAAGATAGCCAAGCTCTACATTAAGGAGATATTTTATCTACATGGGACACCAAATTGTATAATTTTAGATAGAGATAGTAGGTTAAATTCTTGATTTTGGTCAGATGTTCAGTAAGACTGGGCAAAAAATTTAGCTTTGAGCACTGCCTTTCATCCCCATGCTGTGGTCAAACTGAGCATGTAAGCTTTATTTTAGAAGCTCTTCTACATCTCTATGTGTTAGATTTTGGTTGATCATGGGAAGATCACCATTCCTTAGTTGAGTTCACAAACAACAATAGTTACCAGTCCAACATTGGTATGGAACCTTATGAAGCGCTTTATGGAAGAAGATGTAATACTCCTGTTGCTGGGAGTGAAGTGAGAGGCACTCAACTTAATGGTTCTGAATTGGTTGAGGAGACCAACTAAAAGGTTCTGCAGATCAAGTGTAATATGTTGCAGCTTGGGAAAGATTAAAGAAATATCACAATGCTCAAAATTGGTAATGTGGGAACATCTGTGTACAAGTTGGAATTGCCCGAAGATTTCTCAGCCGTGCATAGTCTTTTTCATGTCTCATCACTAAGAAGTGTTTTCTTGATCCAAGTCCGCAAGTTCAGATCCTTACAGTCGAATTGCAGCCTGATCTTAATTTTATCGTAAGGCTTATCGCAATTCTTGGACGAGACCTCAAGCAATTGAGGAACCGTAATATACCTATGGCTAAATTCTAATGGTAGAATCACTCAGATGAAGAAGCCATATAAGAAAAAGAACAGTATATGCAGAAGAAATACATAGAGCTCTTTCCTTAATTAGGTATTTTGCAATCTTTTATTTTCATTTTCATTCATTATTATATTAAATTTTTTAGGGCATCGAGGACGACACCTATTTTGAGATGGGGGAGTCTATAATTGCGGTGCCCCTCCCCTGTCATGGTCATTTTAATACTAATATTAACATGATTACGATAGAGTGGTCACCGTGTGACAAATTCCCAATTATAGTCGAGTTAGGTTTTCAGCCTAACCTGCCTCAATTGTAGAACATGCCACCTAGAACTATAAGCCATTCATAAATATGTAAGAAAGATCAAAGTGCAGAAGCAAAGACAAACTTAGCATCCATTCCATAGCTTATAAGAGAAAGAACAAGAGTTCAACTCAGTATAAAATTGTAGAAAAGTAAAGACATCCAGATTATAATAATGAATTGCATTTAATTAAAAAAATGCACGCTCGTCCTCATAAGCAAGAAAGTAAATCTATACATGCCTCAGAAACAGTAGGAAGATTCTCCTCTTAGCTAAGCACCTCACCTAATGCAACCTCCGTTAACAATTATGAATCTGACATTATTGGTATTATAATGCTAGATCCCCAACCAAGAAAAGAAAATCTCACGTTAAATAATTGTTTAAGTACATTTTAAGCTGATTAATGAAAACTGCATGATTTAAGATATCTTATTTTACTTAACATTTAAGCATTTTATTGTGGTGCAACAAGTGATAATAGAACATGATAATTTATAAATAAAACATTTATAATAAAACCAAACAAAGTATGTAATTAACATACCTCAACCAAAAGTTGCAATAAGGTTAGGTAATAAATACATATAATTGTAAGTGCTGAAAGTAAAGCTCATATTAATATGCTTATGATCATATAAATACATGCTAATTTACAAAAAAACAAACTGAACTGAAGCATATATAAGTAAACTAAAGTAAGCATAACTAGCATCCAAACATATGTAAGGAACTGAACTGAAAAGAGCTAAGCTAAAATAAACTGTAAGGCTGTGTAAGAAATAGAAAAAAAGCATATGTATAATAAAAAATTGAATAAACAGGGTCAGTGAGCTGAAATTTAACTGAGTTTAAAGATGTGCCCAAGTAAGTACTGCAATAATAGAAATAGGCCAAATAAGGCCACTAAATAGAAGGTCTAACATGTATCATCCAAACCCTATCATGGGTAGATCCAAGCCAAACTATAGAATCAAAGATGTATCATCCAAGCCTTATCATGGGTGGATCCGAGTTGATTTTATAACAAAAGAACTGAACTGAATAGGTAGACTAACTAAAACACATTCTACTGATCTGATATCCGAAGAACTAAATGTATTGATTTAAAGTTAAATAGTGTTTTTGCATTTCAAATCTAACAAAGGATAGTCATCAAACATCTTATGTTCAACTAGTATGTCCAAGGAAAAGGCTCAATCAAAAGGTATGCAAAGTTATAAAGTCCAAGTAAGCAAGAACTCTATTAAACATATATGATATCTATTGTTAACAAATTTAATTCATTCTATCTACTATGAGATAGTACAAGCTTAGAATCTCCAGTATCCAACTATCAGGTATAATCTCAGATTCACGACGTTAAGATTCAACCTTAGAACTTAGCAAGTTCTAATTCATAATCAACAACGTTGATTACAAAGGTTTCCATAATTTATCAATAACTAAATTATTATATTTTAGTAACCCATACCCAATCTTGATCTAGAAAGAGTCAAGATTCCAGGATATAAAGTTAAACTCTAATATGGGGTTTAAACTCTAAATCTAAGATGCTAACATCTAAGGATCTAAGGTTTCACAACGAGCCTGGTTCTAAAGTTAGAAAATCTTAAAGATTGAGATATTAAGGAAAACATGATCCTAATTTAAAAAGGCTGCAGCTAAAATCATAAGATAAAATAATCAAGTAAAAACTTAAAAATCTAAGAACTAGATTCAATCTATATAATCATTGCCTTAACCCATAGGTGGAAACCACTTAGGCCACTAAGAAGAGAATTCAAAGGACTTAATCACTAAAGCATTTCAAGAATAAAGGTTATACCTCTAAAGAAACTTCATATATTGAATAGCTCAATCACTCAATGGATCTCAGCTATTAGAATCTAAGATTTAAGGTTTTAGATAAATTGCTTAAGATTTTAGCTAAGGTTAGACTTAAGGTTCTCCTTAAGACATAGATTTAGGAAGATTATTAGAATTGAATTAGATGGTAGTTAGGATGGTTGGCACTGATTTCATAAAATTCATAATCAACTTATAAGTCTATAATGAAGATCTGAGATCATCATAAAGGTTTGATGATTCTTAAGTTAATTCTAATAGTATATTAAGGGTTAACATTTAGGATCAATTGATTAAGTCTAAAAGTTCTTATGAAGATCTTAAGCTATTATCTTATGAATTTAAAATATTTAATTAGAATTCTATGGTTTTAGGGCTCCTAAAACTAATTCTTGGCCAAAATGACAAAAATGCCATTCCTAAGAGTAGAATTGGATTTCAAGATTTGCTTCCAAATTCATTTTAATCAATTCTAATAAGTTTTATACTGTCTGATAAGAAAAGAGGCCTTAAAAGTCAAATTTGGACTTAAGGGAAGCTTGATTGGCACTACTTACTTTTTAAGGCTAAGAAAAGTAATTAAGGAATTTAAGGCTTATAATGAGATTTTAAACTCACATATAGGTTTTAAAAGACATAAGAAAACAAATGACACTAGGTTTTTAAAATCAGAAGTCAAAATCAATCATTAGACACTACTAAAGGTCTAGGGTAATTAAGAGGCGATTAATGATTTTACAAATCCTTAAATATTTTTTATGACATAAAAAGGTTCTCCTATGAACAATTAGAGCAATTAATCAAGCAATTTGGCAAAGGGATGATATTCACTTATTAAGTTTAGAGAGAGTAAGATTTCATTTTAGATTAATATTTCTTATATTTTTCTAGTCAAAATTGTAGATTGGATCATACCATTTGGATCAGTATATTTAAAGTTTTTTAAATAATTTAGATTGAATAAGTTTAATTAAAATACCATAGGCATAATTAATTAAATATATTTTCCATTTAATTTTCTTAAAAAATTTAATTCCAATAAATCAATTTAATCATCTCAGCCGAAAATCAAATGGTATAGGTCAGGGGTGACCCAACCCAATACTGTGGACCTTCTCTGCCTTCTTCCCAGCTAGACTGACTAGGGCTCACCCTAAGTTGACAAATTCCCCACTGCTAGCCTACGCAGCGGCCTAGATTTGATTGCTACACCATCCACAAGTGAAGACGCGCTGATTGAGATAAAAAGCCCTCTGTGGGAAGGATGGAGATGCTGGGATCTTACTCCATCCAATCGGCCATAAACTAGACATCTAGGGTTTACTGTGGCCCCGAAATTCTCCCCACAAAGATGATCAATTGGCCAGAGCTCAAACCCTACACCATCGGGGAGGTGAGGTAGATCGAAGCCTTATAGCCACGAGGCTTGGGAGGTGCCCTGTGGATGGGTCCTTACCCAGACTCAGCACTGTGAGGTGCCGTGGCCCGATGGATTGGTACAATCGATCAGAGCTAGTCCGAACCCCATAAAGGATTGCAATGAGTTTGATGAGCTGAGGAATGAAATTAAGAATCTGATTAAACTAGGATAAAGCCCTACTTCCTCGTAGAGTAGCTTTGACTTTGTTAGGTAACTTTTTTGTCTAGACAATAAGTTTTTGCTCTCTGGACTCAACTTCATTCAATTCAATCGATGCATAGTGACAACCTGAGGTTTAGAAAGAACAACACATTATTACAGAGCTATTCTAATACATCAGAAGGAATACAAACTCCACATAACCCAGTAAAAAGGTAGGTACCTGGTCAAACAGAGGAAATGGGAAGATAGAGGGCCATAGAAGAAATAAGGAGGTACAATTGAACTTTACATGATGTACAAGGGTTTTAAATGTCAAACCTCACCCTCAGATAGCCCTAAGATAGTAACTATAATCACCAAGAATGTAAGGAAAGCAATAAGGAAGTAAAAGAGCAATGGAGCTCATTCATAGAGAGCAAAGGAACTCTGTGTGAAGATCCTAGGCTATTTATAGCCAGAGGAAGGTGAGGGGGCGGTTGCCAAGGTACAGATCCATGGGTGGGGCTCAGGCCAAGGTGACATTCTACTTACCTCAATAGGAGTGGCCTGGACCTTACAACCAGCTAAGAGTGCTCAACAAGCAAAGGTAAGAATCCTAACAACATTGAATATGTGGCCAGATGAGCGGCGACAGGCCCTGATAGTAGCTATACGAAGGATCTCCCATGGATGGGCGCGAGCTGGAGAGGAAGAAGATAATCTATGCAGGAGCTCTTAGGGTCATCTGATGGATTGAAGAATAGCACAATAGTTATGATCTGATCCATCCTAATGACTAACCGTTGGGGAGGAGATCGTTCATTGGATTATACTTAGAGATCTAACAGACAATCGGAGGTAACTTAATGCAAAAAATGGATAGCGTTAGATCACGCCTTAGAAAATATGGAACGACTAAGATGGAGTGTGTGGCCCCGTACCCTTTACGGCCATGCTAATACTGATATTAACATAATCATGAGGAGTACTATCTTCAACTGTGGCAAATCCCCAGCTTAAGTAGAGTCAGGTATGACCCAACCCGCCTTAAGCCAAAGAACTTTCACTTGAAATTGAGAACATATATCAACATATCAAAGTAGCAGAAGCAAGAAATAGTATAACATAACATCCACATTATAGCATAGTATAAAAAGGTAAAGGTAGCCATAACTCAACTCAAATGCAGAAACTAAATATATCAAGATTAAGAAATTATTACCGACTAACTATTTAAATGAAAAGAAAAGAGCTCTCTTCCTCGCAGCAGCAAATGAAACCCCCCAGCCAACAAAAGAAAAAGGTCACAGTTAGACATATTGTCTAAGTACATTTAACACTGATTAAGTGAACTCACCATTTAAAGATATCATATTATTACCTTAAGCATGCAACTAAATCAAGGTGCAACAAGTTACAATGAACATGATAGTTATAAAGTAACACTTATAACCAACAAGTAAAGTATGTAGAATAATATACCATAAATGAAACTAAACAAGGTAGGGCTAAAAGTATAAATAATTGCAAATTACTAAAAGTAAACTTATCCAAACATGATTATGACCATATGAATATACGATGATTACTTAAAAGAAAAGTTCTACTGAAATATGTAGAACTGAATATGTATATAAAACTAGCATCCTAAACATGCAAGTACTAAATGAATGCTAAACTAAGGTAATGAACTAAAATAATGATAAAAATGTGCAGAAAACTGTAAAGTAAAAGCCACTGAAGCATGTGGCAAGCAAGCCAAAGCACTAAAACTGAACTAAAAGTTAAAGTATGCCTAAACATAGTACGACCATAATAGAATTAGGTCATATAGGACCTATAAATAGAAAGTTCAACATGTATCCATCCTATATATCTTTAGAGCTAGGTCCAAGTTGAACTTATAAAATATGACACGTATCCATTCTAGCCAAGCACAAGGCTAGGTTCGAGTCTTTTCTATAATAGAACTGGTACTGTGGAGGTAGACTAAGTTAGAACACACTCTACTGAACTGAATGAACTGAAAAATAATGCTTATGTGGTTCAAATACTAACTTAGGATACACTATTAATATCCTGAGCTCACCTATTATGTTTGAGGAAAAAGGCTCAATATACAAGGTGTGCAGAGCAACAATAGTCAAAGTAAGCAAGAAACTCAACTAGACTCATGTGATATCCATTATTGTCTAATTTAATTCATTTTAACAATTTTGAGAAGATACATGTATATGATCTCCAATATTTAACTATCGAGTATAATCCCAGATTCATGACTTTAATATTAACATTAGAACTTAACAAATTCTAATCCAAAATTAGATGATGGCTATAAAGGATTAAAGTAATTAATTAAATGACTTAATTTAATGTATTTAAATCACTCAACCCAAATCTTGATCATGCTAATCAAGATTAGAGATTTTGGACTTGAACTCCATACTTGATGTTCAAATCCAAAATTTAAGGTACTTATCCTACTATGGATCTTTGGTTTACATCCAACCATAATCTAAAGGTGGGAGATCTTAAGAGCTGAAAGATCAAGAAGTTAAGATCTTAATGAAATGTTATTATATTATTAAAAAGGCAAAATAATCAATTAAGAACACATGAAATCTAAGATCTATATTCAATCCATAGAATAATCATATTATTCTATAGGTTAAATAAATCTTATACCCATAAGGAGGTTTCAAAAGAACTAGATAATTAATCAAGTAATGAATTCCAAATGGGATGATATAATTCAATTAGAGGATCAAAGGATCTAAGATCTAAGATCTAGGTTTTGATCACTTAAGATCTAAACAGAAATTTAGGCTTAGGATTTACATAACACTTTTTTTAAGGTTATAGTTCTTGAATGATCCTAATAAGGCAATTAAGACTAGAATTTGAGTACTAGTATTATTTAAGTTATTATTTAATGAGGAGTCTTTAATCACCTTTAAGATCTTAAGATCTATTTAAGGAAATTTAAGACTTATTCATTAAAACAAAATCCATTAGACTTAAAATTTACAGAAAGATACTGATAATTTAATTAAAAGTACATTACTAAAATTCTAGGGTTTAAGGGTGCTTAAACAATATTTTGGTTAAAATGACTAAAATACTCTTCTTAAGACTAAAATTTGGATTTTAGGATTTAAGTATTCAAGTTGATTAAATCAGTTTTAATGAACTTGATATTGTTAATAGGATGAATGAAACACAAAATCTCAAGATTGAGCTCATGATTAGCTTAAATAACACTAATCACACTTTAAGGTCAATTAAGGTGATTAAAAAAATTATTGTTCATTAAGATGATCCAAGCATATTTATAAGCTCTACTGCACTTAAGAAGATGATTGAGACCTAAATCACCAAAATCAAAAGATTAAACAAAGCTAAATTCACTAATTAAGAATTAAGGTAATTAAGAGGTAATTAGTAAATTTTGAACTCCTAAATTATATTTAATGGAAAAATTAAATTCTACATAGTCTCATAAGTAATTAAAGACCTTAATCATAATTTTTGAACATTAATTGAATTAATTATGAATTACTTAAGCTCAAAGAAGGATTAGGCAATTTTAAAAAATCTAACAATTGGATCTTAGATTTTGTTGCATATTATTTTTCCTTATATTTTTCTAATTAAAATAGTATATTGGATCATACCATTTGGATAAGGATTGGTCATGTTATTTCATTAATTTGATCTAAATGTTTTCAATTAACCAAACCATAGGATAATTAATTAAATTCATTTATCAGTTATTTAATAGAAGGAAAATAATTCCAAATAAAATTAATTAACCTGACCCAAATATCAGATTGCACGTGTCGGAGTGGGGCCGAATGGGTCGGCGCTATCGCACCGCACGGGCCTAGACTGACCCAGGTGCTAATGCCTTCATCCCCGACACCCCTTATGCAAATAGCCACGGGAGGGTACCTCGGAACGCCAACTTCACCACTGATACTTCACTCTATGGCCATCATTGAATCGCCACACTTTCAGGAAGTCAAGTCACGTCGATTGAACCTAGAAGCCCTAACTAAGATGGACTGGAACGTCAGATGATTACTCCACCGAAACGTCATAAATGCAGGTGATTAAGGTTTTTTGTGAGGGGATAATTCTCCTCATAGAGACCACCAAATGGACAAGGCTTGATCCATACACCATCAGTGAGAAGAGGCAAGTTGAACCCCCTAGGTTTTATAACTTGGGGTGCAGCTGACCACTGGGTTCTTACTCAGACACAACCATGGCTCGGCTGCTAGCTCGATCGATCGATATGATCAATCAGAGCTAGCTCAAACCCTAGCGACAATTAGAATAGGTTCCCTAGAAGCTAAGGAAGCTAGACAATATCTAGAGGCTCATTCAGAAGCTTAAATGACATCGATCCCACACGACTCGATGGGGTAAGGCTGTACTTGAAATTGGAGATGGCAGAGATGACAGAGGTAAAATGAGAAGCTCTAAATCCTCTAGATGATCGTAGAAGATCACAAGGAGTTCTGTCACTTACCCAAATTGGGGGTGGACCAGGCCTCATTCTTGGCTGGGAGTGCTAGGGAGGCGAAGACAAGGCTGCAACGGCCTCTCAGACATAGCATGAAAGGTGGCAGGCAAGCCTAGTGACATGGTAGTACTGGGGGGTTTGACTGTCGGGCGCGAGCTGAGGAAGGAGATGATCCACAGTCGCGGGGGACTCTAGAGTAGTTAGATTGATCATCAGCTGATGTGGAATGATTCTGATTTTTCGACACCTAACGGCTGAGCGTGGATGCTAGATCAGCCGTTGGATCGAATCGAAAGATCAGACGGGCAATCGAAGTTTACTTAAGATGGATAGTTAGATGTTGTCGAATGAGAATCTCAAAACTAAGGAATGGTCAATATGAGATGGATGTGATCGAAGGCATGGGCCATTAGATCAGTTCCGTAGGATCAATGGTCCAGATGGCACCCGTGGTTTGGAGGCAATCGAGTGTTGGAGGGAAGGTAGATTTGGTATTAGGGATTATTAAAAACCCTAAATTACAATTGCACCAATTTAAATTAAATCCACAATAGGCTTAAATGACCTCCTAAAATTCCCAAAAATGCACCCTTAGCTAATTTGGGGGTGGGGAATTCTAAAATGAACTCATATTTTAATTTGGAGATCAAATTAATTTTGCTAATTTCTAGGATTCTAAAATAGGCAAAATAGCTAAAATGCTCAAATGAGCTTCAATTGATTTCAAACTTCTAAGGTTACATTTAAATGACCCATTGAGTCTAATTTAGCTTAATTTAGCTAGGTTTAGCTGAAGTAATAACTAGGGTCATTACAGACTCCCCACTTAAGAATGATGTCATCCCCGACATCACTCATGTGAAGAAGCACTACAAAGAATGAAATATTAAGTAGAATATAAAGGAAAGGAAAAGGAATGGTACTTAGGCTTGCAAAGAGATGCAAATATTTATTGCGCATATCCATTTGTTTTTCCCAAGTAGATTCCTCTGAAGATCGATTTTACCACTGGACTTTAATCATTGGAATTGAGCAAATTCTTAGTTGCTTCTGGTCACGAGCTAAGATTTTGATTGGTTCATCAGTATAAGAAAGATAGGGTTGATTTTCTACTGTTGGAAGCTGAACGAGATGAGAAGGGTTTCTGAGACATATTCTTAAAGTTGATACATGAAACACATTGTGAATGACAGCAAATTCATCTGGAAGATTCAACCTGTAGGTTGATGATCCTACTTTGGCTAGTATCTCAAAAGGTCCAACATTGTGGGGACTGAGTTTCCTTGCTACACCAAATCAATAGACACCCTTCATTGGGCTCATATTCAGATAAGCAGAATCTAGAACATTTAATTCTAACAAATGGTGATGAGCATCATGATACTTGCTCTAGCAATCTTGAGGAGAATGGATTCTCTACTGAATTAGATGACTTTTCTTATTAGTTTCTTCGGCCAAATCAGATCTGAAAAGCTGGGCGCTTCCTATTTTTGACCAAGCTAGCAGAGTACTGTATTTCTACCATACAATGCCTCATAAGGAACCATTTTAATACTGGCCTGATAGCTACTGTTGTACGTAAACTCCAATAATGGAATGTGATCTTCCCAAGCACTGACAAAGTCAAAAACACAGAGCCTAAGCAAATCTTCAAGCACTTGATTCACTCTTTTAGTTTGACCATCCGTTTGAGGATGAATAGCTGTACTCATAGCTAGAGTAGTCCCCAGATCTTGGTGAACAGCTTGCCAAAACATAGAAATAAATTTGCTATCTCTGTCAGATACTATCGACTTTGGAATACCGTGCAGCCTAACAATTTCTTTGATATAGAGCTTTGCGAGTTTCTCAACAGAGTCAGGCTGATGGATAGGAAGGAAGTGCACTAATTTTGTTAATCGATCTACTATAACCCAGATTGCATCACCATAAGATTTTGTGTGAGGCAATCCCATAATGAAATCCATTGACATATCAAACCACTTCCATTCAAGAATTCTAATGGATGCAGAAGATTACCAGGCTTTTGCTGCTTGGCCTTCACTAAACTGTAAGCATGGAACTTATCTATGAATTCAGCTATGCTCTTCTTCATACTGGGCCACCAAAAAGATTGCCTTAGTACATTTTAGCATTGCCTGGATGAATGTCATATCTAGAACTATGGCCTTCTACCAGAACATCTCGGTGCATGGATTTAGAAATCCACAGACAATTTCCTTGATAAACTACACCATTACGCGTCTGCAGATCTTGACGACACCCTCCTTTGATGTTGACTTTAAATTTCAGATGATTTTCATCCATAGTCTGCAAGATGGAGACATCTCTGAGGAAAGTGGGTTCCACATTGATATTTACTAGAAGCAAACTTAGCATATCACCACTTACTGGTAAAATTTCAAGCTTATAAAATTCTTGTTCTAAAGAACATGTGGTGATCATGGCTAATAGAGTAGCACGATGACTAAGAGCATCGGCCACCACGTTTGCTTTACCTGTGTGATACTGAATACTTAGATCATAATTACTGATGAGTTCTAACCATCTCCTATAACTGTAGTTCATTTCTTGCTGAGAAAAGATAACTTCAACCTTTGATGATCAGTGAAAATTGAACATTGAACTCCATATAAATAATGATGCCAAATCTACAGCAGCAAGTTCAAGATCATAAACTAGATAATTTTTCTCATGGAGTTTTAATTGACAAGAGGCTTAAGCGATTACCTTACCCTTTTGCATTAATATGCAACCTAACCCAATCCCAGAGGCATCTATATATACCTGATAGTTCAAAGCCTCCTTGGGAAGAACAGGCCTTGGAGCGGTAGAGAGTGCATCTTTCAGGGTTTGAAATGCTTCTTTGCATTTAAGACTCCAAACTACTGGAACATGTTTCTGAGTTATCTTAGTCAAGGAAAATGTGATCTATGAAAAGCCTTTGACAAAAATTTTGTAGTATCCAACGAATCCTAAGAAACTTACAATGTCGGTAATTGACTTAGGCTGAACCCAATCTTGAATTACACTGACTTTATTCTGGTCTACGCGAATACCCTGGGCATCAACCACATGCCACAAGAATGTAATGGATTTAAGCTAAAATTCACATTTGGAAAACTTAGCATAGAGTTGTTGTTCACGCAAATCTTCAAATATTATCCTTAGATGATCTTCATGATCCTTTAAGGTTCGAGAATAGATGAGAATATTGTCGATAATGATGATATGAATATGTCTAAATATAGTTTAAGGACTCGCTGCATCAAATCCATGAAGATTGATGGCACATTAGTGAGTCCAAAGGACATCACTAAAATTTTGAAATGACCATAACAAGTATGAAAAGCGGTCTTCCTATATCTGCTTCTTTTACTCACAATTGATGATATCCGGACCTTAAGTCAATCTTAGAGAATATAACTGCTCCAAACAACTGGTTGAACAAATCATCAATTCTAGGCAACAAATATTTATTCTGTATGGTGACTTTATTTAATTCGTGGTAATCTATTCACATCCGCATAGATCCATCTTTCTTCATTACAAACAAAATGGGCTCTCCCCAAGGAGACATGCTTTGCCTAATGAAGCCTTTATTCAAGAGCTCTTGGAGTTCCTATGGTGTCATTCTATACAAAGCTTTAGATATAGTTTGGGTACTTGAGATGAATTCAATAAAGAACTCTACTTCTCTAGGAAGATGTACACCAGACAAATCTTTTGGGAATACATTGGCAAACCCTTTTAACTACTTTACAATTAGAAAGGAGAATACTTTCTTTTTCTTCACCCATCAAAGTGATAAGGAAAGCATCACAACCCTTATTGATTAATTGCTCATCTTTGATAGCATAATTAAGGATAATTGCACACTAATTGTTTCTACAAAAGTTTTAGACTTGCCCTAGGAATGAAGGTGACCTTTTTCTTAAGATTGTTTATTACAGCATTATGATCACTAAGCCAATTCATTCCAAGGATGACATCAAAATTTGCTAATGGTAGAACAAATAACTTGGAGTTAAGCTTTTGACTAATTAACGGTATTTTAATGTCATGAAATTGATGAGCACTAAGTTGGGCTCCAGATAGAAGTTCAATATTTAATGACTTAGCTAATTTGTATGAGGGCAACTTAAGAATGTTGACAAAATGTTCAGAGAAAAAGATTGACTAGCACCAGCGTCGAATAACATATTGCAGGGCTGGTCATTAAAATATAGTGTGCCTAAAATTATTCATATGACTTGTATTAAGTAATTGCAATAATTAAAGTGCAGAAATGCAATTTAGAGGTTCAAAAATGTGTACCTGAAACCACATTATTATCCTCTTCATCTTCAAGAGGCATTAAAGACTCGAGCAGGACCAGCAGGAAGATTGTTCACCTATTTCTTAGGATTATTCTGAAACTTTGGAATAGAAGGTTGCTCCCTGGCAGACTCAGAGGCTGGGGATGGCATTATTGCCAAACTAGTATCTCTCTTATTTAACGGTGTCACTCTGAAAACTTGGTTCCTCTGCGATTGCTAGATTTGGACTCCATTCACTACTTTTGTGTACGTGCATTGATAGAATAGATGGCCTAGATGTCCACATGTGTAGCACTTATGGATGAAATGATAACAATTTACATAGGGGTGAGGCCGATTACAGCCAGGAATCGGTTCAGCGGATGGTGCAGCTTCAATCTGATAGACCTTTGCAGATTGTGGTCTATGCCTTTTGAAGGCTTTATGACGGTGGGGAACAGATTGTAGCTTGCGCTTGTAATCTCTCTCAGAATGATGGTGCTCAAGCACCTTTGCCGTTTCCACCAGTTCAAGGAAATTAGACAAATGGAGCGGATGATAAGATCTCTTAACAAATCTCGTAGTCCACTGAGGAAACGATGGCATTTTGTTTATTCATATTGGATTAATTCTGGTGGAATGTGAATTAACCTGCAAATTCTCTCTCATAATCAGAAATGGATCGGCTTTGTTGGGTCAGCTTTAAGGTCATGTCTGCTGTAATATTCTGCTCGGATGGAGGAATAAACTCGGCCTTGAATACTTCTACAAATTCTTCCCATGGGATTTCTTTGAGTTCGTAGTCTATGAATCTATTGTTTCAAACATTCTCCCACTAGTAGTCTACTTTAACAAGAAATAGAGGCACCGTGAGATAGACATCTTCAGAATTAGGGATTTTGAAACTGATCAAGTCCTTCTCGACTGCTTTCAACCAGGATGTGTCCATAGGGGACAAGTTCCCACTGAAAGTGGAAGGCCTTAGTCTTAAAAAGCTGTGAAGAAGACCATCTACAGAATGATGGGAAGGGAAAGAGTTTTGCTGAATAGGAATAGCTAGAGTAGCATTAATAGTTGGTGCTTGGCGATCAGCAATCAATTTCTGCATAACCAGCGCTTGCTGAGCTTGGTTTTCTAACATTGTCACCACCATTCCCCGAATGTGGCTTAGTTTGTCGGAAGAACTACTTGAAGCAATAGAAATTTTAATGGGCATACCCGAAGGAGGAGATCCATAATTCATTTTGATCGAGCAATATACATCTAAATTTTAGAATTCTCCTAAGAAAGGCAATAATTCAAGCATCAAAAATGCCATTAAAAGCCATAGAATTCTCGTTACTATGAAATGAAGGTTTACATAAGATGAAGATAACTATAAAATCATAATTCTACTAAAATTATAAAATAACAGGAAATAATAATCATGCTAACTACTAATTAAGTACTCTCAATATACTCAATGCTAAACATGATATGAAAGTCCTTAAAGGTTAATTCTCGACACTTTCTCTTGCCCTTCCTATCAAGCTTTTTAATGGTATCGAACCACCATTTCCCCGCATAGTCCAGCAATTGATACGTCATAATGTTAATGCAGATGGAATTTGGACACTCTATATGCCTTAGAACTGATTCTACTTGGCTCAACAACTCTTTTGCATAGATTGGGAAGTCAAGCTCTCGGTATGCTGATTGCTGAAGAAGTTTGTCCAGAACTTGGACTCCCAGTACTGAAACTCCTTTAATCTAACATGGATCTTCTTGCCTCCACTTGAAACTATAGCTCCAAGCTAACTCAAAGGTACTAAGATAATAGTTCAGGTCAGATTCCTCATGATTCATTTTGCTTTATTCGAAGAATTTATAAATTTCCTTTAGTTAAATTATAAGTGACTAAATCATCTAGTATAAGTATTTTCATCCTACATTTTGCATGGAGTTACCGATGGTACTATGTTATGGATGTTATATTTTGATGTTTATACTTTAGAAGAATGGTCCATTAGGTAGAAAGGAATCACATATCCCATTTTAATATATTATGGTGTTTTCTAATACCAACTGTGGGGCCCCGTACCCTCCACGGCTATGCTAATACTAATATTAACAAAATCATGAGGAGTACGGTCTCCAACTGTGGCAAATCCCCAACTTAAGTAGAATCAGGTATGACCCAACCTGCCTTAAGCAAAAGACTTGTCACCTGAAACTGAGAACATACATCAACATATCAAAGTAGCAGAAGCATAAAATAGTAGAACATCACTTTCACATTACAGCATAGTATAAAAAGGTAAAGGCTGCAGTAACTCAACTCAAATGAAAAAAGTAAATACATCCAGATTAAGAAATTATTACAGATTGAATATTTAAATGAAAAGAAAAGAGCTCTAATCCTCAAAGTAGAAAATGAAACCTAACTAAGTAGCAACAAGAAGATCCTCCTCCTGTCCAAGCTCCTCTCTAGTAGAATCACCAACGAATGGCTCTGAATCTGACATTTGTCAGTATCACAAATGCCAGGGCCCCAATAAACAAAAGAAAAATGTTACAATTAGATAAATTGTTTAAGTACATTTTAGGCTGATTAAGTGAACTAAATATTTGAAGATATCATATTATTACTTTAAGCATGCAAGTAAATCAAGGTGCAACAAACTAAAATGAATATAATAGTTATAAACTAACACTTATAACTAATAATCAGAGTATGTAGAACAACATACCATAAATGAAGCTGAACAAGGAAGGGCTAAGAGTATAATTAATTGCAAATACAAAAATTTGGAAACCCTAACTTGCAATTTTAGCTAATTAAATTAAATTTCAAAATAGGTCTGAATGATCTCCAAAAATTTTAAAAACCTTACCCTTGGCTAATTTGGGGAAGAGGAATTCAAAAATGAGATCAAATTTTAATTTGGAGATCAAATTAATTTAACTAATTTTTTGAATCCTAAAATAAGCAAAATTGCTAAATTGCTTAAATGAGCTCTAATTGATCTCAAACATCTAGGGATAGGTTTAAATGACCATTTGAGTCTAATGAAATGGGAATTAGCACTTGGGTTAGCTTAGATTTAATATAGTAACAATCTTAGGTTGTTACAAAAATAATCATATTGTTGTTACCTTTATTGGGTTGCTAAATTAGCTTATTTTCACTACTAGTGCATTTATAATAGTATTAAAAGCCTGCACCTGAAATTTGGTGTCATTTAGAGATCGTTTGCATTCAAAAAATATTTTGTATTTTTTAATTAACCTAAAAAATACCTAATTTAATTTGACCTGAGAATCGAAATTAGAGTTCACCATTTAATAACACTCCTAATATAGGGGTGATATTTTGTAATTTTTGAAAGTCATCGAATTTTCCCCAAATATTTTAATATATTTAAGTTCTCAAAAAATAAAGATGATTAAATTGATCTCTAATTTAAAATCCAACTTCATTTTTGAGTTCCTAACCCTTATTTTAACTAAGAATAAATTTTTATGATTTTTTGGAGTTCATTTGGTTATTCAATTTTGATTAAATTAAAAGTTATATTTTATTCATTATATATGATAATTCAAAAAAAATTTAAATAATAAACCCAACAGTTGTTAACCATTTCCTCAATATATTAGCGATCCACTGAGTGGAGCTAAGCACAGATAACGATCCCGTGCAATCCAGGTTGTTGCGCCTTTTTCCTCAACCGATCTGACACCTGGGGAAAGTCCCGGTAAGTCCAATAAAATTTGACCATTGAATCACACCTTCGATCCAACGACTAGATGAAAACAAGGTACTGTTGCCCTATCATATACTGCTGAGTCAGCCACGACCGCTTGACCGCTATAGGCCATAGCGCGGCTGACCCTCCAGCCCTCCCCACCTTGCCTTTTCCACCCCAATCACTTCCTTTTCCCGCATTTGATCATTTGGGAACCTCGGTATGAGCTAAGAGCTGTTGTGGCGACTGTAAGGACTCGTCAAAGCTTCATTATGATGGACATTAGGTATGCCTTTCCTGAGAATTTCTTAACATGGTTCATGCATTTCTCATTTCTTAATTGCATTTATGAGCCTTCCCTATCGTTTCCCAAGATCAACTGAGCTTGGATGCACCTAATTATGTCATAGAGGCTCAGGCATGTACAGTAGCGAATAGTGCCCAAGCCATACGTGTAAGTACACATGGTTATTACTTAGTATTGGACATCTAAGTTAGGTTAAAATCATTGCCAGTAGACTCCTAGCAGCATTAGGAATTTGCACTATAAATTTGGTGTAATTTGGAGATCATTCATTTTTATGTGTCTTTCGAGGTAATTCGAATATCGATGAAATTACCTAATTGATTTTGACTTCCAAATCAAAATCGGAGTTTGCCGTTGCACTTGTCACCCCAAATTAGCCATGCGTGATATTTTGGGAATGTTTGGAAATTGTCGAATTTTTCCAAATATTTTAATATTATTTTAATGCTAAAAAAATTAAGATAATCAAATTGATTTTTGATCGAAAATCTAACTTCATTTTTGAGTTTCTCACCCTCCATTTAGCCATGACTGAATTTTTGGGACATTTTGGAGGTTATTTGGTTATCCAGTTTTGATTTATAAACCACAGCCATACAACCAAGAAGATCCACTATGAAGATTTCATGGTCTACAACGTACCCAAGAAGCCCTAACCCTTGGAAGAAAAAGAAGTACTCCCCACTTCTTCTATGCTCTCCCCTTGGCTTTCAACTCTTAGAAGAAGAATAGTGCTCCTTACTTCTTCTGTGCCCTTCCCTTTGGCTCTCAACTCAAACCCTTGCTGCCACAAGATTTCTTCTCCTAAAATCTCACCTTAACTTCTTGAAATCAATGCCACAATTTAGGATTTGAAATAAGCTTCAAGCCAAGCCCAAAAATGTTCTAAATTTTATCCAAAATACTTATGGCGATGCCTCAAACCGAAGTTAAAACACATCAGGCGCTACGACGCGCCTAGCACCCCAGCCTCTAGAAGCTAGGCGCCAAGGCGTGCTACAATTCCATGCTCTTGGGATGCGTGCCGCTAGAGCATGCTACATAGCACGATGATGCGCACTATTGCACTTCTCTCTCATGTGCTAGGCACGCTATGGAACTTATGCTACAGCCAAAATTTTCAACTTTGTTGTTCTGAATCACCTCTGAACCTCTCGCAAGTCCACTAGAGCTCCATTAACACCTCTTATGTTAATTAAATCTATCTTCACATCCCAGCACAATGGACCAGCCATTTAATCAAACTACGGGATCCAATAAGCGTCATCCATCACGTGATGACGTCTATTGCTAACATCGGACGACAAATGTCGTACCACTGTACGTCTCTCACGCTCTGCACAACTTCAAGCTTAGAGACTGCATAGTGATCGTGCTATGGCAACCTGATTACAGCTCCAGAGCTCCATTTATCTCCCCAATCGATTAATCTCCAGTATTTTGGTCCATTTATGATAGTTTCAAGGCACGAGACGAACCATAAACGGCCAAATCCCTAACCCTAGAATTGGATCGATGCAACTTCAACGTACCCTTTTCAGTGAGCTAGCTATATTCTTTTCTCAATGCATTTTTGTTTTAATATTTTATCCTCTTATGAATAATTCCAAAGTGTTAATTGAACTCTACAGAGCTCAAATTAAGCTCGGTGACACTTCTTGCGATAGTGCTAAACAGTTGCACCGTGAACCTAGATCTATAGAACAAAATGTTAGCCATTCTGTCAGCTTAGGCTAGAGGCTTTTGGGATTATGCTGTAGGTCTCATCAAGCCTATTCCAACAAGGTGCAGTATGCTAGCAGAGGAGCTCTGAGTCGCTTGAATCTTGATGCCCCAGCCCTAGGTCCCCGTCTTTGTTGACAGGGTAGGGTGCGATTTAGGGTCAGGTCGAGCCCGACCCATGTACGGGCCTCAAGACTTTTGCATGTGTCGTGCACTTGCGTGCATGAGATCAAAGATAATAGTAACAACAATGCAATTAAGAAATAAATTATGTGATTTCTATTTTAATTTATTTAATAACTTTAAATATACAACTCCTAATGTTGATCAGAAAAATGTGAGAAATAATAATATAACATTAGATTTTTAGTTTGAGGATTAATTTTGTTAATCATTATTTTGAATTATTAATTAATTATATAATTAACAAAATTGTGCAAACGCCATATCTTAGTCAATTCTCGTCCAAATTCGAGGATCCAATGGTTCATTTCCAACAAAAAAATGTGTAGGATAAAAATGTGATGTCATATTTCTAATTTGACATCTAAATTTTTTAATGACCTCTTAAGTGTTATTAAAAATTATTAAGACCCCAATGAAATATTTGATGTCCTATTTGACCTTACTTACTGTCCTTTTACTCGTTATGCTATATGGAAGTTATAGCCATCATGTTTACATGATTTGAACATCAAATGGAAAATATGAGTTTTTGAACTTTGAATAAATGATATTAAATTTCCAAAATTGTGATTTTTTGCATGTTTAAGCCTCCTAAAGGCTAGGACACCTTAGAGAGCATATCTTAAGTCATTTTTCAACATCAAATGGCATTTTTAGTTAAAAAATACCAAGAATAACCTACTTCTAATTTATTGCTAGCAAACTAAACTAGAGCCTCATCTTATATAAGAATTGATTTTCAATGATCCTAATGCTTGGTTTAGTACTAAGGATTATGGTGGTCGTAAGACCTATAGTATATTGGACTAGTTAGATCCTTATTTTTGTAAGAATCATTAGTGAAACTCTTGAATAATTTGATTGAGCCTAACCTAGTTCATTATCTTCCTTAAGTATAGGCATGACCCTAATTACCATTGGGACTACCTTAGTACTATTAAAGTAAGTCTAATAAATTCACTAAACCATTGGACTCTTAGTACCTTGCTATGAAATAAAAAGATAGTGGTTAGGGAACTAATAAGATTGTACTAGATCATCTGTTAACTAAATTATCGAGTTATTGATTATGATCTCCCAATCCTATGGAACTTTGGTGAGCTTAAGGTTAATAGAACTCCAATGCTAGTCATCTAGAACACTACTACTAGGCTAATATAGTAGCTATTGGGGTTAAATCTCAGCACCACCGAGCACACTCTCCGCAGTGGAAGTAGTTTGACAAGAGCGCTCGATTGAGTAGCGATGTTGCATTGACGGTTACCAAGAAAATCCGAAGTCATAAAATCACTAATAGAAGATTACAGCACATGCATGCAAAGACAAATAGGCACACAAGACATCTAAACACAGAAATTACATGAAAAACCCAAGAATGGGAAAAACCACGGAGCCACACCACTGAAAAATCCACTAGAAAACTTGAAGATTACAGAGTTAGAAAGAGCTTATCCCTTAACTAGATATACACAAGCTCTTACTCTAATATGGAGAGGAGAGGAAGCAGCCACCACTAGGAGTATCTTCTTCAACATGCAAGAGGTTTCCTGCACGGTAGCTTTATTAGAGCTTCACCTTGGAATCTCCTCCTCATAGTAAGAACAAAGCCTCCAACTAAAATTCCAACATAGTAAACTACTCCCAACTTGTTTGCCTAAATACCCAACTCAATTTCAAACCTTGAAAGGTTCAAAATGCACTCCAAATTACTTCTAATGTCGGTGATAGACTTAGGTTGAGCCCAATCCTGAATAGCTCTTACTTTACTCTGATCTACCCGAATACCCTTAGCGTCAACTAAGTGCCCCAAGAATGCAATGGAATTAAGCCAGAACTCGCACTTGGAAAAACTTGGCATATAGTTGATGCTTACATAGAGTTGCTAATACTAACCTCAGATGTTCTTCATGATCTCTTAGAGTTTTGGAATAAATGAGGATATCGTCAATGAAGACGATCACAAACTTGTCCAAATACAGTTTTAGCACTCGCTGCATCAAATCCATAAAGATTGATGGCGCATTGGTGAGTCTGAATGACATTACCAAAAACTCAATGTGGCCATAACGAGTACGGAAAGCAGTCTTCCCTACATCATCTTCTTTTACTCGCAATTGATGATATCCATACCTTAAATCGATCTTGGAAAATATAATGGCTCTGGATAGCTGGTCGAACAAATCATCAATTCTAGGCAGTGGGTATTTGTTCTTTATGGTGACCTTATTCAGTTCACGATAATCTATACACATACGCATAGATCCATCCTTCTTTTTCACAAATAAAACTGGCACTCCCCAAGGAGACATACTTGGCCTAATGAAGCCTTTATTCAAGAGCTCTTGCAATTGCTCATTGAGCTCTTGAAGCTCTTTAGGGGCCATTCTATAAAGTGCTTTGGATATCTACTGGGTACCAGGGATCAATTCAATAGAGAATTCTACTTCTCTAAAAGGAGGTACACCGGGCAAATCTTCTGGGAACACATCGGCAAATTCTTTGACTTCCTTACAATCAGAAAGAGAGATACTCTCTTTTGTTTCGCCCATCATAGTAACTAGGTAAGCATTACAACCCCTAACAATCAACTGTTTAGCTTTAATTGCATTTATTAAGGATAACTGCATGCTGGTTTTTCCTACAAACATTTTAGGCTTGCCCTGAGAATGGAGAGTGACTTTCTTTTTATGGTAGTTTATTATGGCATTATTGTCACTAAGCCAAATCATCCCAAGGATGATAACAAAGTTTTCTATTGGCAGGATGCTTAGTTTGGCTTGGAATTCTTGATCATTTATCGGAACTTTGATATTACAAAATTTATGGGCACTTAGTTGGATTCCAGATGGAAGCCTAACACTCAATTGTTGTGCTAAATTGTATGTGTGGAGTTTGAGGTTATTAGCAAATCGTTCAGAGATAAACGAGTGACTAGCACCGGTATCGAATAATACATTACAAGGTTGGTTGTTGAAATAAAGTGTGCCTAATTTATATGAATTACATTAAAGACTTGCAGAAATTAGAGTATAGCAATGCAATTATCAAAGGAAAGGTTCAGAGATGTGTACCTGAAACCACATTATTATCTTCTGCGGCTTCAATAGGGGTTAAGGCATATACTTGTGCAAGACCAGCAGGATGATTGTTAGTCTGCCTTTGGAGATAGTTCTGAGAGTTAGAAGCTGGTGACTGCATGGGAGCAACTTAAGAAGCAGGTGCTAGCATTATAACCAGATTTGGTTCTCTCCGGTTTAGCAGAGTTGCTCTGAACACTTGCTTCTTTTGGTAGGGCTTCATTGGAATCCCATCCACTATTTCCGTGTAATCACACTGGTAGAACCTGTGGCCTATACGCCCACAATTGAAACACCTTTGGCCAGTGTGGTAACACTTGTCGTATGGGTGAGACCTATCGCAGCCTTGAACGGGTTCCGAGGTTGGTGCAGCTTCCAGTTGGTAGACCTTTGCAGGATTAGACCTGTGCCTCTTAAAGGTTTCCTGTGGGTTCCGAGTTGTTTGTGCACACCACTTGAGATTATCCTCAGATTGGTGTTGTTCAATCACTTTAGCTATCTCTACTAACTTGAAGAAGCTAGTTAAGCAGAGGGGTACGATTTGATTCTTCAGCGAATCTCAAAGTCCATAGACAAAGCGGTGGCACTTAGCTGATTCAGATTGAGTGACTTCTGGCACAAAGTAGATCAATCTACAAAGCTCCCTTTCGTATTCAGTGACTGAACGACTCCCTTGAGTCAACCTTATGATCGTGTCTGCAATAATGTTTTGTGCAGATGGGGGAATAAATTCAGCCTTGAAGGCTTCAACAAATGCATCCCAGGGAATGTCGTCTAGTTCATAATCAATGAATTGGGTGTTCCTGACTTCCTCCCACCAATATTCTGCCTCGGCATGGAACAGATGGGTGGTGAGATGGATGGCTTCGGAGTTCGGGATCTTCAGACTAATCAGATCTTTTTCCACAGCCTTCAGCCAATCAGCTGTATTCATAGGTGACAGATTCCCACCAAAGGTTGGAGGTCTTAACCTCAGGAAAATGTGAAGCAGATTATCCGCCAAGTGATGTGAAGAAGAAGCAGCTTGTGGAGCATGAACTATTGGAGCAGCAACAGTGACTGGAATTGCACGATCATTTAGTAATTTTTGTACAATGATCACGTATTGAGCTTGATTTTCTAACAGAGTTGCCACCATAGCTCGCAGATGAGCCACCTCATCGTTAGAACTACTAGAGGCAACAGTTTTCTTGATAGGATTAATGGTAGGTGGTGATTCGGGATCCATTCTAATTAAATAATTACAAAACCAAACTCAGAATTTACTCTAAGGAAGAAAAGTCAAAAATCTTTCATTAATTATAGAAGTAAAGGGTTATAATGCCAAAATTGTAATTCTACTAGGGCTGTTTGAGAATAAAAGGACAATTATCCTAACTAGCACTCAGACATTATCAATATATTCTGCCCTAAAGGCTATACAAAAATCCTCAAAAGTTATTTCCTGATGTTTTTTCTTATGCTTCTTCTCAAGTCTTGCAATGGTGTCATACCACCAGACTCCAGCATAATCCAACATCAGATCTGTCACAATATCTACATAGAGTGACTCGGGACACTCTATGTGGATTAGAATAGACTCCACTTGGCTCAACCATTCTTTTGCGTATATGGGAAAGTTGAGCCCTCGGTATATTGCTTGTTATAGAAGCTTATCCAGGACTAAGGTCCCCTTTTCTGAAACTCTTTCAATCCGCCAGTTGCTTTCCTATCTCCACTTGAAACTACAGTTCCAAACTATCTTGAAAGCATGCAGATAATAATCTATATCGAACTCTCCATAATTCATTTGACTCTGAGGAAAGAATTTTATTAAGTTTTTGTTAGACTCAAGATGACTAAATTATTAGGATGGAAGTATTCTCCTTCTACATTTTACATAGAGTTACTGATACTACTATGTTATGGATGTTACATTTATATATCAATGTTTGTATTTTAGAAGAATAATCCATTAGGTAGAAAGGAATCATAGATCCCATTCTGACACCTTTTGGTGCTCTCTGATACCAACTGTGGGGCCCCCGTACTGACAATAGGAAACCCCCAGCTTAAGTAAAATTGAATGAAAACCTAACTTACCTTAAGCCAAGAACTTGTCACCAAAATAATATAAACATTCATCAATATACATACAAATATCAAAGTGGCAGAAGCAATAGGTGTAAAGTAACATCCACAAGCACAACATAGTAAAAAAAAAAAGGAGAACAATATGACAACTCATCATAATGCAGAAATGAAATACATCCAGAATTAATTATTACAAACTGAATTTAAAAGGAAATGCAAATGTCTCTCAATCTCACTGAAAAAAAAAACAGAAATGCAAAATCTATTTAAGCAGCAGCAAGCACGATCCTCCTCCTGAACCTGCTCCTCTTCTATAACACTACTCACGAACAAGTCTGAATCTGAAATTTGTCGATATCACAATTGCCAGGGCCCCAACCAACAAAACAAAAAGGTTATAGTTAGACAATTGTCTAAGTATATTTTAGGCTACTTTAATGAACTAATTATTTTAAAGATATCACATTTAAATTATATAAACATGAAAGCAATAATGGGTGCGATAAGCTATGAAAGAAATGGGTAACTATAAACTATCCATTTATAGCGAACAACTAGCATGAAAAGTAACATACAATACTAAATAAACAAGGTGATGCTAAAGCTAAGAGAAATAGCAACTATAATACAAATTTGGAACCTAACATGCTTATGATCGTATTAACACATGCTGAGTATATAAAGAACACAAATACTGAAATAAACATACAAAGCCAATATATATAAGTAAGCCATAAGAGTATACATACAACATGCTAATTAATACAAAAGAAAAGAAAATGGCCACTGAGACATGTGGCAAAAGCCGAGCAATCTATGAAATGTAAAGCCATTGAGACATGTGGCAAAGCAAGCAAGCCAGTACTGTAAGTAAGGCCACTGAAGCATGTGGCAAGGCAAAAAGAAAACAAGACTAAAAAATCAAACTATAGTAGCAATAAGCCTAAGACATAGTACTGCCATACCAGCCAATAGGCCATACAAGGCCTCCAAGATGAATCAATCCCTAGTCTAGACATCCAAATCTGCTAGGCCTGGGTCCATCCTATACAATACTATTACTGAAGAGGCAAACTAAGCTAGGACCTATTTTACTAACTCAAAGCACTATAAGAACTAGATGAATGATATGATTTCTAAATACTAACTTAGGATGTACCATCCATATCCTAAGTTCTCCTATTATGCTCAAGGAATAAGGCTCAATATCCAAGATATGCTAAGCAAATCTAGTCAAAGTAAGCAAAAGACTCAATCTAGACTTATGTGATATCTGTTGTGATCTAATTACCAAATCTAGCTACTCTGAGAAGGTAAAAGCTTAGGATTTCCAATATCCAGCTATCGAGTAGAATCTCATATTTATATCCTTAAAGTTAATATTAGAACTTAACAAGTTCTAATCCAAAATCATATGATGACTATAAGGTTTAAGTGAATTAATCAATGACTTAATTATTAATATTTTTCCTCTCTTACCCAAATCTTGATTAAGTAAATCAAAATTTAAGGATTTTGGACTTAAACCCCACTCTGGTGTTCAAATCTTAAATCCAAGGTGGTGTCCTGAATAGGATCTAGAGTTCACACTTGATACCTTCATTAAAGGTAAAGAATCCTATAAGCTGAAAAGATCCAGGAACTAAGAACTTAGTGAAAGGTTATTTTATTGATCATAAGATAAAATAATCAATTAAGAACTTGAGAATCTAGGATCTATATTCAACCTTTAAGATAATTTCATTATCCTATAGATAGAATCATCCTATATCCACATGGAAGGTTTCAAAGAATTAAATAATGAATCATTTAAAGAATTTTAATTGGAGATAGTTTGATTCAAGTAGAGGATCTAAAGTCTAAGATCTAAGATCTAAGATCTGATTGTTTGATCACTTTAGACTTAGGCTAGGTTTTTAACTTAGACTTTACTAATTACATTTCTTTTGAATTTAGCTCTTAAGTTAACTTAATTGAACTTATTAATTTGAGATCTAAAATTATTGGATTCAATTATTAAGGCATAATGACCCCTTTATGATCATTTAAGATCTAAGTATTTTAATTAAGACTAAGTGAAGATTCCTTAATTTAATATAAATATTATTAACATTATTAGCTTAAGAGTTCAGAGAACATTAATAACCTAAATAAGGATAATTTACTGAATTTCCCAAGGTTTAAGGGGTACTTAAACATATCTTGGCAAGAATGACCAAAATACCCCTCATAAGGCTAAGATTGGGATTTTAGGGTTTAGTTATCTAAATTGAATCTAATCTATTTTAATGTGTTTAATATTGCTTAATGAAGTGGGAAACACACTTAACTTAGGTTTTGATAACTTAGTTAGGCTAATTAGCACTAATCACTTATTTAAGCCAATTAGGGTGATTAGTGAATTTAGGCATTCTTAGGGCTATCCAACTTTACCCATAGGTTCTAATAAACTTAGGATAGCATTAGGGATTCACTTACCCAAAATCAGGGACTAAATTAGGGTTTAATTCACTAATCCTTAATTAGGGTGATTAAGGAGTGATTAAGAAAATTAAATGTCCAAAATTAGTTTTAAGGGTCTGAAATTGTTCTCTAGGGTTTACTGAGCAATCAGAGCCCTTAACCAATTAGTTTGGTCATTAATTGAATTTATTAAGATTTAAATAAAAACAGAAAAGGCTTAAGCAATTATTTTAAATCCAACCATTGGATCTGGGATTTTATTTTATATTTAGATTCCTTGTATTTTTCTAATTCAAATGGTATATTGGATCATACCATTTGGATCAGTATAACTCAAATTATTCAATTAATTTAATCTGCATTTTTATTTAAATTAAAACTATAGGAATGTAATTATTAATAATTTAACCATTGAAAATGCCATCCTATAATTTTCTAATAGCCGCGGTTCGAAATAAAAAGGCGCGGGTCACGGGTCGGCTCGACCCATGACTTCGTCTCCTACCTTTCGACGGGCAACGAATTAGGGCAGACTCCCATTGCTAAATTTGTCGTGCTCTGTCCACGCCACACCACCAATTTGATGGCTACACGTTCAGACTTCAAAGGCGCGTCAAATGAACCATAAACCTCTATCTAGGAGGCGCCGGATCGCTTAAGTGCTACTCGGCCGAGGCGCCTACTGAGGCGGGAGTGGAGAGAACAAATTCTCCTAACTGACTAAATGTCCTGAGCTAAGGATTAACCCTACACATTCAGGGATCGACTAGGAAGCGATAGGGTGAATCGAGGAGTTCTGGGATGGTCTGGATCAATGGGGTGCTACTCATGGTATTTTGCTGACGAGAGCTGCTACTGGATCAATCGAGACCAGTTGAATCGATCGATCTGGTCGAACCCAACCTTTGATAAGGTTGGACAATTATCACCGATAGCTTCTACTACCTAGTAGACGACCAATCACCTCAAGGGAATGCAGCATTTGGGCGAATTGGCTCAACTGGCAGTGCACACTCAGACAACAGATACGCCGTCTGGCCCACTGCCAGGCCTCGCCAGAAGACTCAAATGTCTACTAGGAAGCTAGGGAGAGATCCAAACGCAGCATCTAGGATTAGAGCGAAAGCGAGTCGAGCTGTAACCAGCTCGATAGAGGAGTTAGGACATAGGTTATACCTCGATTAGAAGAATTTGCAGTGATAGAAAGGGAATGGCTAGCTCAGGAACTCTCCAAGTAGTCTCGGCTGCTACGCAAGGGGTCTGAACGCCAGACCTTACCCTCTATCAGTTGTGCTCTGCAGGTTCAGTCGCCGGGATTGCTGAGAGCTTCAGGGTAAGCCGCAAGGAATTACGGGGATCACAGTAAGCAAATGGACTCACTCTAATTTATCGGGAAGTATTTATAGGCCTAAGGGAGGTCCGGGGTGGCTGCCGAGATCAGGAGCCTTGGCATAGGCTCGGCCTGAGGGTGCTTCCTCAGTTTCCAAAATTAAGGTGGGCAAAGCCTCAAGCTTGGCTGGGAGTGCTAGGGAGGCTAGGGCAAGTTCGCAACGGCCTCCCTGACATGGCACGGGAGTGGCAGACCCACTGGAGGACGTGGCTGTACGAAAGGATTCGGCTGTCGGGCACGAGCTGAGGAGGAAGACAATCCACAGTCACGGGAGTCTCCAGAGTAGTCTGATGGATCGCCAGTTGATGCAGAATGGCTCTGATCTCCTGACATCTAACGGCCGAAGGAGGAAGCCGGATCAACCATCCGATCAGATCTGAGGATCGAATGGGCAATCGAGCCTACTTAAGACGGAGACCTAGATGTCGTTGGATCAAGATCTCAGAACCGCGAAACGGTCGAGATGAGACGAGACTTGATTTAAGGCACGACCATTGGATCAAATCCGCAGAACGTATGGCCCAGATGGCGCCCGCAGTTTGGGAACACCCGACCATTTGGAAAAGGTATATTTGCAATTATGAATTGTTTAAAACCCTAAATTGCAATTGAACCAATTTAAATTAAATCCAAAATGTGCTTAAATGACCTCCAAAAATTCCCAAAATTTCATTGTTAGCTAATTTGGGAGTGGGAAATTCAAAAATGAAATCAGATTTTGATTTGGAGATCAAATTAATTTATGTATTTTTCAGGGCTTAAAAATAGCCAAAAATACATAATTTTCCATTTTAACTCCGATTGAATCCAAACTTCTAGGGTTAGGTTTAAATGACCCATTGAGTCTAATGGAATCAAAATCAAAGCTTGGTTTAGCTTAATTAATCTAGGTTTAGCTAGAGTAATAATTAGGATTGTTTCACTTAATGACTTTTGAATGTTAGTAATAAGCTCAACTCTTAAGTTCAACACTAGATCATTACCTCACACATATTGCCACCTAAATAACATAGATCTAATACTAGCATGTATGATAGTAAATTGTAGATCACCTTATATCTTGTGAGCTACTTAGAATATTATTAAATGTTTCCTAACTTGGCCTATGTGCCTTAAAGAAGACTTAGAAGATATTTAGAATGAAGACATCTTAGAAAATTTAGTGCTTTCCACTTAGACTTAAAGATTAACCTAAGTAGCTAAGTGCAACCTACTTAGGATTATTTACGTAGCCTTTACATGTAAAGTCTAAAACTTATAGATAAATTTAAGTAGTTAAGTGAGACCTTCTTAATGTGATGTAGTTAGTCATCTTATCATAAGATTCTTAGAATTATTCAAAAAGATTGAATTAATAAGCAAAGACTAGGATTAAGCTTTGATGATAAAAAGGATTAGATTTTTAAAGCATTATTAGCTAATTAAGAATTGAACTTAGAACCCTCTAAGTGCTGACCATCTTAGTAAGATCTAAGACTCAGTGTCCATATTAATTTGACTTAAAATCTTTGAATTTCTTGAGATGAGATATTATTAAGATTTTGAATCCCTTAGATGACAGTGTAACGCCCCATCCCATCGCCGCCCGCAACTAAGGTAATTTATTTAAACAGTAGGCGGTGGAGTAGTGCATTACTTGGGAAGGACTGTTGAACCTCCCCGAATATCTGCAATTCAAATAAACTATTTTTGAGACTTAACCCCAAAGAAAATAGGATTGATTACTAATTTTTAAGATAAGTGTAACATCCTTATCATAAGTATTAGGTAGGGTACTTATGTACATTATATTATAAGTGGAATAAAGATCCAATATACATGAGTATCGGTATTTCACTTAAGCTGACCACATCACAATACTAAGTATTAGTTATAGTAAACACAAAGTGTGGAAGCTAAAGAATACATCCAAATCATTCATCACAAAAGCTAAGTAAATCATTCATCCCAGAAGGAAAAACAAAATTATCCAGAATCATTACAAATAGTTTACTTTAAATGAAATAACAAAAAATAATCTATCTACTGAACTGAAGTAAGCTAATGTGGGAAATATAAAAGCTGATACAGAGTTCACTTTTGCACCATAAACTTACTCTTGGATCTCTTATGAAGCCCCCTAATCTTGTTCTATAAGTTGCTCTATATCTAGCAAATTGCCAAAATCCAAAAGTACCACATATTAGACAATGAGTCTAACACATTAAAAGCTATTCTTAGCAGCCATAATTATCTAATGTTTAATATTCAAATAATCAAATAAAACTATAGAACATATTAAAATAATAGAAAAATCTAAAACAATACAATTTTGAAAGAAAAGTAAAAGTGAGACTAAAAACTGAGTACTAAAAGTAGAGAAGATAATAAAGAAGTTGAAACTGAGTAAATAATGAACTAAAACTATTCTGTATACCACTAAATTTATACATATGCATCTGAATATGCCACAGAATTGTATTGCACAAGTATGCTAACTCAATATCACATGAAATCTCACTAATCCTTGGTGAGCGAACGCTCCGCTAACAAAGTCCTTAAGTGAGCCAAGTGCTCTGCTAATAAATTCCTTAGGTGAACCAAATCCTCTGCTAATAGAGTCATTAGGTGAGCCAAGTACTTTGCTAATGCTGACATGACTTATGCATTTATGTAAGGCTAATTTTTTAATGATTATATGCTTTAAGCTTTTTAAAATCCAAGAAAATTGAACAAAACCAAGTAATAAATCCATTTGTCTTCACTATTCATAATTCATCTAAAACAATTCTCACTTCTATCTTAATCTCACTGAATTCATATTACTTACTGTAACTACACTCTAAATCATCACCTAGAGAGATTACATACACATGATTTAGCATGTTTTAGTAAGGGTTACTTTAACACTTAGTTTGCTTAACTACACTTATTGATGTGCACAAAGATAAAGAACAGAATCCTTTTACAATTTATTTTCTCAAACTAAGCTTTTAAGTCCCCACCTTATAAACATAACTTAAGGTGCCCTAAGAAAGAAAATTTGAAACACTTAGTCTGTTTAACTGTACTATCGATGCCCATAAAGAAAATGGACATAATTATTTTATAGTTTATTCTCTCAAACTAAATTATTCCATAATAGACCTAAATTTTGTGTTGGCGCCTGCTCGCAAATGTAAATAATAAGTGGAATGTGATTTACGGGAATTTATAATCCTCAGGGAACAGAGTCATATTACTAAGTTATATTTCCTTTTACTAATGTTTGGAATATTGATTATTGGTTTTAGATGGTTCCTTAATTAATAATACAATTTACCTTAGGGTAAGATATGATTTGTTTAAAAGGAGAGAGTTGGGGTTTCATTGTAGGACTTGTAAGGACTTGGTGTTGTTACTTCATTATTGAAATGTATAAATTTATTTTTTCCATGCCTAATTAAATCAAGTGAACACTATTAGAATTGGAGTTAACCCCCAATTACAACAGGCTCAAATCCAAATTTTATTTTATTGAATTTTAAATTGCAACTACAGAAAGCAAAACAAGAAAATGAAATTTGGAATAGGAAAGCCACAACTCCTTCTTCTTCTTCCTCTTCTTCCTTTTCTTCCAGCTCAATGTTTTTATAAGATAGGTCCACTGGCCACATAACATCAGGGATGGGATCGCCAATAGGGGGACGTGGCAGATTCAATACATCCAGTCCTCTACGCAGACTCCACTCTTGGATCATCGTTCCAAGAGTGTCGTGGAGCTTCGACTCAAACTTGCATGTTCATGCTATCTCAGACTTCCATAACCACATGTCCTTAGCCATTGCTTCCCTTAGATCTTCCTGGTAAGTGTACATCTTGATCAGCATTTGGTCTATGAAAGATTGCCCGGTGGATGTTGAAGCCTGTCCTTTCTCCCCTCTTTTTTCCCTACTCCTCTACCCTTCTTGATAGTTCATGTTCAAGTTATGGTGGGTGAAAGGAGCTCTTAGAGGAAGAACCACATTGCTGGAGAGGACTTTGACTCCTTGAGCCATGCATAAACTTGTAATCAGTGAGCCAAACGTAAGCGCAACACATGACCTGGTCAGGGCATTCAAGAGCTGCCCAAAAATTATCCTGGAGATATGAATATATTGAGGTCACTCAATAGTGCATATGAGCAGCGCCCTGGCCCTGGTCACTTTGCAAAGATGCCCAGATGGCTTGATAGCACTAGAAATGAGGACGTGTCGCGCATTGCACGAGTTTGTGAGAAGGCCTCATGGAATGTTGGCAAGCGCTCCTAGCCATTCATCATCCTCGTGAGTGATTGCACTCACAATACTCGCTGAGTCAATTTCAAAATTGATGAGGGCTTGGTAGGAGCAATTCCCCACCTTCCTCAACTCATAAAATTGCTCGATCTCCTCGAGCCTAAACTTTGCCATCTTTCCTCGTATAAAAATTGTATGGTTTTTCCTGTAGAGCACGTTTGCATACACTTCTTGTACTAAAGAAAGCAGTGAGTTGGTTTGTAGGGAGACCAAGTAATTCCACCCTCTATCATGGACACAAGGATGATATACCGGGTAGGAGGTTTTGAATCCCCTTTCCAGAATAAGTTTTTGGCAGGAGGTGATTTGGTCGAATCTCTGTTCTACCTCCACCGAAAAGAATTTCTTTTTGTTGAAAGGGCCTCCAGAAGTTGAGGCCCCTCCTTCCTTATCTATCACTGTTTTCCTCCCAGAAGATATATTTCTCTCAAGAGTACTAGGGGAGGAGGAGAATGCTGGGGTGTTTCAAAAATTCAGAGGGAATGTGCAGGCCTCACTTTCACCATGGGGGTTCTTATATAGGAGTGGGGAGAAAATTTTTGGATGCATTTAAATGAATAGATAACATTTATGCCACCTTAATTTAGAGTCCAACCAAAAGTTTATTCATGCCATGAGTGTGATTCAATTTCCAGTCAAAAAGTTGGAAAAATGCAGCTTTTCCAGCACTAAACTTTCGAAATTTCAGTCCCAAGGCGCGCTGTAGCGTCCTTGACCACCTTGGGAATCCTAGGCAGTAATTCTGCTCCAGCCAGGCACCTAGCATGCACAGCACAGTAGCGCGCTGTGGACCACTGTGGTGCACTGTGGTGCCTTGGTACTTATGAAACTTTTTGTCCAGTGCTAGAAATTTGCTGGAGCGTGCTGTAGCGGCAAAATTCGCTATGGCGCGCTACGGCGGGTAAATCCTCTTTGGCGCGCTGTTGTGGGTAATTCTGTTTTGAATCGTTGCAGCGCATTTCCAAGCGGCAATTTTTTTTTTTTTTACACAAAAACATTTTGGTTGTTTATTGAATTTAAACTACTCCTATGTGCAAAAAGCGAATAAAACAGAATATTTGGTTGCCTCCCAAAAAGAACTTAGTTTAATGTCGTTAGCTAGACACATTTTAGAATTAGCATAACATTTTCTTATCATCATCATGTACTCAGTTAATTTGAATTTTTCTTCCAATTCATTTCTAGGAGGGGGAATCCCTTTCTTCTTTTTCCTTCCCCTCCTTGTTTTCTTTTTATTAGTTGGTTGTTTCTCAACATCTCCTCCAAATGAGGAGTTGATCTAACTCTCAGCTTTCTCTTCATCAAGTTCTATTCTTTTCAAATTTAGCATTCTGCATAATTCCTCCTCCCTCATGTTCTTTTTCCAAGTGAATTCTAACATTTTTTTTCTTATATTTAGTGTGATTTAAGTCAATGGTTGCTGACTTCCCTCCCACCTTAATGTTCATTTTACCTTTCACAACATCTGTTATTGCGTTAGTGCTGGCTAAGAAAGGTCATCCAAATATAAGCATGGAATTCTCATTCCAAGTGTCCCATTTGCAAATTATAAAATCTGCTGGGATAACAAATCCTCCTAGTCCTACTAGAACATCTCTCACAATCCCAAGGGGTGTCAAGGAATCCAAATTTGCAAATTCTAAAATTGTGGTAGTTGCATCCATACCTCCTAGCTTGAGATGCTTGAAGGTATGATAAGGCATGATGTTAACTAAGGCTCCTAGATCACACAATGGATCTATGAAAACCTCATGCCTTATCACCCATGGAATACTCTGTCTTACCAGATCCTCACACTTTACCGCCACTAATATATCAGTTTCAATGTGTTCCAACTCCCTCTCCTTTTCTAATTCAGTCATGTTAATTTTTGTTTGAATGTTCAGGGTGCTGTCATAAATTTTATCGGAGTGAACAACACTCACCGTCTCCCTATGATTTATTTTAGTGGAGCTAGGCAATGCACCTTACTGATGTGTGGCTAGCTATTTTGAAAATTTCCCAATATGCACTTCAATATTTCTAAGGGATGCCTCTATCCAAGGGATAGAAGCATCATGATGGTTAATTGTCGCTTCAGTTCTTCTCATGAATTGAATTATTTCACCTTTAATTGCATTGAACTCTCCTTCTAAATTTGAGGGTTGGTTTTCATAATTAATTCCTAAGTTGTATACTTGTTTATTCATTGCATTACCCCCATTATAGTTTCCAGAATTGTTATGGTTGTTATTGTTTCCCCAAGAGAAGTTGGGTGGTTCTTCCAACCAGGATCGTAAGTTTTTGAAAAGGGGTTGTTCATAGACTTATTCGGGGTTGCATTATTATTTCTCAGGAAGTTAATTTGCTCAGTTTGTGAGGGTGCAAAAGGGTTGTTTTAAATTATAGTTTTCACTCATGTGACCCCCTCCACAAAGCTCACAGGAAAATTCTTGAGCATTGCACACTGTCATATTTTGTATTCTTTGGTTTAATGCATTAATTTCATTTTGTAGCTCCTGAATCTGATGTGTTTCATTAAGTTGATTCGCTTCTACCTTCCTAGGATTTAGCCTATCAGTAGGCCATTGATATGCATTATTTGTCATTTCTTCTTGGAGGTCAAAAGCCTCTTCTTGTGTTTTGCTGCTCAAAGATCCCCCCAATGCTACATTTATTAAGGTTCTAGTTGGCGCATTTAATTCGTTATAAAATGTTTGCACTTGCTATCATAAGAGAAATCCATGATGTGGGCACCATCTCAAACAGCCCTTGTAACGCTCCCACCCATCGTATAATTCTCACCATTTTGCTGTGAGAAATTAGAGATCTCATTTCTTAGCCTTACGGTTTTAGCAGGTGGGAAGTATTTAGCTAGGAAAGAAGTTAGCCACATTTTAACTTTTATCTCTCAACAAAAATGGAAGGAATCTTAATTTAAGTGCATCATCCGAAATGCCAATCATCATGATGGTATCACATAGTTCGAGAAAGTTTGAGATATGAGTGTTTGGGTCATCTGAGGCTAGTCCCCTAAATTTCCAGCCATCAAAAATTAATTCAATTCAGCAATGAATTCAACACAAGTTCAATAGTTCAACAGTTAAAATTTTCATCCAATTTCAAGCACAGTTGAACAGTTCTCAATGCAGTAATACAATTTTAATCAGTACAAATTTTGCAAGCAGTAAACAATTAAGCACTTAGGACTATAAAAATTTCAGTATGCACTAGATCTTGTAACTTTTTCAGAAATTACAACAACTAATTTCCAAACAAGTTAGTTCTACAAGTCAAGTTGAATATAATTACTGCTAACTAAAAAGTGTATGCACAGAAAAGTAAAAAGGTCTAAATCACTAATTACTAAGAAATTGTACTTAATACAAAACAAAACTGTTCCTCGGCAATGGCGCCAAACTTGACAGACCTAAATTTTGTGTCTGCGCTTGCACGCACATGTACGTGGTCTGAAGCAATAAATGGAAGGTGACTTTCAGGAATTTATCATCCTCAGGGAACGGAGACTTGTTACTAAGTTATATTTTCTCTTACTAATGTTTAGAATATCGATTTTTTGTTTTAGATGGTTCCTAAATCAACAATACAGTTTACTTTAGGGTAAGATATGATTTGTTTAAAAGGAGAGTGTTGGGATTTCATTATAAGAATTGTAAGGACTTGGTGTTGTTACTTTATTATTGAAATGTATAAATTGATTTTTCTATGCCTAATTAAATTAAGTGAACACTGTTAGAATTGGAGTTAACCTCCAATTACAATAGGTTCAGATTTAGTGCAACAAAGAGAACACCCCCTGGGGTTCTACCTTGGCACCTAAACCTATATGAGATCATGATTTAAATTAATCTTTGATTTCCTACATCTAGGTTACCAAATATTATCTATTAATTATTAGATCACGCAAACACAATTTGTCTCAATCGGGGTCATGCGCTGATGCACACAGTTTAGCTAGATGGGAGGATGCATTGGGTCCAATGGACCAAGTCACATCATCTGTTAGGTTTCCAACATCCTCTCATCCCCTCTACTTTACTGAGCCGTAGAGTTAATATTGATGATAACTTGGTTCACAAGCATCAATCTTTTGGAAGAGTCCTTAAGAAATTGTGCAAGTGAGCTTGAGAACTTGTCACATAATTCTCAGCTCTGCTTGCACTAATTTACTTACTCTAGTCCAATTGATGAGCTTAGAACTCAAGTTCTCTTCTTATTGATATTTCATTTTTGTTTCTGTTTTAACAAAGCGATTTTTTCTTAACAGAATTTCAACCATGCATTCATTCTATAATAATAAATAGTAAATCAGCAATCAATTTTAATCATTCAAATAAATCTGTTACAACACCAATTCTGCCTTACATTTTCCTACAATTACATCCTAACCCTATCCAACGAGATTTAGCTTTCCATTACGGAGTAAATAAAAGCATACATGAAAAAGGAAGTAAGCCTTGACATCGGTTTACAGTAGAAAAAAAATTAAGTAGAGATTAGGAAGAGTACTAGGAAATACCCAGAGATTTTCTAGGGTTCTCTTGATCTTCCTCCTTTGATTCTACTTGACTTCTCCTCCTTTCCCTTGCTGTCTTCTTCTCTTTTACTCTTCATGGTCCACTGCTTGCCCCTTGGAGATTTCTCCTCTTTTTCCTCCAGCAGCTCCCCTTTCTAGGCCTTTTGAATGTTGAATTTTAGAACCCCGCCTCAGATTTCCTCGGTAGTATTTATAATCCCCTTCATAGCCTCCTTGCATTAATTTCTGTTAACTCCCCCTTTCCCTTGGATATTTGGCCAACCATAAAGAAATATTCTAATATTCTCTTGGAATACTGCTGAGTAAAATGTTATTTGGGGTTCCAAGTGGCTAGGGAAGGCCAAAGATCAGGATGTTTTGTCTTCCCCAGGTTGCCATAAATGCATAAATATGAGCATTTCCGCTTGGATAGCTACGACACACTGCAGTGTTTTGAGCTATAGGCTTATGATTTATAAGGAACCGTCATGGCACGCAGCAGCGCACCTGGGCGCGCTGCGGCATTTTGAGCTGCAGGCTTATAATTTAACGAACTGCTGCGGCGCGCGATAGCGCCGAACTTTCGAGTTTGCCTTGGTATAGCACGCGGTAGCGTCAACGTCTTGGGTTGAGACTGCTATGGCACGCTGTGGTGAGGGCTTCTTTTATGATGTAATATTGGTGGTTTTGAAGGACCACCTGCGGTGCGCAATAGCACCGAGCTCTCGGGTTTGGTTCGCTATAGCACGCAGTAGCGCCAGTGTCTCGGGTTGAGATCGCTGTGGCGCTCTACGGGGCGCTGTGGCGAGGACTTCTTCTATGATGTAATTCTAGTGCTTTGGAAGGACCCGATGTGGCGCGCAATAGTGCCGAGCTCTCGGGTTTGGTCTGCTATGGTGTGCTGCAGCGCCCTTGGGTGCGCTGCCGTGGATTAGCCTTGTATCTTCTGTGCATAGTCCATTTTCCTTATTGATCCGCCATGGCGCGCGATAGCACCAAGCTCTCGGGTTAGACCCGCCTTGGCGCTTTGGGGCGCAATGCAATGGTTTGTGTCCCAGGTCTTTCAAGATGGCTCCAGGTGCTTCAGCAAACCTTAATCCGCTGCGGTGCGCTGCAGCTGTTTTTGTCCAGAATTCCTTCATTTGCTCTAGAATTTGGAGTTTTTTCAATTTACTTGAGAACGCACATATATCCTTAAAAGTAGGCTATTGTGAACGGTGTTTTATGATGCTTTTATGACTTTTTAGGATATAAATCTCCAATTTATCATTCCATCCCCTACTTATAACACACTTTGACCTTGGAATGTTTATCCTGAACTGAAGTGGATTTATTTAGTTATCTAGGATAAGGCTGAGACTCTAAAGTTTTGTCTAGGGTAAATCAACCAATTCTATTTTATGCTAAATAATTCAGCTTTATGGATATGCGCTATTATCTCCATATAACAACACTACTGGTGTTCATTCTAGCCATATTATTTAATAATCAAAAATTAACAAACTAATGAATCATTACTCCACTGTGGTGAATCATATAAAAAGGCTCCAAGGATGTGGCATAAAAGCCACTCAACTTTGAATACAACCACAAGGAATGATTTCAATCTAGAATCTTTAGGATATGCTACGATAAGGTTTTAAGATCAAGCTTCTAAGGTTATAAAGGTGCATCTAAACTTCTACCTCAAAATTAGACAATAAGCTATTCTTACCTCAATAGTTAACCTACTTAAGGTTTAACATTTGGTTGGTCAGATCACTATCTTTAATTTAAAGATCTAAGCATTAAGAGATATATTTAGATTTCAATTAAATTCAAAGTTATAAAAGTTCACTTTGATCTACCATTTCAATCACATTGTTTAGATACTTACATTAAGTATGCATTTCCAACAGTTACAACTTAATCCACTACAACAATCATGGGATAGAATCATATGAGTTATTGAGAATTGATTGATCCATAATCCATTTCATTTTATAAGCTATATTATGCGGATATTCTTACTTAAGAGAAAATTAGGAATCTTAAGCTTAAATTACATAATAAATCACATGAGTTTGTTATAGCTCTTAATTCTACTAGTTTACTAGTCTAAGATCAATAGAAAATCAACATATGCAAGTTATTGAATATTCAAATCAAGTGTTCAATTAATTTAAGTTAATTAGATTGGAGATTATATTCCATCAAGTTAAGGTTTGACCCCAAACCTAACCTAATTAGGGTTATTTGCATAAAGAATGATTGATAAGATAATTGTTAAATTATTCATCAATTACTAGTGTAAAATCAAAAATTGAATAAGGTTTGACTAATTTAGGTTCTTAAATTAATCCTTTTATGGTCCCATCCTTAATTAAAGAACTTTAAAAGTTTTAAGTTCCCAAATCAAAAGTTATATATTCTAACATGCACATTACTATTTATGAAATACATACAAGGCAAATCAGAGATTAATAAATGCTAACATTCACAAATTTTGAGCTAATGCAATTGGTATTTAATTAGTGATTTAAGAATTCAAAGTTTAAATCTAGTTGATTTCATATTGAGCATCCTAAGCATGGATTTCATATTTAAATATCACATCTATATTTATCCAATACATGATTTTATTATATTTTGGTATACTTTGATATTCTTAGGGTTCTATAGTCATCAAAATACAAAAATTATGAAATTTGGGCAAAATTGGGCAGTTCTGTGTGCCAGGGCGTGCTCTACCGCTTGCCTGGTAGACTGTCAGGCGTTACGGCATGTTGGGGTGTACCACTGTGCTGCAATACCCTGTAGCGCTTTCGGGCACTACAGCACGCTACTACGTATTTTTGCGTTGCGGCGCGCTACGTAGCCAAATATACCAAGGCGCAAGAGCTATGACGTCAGATTTCTGGCCAAAAGCTAGACACAAAGGCGCGCTGTCGTGCCAGACTGACATTTTTCCTGGACGAAAATGGAATAATCCCCTCTATGGCATCCAAATACTCTCGATTCAAGGCAACTCAAGTGTGGTGCCATATATCGATGGAAAGGACTTTCCAAGACCTTTCCATCGATGTTAAAATCAACATGAAAAGGTTTTCAACATCACAAATAATGGTGCCCTAAATCTAAGTATACATAAATCCTATTTGCAGATCTATTTTCTTAATTGACAAAATGATCTTTGATCGGACTCATTTGAGTTTGATTGAGGCTCGATAATAAATTCTAATGCAATGTGATAGTTGCTCAAGACATCATATCACAAAGGCATTGATTAAATCCATAAAAAGAGGTGTACAAGGAATGGTACAAGGAAGGATACAAGAAGGGTCCCTTGGTTTGCAAATGGAGGTATTGCTATTTCCTTCAAGGCTTAAAGGATGGAGCTTCAGCTTCCAACAAAAAGGGAGAGGAGGGTGGGGTTCTTCAAGAGCTTGGGAGTTTCATCCTTCAGCAGCAGATCAAATGGAGAGGGAGGAGGGATGAGGCGCCAACTTAAAGGAGAGGAGGCATGGCTTCAACAATGAGCTCTCCCATCAGCAGCATGGAGAAGGAGAGGGGAGCTGAGCTCCTTGCATACACCTGGAAGGGAATAAAGGGGCTCCATTTGTAGGAAAAGAGGGAGTGAGTCCCAGGTGCAGGAGAGAAGGAGGGAATAAAAAATTAAATCTTATTTATTTAATACTTTATAAATAATATATTTTCCTATTTAAAATTGGATGAATAAACGGGCTTTGAAAAATCCAAAAAATTCACTCCAAGCTAATTTGAGGATGAGGAACTCAATGGTGAAGTTAGATTTTAATTTGGAGATTAATTTAATTATCCTAATTTTTGGGGTATTTAAATACATTAAAATATTCGAAAAAATCTAATGAATTTCAAATACTTTAAAAGCATCATCCTTAGCTAATTTGGGGGTGACGAGTGTAATGGCAAAGTCAGATTTCAATTTCAAGGTCAAATTAAATATCTTAATTTTCTATCTAATTAAATATATTAAAATAATCCAAATATTCGATTGAGCTATGAATCGCTCCAAATTTTTAGGTTTTGATTCTAATGACCGAATGAACCTAATGGAATGATAATTATGATGCAATTAAGCAAGGATTAGACTAAGTAAAAATCTTGGGTTGTTACACTAAGTGGTTGAGCTAAGGCTAGCTGTTGCCCTAAGTGCGAAAAGAGTTAGAATCCTTTATGTGCTAAGTAAGGAAGTGGTGTTTAGGACTTAGGGATTATAATACAAAAGTTTGGAACTTTAGGATTAAAAGAGAAATCATAATGTTAGAATAAGAAACTAAATGTGAGGTAAAGTTAGATAATATTAACATAAGTGATAACATTCACTAAGACTTGCCATAAAGACTAGAAGTTCTATAAAAACCCTATGTCTTAGATTATGCTATTTAGTGGCTTGCTTAAGAGTAAGAGAGCTTAAGTGACCAAATAGAGCAACATTCATAAGCATAGAATCTTTAAGATGTTTATCAAATAAGATGATGTGAGGATATTGTTAACTTAAGTGTTTGGCTAGTATATGTTAAGAGAACCTTCTACCTTAAGGATAGAGAGACTTTAAGCCAAATAACTATGGAGTCATATAGCTAAATCTTTAAGTAATCTATATTAAAGAGATCTAGTAGCTTAAGTAGTGTAATAGTGAAGCCTTCAACATCTAAGCTAGAGTGTTCCTATAAGGTAGAAGTGTTGGTTGATAGTTAGAAATTTGTAGTGCTAAAATTAGGATAAGATGCTCATTCTTATCAACTCAATTATATCTATAAATTATTTTGTCACATCAATAAGATCTTAGTCAAACCATTACTATCAAAACTCATTTAATTATATAGTACTATGTTTCCATTTATGAAGACATTTGATGAATGTTTGAATCAATTGGGTAGCTTGATTAACTACAATCATAGAATAAATAACTAAAGTAAATAACATTGGATATCACTCGATTTATAATTATCTTTGAAACATCCTTGAATACTGTAACATAGAGAGACTAAATACTTGAATACATTCATAAAAAGATTATGCATAAAATAAACTTATAACATTTACTTGGTGTTTCATGTGGTGGACTATGCCAAGGTAAGAAAATGGTGAAATGAGGAGACCTCTCATATTATAGAGGGGGAATGTGTGTGTTTTGAGAAACCTTCTTTAATTAGCATACATGCTTAACTATTCACTTGTTTATGCACCCACAAAAATAAGTTAAAAGATAAATAACTTAAATGTTATAGACATTTATGACTATCCAAACTTTTCCCACATTCTTTGTAATTGTAAATAATTTATCATAGTTTTTTAATTATTTGTACTCAGTCCTTTATGACTTTCCTTACTTTACACTAAATCTTTTATGAATGTCCTTACCTTACACTCAGTCCTTTATGACTACTTTCATTGTGCACTCAATCCTTGAGATTGAGAATTTACTTACTTGCATATACTATAGGTTCACCTATATTTACACCTCATTTTTCATACTTACTTACTTGCAATGTATGTAGTTATTGTTATATTATGGAGACCTTTCAATCTATTATGGAGATGCTAATGGTGCTCTAGTGAGCTTCCAGGAGGTTTCAAGGAAATTTGGAATAAGGTGTAAAGTCAACCATAGCACAGGTGCTGCCGCGCACCGTGGCGCATCGTAGTGCGCCCTCACCTGAGAAGCAACCACTACAGCGTGTCACAGCAAAAATTAGTGATGTAGCGCATCGCAGTGGAAATTATAGCTACAGTGCATTGCAATAAAAATCAGAGCTGCAGTGCGCCCCAATGACAGTCATACTGAGAGCTAGGTACTTAAGGGAACATTTGGAGGAGTTTCCAAAAAGTAAGCTAAGTGTGTTGGCATTTCAGTTGGAGGCTTTGGTTGCTATGAGGAAAGATCCCATGATGAAGCCCTAAGGAAGCTACAGTGCAAAATAGCTCTTGCATGTTGGAGAATATACTCCTGGTGGTGGTTGCTTCCTCTCCTCTTCATCTTAGAGTAAAATATTATGTGCTTTCTATCAAAAGTAAAGCTCTTTGTAACTCTGTACACATCAAGATTATTAGTGGATATTTTCTATGTTGTTGTTTTGTGGTCTTTCTGACCCTTGGGTTTTCCACATAATTTTATGTGTTTGGAGGTTTGTGTACTTAAGTTTGTTCTGCATGCATGTGCTATGATTTCTTACTTACGAATTTGTTTATTCATATTCGCTTGGTCAACACAACCCCAATCTTCAAACAAGTGCGCTAACTAAACTACTTCGGCTACAGAGTGCTCTTGGTGGTGCTAGAAGTTATTTACTAATAAGTGGTATCAGAGACTGAGGTTACTTTCTTGGTTCTAGTGTTTGTTGTTTGTGTGGGAGCAATAGCCGATGAGATGAGATTGAATATAGAGAAATTTAGTAGTACAAACTTTGTGTTCTGGAAAATACAGATGGAGGATCTACTTTACCAAAAGAAGTTATATCTTATATTGAAAGGAGCAGACATAAATCCTACAAGTATTGTAGACAAAGAGTGGGAAGCTCTCGATAGAACTGCACTGGGTTTGATTCGATTATCATTGTCTTCTTCTGTTATATTTAACATTGTTAATGAAAAAACTAATATAGATCTCATAGGACCTGACGAGAATGTATGAGATGCTCTCAACTTTAAATAAAGTTTTCTTGATGAAGAGATTGCTCAACTTGAAGATGACGTATGGTTATTCAATAACTAAACACCTCAACGAGTTCAACAAGGTGACAGGCTAGTTAAGTTCGGTGGGCATCAATTTTGATGAAGAGGTCCGAGCTTTGTTATTCCTCTCTTTTTTGTCGTACAGTTGGGATGTGTGGGGCCCCCGTACTGACAGCAAGGAAATACGGTGCTCCAACTGTGGAAAATCCCCAACTTAAGTAAAGTTAGGTAAACTCAACCTGCCTTAAGCCAAGGACTTGTCACCAAGTGCTATAACATGCATCAATATATATATTTATAAATGTCAAAGTGGTGGAAGTAATAGGCGAGTAGTAACATCCACAAGCATGCATAGTAGAAAAAGAGAAAATAATATAGTAACTCATCGAAATGCAAAAATGAAACACATCCAGAATTAATTATTACATACTAAAATTTAAAGAGAATGCAAAATGTCTCTCAATCTCACTGAAATAAAATGCAGTATCTAACTAAACAGCAGCAACACGATTGTGGCGACCCTACCCCACCGTGGTCTTATTAACTCTTAAGTTAACATGATTACGGTGGAGGGGTTACCAAATGACAAGGTCCCCACTTAGGATTGGATTAGATACACATTCTAATCCAACTTAACTAAGGACTTTGCCATTCATCCTAGAGACTATCACTAAATGATCATACAAGAACTCAGAGTGCGGAAGCATAAAATACAGCATTTAATAAGTTTAAAAAGCTGAAAAAGAAACTCTCAATCTCACAAGCAGAAAGAAACTAAAGCTAAGAGTCTTCAAGCACAGGCTCCTCCTCCAAAGGCAAGCTCTCAACTGGAACAACTGCTCCAATAAACTCAAAACCTACCATTATCGGTTTCATAATGGTAGGGCCCCAGCCAACAAAAGAAAAACTGGTTAGACTATTGTCTAAGTACATTTTAGGGTAAAAGTTTTATTAAGTTAACTGAATATCACCATAAACTAGTACAACAAGCAAGTAGGTGCAAAAAGCGTAAGAAAAGAATGGTATAAAGTTATAAACAAAATAGTTTATAACTAAATCAATTAGGAAGTAAGCACATACCTCCTCCAAGCAACTGCAACAAAGTCAGGTAAGCAAAAGAAAGACTATACAAATACTATAAAGAAAATACATCCTAAATATGTTTATGATCGAACATTTATATGCTAATCGACATAAAGTAAGAAAAACACGTGAACAAGACTAGCATCCTAAATACAACAAGTAAATCTAGCATCCTATATATAAACAGGGCTTAGAAAAGTACAGGAAAAACTATGAGTAAAAATAGTACTAAAATGCAGAATATGAAAAATAAAACAGTAATTGAAAACTGAAAACTGAAATGGCTATTCAAGCCACTCAACTGAAGGCATACTCAGTAAAATACTTAGCCTGATGGGCCAAGAAAGAAGCTCTGAACTGAGTATCACTGAAAAACCTCTTAGCCTGATGAGCTAAGATAGAAACTAAATGTAAGTGTACTTGAATTAGTATAACCATATCAGATCCTGACTATTCAGTCAGTATGGGCAAGAGTCTATCCATCCTATCCCACTGATTAGGCATGGCATAGACTATCGGACTGACCCGAACAATGAAGCTAACCCCGAACGGGTGATTGAAGAGGTATACTAATCAAGCTACACCTTACAAAAATACGAGAAGGAAACAAAATGCTATTTATGAATGATCAAAGTTGACATAAGATAATTATCAATTATCTTATGTACCTCATATATGCTCATGGTTTAAATCTCAAAATCAAGGTAAGCGAAGCATCAAAACAAATTGAGCAAGAAACTCTATCTAAGACACAGGTGATATCCTTTGTTGTCTACTTATTCATTCTATCTACTCTAAGTTACATAAGTTTCAGAATCATCAATTCTTACACATTCTGTAACTTAGAATCATGAATCCTACTTGTTGAAGATAATTAGGACTGGCCAAGTCCTAACTATATCTTAATCAAAAGATGACTACTTGGTTAAACTGAATAAATCATCGTCATAATTTTATAATTTAAATTACCCCAATCTCATCTTGATTAGCCAAATCAAGATGAAAAGATTAAGAATTAGACTCCAGATGATGGGGTCTAATTACTTAATCCAAAGGTATAACTAAAGATCTAAGATTTAGAACCCAAATCTCACATATTAAGTTAAGGCAAATCCTAATGATAAATCAATTCATTAGGATAGATCTCTATTCTTAATTCTAGAATTTCAAAGATCAAATAATCATTTAATAAACTAAGAAAAATCTATAAACTAGTAAACTCAAGGTTTCATCTATTGAGTAACCCAATTTACTCAAAAGATGAATTCTAACCTAAGATCTATTCCTAATCTTAGGAATTTAAGGCTCTTAATTACTAAGAGTATCTCTCATGACACACATCCTAACTATTGTTATAAGATCTATGGGAAGATCTAAGAATGAATTAAGGAAGAAGATCACTCACTTAAGACTTAGGAATTTTCTTTAAGAGCTAAGATTGGGATTTTAATTAAAACCTAATTTAGGCTTGAACTTGATTAAATTCTGCTAGAAATTATTCTATTTACTATTTTTAATGATTACAAAATGATTTTTAGGGCTTTAGAAAGCTAAACCCTAAATTTGGGCAAAATTACCATTTTGCCCCTATTTAAGGGTTCAAAAGATCAAATTTTGATCTAGAGTTCTAAATCTAAATTTTTCTATTGGAATGAGTTTCTTACTATCTAATGTAGGATTAGACAGCAACTACACTAAATTTGGGTGATTATTAAGCCTTATGAGGTCAAATTTGTAAATTTGACTCATAGGGGCATTTTAGTAATTTAGCCAAATAAAACTTAAATTTTCTTTCGGATTATTGTTCTTTATTACTTAAGCTTTCCATAGAACCAAAATTTGCCAAATTCGGATATGTATTGGCCAAGTTATGGCCAATATAATATTAGGGCTTAATAGGTTAATTAAGGGATTCTTAATTAAGGTCAAAATCCTAACTTTGTCAATTAGTGTCTAAATTGAGTAAAATCAGTGGCTTTTATTTACAATTAGTCCACTGATCACAATGACATGTGGTAGGCTCAATTTGGATCTAATTTGACTAAGTTATGACCTAATTAGGGTTTAGGGTGATTAGTGAGTGACTAGTAAAATTAATCACTCAAACACTAATCCAACCTTACAGCTAGGTTCTAAATGACTCTATGAGTCCTTTGAAAATTAAAATGTCCAATTTGGGTTATTAGATTTGCTAAAATTTACTAATCAAGATTTAAGGTAATTAGAGGTGATTAGCAAATCTAACCGTTGGATCCTAAATTTTTTTATAGATTTCTGTTAATTAAGTTTTTCTGATCTAAATTGATATTTGGATCATTAAATTTGGAGCTCAATTGACCTAGTTATGGTCAATTGAAGTTCTAAGTCTAATTAGGGTGATTATGGTTAGGTCCTAAAAGTGATTAGCCAAATACTAACCCAAACAGCAAAGGTAACCCTACTAAAATGATCCTTAGGGTTTTCTGATCACTTTAAGACCAATGTTTAATAGGTTTGGATCATAGGGTACAAAGTTATGGGCAAATGAAATTTTGTAATATTATTTGGACTTAATTAATACCCTAAATGTCACTATGTTAATTACTTATCCAATTTGAGATTTGACAGGGCCAAAATATTCCTCATAATTTTTTGATTCCAATGATATATGATTTTGTATATTTTGGACTTATAAATATTAAGATTTGATTATTTAAAGTTTTATAGTTTGTTTAATTAAATTAAAACTGATTTAAATATACAGAATTTAATTAATTAAATAAAATTCGTTTATAAAATTAAATTAACTTTTATTCATGCGGGTGGTCATTTCTTGAAACAGTGGCGGCCAGGTGTCGCTCCAGGATTGGCTGACAAGAAACAGATGGGCCCACTATAATAATTTCTGTTGTCTGTTGAGTCAATGCTTGCGGGTCCCACGGACACGTGTCCAGACGACGAGGCATCCGCGTGCCATGCGGGGCCCACGCATAGAGAATAGACGGCCCGAGCAAAGGATCATGGGTCGGGGTCAGCCGGACCCGGCCCGGGAAAATCGCGATTCCTCGTCCCGAAGAAGCTCGATACCGGCTGCTAGGGCATCGCTTTTAGCAGCCTTCCTAGTGGCGGCGATGGCCAACCCACTCGCCGGTTGGACGAGGATGTCAAGACGCAACTAATAACATAAAGATTGAGGTAGGAAATGAACTAGATCGATCCCGTATTCTAACCCTAATTACAGTGCTTGCGAACGGCATACTCATACGAATTTCACTTGTGGTTATTAGATCAAATACACATGATCGAATCAATGATTCCTAATTCAAACATCAAACAATTTCGATCTAAGCAATGGAATATCTTTAAGAAAAGAAATTGCGAAAATCAAGCCTATGAAATGGGAGATCGAGGTACCTTAGGGTTCCCGGGTTTGGTCACTCGAACGATTCTGCGAGTCCTAATCAAAGGGTTTAATGCTTTTTCTCTGATCTCCGCAGATTGTCCATGGCTAAATGGGGGTCTTACGCTGCATTAAGTGGTAGAAAGGTCTCGATTACATGCAGAGAGCAGCTGCCATGCTCGATCGCCGAAGCCACGCGTTGCGAGCGCGAAGAAGATGGCCCTGAACCCTTCGATCCCGATCCTGGATTCGATCAGACGGCGCAGAATACTGTCGTCTGATCAAACGCTAATCGCTGATCACATAATGGCACGGAACCTTTTTAGATGGAACCGTTAATGGATTTAAGTAAAATAATAGTTAATTAATTTACTTTGATTTTCTTAAAATTAATCAATTAAATGTGTTTTAAAAATTTTCAATAAATCACCTCTAGCTAAATGAGGGGTGAGGAACGCAACGGCGCACTTGGATTTTTGATATGACGAGTATTTAATTATTCGAATTTTCAGGTATTTAAATATTATTAAAATATTCAACGAAAATTCAACGACTTCCAAATGCCTTCAAAATTTCACCCCTAGCTAATTTTGGTGTTCTGAATACAATAGCGAAGTCAGATTTTCAATCTAAGGTCTAAATAAAAAGTTAATTTCTAGGGTTTGGAATTTTCCAGAATTTCTGATTTGACTTAGTTGACTTCTGATTTGACCTAGATTTTAGAAATGAGTTCTAAATTACTTAATTAGTGACTTAAAACCTTAGTTAAGACTTAAATTGATCCTAATTAACCAAAGTAACAACCTGGGTTGTTACAATGATCCTCCTCCTAAACTTGCTCCTCTTCTGGGACACTGCCCACGAACACGTCTAAATTTAACATTTGTTGGTATCACAAATGCTAGGGCCCTAGCCAACAAAACAAAAAGGTTTTAGTTAGACAATTATCTAAGTACATTTTAGGCTATTTTAATGAACTGAATATTTTAAAGATATCACATTTAAATTAGCTAAACTTGCAAGCAGTAAAGGGTGCAACAAGCTATGAAGGAATGGTAACTATAAATTATCCATTTATAGCCAGCAACTAGTGTAAAGAACATATAATGCAAAATAAATAAGGTGAGGCTATAAGCTAAAGTAAATAGCAACTACAATACAATTCTGAACCTAACATGCTTCTGATCATATTAACACATGCTAGGTATATAATAGAAACACAAGTACTGAAAACATGCAATTCTAGCATCGTATACATACAACATGCTAATTAAGAAAAGGAAAAGAAAAGGCCACTGAGACATGTGGCAAAAGCAAAGCAATCTATGTAAAGCCACTGAGACATGTGGCAAAGCGAGCAAGTACTGAAAATAAGGCCACTGAAGCATGTGGTAAAGCAAAATAGAAAACAATACTGAACAGTCTAGCTAAAGTAGCAATAAGCCTAAGACATAGTACTGTCATACCATTCAATACGCCATACAGGGCCTCCAATACTGAAATATCAATCAATACCCAGTCAATAGGCCATCCCAATCCTCTAGGCCTGGGTCAATCCTACACAATACTATTACTGAAGAGGCAGACTACGCTAGGACATATTCTAACAATTGCAAACACTGCCATAACTGAATGATATGCAATTCAAATACTAACTTAGGATGTATCATCCATATCCTAAGTTCTCCTATTATGCTCAAGGAATAAAGCTCAATATTCAAGGTATGCAAAGCAATCTAGTCAAAGTAAGAAAGAGACTCAATCTAGACTATGTGATATATGTTGTTGTCTAATTACCAAATCTAGCTACTCTAAGAAGGTACAAGTTTAGGATCTCCAATATCCAGCTATCGAGTAGAATATCAGATTTACGTCCTTAAAGTTAATATTAGAACTTAACAAGTTCTAATTCAAAAAATCATGTGATGACTATATGGTTTAAGTAAATTCAATGACCTAATTTATTAATATTTTACTCTCTTACCCAAATCTTGATTAAGTAAATCAAGATTCATGAATCTTAGGTTTGAACTCCATGTAAGTTCTGAACTTATGATTCAAGGTGGTCTTCTAATAAGGAACCTAAGGTTCAATCACAAATGCCCAAATGTTCAAGATAAAGAACCCTAGAAGCTAAAAGATTCAAGAACTAGGAACTTAGTGAATGGATATTCTATTGGTTATAAGATAAAATAATCGATTAAGAACTTGTGAATCTAAGATCTATATTTGATCTTTTAAGGTAATTCCATTATCTTAATAGATCAAATCAAACCTAAACCCACATGGTAGGCTTTAAAATAATTAGACAACGAATCACTTAAAGAATTCCAAATGGGAGATAGTGTAATCAAATTGAAGATCTAAGGTTAAGATCTAAGGTCTAAGGATCTAAGGTTTGATCACTTTAGGATTTAAACTAGATTTTTAACTTAGGAGCTTCCATTTGTATTTCCTTTAGAATTTAAACTTAATTTAACTTATTATATTGAGGTTCAGCATTTAACACTATTAATTTGACTATTAGGGCCAAGTGGCATCTTTAAGATTACTTAAGATCTAAATGTTCTTATTTAAGATGTTATAAAGATTTCCTAACTAAATATGAATGCCTTTAACTTCAAAATCTAGAGAGATGTTAATATTCCAATTAATGATAATTTATAGAAATTTCCAAGGTTTAGGGCTCTCAAGCACATTTTGGTCAAAATGACCAAAATGCCCCTCTTAAGGCTAAAATTTGAGATTTTAGGGTTTTATTGTTCATATTGTCTCTAATCTGTATTATTATACTTCACATTGATTAATAAAGTGGAAAATTATATTTACCTCAGATTTTGGCAACTTAATTAGACTAATTAGCACTAATTACTCAATTAGGTCAAATTTGGGGATTAGTGAATTTAGGGCAATTTAGGGAAATCCAACCTCACACAATGGTTCTAATAGACTTAAGATAGCATTATGAACCATGTTTATTAACATCACAGGCTCAATTAGGTTAAATTTCGTTAATCCCTAATTAGGGTGATTAAGGGGTGATTAAGAGATTTAAATATCCAAATTGATTTTTAAGGGTTTGATATTGCTCTCTAGGGTCCAAGGAGCAATCAGAGCTCTTAATCTCCTCATTTGGATATTTAATTAATTTTATATGATTTAATTAAGGACAGCAAAGAGTTTGATAAATAATTTTAAATCTAACCATTGGATCTGTGAATTTATTTTATATTTAGATTCCTTGTATTTTTCTGATTCAAATGGTATATTGGATCATACCATTTAGATCAGTATAGCCAAAGTTATTTAAATAATTTATTCTGCATTTTTATTTAAATTAAAACTATAGGGTTGACTTATTTAAAAGCATAACCATTGAAAATGTCCTCCGATAATTATTTAATAGGCGCGGCCCAAAATCAGAACCGCGCGGGTCACGGGTCGGCCCGGCCCAGGACCCACGACTTCGTCTTCCTCCTCTCGATGGGTCCCGAGTTAGCCAGACTTCCGCATTGAAATTCCCGGCACTCCGGCGACGGCAGCGACTCAAATTAATCCCTACACGTTCCTGGAGTTGGGACACATCGATTAGACCAAGAACCCCCATTTGGATCCCTCTGGATTGATGGGGTGCTACTCAACTGAGACGCCTTCAAATAAGGAATCTCAGGCCGACTGTGAGGGGACAATTCTCCTCACAGAGGCCTCGATTCAACCGGGGTTCGATCCCTACACATTCAGGGAAGTGAGGCGAGTCGAACCCCCATACTATCTTAACCTGGGGCGTAGCCAATTGCTGGGTCCTTACTCAAACTCAGCCATGGCTCGGCCCCTAGCTCAATCGATCGATATGATCGATTCGAGCTAGCTTAGCCCCAAGCGACAATTACCACAGGTTCCTTAGGTGGCTACGGTTCACTAGGCGACATCCAGGGCTCATCCAGAGGACAGAAATGAAATGGAGCTAAAGGAATTTCAATGGGGTAAAGGATGTACCTCAAGTCGAGCTGCAGGCTCGGCCGAGGGGAGTTGAGGTGCGCTGAAGCTTCCTGGACAGTAGACAAAGCTTCACATGGGGTCTGAACACCAGACGAGCCCTCTATCAGCGGTTCATGCTTCTGAAATTTTCAGAATTTGCCGAGGAAGACGGGACTCCAGCAGACCTTCGAAATGGGGAATCAGGGATTCACAGTGAGCAAAGGGGCTCACTGTGAAGTTCTGATGGTATATATAGGCCTTAGGGATGGACACCAGAACTTGGGTTGGGAAGAATGGCTCGGCCCTAGGGGTTTCCTCAATTTCCCAAATTGGGGTGGACCGGGCCTCAGGCTTGGCTGGGAGTGCTAGGGAGGCTTGGGCAAGGCCGCAACGACCTTCCTGACGTGGCAAGGGAGTAGCAGACTGGCTGGAGGATGTGGCAGTACGGGGAAGATTCAGCTGTCGGGCGCGAGCTGGGGAGGAAGACGATCCACAGTAGCGGGGGTTGCCAGGGCCATCTGATGGATCGTTGGTTGACGTTGAACGGTTCAGATCTCCCGACAACTAACGAACGATCGCGGATAAAAGGTCAGCCGTTGGATCCAATTGGGGGATCTAAAGGTTGATCGGGGGATCTAACGGTTGATCGAGGGTATTTACGGCGGATTGCTTAGATGCCGTTAAATCAGGATCTCGAAACCGCGGAACGGTCGAGATGAGACGGGGTTTGCTTTAAAGCGCGGTCGTTGGATCAGATCCGCGGAACGGATGGCCCGGATGGCGCCTGCAATTTGGAATAGCCGACCGCTAGAAGAAGGATGAATTTGCAATTAAGGATTGTTTAAAACCCTAAAATAAAATTGAACCAATTTAAATTAAATCCAAAAAGTGCCTAAATGACCTCCAAAATTTCCCAAAATTTCACCCTTAGCTAATTTGGGGGTGGGGAATCCAAAAATAAAATTAGATTTTGATTTGAAGATCAAATTATTTAAGGTATATTCTAGGGTTCAAAAATACCCAAAAATACCAAATTTTCCATTAAAGCTCCAAATGATTCCAAACTTCTAGATTTAGGTTTAGATGACCTAATGAGTCCAATGGAATCAAATTCAAAGGTTGGTTTAGCTTAATTAATCTATATTAAGCTTGGGTAACAACAAGGGTTGTTACAGGATGTGCTGGTTATAGCCATTAGCAATTCAACAGGAAATGCATCATTGAGATTCTACGATATTGTCAAACTGGTGCTTAATGAGGAATTGCAGAAGAAATCCCATGGGGAGCCATTCACCTCAGCATTCAATGCTAAAAGCTGGAGAAGACTTGCCAAAAAGAGACATAACAGAATTAGGTCAATGTCTCGATGTGGTAAATTAGGACTCAAAAAAGCAAAGTGGTGAAGTGTGGGAAGGCAGGTCACTTCATGAAGGATTGCCCTACCCTAAAGAAGCCAAGTGGTGGAGGTAAGATGATGAACCTCATGGTGAATGTTTCATCATAGGAGGATCAAGATGCATTGATCCTCTCACTTGTCAACACAGAGCCCTGGGCATTAGACTTAAGCGCATCCTTTCATGTGAATCCGTCGAGGAGTGCCTTAACGAACTGCACCAAAAGAGAATTGGGGAAGTATACCTTGGAGATGACAAGTCTTATGACATCATTGGTAGATGTGATGTGGATGTTCAACTACCAAGCAGTGTAGTGTGAAATCTAAAAGATGTTAGACATGTTTCATGTCTAAAGAGATATCAAATTTCTATGAGCTAGTTAGCCAGAGAAGGCTACAACACTTGTTTTATTGGAAATTCATGGAAGGTCACCAAGGGTGCACTTATTATTGCATGAGGCAATATGGAAGTTACACATTACTTGATTAATAAAGTGTCTGCTTTTATTGCAGCTACAGAAGAGATAGATGCAAATATATGGCATCAAAGGCTTGGTCATATGTGCAAGAGGGGATTAAAATCCCTACAATCAAAGGGAAAGCTTTAAGGACTGAAGTCAATAGACTTAGATTTATGTGAAGACTATGTGATGGGCAAGCAGAAGAAGGTTTCATTCTCAAAATTTGGAAGTTGGAGCGTATATATTTGTGGGGACCAGCTCCTACTTCTTCTATAGATGGAGCCATATATTTCATCACCTTCATTGATGATCATACAAGGAAGGTATGGGTTTACTTTTTGAAACATAATTTTGACATATTTGATGTGCTTGGAAAGTAGTTAGTTTTGGTGGAGAATGAGACAGGATTAAAGCTTAAGTGCTTGAGATCCAAAATTGATGGTGAGTACTTTGATAAAGAGTTGAAGAGTTATATACCTTAAGAGGCATTAAGAGGGAGTTTACAGTCCCAAGAACACCACTGCAAAATAATGTTGTAGAATGGATGAATATGATAATCATAGAAAGAGCCAAGGGTATGAAATTGCATGCTAGTCTCCCATAGAAGTTCTAGGTTGAGGCTGTTAACATGGCAGTGTATCTGATAAATCGGGAACCTTTCATACCTTTGAATGAAGGGATCTCTGGGGAGGCTTGGAGTAAAAAGGAGATGGCCACCTCAAGGTATTTGGCTACTCATCAGGTGTGCAAATTGATGCATAATCCAGGAGCAAGTTTGACACTAAGGCAATAAAGTGCACATTCATTGGATATGGCACGGGTGAGTTCAGTTACAAATTCTGGGCTGTCCGCTACAGCGCGCTGTGGCAGTGACGTTTCATTTACTATTTCGCTACGGCGCGCTGTGGCAGCGATGTTTCAATCACTATTCCACTGCAGCGCGCCGTGACGGCATTGCTCCAAACGCTCTTCCTGCATATAAGTTCGTATCTTTTTCGTTCGGTCACTGCAACATATGGTGAGGCACACTGCAGCATGCTATAGCGGATGACTTGTGATTTTCAATATTCAATTAGCTTAACTAAGGTTTTATAAAATAAAAATTCACCCATGACAGTGCTCTACTACGGACGACTTGCAGGATCACTATTCAATTACTTATTTATAAAGTTCAAATAATCATCGAGAAATGATGTTGTAGCGCGCAGAGGCACGCCGTGGCGCGCTATGGTGTGCAACTTGTGATTTCACTGTTCAATTACTTGTTTATACGGTTTCAATAATTAACGAGAAATGATGCTGTAGCGCGCTGCGACACGCAGTGGCGCGCTGCAGCGTGCAACTTAAATTTTTTTACTATTAAATTACTTGTTTATAAAGTTTTAATTTATCCTTATCAATATGACATTGTGGCGCGCGATGGCGAGCCATGGCGCGCTGCAGCAGTCGTGCTCCAGGTCTGCAGTTGTACTTCTAGTTCTGGCGATTTTAACGGGACGCCATGGCGTGCTGCAGCACGCTGGGGCGGTTTTCTCCCAGAATTGCATATTTAAGTCAATTTTTAATTTACACATATTTTATCCTGAAAAGTAGCAAAAGCACATCAAAATATATAATTTTAATTAAAAAGTGCTTACTTTTATTAACTTAATTTACTACAAATCTTGGAGTAATCACACACCCCCACACTTAAATTCTTGCTCGTTTTCGAGTAAGCTCAAAATAAATTTTTCTAATTTTATATATATATATTTTTTCAAAACATTTCATTTCATTAGAACTTCAAAACCTTTTTACAGACATTCAAAAAAAAATTGCTGACCATGCAATAAACCTCGAACTATCAACAACCAAAACTAGGTAAAAATAGCAAAAAATATAAACAAAAAACACTTAAACAATATTAAAAATTGCAGAATATTATTACTGCAATGATCCAAAGGCTAAACCACACCGAGCAAGCCGCAGTTAAAAAAGGAGGACAGCATAAAGTAGAGGACTCTGGCAGGGAGCCTATCACCATCAGCATCGACGCACCTAGCCAAAAAGATTCTGGAATACCGAACAACAGAGGGTTCATCCGAGCAGAAAGCGTAGTTTTGCAGAAATTGAATAGAAGTCCTAGCACCCCATGCAAGCAGAAAGCCACCTGCCACTTTCCTGAAAAAAAAGTGCAGACAAAGCCTTCCTGGTTCTGACAGAAACGGGGACGAGATCCAAACCTTGATTCGCAGCCACCGTGCCATCCAAAGAGGATCACAAGGTACTTTTAAAAAGTACCTCAGAATAGGATATGTGACAGCATTTATGCCAGGAAAAAACTGAATTCCTATTTAAATAGCCGAAGTTGCGCCACAGGCAACAGAAGACCAACCGACAGGTAATGATGACTAAAAAATCTTCCATAACTGTAGCTCCTGAACATACAACAGAAGAATGACAACTGGCAAAAAACCAGAAGATAGCCAGCAAAGGGATGATAGCCAAAAAACCTTAAAAATTAATTTCCCCAAAATGCACTACGGTTGCTGAAAAGCCATCCATCAGTGCATTTTGGAAGAGAACTTAATCTGAAGAAATTCCCTGCAAATTCCAAATTGCATACCAGCGAAGATTAATTTCCTAATAACCACCAAACAGTAGTTTGCTTAAAAGGCCCTCACTTATCCAGCAAAGAAAATAACAACTTGTTACCCTTAATAATTTCCAAGAAGCAATTAAAATATTCCCTATTGCTAATTAAAAATAGATTATTCAAAATACCAGCTCTCAGCACAAGAAATTTGACAAATGACCAGGGAATCAACCAGATTTTTATCCCATCAACCCGAGCATGCCACAAAGCAACATTAAAAAATCAACTAGAATGAACAAACCAATCCACTCTAGTGAGCCAAACCTTATCAGAATTACGCCTAGAAAAATGACAGTAGATCAATGATCTACCTCCCCAATTCCTACAGAGGGAACCTCCAGTCTTCAAACCAGATAGATGAACATCTTTGTGCTCAAATAATCTTGTGAAAGTATCATTGGGAGCAATTTTACCAGAAGAAATGGCGAGCTGCATGTAATTTCCAATATAAAACATAGACTTAGCAACAGACATTGAAATTTTTTTCCATCTAACCTGAATTCTGACTCGCCAAAGCTGCTAGCAAATGCGACAAATAAGAGTAAAGTAAAAGGGGTCAGCATTCTTAGAATAAACCAGTAGCTCAACAACCAAAGCCATGCACAAAATGTCATTCAACTTCAAAAGATGATTAAAACCTCTCCAAACACTGCCTGCATAAGGACAATCTAGAAAAAGATGAGATATTGTTTCTTCTGTCTGACAATGAGCACATTTAGAGGCAAGAGAGACTCCTCTAATCTTCAGAATGTCATCAACTAAAAGAAAATGATTAAACATTCTCCAAATAAAAAAGGATAGAGCATTAGTAGGCATTTTAAACCAATAGCATGAAGTACTATGAACAGGATAATCAAGGATCTTTCTTGCTGATCTTACAAAGGGTTTGACATTTTTTCCAATAGTAATCTTCATATTATTCCTGATGCCGGGGTTAATGACCAAGGAGTCACATATAATGTTAATCCACTCTCCATTTAATCTAACACTTCCTAATTTGTAAGTGTCCCACTTGCCTTCCATCCAGAAATCAACCACACAAACTTCTGAAGGCCCCCTGATAGGGAACCGAGAATATAAAGGACCCTTACGGATCCAATTATCAAACCAGAAGGAGATTGAACCCTTACCCAACTTCCAGAAAACATATTCTTTAGCAACCATCTTAACACTAAGTAAATTTTTCCAAATAATAGAATCATTCTGCTTCAAATTTCTCATAACTACATGCATCGACTTTCCATATTTATTATTCATAAAGTTTGCCCAAAGACCATCATCTCTTCTCAATCTCCACCAGTTTTTAATGCAAAATGCAGAAGCAGTTAAATTAAATAGGAAAAAACCAAGCCCACCAGAAATTTTGGGTGATGCCACTTTCAACCAAGAAGACCACTGCACAGCCCTTCAAATCACCCTAAAGGAAACCATTGCAAAGATTATTAGCAGCGTTAACAAATCTGTAAGGAGGCTTAAAAACAGCAAGAAAGTGATTTAGAATTGAATTAATGACTGACTGCAACAACACAATATGACCTCCAAATGTTAAGCATTTGGAAGCCCAACCATTACTTTTAGTGGACACAAAGTCCAGAAGGGGTTGGAAATGGGACCAAGTTGCCTTGCCTTTTGAAAGAGGAAGACCAAGGTAAAGAATTGGAAGGTGGGATCTAGATAATCCTGAAAGACTTAAGATTTCAGTCCTTTTTTCTGATTTTATATATTACAAAATTTAATTGGATATGTGTGAAGTGTTTTTCCATTTCATACATTACTTGACAAGGGTGATTAAAAGGATTCAAATTCTAACAAGTCCCACACTAGTTTTTTTTTCTTTTGACTATTTGAGCTTCCAATTTCTAAATGTATGATGCTTAACTCATAATTTCTTGGGGGGGTTTCTAGGTTTACGTACTTAGGAAAGTTTGATTCAATGTGTAAGGATTTCATGCCATTTGTGCTTTTTCTTCTAAATCGCAATGAATATTTCTTTTCAGGAGAGATATTTTTCTTCATCCTATTTTTCTTAATTTTTTAACTTGGGAGATATTTCTCTTCATCCCTGGATTTTCTTATGCATTCAGTTCAAGTGAGAGACATTTTTCTTCATCCCCATCTATTTTTCATTGCATTCAGAAAGTCCTACAGAAGCCTAGCACATTCTTGTTCACCATTTCTCACTTCTCTACATTAAGTTCCTTGACCCCACCCCCACACTTAGATTTAGAACATCATACATTTTTGATGTTGGAGACTTATAGTAAAATGAGTGTAAAATGATTTAGCATGAAAAATTTTAGAACTTTATATTTTCCTTGATCACCTCTTGTTTGGAAATTAGAATAAAGAAAATCTTCACATGCTCATTATAATTGAATTCAGCCCATTGAACTTTTTAAAAAAATTTCCTATTCAATGACATTCTATTAGCACAAAAATTAGAGGATAGTAATTCACTAAGAATTAATTAAATAGAAACAAAAAGCACAAAATTGAAAGCAAAATGAACATACGTTACTAGGAGTAGTAAGGAATGAAACAACCTGATATAAATAATGACAAATTATCAATGCTGAAATCATGCTTGAGATTCCTCTTGCTCCTTTATTGACACCCACAAGTACTACTTAGAATCTGAAATAGATAGAAAACATTAAATTATTTATTGGGTTGCCTCCTAACTAGTGCTTAGTTTAAGGTCCTCAACCTGACCAAAAGAGTTTATATCCTTTCAAAATTTCTTTCCATACTTTCATTAATTCCATAGGATGAGTATGAGCTAATTTAATAATTGAATCGTTATGAATGATAGCTCTACTATCTTTTTCTTTCCAATCCTAGCTTGTGTCTTCTAACTTACAATATTTCTTCTCTTTATTCTTCTTTTTATTCTTCCTATTTCTTGCCTTGTGTTTATCATCAAATTCATCATTTTCAATTTCATTTTGTATAAAGGCAAAAAATTCAATTTTCTTAGGAGTAAAATTAAAGTATTTCTCAATAAATTCAAATTGCACCCAATAATTATCAATATTGCTAAGAGGTTTGTTGAGGTTTGAGATATCAGAGATAATAATTTCTTTACTTTCACTTCCCCAAGATTCACTTAGTTTATTGGTTCTCCTATTATTTTCAATCAGTTCATCTTGGTTGTTTTTGCATGGTGGATCACCTATTGCTAAGCATTCAGTTGAAAGCACTTGAGGTGTGTATGTGATATAAATTTTAGATGGCTCTTGGTCATTTTTTTTAATTTGAAACTCTTGTTGCATTTTCAGATTGTCTAATTCAAGTTGATACTCTACCTCTCTCTCATTTTTATTGTTTGTTTGAGTTAAAGTTTCTTCCCTACAAGTCAACACTTCTTCAGCTTGTTCCTTTATTTGCTCAATTATAGCAACTTCTTGGACGGGGTTAGCTAATTGTTGCAATATAAATTCTAACTTAGCCTCAATTGATTTACATATATGCTTATGATCTTCTAAATTAAAATCATTCCTAACCAAGGTTGGTTTAGTTTCCTGTAGATTATTGATATCATTGCTACTATAATCGTCCACCAATTCTTCGAAGTAAGATTGCTCAGACACTCAATTTATGTTATTAATGTTCATGTTAGAGTGAGTGTCACAGTGTTACAAATTATTATCATACTTATTGTCATTAATTGGTTTTATTTTTGAAGGTGCAAATGGGTTATTTATATTACAATTAGAACTTAAATATGTTCCCCCACACAACGTACAACAATTTTTATTATTGTAGTACATGTCCATAATATTCCAGTACTCCATTTAGCCAATTAAAACTATCCTAAGATATAAGCAATTACAGCAGTATAGCAAACAAGATCTCATAGAATTCTGTAATGTAAATTCACAAATATTAAGGATAGTTCAGCAATTAAGATCACACATAAATAGCCAGCAAATAAAAAATTCAGTAATGATAATATGCAATAAGCATTAACTTTCAGCACCAGTTCTTTCTTTCTTTTTTTTTTAATTTTCAAAGTTTTCACAAAGCAAACAAATAAAGAAATTAACTATAGCTATGTAAGAAAATATGCACAAGTTAATTAGTTCTAAATCACTAGTTACTAGAGAATTATACTTGATACAAAACGAAAATTGTTCCCCGACAATGGTGCCAAAAACATGACAGATGGAAATACACGTCTACATTTGCATGCAAGTATACGTGGTCTAAAGTAATAAGTGGAAAGTTTAATTCCTGGGATTTATCAAACCTCGGGGAATGATTGTTTGATACCGAGTTGTATTTTCTTTCACTAATATTTAGAAGACAAATTTGGTTGATTTTTGGGGTTCCTAATTAGCAATACATAAGACTTTTGTAAAGATATTATTTGATTAAAAATGAGAGAGTTAAGATTTCATTGTAACATATGCAAAGGTTGGTTATATAACTTCATTGTTTGAATGTAGATGTTCAATTTTAATTGCTTAACTAAACCCAGTGAATACCATTGGAATTGAAGTATCCTTCAATTACATTGGGTTCAAGTTTAGTGCACCAGAGAACTCCTCTTGGGTTCCTTCTTAGCACGTAAGCTCTTATGAGACATGATTCGATTAGTTAGATTTTAATTCCCTACATCTAAGTTTCCAAAAATATCTTTAATTATAATGATCTCACAAGCAAGGTTCCATTATCGTGCATCATGCGCTTCACACGCAGTCTAGCTAAATGGGAGGATACATTGGGTCAATGGATTTTGTCACATAATCCATAAAATTCCCAATGTCCTCTCGTCCCTTTTACTTTGCTGAGCAGCAGAGCAAGGTAACGGAGAGCTTGGTTCTCAAGCTTCAATCTTTTGGAGAGCTATTAAGGGAGGGTGCAAGTGAGCCTTGAGAATTCTATCACGTAATTCTTAGCTCGACTCGCACTACCTTCCTTGCTCTTACCCAATTGATGAGCATTGGAATACAAGCACTTTTAATTAAAATAAATAAGAGATCAGTTCATCCAAGCATTCATTCAATACGGAAATTAAATAACACAAATAGTTTTTATTATATTTAAATAATGTCATCATACAACCAATATTTCCCTTATATAATTCTACAACTGCATCTCAACCCTCTCCAAGGGGTTTTTAGCCTACCATTACTAAGCAAAAAAGATCATACATGCAAAGAAAAGTGAACGTCGCCATCAGTTTACGATAAGAAATTAATCAAGGGAGTTTAGGAGAAATACAAAGAATCCACCGGAGAAATTCTGGGGTTCTTCTTACTTTTCCTATACTGTCCTCTTGAAGCTCCACCCTTCATTCTTTGCTGTCTTTTCTTTATTTTTGTTCTTGGTCCTCACTTTCCCTTGGAGAGTTCTCCTTCTTTTTCTTCCTACAACCTTTCTTTTAGGTCTTTTGAGTAGCCAAGGTTGGAACCCTTTCAAGGTCATAGATTAGCCCTTAAATAGGGATTTATTCAGCCTTAAAGTTTTTAGTGTGTGACATTTACTCTTCCTTCATTTAATTCCAATCCCTTCTAATATTTTTATCTGTTTAACTATTGAGATTCAGCGGGGATTTAATAATATCAGTTATCAAGAGGCTGGAGGAGGCCAAAGATCACATTTTTGTGGCCTTTCCCCATGCCTCTTAATTGCTATTTTCTAGAAAATTCTGGGCCATTCGCATGACAGCACATTTCATTTACTGTTCCGCTGCGGCGCGCTGTGGCAGTGACGTTTCAATTAATGTTCTGCTATGGCGCGCTATGGCGGCAGTGCTCCAAATGCTCTTCCTGCATATAAGTTAGCATCTTTTTCGTTCGGTCGCTGCAGCGTACGCTGAGGCGCGCTGCGGCGTGCTTTAGCGGACAATTTGCGATTTTCACTATTTAATTAGTTTAACTATAGTCTTATAAAATTAAAATTCACCCGCGGCAATGCGCTATAGTGGATGACTTACAGGATCACTGTTCAATAACTTGTTTATAAAGTTTAAATAAACATCAAGAAATGATGTTGTAGCATGCTAAGGCGCGTCGTGGCGTGCTGCGACGTGCAACTTGCAATTTCATTGTTCAATTACTTGTTTATAAGATTTCAATAATTAATGAGAAATGACGTTGTAGCGCGCGGCGGTGCGCCGGGACGCACTGCAGCGTGCAACTTGCATTTTTTACTATTCAATTACTTGTTTATAAGGTTTTAATTTATCCTTATCAATATGACGTTGTGGCGCGCTATGGCAAGCCATGGCACGATGCAGCGGTCATGCTCCAGGTCTGCAGTTGTACTTCCAGGTCATGCGATTTTAAGGGGACGCCATGGCGCACTGCAGCGCGCTGGAGCGCGTTGTGGCGGTTTTCTCCCAAAATTGCATATTTAAGTCAAATTTTAATTTGCTCATCTTTTATCCTGAAAAATAGTGAAAGCACACCAAAATATATAATTTTAATTAAAAAGTGCTTACTTTTATTATCCTATTTTACTACAAATCTTCGAGTTATCATCTGCCTAACCATTCTCTAGTTCATTAAGGAAATCATATATTGGTGGGATAATGAGCAGAAATCCTGGTCTGCGGAAGTAAAAGTTGAGGAGATTCCTTGGGATGAATTCGAATCATTCTTCATAGAAGAGTTCATTTCTCCTTCTGCTCAGTCGATTATAGAAGACAAGTTGATCCAACTGACTCAAGGCTTTAAGTCAGTTATATAATATGAAATGGAATTCAGAAAGTTATCTAGATTTGCTCCTGATCTAGTACGTACATAAGAAGCTAGGTGTAGTCGCTTCCTTTAAAGTCTAGAAGACTCGATTAAGAATCATCTTGTATCGCATTACCATAGTTGCTTCTCCAAGTTGTTGGAAGGCGCAAAATTGATAGAAGACCATCAAGTGAAGAAAAGTTTGAAGAAGAGATCCTTATCTTCCTTAAAGAGTCTGAAGAAGCCCAGAGATTAGAAATCAACCACCTTAAGCCTACCAAATGACTCAACCATCACAGCAACAGGAAAAACAAACACCCAATTTCTTGAGATCTCATCCTTATGGTAAGTGTTACCATCAAGGAAATAGGTGATATACCTGTGGTAGGTTATGTCATAAGTTTTTGAATTGTTAAGCCTGTTGGATAGTGGAAAAGATGAAAATTAATCATTATTTGACAGTCGAAAATCCAGTTACTTTTTGATCTCAAGCTTCAAATCTTGCATTTATGCCTTCCACTGAGCAGAATCAGCTCATATTCTAAGGAGTAATCAAAAAGAAAAAGTAGGCAATCCACTTGCTAATCTGTCAAGGGTGCATGCTCTCACTCTCGTTGTCACCGATGAAGGCATTGAGGATGCATTAGGTAATTTTGCAATTTTAATCTCTTAAGTACCCATTCATTCCATCTTAGATTTTGCAATCTTATTCTTTATTTTGGAGTATTAGAATTTTAATAAGTCTTGATGAATACATAAATTATATCTCAAATAAAAGAAAATTTCATTATTTTCTCAAAATAAAACTACTCCTTAATCCAATTTTGTTTATCTTTTTAGAAAAAATACCTATTCAACGAATTCCGAGCAATTTGGACAAGTTTTCAAATTTTCTAAAGGAAAACTGCTGCCACACGCTATAGCACGCTGCAGCGAGCCATTTTGCAAAATCGGGCGCCACACCGCGCTGTAGCGACGCACTTTGAGAAACGTGGGCGCGATCGCGCGCTGCACTAGGACACTTTGCAAAACGCGGGTGGGATCGCATGCTGCAGAGGGACAATTTGAAAATGCGGGCGCGATCGCGCACTGCAACGGGACACTTTGCGAAATGCGGGTGCAATTGTGCGCTGCAGCGGGGCATTTTGCAAACACGGGCACTACAGCACGCTGTAGCGGGCAAATTTACAAGACTGCTGGCGTGACCGCGCACTACAGCGCGCTACAACACGCTGTAGTGACCCTTCACTTATCAAACCTGATCGCCCCAGAGCACCGCAGTGGGCCTTTTTGCAAAATCGTTCGCGATAGCGCGCTGCAGCGCGCTACAGCGGCCCGCCGCAATTTTGTCTGGCAGAAGCATTAATTGCGACTGGGACAAGACTCTCACTTAGCCTCTTATCTCCAGCCATCATTCCTCCTACTGCAGCTTCATTTTTAAATGGAAAATGGTTTTTTTGATGTGCTGAAAAGGATAAAACAATGGAAAATATTGGTCACCTCATCCATCAAGTGGATTTTGCCATCATTGCTTCAGAATTTTAAAAGAAATAGTTGGTTTTGTATTATGAGAAGGAAGAAGCAGCCCCTCATCTATAAATATTACCTCTCTTGACTAGTGGAGGGTACCCAACTTGGCTCACTTCAACCTAAATAAGAGAGGGGCTGCATAGAAGAGAAGAAGAACTCCCCAAGGGTGGAGGAGAAATGCAGCACTAGGGACCTAAGAGAAACACTTCAAGCAAGGAGAAGAAGAGTCTGGAGTACTTCCCAAGGAACGTTCCTAATATTTTATAAACTCTTGTTTTGTAATTTCTTTTCTTAGTTGATCATGAAAGGGTCTTTTCCATGTATGTGTTCTTTTTCATCTCTTTTGTAATGGAGAGCTAAACCTCCTTTGGGGAGGGTTGGGGTAATCCCACATGTTTTGATAGTTACTATAAAATTTTTGAAGTTTTTCCTCAAGTATTAATTAAAATTATGAAGTTAATGACTTGCTAAAGAAATGTATAAGATTATGTGGACTTGAATGTGGACCAAAGGAAAAAGACTTTTTAACTCAAGAACTAAGTTGTCTTATGCTCAACAGCTCACATTGGTTTGATGCTAGATTTATGAGTGCATGAGAGCTTAGAACTATGTGAGAAAGTTCTTGAGCTTAGTGCACCTTAATCTAAGCTCAACTAAAGAGTTGATGCGTGTGATGCTAAGACCCACTAATTGAGCTCTATTGCTCAACATAATTGAGGGAGGGAATGGAATAGTTGTGTGCTCATGAATGAGGTGACATAGTCATTGAGCCCAATGAATTCAATCCCTCATCTCAACTATGTGTGATGCGTGTGATACTCTTAGTGGAATCAATGCTTATAAGATCTTAAAAATTAACCACCCTCATCTCCATGATCAAAAGATGAGGTAAAATCTACAAACCTAAAATCTTATAAGGATCTTTGTATTGAAGTATAACCGACTATGTGTTCATTTCATGCAAAAGATTTGAACTTGTAATTCTTTGAGATAAAACTCAAAGAAAGGCAATGTGCACTTGATTAAAGATATAAGTAAATGAAAGATAAACGCTTGAGGAATGACCATACATAAGTTGTCTATTATGTCATGTGGGAGAAATCCAACTCTCCTCTTCCTTTTATTTGACTTATTTTCTACTAAGTGATTGCCATGCTTATTCTGGAACCAACTTAAACAAAACACCCATAGCTTAAACATTAGTGATAATAGATACACCTTAGTAACAAAACATCCAATTCTCTATGGTTCGATAAATCCCGGAAACTCAAACTTTCCACTTATTACTTCAGACCACGTACACTTGCGTGATAGCACAGACGTGTTCTAGGTCTGTCAAGATTTTGGTGCCATTGATGGGGAATTGGAAATTGTTTCGTATTAAGGATAATCTATTAGTAATTAGTGATTTAAACAATCTCTGTGCATATATATTTTCTTATTTCTTTAGTTTACTTTTCTTTTAATTTTTATAAATTTTATCTTATTATATGGAGTACTCAAAATTCATTGGTGTGCACAATAATAATCAAAGCTCGTGTATTTGGTGTGGGGGGACACATTTAAGTCCTAATTGAAATACAAACAACCCTTTTGCACCTTCCAAAACAAGACCGATTAATGACATTATGTTTGATAATAACTTGCAACACAAGTACACTTACACTGATATGAACATTAATAACACAAATTGGTCGAGTGAGAAGTCTTACTTAGAAGAATCAGTGGAAGATTTTAGTGGTTATGTGAACAACAATTTGCTCGAAATTGAACCAACCTTGATTAGGCATGAGTTTAATCTAGAAGACCAAGAGCATATATGTAAATTAATTGAGGCTAAGTTAGAATTTATATTACAACAATTAGCTAACCCCATCCAAGAAGTTATCATAAATGAACAGATAAAAGATCAAGCTGAAGAAGTGCTGATTTGTAGTGAAGACACCTTAACTCAATCAAACAGTAGAAATGAGAGATAGGTAGAGTATCAATTTGAATTGGATAATTTGAAAGTGCAACAAGAGTTTCAAACTGAAAAAAATGACCAAGAGCGATGCAAAATTTATGTCCCATACACACCTCAAGTGCTTTCAACTGAATGCTCAGCAGTAGGTGACCCACCATGCGAGAACAACCAAGATGAACTGATTGAAATCAATCGGAGGACCAATAAACTAAAGGATTCTCGGGGTAGTGATAGTAAGAAAATTATTATCTCTGACATCTCGACTATCAACAAACCCCTTAGCAATATTGATAGTATTTGTGTGCAATTTGAATTTGTAGAGAATCACCTTGAGAGTAGTCCTAAAAGAACTGAGCTTTACACATTCTCACAAAATGAAATGGAGGATGATAATAAGGAAAAATATGAAAAGTTTGATAATAAGTATAAAGGGAGAAATGAAAGGAATGAAAAGACAAATAGAAATAAAACTTATTATAAGATTGAGGATATTGATTGGGCTTATAAGAAGAAAAATAGTAGAGCTGGTGTTCATGATGACCCAAATATTAAACTAGCTCGTACTCATCCTAAGGAGTTAATGCAAATCTAGAAAGAAATATTGAAAGGATATAAACTATTTTTGGTCAGGCTGAGGACATTAAACTAAGCGCTGGTCGGGAAGCACCCAACAAATAATTTTATATTTTTGTTTGTTTCAGATTCTAAGTAGTACATGTGTGCGTCTATAAAGGAGAAGAAGGATTCTCGAGCACGAATGCAGTATTGACAATTTGTCATTATTCATATCAGGTTGTTTTATTCTTTACTACACCTAGTAAAGTATGTTTATTTTGTCTTTTTGAAGAAATAAATTATGGATTATTATAGTCCCAAAATCTTTCTATAAATTGCAAATGCAAATTTTTCTAAATTTTTTAAGAATGGAAGTCACAAGAATATCAATAAAGAAAATGATATGAAATTAAAGGGTGCTTAACAAAAAGTGATTAAATGTATTAATATCATTAAATATTTTAATAAATGAATGATTTAAGGTTAATCTAATCTCCAAAAAAATTTAAATCAATGCTAAAGACTACGTGTGGGGGAAAACATTGAACTACAAAGACTAAAATTTATTGTGAGTATTCTAAAAGAGTGTGCTATGCTCCCGTAGGACTTTATCATTACAAAAATGTAAATTGGGGATGAAGAAAAGTATCTCTCTCTAAGAATGAAAAGAGAAAAATATAAAAATAGGGATGATCAAAAATATCTCTCCCAAATAAATGAAATGAAAAAGGATGATGAAAAATATCTCTCCTTTAATCTTATCATCATTGTGATTCATAAGAAGGAGCACATATGGCACAAAACTCTTGAGTATTTCACTACCTCTCTAGTCTAAGTTTTCCAAGGAACCTTCCTCATTACCTAGTGATAAGCCAAAAAATAAATACTTGGAGATTAACTTATTAACCTTGCTTCATATCCAAAAATTAGAAAATATAATGCCTAATGATTTTGGTCATTTTAGTTAAGCACATACCTTGAATTACTCATCAAAATCTAATTGATGTCTTTTGTTGATTTTCATACCTAAGAAAAAAAAAAAAACACCGAAAAATACAATTTTGAGCTTACTCGAGGACAAGCAAGAATTTAAATGTATGGGTGTGATGAATTCATAAATTATATCTCAAATAAAAGAAAATTTCATTCATTTCTCATAATAAAACTACTCCTTAATCCAATTTTGTCTATCTTTTCAGGAAAAATACCTATCCAACAAATTCCAAGCAATTAGGACAATTTTCTAAATTTTCTAACAAAAAATTGCTGCCGCACGCTGTAGCGAGCCACTTTGCAAAATTGGGCCACAGCGCGCTGCAGCGGTTCACTTTACGAAATGCAGGCGTGATCGCACACTGCAGCGGGACACTTTTCAAAACATGTGCGCGATTGCGTGCTGCAGCGGGACAGTTTGTAAACGCGGGCGTGATCGCCCACTGCAGCGGGACACTTTGCGAAACGTGGGAGCATTCGCACGCTGCAGCGGGATAGTTTGCAAACGCGGGTGCTACAGCGTGCTGCAGCGGGCAAATTTACAAAACTGCTGGCGCGATCGCGCGCTACAGTGCACTGTAGTGACCCTTCACTTATTAAACCTGATTACCACAGCATTGCAAAATTGTCCGCGATAGCGCGCTGCAGCGGCCCACCGCAATTTTGTTGGGCAAAAGCATTAATTGTGGCTGGGACAAGACACCCAACCAGCCTCTTATCTCCAGCCATCATTCCTCCTGTTGCAGCTCCATTTTTAAATGAAAAATGGTCTTTTTGATGTGATGAAAAGGATAAAACAATGGAAAATATTGGTCACCTCATCCATCAAGTGGATTTTGCCATCATTGCTCTAGAATTATAAAGGAAATAGTTAGTTTTGTATTATGAGAAGGAAGAAGCAGCCCCTCATCTATAAATACCACCTCTCTTGACTAGAGGAGGGTTCCCAACTTGGCTCACTTCAACCTAAATAAGAGAGGGGCTGCATAGAAGAGAAGAAGAACTCCCCAAGGGTGGAGGAGCTCAACTTGCAAAGGAGAATGAGGAGAAAGGCAGCACTAGGGACTTGAGAGAAGCACTTCAAGCAAGGAGAAGAAGAGTCCAGAGATCTTCCCAAGGAATTTTCCTAGTATTTTCTAAACTCTTATTTTGTAATTTCTTTTCTTAGTTGATTATGAAAAGGTCTTTATCCATATATGTGTTCTTTTTCATCTCTTTTGTAATGGAGAGCTAAACCTGCCTTGGGGAGGCTTGGGGCAATCCCACATGTTTTGATAGTTACTATAAAATGTATGAAGCTTTTTTTCAAGTATTAATAAAAATTGTGAACGTAATGACTTGCTAAAGAAATGTATAAGATTATGTGGACTTGAATGTGGACCAAAGGAAAAAGACTTTTTAACTCAATAACTAAGTTGTCTCATGCTCTATAGCTCACCTTAGTTTGATGCTAGATTTATGAGTGCATGAGAGCTTAGAACTATGTGAGAAAGTTCTTGAGCTTAGTGCATCTTAATCTAAGCTCAACTAAAGAGTTGATGCATGTGATACTAACACCCACTAATTGAGCTTCGTTGCTCAACATAATTAAGGGAGGGAATGTAATAGTTGTGTACTCATGAATGAGGTGACATAGTCATTGAGCCCAATGAATTTAATCCCTCATCTCAACTAAGTGTGATGCGTGTGATGCTCATAGTGGAATCAATGTTTATAAGATCTTAAAAATTAACAACCCTCATCTCCATGATCAAGAAATGAGGTAAGATCTACAAACTTAAAATATTATAATTTGTGCTGAAGTAGAACTGACTGTGTGTTCATTTTGTGCACAAGATTTGAACTTGTAATTCTTCAAGATAAAACTTAAAGAAAGACAACGTGCACTTGTTTAAATATATAAGTAAATGAAAGATAAACGCTTGAGGAATCACCATACATAAGTTGTCTATCATGTCATGTGGGTGAAACCCAACTCTCCTCTTCCTTTTAATTGACTTATTTTCTACTAAGTGATTGTTGTGCTTGTTCTAGAACCAACTTAAACAAAACACCCATTGCTTAAACAATAGTAATAATAGATACACCTTAGTAACAAAACATCCAATTCTCTGTGGTTCGATAAATCCCGAAAACTCAAACTTTCCACTTATTACTTCAGACCACGTACACTTGCGTGAAACCACAGATGTATTCTAGGTCTGTCAAGTCTCATAATTAGAAGTTGGATTGATGGCTTATTAGATTCTTGCTTAAGTAGAGCAATAAAAAGATGCTTTAAGTTATTAAGTAGATATGGTTAGAATTAAGATAATTAGCTTATCTATTGTTCAATTTAGTAGCTAGAAATTTAGTTCTTAAGTGACTAGAATCCCAAGTTAAGAGACTTGAGCACCATATTTGTAGATTGATCTCTTAACCCCTAATTTTGATAGATCATATCTAGGTTGGGTTGTAGTATAAAACATGATGAATGATTTAAGCCATTTAACTTCTGTAGGTGATATTGAATGATTTAAGTTTGAACTTGATGAGTTCTAATGCCTTCACTTTTGTAAGACCATACATCTGTGTGTACACTTAATAGTAGGATCTTGTGGACAATGAGCTTGTGTATTCTTAGTCCAAATAGAGTGAATAAATTAGGACAATAGTATCACAAATATTAGAAAAGTGAATGACAAATATATATTTTGTAAATTCGGCTGCAGATGAGCTTACAAAAACTACATTGTGTTTGATCCTTCAATATTATTGGGTCGTCATAACTTGCATTTATTTTTGAAGAAGTTCTTTTGGTGGCTAGGCATTAGAAGAGGCATTTCTATTTTTATATTTTAGGTAAAGGCTGAACACCAGAAGCCTGGCAGACTTCTTAAGCTGTTATATAACCCCAAAGGGAAATGGTTTGATATTTCCATGACTTTTACTTTAGGTTTACTGAAGGGTAAATAAAGAGCTGGTGTGAATTGGGGGATTATCAATAGACTCATTTAATCATCTCATTTCTTTCCAATTCACCAATCTGACTTAACAGAAAGGTTAGCTAAACTCTATTCTATAGAGATCATCTATCTACTCAGAACACTGAATTATAATCTTTTAAACAGAGATGATATATTTTACATCTAGATATTGGATAATGATTCTGCATGACCTTGGGATCATCTTAGATATGAGTACTATTTTACATCCCCCATATAATGGTCAAAAGTACATGAGTAAATCAAATTCTAGAAGATCTCTTATGTCTTTGTGTTTTAGATTTTGATGAATCTTGGGAAGATTACCTCTCCTTAGTCGAGTTGTCTAGCAATAATAGTTATCAGTCCAGCATCAGTGACTCTCCTTATGAAGCTCTTTTTGGTAGGAAATGCAATACTCTTATAGCCTGGACCCAGGGGGATGGCAGTTAGCTATATGTATTTTGAGTTGGTCGAAGTGACTGAAAGGAAAGTCTTACTGTTCTAGCATAATTTTGTTGCCAACATAGGATAGACAAAAAATATATCCTGGTGCTCGATATCGACCCTTAGAGTTTCAAATTGGGCAGTTAAATAAATTTGATTTTTAAGATTAGAGATATTTTTCTCTGATTTGATGTTTATATCTAATTAATTATTAGGGCGTCGGGGAAGACACCTCTTTTAAGAGGAAAAGTCTGTAACAATACATGGCTTTTACTTAGTTTTGGACATTCTAGTTAGGTTAAAACCATCGCCAATATACAACTAATAATATTAGGAACCTGCACCTAAAATTTGATGCGATTTTGAGATCGTTCATTTTCAACACTTATTTCGAGGCAACTCAAAAATTCGGGAATTGACATATTATATTTTGACCTACAAATCAAAATTGGGGTTCACTATTATACTTGTCTCTCCCATATTAGCTAGGGGTAATATTCTAAGAATTTTTAGAAGTCATTGAATTTTTTCGAATATTTTAATATTATTTTAATACTAAGAAAATTAAGACAATTAAATTATTCTCCGATAAAAAAATATGAATTTATTTTTGAGTTTCTCACCCTTCATTTAGATACGGGTCAATATTTGGAATTGTTTGGAGGTCATTTGGTTATCAGAAGTTTATTTATTTAATTATTTTAAATAATATTTCCATTATAAAATTTGACGGTGCTGGACCCGTCATTTGATCAAAAGAAGATATCAAATCAGTGCCATCTATTGCATGATGGCATCTATTGCAAGCACCGGATAGCAGATGGCATACCATTGTATGGCTCTCACACTATAGACGACCGCAAGCGCAGAGACCACATAGTGGCCGTGCTCAACCATCTAGCTGTAGCTACCCAACTCTATTTATCTCCCAATCAACTCCTCTCAAGCATTTTGGTCCAATTGGGATAATTACTAAGGCATGAGATGAACCATAGGAGACAAATTAATAACCCTAGCACTGGATTGACAGAACTTCAAGGTACCTGTTCCGATGATCTAGCTACGTTCTTCTCTCAATGCATTTTTGTTTCAATATTTCATCCTCCTTTGAATAATTGTAAAGTGTTAATTCAAACTCTAGGGCACAAAATGGTAGCCATTTTGATTGATTTGGTTCAGGGCTTTTGGGATTAGGCTGTAGGTTTTATTGAGCCTGTTCCAATGAAGAGCGGCGTGCCAGCAGAGGAGCTCTTAGTCGCCTAAATCTTGATGCCTTAGCCCTAGGTCCCCATTTTCCTCGATGTGGAAGGGTTCAATTTAGGGTCGGGCCTGACCAACATGCGGGCTGCTAGACTTGCGCTCGTGTTGTGCACCTGCGTGCATGCGATTAGGGATAGCAATAATAGTAATGTAATTAAGAAATAAATTATTTAATTTCTATTTTAATTTACTCAATAACTTATATATACAACTCCAAATATAACAAAATTATATGCCATTTTGATCAGAAAAATATGCGAAACAATAATATGACATTAGATTTTTAGTTTGATGATTAATTTCACTAATCATTATTTTGATTAATTAATTAATTAATTAAATAACCAAATCTTACAAACACTATATCTTAGTCAATTCTTATCCAAGTTTGATGATCCAATAGTCTATTTTGATCACAAAAATATGTAGGACAATAATGTGATGTCTAATTTTCAGTTGGACATCTAAATTTATTAATAACCTTTTAAGTGTCATTAATAGTCTTTAAAACCTCGATTTATCATTTGATGTTTGATATGACCTAACTTACTGTCATTTTATTTGTTATGCTATAAGGAAGTTATAGCCATCAGGTACATGATTTGAACATCAAATAGAAAATGTGAGTTCTTGACCTTGAATAAAATAATATTAAATTTCTAAAATTGTGATTTTGAATGTTTAGGCCTCCTAAAAGCTAGGATCCCATAGAAAACATATTTTAAGTCATATTTCAACATTATATGGCATTTTGAGTAGGAAAATAACTATAATAACCTACTCATATTTTATTTTTAACAAACTAAACTAGAGCCTCATCTTAGATAGAAATTGATATTCAAAGATTTTAAGGCTTGGTTTAGTACTTAATGATTATGGTACTCCTAAACACTAGGGTGGATTATACTAGTTAGATCCTTATGTTAGTAAGAATCATTAGTTAAATTTCAAGTGATTAGATTGAGATTAACCTAGTACATGTCTTACGTATTGGATTGAACCTAGCTGCCATATTAAGTAACTTAGTACAATTGTAGTGAGCTTATCGCATAACTAACATTTGGGACTCTTAGTGCCTTGATATGAAACAAGAAGTCAGTGGCTAATGAAGCTCCACTTAAGTACCTTACAAATAAGATTGCACTAGATCTTCAATTAACCAAATAGTATAGTTTTTTATTAGGATCTTCCAATCCTAAGGATCCTTGGTGAGCTTAAAGTTAAGTAGAAATCATGTGCTAATCTTCTAGTTTGAACACCAGAACTAAGCTAAATCGAGTTGCTTGATGAATTTAGGAAGTTAGTAATAAGTTAAACCTAAGGAAAATAGATTGAATCCTAACATATAGGTTAGTAAATTAAAGGTCATCTTAGGTCTTGTGAGCTACTTTGAATATTATTAAGTAATTCTTAACTTAGCCTTTGTCCCTTGAAAAGGACTTAGAAGATATTTAGAATGGAGACATCTTAAAAACTTTAGTTCCTTCCACTTATACTCAAATATTAACCTAAGTGGCTAAGTGCAACATACTTAGGATTATATAAGTTGCTATAACATGTTATGTATATAACTTAGAGATCAGTATTAGTGGTTAAGTGAGACCTTCTTAGGGTGTTGTAGTTAGTTATCTTATCCTAATAAGATGCCTATAATCCTTCAAAAAGACTAAATTAATAAGCTAAGGCTATGAGTAATCTTAGATGATGAAGAGGTTTAGATCCTTAAAGCTTGATAAGCTAAGTAAGAACTATACTTAGAACCCTCTAAGTGTTGACCATCATAGTAAGATTTAAGACTAGTGTCCATATTAATTAGACTTGAGATCTTAGAATTTCTTAAGATGAGGTATTTCTAAGATTTAGAATCCCTTAGATGTCTAAATGGTTAAGCTAAGGCTAGTGTAAGAAAGTGGTGTATAAGATCTTAGTAATATTAATACTAAGGTTTGGAACCTTAGGATCAAGAGAGAAACCATAATGTTAGAATAAGTAACTAAATGTGAGGTAAGGTTATATAATATTATCATAAGTAATATCATTCTATTGGGCATGCCATAACATACTAGAAGTTCTATAAAAACCCTAATTCTAAGATTAAACTATTTAATAGCTTACTTAAAAGTATGATAACTTAAGTGAGCAAATAGAGCAACATTCATAAGCATACAATCTTTCAGATGTTTATGAAATAAAATGCTGAGAGGATAGTATTAACTTAAGTGTTTGGCCAGTATAAGTTAAGAGAGCCTTCTACCTTAAGGATAGTGAGACTTTAAGTCAAATAGTTATGGAATCCTATAGCTACACCTTTAAGTGTCTAAGTTATAGGGATCTAGTAGCATAATTAGTGTAATAGTGAAACCTTTAGCATCTAAGCTAGAGTGTTGATATATCTAGAAATTATAGCAAAAATGAAGTGATTAAGCATTCAAACCATCATATATATCCATATACTTTGAGTGGAAAATGGTACTTTTGTAGGAAAATAAAGAAAATGGAATGCATGGACTGAATGACCAAATTATGGGTCAAAACCGCCACAGTGCGCCATGGCGGCTTATGAAAAATTCTGAACATGGAAGCAAACTGCAGAACTAGAAGAAAGACTGTTGCAGCGCACTCCAGTGCACTGCAGCGCGCCACATCATCATTTCGCTGAAGTTAAATTAAAATTATATAGAAGAGTGATTGTAGTGTTTTCGAAAGTCAGTCCGCTACAGCGTGCCTTAGAATCATTTCTAAAGGAAATATTTAAACTCTATAAAAGAGAAATTGAACAGTGCTTTCAAAAATACTTCCGTTGCAACGCGCCGCAACGGGTAAATTATCATTTTATAAAGCTATAGGTTAACTAATGATCCGCATTTTTGAAAAAATTTCTGCTGCAATGCATCACAGCGCGCCACATCAAAATATTTTATTAATCATTTAAATTATATGTGAACTATTTGAATATTCATTATGAAGGTTTATTCACTCTAGCACGCCACATCGCACCACAGCGGACGCTGCGGCGACCAAAGGAAAAATACTAATCTTTATGCAGGAAACAGTGTTTGGAGCACTGATGTCGCAGCAGAATAGTGTTTGAAACACTGATACCACAGCACGCCATGGCGTGCTGCCGCGCGCCGTAGAGGATGATCCAGAAATTTTCTGAACAACATTAATTGCAGCATAGGGAAGGCCACAAAATGCAAACTTTGGCCTTCCCCAGTATCTTGAAAACCTGCAGAACATTATTACTGCTGAATCTCAACATAATAAATGAACAAAATATTAAAAGGAATTGGGATTTAATGCTAAGGAAGAGGAAAAGCCACATCATTAATTCTCTAAGGCTGAGTGCACTCTTATTTAAGGTCCAATCTCAGACGTTAGGAGGGTTCCAACTTTTTGATATTCAAGGACCCTAAAGCAAAAGCCACAACAAGAGGAGAAAGGAAAACTCTTTGAAGGAAAGAAGGCTGACCAAGAATAAGAAGATGAAGAAGATAGTAAGGAAAAAAAGGTGGAGCTTCAAGAGGAAGGACAAGAAGAATCCAAGAGAATCTTAGAAAACCTCCGGGTGATTCCTAGTATTTCTTCCTAAGCTCCTTTGATTTATTTCTGCTGTGAACTAATGGCGATGTTCACTTTTTTTTGTATGTATTCTTATGCTTATTTAGTAATGGAAGGCTAAAACCCCTTTGGAGAAGGTTGAGATGTAATTGTAAGATTATGTAAGGGTACGTTGGCGTATGATGAATTTGATTGAATCTATAAACAAAGTTTTTGTCATTTATATTTTATGTTGGATTGAATGCTTGGATGAACTAAACTCTAAATTATTTATTTAAAAGAACTTGTGTTCCAAGATCATCAATTGGGTAAGAGCAAGGAAGGTAGTGCAAGTAGAGCTGAGAATTATGTGACAAAATTTTCAAGCTCATTTGCACCTTTCCTTAACGGCTCTACCAAGAGAGTGATGCTTGTGAACCAAATTCTCCATTAACCTCGCTCTGCTACTCAGCAAAGTAGAAGGGATGAGAGGATGTTGGAAAACTCAATGGAAGATGTGACATAATCCCTTGACCCAACGTATCTTACCATCTAGCTAAACTGCGAGTGATGCGCATGATGTATGGTTAATGGAAGTCTTGATTATAAGATCATCAGAAATAAAAGATATCCTTTGGTAACCTAGATTTAGGGGATCAAAATCTAATTAATGGATCATGCTCTCATGAGAGTTTATGTGCTAAGGAAGAACCCAAAGGAGTTATCTTTGTGTACTAAACTAGAACTTAATGTAATTGGAGGGTACTCCGATTCCAATGGTGTTCATTTGATTTAATAAAGCAAGAAAATTGGAAGTATACATTTAACAATGAAGTTATATCACCAACCCTTGCAACTATTACAATGAAATCTCAACTCTCTCTTTTTTAATCAAATTATATCTTAACTTAAGGTCATTTGTATCACTAAACTAAGAACCAAAAATCAACTAAAACTTGATAGCTAAACAATAGTAAAAGAATATATTACTTGGTATCAGAACCTCCGTTCCCTGAGGATCGATAAATCCCAGAAATTGAAACTTTTCACTTATTACTTCAAACCACGTACACTTGCGTGCAAACGCAGACATGTATTTCCATTTGTCAAGTTTTTAGCGTCGTTTCCAGGGAACGTTTCATTTTGTATCAAGTATAATTTTCAGTAACTAGTAATTTGGAATTAATTAATTTGTGCATATTTTCGTACATAGATGTAATTAATTTCTTTATTTACTTGCTTTTGAAAAAATTTTAAAAAGTTTCCAAAAAGATCTAGTGCTGAAAGTTATTACTCATTGCTTATTATCATTGCTGAAAATTTTTATCTACTGGCCATTTGTGGGTGAATTTATATTGCTGTAACTTGCTCTAGCTAGTTGATCTTTAACTGTATTAGTAGGAGAAACCTTGTTGAATTCTTTTACAATTCTAAAATTGATAGGACTATTCTAAGAGCTAGGAGAGAATAAGTATTACTTAATCAACAAAACACACAAATGGAAGATTTTGAAGTAAACCCAGTATAACCAATAGTAAATACTAGGAGGAGACTCCTTAGATAATATGCACTTCCCACAGTAGAAGGAGTTCCCAATGCCATTATTAGACCTCCTATTCAGGCTAATAATTTTGAAATAAAACCATCCACATTGAATATGATTCAAAACAATCAATTTAATCCAAAATAATCAAACTTTCTGGAAATATGCGACATCTTCCGATTTAACGAGGTATCTGATGACACTTTAAGATTAAGATTATTCCGATTCTCGCTGAAAGATAGAGCTAAATTTTGGCTCAGTTCTCTACTCGATGAGTCTATTAGGATTTGGGACGGCTTGGCAAGGAAATTCCTAGCCAAGTATTTTCCACCTGCCAAGACAGCCAGGTTGAGGAATGAAATCTCAAACTTCTCTCAACAGCATGGTGAGAATTTGTATGATGGCTGGGAATACTTTAAGGACTGCTTAAGGCATTGCCAGTATCATGGGTTACCTTTGTTGATGCAGGTGCAAATTTTTTATAATGGATTAAATGCACCCACAAGGACCCTTATTGATGCAGTCGCAGGAGGGTCATTAAGTAGTAAAACCCTTGAGGAGGCTTTTGATCTCCTTGAGGAAATGGCTAACAATGCATACTAATGGCCGACTGAGCGATTGAATTCTAACAAAAAAGAGGTGAGCAATTTGAATGAATCAACCCAATTGGCTTCCTTGCAAAGGGAAGTGGAAATGCTAACAAATAAAATTGAGAACTTGAATGTAAGTGTTGTTCACAAAGTTAGTTGTGAGTTGTGTGGAGGGAGTCATAGTAGTGAGTGCTGTAATTTAAACAATCCATTTGCCCCTTCACAAACTGAACAAGTTAACTTCATAAGAAACAACAACATGAACAATAACTCCCATAACAACCCCTACTCCAACTCTTACAATCCGGGATGGAGAAACCACTCAAACTTCTCTTGGAGTGAGAGAAATGCTCAAGGAAACTTCAATGCCCAACAAAAAAATTGACCAATTCAAAATGGCAATAATTCTTATAAGCAAAATCAAAATAATAAATAAGAATCTAGTTTAGAAGAATCATTTTGGGCTTTTAAAATAGAAACAATACAATTCATTAAAAGAATAAAAATGACCATGAACCATCATGAAACCTCCATACAGGGAATGGAGGTATCTTTAAGGAATTAATGTGCCATAAGTGTGATTTACTCTAACACATTCTACAAATTTCTTTTTTAAAACCTATAAAGTGGCTGAGAGGGGGGAGTTGAAGGCTGCACCTCATTGAAAACTTAAGCTCCTCAGCTGTAGCATCTTCCAACTGTTCTCAAGCAACATTTCGCTTAACCCTTACTTTTTATCATTAAGAGAGAACAACGTCTTCAGGGAAAAAAACAATTGCAAGCAAGGGAGCTTTGACCTCCACAGCTAGTGGAGTGTTCAATAAGAAATGATTCTCTTCGATTGAAGCGGAACAACACTTCAACCAAATTATCATAAAAAGGAAGCTAATCTCTGAGCGAGGATTCGGGCTCCCATACTCGGTAAACCCGGATCAAATTCTGAACTAGGGATGGGTTAACTTAGTGAGTCCCACAGGCTCCACTTAACTCTCCTTATTACAGGAAGTTTATGCCAACACGATCAATGCGGTGGGGCATAAAATTTTTGTGAGGGGTAAGGCTGTGGATTTCGGGCTCAAGGACATCAAAAGGTTTTATATATTGGGTGAGGTAGAGAGCTATATTTATTTCAACCTGCTGAGCTCCCAATACGACCCAACAGAAATAGAAAGTAAGATTACTCGCTCTGAGTCAGGATGGAGAGGGAACTTAGCCAACATTCATCGATCACTCCTCATGGAGTCGAGCAATTCTTGGCATGTGTTCGTCTCCAATTTTGTTATGCCATCTGGGCATCTCAGCGAGGTAACCCAATCACGGGCGCTACTCCTTTGTGCACTACAAAGGGAGGGAGATATTCTAATCTCCAGCATTATAAATGAGTAGCTCTGGAACACCTTGACCGGCCATGTGCAGCTATTTCCTTTGGGTTGCTGATTTCAGGTATTTGCGAGGCCCAATGAGTGAAACTCCTCCCTTCCAATATTGTGATTCTGCTCTGCGCTCCTCTAGAACTAACAAACTTGAGCACTCGCTCCCAAGAGGGGGCATGACCTAAGAAGAGGATGGGAGAAGATGGTGAAGCTTCAATGTCAACTGGTTGGACATTGACCAACGGTATGATGTCGTGCATGTACGCGCATTAGAGAGATTTGGGCATCTCCTTAGTGCGTAACATGTGCTTCATCAAATGAGAAGTGGCTCGGCAATGCAAATTCCAAATGGAATTCCACGTTGCTCTCGGAACAATGTTCCAAGAGTACAGTTTGCATGGAGGACCGGATGGGTCAAGGTTGTTGCGCCCTCCTACAGAGAACCATTTCCAGACGATGACTAGCCAGTGGACTATACCTATCGCTATGCGGGGGAGGAAGATGAACCTGATGTGTAATAAGATTGTGCTATTTTCTACTTTATGTTTTCATTTTTTTCTATTTTTGTAATTTTTATATAAAGTGAATTTTGTATCTAGCGCACCCTCATTTTTGCTAAAATTAAACTTGAAAGATGATTTTCTGAATGAGATAGATTTCTGGGTTTAATGTCTAAAATCATTGGTGTGGAGCTTAGGATTCAAGTATGCTTGAATTTAAGAGGAAAATGAACTTCAATCATACACCCCTTATTCATGCTTAAGACTCTACTAAGCTTGGTTTCTATAACTTAAAATGAAATGAGCTGAAGTTTAAGTGTGGGGGGGAGAGAATCTAAGAACTATGACCAAGATGGCAAGAGATGAGTAAGAAATTGAGGTGCTAGGCTTTTCTTGTAGGACTTAATAACCACAAGGAATTAAATCAAGGGATGAAGAAAAATGGCTCTCCCTTAATGCTGAAATTCTAAAAGAAAAAATATATAGGGATGATGAAAAATATCTCTCCTAAGCTAAAAAAAATTGAACATTTAGGATGAAGAAAAATATCTTTCCTAAAATGTTAAAATGTACGTTATGAATCATAATAACTGGCACACATGGCACAATGCTCAAGCACTTACCAATTATATCATTAAGGTTTGAATTTTAGGATCATCTCTCCCATATTAAACTTTGAGTATAATATTTTGATGTGAAACCAAATGAGAGTAGCAATATGAACTTGATGAGAGGGGTAGTAGAAATTAAAAGGCATGAAGTAATCTTAATTAGAGAATACTTAGTAACTACATTCATTTCATATTGGCATACTACATTGAATCCCTAGACAAAACAAAATTCAGAAAATCACATTTTGAGCTTACTCAAGGACGAGCAAGAAATTAAGTGTGGGGGTGTGATATATCCAAAATTTATAGCAAAAATGTAGTGATTAAGCATTCAAATCATCATATATATACATATACTTTGAGTGGAAAATGGTACTTTTGCAGAAAAATGAAGAAAATGGAATGCATAGACTGAATAACCAATTTTTGGGTCAAAAGCGCCACAGTGCATCATAGAGTGCCACAGGGTGCCTGGCAGCTTATAAAAATTCTGAACTTGGAACCAAACTACAAACCTGGAAGAAAGAGCGCTGCAGCGCACCACAGCGTCATTTTGCTGAAGTTAAATTAAAATCATATAGAAGAGTAATTGTAGTCTTTTCAAAAGTCATTCCGCTGCAGCGCACAACAGCGCGCTGCAATGCGCCACAGTGTCATCTCTCAAGGAAATATTTAAACTATATTAAAGAGAATTTGAACAATGCTTTCAAAAATACTTCCGCTGCTACGCGCCGCTGCGCGCCGCAGCGAGTAAATTATCATTTTAAAAAACTATAGGTTAACTAATGATCCGTGTTTTTGAAGAATTTTCTAGTGCAGCGCATCACAGCGCACCACAGCCAAATATTTTATTAATCATTTAAACTATACGTGAACCATTTGAATAGTGATTACAAAGGTTTATCCGCTATAGCATGCCACAGCAGACGCTGTAGCGATCGAAGGAAAAATACTAATCTTTATGCAGGAAACAGTGTTTGGAGCGCTACTGTCACAGCGCACCATAGCGGAACAGTATTTGGAACATTGCTTCCACAGTACGCCACAGTGCCCCACAGTACGTCGCAGCGCGCCACAGTGGACAATCCAAAAATTTCCAAAACAACAATAATTGCAGCATAGGGAAGGCAACAAAATGCAACCTTACGCCTTCCCCAGCATCTTAAAAACTTGAAGAACATTATTACTACTGAATCCCAACTGAATAAATGAATGAAACATTAAAATGGATTGGGATTTAAGGCCAAGCAAGAGGAAAAGCCACATCATTAATAATCTAAGGCTGAGTGCACCCTTATTTAAGGGACTTTCTTAGACCTTAAGAGTGTTCCAACTTTTGGATATTCAAGGACCCTAAAGAAAAAGCTGTAGCAAGAGTGGAAAGGAGACTCTCCAAAGGGAAGAAGGCTGACCAAGAACAAGAAGATGAAGCAGGCAGTAAGGAAAAAAAGGTAGAGCTTCAAGAGGAAGGGCAGGAAGAATCCAAGAGAACCCCATAAAACCTCCGGGTGATCCCTAGTATTTCTTCATAAACTCCCTTGATTAATTTCTATTGTGAACTGATGGCGAGGCTCACTTTTTCTTGTATGTATACTTATGCTTATTTAGTAATGGAAGGCTAAAACCCCTTTGGAGAGGGTTGAGATGTAATTGTAAGAATATGTAAGGGTATGTTGGTGTATGATGAATTTGATTGAATGTATAAACAAAGTTTTTATCATTTATATTTTATGTTGGATTGAATTCTTGGATGAAATAACCTCTAAATTATTTATTTAAAAGAACTTGTATTCTAAGCTCATCATTTGGGTAAGAGCAAGGGAGGTAGTGCAAGTAGAGCTGAGAATTATGTGACAAAATTCTTAAGCTTATTCGCACCTTTTCTTAATGGCTCTACCAAGAGAGTGATGCTTATGAACCAAATTCTCCATTAACCTTTCTCTATTGCTCACAAAGTAGAAGGGATGAGAGGATGTTGGGAAAACTCAATGCATGATGTGACATAATCCCTTGACCCAACACATCCTCCCATCTTGCTAAACTGCAAGTGATGCACATGATGCATGGTTAATGGAAGTCTTGCTTATGGATCATCAGAAATAAAAGATATCATTTGGTAACCTAAATGTAGGGGATCAAAATCTAATTAAGGGATCATGATCTCACGAGAGTTTATGTGCTAAGGAAGAACCCAAATAAGTTCTCTTTGTGCACTAAACTTGAACCTAATGTAATTGGAGGGTACTCTAATTCCAATGGTGTTCACTAGGTTTAATAAAGCAAGTAAACTGGAAGTATACATTTAACAATGATGTTATATCACCAACCCTTGCAACTATTACAATGAAATCTCAACTCTCTCTCTTTTTTAATCAAATTGTATCTTAACTTAAGGTCATTTGTATCGCTAAACTAGGAACTAACAATCAACCAAAATTTGACATCTAAACATGAGTAAAAGATAATATAACTTGGTATCAGAACCACCATTCCCTGAGGATCGATAAATCCCAGAAATTAAAACTTTCCACTTATTACTTCAGACCACATATACTTGTGTGCAAACGTAGACGTGTATTTATGTCTGTCAAGTGTGCCTATATGGTAGAAGTGTTGGTTGTTAGTTAGATATTTGTAGTACTAAAATTAGGATATGATGCTTATTTTTATCAACCTAATTATACCTATAAATTATTTTTTTACATTAATAAGATCTTAGTCAAATTAATACTTTCAAAACTCATTTAATTATGTTACTATATTTCTATTAATAAAGATATTTGATGAATGTATGAATTAACTAGGGAGCTTGATTAATTCCAATCATAGGGTGGATAACTAAAGTAAATAATATTGGATATCACAAGATTTACAATTAGCTTTGAAAGACCTTTGAATGTTGTAATGCACTAAGACTAAATCCTTGAATACATTCATATTAACGTTGTGCATAAAATAAACTTATAACATTTACCTAGGGTTTCATGTGGTGGACTATGCCAAGGTAAGCAAATGGTGAAATAAGGAGACCTCACATATCATAGAGGGGGAATATATGTGTTATGGGAAGCCCACTTTAGTTAGTCAAGCAAATGTGCTAAACTCCTCACTTATTTATGACTGTCCTTTCTTTTCTCATATTATTTGTGATTGTGGATGCTTTATCCTAGTCTTTTGACTATGTGTACTCAGTCCTTCATGACTATCTTTAATTTACACTCAATCTTTTATGATTGTCCTTACTTTACACTTAGTCCTTTATGACTACTTTCACTGTGCACTCAGTTCTTAAGATTGAGAATTTTCTTACTTGCATATATTATAGGTTTACCTGTATTTACTGCTCTTTTTTCATGCTTACTTACTTGTAGTGTATGTAGTTATCACTTACGTTTATATTTACATTGCTTTCACTTATTTTACTTAGTATATGTCCATTTGTACATATTTCTCTGCTGCTTTTATTGCACACTTATTATATAGCTATACATGTTTTCCTTATTTTAATTTATACAATTAGATTTTTAAATAATCTCTAATTAATTATGATTAAGGTCTCTAAATCTTTCTTAGACAGAGGAGAATTTAATTATGGGAATAGAAATATTTTTTGAGGTTTAATTTCACTAATCATTTCTTAATTACCAAAAACCTTAACTAGTGAGTAATTTGTTTAATTAAACTCTGATTTCAATGATGTTAGTATCCATGAATTTCTTAAGTGTTGTATAGCTCATTGGTAAGCTTAGAACCCACTTTTGTTTATAAATTTTATTAATCCCATTCTAATGACCCTAAATATTGATTAGTACTCCTTAGGCTTATTTTAAGCCTAAATTTGATAATTAAGGTGTCCATCCTCCCATTATATAGTACAAAATCTATTATAATTGAGTAGATTCACTTTAGAACCCTAGAATTCAAAATCTCAAGTTTGACCCTAATGGAGAGGCATTTTAATCATTTTACCCAAGTGTTTATTTAAGTACCTTTTTGCCTTATAGACCTATTTATTTTCTTAAAATTAGTAAAGTGAATATTTAAGAATCATGATTTGACTATTTAGACTTGTGAATTTTGGTTTAGTTAAGACCTAATTTCCATAAGTTAGTAAAGTAAGGCTTTAGGACATCAAATGTGGACTTAGCATCCACATTATCATCCCCATAAGTGCCAATTAATGTTTATGAACTCAACAATAATCAACTAAGACAATTATTATACTTTTTCCAAAGCTTCTTCTTAAGTAAACTTCTAAGTAAATCCTTAAGCAAAATCTTAGTAAATTCTTGAGTACTTAGCTTTAGTCCTTCCTTTCTAGCTTTGTATTCATTCTATTGAGTAAAGAAATCGCTCAATTGAACGAATCTTGTTTAAGATTTATAGTCCAATTTAGAAGTATAGTTTAATTATTTTATCTTTTGACTTTAGATCATTTGCAATCTTTCTTGACATTTTTATTTCCATCTTAATGAGAATTAGAAGTTATTCCTTAAATATTCTTAAGTCCTTAGAATAAGATTTGTACTTGAACTCCATATTTGAAGTTTGACTCTAATTCTTTAAATCTTGATTATATTAATCAAGATTGCTTTCTAGGTTAGTAAATATATTGATTAGGTAGAATGATTAATTTGTTATCTTTTGTTGGCAATAGTTTCTAATAGGTGACCTTATAGGATAGTGAATCTAAGTTTATACTGAATAGTAGGATATTGGAGATCCTGAGCTTATATAAACTTAGAATAGTTTCAATAGATAAATTAGATAACAACACATATCACATGTGTTTTAGAAAAGTCTTGCTTACTTTGACCTTGTTGCACTTCGCTCCGTGTACTTGAGCACTGTAGTTTTGGCATATTTTAGTTGAACATAGAATATTTGTGAGTATTCTATGTTAGTTTTGAAATGCATAAGACATTGTTAATTATAATCAGTATAATTGGATAATTATTCAGTGGGTATGTTTGACAGCTTCTGTTATGGCAGTACTGATCAAAGCACACATCTAATTAAAGTATAAATTTTAGTTTAGTATAGTTGCAGTGGCTTTATTAGCCAACCTTTTATGGTGGTGTATTTTCAATTTTTTTTTTCTGCACATTTCTACTTCTGTTTCAGTTTCATATACAGTCTTTACTGCTGCTTATACTTATTTAATGCTAGTTTTAATTTCATGTTGGACTTGTTTTATTATTATATATCAGCTCAGATTAACTTTCTATTGAATTAGCATACTTTTAAATGAACATATACATGTTAAGATTTTCTTTCAATAGTTAAAGTTACTTTATAGTCATATATATATATATATATGGATGTTACAAAGTACAAATTTAATGACAGCATTTATAATAGAACATGTTATTTTGTTAATAGGAATAAAATTCTAATTTGACACATTATGGTGCTTTCTAATTCCAATTGTGGAGCCCCATCCCTACTATGGCCCTGTTAACATGTATATTAATATAATTATGATTGAGTGGTCACAGTGATAGATTCCCAATTATAGCCAGATTATTTATTTCACTAATATGTCAATAATTTCAGCATTTATGCCCTTGATTATAAATTAATCACTAAATGAACATACATAAATAATAAAGTACAGAAGCAAATAAAATAACATTAATAGCCATAGTCCAAATATAAGATACACCAGTTAACTCATAATGTAAGTGCAGAAAAAAAAATACATACAAGTTATGAATTATTACAATTTAAGAATAAATGTTTGACTGAAAAATAAACACTTGTCCTCTCAAGTGGAAAAAATATAGATCTAAACAACAATAGCAGTGATGACATGATCATCCTCTTAGCTAAGCTCCTCACCTGGTGCAATGTCTTCAAAAAGCTTCAAGTCTGACGTGTCAGCTTCACATGCTAAAGCCCCAGCAAGGAAAAGAAAAGTTCTCTAAGTCTATTTTAGGCTATTTAATAATTATTATAATTTTAAGATATCACATTTAACTTAAATAATATTGAAAAAACTATAGGTGTAATAAGCCACAAGTAAACAGGAAGCTATAAATAAAGCATTTATAATTTATCAAAATGAGGTGAGTAAGGAATTATACCTCAAGATCAATAATTGCAAAAATGTTAGGCAATAATACATATAATACTAAAATGAGTTCGAATACAAAAATAAACATCATAACAATTATATGATCATTAAGAAGTATACTGAGTAAATAATAAATATAAACAAGTGATGATGCATATAAATAGACCAAGTCAAACAAAAATCAAGAATATCATCCTAACATGTATATAAGTATTAGCAGGCTTGCAAAAAATTGAAACTAAAGTAAGAATATACATAAAATGAAAGTATGGAAGTAAAACTGTGATATTAGAGCCAGGCTAACAAGGCCACAGTAATTAAAACTGTACTATAACATAATATGTAATCATTTAGCTACTTAGAGCTAAAGCAAAAATTGAACTAAATTGAAGAGGTAGAAATACAAATGCAAGTTCATTTTAGTTAATTTACTTTACTTCTGTGCACATATCCAAAAGTAGCTGAGTATTCAAGTTGGTTTACAAGACTAAAATGGATTCTTGAGCTAGACACAACTCTCCCCAATAAGTATATGTCAAGTATCCTTATTTCTCTTTACAGCTTATCCATTTGTCGTAATATATATACACAATCACCTATTCTGATATGGACACAAAGCAAATGTTATATTATTCTTACTAAGTTTTCATTTTCTTGCATCAAATTCATCTAATGTGATATATTTAAGCTAAAAAGGCTCAAAATAAATAAAGAAAAGCATCAAATCAAGGAGTAAGAAAGACTCATACTAAGAACTCATGTGATATCCATTATTATATAATTTATCCGTCCTAACTATTTTGAGAAAATACAAACTTAGTATCTCTAACATCTGACTATCCAATAAATTCTCACAGTCATGGTCCTATAAATTCAAACATTATAAGTAATCCAGTTCTAATCCAAAATAAGATAATATTGCCTACTGAAGTTAAGTAGTAAAATCAATCGACCTATTTGATGATTTTTTAGACTTCAACCCAACCTTGTTAATTATCACCAAGATTCAAAGATAAGAGCTTAAAATCTAATATATGGGGTTTAATTCTCTTAACCCAAGATTCTAACATCTAAATTCTAAACTATCTAATGCTATAAGTTTAAGGAAGTCTTAATGAGTACAATCAAGCTCAATAAGACTGAGAATACTTATGCCACTAGTTATGACATTTCATGATTATCCAAAAAAAACATAATAAGATCTTAATTATAAAGCTAAGCTTTGATCTTTGCTGAACTTCCTAAACTATTGGTTAGGATACATTCTATTTGAAATAAGCACATCCTTAATAAAGGAAAAAATTAACTTTAAGCACTAAATTCTAGACTTAAGAGAAAGAATGTGAGTTCTAAAATCACATCTCAAGCTACTTAACTAGATCATAAGATAAGCTAAGGTTTAGTCTTCAAGGTAGATTTATTAGTTCTAACAAGTGTAAATTGATTATAAGTGATTTTCCATAATAACCTTATGATTTCTGAGAGGGGATGTGGATTCTAATCCACATTCAAGAGTTGACTTTACTTTAATTTCTAGCCTTTGGACTTACTTTAATTAGGGCAAAAAGAAGGTTCAAATCAATTAATCTACTGATTTAAAGGGTCATGGGCATATTTGGAGGTTCTAATTTAACTTAATCAAGATTTACTCATAATTACAAAAATGACCTTTCTTAAGTGTTCAAGAGTTGACTTTAGGTTCTAGGATTCCAAATTGAATATACTCAATGCCAAATGATTTCCTTACTATCAAAGGTTAAGTTTGTTACCTTAAGCACTAAGTTTGGTTAATAAATGAGCTTAATGAGCACTAATTATGGGGTTTATGCTCATTAAGAAGAGATTAGAAAATTTAGCTTTAGGAAATGAAATTTTAAGTCACAATTAGGTTTTATACTATTTAAGTAGTCATTAGACACCCTAATTACTAAAATTAGAGTTCAAATGGTAAAATTATTCACTAATTAGGGTTTTGAGCATTTAGTGAGTAATTAACAAGATTAAGTATATAACTTTTTTCTTAACCCCATATTCAAGCTCTCCTCTAATTAATGAAGAGATAGAGATCTTAATCATGAATTTTGGCTTCAAATTAAACCTAATATTCACTAATCCATTTTTAGGGTCATTAGGGCTAAATTAATAAAATTAATCACAAAAATATAAATATTTTTGTAGATTAATATTCTTCATTTTTTTCCTGATCAAAATGGTATATTTGATCATAGAAATTGGATTTGAATTGATTGATTTATTTCATTAATTTAAATGAAATGTTTCCATTTAAAAAATTATAAGATTTATATTTATCAACTAAAATAATAGAAGGAACATAATAATATAAAAATAGGCTATTTAATAACCCAAAATCAAAAGGTGCAGGCTAGGATCTAACCTGACCCAATATTGTGCATCTTCTCTGTGTGAAAATCCCTGATGCCAGGACTGCTAGAGTTAGGGTCTTCTACTGTTTTCTTGACCACCAGTCCACCTTACACCCTGATTTCAATCAGAAAACAATCCTTGCTTTTAGACATGTCAATTGCACACTGAAGTCCTATGTGGGGAGACATTTAAGGATTACAAAAGAAGCAATAGAGCCATTAATTGTGTCGAATGATTGATTGGGTCATCGAGACCTTACTCATGACCATGCACTATAGTGCACTATCACGAATTTGATCAATTTTGATCTATCGGGTTGAAGCAAATGAGCTCACTAAGGAAAACTCAAGGATATTTATAACCATGAGGAGAGAAATTGAGCTCGTCATGGTCTTCCATGGCTAGTCCAAGGGGATGAAAGGATATGGGTCTAGCCCTCTAGTGGCAGAACCAAGAATTCACTTAGCTGGCCATTAGTACTCATCAAGAGTGTAGGGCAAAGCAGATTCCCCGTACTGCCAGCAAGGCAGCTCATTGGGAGCTATCAGGGGGACCGCTCGAGCAAAAACCTTTGGGGAAGAAGGTGAATAGTGCCAGGTTAAGTTCTTGTCATCTGATCTTGGCTCAATTTAACAGCTAAAAATAGGGGTTTGATTGATTAAACTAGTGTCGTTGGATCAGAGGATTGAATGGTAGGAATGTAATTAGGATTAGCTGCCACGTGGAATGGGGCCACACAGCGGATTGCCTGTGGTTCGCATAGCGGATCCAAGCGATCAGCCAACTGTTGGAGGGGTAAAAGTGCAAATATGAATTTTGAAAAAACTTTAATGAAATTTCTCCATTTAAAAATCTATTTTAGGCCTAAATTACCTTTAAAATTTTCCAAGCAATATGATTTTGATTTGGAGATCTATTTAAATTAGCTAATTTTTTGAGTCTAATAAATTGACTAAATGAGAAAATGATCCAATCGGGTTTCGATGAATCCCAAATTTTCATGGTTAAATCTTAATGACCCTTACAACTTAGTGGAACAAAATTAGGACTTGATTTAGTAAATATTAGGGTTGTTACACTTGTATTAACCAACATGTAAGATCTAGAGCTATTCGAGGAGTTAGTTCCGAGGGAGGATCAGGAGCACGAAGATGATCCTTCTGTATCTACTTAGCTTTAGTTGTCGTCATATTTTCAAGAAAGTGATCTTTAGTTTTTCATTTTCTTTGCTTTCATTACATTTGGATATGTAATAATTACATCATTACTTATATGTCCCTTTACTTTAAAATTTTTCATTTTTGAGGTGTACGCATTTACAATTCTTTCTTTACTACATAATTAAGATGAATGCATATATTTTCATATTGCTTCAGTACTCTGTGATGTAAGTTTCCTCATCTTATATTTAGTACTCTAAATTATATTATTATTACATAATAACTCAAATCACTAAGTCTTTCATTATAGATATCTAACTACTTACCTACTTAGATATCCTAGTAGGGTTAGTGTGAATAACATAAGTGTCTCTCAGTAAGAAATTATGGTATTAGCACTATTGTAACCTCATGTAGCTGTAAAGATCTTCCTAGCACCTTTTGTATCCATTTTTTGACATATCCTTATTGAATCTTTTGTATCATTTCCTAGGCACCTAATTTAAGCCTTAGAGGCTCTTCTTGGGCTTGCACACAAACTCTCTTCTACTCTTTTTTTTTGTGCCTTGAACCCCTATGGTTGTTGCATGTATAAATCCTCCACCAGCTCTCTGTGAAGAAACACGATCTTTACATCAATTTTCTCCAAGTGCAAATCTTCAATTACAATTCAGCACTACCCTAACCATAGTCAACTTTACAATTGGGGCAAAGATCTCTCAGTAGTTTAGTCCATGTCATTGCTGGAAGCCTTTTACTACATGCCTTTTCTTGTAGCAATTGCTCCCATCCAGTTCTTCCTTTTTTCAGTAAGACCACTTATTTTGAAGGACCTTTTTTCCAACTGGTAGTACTGCCAACTCTCATGTCGCATTCGACATGAGTGAAGTCATCTCATCATTCAAGTAAGCCTCCCACTTGCTATAATTATTAACCTAAAGCGCTTCAAAGTTTTATGGTTCACCTTATAATAATAAAGAAGGGTACCTTAGCAGTTGTCTAGTGACTCTTGTGGATCTCCACAGCATATGTATTTGTGGTTCAATCTACACACCACCCTTCCAAGCATCTTTCTAAGCATGCTCCTCTGGCTCAATATTGTCATCAACTTCTATGTGCTATGACTCACTATCTAAAGAACCTTGGAATCATTGCTGACTACCAAATAATCATTATATATTTCACTTTCATTTAAAGCGACATTCTTATTCTCAATAATTTTCTAGTTTTGAGTGTCCTAGAACCTATAAGTTAACTTGTCTATGCTGAATCCAACAAATGTACACTTGATGGCCTTTGCAGTAAGCATGCTCTTGAATTCAGCATCAACTTGCACATATGATGAAAAATCAAATACCTTGAGGTGATTTAGTTTCACCTCCTTTCCACTCTAGGACTTCTTGGGAATCCCTTCATTTAGAGGTACTGAGGATCCCCTATTGATCAAGTGCACTACCCTATTAATAGCCTCCGCCTAGAACTAATTTAGCAGACCTGCATGGAGCCTCATGCTCCTAGCTCATTCTGTGAACATCTTGTTCATTCATTATACAATATCATTTTGTCGTGGTGTTCCTAGGATTGCAAATTCACTCTTGATTCCATTCAAGGCACATAACTCCTTAAACTTATTGTCATAATGCTCACCTCCATTATCAAATCTTAAGCATTTAAGCTTTAGCCATGTCTTATTCTTAATTAATATAAGCCATTTCATAAACATGGTAAATATGTCAAATTAGTGCATTAATAAATATACCCATACCTTCCTTGTTTGGTCATCAATAAAGGTAATAAAGTATGTGGCTCCATACATCTGTAGGCAACAAATCAAGCTTCTGACCTTTCAACTCTCTTCCACCCTTAAAAAATGTAACCTTTTCCCATTTTCCCAATACACAGACCTCACCGAAATCCAAGTCAGCTAACTTCAGTCTAGTGAAAGTTGCCTTTGATTACAAGGATTTTGATGCCCTTTCACTCATATGACCAAGTCTTCCGAGCCATAGGCCCACATCTATCTATTTTACAGTTACAATAGAATCAAACACTTTATTGATCAAGTAAAGTGTACCTTTTATATTGCTCTATGCAATAATAAGTACACCCTTAATGACCTTCCATGAGTCCCTTGTAAGGCTTGTACTATAGCCCTCCCTATCTAGCTGTTTGACTAAAATAAGGTTCCTCCTTAGGTATGACACATACTTAACATCTCTTAACTTCTAAATTGCACCACTTGGTAGCTGAATGTCCACACCGTATTTACCTACAATGTTGCATACCTTGTCATACCCTTGGTACACCTTCCCAAAGTTACCATTGGTGTAATTTTGAAGGCATCTCTTGTAGGAGTAGCATGAAAGGATACACCTAAGTCACCTACCCAAGACTCCATACTGACAAGTGATAAGATCAATGCATCCTGATCCTCTTCTACTAAAATATTAATAAAGGGGGCCTTGTTCTTGCTCGCTATGACTAACTTCTTCAAGGCAAAGTAATTCTTTTTCAAGTGTCCTACCTTCCCACAGTTCCATCACTCAGCTTTGGACTTCCTCAACTTTAAACTTTGGTTCATGCTCCTTCTTAGGCTCTCAGCATTCAATATTGAAGTGGATGTCTCACCATGGGATCTCTTATACCCTTCTTCATTAAGCACCAATTAGACAATGTCGTCAAACTTCAATGATCCATTTCCTGATAGTTTCTAATGGCAATGACCAACCCATCCCAATAGTACAATTGCAAAAATAGAAACAATAAAGTGTGAACCTTGCCATCAAACTTGATGCCCACCGAACTCAACTGGCTCATCATAGTGTTGAACCCATTCAGATGCTTTCTCACTGAGCAGTCATTCATCATCTTCATATTGAACAATCACTTTATCAGAAAAACCTTGTTGGAAGTCAAGGGCTTCTCATACATTCTTGTCAAAACAGCCATGACTTCCACAGTTATTTTCTCATTCACAATATTAAATACAATAGAAAAAGAAAAGGATCAGTGAATTGATAGACTTTTTTTGTATGTCTACGCTTACACGTAAACGCACATGGTCTGAAGTAATATTTGGGATGATGAGATCCCGAGATTTATCGTCCTCTAGGAACGATATTGGTTTTGTTATTAAGGTGAACTAGAGTTCACAATTGTTAAAATGATGGATGTAGTTTTGTTGATAACTGGTCAAGATCTTTTCAAACAAAGTTTCTTTTATCAGAAACTACTTTTAGAGAAAATAGGGAGAGTTAGATTTCAGCATGCAACTTATCAAGAATTCATGTAAGTACTCTTTGATATCAATTTAATGTAAATGAAATTAATAATCTTTTCTAACCAAGAGACATAATCTTCTCTAGAGTGTCCCCCAAATTGACTAGATTTAGCTTAGTGCGCAGGATGAGCATGTGAATGCTCAATCGTGGCACTTCGATTTTCATATGAACTTTTAGTGATTTAATTCAGCGCTTATGTCTAATTCATGAAATTCACAAGTTGAGCATTTCAATCACATGAACTCAATTTTATTAATGGCTCACGTGCATTGATTTTAGCTTTAGCCAAAGAGAAGATTCATTAGGCTACATGGGCTATGTCACATCATCCTTAGCATATAATGCATCATACTCTTCGCATAAACCTAAAATGAGTTATGGAGCTCAACTAATGGCTCTTCGCATCAAATTCATCAACTACTCGTGGCTCAATTATCACATAACTAATGTTCATGGCTAAATTAAACCACTTAGAACTAAGGGGTTGCACTGGCCATTATCGCACAACTAATGTTGTCATTAAGATTAGCGGCGAGGACACTCAACATGAAAATCCTTAGCTCCTAGTGAATTGAGAGCTCAATGATTTTCACAGATCTAATTTCATTCATTCATTAGAATATTTTCATATTAACATTAACTCATCCATTTCTTTCATCATGACATTTAGATCAAAGATAAAAATACATTCATTGATAATCCAAGAGTACAACAATTTCTATTCCTAGATTTGTTTCATTCTTACACCCAACCCTCCCCAAGGAGGGCTTAAGCTGCCATTAAATATAAAAAGCAGAAAAGTATACAAGTAATAGAAAGCCTTTGCATGGCTTTTACATGAAATAAAATAAGTTAAAAGATAATACTACATAGGGAACTACTGTCGTGTTCACCAGCTTGCCTTCCCTTTTGACAACTCTTCTTCCTCACATATAATACTATGTCTTCTTTCTTTCAAAATACAGTCTTTTTCCTTTCTTGGGGGAGGGTGGAACTCTCCTTCTATTTCTCTTACAGTAGCTAGTGGTAGAATATTTTATTGCTTAACCAAAATCATGTACCTTTTCTTAATCTTTAATTCTCCCTTTTATGGACACCTTTCAGTTGTTTCATATTTAATTCAACTAATAAATCTCATTTAAAAAATTGTCTTTTTCTTTAATGATCATCCCTTTATTCCTTTGGTAATGATGGGTTTAATATATTATCATTTATGTCTTGTTGTCTTAGAAAATTAATTTAAGCTTTTGTTTTACCCTATGCAACTTTGAATGTTGTTGGCTGGCAGTTTTTACGGCAGGCGCTACGATATGATGTAACTTCAGTGTCTCTATTTTGGAACCGCTGTAGCGCTATGGAGCGTGTGAGTTTTATGTTCTATAGAGCTGCGGTGCACGGTAGCGCCAGATTCTCTGTCTTCAAATCGCAACAGTGCGCAGTAGCAGGATGATTTTAAATTTTTTCTAAGTCTGGGCAACTGTTGCTTCTACTATGGTGCAGACTTAGTGCCCAAGCCTCTGTTTGGTTCCGCTATGGCACACAATAGCGCCATTATCTCTGTCTTGAGATCGTTGCAGCACGCAATAATGCTGAGCTCTCTGTCTTGGTCTACTTTTGTGTGTGGTAGCGCCAGTGTCTCTAACTTGAGATCACTACGGCATGTGGTAGCGCCAGTGTCTCTGTCTTGAGACCGCTACGGTGCGTGGTAGCATGAAGCTCTCTATCTTTATCCACTGCAATGCGCAGTAACACGGAGCTCTCTATCTTGATTTGTTGCAGGACGCAGTGGTATGTCGGGGAGCACCGCAGTGGCTTTCTTCCAGAATTTTAGAATTCAGCCCAAGTTTCATTTTAGCTCTTCTTATGTCTTGAATACAGCAAAAGCACATCAAAGTTTATATTTCTTATAGAAATGTGCTGTTTTTATAACCTAATTTACTATAAATCTTAAATTTATCATGACCCCGCACTTAATTTCTTGCTCGTCCTCGAGTAAGCACAGAATGAATTTTTCCTTAATTTGCATAATTCAAAAGGGTGAGTGTGAAATGTTTTCATCATTTATACTATAGTTCAATAAGGTGATTAGGGAACATGAAATCTAAAAATACCATGCTAGTGTTGTCCTCTCTCTTCATAATTCTATTTTTCTTATTTCTAAATGTATGATACTTGACTCCTATTTTCTGAGGGGTTTCCTAGGATTTCTTAATTCACAAAAGACTAGATTTGGTGTTTTAAAATTTCCTTGTGTCATATATGCTTCTTCTAATAAACAACAATGAATATTCTATTCAGGAGAAATATTTTTCTTCATCCTATTTTTCTCAATTTTTTCATTTCATTTGAGAGATATATTTTTCTTCATCCTTAGATTTTCTTTGTTGCATTCAGTTCAAGAGAGAGACATTTTTCTTCATCTCCATCTATTATTCATTGCGTTTAGTAAGTCATACAGAAGCTTAGCACATCCTTATTTCACAGTTTCATGCTCCTCTAAATTAAGATCCTTAGTTCCCCACCCCCACACTTAGATTAGAGCATCATGAATTTTTTTATTTGTGGAAACTAGAGTGATTGGAGAGTAATCCCACTCAGCACCGAAAGTCTCATAATCATTTCATGTCAAATGTTCACATATTTTTAAGTACTTTAAAATGCTGAAATTTTTCACATGTTCCATAACAGTTAATGTGTGCGCATTAAAATTCAAAAAAATATTTGGAGATAAGATTGAAAATTTCTGTCAGCGCAAGAAAGTCGGAAAATGCAAATTCACTAAGAATTATCAAAACAAAGCAAAAGTACAAAATAAAACAAAATACACAAACAAAAGAATTGGAGCTGCTTAGACATGGTGGTTTGGTTATTCGACATATCTTCCTCAAGACACTTCCCTATTTATGATTGAAAAGCCCTCATCTTAGTCATTCATTTTTGTATATTTTTGAGTGTTGACATTATGCTCGAAGAAGTAGAAGCCTCTCCTTCCTTCTCTTTTCTTTTCTTGCTCTTCTTGCCCTCTTGAAAATGGGAGTTTAAGTTCTGTCGAGTAAGAGGAACATGAGGAGGAATTGCTATGTCACTAGATGATAACTTGACCCCCTGGTCAAGGAAAATCCCAGAAATCAATGATCCAAAAGTTAAAGAGGCGCACAACCCGGTCAAGGCATTCAATAGTTGTTCAAGAATAATCCTGGAGATATGGATATCTCCAGGTCATTCAATTGCTCAGATTAATATTGCTCTTGACTGAGTCACCTCACTTAAATGCCTAAATGGTATTATTCTGCTTGAGATAAGGACATGCCACACATTGCACAAGTCCCTAAGGAGGGCTCGTGGAATGATGGCAAGGTTCCCTCTCCAGCCAGCATCATTAGAGGTGAGGGCACCTGCTATACATGCAGGATCAAACTCAGAATTTAGCAAGGCTTGGTAGGGACATTCCTCTATTATCCTAACTCCATAAAATTACTTGATTTGTTCGAGCCCGAAACTTACAGCCTTCCCCCGTACATACATTTTACGCCCATTCACTTTTTCTGCATTGGAGTAAACTTCCTGCACAAGAGATGGGTAAAAGTCAGTCTGCAGGCCAACCAAATTTTTCCACCCCCGGAGCGACACATCACCATGGTAAACTAGATACGGGAGTTTCATCCCCCTCTCCGAGATGAGTTTTTTTCTAGACGTTATTTGAATGTAGCGCTGCTCAGCCTCAACAAGGAGAATCTTTTATTGTTGAACAAGCCTCCAGAAGTTGAGGCTGAAGTTGTTGTGCTTATTATGCTTTTCTTTTGGGAGGCCATCAGTGTAGGAGAGGTCCTAAGTGTTATGAGAATTAAGGCGAAAATCTTGATCACAAAGATTGTACATAAGCAACCCTCTCCAATCCCCTCTATTTATAAATCCAAATATTTTATCATTCCTCCTAAAATAATATTCGAATCACATTCATGGCTAGTCAAAAATGGTCATTAAGTCATGCCATAAGTGTGATTGATTTCAGTCTTTCTAAAAAGGGAAAAAGCATCTTTTCAGCTATTTTATTAGAATATAGGTTCCAAGGCACGTTGTAGTGACTTTAACTGCATGGGAATTCCCAAGCAGTCAATAAAGGCTCTAGTTGTGTATCATGCACTATGGCACACTACGGTACATGATAGCGCCAAGGGTTCTTTTTGGTTCTGCTACGGTGCGCCACAGTATTGAATTCCGCAGCAGCGCGCTATAGCGTCAAATTCTACTATGGCGCGCTGTAGCACCCCTTTTTTGTATAAATAATTATATGCAAACAATTTGAAATTAAAAACTAAAAATAAATGTGGGTTACCTCCCATTAGCTCTTAGTTTAATGTCATCAACCCGACCAATTTAAGAACTTAAGTGACTATTTATCTGGGGGTCTTTCTTTCCAAATTTTAGAAGTGTGTGGGTGAGAACTAACAAAAGTTGTGCTTAAGCCCATCACTTCAAAGCGCACTTTTTCCTCTTCCTTTTCCTTAGAATTTTGTCCAGGAACCCCCTTCTTTTTTATCTTACCCCTTCTAGCTTTCTTCTTAATTTTTATCTTCTCATTAGCATTTCCTCTATATGAGGAGCTTTTGCTACTCACAGATTTTTGATCAGTTAACCTAAGATTCTCTAGTTCAATACCCCTTTGAGATGATTCTCCCTTGAGTTTTCTTCTCCAATGCAATTCCATATTCTTTTATTTTTAAAATGTGGGCTTAAGGTCTATATCTTCTATTTTCCCATTTATTTTAATTATAATTATCCCCTTTGACATGTCTATAATTGCCTTGGTAGTTGTGAGAAATAGTCTTTCAAAAATGATAGTGGAATCTTCATTCCATATATCCTAATCACATATTATAAAGTCAGCGGGAACTATAAAGCTTCCCAAACCCATAAAGCTTAACAAACCCTAAACGGGTTAATGAATATAAGTTTACAAACTCTAAGATTGTAGGGGTGCTTTCCATTCCCATAATTCCCAATATTATATATATGTAATATGGCATCACATTAACTGAGGCTCCCTGATCACATATGGGATCTAAAAGAACCTCACCTTCTATGCAGCAGGGAATATTCATTCTTCTAGGGTCCTCACATCTTTTGCGATTAGTTTTCTTCTAAAGTTATAGCACTTATTATGCCAGCTCCCCATTCTTTTGTTTCTCTTCCCAAATTATTTTCCAAGCAATCCCTCTCTATCTTCTCAGAATTAATGACACAAACCATTTCCCTAGGGTTTACTTCAGTCAAGCTAAGTAGAGTTCACTACTGGCGAGTGGACAGCTGCTGGAAAATTTGTCCTAGCTGGACTTCAATGTTCCTAAAGGATACCTCAATCCCTTATATTGAGGCATCATGGCAGTTTATCATCATGTTGGTTCATTTCATAAATTTGGTAGTCTCTGCCTTGAAAATATTAAATGCTCATTCAAGGTCTACATCTTGGGGTTACTATTTATTATTATAGTTTTGTTCTTGTCTAAGGTGTGAGTTATTTTTGTTAAAATTTCCATGTGTGTTGTTGCTATTCCAAGATAAATTTGAATGATTTCTCTATCCTAGATTGTAAGTGTTAAAGTAGGAATTATTTAGCCCATCGTTGTGGTTTGCATTATTATTCCTTAAATAATTTACTTGCTTGGTGCATGAAGGTGCAAAAGGGTTATTTGAGTTACAATTGTCACTATTATGTTTATCCCCACACATTTCTTGCACATTATACATGTTCATGTTACCAATTCTTTGATTCAGAGTTTCTGTCTCGTTCTGGAAGGATAAGATTTGGTTGGCTTTATCAATGTTATTAACTTTCTTATTATTGGGGTGGAGCATTTCAGTAGGCCATTTATAAGCATTATTGGACATCTCTTCTAACAAATCGTAGGTCTCTTCCTGGGTTTTTCTACATAGGGTCCTCTAGTAGCTACTTCAATTAAGGTTTGAGAGGGGGCGTTCAGTTCATTATAGAACGTCTACACTTGCATACACTGCGGGAACCCATGATGAGGACAGCGCCTTAGGCACTCCTTAAAATGTTCCCAGTTATCATAAAGTGTCTCCCCCTCATACTGGCAAATATTGGTTATTTGGATTCTCAACCTAACTATCTTTACAGGTCAAAAATATTTGGCTAGGAACTTCCTAGGCAAATCATCCTAGGTGCAAATAGAGTCACTAGGTAAATAATTGAGCTAACTTTTTACTATATCACTCAGAAAGAATGGAAATAACCTAAGTCTAATGGCATCATCAGTGACACTATTGTACCTAAATATATCACATATCTCCAAAAGGTTGGAGATGTGTGAGTTTGGGTCCTCAGTGGATAACCCCCCAAATTGACTATTTTGAACCATACTTAGGGTTGATGGCTTTATCTCAAAGCCATTAACAGGTATATTTGGCCTAACAATTGCATGAGGGATTTCCCTCATAGTAGGTAAAGCATAATCCCTTAAGGATCTCCCCCTTTGCTCTCCAACTCCTCCGACCAGATTGTCATCCATATCATCCATTTCTAATTGAGCTTGATTTAAGATTAATTGCCTTATGCTAGCTCTTAAATAAGTTCTTTCTATTTTTGGATCAAAGAGAATGTTTGAACAAGCTCTTCTACTCATGCAAGCCAAGTTTCAACTCAAGGGAGTGCAGTTCACAGCAACAACAAATAAAATGAAAAATATAGTATGAAACTAAAAGTATGAACAAATATAAACACAACAGAATAAGGAAAATATATGCAGAAATAAAAATAAAATTCAAATCACTAGTTACTACCTAGTTCTATTTAATCCAAAGCCGTCAAACTGTTCCCTGGCAATGGTGCTAAGAACTTGACAAACTATTTTTCTACATCTGCGCTTACACACAAGTGCACGTGGTCTGAAGTAATACTTAGGATGGTGAGATCCTGAGATTTATCATCCTCTGGGAACAGTATTAGTTTTATTATTAAGGTGTACTCTAGTTCACTAATGTTTAAATGAGGATTTAGTTTTGTTGAGAATTTTTTCAGACCTTAGCAAATAAAGTACTCTTCGATATCAAATTAGTGTACATAAAATGAACTATCTATTCTAACTAAGAGACATAGTTTTCTCTGGAGTGTCACCCAAATTGACTAGCTCTAGCTTAGTGAGCAATATGAGCATGTGAACTTCTAGTGATGGAATTCAATGCTTATGTTTAAGTCATGAAATTCACAAGTTGAGCTTTTCCATCATATGAACTTGATTCCATTAATAGCTCACATATATTAATTTAAGTTTAGCCAAAGAGTTGATTCATTAGGCTACATGGGCAATGTCATATCACCCTGAGCATAGAATGTATCGCACTCTTCTCATAAACCTAAAATGAGCTATGGAGCTCAACTAATGGCTCTCGGCATCACATGCATCTACTACTCAGTTCAGCAGGATGTCGTGCAATAATTGTCATTATGCACCAACATCACGTGTAAACTGATGGTGATCCAGGGAGCTCATAGATTATTTAATATTCATGGCTCAATTAATCCACTTAGAACCAAGGGGTTGTACTGGCCATTATCGTACAACTAATGTTGTCACTGAGATTAGCGGTGAGGACACTCAGCATGCAAACCCTTAGTACTTTGTGAATTGAGAGCTCAATGATTTTCACAAATCTAATTCCATTCATTCATCAAGATATTTTCATACTAACGTTAACTCATCCCTTTCATTAATTACGACATTTAGATCAAAGATAAAAATACATTCATTGATAATCCAAGAGTACAACACTTTCTATTTCATGATTTGTTACATGCCTAAACCCAATCCTCCCCAAAAATGGCTTAGGCTGCTATTAAATAGAAAAAGCAAAAAATTATACAGGTAATAGAAAGCCTTTGTATGGCTTTTGCAAGAAAGAAAATAAGTTAGAATATAATACTACAGAGGGAACTGATGTCGCATTCACTGGCTTGTCTTCCCTTTAGATTGCTCTTCTTCCTCATGTCTAGTACTATATCTTCTCTCTTTCAAAATATAGCCTTCTTCCTTCCTTGGGGAAGGGTGGAACTCTCCTTCTATTTCTCTTACAGGAGCTGGTGGTAGACTGATTCTTTGCTTAACCAAAATTAGGAACCTTTTCTTAATCTTCAATTCTCCCTTTTATAGACACTTTTCAGTTGTTTTAAATTTAATTCAACTAATAAATCTCATTTAGAAAATTGTGTTTTCCTTTAATGATCATCCCTTTATTCCCTTGGTAATGAAGGGTTTAAGCAGTTGGCATTTATATATTGTTGTGTAAGAAAATTAATTTAATCTTTTGCTCTCCCTATGCTGCTTTGAATGCTATTGGCTAACAATTTTTACGACAGGCGCTACGGCGCTCCGTAGTGCCCATGTCTCTATTTTGAGATTGCTGCAGTGCACTATAAGTTCTGTAGCACTGCAGTGCGTGATGGCACCAGGGTTTCTGTCTTGAGATGGCTACGGCATGGGCAGTGGGATGCTTTTGATTGTTTGCTAAGTCTAGGCAACGGTTGCTTCCGGTGTGGGGCATGGTTGTGCCCAAGTCTCTATTTCATTCCACTATGGGGCATGACAGTGCCAGTGTCTCTCACTTAAGACCGCTACGGCACCCAATAGCATGGAGCTCTCTATCTTGGTCCACTTTGGATCTCGGTAGTGCTAGTGTATCTATCTTGAGACTGCTACAACATGTGGTAGTGCTAGCATCTCTATCCTAAGATTGCTACAGCACACAGTAGCACAGAGCTTTATATCTTGGTCCACTACATCACGCGGTAGCACGGAGCTCTCTGTCTTGATCCGTCGCAGCGTGTAGTAGCATGGAGCTCTCTATCTTGATCTGCTGCATCATGTTGTGGCACACCGGGCACGCCACAATAGTTTTTTTCCAAAATTTTAGAATTTAGCCCAAGTTTTAATTCAAATCCTCTTTTGTCTTGAACACAGTATAAGCATATCAATGTATACATTTCTTATAGAAAAGTGTTATTTGCATTAACTTGATTTATTATTGTAACAACCCTAGTATTGTTACCTATCAATTAGTGACCTAATTGACTCTAATCATTTTTCATTAGTCTTATAATAGTATTAGGAGCCTCCATTTCAATTTTCATGCGATTTGGAGATCATTTGGCAATTTTTAATATTTTTTAGTTTTTTGATAATTCTGAGAATGCCTAATCTATTTAGCCTCATAATCAAAAATGGAGTCCGCCATTGGACTCACCACACCCAAATTAGCTCGAGGTGGTATTTTGGAAGTGTATGGAAGTTGTCGAATTTTCCTCAAATATTTTAATAATATTTAAATACTCAAAAAATTAAGGTAATTAAATTGACTTCCGATCAAAAATTTGATTACGTTTTTGAGTTCACCACACCTCAATTTGGTAAGGGTGAATTTTTCAGATTTTTCGAAGTGCATTTGGTTATTTAAATTTGATTGATAAATAGAGTATAATTAATTAAATAATTAAAGTAAGTAAACTAATATATATAATATAATTGAAATAATCCCAACGTTATTATTATTAAAAATCCACGAAGATCAGCTGCAAATCCCAAAACACAGAGCAACCATTCGACCAAATCTGGACCATTCCATCTGTCAATAAGCAGATCCAACAGTTCAGACTCAACTTGATCTTATCTATCTATCGAACTGTTCGATCATTGGATGAAATGAACGACTCTGATTTTAAGCAGTATGCCTTCTTCCACATTGTCTGTGGCATACTCCGCCGAGTGAGGGAGTGAGTGTACGTCACCCAACTCCCTCCAACTGGCCATTCCTCCTCTATTCCTTGCCCACTTTTGTTTCTTTGAGCCCCTACTGGTGATTGCCTAACCCTTTCGTGCGATCCGGAAGGCGGAAGAACCTCGTCCCATCCTTACCTTTTTAGAAATCGGAGTTCTTCATCCTAATCAAAAGTGAACTCTCTCCTTCCACCATAGGTAAGGTACCTTCCTCTTCAATCATTCCATTTATTGATTTAATAAACAACTTAGATTTACTTCTGCTTTACGTAAAGATTTCATTTAAAGACCGATCATTTTGTATGTTTTGATTTCATGCTCTTCACCTCTGTAAGATGAATTAAAGGTATTACTTATTGCTTTACTCTATTTTTCCCTTTGCTATATTACGAAACCCTTCTTATGCCATACAATGGACTTTGTGAGCTCTATCGAACACTCCAACTGTTATATCGATTATACCAAATTACTCGATCACTTTATTAATCTCATTTCTCTGTTTAGCTAAACAAACAATTGTACTTAAATTCAAAGTATCACATTATTTCAAATTTGACCATTCTGCTTTGTGTTCCCTTTGTAAAATGGCTAAGCTTTTCTTTTTAAAAGAGAACACCATTTATGTATGCTCGAGCTTGCTCCCATTGAGGATTGTCGAATGCAAACCTTAGATCTGTGAAAAGGATTTGAATCTGATTTGGACCTCCATAAATTAGAAGAAATCGTAAGGATGAGACTGCCCTAATCTTCCTGAGTGCGATTTTGGTGGAGGAGGAGGATGCTCGCTTCGGCTTTCTTGGATGAACCGGCCAGTTCAACTTTCATGAACCGCGCCTTTTTGGTGCTGGATTCATAGCGCAAGGATTTATTAAATAGGATCTAAGAAAAATAATATTTATTATAAAAATGATTATGATTAATTAATGTAAAATTTCATTTTGCTTATAACTTGAAATATAATTTTCCAAAACACACAATATTATATACCATTTTGATCGCAAGAACACGTAGATTATTAATATTTAGTTCAATTCTTGTTTTGGGGATTATTTTAATTAGTCAATATTTAAGATTAATTACAAATTAATTTCATCATTTCATGTGACCTAATTTGATCATTTATTGTCCAAATTAAATGATCAAATAGTCATTTTCACTCACAAAAATGTGATGAACAATAATATGAAATAAAGTTTAACATTTGAGCCCTAATTTTCTTAATCACTTTTTAACCCTAATTAGGAGTCAGAAAAACCCTAATTTTCCGTAGTTGTCCAAATTTGACATACTTAGTGTCATTTTTCTCCTTATGAAATCAAAATTTCAATAAAATGTAAATCATTTCTATTGAACAACAATTAGTGATTTAAGGTTATTGACTCTTAATTATGTGTTATTGTGATAATCCTACTTACTTAGATGGCATGCTTTAAGTATTATAAAATCCTATGATAGCTAACATGTCACATTTATTATCTCCCATATCAAATTAGATTACTTATATATGAGCTTAGTTCTCACTTTCTAGATTTGTGAATCAATTGCAAATTGCTTAATTCACCTTTCAACCCTGAGGTAGAAACCCTAGGATTGATTTGTAATTTGAATTATAGTTGATCCATAAATCTATTTACTTACATCCATTAAGAGTAGTAGCCTTAATTCCCTTATAATTATGGATCATTAAATTAACTAGATCTAACCTTTAGTGATTATATTAGAACTTAATTCATTTGCCTTAATTCCTAAAGCCTTCTCTTAATTATTTTAAGATCTATTAATAGGAATCCCTAACTTACTTAGATTAGTTTGAGAATCCTATTGAATTCCTTAAACATCAACTATTAGAATACTTAGAACTTATAGTTCTAAAGCCCCATCAATTGTTTACTATAAACCTCTCACTTTATTATAACCTAGATAGCTTAGTACTTGATTAGTTGGTTCCTTCAAACTATAACCTAGCTAGTGATCTTTAGTGAATATATCTTAACTCCAATTTCTTAAGTTAGGTATTTTCTTTATCTTAATCTCTTCCTACTAGACACCTAAACCTTGATTTAATTATATAATTGAATCCTATAGTTTAGGATGTGAATAAGAACTAGTTTCTAATGGTATCAATTATACTTAAAAATTATTTTGTCATATCATACTAATTGAATTGAATTTATTATTTTCAAAACCCCAATTATTGCTATAATTACAATTAACTTGAGATCAATATCTCAAAGTTAATTGGGAGATCAATAGCTCCAATCATTAAGTAGATGTGGGGCCCCCTACTTTCCACGGCCATGCTAATACTAATATTAGCATAATCGAAGGGAGTACGGTGCTCCACTTCAGGTGGTGGCAAATCCCCAACTTGAGTAGAGTCAGGTAGGACCCAACTCGCCTTAAGCCAAGGACTTCTCACCCTACTATGGGAGAACTGTAAATATACATCAATACAAATCAAAGTGGTGGAAGCAAGAAACAGAGTAATTTAACATCCACATATATAACATAGTATAAAATAATAAAAGAAACAGTAACCCAGATCAACTGCAGAAAAGTAAATACATCCAGAATTTAATTATTACAAATTGAATTTAGTAGAAAGTAAAGTCTCTCAATCTCACTGCAAAAAGGGGAAAAAATCTATCTAAGCAGCAGTAGGAAGATCCTCCTCCTGCACTGGCTCCGATCCTGCAGCACTACTGACAAACAACTCTGAATCTGACATTTGTTGGTATCACAAATGCCAGGGCCCAAGCCATCAAAAGAAAAAGTTTATAGTTAGACAATTGTCTAAGTATATTTTAGGCTATTTGAGTGAACTGAATGTTTGAGATATCACATTTAAAGGTTTTAAACATGCAAGCATTTAAAAGGTGCAACAAGCTACAAGAACGGGATAGCTATAAACTAATTATTTATAGTTAATCAACAGGTATGTAAAATAACATACAAAAACATCAACTAAATATAGTGAGGCTAAAAGCAAAAGTAACTGTGACTACTAAAATAAATCTGATCCTAACATGCTTATGATCACATGGAGACATGCTGAGAATAATAAGAACACAAGTACTAAAAATAGACATTCAATTCTAGCATCCTAAACATGCCAATATCTTAGTAGTAATCAATGAGAGCGTATATACAAACTTGCAGATTGACATGAAAAAAAAGGCCACTGAGACATGTGGCAAAAGTAAACTAAGTACATGCATGAGCAAAAGTAAAGCCCCTGAGACATGTGGCAAAGAAAGCCAAGCACTAAAAGGAAGTCCATTGAAGCACATGGCAAAGCAAAACAAACACTAACAATTGAACTAAAGTAGTAGTAAGCTTAAGACATTGTGCTGCCATAACAAAACAAGCCATACAGGGCCTCTGTACTGAAAGTTCAACATGTATCCATCCTAGGCATCCGCAGAGCTAGGTCCGAGTTGAACTTATAGAATAAGGCATGTATCCATCCTATACATTCATCAAGCTAGGTTTGAGTCTATTCTATAACAAAACTTCAACTAAAGAGGTGGACTATTCTAGGATATACTCTACTAACTGAAAGCACTGAAAGAATCGAATGAATGATATGCTTTTCAAATACTAACTTAGGATGTATCTTCCATATCCTTAGTTTACCTACTATGCTCAAGGAACAAGTCTCAATATTCAAGGTGTGCAGAACAATCAAGTCAAGTAAGCAAGAGACTCGATATAGATGTATGTGATATCTGTTATTGTCTACTTTATCCAAATCTAATTATTTTGAGAAGATACAAGTTTAAGATCTCCAACATCCATCTATCAAGTAAGATTTCAGATTTATGACCTTAATGTTAATATTTGAACTTAATAAGTTCTAATTCATAATCATATGATGACTATAAAGATTTAAAGTAAATGAATCAATGACTTAATTATTATTATTTTCCTCTCTTAACCCAAAACTTGAGTAAGTAATAAAGACTTAAGGATTCTGGATTCAAACTCCACATTAGAGTTCAAAACCTGAATCCAAGGTAGTATCCTAATAAGGAACTAGGATTCACACTAAAAATCCAAATTAAAAGTAAGGAATCCTATAAGCTGAGGGATTCAAAAACAATAATCCTAATGAAAGGTTACTATATGGGTTATAAGATAAAATAATCAATAAGAATTAAGAACCTAAGATCTATATTCAATCATTTAGGATAATCACCTTATCCTTTAGATTGAATCATTCCTATACCCACAAGGAAGGCTTCAAAAGGATTAAACATTAAATCACTTAAGGAATTCCAAATGGAGGTAGTTCAATTCAATTAGAAGATCTAAAGTCTAAGATCTAAGATTTGAACACTTTAGACTTAAGCTAGGTTTGGATTTAGAATTCTACCAAGGTGTTTCTTTTAGGATCCAAACCTATGGATCAACTTAATTAAATCATTAAATAAGGATCTAACATTTTAAGATAGTTTAGACTTAATTCTTAAGATGAGGTGATTTTTGAGTACTCTTAAGATCTTAAGATCTTAATAAGAACTAACTTAAGATTTCTTTAATTAACAACAATATAATTACATGAGATTTTAGAAAGATGCTAATATTCTAATTAGAAATATTTTATTGAAATTTTAAGACTTAAGGGGTGCTTAAATAAATTTTGGTCAAAATGACCAAAATACCCCTCTTAAGGCTAAAAATGGGATTTTATGATTTAATTATCCAAATTGATTCTAATCTATTTTAATGAGTTCCATAATGGATAATGAAGTGGGAAATACACTTATCTTAGGTTTTGGCAACCTAATTAGCCTAATTAAAACACTAATCATATATTTAAGCTAATTAAGATGATTATGGATTTTAGTGCATTCTAGGGTGATCCATTTGCATTTATAGGCTCCATTGTCCTTAATGAGGCATTAGGAACTTAGCTCATCAAAATTAGAGGCTTAATCATGGTTTAATTCATTAATCCCTAATTAGGGTAGTTAATGGATGATTAACAAAATTAGGGTTCCTAAATTACTTTTAACAGTTTACATAGGTTCCTTATAGTTTGATGAGTAATCAAAGCCCTTAATCAACAATTTTGGATATTTATTGAATTTAATATGATTTAAATAATAATAGAAAAGGATTGGTCAATTATTAAAAATCCAACCATTAGATCTAAAATTTTATTGTATATTCAAATTCCTTGCATTTTTCTGATTCAAATGGTATATTGGATCAAATCATTTGGATAAGTATAACTAAAGTTATTTTAAAAAATTTAATCTGTATTTTTATTTAAATAAAAATCATAGGATGGATTTTCTGAATTAATTTCCTTAAGGAAATTAATTCAGAAATCCTTTTAATTTCTCTATCGGCCCAATTGCAAAAGGCGCGAGTCACGGGTCGGCCCGACTCGTGACTTCATCTCCTTTCTCTTGACAACACCCGACGCCCGAACCCTAGGGTGATCTTCCATCGTTGAATTCTCTGCGCTCCGGCCACGCCACACCAAGCTCTCAATGGCTACACCTTCAGGGCCTGAAGATGCGCTGATTGGACCAAGAAGCCCTATCTGGGAGGTGCCGGATCGCTGGAGTGCTACTCAGCTGAAGGTGTCTCCCAGACGGACCTTTAAGAGGTGAATTCTCCTTATGGAGCTAATGTCATGCACTAGAAGTTAAGTCTACATGCTCATAGACCTAAGGGGACTCAAATGGACAGCTCGCCTAGCCCTGAGAGTGGTGAGATCCCTAGAGTGCTACTCGCTGCATTGCCAAACTCGAGCTCACACTGAGTCGATCAATTTCTGATCGAATCGATTGATCAGGTCAAGCCCAGTGATTTCCACCAATCAACAATCACTCGGGAAGGGATTGGGACTCTTGATAAGGACCCAACACCTCAATGAATTGTCGTGATTCAACGGTTGAGGGGCCGAATGCCAGTGCCTTTCCAGATGACAATCATGCCATCTGGTTCACTGCCAGTCCTCCCCAATACTTTAACAAGCAGGCCAGACACTGAGGTATGGTCCTATCATAACACCTAGAGTTCAGGTGAGGGAGAGTCGAGCTGAAACCAGCTCAATAAAAGAAGGGACGGAGGCTATATTTTGGTTTGAAGAATTATAGCGACAGAGAGGAATCGAATTGCTCCTGAGCTCACTAGACCAGCAACGCAGGTTCATAGGGGGTCTGAACACCAGACCGGGCCTCTATCAGTGGAGTGCAGCCCTGGGATTGCTTGGAATAGCAAGCACCTCCAATGAAGATTGACCAACAGGAAGAGGAGAGGTCGAGGGAATTACAGTGAGCAAAGGAGTTTACTAAGATGGGGGACGGCTATTTCTAGGCCGAGGAAGGCTAGGGGGTGGAATCCATGGCTGAGGTTCAAAGTTTGGCTCGGACGGAGAGGCTCAATCACCATTCTCCATTTGGATTGGCCCAGCCATCCCGACCCGCCCTTAGGGTTCAGCCACTAATGGGGAAGGTACTAACGGCCTGCAGAATCAGGCAGAGGAGTGGCAGACAGGATCGACGTGGCAAATATTTGTAAAATCTTCTCTCTTGGGCCTACAATCGAGTGAAGACGATGATCCACAGTGGCGGGGTCCGTCTCCGTCGTTTGATTGCGAGGCCGTTGAGTATAGAATTGTGGATTAAATCTCGAGCGTCGAATGATAGATGCTGATCGAGCTGATAGGATTACATCACGGCGTGCAGGTTACAGACCGTTAGATGGAGACGCGGAGATGTGTGCTAATGCATCCGATGGCTTAACTCGGTGCACCACTGTCGGGACCTCACAGCGGATCTATCGCAGTCCTGACAGCAAATCCTGCCATTTATTTTAATTAATAATTTTAATTTAAAATATAATAAAATTAATTAAATAATATATAATTATTCCTAATTATTATAAATTCTATTTAGGATTAAATGAGCTCTAAAAATTCCCAAAAATTCACCCTTAGCTAATTAGGGTATGAGGAATTCAAAAATGAAATTAGATTTTAATTTAGAGATCAATTTAATTTAGGTATTTTTCATGGCTTAAAAATAGGCAAAAATACCAAAATTCTCAATTTAGCTCTGATTGATTCCAAAATTCTATAGTTAGGTTTAAATGACCCATTGAGTCTAATGGAATCAAAATCAAAGCTTAGTTTAGCTTAATTAATCTAGATTTAACTAGAGTAACAACTAGGGTTGTTACAGTAGATCATTAAAATTAGATAACTTTAGATATCACATAGTTTTAATTATTGAATTTTCCTTGAATGCTTGCTTAGCCATGAGCCTTATTTATTTGAATCCTACATATAAGACATTGTGCATGAATAAAACTTTTACATTAAAATTAATAGGGGTTTATATTGGTGGATTAGCCTAGGGTAAGCGAAAAATGAGTAATAAGGAGACCTCACATTCTCAGAGGGTGAATATGAGTGTTTTAGGTTTTGACCCCACTTTTCTTTATTTATTAAATAGATGTGTTTAACTACTCTCGTCATTCTGAATATGCCCACAGAATGAGTACAGATTTGAAATAAGTTTAATTAATTAGCATGTGAGATCTTCTTCAATCTTATATATTGTTAAGACTCATCATAGCATTTAGCTATGTTACTTTCCATAGTTCTAGACTATGTGAATCTTAAACTATTAGTCTAAGATCTTCCTTCAATTTCAATACTATGCATTTTCTATGATTTAATATTATACTTTACTTGTTTATAGTCTACTTAGATTATAGTGAATTTTGTTAAAATTACATTTAAATGTTTCACTATTTCTTTTCATTACTTAGCACAAGTTCATTTAAACATATACATGTCTTACTTCATTTACTTTTATATGCACTTTAGTTTCTTTCTAGCCTATTTAGAATGCCTTTACCCTTATTTTAATTACAGGCTAGGATGTATATTTAAGTGAGTATTCTAACTCACTTTGTCTTTTCCTTATTTACTTTTCCACACTTGAATGCATACCTTTTAGCACCCATGCTTGTGCTTATCTTATAACTAGTTGTGATATCCAATTAAACAATAATATGCTTAGCCAATCTTAAAATGTACTTATACTATTTAATCTAACTAGATTTCTCTATTTCTTGGCTTTGCCCTATCACATTTAAATGCCAAAATGAGATAGATCAGTTGCATTTGGAGGCTAGTGGAGCTGGACCAAGTGCTAAAAGTTAGCTGCTTCCTCTTATAATAAAAATAAAATATAGCTTAAAATTATTTGTATGTGAGCTTTCATTTCTTTACTTTCCTTTAAGCTTATTGTTGGTTTGTAATTAATGTTATTTACTTTACTTTTACTACACTTGTGTTGGAGCTTAGATTATATTTAAATACTTGTGATGAATGAATGGATAGATGCAATGAATAATTGGATGAAAATAATGTATAAAAATGAATGCTAATCAAGTCATTAACTACATATCTACTTTGAATGTTAATTGGAATTTGATGAATTCTACATTACTTATAAAATTGGAAAATAGTTAAATATCTTAGTATGAATTTTTCCTTATCTACATGTGAGTATTAAATGTTGTGATGAAGCATACCTTAGGGTAGATAATTATTACACATGTGATTTTCTCCTTTTAAACTTTTAGAATTATAAATAAGCAATCATATATAATGGATTGTCTATATTTTAGAACTAGAAATAAGCAATCTCATATAACGAATTGACTTTACTTTAAAATTAGAAATGAGCAATCCTATGTAATGTATTGACTCTATATTATAACTGGAACTAAGAAATCCTATGTAATGGATTGATTACATGTTAGTTTTAGGTTGTCTTTTATTTTAATTATAACTTCCATTTGAATGGAATTCTTGTATATCTACCTTGCAAGTGTTTCTGTAATCATTTACAACAGAAACTCTGCTGAAATGTTTAAGAAAATAATAATTTAGAATAATTGGCAAAATTGTTGACTTATGTTTCACATGTTAAATACTTAGAATTTTCATATCTAGGATTGCAAGTATTCAAATCAATGTTTTTAAATTACTTTCTCATACTTTCCCTTCCATCTTAACTTAAGACCCTCTTCTAAATCCTTGGTCAAACACAGTATCTAATAATTTGGATTAGTTTCCTTCTAATCTAATATTAGATATTTTTGTGACATATCAATATTAAGTTAAGTGATTTCCAATATCCTAATTGGTATCAGAGCCAAGTTGAGAACTTTAAGTTAAGACAAACACATCCATTCATCGAAAAGCAAACAACACAGTATAGTAAAAATAAATGAATGACATCTTAGGATAGTAAATACATTTTCAATTAAATAAGTGATCTAAATTTCTAACTTAAACCTTAATTAATTTTTCAGATGACAGATCCTAGTACTGAACTAAGACTTTATACCAAATTGTTCTTCCAATATTGGGAGTACGATCATTGGTAGGGAGTATCTGTTGCAGGAGGTGACATTCTAAATAAATTGTAAGGTTTTGTGTATTTAGAGGCAATTGTTTCCCTCAAATAGCTAAGGAATGGCTCACCCGTGTTACTACGATGTTTGAGGCCACATAATGCCAGATCACTTACGCCTTCAAATTTTAGATGAATGTTTTAGTGACTATGCCATGGACTGGTGGTGTCATGCTTATGGAATTCTCATTTGTGGATGTAGGCGTCTTCATCACGCCAACGCTTATGAAGACTTTAGAAATATATTTTATGCAAAATTTTGTAACTAGTGGTACTAGTCTTCAAATTTTAATGAGAATAGATTACGCCTTAAAATAACTTCTACTTCACTTATGTTTCTTTCTTTTCCTCTAAAATTGTAATCTCTTAAGAGTTTCAAATTTTAATGAGAATTTCCTTTTCTTATCTTCTCCAGTTTTTGAATTATATTTTCATTTCCTTTCTTTATTAGAATGGATCTGAATTCCAACATTCCTATTGAACCAATAGTGGAAGAACCTACTTCCTCTACGACTTCTCAAACCAACCAAATGCTGAATTTGCTGGATCTAATGAAGGTTATGGTAGAAGCACAAACACATGCAGCAGAAAGGATGGCATCATCCTGTAACCCTTCCCAACCTTCTCTTGCTCCATCCCAAATCTGCCCAACTCTTCCTCAAGCTTCTTCTCCAATTATTCCTGAACTTCCATTGGCTCCATAACCATTCTCTGGCCCTATAGTGGATGCCTACCTTCTCACATTTCTTCATCTAAACCTTCCAACCTTCAATGGTTCAGTTTCCCATTTCGAAGCCATTAACTAGCTAAAGGTCATTGAAAAGACCCTAGCTAGTATTAAGTGTCCAAAGAGTGAATGCCTCCATCTTGCAACCTATCTATTCTACGATGAAGCTGAATACTGGTGGGATAGTGAGTTGAATACTTGCTTCTCTGAAGTTCAGATGGAAGAGATCCCTTGGGATAAATTCAAACAAGTGTTTCGTGAGGAATTTATTCCTCCTTCTGCCCAAACTATCATAGAAAACGATTTCATGCAGCTTACCCAAGGAAATCATTCAGTGCACCACAATGAGATGGAGTTTCGTAAACTCTCTTGCTTTGCTCCAAATCTAGTCCATACTTAAGTGGCTAGGTGCACTAGATTTCTTTCCAGCTTAAAGATTCTGTTAAAAGTTATTTGATGTCTCAACATCATGACAATTTTCCTAAGCTTTTGGAAGGTGCTCGTATGGTAGAGTACCATCAAAACCAAATGGATTTGAGGAAGCCCTTCCATCTCCAACCTTCCCAATCGGAACCATTCAAAAGGAACCGTTCTCATGGTCCAAAAGTCTTCCAGCTTACTTCTGTCCAAAACCCAAATCAAAATCCTAGCCAGAACTCCAGGCAAAATCAGCAAGGAAGACCTGGAGCAGTTTGTAACAGACCTAATCCATATGGGAAGTGCTACCACACAGGTGGTAGGTGTTACATATGAGGTAGAACCAATCATAAACATTGGGAGTGTCATGCTAGCTGGACTATGGATAAGATAAAGATCAACTGCCAAGGTTCTATGCATAATCCAATTTCTATTAACTCTCAAGCGCCAACGCTTGCCTTAATGCCTCCTCCTACTGGTGGAATTGGTCAACATCAAAAGGGAGTGCCTTCTTCTTCTTCCAAGCAAGGTTGCTATAGTAGAAAGGATAAGGGCAAGTCCGTTGCTCAACCACCTGTAGTACTAAGGGTATACACTCTGTCTTTTTTAGCTGCCCCAGATGACAATAGCGTTGTTACTGGTATGTTCTAAATTTAATTTCATGTTTTCTATTTTTCATTTCCTTCCATAATTTTATTTTTAGCATTTTCCTGCTTTAATTTTTATTAGTTGTAATTAGAGTTTAATTTTCCTGCTATAGGAACTCTAATTATTAAAAACTAGTTCTATGACACTCTCTTTGACACTATGCTAGTCACTCTTTCATGTCAGTGAGTTGTGCCTATTCCTTAAATCTTCAACATTTCAACTTAGGCAGTTCCTTAGGAGTTCAAATACCATCAGGTGCTAAAATGTGTGTTAATAAGTTCTGTTTGGTAGACATCCCAATCAGTAACCAATTCTTCCAATCTAAACTTATAGTTATGTCCATTACAAATTTTGACATAATCTTAGGAATGGATTAGCTTTCATAAGTGAGTTTCACTTAAGGTTGGAAAGAAACCTGAAGTGTTTATAGGAAAATTTAGCTTGACCGCATCATTAATCAATGCAATAAAAGCCAAGTGCCTCATAAGTAAAGGTTGCTATGCAATCCTAGTAACTTTAATCAGTGAAGAGAAGCAAGTAAGTAGTCTATAAGAGACTATCATTATTAGAGAGTTCCTGGATGTGTTCCCTGAAGACTTTCCTGGACTACCTCCTCTGCTAGAGGTAGGGTCTTCTATTAAACTTGTCCCTGGAACTCAACTTAAGTCGAAAGCTTCATATAGAATGGCTCTAAAAGAACTTCAAGAGCTTAGAGAGCAGTTGCAAAAGAGTTGTTAGAGAAAGGATTCATTCGCTCTAGTATGTCACCTTGGGAATCCCCTATTTTATTTGTCAAGAAGAAGGATAGTTCAATGCAGATGTGTATACACTACCATGAGCTTAATAAAGTGACTGTGAAGAATAAGTATCCTCTCCCTAGGATCGATGATTTGTTTGATCAACTCGCTGGAGCAAAGATCTTCTCCAAGATTGACTTAAGATCAGGTTACTACCAGATTAGAGTCAAAGATGAAGAAGTTGCCAAGGCTGCATTTACGACCCATTATGGGCATTTTGAGTTTCTAGTCATGTCTTTTGGACTGACAAATGCTCCTTCCATCATCATGGACCTGATGCAGTGTATTCTTAAGCTGTATCTCGATGAGTTTGTCATCGTTTTCATCGATGACATCCTAATCTACTCAAAGTCAGCTGCTGAGCATGAAGAGTATGAAGAGCATCTGCGTACCGTTCTAGAATTATTAAGAGAGAATAAGCTTTTTTCTAAGTTTTCCAAATGCGAGTTTTGGCTTAAGTCCATGGCATTTCTAAGTTACATGATTGATGCTGAAGGCATTAGAGTAGATTAAAATAAAATCCAAGCTGTTCAACAGTGGGTCCAACCTAAATTTGTAATAGAGATCCATAGTTTCATAAGACTCACTGGTTATTACAGAAGGTTCATTCCTGGATTCTCTCTAATTGCTTCATCATTAACTCAGTTAACTATGAAAGATGTTCCATTCATCTAGAGCATAGCCTGTGAAGAATCTTTGTAGAAGTTGAAATAGTCATTGACTTCTACTCCTGTTCTAGTGCTACCTAGTAAGGGTAAGGATTTTCAAGTTTATACTAATGCCTTTAAGGTATAACTTGGTTATGTTCTGATGTAAGATCATTGTGTGATAGGCTATGCCTCTAGATAGCTTAAGCCTAACGAGAAGAATTATCCTGTGTATGATCTTGAACTTGCAGGGGTAGCTTTTATTCTAAAGATCTGGAGATACTACTTGTATGGAGTTAAGTGTGAGATGTTTATTGATCACCATAGTTTGAAGTATATCTTTACCCAGAAAGAACTTAACTACTATCAGCATAGGTGGCTGGAGTTACTTTGTGACTATAATTTGAAAATCCAATACCATCCGGGTAAAGCTAATGTCGTAGCTGATGCCCTTAGTTGTAAAGTGACTTTATCTTCCCTTTATTGCAATGAATCTCTGATCAAAGATTATGTCAGATTGAATCTTGAACCCATCAGTTCAGATGATTTAGGTACTCTGTTATTTGCTATTCAGTCTGATGATTCCCTAAGATCTAAGATTGTTGAAGTTCAGAAGGAAGATTCGAGTTATTCTGCATTAGTTTCTAAAATTGCTAGTGGCAAGAGATCTAAATTACATCTTGATGACGAAGGTGTGGTATTTCAAAAGTTCAGGTTATGGATTCCAAAAAGCTTGCAGCTACAGATATTTTCTGAAGCTCATAATTCTTGCTATGCAATGCACCCTGGTAGTTGTAAGATGTATCAAGATCTCAGGCAATCATTTTAGTGGTCCGGCATGAAGTGGGATATATCTATTTTCATTTCTAAGTGCCATCCCTGTTCCTTGGTCAAGGCCAAACACCAGAAGCCTGGTGAACTTCTTAAACCCTTAGATATTCCTGAATGGAAGTGGTTTGATATTTCCATGGACTTCATTGTAGGTTTGCCTAAGAGTAGATTTGGTTTTGACTCTATTTGGGTGGTAGTTGATAGACTCACTAAGTCAGCCCATTTTCTATCTATTCATCAGACTAATCAAGTTGGGAATTTAGCCAAGCTTTATCTTAAGGAGATCATTCATTTGCATGGTACACCAAATTGTATAGTTTCTGATAGAGACAGTAGATCCACTTTAAAATTTTGGTTAGCTATTCAGCAAGACTTGGGGATGAGTTTAGCATTGAGTACTACTTTCCACCCCTAGACAGATGGTTAGACTGAGCATATTACTAAGGAGACCTCACATTCTCATAGGGTGAATGTGAGTGTTTTAGGTTTTGACCCTACTTTTCTTTAGTTGTTAAATAGACATGTTTAACTCCTCTCTTCATTCTGAATATGCCCACATAATGAGTACAGATTTAAAATAACTCCAATTAATTAGCATGTGAGATCTTCTTCAATCTTATAAATTGTTAAGACTCATCATAGCTTTTAGCTGTGTTACTTTCCATAATTCTGGACTATGTGAATTTTAGACTAATAGTCTAAGATCTTTCTTCAGTTTCCATACTATGCATTTTCTATGATTTAGTACTATACTTTAGTTGTTTGCAGTATACTTAGATTACATTGAATGTTGTTAAAATTATATTTAAATGCTTCACTATTTCTTTTCATCTTAGCATAAATTTATTTGAACATATACATGCTTTACTTCATTTACTTTCATATGCACTTTAGATTCTTTCTAGCCTATTTAGGATGCTATTACCCTTATTTTAATTATAGGCTAGGATGTATATTTAAGTGAGTATTCTAACTCACTTTGTCTTTTCCTTATTTACTTTTCCACACTTGTATGCTTACCTTTTTGCACCCATGCTTGTGCTTATCTTGTAACTAGTAGTGATATCCAATTAAATAATAATATGCATAGCCATCTTAAAATATACTTAGACTATTTAGTTTAACTAGAGTTTCTATTTCTTGGCTTTGCCCTATCACATTTAAATACCAAAATGTGATAGATCAGGTTCATTTGGAGGCTACTGGAGTCGGACCAAGTGCTAAAAGTTAGCTGCTTCTGCCTATAATAAAAATAAAATATAGCTTAAAAGTAATTGCATGTGATCTTTCATTTCTTTACTTTCCTTTACGTTTACTGTTAGTTTGTAATTAATATTATTTACTTTACTTTTACTACACTTGTGTTGGAGCTTAAATTATATTTAAATGCTTGTGATGAATGAATGGATGGATGTAATGAATAATTGGATGAAAATAAATGTATGAAAATGAATGTTAATTAAGTCATTAGCTGCATATCTACTTTGAATATTAATTGGAATTAGATGAATACTACATTACTTATAGAATTGGAAAATAGTTAAATATCTAAGTAAGAATTTTTTCTTATCAACATGTGAGTAATAAATGTTGTGATAAAACATACCTTAAGGTAGATAATTGTTACACATGTTATTTTCTCCCTTTAAACTTTTAGAATTGTAAGTATGCAATCCCATATAACAGATTGACTTTATTTTAGAATTAGAAATAAGCAATCCCATATAACAGATTGATTTTACTTTAGAATTAGAAATGAGCAATCCTATGTAATGGATTGACTCTATATTAGAACTGGAACTAAACAATCCTATGCAATGGATTGATTACATATTAGTTTTAGGTTGTCTTTTCTTTTAATTATAACTTCCATTAGAATGGAAGTCTTGTCAGTCTACTTGTAGGTGTTTCTGTGGCCATTTACAGCAGAAACTCTGTCAAAATTTTTAAGAAAATAATAACAGAATAATTTGGCAAAATTGTAGACTTATATTTCACATGTTAAATACTTTGAATTTTCATATCTAGGATTGTAAGTATTCAAATCAATTATTTTTAAATTACTTTTTCATATAATAATTCATGTATTGCATCTTCATATATAAATTACATAACACCTTTTGTAAATTCTCTTCCATCTTAACTTAAGACCCTCTTCTAAATTTTTGGCCGAACACAGTATCTAATGATTTGGTTTAGTTTCCTTCTAATCTAGTATTAGATATTGTAGTGATGTATCAATGTTGAGTTAAGTGATTTCCAATATTGGGGTCGTCACAACTATAAATCTTAGATTTATTAAGAATAAAGCCCTAAGAGACTTTATTAAGAACCTCCCACTCCTCATCAGATATAGTGGTCGGTATCTTGTCGACTCTACTCAACGGCAAGTACAATTTCTTCTAATATAGCAAATCCTCCACCAGTATTTTCTAGAAAGAAAAATTTTTACCATTGAACTTTTTGATTTTATGCCTCATCTCATCACTTATTGCTCTCACTCAAGCCAAAATACACCAAAACTCTAGAACCCCTCTCTTATAATAGCTGTTATGAAAAAATATTTTTAAATTGTGGAAATACCAAACTATCGAGGATGGAACCATTGAGTGTTAGTAGATGAATATTCAATATTCAATCACCCAAATGATTAAGAAGAATGCATAGCACAAGCACAATCTCAAAGGAATACATTAAGAATTACATAAAAAACCCAATGACTGGAAAAACTATGGAGCCACACCACTACAAGAAATCAACTATATGAAATATTAAGCTACAAAGTTGCAAAAGATCTTAACTTGATCTATAGATGAAGAAGATAACTTCTTGGATGCTTCAAACCTTCTTGTGGCGCCCCACCCCTTAATCCACAAGAATTAAGTTAAGGGGTGGCATATCACTCTAGCTAACCCTTCACTTATAATTGGATTAGGATGAAATCCACAATCCACCTAATAAGGGAAGGAGTGAGCATAGAATCAAATATGCAGTCACTATCTAAGTAAACATACAGAGTGCAGAAGCAATTTTCAATATACATAACATCCAAGCATCACAACATGAGTATAAGGAAATGTATCTCAGAACATAAGTATAAAATCTAAACACGCAGTCACCAGTACCTGTATTATTACATCATTTTAAAGTTTCAAATAATAAAAGTAAAAAGACTCTCATCCTCACTTAGAAATAAAGGCTAAACAGCGGTTTCTTCCACGGGCTCCTCCTCTAGGTATGGCTCCACTCCTAACTCCTGCTCATCTAACTGAAGAGGGTCTGCTATTGTCGGTTTCACAATGTAGGGCCCCAGCCAAAAAAAGAAAAATCTGGTTAGACAATTGTCTAAGTACATTTTAAGCTGATAAGTTTTATGTGTTATGTAATATCACCATTCTACGACTTCTAAGCAACAATGTGTATAAAGGAGCAGCAAGCTATACAAAAGAAAATGGAAAGCTATCATCATTTATAACTTAAGCAAAGGAGAGGCTAAGACATGCCTCACATGCGAGCTAAATAATGTAAGGCATATAAATATAAATAACTAAACAAGTACTATAAAAGAAATACTACATCCTAAACATGCTGGTGATCAAAAGAAAATATGCCAATTAAAATAAAACAACTCAGCAGTGGTACATATAAACAGCAGCAAGATTCTAGCATCCTAAATATATATAAAAGCAGTACAAGGAAATAGCTAACTGAATAAGAATACTGATAGGTAAATAAATATCAACTGTATATAAACAAATGTGTACAATCTGCCATACGGAAGAGAGCTACTTTAGCTCACCAAAATAGGGGATGAAGGGTCTTAGCACCACTACGGCTATGGCGGTTCCTAGCACGATACGGCTAAGGCAACAACAGTCAAAATCGAATGTTCTAGCACTAGTACGACTAGGGCGGTTCCTAGCACGATATGGCTAGGGCACCAACAGTCATAACCGAAGGATCCTAGCACCAGTACGGCTAGGGTGGTTCCTAGCACGATATGGCTAGGGCAACAATCGGTATGATCGAAAGAAATACTGAGATGCAGCTCAACACATCAAATTATTATCTTCTCGTTAATTACTTTAATATTTTTACAAGAAATCTAAGGAGTCTCCATATTTTCCTAACAGTTTATTTATGCATCCAAAATCTTGTATGATATGCTCAAGGAAATATGGCACAAAAATAAAGGAATGCGTAAGCAACCAACTATCAACAAAAACAAGGGACTCTACTAAACATGGTGATATCATTTGTTTTCTACTTAACCATTCTAACTATTCTAAGTTACACAAGTTCAGGATCACCATTTTCTTACTATCGAGTGTAACTTAGAAATTCGTCCTTATAAGTTAAAAAGGACTAGAACTGATTAGATTCTAATCTAATTCAATCAGATAGATGACTATGAGTTAAATCGATAAATCATACATCCTAGTTTTATGAATTTAGACGTTCTATCTAAGATCTGATCAAGATCTCCTAAACCTATGGATTATGGATTAAACACTACGAGATTTAGGTTTAATCACATAATCCAAAAGGATAAGATCTAAGTTCTAAGTTTTAATTTAGAGATCAATTTAATTTAAGTATTTTCTAGAGCTCAAAAATATCCAAAAATACCAAAATTTCCAATTTAGCTCCGATTGATTTCAAACTTTTAAGGTTAGGTTTAAATGACCCATTGAGTCCAATGGAATCAAAATCAAAGCTTGGTTTAGCTTAACTAATCCAAGTTTAGCTAGGGTAACAACTAGGGTTGTTACAATAGTTGATGCCTAAGGTATCTAAGTAGATCAGAAGAAGTTAAGCACAATTCAATATTAGGTAAAACCCAAGTCAGTTATGAATATCAGAAGATTTTTGGGATTGGCTGGATACTACGAAAAATTTGTCAAAGCTTCTCTCAGATTGCCCCACCTTTAATTAAATTGACTCAGAAAGTCGTACCTTTCATTTGGAGTCCTGAATGTGAGGAAGCTTTCCAAACCCTTAAAGATGCACTCTCTACTGCTCTAGTGCTTATTCTGCCTAAGGAAGGATTGAACTATCAAATGTACACTGATGCATCTGGGATTGGCTTAGGTTGCATCCTAATATAAGAGGGTAAGGTATTGCATATGCCTCTTATCAATTAAAGCCCCACAAGAAGAATTACCCAGTTCATGACCTTGAACTTGCTGCAGTAATTTTTACTTTAAAACTCTAGCATCACTATCTTTATAGAGTTCAGTGTTTTATTTTAACTGATCATTAGAGCTTAAAATATAATTTCACCCATAGAGAACTAAATTATCATCAGAGTAGATAGCTAGAGCTCATCGGTGATTATGACCTGAGTATTTAGTACCATCTAGGTAAGCAAATGTTGTGGGCGATGCTCTCAGTCATCGTGCTACTCTATCCACCATGATTCCTTCAAGTACTTTAGAGCAAGAGTTTCATCACCATGATTCCTTCAAGTACTTTAGAGCAAGAGTTTTGTAAGCTTAAAATTTCTCTAGTTAGTGGTGATATGCTGAGTTCAATTTTGGTAAATATCAATGTGGAACCCACATTCCACAGAGATGTTTCCATCTCACAGCCAAAGATTTAGACTATCTGAAATTCAAAGTCAATTACAAAGGAGGTTGTCATAAAGATTTGCATATGCTTAATGGCGTAATTTAACAAGGGAATTGCCTATGGATTCTTAAATCCATGCACATGAAGTTCTGGTAGAATGCCATAATTTTGGATATCACGTTCATCCAGATAGTACTAAATTGTACCAAGATTTAAAGCAATCTTTTTGGTGGCTCGGTATGAAGAAAATCATAGCCTATTTTGTGGCTAAGTGTCATGCCTGCAATTTGGTAAAGGCCAAGCACCAAAGGCCTGGTGGTCTTTTACATACATTAGAAATTCCTGAATGCAAATGGTTCGATATATCAATGGATTTTGTAATGGGATCGCCTCACACAAAATCTTACGCTGATGCAATTTGGGTTATTGTAGACTGGTTAACTAAATAAGTGCACTTCATTCCCATCCGTCAAACTGACTCTATCAAAAAGCTGACAAAGCCTTATATCAAAGAGATTATCAGGATGTACGGCATCCCTAAGTCGAAAGTATCTGACAGAGATCGAAAGTTTACTTCTAAGTTCTTACAAGCAGTGCATCAAGATCTGGGTACTACCCTAGCTATGAGTATAGCTTTTCATCCTCAAACAGATGGTCAGATTGAAAGAATAAATTAAGTTTTTGAGGATTTGCTTAGGCTCTATATTTTTAATTTTCCCAGTTCCTGGGAAGATCATATCGTGTTGGTGGAGTTTGCCTATAACAATAGTTTCTAAGCCATCATTAAAATGGCTCTTTATGATGTCTTATATGGTAGGAAGTGTAGTACTCCACTAGTATGATCAGAAATAGGAAGCATTCAGCTTTATGGATCTGAGTTGGTCAAAGAAACTAATAAAAAAACTCATCTAATTCAGCAGAGAATCCATTCTGCTCAAGATCGTCAAAGAAAGTATCATGATGCTCGTCACCATTTGTTTAAATTCAATGTTTGAGATTCTACTTACCTGAAGTTGAGTTCGATGAAGGGTGTCTATAAATTTTGTGCAGCAGGGAAACTTAGTTCCCACTATGTTGGAACTCTTGAGATACTAGCCAAGGAAGGATCATCAGCCTATAAGTTGAATCTTCCTGATAACTTTCTAGCCATTCACAATATATTCCTTATTTCGTCATTAAGAAGATGTCTCAGAGACCCTTCTCATCTAATTCAGCTTCCAGCAGTGGAAATTCAACCCGATCTTTCTTATGCTGAAGAACCAATAAAAATCTTGGCTTGTGATCAAAAGCAGATAAGGAATCGTTCAATTCGAATGATTAAAATTCAGTGGAAGAATCGATCATTAAAAGAATCTACTTGAGAGAAATAGGTGTATATGTGCCAAAAATATTCGTAGCTCTTTGCAAACTCAAGTACTCTTCCTTCTTTACAGTTTTTATGTTATGTTTCATTTCATAGTGCTTTCTTCACCAGAGTGATGTCGGGGATGACATTATTCTTAAGTGGGGGAGTCTATAATAACCCTAGATATTACTCTAGCCAATCCAATTTAAATTAAGCCAAACCAAGCTTTGATTTTGATCCTATTAGACTTAATGGGTCATTTAAACCTAACCCCAAAAGTTTGAAATCAATCGGAGCACATTCAAATATTTTAGCTATTTTGCCTATGTTTAGGATCCTGAAAATTAGCTAAATTAATTAGATCTCTAAATTGAAATTTGATTTCATTTTTGAATTCCTCATGCCTTAATTAGCTAAGGGTGAATTTTTGAGAATTTTTGGAACTCATTATATCCTAAATTGGATTTAAAATTTATTAGGATTATTATGTAATTAATGAAATTATTTCTATTATTTAAATTAAATATAAATTAATTTTAATTATAAGGGATTTGTTGTCAGGACCATGGCAAATCTGCTGCGGGGTCCCAACAGCGGCACATTAGTCCCCACCATTGGATGCGTTAGCACGCATCCTAGTGCATTCCATCCAACGGTATCGGATAATCCGTGCCTAGATCTATTCCTAGCCAATAAATCCACCCTGCGAATCCAACGACCTAGCTTTAATCCACCTAAGTAAGTATCCCAGGGCGCATTAGGACCCTCCGGAACCAATGATCGATCCATAAGATGGCCCAGAGAACCCGAGTCCTATTTACCATCGTCTACCTCCCAATCGTTCGTGTGTCTGGTCCCCCCCCCCCCCCATGAAAGCACGACCTCTTCAGTCCCTGTGTCAGTATAAGAATTGCACCAAACTTCCTCATCTACCCTCAGATGCAACGTCTTTCTGGCTCCCATCTCCCTGAATTACTCTTGGCTGTTTGAACCAAGCCTCTCCTTTGGCTCGAGCCATGCAATGGTTCCCAAGCTCTAGCATCCATCCCTTAGGCCTCCTACTGCTTATAAAAACCTCTAGATTATCGCAGTGAACCCATTTGCTCAGTAAGATCCCCTAATTTCCCAGCTGAAGCTTTTGGAGCTCCCGTCAATCTCAGTGATCCCTACAGCTGCGAACTGCTGATCGAGAGTGTGGTCTGGTGTTCATACCCCCTTACTGAGCTTCTACGATTTCCTGGAAGCTTCTGAACTCTTGAATTCACCTCTGTCGCAGCCATTCTCTAGTTCCAGGTACAGTTTCTAACTTTCTCTCTGTCGAGCTAGTTTTTAGCTCGACTCATGGCTTCTCTACCCTAAGTATTGTGATATGACCTTACCCTAGCTCCCCATTAGTCAGCTAAGAAAATGGTAGGGCTGGCACTGGACAAAACATTTTGATTGTTGTCTGAATGTGCAGTGGCAGTTGACAATTAAGTCACTGAATCGTTGTGACTCCTCGAACATTCTAGTCTCTATTCGTTGCTTGATAGCCTCATTTAGTGATTGTCGATTTGTAGCAATCATTGGGTTTAATCTGATCGATCGATTAAACTAGAATCAATTAACTCAGATGAAACCCGTGTCTGTGAATTTCTGCAAGTAGCACTCCAGTGAACCATTCATCCACCAGACCCATCAAATCATCCAATTGCTACTCCTTTGATCCCTTATCATGTAGGTTGAAGCCCTAGCTCATGGCATTACCTCTGTGAGGAGAATTCACTCCACACAGATTTACCCCATTTGGACCGTTTAGGCTGAGTAGCACTTCACCGATCTGGTGCGTCCCAGAGAGGGTTTCATAGTTTAATCGATGCGCCTGGCATTGCTGAAGGTGTAGCCACCAAGATCAAGGCATGGAAAAGTCTAGAGGTGGAGAATTCGTCAAAGAAAGCTAACCCTATGAGGCGTTATGTCGAGGAAGGTGCGGAAAGAAGACGCATAGTAGTGGGCCAGATCAGACCTTGTCCCTCGTGTTTACAATTTTAGGCTGCGGTTATTTAAGGTTTTTTTTTGTATTAATTTTTTTAAGGAAATCATTTCAGAAAATCAAACCCTATGGTTTAATTAATCCATATAATTCCACTTAAATTAATTGAATAACTTCATCAATTCTTATGCAAATGCTTTGGTCCAATATACTATTATAATCAGAAAAGTGCAAGGAACAATAATATGAAATAAAATTTAAAATCTAATGGTTAGATTTTCTAATTTAGTATAATATTTTTTGAATTTAATTAATACATAATTAATTCCTTTAATATCCAAAAATTATGATTAAGGTCTTTAATTGTTTATAAGACAAAGGAAAACTTAATTATGCCTCTAAAAATAATTTAAGGATTATAAATTTGTTAATCAGTCCTTAATTACCCTAAGCAAGGATTAGTGAGTTGAGCCTTGATTAATTCTCTAATATTAGTAAACCAAATTCTTATTGCTTCCTTAAGAGTATTAGAACTCACCTATGTGGTTAGATCATCATATGGAACCCTAATTTCCTGAATCACTTCTAATAACTCTTAAAGTGTGATTAGTACTAATTAAGTTAACCTTAAGTTAAATTTGGATTTTGAGTGTCTCATTTACCTTATTAACCAATTATGAGCCTATTAGAACTAATTAGAATCAATTTGGATGCTTAAATCCCAAAGTCTCAATTTTTTGCCTTAAGAAGGATATTTTAGTCATTTTGACTAAAATGTTGTTTAAGAGCATTAAAACCATAAAAATGTCATTAAGAATGCTTCTAATCAGTATTCTAATGAACTAAGTTCCTTTGCTTAGCTTTTAGACCTAGTTAATTGACTTAGATGGTTTGACCTAAAATCTTCTTAAAACTCTCTCTTAAGTAAGTAGTAAGATCTTAAGAAGATCTTAGACCTTCTTTAAATCTTGATTTATGGAATATTAATCTTTGAGTTCAGTCTTAAGTGTTTTATCATCAATTAATCATAATAACTATTCTTAATAAATGTCTTAATGGAATCTCTAAAGTTAAATCCAGTTGAAATCTTAAGTGATTAAACCTAAGACTTAGATCTTAGATCCTAAATCATCCTTTAGAAATTATATTATCCTATCCTTGGAAATCCTACTTGATTTATATTTCTGAATCCTTTTGAATCTTCCTTGTGGGTATGGTTGGTTCAACCGGTAGAATAATGTGATTATTCTATAGATTGAACATAGATCTTAGATTCTTATAATCTTATTTGATTATTTTATCTTATAATCATAGATTTAACCTTTCTCAAAGATCATAGTTTCTTAATCCTTCAACTTCTGAGATTTTATACCCTTAGAATAAGTGTGGGTGTGAACTTTTAGATCCTTAGAGGATTAGTACCTTGGATTCAAGATTTGAACCCCAATTGGAGTTTATAAGTTCAGAATCCTTAATCTTGATTGTCATGATTAAGATTTGGGTTTGAGTTATTAAAATACATCAAATAAGACATTGATTTAATTACTTAACCCTTATAGTCATCAATTCTTATTATGAATTAGAACTATTAAGTTTTAATGTTAACTTTAAGGTAATAAGTCTGAGCTGTACCGGATAGTTAGATAATGGAGATCCTAAACCTGTATTAGCTCAGAATATATAGAATAAATTAAATTAGATAACAACAGATATCACATATATGTAGTTGAGTCTCTTGCTTACTTAATCATTATTTTAGTTCTATATATTTCAGTACAGATTTCTTTATAACCAGCATATATCCATGTGATCATAAGCATGTTAGGATGAGTTTACTTTTAGTATATAATAGTTATTTTGTATTTTATAGCCTAACCTTATTGTAGCTTTTGCTTATGGTATGTTGTCTTACATACTATACTTTATTAGTTATAAATGTTAGTTTATAGCTATCATATTCTTGTAGCTTGTTGCATCTAAATTACTTGTATTCTTAAAGTAATAATGGGATATCTTAAATTGTTCAGTTCATTAAAAATTAGCCTAAAATGTGTTTAAGAAATTATCTAACTATAACATTTTTCTTTTGTTGGCTGGGGCTCTGGCATTTGTGATACCGGCAAATGTCAAATTCGGAGCTATTCGTTGGAGGTTCTTTCGGTGCGGAGCTTTGTCAGGCGGAGGATCTTCCTGTTGCTGCTGATTAGTTAGAGTTTATTTCTATTGTGAGGATGAGTGTTCCTTTTTCTTGGAATATTCAGCCTGCAAAAATAATTTCATATTTTCTGAATGTGTTTACTTTTATGCACTTATATACATTGAGTTGAGTTACTGCTTTACTTTCCTTACTATGCTATGATGTTGTGGCGCCTCACCCCTTAACCCGCAAGGGTTAAACTAAGGGGTGGCGTGTCACTCTAGCTAACCCTTCACTTATAGTTAGATTAGGATGTAATCCACAATCCACTTAATAAGGGAAGGAGTAAGCATAGAATCAAGCATTCATTCACTATCTAAGTAAACATACAGAGTGCGAAAGCTATTTAAGGAAATATAAATCATCCAAGCATCACAGTATAAATAGTAAAAATAGAACTCATAATATAAGCATACAATCCAAATACACAGTCAATGGTACCTGTATTATTACATTATCTTAAAAGTTCAAATAGAATAGAATGTAAACCACTCATCCTCACTCGGGAGTATAAGGGAACTAAACGGCAGCTTCTTCCACGGGCTCCTCCTCTGGGTAAGGCTTTACACCTAACTCCTGATCATCTAACTGAAGAGGGTCTGCCATTGTCGGTTTCACAATATAGGGCCCCAGCCAAAAAAAAGAAAAATCTGGTTAGACAATTGTCTAAGTACATTTTAAGCTGATAAATTTTTATAGATGTTATATAATATCACCATTTTTCTACTTCTAAGCAATAATGTGTATAAAGGAGCAGTAAGTAGTACAAAAGAAAAAGGAAAAGCTATAAACCATCATCTATAGCTCAAGCAAAGAAAAGAAAAGAGGCTGAGACATGCCTCGCATACAAACTAAACAAGAAAGGGCATATAAATATACATAACTAAACAAGTGCTGTAAGAAAAGTTCTACATCCTAAACATGCTAGTGATCAATATAAAATATGCCAATTAAAATAAGTTAACTCAGCAGTGGTACATATAAATAGTAGCAAGATTCTAACATCCTAAATATATATAAAAGCAGTACAAGGAAATAGCTAACTGAATAAGAATACTAAAAAGTAAATGAAACGACACAACTGCATATAAATATCCATGTATCGACTGCCATACAGAAAAGAGCTAATCTAGCCCATCGAGTATCAAAGAAGCTTAGCACCATCACGCTAAGTCATAAAACTGTGTACCCCTAGCGATATAAGGAGGCTAGGCAAATAAGCACACAAAGCAAGCGAAGAGTCTTAGCACCAGTATGGCTAAGGCACCAATTGTATGCCCCTAGCGACATAAGGAGGCTAGTAAACTAAACATACAAGGCAACCTTACACCAGTACGGCTAAGGCACCAACGGTGTACCCCTAGCGACATAAGGAGGCTAGTAAACTATGCACACAACAAAACAGGTCCTTCCCCTAGTGACATAAGGAGGCTAGGAAACAAGGAAATATTTGAGAGACAGCTCATATAATTATCATCTTTTCATTAATCATTTTAATATTTTCACAAGGAATCTAAGGAGTCTCCATATTTTCCTAACATTTTATTTATGTATCAACAGTCTTATATGATATGCTCAAGAAAATACTGCACAAAAGTACAAGGAACGCATAGCAACAAAATATCAAATAGAAGCAAGGGACTCTACTAAACATGGTGATATTATTTGTTTTTTACTTAACCATTCTAACTATTCCAAGTTACATAAGTTCAGGATCACCGTTTTCCTACTATTGAGTGTAACTCAGAAACTTGTCCTTATAAGTTAAAAAAAAGGATTAGAACTGGTCAGGTTCTAATCTAGTTCAATCAGATAGACGACTACGAGTTAAATCAATAAATTATACGTCCTAATTTTGTAAATTTAGACGTTCTATCTAAGATCTGATCAAGATCTTCTAAACCTATAGATTATGAATTAAACACTACGAGATTTAGGCCTAATCACATAATCCAAAGAGGTTAAGAACTAAGTTCTAGGTTTTATTCTATAAGTGATCTACTAGTTAAGGCCAATTCTATTAAGTAATCAAACTTAATAGGATGAATCTCCTATCCTAAATCTAAAGTTAAAAGACAAAATAATTAGAACAGGTTATAAAATAAAATAAAGTCTAGAAACTAATAAAACCAAGGTTTCACCTATTGGGTAACCCAATTTACCTAATGAGTGAACTCCAACCTATGATCCAGTCCTAGTCTCAAGAAAGGTCCTTAAGGTGTAGTACTTTAGACTTAACAAAAATTATTAGAATCTGACTTAAGGGTTAATTTCACTCACTTAATTGTTACTAAGATGATTATAATATTAGTCTTGGTGTTCTGAAATGTTATCCAAAGGGTAAGGGTACTTAATCCAATCTTAGGGCAAAATGACCATTTTGCCCCTACTTTAAGGGTCAAAAAGTCAACTTTGGACTTGAGAGTTGGAATTGGATTCTCTTAGCTCCATTTGATATCTTACTGTCTAACTTGAAGATAGACAGTAAGTACGTCCAATTCGGATGAGAAACGGTCAAGTTATGACCAAAACGAAGCCGGGGGTAATTTGGTCATTTACCTAAATTTCTAGGGTTCCAATCCTAAATATTATTTCAGTATATTGATGACATTGGAATTCTAGGTTAGATAGCTCCTTGAATTTTTGAATTTGGAGTTGATTTGACCAAGTTATGGTCATTTGAAATCTAAGGGCAATTTGGTCATTTTTCATTAAGGTCAACTCTAAGTTCTATGGTTGACTTTTTATTCTGATATCCAAATAAGAAAACTAATACTACTATGGTGATGGGGCCGCTCTCCTGAGCATTTTAAGACCCATATTGACTATGTTCTGATAACGGGGTAAAAAGTTATGGGGCTCTACAGAGGTCCTAAAATACTATCTCGATATACGTACCCTAAAATAAATTTTTACATTATGTTATTTGATTCCTTACATTTTTTTGAGTATTTTGAGACCTATATTGGCTATGTTTGGATCATTCTATAAAAAGTTATTAAACTTTTAAGATTTACTATTCAAAAATACAATTTGAATTATTTTACTGTTCATTTATTCAAATTAAATGATTTTACTGTTCATTCCTAAAGTTTTTATATAAAATTTCTGAAATTATTAATCCTTAATTAATCTATAATTAATTAGGCTTAATTATTAATTAACATTATTTAATCTATTAATTAATTAATTAAATTGTATTTATTAATATTTTACTGTAGCAAAGTAATTAGCACTAATTATTATTTAATTAGTCTTAATTATCTATTTATATTTATTTAAGAATAATTAAGTATATTTTACTGTTTAATAATAATTAATTTTCCTAATTATTGTTAAGGTTAAATTAATCTTAAATTATCCTTAATTAATCTCTTAATTATACTTAATCAATGTTACTATTTAAAAGTAATTAACATCAGTCCTAATTTAATTAACCACTAACTATAATTAATTAATCATTAACAGAAATTAATTAACACAAACACTAATTAATGTAATTTAATTAATTAGTCAGTGGGCTCCACCTGACACGTGGCACTGCCAGAGGCTGCCACGTGGCACTGTGGGCCCCATAGGGAGGCTGAGTCAGCTCGGGTGACCGGGCAGTGGGCCCCCACCTAACACGTGGCACTGCCAGAAGCTGCCACATGGCACCATGGGCCCCACGGGGGAAGCCGAACCGCCGCGGTGACCGGGCAGTGGGTCCCACTTGACACGTGGCGGGCCCAGAGGCTGCCACGTGGCACTGTGGGCCCCACTGGGAAGCCGAACCACCGCGCGGCTCGGGCTGTGGGCCCCACGTGACACGTGGCGTGCCGGCTGGCTGCCACTTGGCGTTGTGGGCCCCACGGCCGAAGTCGAAGGGTCGCGGGCTTCTGCTGGTGGGTCCCACTGGACACGTGGCAAGCCCAGAAGGCGCCACGTGACTTGGTGGGCCCCAACCGGCTGACACAGACCCAGCTCGGGCGGGTCGGGCTTGGGTCGACCCGGCCCGACCCGGACTTCGTCTCCTTCGCGGAGGCGGCCCGAGGGCACCGGACTAGGGCACGACTTTTGCCGGCCTTCCCGGCCGACGGTAGCCCTCGTCGAGGGCTACACACCGTGGGCGGACCATCGCCAGAGGAGGCCGGAGTCACCGGCAAAAGTCGAACCTAGGTCTAGGGTTTCGGTTAGGGCGACGAGGTGACACCCGAAGGTTTCAATCCCAGATCTGGGTTGATCGGACCTGGTCGAGGTCGATCTGGTCTGGTAGATTGCTAGCCTAGCCCTAGATCTACAATTATCATTTTACATATTGGCCAAAGATGGAGGAGAGGGGGAGATCCGGTACCTGGAAGGTGGACGGCTGCGAGGGGCTCGGCTCGGTTCGGGCTTGGTCTGACTGTGATGGCTCCGGTTCGCGTAACCGGAGACGGGGGGAAGCGGGAGAGCCTCTTAAAGGCCTCCGAATGGAGCAGCAGAGGCGGGAAGGCCGCCGGTTGGGCAGGCGAGCGGCGGCCGCGCCGCGTGGCTCGCGGGCGACGGGGCCGAGGACGATGGCCCCGGGCCGTCCGATCCCGCGACACGCGGACGGCCCAGATCCGTCCGGACCGCCCGACGAGGATCGCGGTTGTGAGCCGTTGGATTCACGCGGATCGGACGGTCCAGATGATCCGTCCGATCAGACGGCGCCATTAGCGGCGTCCACTTAAGTTGACGGCGCCGTTAATTAAATATTTTTTTTTTTATAAAAAATACTTTTCAGAAATTTTTGAACATGTTTATCCTAGCTAATTTGAGGTCAAGGAATTCAATGGAGAAGTCGGATTTTCGATCCGACGAGTATTTTGATACCTCGATTTTCGGGGTATTTTTATTATTAAAATATTCGTCGAAATTTCGACGACTTCCGATTGACACGAAAACTTCACCCCAAGCTAATTTGGGGTCAAGGAATGCAATGGCGGTGTCCATTTTTCGATCGGAGGTCAATTTAAATAGGTCAATTTCTATGGTTTCTGGATTTCTAGAAATCAGGATTCTATCCATTTGAATCCTGATTTGGACTAGGTCTCAGAGGTTGATTCCAATTGACCTAATTAGCACTTATATTTGTGTTTAAGACTTAGGATTAGTCCTAATCAACTAAGGTAACAACTCAGGTTGTTACATATGTGGATGTTATGTTACTTTACTTTCTGCTTCTACTACTTTGATGTTTTGATGATTTCAATCTCAGGTGACAAGTCTTCCGACTTATACGAATTGGGTTTTAAGTTGACTCGACTATAGTTATGAGATTTGCCATAGTTGGAGACCGTATTTGCCGTAATCATGTTAATCCTAGTATTAGCATGACCACGGTGGGTGCGGGGCCGACAAAAAGGGATCTAAAAGTCATAAAAATTAGGTGGACAATAAAACTTTTGACTTTCTCAACCTTTCTATTATTTGCACAACTCTAACACTCTTCAGCATTATCGTCAAAGATTTGATCTAAAACTCTGAAGCAAATGAGATCTGAATAGTCCATGGCATTGAAGGCTTCATTCACTTTGTAGAGCCACTCCTTAGCCAACTAAAAAATACCAACTCCTCAAAATACTGGCAACTTCAAAATTTTAATGAGCACATCTCATGTATCATGTGATACTCCAAAGTAGAGTCTTTCAAATTTGAGTCCATTCTGATAATAGTTGTCCAAGTATTGGAAGAACAACCTATTATGATAGTCTATATCTGACTTGTAGCTCACCATCTGAAGAATTAATATCGATTAGATTGAATTAAGTTATTTATTATCTAGAAAATGTTTATTATCCTAAGGTGTGTTTACCAATATTATTATTTACTTTCTTGTGTTTTTGATTTGGATAGATAGATAATCACTTAGTTTCCTCTTCTCAATTAGGCTTTAATAATATCTATAACTCCCAAGTGCCAAGTTAGTACAAACTAACCCAACGTTAGGGATTACTATATTATTGAATATTAAATCAGTAGGAAACTAACTCATTATTAAGCACTACATGGCCAAGAATCCTTGAAATAAGGGAAACTAACTCACTATTAAATTATGTTATCTACCTTAATGATTGAGGCTAATCAATCCCCAAATCAACTTAAACATTATGAATCTCTAAGTCAATTGGATATAAATATATATATATACAACTAGAAAATAATTTATAGTTTTAAGGAAAATAATAAAGTTTCATTATACCTATCCTACACCAAATGACATAAAACTACTAGGATTTCTTTCTTAAACTACTAGTTTTAGACTAATACTAGGATTCTCATTCTAGAAGGTTCATTAAAGGCACTACTATAATCTGAGTCTAATAAGATTACTAGGGTTAATGTCCTTCATTTCGACAACTAAAATTTACTTATTACATATTAAATCTCCAATAAGGATTCTAAAGGTGGGGAATTTAATAACATTGCTTTCCTAAAACCTTTATTCTTTCTAATAGAGGCTTTAAGGTTACCTTAATGGATTGTCTTTTAACAATTTTAATATAATCACTAACACTCCCCTCATTTCATACTAAAGTGGATTAAATCATTCCTAAATATGGGGAAGGAATCATGTTAAATTAGGGTTCATCTATCCTCTTAAGGCTTCATTAAGTTAAACATAGGACTAATGAGGCTTGGGTATGGGACATTTAGCAATTCTACTTCTACTTGAGGCTAAAAACTATAACTAAATTAGGTGGTGAGTTTTCATTGAATAGTCACTTCTCCATACATTTCCTTTCTCCTAATGGTTGAGCTTTAACATACGTAAACTTAGGTTTGGCATTTGCTAAGCTAATATTAGTGTTTTCCCTAACAAATACACCTATAAGGATCAATCATAACATAATCTAAGTTTATTTATATTGACCTAGGGTTTAGAAATCCTAAATGAGGAAAACCCTAAATATTTGAATAAAATATTAATTTAATTAATTGCCCAAAACTTATATTTTTCATTTAATATCAAAATGAGTAGAAATTAGTGGCTATAAGTTCCCTATAGCATGATGAGCATAACGACAATAAGTAGGGTTAATTTAGATCTCAAATGGCTAAATAAGGTCTTAAGTACATTTAATGATAATTAGGAGGTGATTAGTAAAATTTACTATCAAAATTTAAATTAAACTTCATATTAATATTCTACACTTTTTACTGATCATTTTGGTATATAGTTTTGCTATAGTTAGACTTATATTTCTCAAAATATTTCATAATTTAGTTTGTATTATTTCCCTAAATGTCTAATTATTAAAATTGACATATCTCCGAGAATATTCCCAAGGAAAGTGGCGATTGAGGGGTTAACCCAGCAAAGTCAATGGTGCCCTCTGGTGCCCGATGGGACAGACACTATTAAATGGTGAGGGTCGTGGGCTTCCGACATGGCACTGTTCATTATCATCCAGCCCTAAGCCACACCCGAGTTACGACTAGGATTCTATTCTGGCATTTAGTTCGAGTCATCCAGGTATTGTCAAGCTCCAATCCAGGTACTGTCGTATTCCTCAGGTCATGGTGAAACCCCCAAGCCAAAGCCCTAAGCCACAATGTCAAAGTTGTTGACACTGTCGAACCTTAATTTCCTAGCATAGGGTTTGTTGTGGAGGTAGATTGTTCCCTCAATAGTGGCCCTCGCATGCTGAGCTAACCACCAAAAGACTCCTTAGGTTAAGGCCAACCCAATAACTTATTATGGGTGGTTGGGTTGGCCAAAATTGCCAAATGAGCCATTTGTGTAACGACCCAAATCTTTATTAGGATAATTAGAACTAAACTCGACTCAAAAATTAGGATCCCAAGTGACTTCAAAATTAGGGCAAACTAAGAATATTATTGAATATATAATATTTTTATGATCATAATGCCCAAGTTTGGGAGCAATTTATGTAACAAATACTCCTGAATTAATTTTTTAATTATTTAAATTTAATAAATTAGGAAAATTAAATACAAGTATAAATTTGTCGATTTTAGTGCCGTTATATTAAGAATATTATAAAAAGGCTACACAAAACGTTTCGTCCAATTTTGTGCTCCGTATTTATCATAATTAATTTTTCAAGTTTTTATTTTCAGAAATTAATATAAAATAAAATATTACTCCAAATTGAAAAAATTTGGCACAAGTGTGTTCGTCTCATCAAAATACTCCTCAGTATCAAATTTTGTTATTTTTTTGGAAAATTTGATGAGATAGAAAGAAGAGAGAGAAAAAAAGAGAAAAAGAGGAGTGAGAAAGAGGAGTGAGAAGGAAGATATAAAAGTCAATTTGTACACTCTAACGCATTATGAGAAAAAAGAGAAATCAAATTTGTTCACATATAAATAATGGATGAGAGAGAGAAAAATTATAAATACACATTCCCTCCCCTGTTCCTCCCATTACTCCCCTACTCTCCTCCCTTCCTCCCTCTCTCCTCTCCCCCCCCCCCCAGTCCTCCCTCTTCTTCCTTGGCCACCACCGATTCCCTCTGCTGACCTTTAGTAAAGACTCAACAACACTAAGATGGAGTAACAAATGAGAAGGAGAAGAAAATTATTTTGTATTCTTTTCATTTCTTCTTCTTCTTTCATAAATAATAATAATTATTTTTATTATTAATGTTATTATTATTATTATTTTCTAATTTATACAATTTTCATTTCAATAATTTCTTTTTTCTATATATTAGATATATATATATATATATATATATATTATATATATATATATATAATACGTATTTCCTAATTTCTATAACTTTCATATATATATTATATATATATATATATATATATTATATATATATATATATATTCTTATAATAGGAAAAAATTATTATTTTAATATGTACAAATAAATAAATAATATTGATATTCATACTATAATAAAATGAATGATATCCTTCTTTTTATTTAATTATTTCATTTGCTGCTTTCACATGGCTATTAAACTTTGACCCAGTTTGATATATTTATATAAGATTTGATGCTTATAACTTGAAATAAATGATCAGAAATTTATATCATTAATTTATTCTGGTTGATCTTAGGTGTGTACAGATAATACATTAGGCTATGATAGGCTAATATTTGGGGAAATAAGAAGATTACACATAGCCTTTGAGGGGGAATGTATATTTAATCAGGAACCTACATCTCATATAGTTAGATAAACATATTTAACTCCTCGATTAGTTAGTAACTTTGTCCAACAAAATAAATATTATATATTGTTGTTTTTCATTTAAAAGAGCACATATCTTGAATATGTATATTACATTTATAATCCTGATAATTTTGCAAGCATATCCTACTTAATTATTATATATTACTTTATTTGTATATGTTTCTCCTTCAGAATCATGCCACTTAATATTATGTGGTAATTTTGATATCATACAAACCTTACTTAGACCTCTGTGTCTATTTAAATATTTTCATTTCATTTCTTTTCTTTTCTTATCTTTTTTTTTCTTAGTCCTTATCATATATATAAATATATATATATATATATATGGCAGATAAGAGAAATTTTTGGATCAAATCTTCGTGGAAGAAGAGCTGAAGCAAGTTAATGCAAACATAGATGCTTATTTTTCTTAAGTTTTAATTTTTTCTTTATGTGCACTAGATTTTGTAAAGCAATTATTATCTATATTATGAATATATTTATTTATTATTTTGGTATTTTTGAATGCTGCAATGAATATGGAAATATGTATTTTATATGCTTCTAAATGCGCTGTTATACTAAACCCCGATATGATCCTAGGAAGTGAGCACCTAATACTGGATTAGCTATGCTTACCTAGCAGTGGGTCGCCCTAGCTTGTATTAAAGCAAGATTTGGAGAAAAGTACTATAAAAGTGTATAAGCCATTATTCATCCACCCAGAATTCTAGAACAAATAAAAGGAAATCATGAAAAGTAAAATATTACAAAACCTATAGAAATCAAAGAGAATAAAAGAATATATATCGAACTTAGTCAAAATAATTTGCTTTTTTTTATTTGCTTTATTTTCTTTTATAAATAATAGTTATACTTTTATTTTCATCTAATATTTGTAAATAATACTTACATAATTCTTCTTCAATAAAAGTATAATAATAGAAATCCTATTTTCAGGTAGATCTTGAAAATTTTCCTTTGATTGTCAGAACACCTTAAAAGATCCAATATCCTCCAATACTTCTATGGACTATGTTGACAAGTTGTTTGATATTGTGAATGCTCTATTAGAGTGCTTCAATAAACATAATCAATCAATTTTAAGGCTTCAGACACAACAAATACCCCATATATAAATTCACAACAAATCAGCTACCCATTTCCCAAATATCGAGATAAATGGACTACTTCTAGCCTTATTAAGACTCCAACTATTAATATTCTATGAAAATGCTAACTCTATAGATGCTAAAGATTGGGTAAAGAATATAGGAAAAATATTGATTAGCATGAAATGCCCACCTACAGATGTAATTAGATTAACCATCTTTAAGTTAGAAGAAAAAGTGAAACACTGGTGGGAAACCACAACAAGCTTACAGTTTATAGGCATAGATATTGAGAATATCTAATAGGAATAATTTATCAAGGCCTTTAGTGCCAAATACATCCCTTCTTCTGCACAAGCCATTATGGAAGATTTTGTCATGAAGTTATGTCAGAGCAACCATAGTGTCACTAAATATGAAATTGAATTTCAAAAGCTATCTAATTATGAACCACTACTAGTGAGCACCGAGTCTACTCGATGCAGCCGATTTATATGAAAATTAAAACCTCCTATCAATAAAATGCTTATGGCACTTTGAATTTCTCAATTCTCAAATATGCTTGAAAGTGCAAAATATAAGAACATGAGGAATAAGAAGACGTATAAGAGAAAATGATCCACATCTGCACATGCACAACAAATTGACTAAATTAGGCAAAGATTGCCACAAGCCAGGGTTTATCAAATAGCTCAACAAACACCTACTGAGTAATGCCTATAGTAAATTTTGACATCATTCTAGGAATGAATTGGCTCAACAAACTTGATAGTCATTATCAAGGGTGGGTGCAAGCCTGAAATATTTATGGGAAGTAAGGCATTTCAGCATCTTTAATCAACGCTTCATAAGTTAAGAAATTAATTCAAAAGTGGTATAATGCATACTTAGTAACAATGATGGGAGAATAGTTGGAGGATATTCCTTTAGTAGACACTCATATTATAAAAGAGTTTGAAGATGTATTCCCTGATGAATTGCCTAGATTACCACCAGTAAGTGAATCAAATTCTCAATTGAATTAATTTGCTAGCACTCAACCAATAAAAAAGCACCTTATCGCATGGCACTCAAAGAAATACAAGAGTTAAGTGAACAACTACAAGAGTTAATGAACAAAGGTTTCAGTGCTCTTTATAAAGAAGAAAGACAGTTCAATGCGATTATGCATCAATTATCATAAGCTCAATAAGGTAACTATTAAAAATAAGTACCCTCTACCATGTCTTAATGATCTATTTGACCAATTAGCTGGAGCTTAGATATTTTCTAAGATAGATCTAAGATCATGCTATCATCAATTAAGAGTCAAAGAAGAAGGTATTCCGAAAACATCATTTAGAACTTGCTACGTGCATTATGAGTTCATGGTCATATTATTTGGTATAACTAATGCTCTATATTTGGATAAATTTGTAATAGTATTTATCGTTGATATTCTAATTTATTTTAAGAGCAAGGAAGAACATGAAAATCATCTAAGAACCATTCTGGAAACTCTAAGGCATCATCAGCTTTACGTCAAATATTCTAAATGTGAATTTTGGCTGGATTATGTAGCTTTCTTAGGCCATGTAGTGGATGTCGAAGGAATCAAGGTCGATCAGAAAAAGATAAGTGCCATTCAGGATTATCCCCAACTAAAGACCATGACAAATATTCGCAATTTTCTCAATTTAGCAGGATATTCTCGAAAATTTGTTAAGGAATTTTTGCAAATATATGTACCTTTAACTAAATTAACACAAAAAGCAGTTCCATTCATTTAGAGTTAGTAATGCAAGGATTATTTTTAATAGTTAAAACAAGCATTAACAACCACCTATGTACTAACCCTATAATAAGAGATAAGAAGTAATCAAATTTATATTGATGCATCCATAGTAGAGCTTGGATGCGTTCTCAAGCAAGAGAAGAAGGTAGTAGCATATTCATCTAAGAAATTAAGGATTCATGAAAAGAGCTACCCAGTGCATGACTTAGAATTGATATCAATAGCATTTGCCTTAAATATTAAGAGGAACTACCTATATGGAGTGAGATGTAAAATTTTTACTAATCATCAAAGTTTAAAATATATTTTCAATCAGAAAGAGTCAAAGGAGATGACTGGATTTAATCAACGACTACGACTTAGAAATACAATATCATCTGGTAAAGCTAATGTCATAGTTGATGCCCTCTGCAGAAAATCAATCATAAATGCATTAATGGCAAGTCCATTAATGGAAGAATTCAAAAAGTTAGGCATAAAACCTATTAATGGAAAGAAGTTATATTATTTACTTGAAAACAATACTATAGAGCTTACATTCATGCAATGCATAACAATTGCCCAAGAGAATGATAGGGGATATTCCAAGCTAAAAGTAGCCTTCAAAAATGGTCGCATAACAAACTTATATCTACAAAAAGGAGTTTATAATTATCATAGAAAAAGAATTTGGATTCCAAATGATTCATATATTCAGAATCAAATTATATCCAAAGCTCACAACTCAGGATACACAATTCACCCTGAAAATAATAAAATGTATAGGGATCTGAAAGAGACCTTTTGGTGGCCTGGACTAAAGAAAGATATAGTTGAATACATTGCTAAATATCATGCTTGCAGTTTAGTAAAGGCAAAACATTAAAGGCTAGGTGAACTATTAAATCCATTAGATATCCCAGAGTGGAAATGATCAAATATTTCTATGGACTTTGTGATGGGATTGCCTAGAAGTCGTATTGGAGTAGATGTGATAGTTCTAAGGTGTCGTGTGATACCTCAGGAGTAGGTATATGAGGCATGATGACACTAGATAACTAGCCTGTTGCACAATTTTGTGAAAAGTTGAACGAAGCTAAGCAGAAGTACTCCATGTATGATAAAGAATTTTATGATATAGTGCAGTCTATTAAGCACTGGAGACATTATTTATTGCATAGGGAGTTTCTCCTTCATACCGACCATCATGCTCTTATATTAATCAACACCCAAACTAAACTCAATAATCAACACACAAAGTTGATTGAATATCTTTAAGATTTTGCATTTTTTCTCAAGCATAAGCTTGATATTGAGAAAAACCCTATTGATGCACTTTCAAGAATAATTCTAATGATCACATCTTTGTCTAGTGAGATTGTGGGTTTTGAGAGGCTTAGAGAAGATTATGAATGACAGACTTTGACCTCATATATAGTTAGGCCAATGACACCATTATACTTAACATCTTTTCACATTACATGATTATCTTTTTAAGGTTCCACTTTTATGTATCCTTAAAGCATCTCTTAGGATATTTTTTTATCAAAGAATTATATCCAAAGAGTATATATAGATATTTGGGGAGAGATAAGACCACTCATTTAATATATAATAAATTTGCTTGGCTATCATTAAAAAAAGATGTTGATAGATTTGTGTTGCATTGTTAAACTTGTAGGAGGGCTAAAACTATTAAATAAAAATCTTGAAAGTATTTTTCTTTACATGTCCCATATAATCTTTGGGAGGATATTTTATGAACTTTGTTTTGGGTTTTCCTAAGGCTTCTAAGCAATATTGTATGTCATTGTTGATCAATTTTCCAAGATGGCCCATTTTATATCATATTTTAAAACTAATGATGCATAGCATGTTGCTATACTGTTTTTCAGAGAATTAAAAAAGTTACATGGATAGCCAATACCATCGTGTTTGATAAAGATGTTAAGTTTGTATCCTATTTTTGAAAAAAAATTTTAAAATTTTTAGGCACTACTCTTAAGTTCTCTTATAAATTTTACCCCAAACAGATGCACAAACAAAAGTTGTAAATAAAAGTTTGAGAATTAGTTAAGGAGAACTTTTGAAATTGAAAACTTCATTTACCCACTGCATAGTTCCCACTATAATAGCATTATCTCCCATTCTACCAAGAGAACATCATTTGAAATAGTATGCAATTTTAACCCTAATAAACTCATGGATCTAGTAGTTGCCTCACCACCATTATTCCGATGCTGCATATTCTTTTGCAAAATATTCTCACAAGTTGCTTACTGAAGTGAAAACACAAATTGAGCAAGCAAATGAGAAATACACTAATAAAATAAATGCAACCAGATCTGAGAAGGAGATTATGGAGGGAGATTTCGTGTTGGTATGCATTCGTCTAAGAGGTATGCCACCACAAAATTTAAGAAACTACACATAAGAGCCACTAGACCTTCCAAGATTGTTAGAAAATTGAACCAAATATTATATTCTAAATTTGCCACCTAATATGTTAATTTATTATGTATTTAATATTGAGCATTTAATTGCATTTCTACCAAGAATATGCATTGATTGCCTCTATTTTAGAAGATAATGGCGATTAATTACATGATATTCTAAATCTTCTAATTTTGAGATTGAGTTATGCTGACAATTTTGGAGAGCACAAATTTCTTATTAAACAAAAGAATAAGCCTCCTTAAGATACATGGGTAAACAAAGAAGATCTCTAAAAGATTGATCATTACTTGATAATTACCTACATTTCAACGCTGCAGAACTGAGCTCCTTTGGCAGATGAAGGATTGATGCAGGCATAGCTACCAACTGAACAATCACAAATAGTGATGCATGCTTATGTTAAGAGCATGAAGACTTGATAATCTATTTAGCTACATTCTATTTTTATTTTTTTATATTTTTTTTGTCATGCATAAATACTTAGCTAAATGGCTTTAATCATGTGTGGTAAATAGTTGAATTGGTCTTTTTTATAGCTTGTTTATAATTTTTATGATAATTTAAAATGCCTTGCAACTATAAATAAAGCTTTCATCCTCTTGTATCAAAGCACTGACTAACAAAGAAAATTTGAATGCTTTATAAGCTGTTCTCCACGAATTTGTCTCCCCTATTGGTGGCAAATCTTTTCGTCAGTGCGCATAATTGACGATGAACGGGTATGCGCACCCAAAATTTCAACTAAATCTGATATCAAATACTCATCCAAATCCTACCTACAGTTCAAAGCCCACCATACACCACTAATACTTAAGTCAAAATATAAATGTGTTAATTAAAGAAGAGGGAAGATCCCGACCAATTTGCCAACCAACATAAGTTCAAATATATTTGCAAGTAAATCAGTTTCAAAGTCATAATATAAAATGCCAAGAACACCATTAAAGAAAGAGCCTCCTTCAATGGAAGCAAGCAAAAAGCGTCTCTGGAGGAAGTCGTCACAGCTTTGTTGAAAGAGCCCGAGCAACTAACTGGAGGACAAACCCGAAGCAACCCAAACACCACTAACATTCAAATCAAAACCATTATTGAACACCAAGCAAAAACCCCAAACAATAAGCAGAAATAAAGAAAGCAACATTGCACTGAAAAAAAACTAAAAAAAAAGGCATATTAGAGAAACAGATTATGAAAACCGAGCCTCAAGGCTAGATCAAGCGACCCCAAAATCATGAGCAACAAGTAACAAGCCATCAATTACTACGATAGGCAGAATTTTTCAGCTTATCCATCTACCAAACCAGTGCCAATGACATGCACTGCCCAGCCCTCCCCGGATCCATGTCACCCTGACTCCGGTGCTACTCATCGTGTGACCGTCAGTTTGGAGAACCTACAATTTCATTCTCCTTTTATGGGTAACGAGCAAGTGCAAGTGGGTGACGGTAACAATCTGAACATTACATAAACAGGCCTTTCATCCATTTATTCACCTTCAAAACTCGTTAACCTGCATAATATTAGCAGCATAATACAGACGAGATACAGAAGGCAAGACAATAATACAGACGAGCACTTTTATTCTGTTGATATAACCAAGGGTCCCAAAATCACGAGCAACAAGTGCCAACAATGAAGGGCATTTTCCCGAAGCAGAATCGTTCTCACAATAACGAAAAAGTGAATTTATATATCACAAGATTTTATTTTCACATTTCTATATCATATCATAAGATTTTATTGGCTAAAATATAAAAATGTAATGAATGATATGTGATGATATTTTTCTCATCATATCAGAACATTGAGCATACTTTAGTAAATCATAACAATGAACGCTAACCAAAACCATATTTGCAAATTCACAAACAATTTGTTAAAGTAATCAGGAATTAAAAAACAAATTAAAAACAATGATCACTAGTTACATAATCAATAAAATTATCAATTAAAAATTTAAGCAGTAAATTTTAGCTTTTTCAACTATAACAGGACACATAATATATATATCTATATATATATATATATATATATATATTATGCTCGAAAGTAGCTTCCACTGCAGAATCTGTCGCCAAAAAAGCAGAAACAGAAAAAGAAGCTGAAATACAGCTCCAATACTGTCTTACAATAGTAATTCAGTGCTTGAAATGTCTTACATTAGTAAAGAGCAAGGAAACTCCATATTTGTTACAACAATCTACAGCATCTGCATCTCTAATACTTCCTCCAGGTTCTGCAATAACCGCAATGCCACTCTGGCAAGCCTCTTCAACCGCATCATTCCATGCTGTTCAGAGAATGATTTTAGTACAGTAATGTCAAAGTCAATAAGAAAGGCAAGTAGGTTAGGACTACTGTTCACACTAAACTTATTGACTTCCCAATAGCATGGCATATAAATTTCAGATAGCAATGCATGACCGCATGCAAACGTAACCTGATTACTATCCAAAAATCCACATGTTTGGCCCAAACTAATAACTGTATCGGATTTTGGATGGCACTTCTGACAGTTTTTTCGGATTGGGTTTAAACTGACTATTAAAACTAGAAACCACTCAATTTTGACCCAAATAAATAATAAGTTGGAATTTTGTACATTGTCAAATTCCATATTAAACAAATCAGCTTCGGGAAAAATGAGACATCCCATACAAAAAATTACTACATTATCTACAATAAATGTATTAAATGAGTTGGGTTTGAGTCAAGTTTCATGTCACTTTGCACTTGGGTTCAGACTTTGGCCTAGTTTATTAATCAGTTCAGATAAGGAAAAATCTATTCGTATCGTGTCATCTTTATGTTGGTCGCAGACCCAACCTCCGGACGTTTTGACACCCCTAGATGAACCATTCGCGAGGAGGTTGTTAGAAGAGCAAGAGTAACCTTGTGAATAATTTCGGATGTCTAATAGAAGTTAATATGCACTTACAAATAGGAAAAATAAAAATAAAAATTAGGAAATAAAAATGTGACATTGGCTCTCATTGTGCTTCTATGTCACTGTTAGTATTGATGGGGTTTAATCTCAATACCACAGAGCACACTATCCGCAGCGGAAGCGATTTTAACAATAGCACTCGATCGAGGACCGGGATTGCGTTGACGATTATCAAGCAAATCTAAAATCACAAAACGGCAAGTAGAAAATCACACAGCACATGCATGCAAGATAAACACAAATATGCAAACACAGAAAAATTACGTGGAAAACTCAAGAACGTGAAAAATCACGGAGCCACACCACAGAAAATATCACTATGAGAACTTGAAGATTCCAGAGTTCCAAAGAGCTTATCTTTGACTAGAAATACACAAGCTCTTACTCTAATATGGAGATGAGAGGAAGCAGCAACCACTAGGACTGTCTTCTCCAACATGCAAGAGGTTTCTTGCACTGTAGCTTTTTTAGGGCTTCACCTTGGGATCTTCTCCTCACAATAGCAATCAGCCTCCAATCTGAAATGCAACATTGTAAGCTCCTCCCAACTTATTTGCTTAAGTACCCAGCTCAATTTTGGACCCTGAAAAGTTCAAAATGCCCTCAATTTACTTAGGGAAAAATCCGAACTGGAGCAGAACTCCGTTAGATGCTACGGCGCGCCATAGCGCCCGTGTTTCGAATGACTTGCTGATGCGGTGCGCGGCAGTGCCCGCGTCTCGTAATGGAACCCGCTGCGGCGCGCGATAGCGTCCGCCTTTCGAGATGAAAACCGCTTCAACGTGCGGTAGCGCCCGCCTTTCGAATAGCCTGCGACTTAGGATGGATCTGCTGCGGCGCGCTGCAGCGCAAATTTCCGCTACGACGCGCTGAAGCACCCGCTTCTCTATATGCTAACCACTGAGACACACGATAGCGCCTCCGTCGATGAGGGATCTTCAGGGCGCGCTACAGCGTCTATGTTGTTTCTGAACTTCTCACATTATTCCGAGTCGCCTCGGAACCCCCTGGAAGCTCACCGGAGCACCATTAGCATCTCCTTGATGGACTAAATGGTCTCCACAACACAACAAGTATACCATTGAATAAAACACTAAATCAAAAACTACACTAGCATTGACATCTTAATTATATTAATACATATATAATATTTAACCAAATAGCCCCATGGTGTTTGTTCCTTGTTTTAAGTACAGAACAAGGAACCTGTTCCAAAGAATGCAGTCGAGTTATATGTTATGTAAAGAGCTGTCAAAAAAGCTTATTGTTTGCGAACAGCTAGTGTTCACATTATAAAGCTCGGATTCGACTAGATTGATAAACTAGTGTTGACTTTGAACATGTATTTGAAACTTGATTCCTTATCGAACCAGACATAAGCAGTGCCAGGTTGAATTGTGTTCAGCAAGACAGCAATTCAATCATTAATTTAATTATGTAAAATGGTTAATATATAGTGTTTCTACATACATAAGACTTAAATTTTATTATAAACAAATAAACAATATCATTTACCAATATCTCAATCCTTCTTAAAATAAGTGAAATGATGTGTCCACTTTATAAATGTTAATATAAAAGCATTTACTTTGTAAATATTAAACTTTAGGTAATTGATACAAATTATTTAAATATTGGATGCTACATACGTAAAAAATCTATATTTAAGATATTATTTTTATTTTTTAAAATTATACATAATATTAAAGTATGTATTCGAGTTTGGGCTGATAACTCGAGAAATTCGAGTTGTTATCGTGCCAAACATAATGAACATAAATGAGTTCAAACCGAGCTTAAACTGATCTTAAATCAAACAAATAGAACGCAAACACAAGATAAGTTTGCCAAGCTAAGTTGATTTACACATCTAATCATGAAAGCAAGAAAATTAGTTGTAAGTGACTAATAATTCTCACTTGCTTTCATTACTCTCAAGAAGATGATCAAAAGCACCTAAAGTTCTTTAGAGCTCTTATATGTCTCGAATACTACAATTGAAAGAAGAGTTAATCATAGCTCTCAAGAAGATGATCAAAAGCACCTAAAGTTCTTTAGAGCTCTTATATGTTTCGAACACTACAATTGAAAGAAGTGTTAATCATAGCTCTCAGTAAATAATGGAATAGAGATTGGTATCATTACGTTAGTTTCATTAAACATAAATCTTTTTATCTCCTACAAATCTGAAAATTTTGATTCTCTTGTTTTTAACGTGATGGCTTTTAAGAGTAAAGTTTTAAGGCTTGGGCTATGAGATTTTGATGTTGATTTCAACCTTGTGTAAAATTCAATTGTTAGTTGTATTCACAATGTAATAAAAGAGTTTACTTGGTGAATCAAAAGGGAAAGTACCAAATAATAAATATACATGATAGTGAAAACAAGATGTTCAAGTTGAGATAAAGATGAAAATGTGTTACAGAGAATAGTTTAAGGCTATGACTGAGAAAAATTAGAAAAGTGAATTCAAAATAACAGTTTGTAATGCTAAAATACAGTATTCGAGGATTTACATAACAAATTTAAAACTATAGAGGAAAAGAGATATATATAGGCTAGTTAAATAAAAAAGAAACTAAATATTTTTATCTTGTGCAATTATATCAAAGACGACTATAAAAAAATTTATGGATAAAGATATTCAATATAGATGAGTGAATTATTTTACCAATCTTTTACAATTAATATATGCAAACTAAATGGTTAAGAAAATAGTTGCAATTACACTTTCATTCTTTATTTGCAAAGCTGAGTTTTGAATGCTTTAAAGAAGATGAAGAGTAGAAAAGTACTAAGATCGGATGACATCTTTATCAATGTACAGTAGTTCTTAGGTGAGGGAATTTCTTGGCTAAACAACTAATTTATGTTATTTTGAAGATTACAAAAGACTTCAGATGAATGGAGAAAGAATTGTTATACCTATTGCAAAATTAAAGGCGATGCTTAAGACTTGCTAATTATAGAGAAATCAAATAAAAGTGCCATACATTGAAACTTTGGTAGAGTAAGTGAATACAAGTTTGCAAGAGGATACTAGTATTTCAAGAAATTATTTTGGTTTTATGCCAAATAGATCACCATAAAAGCCACGCATTTATTAAAAAATTTAATGAAAAAATTAAGAGAAAGAAAAGATCTTCATTTAGATTTTATTGATCTTGAAAAGGCTAACGATAATCTTTAATAATCTTAAAAAGGCTTATGATAGAGTACCAAGAGATTATTTGGAGAGCTTTAGAGAGAAAAAATATTTGAGTATATAAATATATATATATATATACATACATACATATATATGCATACATATATATATACATATATATACATACATATATAAATGTATGTATATACACATATATAGGTTATTAGAGAAGTATAATAGGGTTGTAACATTAGTTCGCTCACAAAATCGCTTATCTAATGATTTTTCTGTTACTATCGGATAACATCGAGGCTTGGCTCTCATCTCATATATTTTTACTAAGAACATTCAAGAGGAGCTGATATTCTATTAATTAATAAAATTAGAGATGGAGTTAAAGCAAAACTTGAGTTATGAAAGACTACTTCAGAATCTAAAAATTTTCATTTTTAATAGATCTAAAATAAAATATATAGAAGCTAAGTTCAATTATATAAGAAGTCCTAATCTCAAAAATATAATTGAGGACCGTGCGATCAAGAAAAGAGAGAGGTTCAATTGCCTCAATTCAATTACTCAAAATATGGTGAAATAAAGAGCGCTAGAAGAGCACTTTTAGAGAGTTGTGTGATCGAAAAATCCTACTCAAAATTAAAGAAAAATATTTTTAAGCAGCTATATGACTATGTTATATGGGGTTGAATGTTGGCCTACAAAGTACTTATGATAAAATAAGTGAAAAATAAGTGTTGTAGAAATGAGAATGCTTAGGTGGATGAGTGAGTATTCTTGTAAGAATAGAATGAGATGTGTTTATTCGTAGCAAGTTAAAGTGGCTCCAATAGTGGATAAGAGTAGAGAATGCCACCTTTGATGGTTCGGGCATATTATGCGTGTAGGCTATTGAATGCCCCTGTTAAGAAATTTGAGTTTATAAATTTTTACCATACAAAAAGAGGAAGACCAAAAAAGATATGGGAATAAACCATTAGAAAGATTATTCTTTATTTAGAACTAGAGGCTACTATTTACTCGTGAACAACGAAAACAAAAGATTCATATAGCTGACCTCACTTAGTGGGATTAAAGCTTGATGTTGTTGTTGTTGTTGAAATCTGCATTAATACCAGCTATTTATACTTTAGCTAGCAGCTAACTTCACCTAGTGGGATTAAGGCTTTGTTGTGGTTATTGTTATTGTAGTTGTTGTTAAAATCTGCATTTAAAACCAGCCATTTCAAACTTTGATATTATAAAGAAATGATAAACAAGGGCAATGATCACTATAAAAGAATTTTCTTATGTGATTAGTTGGCAGAGCAAAGTCTACTAGTTCATTTGTAAGGTCACACAAGAAGCAAGGGTGTCAAACTCAAAGGCACCCGTGAGAGTCTTGCAATAGTGGTCGCCTACAAAAGGCTAGCGACAGCAACAGCTGGGTGAACTTGCATGCAATCACACATTTGTGTGGTAAAGCCAAGTTTTCCACTGCAACCTGTTAGTTAGGCCAGTGATCAAATTAACAAAAAGCCTTCCAACACCTTACGGTGAGCCAACACATATCCCAAGGTCATTTAATGGTTTGGCCCAACAAAACTATATCATCAAAAAAAGAGAGAAAACAAAAGAAAAGGGCACTTCTCATGAGCAAGATGCTCTTGATGATTTGGTAGTCTTCTTGGACAACTGCATTTATGAGATGGCTGATGTGCATCTAGCATGCACCTATAGACTAATTTAAGAGCTATGAGACATGCTTTCATGATATTCTTCATATATTAAACTTCAATCAATTTAGCAGAAAGGCATTGTGAAGTGCCTAAATATACCAATGTCAAAATATACCTTCCCCTAATGTCGCCCGTTAGGAAACAAGATACCAGCACCCAAAACAAGGAAATAAAACATGTGGTGATTTGCGCAAGATAACAATTTGGTATCAGGCATTGTATAATAGATGCAGCCGCAGAATAGTGACATTTCAAAAATAAAATTATAGTTTACTTACCAAAAGGAAAAAATGCATCACTTGCCAAAACAGCTCCCACTGCCTCATCTCCTGCTTTTTTCAAAGCAATTCTTAGGCTCTCCAACCTGTTGGGCTGACCACTCCCCATTCCTAGCATACAGCTATTCTGTAAGAATAAAGGATTCAGTGCATGTTAGCTAATACATTTATGGAAAGTACAACAGAAAAAGAGCAATGAGAATTTACTGTGCTATTGAGGTTAAACGCCAATAGTTCCCATGTATGCATATTTCCATGCTTTTAAAAATTAATGGAGGCTAGAAAATTTTGACAAAATAGTGCCTAGGGATTTTCAGTTTGACAATGTATTCCATAACTATTCTCTCTATCATATTTAGCTTCAAACTAGTCAATTTGTCAAATTAAAAGTTCCCAACCATCATTTTGAGCCTAATCTAATATATAAAAATGAGTTGGAAACTATATTGAGCTCTAATTAAAAAACTAAATGCCTACATTGGCTCAAAAAGATTACTAAAAGAGTAAATTAAGCATATAGAATAGTATGTGTGGCTGTGTATCAAGGGTGCAAAACTGCACGAACTTAACAGTGGATTAAATCAGCAACAAGATATACTCAAGGACCAGTTTTGATAAACTACTTGCGTAGCGATACTCCTTAACTCGCAGATGAATAGTTAAATAGAAGCAATTAAAGAATAAAGTTAATGGTTTAGACATTTCCCGATATATTTTCTATGCAACAGTTGCATTTGGCAGAAATAATCAAACAAATCTGATTAAAATATTAATGTAAAGCTCAAATAAAACTATGTAGGCTAAATCATTAAAACTCAACCAAATTTAGCCTAGCCTAATGCAGTGATCCCAAAAAACTCATGTCTAGAGAATTGAGCCAGATCTGAACAAAATACAGAAATACAAAAAATAATACATTTGCAGAACCAACTCGAAAAACAAATAACAGCAGAACATATAAATAACTATTTTTTATTATAACTTGAAATCCATTGATTCGTACAAACAAAACATTTCGCCAAATACAGAATATGTGAGCTTACATAACAATGCAATAGCTTGCCTAAATATTTGAACAAAGCATAAAGGGAAATTATTATTCTTCACCTAACTTTTACCTACCATTGTTGAAAAACTATAAAAAATATCCCTTTTCATTTGCACAACTATATTTGGTTAATAAACAAAACAATAAAATGTTAAATACAATCATATGTAATTTTTTAAATTAACATGTTGCATTTAATAAATTTAGAATTAAATAGGTGTAATAGATAAAGAGTTGGTGGCCTAAAAACAAAAAAAAAAATAAGAAAACAAAAAAATAATAAGAAACAAAAATAAACTGAAAAAGAAAAATATAAAAAACGGTCACTAAACTCCAAAAGATCTCAAAATAAGAAATCTCAGGAATATTTGAATGTCTCTGTGCTAGATGAACTAATGCTTCAATTTAGCAATTGCACATTTTTCTCAAGTTATAGCTTGATTTTTTATTGGATCTGGAACATATAGCTTTTTTCTACTTCTTATTATTCCTCTTATTCCTAGCATGGAAATCAATTAATATTTTCGATTTCGATATAATATCATTTAACTCCTCAATTGAATCCACTTATGAGTTTTTATCAGACTCACTTAAGTCAGTCAGTGAAGAAATAGATTGAGGCCTTCCTCGTACAACCGAATGGAACTCCTCTATATGCGGATTAAGGTTCGATCAAACCTCAACATCCGGTACCCCCAAGAAAGATGTCTCAGCAACATAAGATTGGGTGTTCCTCACTATTTCTCGCCTGAACAGAGCAATAAAAATTTCATCAATATAATCTTATAGCCGTTCTGAAGGGACTCCCATCAAACCTTCATCCCTAGGGATCATGTCAAGCATCCCCCTTCCCCTCAAAATATTGGTTGCCTCCATTAGCACAATTTGAAGCTTTGATGAGGAACTCTTCTCGTAACCAGCAAGATATCCATCAATACCAAAGGGGTCTGACGACAATGAGATGTCCTCAGACACCTCAACCACCATCTTGCCATCCACACTATTCTCTAACAACTCAGCCAAAAGGAAACTCGGCCAGCTCGTTTAATATATCACCAACAATGGCCTCGGTCTCTTCATTCAAGTCTCCTCCATATGAGCCATCCACCACATCCATCTCAAGCGTATCAATGTCCATTGAATAATCCAACTCAGTTAGGCCACCCAATAGTTTTCCCCAATTCTGTAAAATGGCCCGAATAGAATTCTAGTCCACAAAAAAATCTCCAATGGTAATGTTAAAATTAACAAAATTGTCTCCAGTGAACTCAGTCATCTAGTCTATCCCATTCACCGTGATACGATGAGGACCATCTACTCCATCGTCCAAGGGATGAGGTGGAACTAATCCTTCTGAAATTTTAACACCGGCGGGCCATTTAAACCTTCGACTGAACCGGATGAGGCTGAACCAACTGTCACATTTCCAACAAGTAAAGTGTTTGATCTTTCCACTGAGGATGATTGATTCCTCTTTGGCACACACAAGTTTACGTTTTTTTTTTCATTTGTCAGCTTTATTAATGTTATCCTCTGTCAGCACCACTTTGTTTCAAAGCTGAGAGTGTAGTCTTAAACAATGCCTCTGGCCAATAATCAAGCAGTGCCAACAATAAGTCAAAAAAGTTTTCAAGGTTGCACTCATGGAAATATCCTTTTTTCTTCATCTCCAATCCAAATATTGGATTCAAAATGCTCAGTTAAATACATTTCGCTAACACTTGAGCAACCGTCGGTCTAAGCAAATTACCTTTGCATAATCTACTTTCAGTAGTTTTCCAAAATATATTCCCAATGCAAAGAGAATGGAATGTATACTCAAGCGGATCTTAAGGAGAAGAAAACTAATCCACATTGGTACAATGGGTGGTTCACATCCTAGATCAAAAGTCAGTCCATTTAAGGATTTTCATTTGCCAATTTTTGATGAAGTAGAATCCTCTTGTGAGAGTAATCCTTATTTGAAAGTTTGATGAAGACATGACACGCATCAATTATCCAACATGTGATTCACCTGATAAGCCCAAATTGTAGATAAATTTCCTAATGAAAACCATAGATGGCTTATAATTTGAAAATTTCTCAACAAGCACAAACTCTAAAGGTTTGCCTAGGGTTTGCAATTATGCTTCTGAGAGAAGGCAGATTTACCTACGTAACTATATCTATATATAGAGAATATGTTGGGATTTTATTAAATCAAAGAGTATAGATAGATATTGGTTGGAACCATTTAGAAAACTGAAGAGAAAGAAAGAATAAATACAAAAAAAAACTAAAAAAACATGAAAAAATTATTACCAAACCCCCCAAAGAATCACAAAGAAGAATCAATTTAAAAAAAAGACACAAGTTCAAGTGATGCTTCTGGGTCGGCTCCTTTTTTCTTATAATATTGTTAAAAAATTTTAGAGGAATTAGAGTCCTTTGCTTGATATTTGTTAAAGCAAGCCTCCTCCAAATCTTCGTAATAATTCTCATTATACATTTGATCCTCATTAGAGTCATTATCAGTCATTGTAGGAGTGGAAGAATGATCACTAAAGGTATGGCATTCATTAGCAGAAGGACGGAGGTCCATCACCACCTGGATGGTCTAAACATCATCCCTCCGAGAATCATGTAGATCCCCAGAAGGCCTTAGATGAGTTATCTCCATACCCCTAGTGATCATTCCTCCACTCCTACAATGCCAAACTCTAGATTGATGTATCATCCAGTTCCATCTGTCCATGTAAGAGACTATCAAAAGTAATAAACAAAAGGAGATTGAATATCGAACCAACCCTATTTCCATTTATGACAACTCCTTTTCAACATTGGTGGCCACATCAGAATTCTACTCAGTGCATCAGTGATCAAATTATTGCACAACACATTCCCTTGAAATACTCTGGTCATTTAAATGAGGGTGTAATTTGAAACACTGAGAAATTTTCGTGCCAAACTATTTTGCAATTAGTGCAGTAAAGAGGCAAATTTTCAAAGACACTTCCTAGAGGTATCCTACAATTTCACTCCCAATCCAGATGACCAATTCAAAGATTTTTGTTAGGTCAACTTCAACTTAAACTCGAACTACAGGCAGGCCGAAAAAGATTAGATGTTGCATAATCAACCTTAAGAGGTTTTCCAAAGTAAGACCACAATGAAAAAATGGGTGATCAAATGAACCTTAAGCAGCGAGAATTTATCCAAATAGGAACTATATGAGATTTGTTTTTTGGATCAAAAGATGTAGTTCATTTCATTAATTTCATATGTATATTTTCAATATAGTATGAGCCCTGAATTAATAACCTTGTATAATCAACTCATTGGAAAACTTCTATAAACTTCCCAACTAGTGAGAACTCAAAAGGTTTATCCAACATTTCCATTTCATCTTCAGAAAGAAGAAGAGCCGTTTACCTTTAAGAGACGCAATTGGTTTGTTACCAACCAAATCTCGGGCCGAGTGTGCATTTGTGAGAGCTTCAACAAAGGATTTTAGAGCAGACTAGCCAAGCCTCCATGAGCACCAGCATATAGCCCTCAATATCAGCACAAACAGACCTAGTCGAACGATCGGAGCAGACCGTAAGAGAAGACGAATCGGAAGACCTTCCGTCATATACAGATTGTTTTATGAGCATATCTTCAAATTTTAATTTTTTTTACTCAAAACTTTCTAAAAATGCTTCTTAACATCAGATTATTCAAATTAGCTTCAAAATTCAAATAATTATTCATAAATGGAAACATATTTTTTAATAATAGAGATTGTGTCATAAATGATGACTTGCAATTAAGAAAACATGTAGTATAATATCAAATTCATAATAGAATGGCATTGTCCGAACTAAAGAATGCTGATCATGTAGAATAATTTTTATAATAAGGTGTGACATCCACAAACATCAAAACTCAAAAATAGCTAATTCGTGTCCTTTTGTCAAAAATTAATGCTAAATGTGTTTATTTACACCTTTTCTCTATGTTATCATATTCATATCTAACAAGTTTAAAACATTTTCCATAAAATTATGAGCTAAATTTCTCAATTACCTAAAGTGAATGCCTTAATAATAGTTTTGGATAATCCTCTCTATTTAACATCACCCGAACACTAGAGCGATCCGATTTAATTGCTTTTGTGAATCCTTCTGTTTATTTTTAACAAATCCAAGGATCTAATCAGATGACTTGGGTGATATGGCTCAATTTTCATGAACAATTCTTTTGATTTCAAACTTCCAAATTTTCTAGAACATTCTCTAGGGATCACCTAAGTAATGTAGCACAACCATTCATGGCAATTTCTCATTTTGCTTTAAAAATTATAAATTTTGTATATACAAATGAAGATATCTTGTTCATTAAAAAGCAAACATGTGATTATTAGAATATTTACTAACAAATTATTTCAACATTTGCAATGCATGATTTCTCCAAGGATTTTTATGATTTTTATAAAAACTATAACATGTATATAAATTCTTTTTAATATTTTCTCTAAAATTAATTTCACTAAAATCACTTCAAATATTGAAAGCTCATGATTCAAGATATCTTTCAAATTACTATCCAAAATATATGTGTAAGGTCATTAAGAGATTTGAGAATCAAGTGAAATATTATACAATAAAAATGAACAATAATTTATCTTTCTCCCATAGCCACAAAAAATTAACACTGCAAACATAGCAGTACTATTTCTCTAAATGAACTCCCTTAATTATATTCTTACCATAGATTAGGGTTTCAAAATATGAGGCCTTATTAGATAAATTATCTAAGTATATTTTAGGCTAATAAATTTTTTATACATTTGTTAAAATCACCATTTTCCTAAACTCAAAGCAATAAAAAATAAAAATAGGAGCAACAAGCATAAAATAAAAAATGGTAAGTTATAAATTAAGTATTTATAACTAAGCAAGAATGAAGTAAAAGACATACCTTAAAAGTAAGCTAAAAACAAGGCTAAGCATGCATGTATAGGTAAATAAAATACTGAAAAGAAAGATTACATCTTAAACATGCTAATGATCATATGACATATGCAAATTCAAAATAACCAATCCAACTATAGTACGTATACGTAAGCTGCAAAAGGTCTAACATCCTATAATATACAAGTAAAGCAAGTAAAATAGCTTACTGAAATAAGAGTAAACTGAAAAGTATAACTGAAATTAGAAATAAAAGTAGAAATAGTGTGTCATGGCTGCCATACAGATGAGGGCTAAATCTACCCTGCTGAAATCAAAAGGATTCTTAGCGACATAAGTGGCTAAGGCGACAAAATTTTCTAGCGTCATAAGAGGCTAGGGCAAAAAATATATATAACTGAACTGAGAGGCAGTATTAACACATGCAATTCATATTTTAGTTATTTATTTTACTTCTGTGGACAATTTCAAAAGTAGCTGAGGAGTCAAGCACGTCTACAAGACTATTCGGGTTCCAAACTTAACAACACACTCCTCAATGAGTGAAGTTAAGTAATCATTATCTCACCTTCCCCCTGCCCATTGGGGTACTATGCGCAAAAGTCAACCAATAACTGAACCCAATGCAAAATTATCCTAAATATTCTAAGTTTTCATTTTTATGCAACAATATTCTTGTTTGATATGTCCAAGGAATAAAACACAAAATTCAAGGAATATGTAAGCAACAAAATTCAATAGTCAGCTAGAGACTCTACTAAACATGGTAATATCATTTATTATCTAATTAAGCCCATTCTAACTATTCCAAGTTACACAAGTTCAGGATCTCCAATTCCTACTATCGAATGTAACTTAGAAGTACGGCGAAGTTAAAAGGATTAGAACTGATCAGGTTCTAATCTAGCTAAATCAAGTACGACTATAGATTAAGTAATAAATCACGATGTCCTAATTGGTGAATTTAGACATTCTATACTAAAATTTGATCAAGATCTACTAAACTAGAGATTATGAGTTAAACACCACGAGCTTAGGTTTAATCACATAATCCATAGGTAAAGCTTAAGATCTAGGTTTTACTAAGAGTGAACTACAAATTACAAATTAGGGCAAATCCTATTTGAACAAAGTCAGGCTCAATAGGATGATCCTCCTATCCTGAGTCTAAAGTTGAAAAATAAAATAATCAAAATTAAGTTGTAAAATCTATAAACTAATAAAACTAAAATTTCATTCATTGACTAACCCACTTTATCAAAGGAATGAAATCTAACCTATGATCTAGTCCTAGTCTCAAGAATAATCCTAATGTGAAGTGTAAATTCCTAAAGAATAAGACTTACAGAATTTTTATGGTATTTAACCAAAATTGATTGAATAGCTGATTTTACTCACTTATATGATCCTAATACAGTTTTATTATTAATTTTATTGATTTGAATGATATTTTAGGGGTCAATGACACTTAACCTAAATTTTAAGCAAAAAGATCATTTGCCCCTACTCAAGGATCCAAAAAGTTACTTTTTGATTTAGAATTCTAAGTTAGAATTTTTTATTATAAAATGATTCCTTACTGTCTAACATGAAGATAGACAGTAAGTACACTCAATTTGAATAAGAAATAGGTCCTATAGGTCCAAGCTAAGAATTTTGACCTAAGGGGTAATTTAGGAATTTACATCTAATGAAATTCAAATTTTTATGCAGTTTATTATTAGTTGATGTTCAAGAATTCCATAGAGTCCAAGAACACTAAATTCTAAGATTAAATGGCTAAGTTATAGATGTTCTAAGATTCGAGGGCAATTCGATAATTTCCCTAGGGTCAAGGGGGCAAAAACTGAACTTTTACGTTTGAGATCTAATTTCAGCAAACTCAGTGTCTATAGCTTTTCTATAACACACTGAGTACTTTGACTAGGAGTAGACTCAATTTGAACCTCAATTGGTCAAGTTATGACCTAACTAGGGTTAGGAGTATTTTGGTCAACTTAGATTTTCTAAGATTTAAAACCTAAATATTATTTTAGTTTGCTGTTGGCACTAAAATTCTAAGCTAGTTAACACTTTGAATTTTTTGAGTTGGAGTTCAATTGACCAAGTTATGGTCAATTGAAAACCAATGTCATTTTAATCATTTTGGGAGGGAGTCCTAAATGTGACTTTGCAGACTAATCACCAAATGAGAAAACTAATACTACCACAGTGAAAGGATTGTTCTCCTGATCACTTTAAGACCCATATTGACTATGTTTGAATGACTAGGTAAAAAGTTATAAGTATTTATTTAGGTCCTACAATGAGACCTATATTTGATATGTTTGGATCATTATTTTTAAAGTTATGAGCTTTAAAGTTTCCTAAATTAATTAAATTTAAACTAATGAGTTTTACTGTTTAATTAGTTTACTATTTTTAATTAATTGAATAATATTAATTAATTAAATTAAACTGAACTAATTAATTAATTAAATTACTAATTATTATTAGCTAATTAATTAAGACTAAGGTTTCATTAATTAATATCAATTAATTAATCTTTAACTACTTGTTTAATTAATTAATTAACTTAATTTAATTAGTCTAATACTAATACTTATATAACAGTGAGTATAATATATATATACATAATTGACTAAAGTTTTGTTATATGTGGTTATATATATATATATATATATATATATATATATACATATATATCTATAATAACATAACCTAAGATTTTTGTTTATATATATAACCTCTGTGTATTTAAATAAATATATGATTATATATGTATACATATATATAACAATACATATATAATATACATAAATATATATTTTTCTGCAGGATATAATTTGTGGCTGGTCCCAGCGCCACGCGGCAATCCGCGATTGGGCAAAGAGCTGCAGGCGGGCCCCGCAACACGTCAGCCGACACACCACGCGCAGACGCACACCTTACGCCCCAGGCTCAGAGCCCGCACGCGGCCTACGCGTGCGGACGCGGCCGGGTCCGGTTTGGCCCAGCCCAGCCCGGATCCTCCCTCTTCACGCAGGCCTTCCCGAGGGCGAGAACTTAGGGCCCGGAGGATCGCCGCCTTCCCGGCACCGCCAGAGCTCGACCCGCATGGTCCCGGCTAGAACTCGACGAGGGCTCGCCAACCGCGACCGGACCAGCGCCTGGGGTGGACGAAGTCGCCGGCGAAGCCTAACCCTAGTTCCTAGGCTACGGACGGGCGGGCCTTAACGGTATCTACTGTGGCGATTGATTCAAATCCGATCGATCGAGTCCTCCTTCAATCGATCGAATCCACTCAGTTGCTAATCGAATAATTGAAATAGGCTTGCGAAATTGAAAAGCTGAGAATGGAAGAAAATCGAGGGAGATAGAAGGCAGCTGAATCAAGCAAAAACACGCACTTTGAGTACTTGGCATACAGTTTGTGGTCACGCAGTTCCCCCAATACTGCCTTAAGATGACATTCGTGTTCCTTCTTCGTCTTAGAATATATTAGAATATCATCTATGAAGACGATGACGAATTTGTCAAGGTAGGGTTTCAAAATACGCTGCATTAAGTCCATGAAGATTGAGGGCGCATTTACTAATCCAAACGACATCACTAAAAACTCGTAGTGCCATCTCTGGTTCTAAAGGTGGTCTTAGCTATATCAGAATCTTTTACTTGTAGCTGGTGGTATCCCGATAGCAAATCGATCTTGGAAAACACTTTTGCTCTAACCAATTGATCAAATAAATCGTCGATGCGGGGAAGCAGGTATTTATTCTTTATGGTGACCTTGTTTAGCTCCCTATAGTCAATGCACATTCGCATTGACCCGTCCTTCTTTTTGACGAATAGGACTGGTGCTCCCCATGGTGACGAACTAGGTCTGATCAGACCCTTCTCCAATAGCTCCTGCAGTTGTCTGTTCAGTTCCTGTAATTCTTTAGGTGTCATTCGATAGGGTGCTTTGGAGATTGCTTGGGTTCCGGGGACGATGTCGATTGCAAATCTACTTCCCATGTAGGTGGAAAACCGGGTAGGTCTTCGGGAAAAATGTCGGCGAATTCGCAAACGACTGGATTCTTAGATAAGGGAATGTTTTCCTTTCTTTCTCCGAGTATTGTCACTAGGAAGGCGCTGCAACCATTACTTACTAATCTCTTGGCCCTGATGGCATTGATTAAAGAAGTTCTCGTATTAAAGTTTCCAACGAATGACTTAATCTGTCTACCATCACCCAGGGTGATCTTCTTCTTCTGGCAATTAATGGTGGCGTCATGTTGACTTAGCCAATTCATTCCCAGAATAACGTCAAAATTAGCTATTGGCAAAACTACAAGCTTAGCTTCAAATTCTGTGTCTCCAGTAGGGATCTGTATTTAGCAGAATTGACAAGCTGGTAATTGAGCTCCAGATGGTAATCCTACGCTTAGAGGACTCGCTAGACTGTATATAGTAAGTTGAGAGATTTTCTCCAACTTTCAGAAATGAAGGAGTGATTAGCTCCAGTGTCAAATAAGATGTTACAGGGATTATTATTTACATAGATCGTACCTAATTACAGATGCAGTAATTTACTAGCTACTTTAAGCAAATAATATTAAAAAGGTAGATTGGTTCAGAAATGTACACCTGAGACAACATTGTTGTCTTCTGCAGCCTCCAGAGGTGTGAGGTTATATACCCTCGCAGCACCGGCAGGACAGTTATTGTATGCTTGCCGTTGCGGTGGTCGTGGAACGTTCAATCGCGGCACTATGGCTGTCTCCCGTTGCGGAATCTGGGGTGGAGGTTGGCTGGTAGCTGCTGCCGGAGGGTTCCTTCTGTAGAGGTCGAACACAGGTCGACGCTTGGTGTGATCAATTCGATCACCGTCGATGGTTTCTGTCATGTAGCATTGGGTGAAACCATGATCTGGCCTCCCACAAGTATAGCAGACGCACTGCCCTTGATAACATCTCCCATAGGGATGCGGCTTAGGACAGTCCTTAAAAAGATCAACAGAGAGGGCTTCAGCTTCTATTTGAAAAACTCTAGCCCTATTAGGATTGTATGGGCGATAAGAAGTGGACCCTGTTCTTCTCTTTGCTTCCTCGACCTGATGTTGCTCCACAACTTAACCATTTCCAGAAGCTCGCTATAATTGGTCATACGGAATGGCACCACTTGGCCCTTAATAGAAGCACGAAGACCGCTTTGGAATCGATGACAACTGTCCTCTTCTGTTGGTACCATATTGGTGGAGAACCTCGCGAAACGACGAAATTCGGCATCGTATGCCGCTACGGTATGACTCCCTTGCTGTAATTTCAAGAATTCACCGCCATGCTACGACGGGCGGACAAGGGAATGAATTCGGCGCGAAACAGTTCCTCGAATTCCTCATATGAAATTTCGTCGAGGCCTACATCCGCAAACTGGGTACTTCGAACGTGGTTCCACTAGTACCCTGCTTCACTTTGCAGCAGATGGGTTACAAGCCTGATCACTTCCGTGTCGGGACACTTAATGCTGGTTAAGTTCTTCTCTACTATTTTTAGCTAGTTCGCCGTGTCAGCAGCGGATAAACTCCCATCAAAAGTGGGGGTCCTGAGCCTAATGAAACTGTGGAGATATTCGTCTGCAGATTAAATGTGATGCCGGAAGGAGTAGTAATTCTCCGGGGCTCCCTCCTCTGAATGAGAGCAATTCTGCGCCATCTGCGCGTTCATCATCCGTTCCATCCTCTCACCTTGCTTGGCTTAAGAGTCAATCATCATTCTCATAGTTTCGAGCAAAGCATTCATTTCGGCAGAAGAATTGCCAGATACAGCAGGAGCGGAAGATTGTGCAGGATCCATCTTTTCACAAGAGTCTGAATTAAAAATAGAGCATTCTCAAAAAAACCAGAAAGTGGGAGATTGCAATATTTCATTTTTTTTATTAAAATAGAGATGAGAGTACATCATAGATGAGGTAGAGAAAAACAATAAATAAAACATAAGGCCTATTCTATATATTCCTTTGAAAAGTCCTGATAGAAGTCGGCGTAGGTGATCTCCCGGTGAAACGAGCAGGTTCATGCTTGAATACCCACTCCTTGTGTGCCCACCACTCCTCGGCGTAGTCCTAGAGTAGGATATCAACAAGGCAGAGTCAAATATGATCCGAATATCCCAGATCATCAAACATCTTGGTTACTCATCGTAACCATTCTCTGGCTAGGATGGGAAAGTCTAATCCTCGAAATATGGCGTGTTCCATCATTGTCTCTAAAACTCTAGCACCTAATGGGATACGCGTTGTACTTCCCTTCCATATCGCTTCGCCAGATACACGTCGAATTCCCATCTTTCTTCAAAGTGTTTGGGTAGTCGAACACAGATATGGTCGAGTAATAATATTTCTAGATGTTCAAATCAAGTGATCGTTTTGTTAGGTTGAGTATTTTATCTTATTTATAGACGCATTTTCATTTCTATGCATATTATCCTGAGCTCGTGATCATGGTTCTTTGGATGTAATTCTAGTATCTAGTTAGTGACTGATTGGCAGAAGAACAATCCATAAGGTAGAGAGAAATGCAAATTCCAAATCTGACACCCTATGGAATTTTCTGATACCAACTGTGGAATTTGCATTTCTCTCTACCTTATAGAGTGTTCTTCTGCCAATCAGTCACTAACTGGATACTAGAATTACATCCAAAGAACTATGATCACGAGCTCAGGATAATATGTATAGAAATGAAAATATGTCTATAAGATAAAATACTCAACTTAACAAAACGATCACTTGATTTAAACATCTAGGAATATTATTACTCAACTATGTCTGTGTTCGACTACCTCAAACACTTTGAAGAAAGATGGGAATTCGACATGTATCTAGCGAAGCGATATGGAAGGGAAGTACAAGGCGTGATACCCAGCAGGTGCTAGAGTTTTAGAGACAATGCCGGAACACGCCATATTTCGGGGATTAGACTTTCCCATTCTAGCCAGGGAATGGTTACGACGAGTAACCAAGATGTTTGATGATCTGGGATATTCTGATCATATTCGACTCTGCCTTGTTGATATCCTGCTCCAGGACTACGCCGAGGAGTGGTGGGCACACAAGGAGTGGGTATTCAAGTATGAATCTGCTCGTTTCACCGAGAGATCACCTACGCCGACTTCTATCAAGCCTTTTCAAAGGAATATATAAAATAGGCCTTATGTTTTATTTACTGTTTTTCTCTACCTCATCTATGATGTACTCTCATCTCTATTTTAATGAAAAAGATAAAATATTGCAATCTCCCACTTTCTCGTTTTTTTGAGAATGTCCTATTTTTAATTCAGACTATTGTGAAAAGATGGATCCTGCACAATCTTCCGCTCCTGCTGTATCTGGCAACTCTCATGCCGAAATGAATGCTTTGCTCGAAACTATGAGAACGATGATTGACTCTCAAGTCAAGCAAGGTGAGAGGATGGAACGGATGATGAACGCGCAGATGGCACAGAATTGCCCTCATTCAGAGGGAGCCACGGAGAATTACTACTCCTTCCGGCATCACATTCAACCTGCAGACGGATATCTCCACAATTTCCTCAGGCTCAGGACCCCCACTTTTGATGGGAGTTTATCCGCTGCTGACACGGCGAACTAGCTAAAAATAGTAGAGAAGAACTTAACCAGCATTAAGTGTCCCGACACGGAAGTGATCAGGCTTGTAACCCATCTGCTGCAAAGTGAAGCAGAGTACTAGTGGAACCACGTCCGAAGTACCCAGTTTGCGGATGTAGGCCTCGACGAAATTTCATATGAGGAATTCGAGGAACTGTTTCGCGCCGAATTCATTCCCTTGTCCGCCCGTCGTAGCATGGCGGTGAATTCTTGAAATTACAGCAATGGAGTCATACCGTAGCGACATACGATGCCAAATTTCTCCGTCTCGTGAGGTTCTCCACCAATATGGTACCAACAGAAGAGGACCGTTGTCATCGATTCCAAAGCGGTCTTCGTGCTTCTATAAATAGCCAAGTGGTGCCCTTCCGTATGACCAACTATAGTGAGCTTCTGGAAACGGCTAAGGTTGTGGAGCAACATTAGGTCGAGGAAGCAAAGAGAAGAACATGGTCCACTTCTTATCGCCCAGACAACCCTAAGAGGGCTAGAGTTTTTCAACTAGAAGCTGAAGCCCCCTCTGCTGATCCTTTTAAGGGCAGTCCTAAGCCGCAGACCTACGGGAGATGTTATCATGGGCAGTGCGTCTGCTATACTTGTGGGAGGCCAGGTCATGGTTTCACCCAATGCTAAATGACAGAAACCATCGACGGTGATCAAATTGATCACACCAAGCGTCAAACTATGTTCGACCATTACAGAAGGAACCCTCCGGCAGCAGCTACCAACCAACCTCCACCCCAGATTCCGCAACGGGAGTCAAACCATAGTGCCGCGGTCGAACGTTCCACGACCACCGCAACGACAAGCATACAATAACCGTCCTGCCGGTACTGCGAGGGTATACAACCTCACACCTCTGGAGGCTGTAGAAGACAATAATGTTGTCTCAGGTATACGCTTCTGAACCAATCTACCCTTTTTAATATTACTTGCTTAAAGTAGCTAATAAATTATGCATCTGTAATTAGGTATGATTTATGTAAATAATAAGCCCTGTAATATCTTATATGATACTGGAACTAGTCACTCCTTCAATTCTGAAAGTTGGACAAAATCTCTCAACTTGCTATTATACCGTCTAGCGAGTCCTCTAAGCGTAGGATTACCATCTGAAGCTCAATTACCAGCTTGTCAATCTTGCTAAATACAGCCCTATTGGAGACAGAATTCGAAGCTAAGCTTGTAGTTTTGCCAATAGCTAATTTTGACGTTATGCTGGGAATGAATTGGCTAAGTCAATATGACGCCACCATCAATTGCCAGAAGAAAAAGATCACCCTGGGTGATGGTAGACAGGCTAAGTCATTCGTTGGAAACTTTAGTACGAGAGCTTCTTTAATCAATGCCATCAGGGCCAAGAGGTTAGTAAGTAAAGGTTGCAGCGCCTTCCTAGTGACAATCGAAAGTCTACATTGGGATATTATATTTTTTGGAGCCAAAAGCACCTTACATCTCTCACAGCAATATTACATCACCGAACTTCTGTGCCACACCCACATGGATCATTTTACCACGGCACCAATTCCTGCAGCAGCCAAGAACATCAAACCAACGCCTACATAACAACAGTTTTCCAACCCCACCTTCTATCAGAGTGTGGTTGGCAGCCTCCAATATCTTCAACACACAAAGCCAGACATTACATACAGTGTTAATCATGTTTTCCACTACATGCACAATCCGTCGGATGAGAATTGGAAAGTCGTCAAGCGTATTCACCACTATCTTCAAGGAACCTCCAATTATGGTCTCTAGTTGGAACCCATTTCAAATTTAAGTTAACTATTTTTAGTTAAGCATACTGGGCTGGCGATGAGGACAATCGATAGTCTACATTGGGATATTACATTTTTTGGGAAACAACCTCATCTCCTGATCCTCCAAAAAACAGCCAACCGTTGCTCGTTCAAGTACCAAAGCTGAGTACAAATCTATTGCCAATGCCACTAATGAGGCCTTATGGAACAAATCCTTACCAAACTTGGTGTCCATTTGTCCACCGTACCAATACTTTACTACGACAATCTGAGCTCTATTTACCTTACCTCTAATTCTCCATACCCGAATGAAATATGTGGAGATCGATTATCACTTCATCAGAGAACTTGTTCATAATCAATCTCTTGTCCTACACCATATTCCTTCTAATGATTAATTTGTAGATGTCCTCACAAAGCCCTTCCAATTAAAGTGTTTCAAGATATTACCTTCCAGCTCATCCGCCCTATGCCGATGACCTTGCGGGGGAGTAATAAATAATGCATGTTAAGCTGAAATATTCTGCCTAACAGAATTTGTTAAGTTGTCCTTTTTTTTATTTGTCATTTTTCATTTCTTTTCTGTAAAGTCCACTGCTATTTATAGCGGCTTATTCTTCCGATTTTCAATGAGACGAACGAAGGCCAAATTATCCCAATACGCTCTCTTCTCCTTTCACCTTTTTTGTTTTCAACTGCTGATGTCATTGGTGAGTGCATAATGCAGTGAGATATTCATAAAAAAATTATAACGATAACAATTATAATGATAATGCAACGAATATTTTATTGAAGAATTTTGAGAACACTAACAGGCCTATTTTTAAAAGAAAAAATTTTCATGTTTGTTGTTATACATATATTTTAAATTTGATTGTTCAAGAAGGCATTAAGCAATGCAATAATATCATTTGAGTTGTTAGAGACGACGTTGTTTATATTAAAAAATCTCCAAACCGCTTAAGAACATTTGGCGAGATTGCAAAATTAATTGGTATATCAGCTTGCAGAGCTCTTTCTAGTGATATAAAAATAAGAAGGAACTCCACATTCTATATGCCAGATCGTGTCTTTTATTATAAAATAGTATTATATGAATTTTTTAGAAAAGACGAGATTAACTTGGGGTTTGATTGATGCTGATTGGGATAGATTTGATATAATTAAATGTATTCTTAAAGTTTTTGAGAATACTTCAAAAGGATTTCAATTCAATATACTCAACTCCTAATATCTTTCTGAAATGATTTTGATACAATATATTCTTGAGAGTGGGGCAACCGATAATGATGATTTTGTTAGCTTGATGTACATTTTAATAAAAAAAAAATTGACAAATATTAAGCTGATAGTAACTTGCTAATGTGCATTGTCATTATGCTTGATTCAAGGGGAAAAATGATATTTATTCAATTTGCATTTAGGTTAATCTATTCTAGGTTAACCCTTAATGAGAAAATTAAGTAAGTTTTACTAAATTTACATGAACTATATGAATATTATTATATAGACACAATTTGACAATGTTTCAAAGTGTCATGCTCTAAGTTTTTATTCTTACAAGCTAGCTCTAGTTTTTTATTCTTCAACCAATTTTGGATTCTTCAACCCTTACTGAAAAAATTGTTCTTCATTAACTTTGGATCAAGCAACAGCGATTTTGTCCACGACGATTTTGATTCTGAAAGGTAGTCGTCCATATAGATCATTCTTTCATAGATATATTGTGGAGTTCATTATTGGGTTGGATAATTCGAGAACAATTAGTTGATTGAAGACGTTTGGCTAGCATTATCCATACATCAGCGCAGGTGATTGCTTCCATAATGTAGAGTAGGACATAGATTGAGATGAGTATAGGGCTAATGTAAGGTTCTAATCAGCTGACAACCATGATGGGGAATCAGGATTAGAAAGATGCGGAGCCTGATCAGATCCATCTAAATGTCCATGAAAGTGGTTAACTTTGAAGAGATGAAGTATTTGAGCTTTCCAAATGGGATAGTTATGTTGTAAGTGAAGTATTGATGATATTTAGATATTGGACATTAAGAATTTCAAATCTTTGAATTTGATGAGGGAGGTACTAGAGATCCGAAGGTAGCACTAGACGGGTTCCACACGTAGTGAGGTTATGCGTCCGCCTTTCTTTAGTGCTGGATCTTTTGATTGAGAGATACGATTTCTATTCGGTTCGAGATTTCTGTGGATTCCATGGGAGAATGTATCCAGAGATTAGAGGAGAAGGAATTCAGTGTCGGAGGCGTGCTGGGAGAGAGAATCAGCCAGAGATAGGCGTATTAGATCTCATCAGTTCTTCAAAGCAACGAGGAATGTGTTGTGGTTTAGATCGGCGAAGAGTGCCAAACTCGGAATCGGGATCGATGAGGAATTCGTTGAACTTTAGATCAGTATTAAGAATTAGGGTTGAGGGAGAGAGAGCGGCGAACTAGGTCGCTCTGTAGAAATCCGGAGAGGGAGTCAAACGAGAGCGAAAGAGAAAAAGGAGATTATCGTAAACAAAAAGTGCTATATTTTATGTCTTTTGATGTAGTTACAGGAGGTGTATTATATAACTAGTATACAAAATATACTAGAGCTACCTAAAATATACTATAACCAACTAAAATATACTATAACCAATTAGAATATACTAGAACTAATTAGAATATACTAGATCACCTAGAATATAATAGAATCAACTATAATATACTAGAACCAATTAGGACTTTAAACATGATATGTGTAATTGGGTTGTTATTAAAACTCTCTTCTTCCCCTTCAACTAGGATTTTAATTAATAAAATCCGATTTTTAGTGAGAGACGGAGTATATACAAGGAGTTCATTAAATGTTAAATTATACTTCATGCCCACAAGGTTTGGACATTGCCTCTCCTTAAATAATGTTTTCTATGTTATTCAAGACTGAGATATCTAGAAGAAATTGCATGGGCATATACATATCGTATAGTTGATTCTTCCTGCTTGTTCCTCAAGGTTATCTAATAATCACATGATGATAACATCCTTGCAGTAAAGAAAATTTGAACCAGGTTCTAAAATTAATGCCTAAAGTTGTTTCAAATAAGAAATAAATGAAAACTATACTTTAAACTGAGACTCAATTTCCTAATTATATGTGTTTAATAATCTATTACAGATTTAACAAAATGTGATGTTACATTTATATATCATAACTGGAGGAATTGCTTTGTTTGCTAGTATATTTTAATAAATGAAGTCAAATTCAACTAAGAAAATTTTCTTGTTGCATATAATGAACTATCAACACAAATAATCTAATGCTTTGTAATACTTTCTAGCAATTTTAGCTGATTAGTAAACAAAATTAACAAGTCAATTAGAATTAGATGAGATTTAACTGATATATAGGTAATAAAAAAACGAAGCTGTGGAAAGAACACACCTTAGCTATGACAATGGCATTGCTCTTCACATGCTTTACACAAAGCCATGCAAAATGTGCATCGGAAATCTCAATTTCTTGAGGAGACCTATCTGACTTCACCTTAAATTCAATATCATCCATAGTTAAATCATCTGAATCTTGAGCTAACAAACCCCCAACAACTTGTCTGAGCGAGAGAACTCCCTTTTGAGGTTTTTTTGCCTCAAGTATCCTCAGATTCTTCGACTTCCCGCATAAGATTTCAAGACCCTTCTCTGTATAATTTGGTGCAATTACTACTTCGTAAAACATTCGCGTTTCACCATCTGTTGGACTTCTAAACTCTCTTATTTCCTTTGCAAGATCCTACAAGCACAACAAAATAAAAATAGAAAAACACAAATAAGCAAAAGTTTTAAGAGCATCATCCCCGTGGGGTTAGGCAAATGTTGATGATTTTTGGTATAACTTTTATGATTGGTTATCAAACTAATAGAAACCCTGCCAAAGTTGGGAGATTATATAAAGAAAGGCTCACAAGTATTATACACTAAATAAATTCGTTGAGACATAAAGGCAAATTTTATCAAATAGCAATTATGTAATCTAGTTGTTTACCTGCAGGAAGTGTTCTTGCTATATCATTCACAAAAACGCATTTGAGAGTGGAAAAAATGAAAACATCAAAAAATTATTATATGTTAAAGAGATGTAGGAATAGTAGCATTTAATGAAGATGAGATGGCAGAAATAGAGCTTTGGGTGGTTTCTACATGCATTTAGAATGTATAAAATTAAAGGTATACAAATATTAAATCAGAAAAGAGATGGCCAAAAGTAACACGAATATAAGTTGTCAAGAAAATTGCACAAAATAGGTTTCACCTAAACAATACTATAAAGAGCGCATAAAAAAAGTTTCATATAGAAAACTCCAAATAATTAAGTTATGGCAAACAATGATGATAATGATGATTATGAGTCATAAATGTAATGATGAGATAACAACCTCATCAATGGTTCTGTTGAAGGCAACTATTCCACCAAATGCACTAACAGGATCTGCTTTAACAGCTAATCTATAAGCTTTGAGGATATCTTCCTGTGACGCTACGCCACATGGATTTGTATGCTTTACAATCACACATGTAGGTCGATTGAATTCTGAGACACAGTTCCAAGCAGCATCCGCATCCAAATAATTATTGTAAGACATTTCCTGTTTCAAAAAATTTTCTACAATCAGTTTTGATTATCATCATCTACTATACCAAATTTAATTATTTTCAAAAAAGGCATCGGTATCCATTATTAAAAAGCCAAAAAACAAAGGACAAAATAAAGAGTTGAACTCTACAAAAATATTCAAAATGTGTAAACCATGAATAGTACTCAACATTAAAATAAAGAACCAAATTCAAGCGAGTATACAAATAAGAAAATTCACAAAACATGCCAAAATATCAAACCACATCATACAGTATCCCTTGAAATTCATTGCAATCCTCAAATATTCATTGAACTTGCATCATCGTCAAAATCGCACCTTTATTTAAAATATGCATTTGTATTAAAATGAGAAAATTGTCAAAATGTTCCTTGAATGTTACAATACAGAGAGCTAAAATGAATAAATTGCAAGAGTTAAAGGTCCCTTTTGAAACTTTTCTCGTATTAAAACTAAGGGTGTTCAATCTCATCTTCCCTCTTTATGTAAGAATGGTTTTTCATTACATCAAAGAGCGCTTCCCTTTAATAGTAAAAATAATGAATTGATGTTGTGAACCTTTAAGATGATGTAAGTTTATATCAATGGCATATGTAGAATCAGCTTTGGCCCAAACAATTTGGTCATCCCTCATTTTGCAGTTATTTGATCCTTTCAAAATAGTTAAGCTCAGTATGAAATAAACTTAGATGCTGTTCTCGAATCTGAACACAATTTTTCCATATTAATTTCTAAAAACACCACTATAACTGCTTTATCCTGGTTGAAGTCCCCATCTATATTCAATCCCCACTCCATTTAATAATAATTGGCCCACATATACATTACTGAGAAATATGTGAAAAGCCGAAAAGATCCTATCAAATACTGTCTTTTAATTTAGGCTTATATAAAAACAAACGTAGAAATTAACCAACTTCAACTTTTATAAAATTTTCACCATATATGAAAAGCTATAAAGATAAGAAAAATTATATTGGGGAGGAAGTTGTGTTTAACGATATGATTTAGATGGAAACTTGAAAATATTAAAATTTGAGTGTTAAATACACAAATAATAAAGATTTGAATGGATGGATGAAATTTTCCCTAATGATTAATTGTGTTAAGCTGGATAATTTCTAAGAATGTTTACTATTAGAAGGCAAAAAGACAAATTCTTAGGGTGCCTACAAATAGACAAGAAACAGAGAGTAAACCAAAAATATATATAAAAAGCGGAGTTAAAAAATTATGTGCTTTACATACAACGATCAAGCGGAATAAATCATGTCTTTAAATCCAATGATCCAAATCCGTAAGCACTCCCCCTCAATTCAAGATAGTCAAAGTTTTTACCAATTTGATTTAAATGAGAGATAATGACTACCGAGCAATTCATCAAAGTAAATTTTTGAGTGAGACATTGGCTATAGAAATTATCTTATTAAAAAATGATCAAAAAATGTTCTGTAGCGTTTAAGTGTGCTTGGGCAAGAATAATAATAATAGGGTAATTATTTGAAAATTCTCATGTTGCACCCCTTTAAAGAAATACCATCACTGTCTAATCCCTAATTTCAGATGGAAAAGGTGGACAGTTTTGTCAAGTACTTAACAACCATCGTAAAACTTTGTCAATATCAACATGGTATAAAACCTTTAAGAGATTGTGCTAGAACTAAAACATCCCCTGAAAACAATGCATTATATTGCTTAAATGCAGTGAAAATTGTGCAAAAGATGCTACATCGACACTCAAGAGTATTGTCAACTGAGTAAAAGTTCCCACAATATGCATAAAGGATAGCAAAGAAGTTAGCCCAAGACACTATATTAAGAATTAAAGCTAGAATATTGTTTTCCTAATAAACAAGTTTATTGAGTTAGCTGACATTATGATTAATATGATGATAAATAGTTGATCTTCAAGAAACAAAATGGACAAATATAAAATCAAAAGAATTCAATAGCTTAGACTTTAAGCTTTGGCATGCTAATAAGTGTGGTATTATTTTTTATAAGAATTCAAAGGATAATATAGTAAAAGTTAAGATGATAGAGGATCGAATAATAACTTTAAAAGTTGTAAAGGTTGAGCGATTACTAATATTATAAGCACGAGTGCCCCACTACATCGACACTCAAGAGTACTGTCAACTGAGTTAAAGTTCCCATAATATGCACAAAGGCTGGTAAAAATGTTAGCCTAAGACATTAGATTTAAAATTAAAGCTAGAATATTTGTTTTTCTAATAAACAAGACTATTGAGTTAGCAGATATTATGATTAATATGATGATAAATATTCCATCTTCAAGAAACAAAATGGACAAATATGAAATCTAAAGAATTTGATAGCTTAGTCTTTAAGTTTCGATATGCTAATTAATAGGTGTGGTATTTATTTTAATAAGAAATCAAAGGATACTATAGTAAAAATTAAGATGATAGAAGATTGAATTATGACTATAATTGGTTGAGAGATTACTAATATTATAAGCTTGTATCCCCTTAAATAGAGTTAAATATATTCATCAAGAAAAATTTTAACACGACTTGAAAAGTTTTTGGTTAAAGAAGTTTATTAAGAAGAAATATTATTAGCCCTAGAAGATTTAAATAGAATGTTTAAATATTAGCTAAGGGATTTAATGATAGTAACATCAATAAAAAAAAACATTTATCTTAAAGTTAGCTTTAAGATTATATATTTAATGATTACCAATGCTTTGTTCATGAAAACAAATAATGCATTATCAATTATAAAATTAATTTTATTAAAACTGAGATTGAATATTTTCTTATTAAGAAAGAGATTAATTATATTGCAATGATGATAACAGTCTTCCAGAAAAAAGCTTGATAACCAACTCAATAATTAAGCCAAACTTCGTAATACTAAGATGAGAAAAGATCTCATTGAGTTGTACCAACAAGTTAAATAGTTGAATTTTAAAAATAAATATAAGGATATATAAAGGAATAGAGTTATAGAGATTTATTAATGGAGCATTGATTGTGTAAGTCCCTTTATAAAAAATGTTGAAAACTCAAAACCAAATATGTTCCTAAATTTTGAAGTAATTTTGTCATTCTTCAAAAATTACAATTTTGCCCCTAATGGGTGCTTAATTAGCGAAATCAGAATTTTGCGTCAAAAATGAAAAAGTTTATCTTTAGAAAGTGTGAAATAAAATTTGGAAATTTTTGACGTAAACTTTATCCAATTCGGAGTTATAACAGTTTTGTGGTTATTTTTCAAATAAATCATTTCTCTTATTTTAAGAAACCCTAAAAAATCTTTTTATAAGAAACAGCCCTTTCATATTCCTTTCTCTAAGCAATCCAGCACAAGGGATGCACACTCGTAGCCCTCCTCTTGTAGTTTAGGATGCTCGCAAGACGCACGGCCCTCAAGATTATCTTGATCCTTTCTTCACACAACCCCCCTATTGACAATCTTTCACCCTTTCTATTTCAAGGCCGACCACCTCATGGCAATGCAAGGGCTCACCGACTAACAAAGACCATAGGCCAAACTCTAGTTAATCCTATTCCATTATTTAGCCGCACCCGCATACCTTTGGTCGCCCTCTACACCTACAATCATTCGCCAATCAACCCTCAATGGTAGTCACCCTCTTCCAAACCGAACCCTAGTTAGTCTTAACCCTCCTAGTCATTATCCTAATTGTTAAGCAACCTTGGACAAACCCTAGCCACTGTTCTTACTTCCCAAGCACTCAAAAGAGCTTGGGGCAGTACCTACCATCTTCAATACATCCCACAGCTGCTATAAGTGCTTAAACAACAAAAGTTGTTTCCAAACAGCTTCTAAACCTCTCCAATAGCCCAACCAGCCCTCCAAACCTCCCAAAGGCCACCAAACCCTAAGCCTAAAAGCCTTTTTTTTCTTTCTACTTGTTTATTTACATCATTTTTATCAACAACAACAACAACAACAAGCTTTAATCCCAATAAATGTGGGGTTGGCTACATGAATCCTTTGTTTCCATCGTGCACGATCAAATATTAGCCCCTCCCTAAGTTTCAAATAAATAAAATTCTTCCTAATAGCTTTTTCATGTCTTTTTGAATATTCCTTTACCTCTTTTAATATGGAAGAAACTGATAAACTCAATTTTTCTAACAGGAGCATTGCACGGTCTACGCTCAATATGCCCGAACAACCTATGGCGGCATTCTCTAACCTTGTCCACTATTGGGGCCACTCCAACATTGCTAAGGATAAACTCATTTCTCAGTGTATCCTTACGAGTATACCCACTCATCCACCTAAGCATCCTCATATTTTAACACTTATTTTATCAATGAGTTTCTTCTTTATTAGCCAACATTCATCCCCATATAGCATAGCTAGTTGTATAGCTCTATAAAATTTTCTTATAATTTTGAATGGAATTTCGGATCACACAAACACCATAAGCATTCCTCCATTTCACCCAACCAGCTTGGATCATATTAATCACATCGCTCTCTATTTTGCCATTATTTTGAAAAATTAAACCCATGTATTTGAACCTCTCACTTTTCTTGATCACATGGTCTCCAATAGTCATGTCCTTGCGATTAGGCCTTCAAATACAGTTGAACTTACACTCCATATATTCAATTTTAGATGTACTAAGACAAAAACCTTTGAATTATAAAGTAGACCTCCATAACTCAAGTTGGTTTAACTCCATCCAGTCTTATCAATTAATAGAATATCATCTGCAAATAACATGCACTAAGGAATCTCCTCTTGAATGTGCTCAGCAAGTACATCCAAAATTAAAGCAAAAAAGATATGAGATGGAGCCAAGCCTTGTTGTGATTCAATCGAAATAGAGAAATCATTAAACAAGCCACCTTGCGATCGAATACATGTAACAGCCCCATTATACATATCTCTAACAACATTAATATATGCAACACTAGTCCATTTTCTCTCCAAAGCTCTCCAAAGTACTTCTCTTGGCACTTTATCATAAGCCTTTTCAGAATTAATAAAAAATCCTAAATTTCTCAATCAAACCTCTTAATATATGTATGCTTTAGTGGTAGATCGACATGGCATAAAACCAAATTGATTTTTAGACTGCAAGTAACCTTTTGTATTTTGTATTCAGTTACTCTCCCAAAGTTTCAAAGTATGACACATTAGCTTGATTCCTCTATAATTAGCATAGTATTGAGCATTGCCTTTATTTTTATATATAGATCTAACATGTCTTTCTCTACTCATCTGGGTATCATTTTAGTCTTTAAGATAACATTAAATAACTTGGTAAGTCAAGTTCTTTCCTCCCACAAATATTTTCATACCTCGATAGTAATGGCATCCGATCCTATTGCTTTTTTGCTCTGCATCCTCTTTAAAGTATTTCAAATCTCAACTTTACTAAGACGATGAATGACAGTATAATTGAGATAATTTTTATAACGATTAGACTCCATTATATTAATTTTATTAATAAAGCTCCTATTAAAAAGCTTCGTAAAATAATTCATCAAAATATATTGAATATCTTCATCCCTAAAAGGAATCTTTTCACCATTTCTATACATTTACAATGGGCAAATCTTCGGTTCTCTTATCTCTTGATTTGGCTTAGCTTATAAATCTGTATTTCTCCCTCGATAGTATCTGATTTATTATATAGATCCTCGAATGATGCACTCTTAGCATCACGAATTATTATTTTGGATTCATGACAAGTTGTTTTATATTTCTTCTTATTCTCCACAATCTTACGTTTAACTTATTTTTATAGCATATTTTTTATCTTTAATCTTAACTTGAGTATCATGCTTTAACCACCATGCATTATTATTGAGTACTCTCCCTTTGATTCACTATTAATACAATTAGCAACCAAAATCCACATAATGTTGGTTTCATCTTTAAAATCCTAATGTTCAAGTTTTAAAACTCTATTCTTGAAAATATCTATATTACCTTTTCTAAAATTCCACCATCTAATTTTAGTACATATTTAAGATATAATATTACTTTTAATATCTCTTATTTTCAAGCCTAAAACTAATAAACGATGTTGAGTTGTCAAACAATCACTTTAAATAATTTAACAATCCTTACATTAAAAAAATTATCCTTTTTCTTTTTAATGTCCTAAATCTAAAAGTCTAATATAGTACACTTTTACCGCCATCACATCAGAGAAAACCTAGCCTTTAACTACAAATTAAAGTTACAAATTTTATCCTCGAGAACCTCATATATGATCTTTATTCAATTATGGTTTAATCATTTAATTGATCAAATGAATAGTTGGTTGAACCCTAATCTCGTGGAAGAGTAATCGTTTGTTAGATCAACACTCCAGACTTTCAAACCTCTATAAAATGAGTGATTAAAATATTTATAGATTAATTATAAGCTTTTTCTTTTCTGATTACAATTAGTTTTAGCATTTACAAATCTTTTAGTAGATACCATAAGTATATTAGAACTAATAAGTTTATACCCCAAATACCAGCACTAATTATTAGACCATCAGAATTCATACATCTTTGTATTTACGTATAAAAATAGAATTATATGAAAATGATTAAACTCTTGACGACAAGACAATCACCAATTTAAAAATAAACACTTCACGTCATATTATGTTACACTGCTATATCAATGTGTTAGCAAGTTTATTTGAATGTATCATATTTATGAAAATGAATTTATTATATCAAGGCAAAGTTTTATGTAAATGGTAAAGTTTATGAATACGTAAATGTCAAATAACAGCTTCTTGTATTTATAAGATGGCTAAAAAAAATGTAAATGAAGAATTAACCAAATATGCCTATTTAATAAAGATGGTGGACGGTGGAAACAAGATATTAAATAAAAAAATGATAAAATAATCATGATAAAGAGTAATTTAAATGTCAAAGTAATGAAATTACAAGAAATATAAATTAAGTTAGCATAAATCCAAATAACCAACTTGTGATTGTAAAACAACCAAACTAAGGCTCCTTTTGGGTAGTTGCGACTATTTTAAAAAGCTATCATGAAGCTGTTACAAATAGCTACTATGAAGAAGCTAATATATCTGAATGTATTGTTGTTATATTCTTGTGCACATTGTCAAAGTGGATGTGGTGGCCAACGAGTAGTTGACGGATAAGCAAAAAATTGGTGAATTGGCGAGTAAGTAAATAAATGGCAAATTGACGGGCATTGGGGTGGGTGGGTTATGAACAACACAATAATTGTCATATGCTAAAACTAGAAAACAGCCATGTACTTTGAAAAATGCAACCTGAAAACTGCTTTAAGAATAAATAAACAATAAGTTACTCCCATAAAAATAGAAGCCAAACATGGAGAGCTATATATAAAACACATCAACTAGAAAGTTGCCCCAAAATAAATTTAAGAGATAATAAAAACAAAGATTTGATCCAAACTGTGTTAAAAAAGTTCAACAAAAAAATTTCATGAATTAGAATATTCAACATAATAGAAGAATTAAATTGAAATTTTCTTTTAAACTTTATAATTGATAGTTTTACATGAATGAGATTTACAACTAAGTGATGCAGTGCAGAGGCCTATACACGAGAGTGTGTGGTGATAAGGTCATACTCAAAGAGCTTGAAGGAGGCTATCAAGTCATGACAAGATACGTTTGTGGATCCGTCAAATTTATATATTTTATTTACTTATGTTTTCTTTTATGTTATTTTAACATTTGTGTTTTTATGATATTTTATTTTGTATATTGGGAATGTAAAAGGTCACATGGAAAAATATAACGGAATCTTATTTTCATTATTAGCACTGTTAAGTTAGAATTAGGGTATGCTGCTATATATATATCATGTAAATCCTAATTTCTAAGTAGTTGAATGATATTACAAAAATTTGACTTGAGAGCTTAACTTGGTGTGGATAACCAAAGGAAATCCTCTTTGGTGTACATAACCAAGGGAAATCCTCTTGATGTGCATAACCAAAGGCCTTGGAGGTGTGCATAGCCTTCAAGAACCCAAGATGTGGATAATCTTAGGGTTATTTTTCTTTTCTTTTTTGCTATTTTATATTTGGAATCATAGTATTCTCTGTTAGCTTTCATCTCCACTTTGTTTCATTTTAAATTTGCTTCTTTTTTGGCCTTCAAACATTCCTCCTATGAAAGCTACATGCAATCCAACGTCATCTCACTCTGTTGTTCATAACTTTCCCAAACAACTACCAAATCATACAAAACAACATCTTATACAAATTTCTAACATCCACCACAACATCCTCATAAAATTTTATGTCAATACGACATCATTTGATCCACAAAAAACTTTCCCAAAGTCATCAAAATCAAATCTACAATCCTACCACCATAACCCCAATCATTTTTTGGTATCAAAGGTAGGTTTCTTGATTAAAATTGTAGAGAATTTTATGCTGAAAATTTACATATGTTTTTCTTGATTTTGAAATTTTTTACCCTATTTCGTCCCAACAAAAACCCAAAGAGGACATTTTCCAGCCGCCGCCAACACCAGTCGCCCCCGTCGCCGCCACCTCCCGCCAAAGCAACGCTACCTATGCCGTCGTCGTTTGTGAACCGTCGGCCCGTTGTTCCCAGCCCGCGAACCCGAACCGGCCCAGTCCACCATAACTGGCCCGGTCCACCTAAACTGAGCCAACCCAGCCCGCGTTCCTTCAGCCGCACACGGCACTTGAGCACTACGCGCGCGCGCCAGCCTACACATGCAATCTTTCTTTGACACGCCGACTTCTGTCACGCCGTTCTCAGTCGCCCGGCCTCCGATTTTAGTGTCATTGGAAAGCTGAGATCCGCAACTATACTCCAATGGCACTTCTAAAGAAATATTCAACACTTGAAGGGGATCTGTTTGCATTCACGAAAGGTACACCTTTCATTTTCTTGTAATATCTTTGAGTAATTAGTATATGAAATTTGCAATGATATTAATAAATTGAATGATTTCTATATTTTGAGAAGTTGTGCGCAAATTGGACATTTCCTGCTTAATTTAGTGTACCTCCATTTTAAATTAGCCAACCAACTATCCCTAAACCCTACCCAAACTTTGTACGACCACTTGTGAGGGAGTGTTCTACTCAAATAGCCCACCTTGATATTATCGAGCTACATTTAAACTGCACTAACTGATTTTACTTACTCTATGTGTGATTTAGTCTAGCTTGCTTGTCTTTTATTCATTCGTCCATTTTACAGCTTAGAAAACAACTGGCATTTTGTTTAGAAATTTTTGCACTTAAAGGACAGCATGACTAACAACCAAGAATATAATGGAAACGGCTTAGATTAGAAAGTTGAGCGCTTAGAAACTTACATGATTAGGATAGAAGCCCAATTTAGGTAAGTCTTGGAAGCACTAAATATAAGGAATGATCAACACCCTCCACCACCTAAATACATTGCACATCAAACTAGAACTAGGGATGAATCTACTTATGAGATTAGACACAATCCAAACTATAGGAGAGGTAAAGTCCCTAGAGAAAATTATTTTGAGAATACTTCAATGACATGTATCTTAGAGGACTTAATCGTCGAAGTGAAGATGATATTCATGGGAGACCTAGGACTAAGACTTGGTACACATGAAAGAAATCTCCATGAAAAAGATATTTTGAGCATGATTAAAATAGAAGCCCCTACTTATGATCACACCCATGGCTCGAATTATTTTCTAGATTGGATGACCCAAATTGAGAAGTTTTTTAGTGGCATGACTTTAGCTGATTACCAGCGAATCACATTTGCTAGGATGAAGCTGATTGGCCACGCCAAAATCTTTTGGAATGATTATATCCAAAAAGAAATGACTGGTTGTAGGAGAATATCTTGTGTTGAGATAAGGGATATCCTAGAGGGCAAATATTGCCCGTGTTATCATCATAAGCAACTTCACACAAAATTATTTACACTTCAGCAAGGGACCTTGTATGTTACTGAGTATATGAATGTGTTTGAGGACTTAGTTGCAAAGATTGATAGTCAAAACTTAGATTGGCAATTGGCAAATAAATTTGTTATGGGCTTGAGGGTAGACTTTAGACATCATGTTAAAATGAATGCTCCCCAAACAGTAGAGGATGCACTACACGATGCCTTTCTCATTGAGTCTCAATCAAGCGCATCATCCTCTAGGGTTAAACCCTCGACTAGCACTTTCAAGTCTATTTCAAAAGCCTACTACACCTTTACCTAACATGTCCACTAAAACAATTGCGACTCAAATTGGTACACAATTGTGCATGATATTAGTTGTTATAGGTGCAAACAGAAGGAGCACCTTAAACATGAGTGCAAATAGTCCTATCCACTGTAATTGTTGAAGAAGGGGAAGATGATGAATTAGAATCTACTCATGGTGAAGAGAATGTTGAAGTTATTGAGGAAGAAGATGAGGCTTATCTAGGAGTAGTGAGATGCCTTAGTACCTCATTATGAGAGGAAGACTAGAGACAAAAAAAATCAGTGTCAATGACATGCATTAGCATTGCATGTAAGATGCTGATTGATGGTGGTAGTGCTAGGTATGTGGTATCCACACATACCTTGGTGAGGGCAAAACTTCAAGCTGAACCACATCTGAGCCCGTTCAATGTTAGTTGGGTGAACCATACCTCACTCCCTGTTACCCAACGATATTTGGTTCCAATGAAGCTTAAAAGTTATGAGGATAAGATATTATATGATGTATTGCCCATGGAACCCACATCCTTTTGGGCCGACCTTGGTTTTTTGATATGGATGTCATAATTATGGTCATGAAAATACATATGTATTCAAATTTAACAGCAAGACCATAAAACTTTATCCTTTTAAGCCTAATCCAAAAGCCACTGATACATGCTTCAGGATCCCTTCCTTCGACATTCACTTCATCCTCTAGTTCGATACCTCTGCATCTTCTATAACCAAAGCTCGTGTTAATGCAAAATCTGCACCATCACAACCCAAAATAGTGGCCAAATTTCAACTTATCATCATCTCCACTCCTTTGATTATGCCCGATGCACAATATGTGATCTTACCTAAAGGGTCCAAGTTTCACATCCCTTAACCAACTGTAGATATGGTAGGATATCGCACTATTGTGAGAGAATTTAGTAGTTTAGAAGGGGTCCAATTGTTGCATGTGAAAAAAATGACCCCTACCCCTGATGATGTCATCACTCCTTATCCTGTAGTTTATCTCTTGAAAGATTTTTCAAAGACCTCAATTGAGGATCTTCTTGATTCCTTACCGCCCTATAAGGACATTCAGCATGCTATTGATTTAGTCCCTATATCACAATTAATCAGCCTGCCCCATTATCGATTAAATCCAATGGAGCAAGTTGGACTCCAAAGATAGGTTGATGAATTATTAAGGAAAGGATTGTTGAGGGAGAGTTTGAGTCCATGTGTTGTTCCAGCCTAACACCCAAGAAGAATGGCACTTAGAGAATGTGTGTTGATAGTCATGTCATCAATAAGATCACAATAAAGTATAGGTTTCCCATCCAACGGTTAGTCGATATGTTAGATCTTGTAAACCCTCTCATATATTTTCAAAGATTGATCTTAAGAGTGACTATCGTCAGATTCCTATTTACCCTGGCGATGAGCAAAAGATCTTATGCACCTTTTGTGTACTTCCCTAAAATTTTCTTTTGTATTCCACCCACAGACAGATGGGCAAACTAAGGTGGTTAATAGAACTTTAGAAATTTTATTGAGAAGCCTTGTGGGTGACAACCTAGGTACTTGGGATCCTCACTTGCCAACTACTGAATTTTCCTATAATACCATTGTCTCTAGGACAACCAAGCTAAGACCATTTGAGATTGTTTATGGGTTAATACTAAAAAGCTAGTAGATCTTGTTAGCTTACCAAGTCATGTTTATTCAGATGTTGTCTTTATATTTGCAAAAGATTTTCATAAAATGCATAAATAAATAAGGAGTCAAATAGAGGAATCAATTAAAAAATATGCAACCGAGGTTAATGCTACTAGATCAAGTAGAACATTTAATGTAGGTGATGTTTTGCTCATTTGCATTTGCCGAAGCATTGTTTCACCACAAAATATAAGAAATTGCATGCCATAGCAACGGGACCATTAAAAGTCATTAGGAAGATCGAATCGAATGCATTTTTGATTGATTTTTGCAATTATATATGTTTATTAGTCTTGTATTTAATATTGATGATTTAATTTCATATATTAATGAACTCATGCAAGAAAAGTGCAAGTGCTACTTCTGATGAGCTGAATATTAAACCTTTTTCTTTTTTATATTAATACTAAAATTTTTGATGAGGTGATCACAGGTGAACATGGAGAGCATAAGTTTTTGGTGAGATGGAAAGATAAGACACCTTCAAAAGACACTTGGCTGACTTATTAGGAGTTGCAGAAGCTTGACCCTGACCTTCTAGATGACTGTGGAATTCAACTCCGTGATGCAGAGTTCTCATGGATGGGGGAATTTGATGCAATACAGAGGCCTACACGAGAGCGTGTGATGACAATGTCATACTCAAGGAGCTTGAAGGAGGCTAACAGATCATGACGAGATACGTTAGTGAATCAGTCAAATTTATATATTTTACTTGCTTATGTTTTCTTTTGTGCTATTTTAACTTGTGTTTTTATGATGCTTTATTTTGTGTGTTGAAAATGCAAAAGGTAACTTGGGGAAATGTAGCGGGACCTTATTGTCATTATTAGCATCGCTGGGTTAAAATTAGGGTATGGCTGCTATATATATCTCGTGTAAACCTTAATTTTGGAATAGTTGAATGATATTATAGAATTCTGGCTTGAGAGCTTGTTTGCTATGGATAACAAACGGAAACCCTCTTCGGTATGCATAATTGATGGCTTAAAGGTGTGCATAGCCTTCAAGAACCCAAGGTGTGAATAATCTTAGGGTTATATTTCTTTTTTTTTGTTATTTTCTATTTGGAATCATAGTATTCTCTGTTATCTTTCATCTCCACTTTGTTTTACTAAAATTCGCATCCGTTTCAGCCTTCACGCATTCCTTCTACAAAACCTATGCACAATCCAACATCATCGCACTTCGTTGTCCATAACTTTCCCAAACAGCCACCAAATCATACAAAATAGCATACTACAAATTTCTAACATCCACCACAACATCCTCATAATGTTTTGTGTCAATCGCCATTATTTGGTCCACCAAAAACTTTTCCAAAGTCATCAAAATCATATATATAATCCTACCACTATAACCCCATCACCAAGGATAATGGCAACCACCTTATCACTCGATTAGTTAATAGAAAATGAGATTTAGAATGCTTTAAATAAATGATGGCGGGTAAAGTTGTAAGAGAAGATGATATATTATTGATATATAGAAATATTTAGGTGAGCAAAGAAGATCTCTAGATTCACAAAGTTATTCACTATAATTATGAAAACAAAAAAAAAACATCAGAAGAATAAAAAAAGAAATGTGACACTTATATATAAAGGTGATATACTAATGTGTACAAAATATAGAGAAATTAAATTAATGAAATATATTTTGAAATTTTTAGAAAGGGTGGTAGAACATAGATTATAATGAATGTTAGTTTTTCACATAATTAATTTAATTAAAACTAGGTAAATCAATTATGGAGATTATATATTTACTTGAAGATTTGATAGAAAATTTTAGAGTGTGAGAAATATATCCATTTATAATTGATTAAGTTAGAAGAAGCATATTATAAAATTTAAGAATTCTTTAAAGCAAAACTAGAGTTGTAGAGAACAATCTTATAGACACTCTAAGAGAATTAATGTTAGTATATTCAAACCAAAATATATGTAATATAAGTTGAACCACAAAATAAGTTATAATAATGAGGATATAATAATTGAAGTTCATATTATTAAGAAGAATGAGAGGTTTAAATATCTTGGTCTAATCGTACTAAATAATAATAAAATAGAGAGTGGTGTAATTAACAAAATAAAACCTGGTTGGATGATATAAAAAGGCATCCCTTAAATTTGTGCAATTGAAAATTTTCACTTAGATTTAAAGCAATGTTTTATAAAACAACTATAAGACCAGCTATGTTATAAGCAGTATAATGTCAACTTGCAAAGCATAAGCATATTGATACACTAACTACTGCAAAGATGAGGATATTGATGTGAACGAGTATGAAAGAATACGATAAGAATAAACTTTATTCAACGTAAGGTTGGAGTTTCTTTAATTGAGAATATGTTTATAAAGTCATCTTAGTTGTGATATGGGCTTATAATGTGTAAACTAACTGATTCCCCAATTTGGAGGGTTGAGTTCATAAATATTACCCATGTTAAAGTTGGATGAAGAAAACCTAAAAAGACATGGCTAGAATATTAAAAAGAATCTCAACTTCTAAGAGCTTAAGGAAGAATTGGAATTGTTATTTGACCATGCACAATGGAGAAAAGATTCATGCAGTAGTAGACTTCACCTAGTGGGACTAAGTCTTGTTGGTAGCGGTGTTAATTTAGAGTGGATAAGAGTTTATGACTGTGATGACTACAAAGTTTTCAAAATAGGATTTATTAAATTTCATTTCTTTTTTTATAAGAGAACAGATATTTTATCCCAATACAAAATACAAGTGGGTATGGTTGCAATGAAGGATTCCTCATATGTTATAGTAGCAAAAAAGTTAAGGTACATATCTATCTTCTTTGTAAACTCACTTGGGTTTCAATAATGAATGAGACTAAGAGAAAAAATGAAGAGACAATGGCAAAGAGATAAGGCATGATTGTCGCCAGGAACTTGCTATCACAAAGACCAATGTAGGCAGAAACAATGAAGGGCGCGTAGACATCCATGAGATACTCATAAACTGAGAAGTGCGGCATAGAGTAGTCGCACTATTTGTGATCCTACAGTTGTATAAAATGGCACAGGTATTCAAAATGATGAGCCACATAAGAGAGCAAGACAACATAAGGTGTGGCAACAACTTTGGAAGCCAAGGGTGGCAAGTTGAATTAGGCAATTGCAGAATTGTTTGTGAAGGAATGGAAAGGCTTTAGCTTCTAAAAAGAATGCAAAAAGAGCAAGCATAAAATGAGATAGTATAATATCATAATATCATAGCAACATTTTCTCTATTGCTATCTCTTGTTTTAAAGAAAAAAAAAATAAAGACAGCATAGAGAAAACGATGTTATGATATTCTATTAAACTACAAAATTTCTAAATTTAAATTATTTGGGATACCAAATACATGCTAATAATTAACTAAATATAAAGAATGAAAATAAAATAAACAAACTCATCAACTAGGAATTTTGTGGCTTTGCAACCGAAAATTGAAATGGCGCTCCTTTTGTCATGTATTCTTCAACATTTACAAGGTTAAATCACACGATTTTTACGAAAATTATTTGTAGCACACAAATTAGAGAGAGCTTCTGAAGATAAAAAAAATAAAATGACACATTTGATATATTCACAGCAAAATTATCAGCTTTAGAAAGTGTAACCACGAATATGGATTCAATAATGTTTTCCCGAGAAAAACTATAGAAAGGGCTGCCCCGTTGTTTGATCCAGATAGGTATAACTTATAGGAATTTTGTGGCTTTGCAACCGAAAATTGAAATGGCACTCCTTTTGCCATGTATTCTTCAACATTTACAAGGTTAAATCACTCGATTTTTACGAAAATTATTTGTAGCACACAAATTAGAGAGAGCTTCTGAAGATAAAAAAAAAATGACACATTTGATATATTCACAGCAAAATTATCAGCTTTAGAAAGTGTTTCCACGAACATGGATTCAATAATATTTTCCCTAAAGCAACTTTTTATGAGAAAACCTATAGAAAGGGCTGCCCCGTTGTTTGATCCAGATAGGTATAACTTGTTTTTGCACTGATTTTCTTACCACAAAAATAGCAAAAAAGCCTTTTATACTAATTCAATTAAATGCTACCATTATCACTTCCCAACACCTCACACTATCTTGATTAATACCATGACCACACTACATTACAACTTCCAATACCAACACTTTCTTATACATTAATTGACTACACCAACTCCATCATCAATCACAACCAACACCATGTTCCTCAACCACTATTGCTGCACACCTTTTTCACTTGTTTTGCACTGCTTTTCACTAAAAGCAAAATAATCATTTTAACACTAGCAATATGCAAATAAAAATCATCAGAAATCAACAAATATGCAATTGAAAGATGCTCTAAATGACTTTTGTTGGATGTCTCACCTTTCCATGATGCTGAATAGCAGTACCAATACCACCAGTATTCACTAGAGAAAGACTGTTGTCTTGATAAAATGCAGCCTTCTGATGAGGATTTTCCCCATACCGAAGTGCACACTTTAATGTAAATGGTACTGTAAGGCTGGGAGGAAACTTGCCTTGAAAAGCAAATATTCATATAAATTTTGTGATATATGTTTGATGACTACAATCAAGTAAGGTGTATACCAGATGATACCTTGTGGAGACTGCTTCCACAGCCACTCCGAAACTGCTGAATCATAAGAAGCAACATATTGAAAAGCTTTCCAGGCAAGTTGCTTACGAAATTGATGATTATCTTTCTTTTCTCGCACAAATTGTAATAGGGAAGGATAGTCTGTAGGGTCTACTACAACCAAAACATCCATGTGATTCTGTTCAAATAATGGCATTCAAGAAAATGAATAAAAAAACAAATGATTTCATGATCATATTCCGCCCAGCATACAGACCTTAGCAGCAGCACGAATTAATGTTGGGCCACCAATGTCAATATTCTCAATGCCATCCTCAAATGTTACTCCACTGGCTGATGCGACTGTTTCATAAAAAGGATATAGATTCACAACCACAATATCCAGTGTACCTGCACAAAATATATTAATATGTAAATAATCACATATGTGAAAAGATGAATCTGTAGAGATTTATCCTTTGCAGAAATCTACTATAACACCGATCGCAAATGCATGTGATGTGGCAAGAGAATACATAAGAGCAAGCAGCTGTCAAACAGAATACAATTTCTACATGTTGAGGCTCACCAATTCCATGCTTGTTTAAAGCTTCCATGTGGTCTTTATGGTCCCTTCTAGCAAGAATGCCACCATGTATGTTTGGATGTAAAGTCTTTACTCTACCATCAAGCTGGATAAAAAAAGGATTCTATCAAAAACTATTTATAAAGAGTAAATCTTGCAACCTTGCTTCTGAAAAAATGTCCCGAACAGGCTGCCACTTAAAGTCAGACAGCAACTACACATTTTCTAATAGACTAATTATGAAAGCAGTCCCTCTTTTATTTCAGATTGAACAATTTAATCCCGTATTATTCATTTTATCCAATTTAGAACAATTTAGATCCCAATTATATTCGTTTTGAGCCCACTAAATCCCTAGAAATGAATTAGGGATAAATATGGCTCAAAATGAATAGTTTATAGAATAAATTTGGTTGACTGAATAGCTGGGAAACTAAAATATATTTGAGGCACTATTTTTGGTAATTTTGTTCTAAAATAAATTCCAAGAGTACCAGAAGCACCTTTTTGTACTCCAAGAAAAGTCAATTTAAAAAATTAGCAAATAAATCCTTGAATGTTGAGAAAATTCATTTAGCCAAGTGTTTATAAGGTAAATTTTAGTTTCATCCACAAGGCTTGTCGTTAGTACGATGACATATATAATCATTGACCAGTGTCACAAGATTTCGAGCATTTAACTGCAAGAAAAGAGCAAAATGCATATAGAGCATGAAATACTAATTTTCTGGCCATGACATGTAGTTCTAAGCTAAAAGTTATTCTTCCAAATGAATTTCATACTTCACAGGTTTACCATATATGTTTTATTGGATGTTTTGTTGGAGAAGTGCAAAAAACTATCTTATACAAAGAATTTTACAACTTTTGAGAAAATTTGATTTTAATTATTTGTAATGCAAGGTTACAGAGATTGATTTGTGTATAAAAATACAGATAGCTATTATGTTCAACTTATGCAAGACAAATATACTCCAATGACAACGTAAAACACTAAATGGATTGCTAAGAGAAAATAACCATCTCTGGAAAGGAAGTAATCTCTTCAACTTTAGTTACTTCAAGCCCAGCTTGCTCCAGAGTTTTTGCCGTCCCACCTGTTGAAATGATGGTATATCTGAAATATCATGAAGCCAAATACAGAATGAGAAACACTATATTCTTGGAAAGGCATTTAGATTACACAAAACAAAATCAAAGATATGGATCAAAAATTGAGCAAAACAATCTATAAAGTCTACAGATAATGCATAACATACAAAATAAAGAAGTATCAAAATGTTAAACTACGATCCACCAAGTAGAATGCTGCTCTGAAAAGGAAAGCTCAAGATTCACCAACTTTTCTACAGTCACAAGACCCAAAATTCTCCCAACTCCAACCAAATAGAATGAACCCATATAGTTGATGGTTTTCCTAGCAAGGGAATAATCGAGAAGATGCTTAAGTTATTCTCGCATATCTAAAGCCATCTCTTTATGCTGAGGCTGAAAAGATGCACCCAATATCATCAACATGTGACGTTTTGGTGGATTTATGCATTTCCGATTTCTACTCCAATATCCCCAAATGAGTTGTTAAATTGATTTGCTGCATAGAGGCCATTAGGCTCGAATGATTCATATGTAACCTCTAAACCAATTAGGTTATTGAGCAGCAATTTGGTGTTATTATTACTTAATTGTTCGAGTCAGATTTGTGAGATAATTATAAAATTGTTGTAAAACTTCCACTAAGAATGTTGTCTTTACGAATATCTAAACATTAAGAGCCAAGGGCGCGTCACTGTTGTCTTCATTGTTATCACTCCCATACTTCCCAGAAAGTCTCACAATGCCTTAAAGATGATGATCCAATGTTTCCCCAAGGTTAGCCGAGTTACATTACTAGTGATTGGAAGAAGTTCAAATTTAATGAAGTTTAAGAGAAATATTCTTCTCTTTAGAATGGTCGAGTACAAAGATAAGTACAACTTAGAGTAAAAGAGACGAAAATTAATAATGATTCAGCTCTAGCAATAAATGTGTCCACTTTAAATATGCAACGATTTGCACTAATTTTGTAAAAATTACATAGTATGTAGGCTTATAAGATTTAATGATGAAGTACGGAGACCTACACGAGAGTGTGTAGTGACAAGGGCATACTCAAGGAGCTTGAAGGAGACTATCGGGTCATGACGGGAGGCATTTGTGGATTCTTCATATTTATATATTTTATTTGCTTATGTTATTTTAACATTTGTGTTTTTATAATGCTTTATTTTTGTGTGTTGGCAATGTAAAAGATCACCCGAGAAAATGTAATGGGACCTTATTGTCATTATTAGCACCGTTGGGTTAGAAATTAGAGTAATGTTGCTATATATATCTTATGTAAACCTTAAATTCGGGATAGTTGAATGATATTACAGAATTTTGGCTTGAAAGCTTGCTTGGTGTGGATAGCCAAGGGAATCCTCTTCGGTGTGCATAGCCGAAGGCCTTGAAGGTGTGCATATCCTTCAAGAAGCCAAAGTGTTGATAATCTTGGGGTTATCATTCTTTTATTTTATTATTTTCTATTTAAATCATAGTATATCTCTGTTGGCTTTTATCTCCACCTTGTTTTGCTCAAATTCGCTCCTCACTCCCATTTCATCCTTCAAACGTTCCTTCTACAAAACCTACGCGCAATCTGACAGTATCTCACCTCGTTGTTCATAACTTTCTCAAACAATCATCAAATCAAACAAAAGAACATCCTACAGATTTTAAACATACACCACAACATGCTCCTAAAGTTTCATATCAATCCGACATCATTTGGCCAACCAAAAACCTTCCCAAAATCATCAAATCATATCTACAATCCTACCACCATAACCCCCATCATTTAATTTCCCAACCTGGCAATCATACAAGTAATACATGATTTTCTCAATATGTTTTTTTATCTCATGAGTCGCTCAAGGTGAAATACTTTAAAGGTACTAAAGAAGCTCTTTTGGAAATCATGAGTTACTTAATACTATGTAGTCAAAAAGCTTAGATGCTAATGTTTCCAAAAGTCCTCTGCTTGTTCAAAAATGAGTATCTGTAATGTTCTTTTTCCCTGCTCGATCAAATAACTATGTCTGATACATCGACATGCCACTGGTTCAATTTTTAGCCATAATTTAGGCCTCGTAGCCGCTCAAGCTAATGGCACCTATCATGTGTGTGCTAAAAAATGTGACTTTTTCACATCTATAATCACCTGCTATTTGTTGTTCTGTGACTATGGTGATTATCTTTACTTTTTAAGTAAGAAACACTCGATTTATGACACTGCTGATTATCAGTTGATAATAATTTGTATGAGGTAGCAACATCTGCAAGTATCAATAAACATTATTACCAAAGTGATTCTCAGTTAGATTTTTAAATGATTAATTTAACAAAATATATTTTAAGAAGATGTATGACTAAGATTTCTGTAGGAAATATTTATTACACTTGGACGCTACAAAACAGTCGATTAACCAGCCTATAAATGCCAGCCAACTATTACCGAGAACTAAAATGTCAGCAAATTAGGCACTGTTAATATTTGTCCATATGTTCAGATAGGATAACAGTAAATCAAACAAATTACAATCTTCAACACATAATAGCAAAAAATAGTCAGCGAGCTAAACAGTCCCCAACCACTTTCTCTTGCTTAAGATCTCAGCAGCTTATTACAATACCAACAGAATAAACGGATTTTACCCTAGCTCTTGTAGCCCTCTTCCAAGTATATCCAGATCTTTCTTGTCAGATAGCGATATCAACGCCTGCTTCCAAGCTACGAAATAAATGTTAAGAAATCAAATAAAACACCAAAATCGCAACTTTAATTAACTAAAGCAAGCGTTTCCCTCATTATCAACTGAGAAAGGAAAGAAATGAGTTCTCACTGATGCAAGGAATGTGAGATTGGGACTGAGCATCCGGGTTGGCAAATGCCATGGGCCTGATGGTTTCGCTCCCGGCGAAGGAGAAGAGTGTACGGACGCGGTATGAAGCGCACTGAGATAATAAAAATGAATGAGTACAAAAAAAGGAAACGAGACATGAGAGCAAGGAAAAGAACTAACAGAATGGCGACAGTGTAAGCGCCGGCTATGAGGGCAGAGGTTGAAATAGATGACTTTTGCGATCGAAGAAGCGGCCGTAGCGAGCGAAGAGTCGGAAATGTCTATGGCTGGGAGAGGCGGCCAGGAAAGCATAGACATCGTTGTATATAGAGTATTTTTTGTTTAATGAAAGATTTTATGGCTCTTTCACAGGAATGATGATTTAAGAATTGGCCGAGATTTTATTCAATGAATTTTTGGCCGTAAAAAAAAAAGTTGCTGAAAAATATATTAATTTTGAAAATGTTTAAATTAGTTCATATATATTTATGAATATCACAATTTAATCCTTAAATTGTTTATTTTATCTAATAAGTACTTTAATTTTAAAATAGAATCAATTTAGTCCCCCGTTGGTGGTGGTGGGTTGCAGTTAACGAGTGGCGATGTGAGCTGCAGAAATCAATGGAGAACTGCGATGGGGTTGCAGGCTTTGTTGCATTCAGCCCGCTCACAGCCACTGTCTGCCTTTTTGTGGTCGTCAAGCTCCTCGCAGAGAATTCCAAGCGCAAAAACGATGACTTTATCAACAAAGTCTCCACAGAAAGAATCCATCACCGAAACGTTGTTCGGCTTGTAGGGTTCTGCTCTGAATGTTCAAGAATTTATCTCATTTACGAGTCCATGACCAACGGATCGCTCAAAAAAAAGTATTTCTGTTTCTATCAGCGTCGCGAGGGGGACAATTGGGTACATTGCTCCGGAGCTGATCTCCATATGCTTGGAGTAAATTCTCATAAATTACAACTTTTGTATTGTAACAATCTTATATTGTTATCGTCTATAAACTACTCTTATCTACACTTTAAATTTGTCACTATTGTGTTCTAAACATTATTATGATCTAACTTTGAGAATTTGAAATATAAATGATCTAGCATAATTTTTTTGATTATTTTTTATTAATTTAAATATTTTAAAAATTAGTTAAATTAAATTGACCTCAAATATTAAATATGAGGGCATATTTGAATTCCTCATATCAAAATAAATTAATGATACAAGTTTCATAATTTTTGAACAATTTACAAAACACAATTTATATTTTTATTTAAATTGTAACATATGAATTTAAATCGATTTTCATATTTATTAAATCATTATTTTCAAAACCGCATAAATCTCAGCTGTGAGATTGAACATGGAAGATCAGATTCAGAAGATCTCGATCATTTCACGTTTTGAGATATGATAAGATGCCTAATTTGAGCCGCACACCGTCTAACCCGTAGGTTTAAACATTAGCCATCAAATCGCACAGCAAATCCAACGATCATTATTTAATCCAGGATCATCCATTGTGATTTGGGAAATCATAGTCGTTTCATTATTTTGATGAAAGATCTGATAATAGACGAAGGACCCAATCCTATTCACCTTTGTCCTGTAGTCGTCTGCGGCCCGACAGGGGGAATCCCTTGTGCAGCCACCTTCCAACTTGTCCCTCTAGGATTGCCAACCATCTCCAATGACTTCCCACTAATCAAGGGAACCTACATTCGGGCTGAGAGGCTCGGAGGCTCCCTAAATAGCCTTTGGGAAGGCCGACCTTGGGTTTGGGCTTGACCTCCCAGGTCATAAAAGCCCTCAAAATTCCTCAGAGTGCTTCATTTGCCTGATTGCGAGCTCTCTGAATCCTCAAATTTATTTCAGTTCCTCTGCCCCTTCCACTTAATGCCGACGAACCCAAGCGTGCTTCAGAATCCTTCCCCGGTGTAACAACTGAGTTTGTTACCTTAGTCAATTAGGACTAATCTTAGTCTAAAATATAATCATAAGTGCTAATTAGGTCAATTGGAGTCAACCTCTAAGACCAAGTCCAAATCAGGAGTCAAATGGATCAAATCCTAATTTCTGAAAAATCCTAAAATCCTAAAATTTGACCTATTTAAATTGACCTCGGGTGGAAAACGGACATCACCATTACATTCGTTGACCCTAAATTTGCTAGGGGTAAAGTTTTCTTGTCAATCAGAAGTCGTCGAAAATTCGACGAATATTTTAATAATATTTAAATGTCCCGAAAATCGAGGAATCAAAATACTCGTCGGATCGAAAATCTGACATCGCCGTTGCGTTCATCACCTCTCAAATAGCTAGGAAAAATATGTTCAAAATTGTGGAATTTAAAAAAATATATTATTTAATTAATTACTTAACGGCGCCGTTAAGTATTTAAGCGCGCCGTCAACTGTGGCCGACAGCGCTGTCTAAACAGACGGCGCCCTCGCAGCCGTTGGATCAGATCCAGATCCAACGGCTGCGGCGCTTCTTCCTCGGCTTCTCCGTCCCCAAGCGCCATGCGGCACGCCCGCCGCTGCCGCGGCCAACCGGCGCCTCCCCGCGCCTCGCCGCCTCCGCCTGAGGGTCCATAAGGACCCTCCCAAGGTATGAGCTCGCTCGTTTGCGCCTAGAAGGATCGAACGGTGTCGGGAGCTGAAGTCGACCGCCGAGCTGTCCAAACGAGGTACCTTCGATCTCCCTCATCTCGTTACCGTATCCTTCAATTATTGTTCCTATACCTATTGCATGCGTTGGATTAGCGATCGAGCGGTTCCGATCGGGGCTAGCCCGATCAGATCGATCGGGTTTTAGGATCTATCCACAGTCGTTTTCGTTAAAACCCGATTCGACGTAAACCTAGGACTAGGGTTAGGTTTTGCCGCCACCTCCGGCGATGGTCCGCCCGCCGACGTGTAGGCCTCGACGAGGGCTACCGTCGGCCGTGCGGGCCGAGGTGGTCCGGCGCCGGGAAGGCCGGCAAAGGCCGTGCCCTAGCCCGGCGCCCTCGATGCCCCACGAAGCGGGTGACGTCCGGGACTGGCTGGGTCGACCCGAGCCCGACCCGACCACGTCAGGTCCGCGTGAGCACCGGTGGGGCCCGCAGCACCGCATGGCACCTTCCAGGAGTGCCACGTGTCAAGTGGGACCCACCCCCGAAGGCTGTGTCCCTTCGGCTTCGGTCGTGGGGCCCACTGCGTCATGTGGCAGCCGCTGGGCACGCCACGTCTCATGTGGGCCCACTGTCAGAGCCCCGCAGCTCTTCGGCTTCCCCCGCGGGGCCCATAGTGCCACGTGGCAGCCACCGGACATGCCACGTGTACCGTGGGGCCCACATGCAGAGCAGCGCCTAATCAGGCGCTGCCACGTGTCACAAGTGGGGCCCACTGTCAACTTAGACAGTAATTAAGCTAATTAATTACAGTTAGTAGCTAATTAATTATAATTAGAGTTAATGATTTTTAATAGTAATCTTATAATTAATTAACTGTAATTAATAATTATAAGATAATTATGCTTATTTTAATAATAATTAATTATTAACAGTAATTAGAATAATTAATTAATATTAAATAGTAAATCTATAATTAATTATTTCTAATTAAATATTAGCAGATAATTAAGATTAGTTAATATGTAATTAACCTAATTAGTTTTCAACAGTAAAATAATAATATTATATATTAGATTAATTAAATAATAGATTAATTAATACTTAATTAATAATTAGATTTTAATTAATTATAGATTAATTAATGGATTAATAACTTTAGAAATGAACAGTAAATTAATTCAATTTGAATAAATGAATAATAAAATAATATAAATTATATTTTTGAATATTAAAATTTAAAAGTTTAATAACTTTTTGTAAGATAATCCAAATATATTCAATATAGGTCTTAAAATACTCAGAAAAATAAAAGAATCAAATAGCGTAATGTAAAAATAAATTTTGGGGTACGCATAACGATGTAGTATTTTAGAACCTCTTTAGGACACCATAACTTTTGACCTAGTTGACTAAACATAGTCAATATGGGTCTTAAAATACTCAGTAGGGTGACCCCATCATTGTAGTAGTATTAGTTTTCTTATTTAGATATCAGGACAAAAAGTCAACCATAGATCTCCTAGTTGACTTTGGGGAAAATTAATCAAAATGCTCCTGAAATTCAAATGGCCATAACTTGGTCAATTCAACTCCAAATTCAAAAATTCAAGATGCTAACTAGTTTAGAATTTCAATGTCATCAATAAACTAAAATAATATTTAGAATCGGAATCCTAAAAATATAAAAAATAACCAAAATACCCCTGACCTCATTTTGGTCATATCTTGACCGTTTGGAGTCCAAATTGGGCGCACTTACTGTCTATCTTCAAGTTAGATAGTAAGGAATCAATCGGAACTAAGAAACCTCAATTTGGATGCTTAAAACAAAAGTTAACTTTTAGACCCTTAAAGTAGGGGCAAAATAGTTATTTTGCCTTAGTTTGGATTAAGTACTCTTAACCCTTAATTAACTTCTTAAAACTCTAAAACTAATATTATATTTGTATTAGTGACATTTAAGTGAGTGAAATCAACTATTAGATCAGATTCCAGAATTTTCCCTAAGTCTTTAACACCACACTTTAAGGACTCTTCCTAAGACTAGGATTATATTATATGTTATAGTTTATTCCTTGGGTAAATGGATTACCCAATGGGTGAAATCTTAGTTTTATTAGTTTCTAGATTTTACAACTTATCCTGATTATTTTATCTTTTAACCTTAGATTTAAGATAGGAGATTCATCCTATTAAGTCTGATTAGCTAATAGGATTTGCCTTAATCAATATATCACTTTTAGAATGAAACATAGAACTTAGGTCTTATCTTTTCTAAGTTATGTGATTGAACCTAATTTTCATAGTGTTTAATCTATAATTTATAGGCTTAGAAGATCTTGATCAGATCATAGATAGAATGTCTAAATTCACAAAAACTAGGACGTATGATTTATTGATTCAACTCATAGTCGTCTATCTGATTGAATTAGATTAGAATATGATCAGTTCTAATCCTTTTTAACTTATAAGGATGAATTTCTAAGTTACACTCGATAGTAGGAAAATGATGATCCTGAACTTGTGTAACTTGGAATAGTTAGAATGGTTAAGTAGAAAATAAATGATATCACCATGTTTAGTAGAGTCCCTTGCTTACTTTGATGATTGTTACTACGCATTCCTTATATTTTTATGCCTTAACTCCTTGAGCATATCATATAAGATTTTTGGTGCATAAATAAAATTTTAGGAAAATATGGAGACTCCTTAGATTCTTTGTGAAAATATTAAAGTGATTAATTAAAGATAATGATTATATGTGTCTGAGCTGCCTCTCAGTATTGTCTTCTGATTTCCTAGTCTTCTTGTTGACACTAGGGGAAGAACTTATTTATATCTTATATTGTTTTGTTGTGTGTTGATTGCCTAGTCTCGTATGACACTAGGGGTACACGGTTGGTGCTTTAGCCGTGCTGGTGCTAAGATCTTTTATATTCGGTGAGCTAGATTAGCTCTATTATTATATGGCAGTTAGTACACAAATATTTACCTCTATGTTCAGTTTTGACGTTTTGTTTACTTTTCAGCATTTTTATTCAGTCAGCTATTTTCTTTGTACTACTTATATATATGTTATGATGATAGAATTTTGCTGCTATTTATATGTATCATTACTGAGTTCATTTATTTTAATTTGCATATTTCTTTTGATTACCATCATGTTTAGGATGTAGTATTTTCTTCCAGTATTTGTTTAATTATTTATATTCATATGCTATACCTTGTTTTGCTTGCATTTGAGGCATGTCTTAGCCTCTATTTTTGCTTAAGTTATAATGATTATTTATAGCTTTTTTCCTTCCTTATTATTTTGCTAGTTGGTCCTCTATAGATGATGCTTAGAATCTGTAAAATAGTGATATTACAGAACATATAAAAATGTATCAACCTAAAATGTACTTAGACAATTGTCTAACACAATATTTTTCTTTTTTTGGCTGGGGCCCTACATTGTGAAATCGATAATGGCGGATCCTCTTTAGTTGGACGATCAGGAACTAGGTGTGGAGCCATATCCAGAGGAGGAGCCTTTAGAAGAAGCAGCCATTTAGCTTTCTCTTATAAGTGAGGATGAGCGCATTTTCATTTTTTATTCCTTAAACTTAAATTGATGTAATAATACTGGTACTCTTGATTGTGTATTTAGATTTCTATGCTTATATTATGAGTTGTATTTTATTATATTTATGTTGTGATGCTTAGATGTTTCTTATTATAACTCGCTTCCGCACTCTGTATGAATTCTTATTAAGAGACTGAATGTTTGATTCTATGCTTACTCCTTCCCTTATTAGATGGATTATGGATTTTATCCTAATCCAATAATAAGTGAAGGGTTAGCTAGAGTGACACACCACCTCTTAGCTTAATTTTGTGGATTAAGGGGTGGGGCGCCACACTCGGTGATTCAGATGACTAAGCTCGATGTTTAAGCACCCAGTAGTGAGCTCAGACATTAAGGAAGCTCTTAGCATCCTCCCCAACACCTGGAACCTAGTTAGTCCCCAGCATTTCACCCTGAATCCCCTCAGTGACAGGTACCTCCCGTGAACAACCTTAGTTTATTTCTTAACGGCTCAATTGGCCGTCAAACTTCTATGTAATGCTTGTTAGGTTATTAGTCTTGAATGTCTTAAGATTAGAAGCAAGCCGGCTTTAGTTTAATTGATTGACTAAGGGCTGGAAATCAACAAGAATTGTCAAGGATCGACAATGTGTCCTCATCGCAATTCCATAAATTGGAAGGCTTCGATCAGCCTTAGAATGTGCTCGATTGGTTTTTTGAGGGCTGGGTGACGAATGTTGAGCCCTAATTGGGCTCAAATTAAGCCCAATCTGTCTCAAAATAATTGGGCTCCATAGTGCCACATAATGAAGCTCGAGATGAGTAGACCCCCAGTAATTTGGGAGGGCCCAGCCATCAAGGATAGTTCATTCGAACTGTTTGAGGATGGCGATGGTGTATGCACTAAATGCCCCCTCTGGTGTGGCCTGTGTCGAGCTAATTGAGCATGCATGTGCAGGGCCGACTGTGGTGCCCCGTCCTCCAGCATCGGTCCCGCTAAAATGAATGTTAGCACGATTATAGTGAGGTAGTCACTACGGTATATCCCTCACTTATCATTAGATTAGATATTCACCCCAATCTACTAATAGGAGGAATATGTGATATATGTTGAGCTAAAATTCACTAAATGACTATACCAGAGTATTGGAGTGCGGAAGTAAATAACAATTAACATTCATTTAACAATAATGTTGAAATAAGTAACATTCAACTCAAAATAAAATGTACAGTAAAAAAAAATACAATTGAATATATGTATTATTAAAATATTAATTAAAGTTTACTAAAAGCAAGAAAATAACTCATCCTCACTGAAAATAAAAAAGAACACCTTAACTAAGGATTTTTAGCAACAAGGCGATTTTCATCATGACTCTGCTCCTCTCTTGGTGCTATCTCCACAAAATGCTCAGAAGTTAATATTATTAGTTTCACAATACTATAGCCCCAGCTAAAAAAAAAAGCTAGTTAGACAATTGTCTAAGTATATTTTAGACTATTATTTTCATATATTTTATGATATCGCAAACCATCCTAAGTATTTAGGAGCAATAAAGCATCAATAGAATTGAATAAAGCTATAAGCAATACATTTATAACTTAAACAAAGTGTGAGGTAAAAATACATAACTCAACCCAAAACTGCAGAAAATATTAAGCATTTTATATGTAAAACTAATAAGTACAAGAAATATCCTAAGAGATGATCAAATTATTACTTATCATGATGTATTGAAAGAAATACAATATAAATAAAGCTAAACTAAAATCTAGTATCCTAATATGCTTGCACATAAAATCAAAAATTGAAAACACAGAAATACTGAAAATACTATAAATGTTGAAAATACTAATAAGCACTAAAAATATTAAAACTGACTAAAAATATTATTAATTGGATATCATAACAACAAATTGGCTCAACTAGCCATTGAATCCAACTCTGAAGCATATAGGACACTAATGTCTAGATCAACAGATCCATCATATACATCTGAACTGAGTTAAATCATCCAAAGCACTAATGTGGCGCCCTACCCCTATACTCATAAGATTAGGTAAAGGGGAGGTGTGTCATTCTAGCAGATCCCTCACTTATCATTAGATTAAGTGAAATCCACAATCCACTGACAAAGAATGGATATGCCCATAATGCATTCTTAGGAAGAGTAAACACAAACTCATAGCGCGAAAGCAAAAAGAAAGTAGAACATACATCCATTTTACCACAATACAAGTAAAGGAAAAGTAAACATGCAGCTCATAATAAATAGCACAGTAAAAAAAAACATAATCCAGGGTACATGTATTATTACGATATTTAAATAAGTTTTAAAGAGAAATTAAGATCTCATCCTCACAAGAATAAAAGAGAAATAATCTACTATTCTTCAGCTCCAACTTGCTCTTCTTCCAAGAATGGCTCCTTCCCAGGCACAAGTTCCTCAAAATGATCAGATCATGATATTGTCGATTTCACACTATCAGGGCCCCAGCCAAGAAAATAAAACTCTCGTTAAACATATTATCTAAGTACATTTTAGGCTGAATTATTTCATGAATTTATGAATGTCATCATTTACTTAAACTAAACAAAATAAACTAGTATATAAGCAACAAGCATACAAAATATGTGATGAGTTATAAATAAAAGTATTTATGTGGCATGAGAGCTAAGAGCATCTGCTACGACGTTCGCTTTAACGAGATAAAATTAAATTCTTAGATCATAATCACTAACCAATACTAACTACCTTCTTTTCATGGGGTTTCAGTTGATGAGATGCATAAGCAATTACCACACCCTTTTGCATTAGTATTGTGGGGCCCCCGTACTGACAGTAGGGAGTACGGTGCTCCATCTATGGCAAATCCCCAACTTAAGTAAAGTCAGGTAAGACTCAACTTGTCTTAAGCCCAGGACTTGCCACCTGAATACTATAAATATTCATCAATACATATGTATATCAAAGTGGCGAAAGCATAAAAAGGTAGAGTAACATCCACAAGCACACATAGTAGAAAAAAAGAAATAACATAGTAACTCATCACAATGCAGAAATGAAATACATTCAAAATTAATTATTACAAACTGAGATTTAAGAGAAAATGCAAATGTCTCTCAATCTTACTGAAAAATAAAAATGCAAAGTCTATCTAAGCAGCAGTAGCACGATCCTCCTCCTGAACCTACTCCTCTCCTGCAACACTGCCCACAAACAAGTCTAAATCTGACATTTATCGGTATCACAAATGCCAGGGCCCCAGCCAACAAAATAAAAAAGTTACAGTTAGACATTTGTCTAAGTACATTTTAGGCTAATTTAAATGAACTCATTAATTAGAGATATCACATTTGATTAATTTTAACATGCAAGCAATTATAGGGTGCAACAAGTTATACGAGAAATGGGGTAACTATAAACTATCCATTTATAGCCATCAACAACTATGTGAAATAACATACAAAACATAAAAGTAAGCAAGGTGAAGCTAAAGGCAAAAGAAACTGCAAGTACTTGCGATAAATCTGATCCTAATATGCTTATGATCACATTAAAATATGCTGAATATAAAAGAACCCAAGTACTAAATATAATAAGAAATTCTAATATTCTAAACATGCCAATATATATATATATATATATAGCTAATCCATAAGAATATACATACATCATGCATATAAATATGAAAAGGAAAGACCACTAAGACATGTGGCAAAAAGTAAAATAATCAATGCACCGGAAAGCCACTGAGACATGTGGCAAAGCAAGCAAGTACTATAATAAAGACCACTGAAGCATGTGGCACAACAAGCAAAACTGAAAACTAAACTTAAAGTAGCAGTAAGCCTAAGACATAGTCCTGCCATACCAGATAATAGGCCATACAGCGCCTCCGAACTGAGAGTTCAACTATAACCATCCTAGACATCCATATCCGCTAGGCCTGAGTTGAACTCATAGAATAAGTCTATAAACATCCTAGACATCCATATTCGCTATGCTTGAGACTATTTTATAACAATACAAGAACTGAAGAGGCAGACTAAGCTAGGACATACTATACTAACTGAAAGCACTAAAAGAACTGAATGAATGCTATGCTTTTCAAAACTACTAACTTAGGATGTATCATCCATATCTTAAGTTCTTTTATTATGAGCAAAGAATAAGGCTCAATATCTAAGGTATGCAAAGCTATCAAGTCAAAGTAAGCAAGAGACTCAATTTAGAATTATGTGATATCTGTTGTTGTCTAATTTGTCCTATCTAACTCTTCTGAGAAGATACAGTTTAGGATCTCCAATATCCAGCTATCGAGTAAATCTCAGATTTATGAACTTAAAGTTAAAATTAGAATTTAACAAATTCTAATTCAAAATTATATGATGACTATAAGGTTTAAATAAATGAATTACGACCTAATTATTAATATTTTTCTCTCTTACCCAAATCTTGATTAAGTAAATCAAGATTTAAGGATTTTGGACTTAAACTCCACCTTGGTGTTCAAATCGTAAATCCAAGGTGAGGCCCTAATAAGGATCTATGGTTCACACTTTATACTCACATTAAAGATCATGAGTCCTATAAGTTGAAGGATCCAGGAACTAAGAACTTAAAGAAAAGTTGTTCTACTAATTATAAGATAAATAATCGATAAAGAACTTGAGAATCTAAGATCTATATCCAATATTTAAGATAATTTCATACCCACATGGAAGGTTTCAAAAGGGTTAGACAATAAATCATTTGAGGAATTTCAATTGGAGATAGTTCAATTCAAGTAGAAGATCTAAAGTTTAAAATCTAAGATCTAAGATTTGATCACTTTAGACTTAAGTTAAGTTTTTGACTTAGGATTTTCTAAATATGTTTCCTTTAGAATTTAAGCTCATGAACTAACTTAATTGCACTTATTAAGTTGAGATTTAATATTCAAAATTATTAGATTCAATTATTAAGGCTAGGTGACTCCTTTGTGATCACTTAAGATCTAAGCATCTTAATTAAGGCTAAATGAAGATTTCTTAACTTAATATGAATATTTTTAACTAAAGAATTTAGAGAGATGCTAATAATCTAACTAGGGGTAATTTACTGAAATTTCTAAGGTTTAAGGGGCACTTAAACATATTTTGGTCAAAATGACCAAAATACCCCTCTTAAGGTAAAATATGGGATTTTAGGGTTTACTTATCCAAATTACTTCTAATCTGTTTTAATGTGTTTCATATTGATTACTAAAGTGATAAATACATTTATCTTAGGTTTTTGACAGCTTAATTAAGCTAATTAGCACTAATCACCTATTTAAGCCAATTATGATGATTAATAAATTTATGGCATCTTAGGGCAATCCAACCTTACCCATATGTTCTAATGTACTTAATATAGCATTAGGAATAATACTCATCAAAAATCAAAGGCTTAATTAGGGTTTAATTCACTAATCCCTAATTAGGGTGATTAAGAAGTGATTAAAAAAATTAAATATTTTAAATTGATTTTAAGGGTCTACAATTGTTCTCTAGGATCATATGAGCAATCAGAGCCCTTAATCAACTAGTTTGGATAATTATTGAATTTACTATGATTTAATTAAAAACAGAAAAGAATTTGGGCAATTATTTTAAATCCAGCCATTAGATATATGATTTTATTTTATATTTAGATTCATTGTATTTTTCTAATTCAAATGGTATATTAGATCATACCATTTGGATCAGTATAACTAAAGTTATTAAATTAATTTATTCTGCATTTTTATTTAAATAAAAACTATAGGAATTGATTTATAACCATAGAAAATGCAATCCTATAATTTGCTATTAGCCGCAGCCCAAAATCAAAAGGTGCGGGTCATGGGTCAGCCCGACCCGTGACTTCGTCTTCTTCCTTGGCTCTTCCCCGACGCTAGGCTCCTTAGGGCTAACTTCCAGAGCTAAATTCGCCGCGCTCAAACCACGCCGACGGCTCCAAATAATCCTCACACACTCTTTGAGTTGAGGCGCATAAAATAAACTAAGAATCCCCAACTGGGAGGCGACGGGTCGCTGAAGTGCTACTCGGCTGAATCGTCCCCTTTACGAACGATTAGGGTTTACAGATGTAACAACCCAAGTTGTTACCTTAATCAATTAGGACTAATCTTAGTCTTAAATCTAATCCTAAGTGCTAATTAAGTCATTAGGAGTCAACCACCAAGACCTAGTCCAAATCAGGAGTCAAATAGATCGAATCCTAATTTCTAGAAATCCAGAAACCCTAGAAATTGACCTATTTAAATTGACCTCCGATCAAAAAATGGACACCGCCATTACGTTCCTTGATCCCAAATTAGCTTGGGGTGAAGTTTTCGTGTCAATCGGAAGTCGTCGAAATTTCGACGAATATTTTAATAATAAAAATACCCCAGAAATTGAGGTATCAAAATACTCATCGGATCAAAAATCCGACCTCACCATTGCATTCATTGACCCTCAATTAGATAAGAAAAATATGTTCAAATTTTTTTTTTCGAAAAAAAAAAAAATTTTATTATTATTTAAATAATTAACGGCGCCGTTAGTTGAAAAGTGTTGCCGTCAGAATACTTAACGGCACCGTCTAACCAGACGGCGCCATCGTGGCCATTGGATCGGCCCCGGATCCAACGGCTACGGGATCATCTGCCCCTCGTTGGATCCGCCGGGCTGCACGCGGCAGCCTGCCGCGATTTCGACCAATCGGCGCCCTGGCAAGCCTCCCCCGCTCCGCCTCAGTCCCTATAAGGGCCTCCCCGACACCCCCAATCCGCGGATCTCGCGAACCCGAGCTCGGAAACCTCAGCATCGTCCACCTGATCCTAAAGACGGCCGACCCGCACTTCAGGTACTCCGATCTTCCCCGATCCTTGGTCAATTTTTAGGATCTAAATGTCTTTGTGTAGAGCACACTCTGCTCGATCGATCCAACGGTCTGATCGGGCTGGTTCTCACCCGATCGGACGAATCAAGTGATTCTTCCCCGAAGGGTTCGGTCTCGCCGGACCCTAGAAGGTGAAGGGTCACGGGTCTTGGGCCGAGTCGGGCCCGACCCGCGTTGGGTGGGGTCCGGGTCCGCGTGCGTCGGACACGTGGCGCATGTGGAGCCCACCTCGCCGCGTGGCACAACCGCACATAGCCACCTGGCAATTGGGGGGGTCATTTCGCCATTAAATTCCTGCATAAAAATTTAAATAAAATATATATAGTAATATATATATATATATATATATATATATATATAAACTTATATATACTATTCGTAAAGTAATGATTAAAGTTATATTTAATGGCAGCCGATCCCGTCGGTATTTAATTGCCTAGATAAATAAATATAAATTTATCTACCTAAGTATATATACAGATGTATTATATGTATATATTTATGCTCTTAAATTAGGCAAATGATTATACTATTGCGAGGTAATATTAGTTAGATTAATTAAGTAGTAATTAAAAGATAACTAATTAAGTCTTTTTGCTAATATTAGATTTAACTAAGATTGGAGTAGTAATTAACTAGGAGATTATTTAATAATTATTAGATTAGCTTAGTTAGTTATTTAAATAATAACCCTGCAAAAAAAAAAACATTAGATTATATTAATAATATATAAATGTTTACATAAAATAATATACTTATTCAAATATACAAATATAGCTAATTAAAAATTGTAGTTTTGAACGTGAACAAGTAGACGCATTGAGTAGTAATAATACACGTATATATATAGAAAAATATATAACTATCGTAGTTTAAATAAACGTGCCAGTATAAGGATCAGAAAAGATAGAATATGTGTAAATAATAATATATATAGGTATGCATCTATATCTATTTATAAATATACATATACCTTGTGTGTATATTTATATATATATATATATATATATATAAAGCAAAATTGTTAAAACTGAGGCTTTGAGTTAAAGAAAATTTTTTTTTTTAGTTAATTAATGCTAAATAAAATTATTTAGAGGTTCGGCCACTAGTTGAAAACCCTTTACAATAGTACTAATATGAAAATGTTAAGCCAATAATAAACTAATTAAATAAGTATTAAAATTGCTATTCTAACTAAGCTATTAACCTATACTTAATCAAATTAATTACAGAACTAACTCCCATAAATTTTACTTAGTATTTTTCTTTACTTTTAGGGAAGATGAATATATATATATATATATATATATATATATATATAAACATTAGCAGATTTAAAATATTAAAATGGAACATAAATAAGTAATTCGTCTTAATACTCTTAAGAACAGCGAATACTTAATTCTGTAAAAGTTGAGTAAACATTAATTAAATGTATATTAATATATATAGCTGAATAGTCATATATATATATATGTATATATATATAAAATCTGTTAAATTAAAAGGTGATGCACACTTATAAATGAAACTTTAGGATTAATAAATTACAGGTGCACATTTATGTAATCAAGTGAACTTAGATATAATTATATATATATATATATATACATAATAACTGCATGCTTATAGATAAAACATCCCGAATCTTTAAGTGAATATGTGTATTAGTAGAATGATTAAGTTAAGCACGATTTACGAATAATTATTTAAGATCGAGCCAGTAGTGGTAAATAAACTTAGGACTGAGATAATACATGAATAAATATGAAAATTTAAATTCTTACATCAGCCTATACAGAGGACTTAATTAATAGCTCGAGTAATAATCAAGTTTGATATAGAGAACCTACTTTAGGATTGAAACGCCCATATCTTGACCATTTGAACTCGGAATTCAATATTCTTGGGCTCTATAGAATCATTGAATAGCCCCCAATAATAAACTGCATAAAAGATTTAGGTTTCAAGAGAGTAAAATTACCAAATTGCCCCTAGACTTCAAACAGCCATAACTTAGTCAAATCAACTCCAAATTGGAAAATTCAGGATGCTAACTAGCTTAGAATTTCAATGTCATCGATAAAATAAAATAGTATTTAGGATCTAAACCCTAGAAATTAGGTAAATGACCAAATTACCCATTGCCTTATTTTAGTCATAACTTGATCGTTTCTCACCCAATTCAGGCGTACTTACTGTCTATCTTCAAGTTAGACAGTAAAGAATCAGTTGGAATTAAGAGAATTCAAATCTGACTCTCAAGTCAAAATTTGACTTTTTGACCCTTAAAGTAGGGGCAAAATAATCATTTTGCCCTAAGGTTGAATTAAGTACCCCTAACCCTTAGTCAACATTCCAAGACACCAAGACTAATATTATAATCATCTAAGTAACAATCAAGTGAGTGAAACCAACCCTTAAGTTAGATCCCAATAATTTCTATTAAGTCTTAAGCACTACACCTTAAGGACCTTTCTTGAGACTAGGACTAGATCATAGGTTAGAGTTCACTTATTGGGTAAATTGGGTTACCCAATGGGTGAAACTTTGGTTTTATTAGTTTCTAGACTTTCTTTTATTTTACAACTCGTTCTGATTATTTTGTCTTTTAACCTTAGATTTAAGGTAGGAGATTCATCCTATTAAGTTTGATTACTTAATAGGATTTGCCATAACTAGTAGATCACTAATAGAATAAAACCTAGAACTTAGGTCTTAACCTCTTTGGATTATGTGATTAAACCTAAATCTCGTAGTGTTTAATTCATAATCTATAGGCTTAGAAGATCTTGATCAGATCTTAGTTAGAATATCTAAATTCACAAAACTAGGACGTATAATTATTTGATTTAACTCGTAGTCATCTATCTGATTGAACTAGATTAGAACCTGATCAGTTCTAATCCTTTTTAACTTATAAGGATGAGTTTCTGAGTTACACTCGATAGTAGGAAAACGGTGATCCTGAACTTGTGTAACTTGGAATAGTTAGAATGGTTAAGTAGAAAATAAATAATATCACCATATTTAGTAGAGTCTCTTGCTTCTGTTTGATACTTTGTTGCTTACGTATTCCTTGATTGTTGTGCCATATTTCCTTGAGCATATTATATAAGACATTTGATGCATGAATAAAATGTTAGGAAAATATAGAGACTCCTTAGATTTTTTGTGAAAATATTAAAGTAATTAATGAGAAGATAATAATTTGATGTGTTTGAGCTGCCTCTCAGTGTTCTTTTGATTGTTGCCCTAGCCATATCGTGCTAGGAATCGTCCTAGCCGCACTGGTGCTAGGATCTTTCAGATATGACTGTTGGTGACCTAATCGTATCGTGCTAGGAACCGTCCTAGCTGTACTGTGTTAGGGCCTTCTATGTTGACTGTTGTTGCCTTAGCCATATTATGCTAGGAACCACCCTAGCCGTACTGGTGTTAAGATCTTCAGCCCTTTTGGTGAGCTAATGTAGGTCTCTTATGTATGATAGATTGTACACGTATGATTTTATATGCAGTTGTTGTTGCTTGCTTTTCAGTATTCTTATTCAGTCAGTTATTTCCTTGTACTGCTTTTATATATATTTAGGATGTTAGAATCTTGCTGCTATTTATATGTACCACTGCTGAGTTAACTTATTTTAATTGACATAATTTCTGTTGATTACTAGTATGTTTAGGATGTAGAACTTTTCTTACAGCACTTGTTTAGTTATGTATATTTATATGCCTTTCCTTGTTTAATTTGTATGCAAGGCATGTCTCAGCCTCTTTCCTTGTCTTTGCTTAAGCTATAGATGATGGTTTATAGCTTTTCCTTTTTCTTTTATATTGCTTACTGCTCCCTTAAACGCATTATTGCTTAGAAGTAGTAAAATGGTGATATTACATAACCTTTATAATAATCAGCTTAAAATATACTTAGACAATTGTCTAACCAGATTTTTCTTTTTTTGGCTGGAGCCCTACATTGTGAAACCAACAATGGCAGATCCACTTCAGTTAGATGAGCAGGAGTTAGGAGTGGAGCCATACCCAGAGGAGGAGCCCGTAGAAGAAGCCGCTGTTTAGCATTTATTTTATATATGAGGATGAGAGTATTTGTACATCATTTTATTTAAACTGTTAAATGATGTAATAATACAGGTACTGTTGACTATGTATTTGTATTATATTGCTTATATTATGAGTTCTATTTCTACTATTCATACTGTGATGCTTGGATGTTTCTCATTTTTAAATCGCTTCTGCACTCTGTATGTTTACTTAGATAGTGACTGGATGCTTGATTCTATGCTTACTCCTTCCCTTATTAAGTGGATTGTGGAATTCTTTCTAATCCAATTATAAGTGAAGGGTTAGCTAGAGTGACACGCCACCCCTTAGCTTAACCCTCGTGGGTTAAGGGGTGGGGCGCCACAACAGAGGAGTAAATTCTCCTCACAGAGACAACCGCTTGGCCAGAGCTCAATCCCTACACCATCCTGGTGGTGAGGCAGATCGAAACCCTCTAGCCACATGCCTTGGGGTGCCCTGGATCGTCGGGTCCTTACTCGAGCTCGAATGTGAGCTCGAGGCGCAAACCAATGATGGAATGATCACAATAAGCTAGCCCAGACCCTTTGGACAATCACATTAGGTTTTCTAAGTGGCTACGGCAATCTAGACGACATCCAGAGGCTCAATCCAGGGACAAAACGAAGAGTTGAATCAAAAGGATTCAATGGGAGAAGGATGTACCTTGGTTCAAAGAATTGCAGTGACAGAAGGAATGACTAGCTCAGAAACTCTCCAAGTAGTCTCAGCAGCTACCCAGGGGGTCTGAACACCAGACGTTGCCCTCTATCAGTGGTACTCAGCAGGTTCAGTCGCCAGGATCGCCGAGAGCTCCAGAAACTTTAGCCGAGAGGATTAGTGGGTCTCAGTGAGCAAAGGAGGTCACTGAGGTGCACAGAGGGTATTTATAGGCGTTAGGAGCTATGGGGTGGCTTCTAGAGCTCGGGCCTAGAGTAGAGGCTCAGGCCGAGGGCACTTTCCATTTTCTCGCAATTGGGAGGGTCCAAGCCTCCCGTGCCATCCTACTGGGTTCGACCACACTCGGAAGGATCCTAACGGCCTAGGGACAAGGCAGGATGGAGTGGGGGACAAGGCCTACGTGGATGGTACGACCGAATTTTCGCTGTCGGGCAGAATCGTGGTGAGAACGACGATCCACAGTCGTGAGATTTGACTCAGCCGTCTGATGGCGAGACCGTCGAGGATTGACAGTCTGATGCGGCTCCTGATTAACGGATTCACGGAGAAGATCTCGTGCATCGGATGCTATATGCCGATCGGGCGGATAGGATTAGGTCACGACGCGTGGTATGTGAGCTGTTGGATCATGAGCGCTGAGATGCGTGCTCGCGCATCGGGTGGCTTAACTCTGTGCACCGCTGTCGGGACCCTGCTGCGGATCTGCCGTGGTCCTTACAGCAAATCTCAGCTTATTTTAATTAAATAATTTAATTTAAAATATAATAAAATCAATTAATTAATATATAATTAATTCTAATTAATTTAAATTCAATTTAGGACTAAATGAGCTCCAAAAATTCTCAAAAATTCACCCTTAGCTAATTAGGGTATGAGGAATTCAAAAATGAAATCAGATTTTGATTTGGAGATCAAATTAATTTAGGTATTTTCTAGAGCTTAAAAATAGCCAAAAAATACTAAAATTCTCAATTTTGCTCCGATTGATTTCAAACTCCTAGGGTTAGGTTTAAATGACCCATTGAGTCTAATGGAATCAAAATCAAGGCTTGGTTTAGCTTAATAAATCCAGATTTAGCTAGGATAATAACTATGGTTGTTACAGACTCCCACACTTAAGAATGATATTGTCCCCGACATCACCTAAATGAAGACAGTTCTCCTGGAACTAAAAATTTAAATATAACAGATGGGAAGGAAAATGACAATACCTGGATTTGCAAAGAGCTGTAGATATTTATTGTGCATATCCACCTCTTTTTCCTGAGTAGATTATTCTAAGGATCGATTCTTCCACTGGATTTTGACCATAGGAATTGAACAGTTCCTTAGCTGCTTTTGATCACGAGCTAAGATTCTGATAGGTTCTTCAGCATAAGAAAGATCAAGTTGGATCTCTACTGCTGGAAGTTAAACGAGATGAGAAGGGTTTCATAGACATCTTCTCAATGATGATATGTGAAATATATTATGAACAGCTGCAAAGCCATCAGGAAGATTTAACCGGTAGGCAAATGATCCTACTTTGGCCAAAACTTTAAAAGGTCTAACATAGCGGGGACTGAGTTTCCCTGCTACTCCAAATCTGTAGACACCTTTTATTGGGCTGACCTTTAAATAAGCTGAATCTCCCACATTGAATTATAGGGGACGATGATGCGAATCATGATATTTGCTCTGACAATCTTGAGCTGAACGAATTCTCTGCTGAATTAATTGAATCTTACTATTGGTCTCTTCAACTAACTCTGATCCAAAAAGTTGAATGCTTCCTGTTTCTGACCAAGCTAGTGGAGTACTGCATTTTCTACCATACAGTGCTTCATAAGGAGCCATTTTAATACTGGCTTGAAAACTGTTGTTGTAGGCAAACTCCACTAACGGAATATGATCTTCCCAGGAACCGGCAAAATCAAGAATACAGAGTCTAAGAAAATCTTCCAAAACTTGGTTCACTCTTTCAGTTTGACCATCTGTTTGCGGGTGAAAAGCTATACTCATGGCTATAATAGTACCAAGATCTTGATGCACAGCTTGCTAGAACTTAGAAGTAAATCTGCCATCTCTATCGGATACGATTGATTTTGGAATCCCATGCAGCCTGACAATTTCCTTGATATACAGTTTTGCTAACTTCTCTGCAGAATCAGTCTGATGGATAGGAAGAAAGTGTGCTGATTTAGTCAAACGGTATACTATAACCCAGATTGCGTCGGCACCACATTTTGCATGGGCAATCCCATGATGAAATCCATAGATATATCAAACAACTTCCATTTAGGAATATCTAATGGATGCAAAAGACCACCAGGTCTTTGGTGCTCGGCCTTTACTAAATTGCAGGCATGACACTTAGCCACAAAGTCAGCTACATCTTTCTTCATACCGGGCCACCAAAACAATTGCTTTAGATCATGGTACATCTTGGTAGTGTCTGGGTGAATATGATATCCAGAATTATGACCTTCAATTAATACTTCACGATGCATGAACTTAGGAATCCACAATTGATTACCTTGATAAATTACACCGTTATGCAACTGCAAATCATGACGACGACTTCCTTCAATATCTACTTTGAACTTCAGATACTCATCATCTTTGGTTTGTGAGATAGATGCATCTCTATGAAAAGTGGGTTCCACATTGATATTTGCTAACATCGAACTTAGCGTATCGCCACTAACTGGAGAAATTTCAAGCTTACGAAATTCATGTTCTAAAGAACGGATGCAATTATAGAGGATAAAGTAGCACGACGGATAAGAGCATCGGCCACTACGTTTGCTTTTCATGGATGATATTGAATACTGAGGTCATAATCACTAATGAGCTCTAACGATCTTCTTTGGCGGCAATTCAATTCTCTCTGAGTGAATATATACTTCAAACTTTGATGGTCAATGAAAATTGAACACTGAACTCCATACAAATAATGACGCCATATTTTCAAGGCAAAGATCACAGCTGCAAGTTCAAGATCATGAACTGGATAATTCTTCTCGTGGGGTTTTAACTGATGAGAGGAGTAAGCAATTACTTTACCCTCTTGCATTAATACACAGCCTAGACCGATTCTGGAGGCATCGGTATATACTTGATAGTTCAAACCTTCTTTAGGTAAAACAAGAACTGGAGCGGTGGAAAGTGCATCTTTCAGAGTTTGAAATGCTTCCTCGCATTCAGGACTCCATATGAATGGAACGGCCTTCTGGGTTACCTTAGTCAATGGCGAAGCGATCTGAGAAAAGCCTTTAATAAATTTTTTATAATATCCAGCTAATCTCAAGAAACTTCTAACATCGGTGACTGACTTAGGTTGAACCCAATCCTGAATAGCACTCACTTTACTCTGATCTACACGAATACTATGGGCATCGACTACATGCCCCAAGAATGCAATGGACTTAAGCCAAAACTCACACTTAGAAAACTTGGCATAAAATTGATGTTCCCGCAGAGTTTCTAGCACCAATCTCAAGTGTTCTTCATGATCTTCCAAGGTTTTAGAATAAATAAGGATATCGTCGATAAAGACGATCACGAATTTGTCTAAGTATGGTTTTAAAACTTGTTGCATCAAATCCATAAAAATTGATGGCGCATTAGTGAGCCCAAAAGACATCACTAAGAATTCAAAGTGTCCATAACGAGTGCGGAAAGAGTTCTTTCCTACATCGTCTTCTTTTTCTCGCAATTGATGATATCTAGACCTTAAGTCAATCTTGGAGAATATGACAGCTCTGGATAGCTAGTCAAATAAATCATCAATTCTAGGCAATAGATACTTATTCTTTATAGTGATTTTATTTAGTTCACGATAATCTATATACATACGCATAGATCCATCCTTTTTTTTCATAAATAGAATGGGCGCTCCCCAAGGAGATATACTTGGTCTAATAAAGCCTTTATTCAAGAGCTCTTACAATTGCTCATTGAGCTCTTGAAGTTCTTTAGGTGCCATTCTATAAGGTGCTTTGGATATAGGCTGGGTACCTGGGATTAATTCAATAGAGAACTCTACTTCTCTGGAAGGAGGTACCCCAGGCAAATCTTTCTGGAATACGTCGGTGAATTATTTAACTACTTTATAGTCAGAGAGAAGGATACTTTCTTTTGTTTCACCCATCATAGTAATTAAATAAGCATTGTAACCCTTACTGATCAACTGTTCGGTTTTAATTGCATTTATCAATGATAACTGTGTACTAGTTTTTCCTACAAAAATTGCAGACTTGCCCTGGGAGTGGAGAGTAACATTCTTCTTAAGGCAGTTTATTATGGCATTATTGTCACTGAACCAATTCATCCCAAGGATGATATCAAAGTTTGCTAATGGTAGGATGCTTAATTTAGAGTAAAATTCCTGACCATTTATTGGTATTTGGATATTAAAAAACTTCTGAGCACATAGTTGGGCTCCGGATGGAAGTCCAACACTCAAAATTTGGCTAAATTATACGAGCGTAGTTTCATTATGTTGGCAAATTGTTCAGAGATAAATGAATGACTAGCACCGGTATCGAATAATACATTACAATGCTAGTTATTGAAATAAAGTGTGCCTAATTCATATGAATTGCATTAATGATTTGCAAGAATTGAGAGTACAAAATGCAATTGTCAAAAGAGGAGTTTAGATGTGTACTTGAAACAACATTATTATCCTCTGCGGCTTCGATAGGTGTTAGAGCATAAACTCGCGCAGGACCGGTAGGACAATTGTTGGTCTGCCTTCTGAGATAGTTCTGGGAGTTAGGAGCTGATGATGGTGCTGGAGCAACTTCAGATGCAGGTGCTGGCATTATAGCCAGATTTTGTTCTCTCCGATTTAGTGGAGTTGCTCTGAATACTTGCTTCTTCTGATGGGGCTTCATTGGACTCCATCCACTGTTTCCGTGTGATCACAGTGGTAGAACCTGTGGCCTGTGCGCCCACAATTATAGCATTTAAGGCCAAAGTGGTAACATTTGCCATTCGGATGAGGCTTAGTACAGCTTTGAATTTGTTCGGCAGTCGGTGCAGCTTCCAGCTGATAGACCTTCGCATGATTAGATCCGTGTCTCTTGAAGTTTCCATACGGGTTCAAAGACGTTTGCGCTTTTTGTTTGAAATCCCCTTCAGATTGATGCTAGTCAGGCAGAGCGGCACGATCTAATTCTTCAGTGAGTCTCAGAGTCCACAGAGAAAGCGGTGACACTTAGCTGACTCAGAATGGGTAACTTTTGGTGCGAAGCGAATCAACCTACAGAATTCCCTTTCGTATTCCGCCACCGAACAACTCCCTTGAGTCAACCTTATAATCGTGTCTGAAATCATGTTTTGTGCAAATGGGGGGATGAATTCAGTTTTGAAGGCTTCGACAAACTCATCCCATGGGATGTCCTCCAATTCGTAGTCAGCGAACCTAGTATTTCGGACTTCTTCCCACCAATATTCTGCTTCCGCATGAAGCAGACATGTAGCGAGACGGACAACTTCTGAGTTCGGCATTTTTAGACTAATGAGATCCCTTTCAATGACCATCGGTCAATTGGCTGTATCCATCGGTGACAGATTCTCACCAAAAGTTGGAGGTCTTAACCTCAAGAAATTATGAAGAAGATTATCCATGGAGTAATGTGAAGAAGTAGGTTGTGGGGCAGGGACAGCCGGAACAACAGCTAGAACTGCACAATCATTCAGTAGTTTTTGCATAACGATTGCCTGTTGGGCTTGGTTCTCCAACAGGGTCGTCACCATTGCTTGCAAGTGAGCTACTTCGTCATTAGAGATACTAGATGTGACGGTGTTCTTGACAGGAGTGACGGCGGGTGGTGATCCATGATTCATTCTAATTAAACATTGCAAATCACATTTCATAATTTTCTTAAAGAAGATAATCAAAATTTATCATTACTTGTAGAAATAAAGAATTACATTGCGATTTGGAAAATGCCAAAAAGCATAATTTTACTAAAATCATGTAAATTAAAAGATGACATTTATTTTAACTATTACTTAGACATCCTTAATATACTCAGCCCTAAAAGCTATACAAAAATTATCAAAAATTACTTCCTGACGCTTCCTCTCGAGCCTTATAATGGTGTCATACTACCAAACTCCTGCGTAATCCAACATCATATCTGTCACAATATCTACATAAAGTGACTCGGGACACTCTATGTGTATCAGAATTGACTCCACTTGGCTCAACCATTCCTTTGCGTATATAGAAAAGTCGAGCCCTCGGTATACTGCCTAATGTAGAAGCTTATCCAAGACCAAGGTCCCTCTTGCTGAAACTCCTTTAATCTGCCAGTTGCCTTCCTATCTCCATTTGAAACTATCATCCCAAGCTAACTTGAAGGTATGCAGATAGTAGTCTATATTAGACTCTACAGAATCCATTTGACTATGAGGACAAAATTTTATTAAGTTTTTATTAGACTCAAGATGACTTGATTGTTAGGATGTGAGTATTCTCCTTCTACATTTTTTGTAGAGTTACTAATACTACTATGTTATGGATGTTACATATATTTATGTTTGTATTTCAGAAGAACGGTCCATTAGGCAGAAAGTAATCATAGATTCCATTTTAACACCTTACGGTGTTCTTTGATACCAACTGTGGGGCCCCTGTACTGACAATAAAGAGTCCGGTGCTCCATCTGTGGAAAATTCCTAACTTAAGTAAAGTCAGGTAAGACCCAACTTGTCTTAAACCCAGGACTTGCCACCTGAATACTATAAACATTCATCAATACATATGTATATCAAAATGGTAGAAGCATAAAAGGGTAAAGTAACATCCACAAGCATACATAGTAGAAAAAAAGAAACAACATAGTAACTCATCACAACGCAAAAATAAATACTTCAAGAATTAATTATTACAAACTGATATTAAAAGAAAATTCAAATGTCTCTCAATCTCACAAAAAAAAAATACAAAGTTTATCTAGGCAGCAGCAACACGATCCTCCTCATGAACCTGCAACACTGCCCACGAACAAGTCTGAATCTGACATTTGTCGGTATCATAAATGCCAGGGCCCCAGCCACCAAAATAAAAAGATTACAGTTAGACAATTATCTAAGTACATTTTAGGCTAATTTAAATGAACTCATTAATTAGAGATATCACATTTGATTAATTTTAACATGCAAGCAGTTATGGGGTGCAACAAGCTATACGAGAAATGGGGTAACTATAAACTATCCATTTATAGCCATCAACAACTATGTGAAATAACATACAAAATATAAAAGTAAGCAAGGTGAAGCTAAAGGCAAAAGAAACTGCAAGTACTGTAATAAATCTGATCCTAATATGCTTATGATTATATTAAAATATGTTGAATATAAAAGAACCCAAGTACTGAATATAATAAGAAATTCTAACATTCTAAACATGCCAATATATATATATATATATATATATATATATATATATATATATATATATATATATATATATATAGCTAATCCATAAGGATATACATACATCATGTAGATAAATATAAAAAGGAAAGACCACTGAGACATGTGGCAAAAAGTAAAATAATCAATGCACCGTAAAGCCACTGAGACATGTGGCAAAGCAAGCAAGTAATGTAAGAATTACCACTAAAGCATGTGGCACAGCAAGCAAAACTAAAAACTAAACTTAAAGTAGCAGTAAGCCTAAGACATAGTCCTGCCATACCAGACAATAGGCCATACAGCACCTCCGAACTGAGAGTTCAACTATAACCATCCTAGACATCCATATCCGCTAGGCCTGAGTTGAACTTATAGAAAAAGTCTATAACCATCCTAGACATCCATATCTGCTAGGCCAGAGACTATTTTATAACAATACAAGAACTGAAGAGGCAGACTAAGCTAGGACATACTCTACTAACTGAAAGTACTGAAAGAACTGAATGAATGCTATGCTTTTCAAAACTACTAACTTATGATGTATCATCCATATCTTAAGTTCTCCTATTATGAGCAAGGAATAAGGCTCAATATCCAAGGTATGCAAAGCTATCAAGTCAAAGTAAGCAAGAGACTCAATCTAAACTTATGTGATATTTGTTATTGTCTAATTTATCCAATCTAACTATTCTGAGAAGATTCAAGTTTAGGATCTCCAATATCCAGCTATCGAGTAAATCTCAGATTTATGATCTTAAAGTAAAATTAGAACTTAGCAAGTTCTAATTCAAAATCATATGATGACTATAAGGTTTAAACAAATGAATTACAACCTAATTATAAATATTTTTCTCTCTTACCCAAATCTTGATTAAGTAAATCAAGATTTAAGGATTTTGTACTTAAACTCCACCTTAGTGTTCAAATCCTAATTCCAAGGTGATGTCCTAATAAGGATCTAGGGTTCACACTTTATACTCATATTAAAGATCATGAGTCCTATAAGCTGAAGGATCCAGGAACTAAGAACTTAAAGAGAGGTTATTCTACTAATTGTAAGATAAAATAATCGATTAAGAACTTGAGAATCTAATATCTATATTCAATCTTTAAGATAATTTTATTATCTTATAGATTGAATCAATCCTATATCCACGTGAAAGATTTGAAAAGGGTTAGACAATAAATCATTTAAGAAATTTCAATTGGAGATAGTTCAATTCAAGTAGAATATCTAAAGTTTAAGATCTAAGATCTAAGATTTGATCACTTTAGACTTAAGTTAGGTTTTTGACTTAGGATTTTCTAAATGTGTTTCCTTTAGAATTTAAACTCATGAACTAACTTAATTGCACTTATTAAGTTGAGATTTAATATCCAAAATTATTAGATTCAATTATTAAGGCTAGGTGACTCCTTTGTGATCACTTAAGATCTAAGTATCTTAATTAAGGCTAAATGAAGATTTCTTAACTTAATATGAATATTTTTAACTTAAGAATTCAGAGAGATGCTAATAATCTAACTAGGGGTAATTTACTGAAATTTCCAAGGTTTAAGGGGCACTTAAACACATTTTGGTCAAAATGACCAAAATACCCCCTCTTAAGGCAAACCATGGGATTTTAGGGTTTACTTATCCAAATTACTTCTAATATGTTTTAATGTGTTTCATATTGATTAATAAAGTGGGAAATACATTTATCTTAGGTTTTTGATAGCCTAATTAAGCTAATTAGCACTAATCACCTATTTAAGCTAATTATGGTGATTAATGAATTTAGGGCATCTTAGGGCAATCAAACCTTACCTATATGTTCTAATATACTTAAGATAGTATTAGGAATAATACTCATAAAAAATCAGAGGCTTAATTAAGGTTTAATTCACTAATCCATAATTAGGATAATTAAGGAGTGATTAAGAAAATTAAATATTCTAAATTGATTTTAAGGGTCTACAATTGTTTTCTAGGGTCATATGAGCAATCAGAGCCCTTAATCAACTAGTTTGGATAACTATTGAATTTACTATAATTTAATTAAAAATAGAAAAGAATTTGGGCAATTATTTTAAATCCAGTCATTAGATCTGTGATTTTAGTTTATATTTAGATTTATTGTATTTTTCTGATTCAAATAGTATATTGGATCATACTATTTGGATCAGTATAACTAAAGTTATTAAATTAATTTATTATGCATTTTTATTTAAATAAAAACTATAGGAATTGATTTCTAACCATAGAAAATACAATCCTATAATTTGCTATTAGCCGCGGCCCAAAATCAAAAGGCGCGGGTCACGGGTTAGCTCGACCCGTGACTTCGTCTTCTTCCTCGGCTCTTCCCCGACGCTAGGCTCCTTAAGGCTAACTTCCAGAGCTAAATTTGCCGCGCTCAGGCACGCCGACTGCTCCAAATAATCCTCACACGCTCCTTGAGTTGAGGCGCATCGAATAAACTATGAATCCCCAACTGGGAGGCGGCGGGTCGCTGAAGTGCTACTCGGCCGAATCATCCCCTTTACGGATGATTAGGGTTTACTGTGTGGAGTAAATTCTCCTCACAGAGACAACCACTTGGCCAAAGCTTGATCCCTACACTATCCTAGTGGTGAGGCGGATCGAAACCCTCTGGCCACATGCCTTGGGGTGCCCTTGATCGTCGGGTCCTTAGTCGAGCTTGGCTATGAGCTCGAGGTGCAAACCAGACGATCGAACGATCACAATAGGCTAGCCCATACCCTATGGACAATCACATTAGGTTTCCTAAGTGTCTATGGCAATCTAGACGACATCCAGAGGCTCAATCCAGGGACAAAACAAAGAGTTGAATGAAAGGGATTCAATGGGAGAAGGCTGTACCTTGGTTCAAAGAATTGCAATTATAGTTGGGGATCGACGGTCTGATGTGGCTCCTGATTAACGGAACCACGGAGAAGATCTCATGTGTCGAATGCTAGATGCCGATCGGGCGGATAGGATTAGGTCACAGCGCGTGGTATGTGAGCCATTGGATCTTGAGCACTGAGATGCGTGCTCGCGCATCGGGTGGTTTAACTCTGTGCACTGCTGTCAGGACCCCGCAGCAGATCTGCTGCGGTCCCGACAGCAAATCCCGGCTTATTTTAATCAAATAATTTAATTTAAAATATAATAAAATCAATTAATTAATATATAATTAATTCTAATTAATTTAAATTCAATTTAGGACTAAATAAGCTCCCAAAATTTCCAAAAATTCACCCTTAGCTAATTAGGGTATGAGGAATTCAAAAAAGAAATCAAATTTTGATTTGGATATCAAATTAATTTAGGTATTTTCTAAGGCTTCAAAATAGCCAAAAAATACTAAAATTCTCAATTTTACTCTGATTGATTTTAAATTTTTAGGGTTAGGTTTAAATGACCCATTGATTCTAATGGAATCAAAATCAAAGCTTGGTTTGGTTTAATAAACCAGATTTAGCTAGGATAATAACTAGGATTGTTACAAGTATGCATCCTAAACTAACTCCTTATGAGTTAGTATAGACTTGATAATTTAGTCATTCCTTAGGCAAAACTAGCACTAGGGCAGAATAGAGTGTCTTTCAAAGTCTGAAATGCTTCTTTGTAATCAGGACTCCAAATGAAAGGTACCAATTTTTAAGTTTAGTTAGAGGTGAGGCAATTTGGGAGAAGCACTTAACGAATTTTTCGTAGTATACGGCTAAACCCAAAAAACTTATAATATTGGTCACTGACTTGGGCTGTACCTAATCTTGGATGGCACTTACTTTTTTCTAATCTACTCAAATCCCTTGGGCATCAACTACATGACCCTAGAATCCTACGTATTTTAACCAAAATTCACACTTGGAGAATTTGGTATACAGCTGGTGATCTCGTAATGATTCTTAAACTATTTTTAGATGATCTTTCAGAGTTCGAGAATATATGAGAATATTATTGATAAAAATAATAACGAGTTTGTCTATATATGGCTTAATGACTCGTTGCATCTAGTCCATAAATATTGATGGTGCATTAGTGAGTCCAAAAGACATCACAAGAAATTCATAATAGCCATAGCAAGTGTGAAAAGCTATCTTTTCAATATCAACATCCTTTACTCGCAACTAATGATACTTGATCTTAAATTGATATTGGAGTATATAACAACACTAGATAGCTGATCAGATAAATCATCAACTCTATGTAATGGGTACTTATTCTTGATAGATACATTATTCAACTCTCAATAATCTATGCACATTTGCATAGATCCATCTTTTTTTTTAACGAACAGAATTGGTGCTCCCTACTAGGTCTAATTAAACCTTTATTTAAAGGCTCTTATAATTGCTCGTTAAGCTTTTGCAGTTCCTTGGGTGCCATTCTGTAAGGTGCTTTAGAAATCGGGCGAGTTCTAAGAATTAACACTATAGAAAATTATACTTCTTTAACTGGAGGTAAACCTGGTAGATCTTCAGGGAACATATCGATAAATCCCTCACTACTTTACAATCAGAAAGATGAATGTTCTCTTTAACTTCACCCATTATGGTGATAAGAAAAGCATCACAATCTTTGCTGATCAATTTCTCTACCTTAATGGCATTGATTAAAGACATTTGAGTACTAACCTATTCTATGAAGGTTTCAAACTTGCTAAGGGAATAAAGTGACTTTCTTCTTTTGACAATTTATGACTGTGCTGTAATTACTAAGCCAATTCATTCTGAGAATGATATCGAAATTAGGTAGAGGTAAAATGATTAGTTTGGAATCAAAATCTTGATTGTTTAATAGAATCTTAATATTACAGAACTTGTGGGCATTGAGTTGGATTCTGGATGGAAGTCCAAAATTTAATGACTTAGGTAGTTTGTATGAGGGCAGGCTAAGAGTTTTGACGAAACATTTAGAGATAAAAGAATGGCTGGCCCCAATGTTGAATAATATATTGCAAGTTTTGTCATTAAAATAAAGTGTTCCTAAAATTATTTAATCAATAGCATTAACTGTCAACAGTATTTAAAATACATGATATATAAATAATGAGAAAATAGGAGTTCAAAAATGTATACCTGAAACCACATTATTGTCTTCCACAGCTTCAAGTAGAGTTAAGGCATAGACACATGCAAGAGCAGTAGGATGATTATTAGCCTGCTTCTTAAAGTTAATTTGATTATGGATTCTTGGAGATGCAGTTTGCTCCCTAGCTGGTCCTGAAGAATATACTAAAGGAGGTGGCCTTATTTTCACCCTCATATCTTGCTTGTTCAACGACGTGGCACAAAATATTTGGTTCCACTGTGTATGGCTGAAGAACGCCATCCATAGTTTCCTGTTGAGTGCAGTGGTAGATCAAGTGGCCTTGACGACCATACGTATAGCACATATGACCAAAGTGGTAACACTTGCCATACAAATGGGGCATGTTACAACTTTAACTTAGTTTAGAGGGTGAAGCAGCTTCAAGCTGATAAACTTTAGAGGAATGAGGCCAGTTATAATACCCCGTTATTAAATTAAGTAATCTAACATAATAATGAGTGTTACTATAGTACTTAATACTGGATTAGTGAGACTGAACCCATTATTAAACGGGGAGTTCATTAATCACTAAAAAGGAGAAACCAGATGCATGAATAGAGTAAGTAATTATACCATTCCAGTCATTTATTAAGTTAAAAAGGTACATCACTAAATAATAAAGTAGATCATACAAAAAATAATAATATTTATACAAGCTCTAATGAAGAAGGTATATCCCTTAAAATGAATGCAGTAAAAGACTGGAGCTAGGAAGGGTGCACGAACTGCAAATGGACACGATTCACCTCGAGTCCAAGGTCCATAACAAGCTCCTGAACCTACCGTATTTGATTTTTAAAACAGTAGGGCACAAAAAAAAAGATTAAACTTTAAAAAGTGTAAGTACGTTTTAAGGGTAAGCTAAATACACATTAAGCAGATATCATATTAGCCATTTACAATTTAAAATGAAAGCAGTGCATTAAGCATGAAAATAATAAGGAGGTAAAGTAAGAAAAGTTTCTCATATTACTTAAGCATCTTTATTAATATTGCAATAATAGGTTAACATGGCATTTGAAATATTTACAATTGAAGAAAATATGAATATATTCAGATGTTGTATGCTAAACAAGAAAATTAGTATAAGAAATAAAATTGCATTTTTGTATTAAACCTTGCACTGCATAAATGATTTTGAAATATTTATAATACTATAAAGCAGTAAAGTAAATGATTTCAATCGAACGACTGAATATATATATATATAATCATAAGACTATACTTTAATCATTCATAATCAATAGGATTATGAGAAATACAATTTATGATTTATTTATCTTGTATTTTTGTTCTGTAGGAATATAACAAGTGAGAAGTTGAGTACATCTACTGAACTTATCTGAAAGTGGGGTCAACTGTAAACACACACATTCTCCATCAAATGAATTATGTGATCTCCTGATACACCAATAGCATGCCCAGACTTAATGATAGATGTACAAATATCCATCAAATATATAAACTCCTCTGAAATATTTTATTAAAGTGTTTATTATATGCACAAATCTTGATGTATAACTTAAGGATTAGTCTCAATACATTGCAGCATTATAAGAAGTTTATCAAATAATTGCAAACTATGTGATATTCATTATTTTCTTTCTTTTAATTATCTGTCTTAATGATTGAGACTAACAAAGTCTCTAATTAACTTAAGGAATATAGGTTCCCAAGTTAGTTAATATAAATAATAAATTTAGTTTTGAAGATAAGGATTTAATTGAACTTTTATTTACTTTACAAGCAAATTACTAATAAGCTTAGTAAGGGTCTAAGTAATCTAGCTTAAGTAATAGGCATTTTGTAAGAATGACTACAATTCATTTTTGCATTTCTATCACTATTTATTTCGCAATAAATACTATTCATTTAGCATTATCTACAACTATTCATTTTATAAAATAGCAGCACTATTTATTTCGCAATAAATACCATTCAATTCGTAATTTTTGTAACTATTCATTTTGTAAAACAAACTTAATGTAACTCGAATAAAAAAAAATATATTCAAGTATCTACTTCATTAAAGATGCACTAAAGAATTCTACCTTATAGACATTAGGCACTTTTTAACATGACGCTTCCATGAATGTATTAAATGTTGCATTTATTATTTATTTTCTCAATGTTATTACATGATGGAGAAGAAAAGAAGTTGGCAAATGTATGATTTAAAGAAAATGCTAGTGCTTGCTTACCTTAGAAGATTTTCTCATAATTTGGGGAATAAATAAATGGCAATGAAAAGAAACAATGCTGATTCTAAATATAAAGACACTTCAAAGAATAAATTTATACATATATATATATATATATATATATATATATATATATATATATATATATATATATATATATATATATATATATATATATATAGAAACTAAATTAGTGATCATTATGGATCAATCCCATTTAATCGAATAGGAGGAAACATATGAGGACAATAGAACTCAAGTAAAATCGAGATTAAATATGGGGTGATTAGCTTGCATTGCATTCAATGCAGCCTTAAGTTATTTTCCTTATCAAAGTATTAATACAATCTTATTTTAAATTCAAAAATTAACTGCTATCCATTCAAGAGTTTATAAATTTTGCATACACTCACTAGATTTCACAATATACATCATCATTGATTTATATTGACCATTACATAATAAGAATAATTAAAACTAATGAAATAAAAGAGATTCTAGAATATAGAGAGCTCTTAGTAAATATATGAGTTAGCCTAATCATCGACCAACTAGTTGACATTAAATGAAGCAGCAAGATTGCCAGTTAAGTGACATACAATAATAAGGTCAAAATAAATTGAACCAACAAACGAATACATTTATGAGAAAAATAATGCTTTAAAAAAACAATATCAATTTTGCAGTGTTTACTAAAATGGTGAAAACAACAGTTTCTCTCATTTGAATCACCAAATAAAACATAAACATTTGCTTCCATCAACAATAAGGCATACACAAATCCTGATCCTTCTAACCAATATGATAATAAAAAAAAAATTATACATAAAGAAATCTACCTCAATTAGTAGAATAAAGTAGTATCAATATCAATGTCATTGTGGTTATCATAGTCATCAAAGAAAAATACATCTTCATATTGAAATTTATTCATGAACTTTCAACCTCAATTGAAGTTGAGATTGCCAACAAAGTGCCATTTAATGATTATCAGTTTGTATGCTGATTTCAAAAATAAAATATATCAAGACATTTATACTGCCGATCTGCTAAATAAATTAAATTTGCAATGCCTTTTGATTTTAAGGAACTCTTATGATGATTTAAAATTTGTTTCCCAATACTAAAATCAAACTCTGATGCCGTTGTTAATAACCAAGTTGTTTATGAAATCACACCAAACAAGCTTCAACTCAAGCAGTTTTTTAAGGATCTTCCATACTTCATTTAGGTTTGTAAAGTAGTTTATCAACATCATAACATTAAACATGCTTCTCGATAGTCAATGCAAATTTATGGTGCACAAATCTTACAAAAACATCTTGTAAAGTAAAAACCCAATCTTGCTTAACTTCATTTCCAACAAATCTTACAAAAAAAATTGCAGCCATAAATAACTATTCAAGATACCGGATGACATAAATATTTTTAAATGGAACAAAGCTAGTAAATATATTGTATAAACAAAATATAAAGATTTTCTCATTTTTTTTTTCTTAAAAAAATGAATTCTAAATAGCTGATGAATATGGGTGGGACAAAATTGAATGTTCTTTGTAGTTCTCATACTATTCAAAACAAAAGTGTAGCAATATATGTAATAAATAGAACAGAGTAACAAATCCTGATCTATTTTCTATAACTAAATTTAAGTTAACAGCAACTTAACGCTACGCCTAAGGATTGGGAGGTTGCTACTTGGGTTCGCTCCTTCTTTCAGTTACGTGCCGAGAGTATAAAGATCGCATTGATAAGGAGGGAAAGTGGTATGGGTTTGATTGGGATTGAGGCTGTGGCCTAATCCTTGCCGAAGCCTTCTATTGGAAAGAGCTTGCGGTGTGAGCCACGCATCGCTCTTGCTGCTTCGAAGGGGAAGGTGATCCCTCGCTCGAAGGATAGGCCGCTCGACATCGATCGAACGGCATTTGGTTAAAGCATCGTCCGTCCAAATGGAATTTGGGGAAGAAGAAATAAAGGACGTACGGTAGTTTAGGGATTCTGGCCATTTAAAATCATTTCTTTATTATTTAGTTAATCAAATTAATAAATTAATTATTAAACATTTGTTTAATTTGAATTAAACAATTATATGCTTATGAAAAATCTCAAAAATTTGCTCTTAAGTAAATTGTGGGTAAGCAATGTGACGGCGAAGTTGTATTTTGATTTTGAGATAAATTTAATTATCCTAATTTTTAGGGTGTCAAAATACAATAAAATATTCGAGAAATTTTGACGATCTCCAATACTTACCAAATTTTTACTCTTAGCTAATTTGGGGGTGAGAAACTCAATGACAAATTCCAAGTTTGATTTGCAGTTAAAATAATTTTCTCATTTTTTTATTTAAATAATTATCTAAAATTAGGATTTTGCTTATTTGATCTCCAAATTAGACCAAAACTTCAGAATTCGATCCCAATGATTAATTAAGACTTGTTAGAAGAGATTTGAGATTAATTGGATTGTTAAACAATAATTAATAACCTTGAGTTGTTATAGATTCCCCTCTTAAAAAAGGTGTCATCCTCGACACCCTAATGATCTTAAAAAAAAATTGAAAGGGTTTAAATCTACAATTCTATGAAGTGGTGAGAAAATTAAAAACTACCTTTTGACAAATTTGTAATATAATTAAATCTACAATTCTATTATGTAAAGAGTCCTTTCATAGAAATATCTAAAATATATCTTGCTTGCCAAATTTGTCTCGGAAGCATTTTTTTTTTTCTTAAACAATTATCTATATTATTGTTTGTCAGTCATCAAATATTAACTTCATGAAGGTTTTGTGTAATTATCTTTGAAGTTGCAAGTACAAATAATCTTTGCATTAGCTTAGGATATTGTATCCATCTCATCATGCATATACTACTTTGTAGCAATTGACTCTTGCATGCCAAAATATGGAATATGATGTTTATGCAATTATACTAAGCATTCTAACAAATGGTAATAGCAAGTAGCGAGGATGAGGAGACATTGTAGCACCACAAAGTTGTTAAAATTTGATCGAATGAATGCACTTCACAAATAATCAAATTATTCAACCATTGAGTTCATGGTGTGAATGAAGAAAGTCCCAATCTCCAAGATATGCAATATATTAAAGTTAGGGAACTACTTAGGCTAACATTAGATATGCCGATTTAAGTGCAGGCAGTAATGTTTTCTTACATCATACGTAAAGTGCACAAATCACATCAGTTGGCTTTCCATTAAAAAGGTTTAAAGAAACTATAAGTCACTATTTCAGCTTTAGTGCTATGAGTTATTGGCTTTCCAAAAAGTGAGATCATCACCTCGCCTAGCCTGAACACAGAACTGTAGCAAGTATTAGGTTTGTATCATAGTTTAATGTAACATATATGAGCCAACCAAACATTAGATTACATTGTTTCATTTTTTAGTTAGTTAATGATGTCAGAACATGATATTTCTTATATAGAATCGCATAGGTGCTTTGGATAGCACTCACACAAGGCTTCAATTCTAGCTTCAGAAGTTACACCATTCTATGGTTCAAAGCATGAGCTGACAAAGAATGTATTAATAGTTGCATTTAATTTAATAAACTCAAGGCATTTAAAGTACCCATTTGTAAGGCTGCCTTAACAGAAAACAACCCAATGCAAGTATGAACGATATGTTTGATGGTAGGATCGGATGAGATGATAGAAGTTACATGTTGTGCCGGCTGGTTTGGATATGAGAAATGCTTAAAATGATATATAAAATGAGCTCAGATTAAAACTTCAAATCTAATGGGCAATGGAAGTTCAGTGCATATGCCCATATTGCAAAACAACTTGATTGGATGTTTAATAATTTAAGAATAACTACAGAACAAATAAACTGAAAGAAGTCAGGAGTGTCGCTAGGACATAATACTGAAGAAAGCCTTGTAAGGGCTAGTTGACATTGACTTAGTGTAAACTTACCGTATGTGTAACATAACATATGATAACACTAAAAAAATTAGAAATCATTCAAATAACATTAATATATGTTATCTGAACCAATTAGGAACTGTTATTTGAATAGAACTATTATTTGAATAGCATGCTATTTTAATGGAAACTGCCTATAAAGGTGATTGCCATGAATAAATTGAGAGCAAAAAAAAATTAATATTTATTACTTTTATATATTCATTATATTTAATTTAATTAAAAATATATAGATGATTGTGAATTATTTAAAATATCAATTTTTATGCATTGCAAATTGCAAAATAATCCAATCTGAATCAAATAAGCCTAAAAAAATTGTTTTATGTTGAGCATTAAAAATTTTGAATCAGTTTGATTTTAAGTTGCCTGATCTTCCTCTTTCTCCCAAGTGGCTTCTTTATCAGAATGATTCTGCCACTGGATCTTGAGCATATGAATACTGCGATTTCTTAATTGCTTAAGATCTCTTTCCAGAATCGCTATAGGCTTTACAATAAATGTCATATTGGGTTGCAGCTGCATTGCTGGTATCTGAACATGCTGGCTAGGATCTAATAGGCACATCTTTAGTGATGATATATGAAACACATTATGTATAGCCGAGAAGTCTTCTGGCAACTCTAATCTGTATGCTGATGTTCCAATTTTCTCAATCACTTAAAAGGGTCATAAGTACCTTGGACTCAGTTTTCTAAATATACCAAATCTTTGCACACCCTTCATCGGACTAACTTTAAGATAAGCTCTATCACCCATTTGGAACTCTAACTGACGATGACGGGTATCATGTTATTTCTTTTGCCTATCCTGAGCTGTCATCATATTACGTTTAATCAGCTGAACTTTTTTAGTAGTTTCTTCAATCAGTTCAGAACCATAAAATTGTGAGTCTCCTACTTCAGTCCAAGCAAGAGGAGTTGAACATCTCATTCCATAAAGAGCTTCATAAGGAGCCATTCCTATACAGGACTGATAGCTATTATTATAAGCAAACTCAACTAATGCTAAGTGATCTTCCCATTATCAACTGAAGTTAATAACACAAAGACGTAAGAGATCTTCCAAGATTTGATTAACACGTTCAGTCTGACCATCAGTCTGGGGATGAAAAGCAGTACTCAACGCTAAATTCGTCCCCAAGTCTTGCTACACAGCGGACCAAAATCTGGAAGTGAATCTATTGTCTCTTTCAAAAACTATATAGTTCGATGTACCATGAAGGCGGATGATCTCTTTAAGATAAAGCTTAGCTAACTTCTCAACAGGATCGGTCTAACGAATAGCTAGGAAATGAGCTGATTTAGTGATCCTATCGACAACCACCCAAATAGAGTCAGAACCAGATCTACTCTTAGGCAAACCCACAATGAAGTCCATGGAAATACTGGACCACTTCCATTCAGGAATATCTAAGGGTTTAAGAAGTCCACTAGGCTTCTGGTGTTCAGCTTTAATTAAGGAACATGGATGGCACTTGAAAATGAAAATGGCTATATCCTGTTTCATGCCGGACCACCAAAATGATTGCTTGAGATCCTGATACATCTTACAACTACCAGGGTGCACAGTATAACCAGAGTTATGAGCTTCAGATAATACTTATAACTATAAGCTTTTAGAAATCCATAACCTAGACTTCTAGAAAATCTCACATTCGGCATCGAGACGTAATTCAGATCTCTTACCATTTTTAATATCCGTAACTAATTAAGAATAAGAAGAATATTCTTTCTGAGTTTCTATTATCCTTGATCAAAGAAATGATTCAGATTGAATAGTACATAACAAATTGCATAAATCAGCAGATCTGATCGGCTCTACATTCAATCTTTTAAAGTCCTTGACTAAAAAATCATTGCAATAGAATAAAGACAAATCTACCTTATGACTTAGGGCATCAGCTACTAGATTAGCTTTACCTGGATGATAAATTATTTCTAAGTCATAATCACAAATTAATTCTAACCACCTACGCGGATGGCAGTTAAGTTCTTTTTGAGTGAAAATGTATTTTAAACTCTGATGATCGGTGAACATTTCACACTTAACTCCATACATGTAGTATCTCTAAATTTTAAGAGCAAAAACTACACCTGCAAGTTCTAAATCATGTACAGGATAGTTTGTCTCATTTGGTTTTAATTGCCTCAAAGCATAAGCTATAACATGATGATCTTGCATTAGGACATATCCCAGTTCTACTTTAGAGGCATCAGTATACACTTGAAAATCCTTGCCATATTGAGGTAACATTATGACTGGTGCAGAAGTTAACAATTGTTTCAACTTCTGGAATGCTTCTTTATAAGCAGGAGTCCATATGAAGGGAACTTCTTTACGAGTCAACTGAGTTAACGAAGATGCTATTAAGGAAAATCCAGGAACAAATCTTCTGTAATATCCTGCAAATCCTAGAAAACTATGGATTTCTATCATAGATTTGGGTTAAACCCATTCTTGTACATCTTGGATCTTCTTTTGGTCAACTTTAATATCTTCAACATCTATTACATGGCCTAGGAATGCCACTGAGTTGAGCCAAAATTCACACTTTGAAAACATAACATACAATTTATATTCTCTTAAAAGAATTAGGACAGCATGGAGATGATCCTCGTGATCATCAACTGACTTGGAATAAATCAGGATGCCGTTAATGAAGACTATTACAAACTGATCGAGGTAAGGCTTCAGAATGTGCTGCATTAGGTCCATGAAAATAGAAGGGGCATTAGTCAGTCCAAAAGATATGACAAGAAATTCATAGTGCCCATAGCGGGTCCTAAATGCAGTCTTAGGAATATCTTTGTCCTCCACTTGAATTTGATAATATCCTGTTCTCAAGTCAATTTTGGAAAAGACTTTTGCTCCTACTAACTAATCGAATAAGTCATCAATTCTTGGAAGAGGATACATATTCTTCACTGTCACCTTATTGAGTTTACGATAATCTATACAAAATCGTATGGATCCATCCTTCTTCTTAACAAAAAGGACAGGAGCTCCCCAAGGTGACATGCTAGGGCGCACAAAGCCTTTTTCTAACAGTTCTTTTAATTGTTCACGAAGTTCTTGAAGTTTTTTTAGGGACATCCTATACGGAGCTTTGGATTTAGGTTGAGTTATTGGAATTAACTCAATTGAGAATTGTACCTCTCTCATCGGAGGTAGTCTAGGCAATTCATCTGGAAAAACATCTATAAACTCATTTACGATAGGGGTATCTATTGGATTTCTTTCTTCTTCCTCTTTACCAATTAAAGTTACTAACACTGTAAAGCAACCCTTACTAATTAGGCATTTGGCTTCATGAGCATTTATCAATGATGCCATTAGGCCAAGCTTGCCTACAAAGACTTCTGATTTTCTCCCTACTTGAAGAGAAACTTTCTTTTTATAGCAATCTATTATTGCATTGAATTTCTTTAATCAGTCCATTCCTAAAATTATATCAAAATTGACAATCAGCATACTAATAAGTTTAGAGGGAAAGAATTGATTGCTAATGGGGATTTCTACCAAACAGAATTTATTTGTGGTCAATTCAGCACCTGATGGCATTTGCACATTCAATGCATTACCAAGATTGAAAGGTTGAGAATTAAGGAAAGTGCACAATCTTCTGATATGAAGGAGTGACTAGCACCCGTATCAAAAAGAGTTTCACATAGCTGATTTTTAAATAATAAGGTTCCTATAATATGAAAGAAAGGAAAATTCAACTACTGCACATGTAATTAAAGCAAGTAGTATGTGAAAATAAATGCATTGAAAATGAAAAGCATTTACTGAAAGCTTTAAATATAAAACGTACCAGTCACAACGTCACTTTCATCTTTAGCGATGGAAGCAGAAAGAGCATAGACTCTAGGTATGGCTGAGGATTGAGCAACAACAGCTTTGCCCTTGTCAGCACGATTTACTTGCCCTTGCCTTTGGGCCTGTGAATTATTCTTATCATGAATATTTCCACCTATAAGAGAGGGCAGTAGAGCGAGAAGCGAAGCCTTAATGTTATAGGGGATGGGATTTTGCACTTGCTGTTGATGATTCATTTTCATTTGGTTAACAGTGAAAGCAGCACGGCAATTTTGATATTAATGATTTGTTCTTCCGCAGATATAGCACCTATTCCCCGTGTGGTAGCACTTACCATACGGGTGTAGCCTATTGCACTTAGATGCTGAGCTTCCCTGATGTTCCTTATCTTTTTGCATCTGAAAGGCTTTCGAACCTCGAGTATGACTTCTTTTATAAGAGTCTTGGCGCTGTGGCGAACGATGAGGTCATTTTTGTGACTCAGATTGAGCTTGGTGATGCTCGACCATTTTCGCTCCCTCTAACAACTTTGGGAAGTTATCGTGATGTAAGAACATTAAATGGAACTTAATCAAGTTCCTTAGACCTTTCAAGAAATGACTACACCTTGCCACTTCAGTGCAGACTATCTCAGGTGCCAATCGAGAGTACTTTTTAAACTCTACTTCATATTAGTGAACTGTACGATTTCCTTGCGCCAGCTGCATGAAATCATCTTCAATGATTGTTCGAGCAGAAGGAGGAATTAACTCGTCCTTAAAAACTTGTTCAAATTCTTTCCAAGGAATATCTTCAAGGCATGTATTAGAAAAGTGTGCCTTCATCTCGCTATCGCACCATAACTTAGCCTCTTCCTTAAAAAGGTGAGTGGCCAATCTTAAACTTTCGCTCTCCGGGCACTTTATACTTCCCAGGAGTTTCTCTACCGCACTAATCCAATTGGTCGCTTCCATTGGGGAGGCTTGGCCATTAAAAGTAGGTGGATTTAGGCATAGGAAAGCTAGTAGAAAGGCATCTACTACTGGGCGTGGAGTAGGTGGTAGTGGAGCAGAAGTTTCTTTAGAAACATGAACAAAATTTTCTGATAATATATGACTAGGAGGAAGTAGGACTTGTGAAGATTGCGGTGGGATAGGAGAAGGGAAAAGAGGAATAGAAGATGGTTGAGAAGGATTGCTTGGGGAAGCCATCCTTTCTGCAGCCGTTGTCTGGGCTTCTATCATGGTTTTGAATAACCACATAATTTGCCTCATCTCTTCTTGAAGAGATGGGTTACTTGATTCAGCATCCTTCACTATTGAGGAAGAAGAATCTGTTTGATCTGGATTCATTCTGTTAAATAATGAAAGAATACAACTCAGACTCATGCAGAAAAAGAAGGACTTTTCATTAATATTTAAAATTTGAGATACAATAAGAAAAGTACATAAGATAGTAGGGAAAGAGCAACAACAATATATAAACTACCATGAAAGGTTTTTTAAAAGAAAATTAATCATTCATTTGCAAAATTTGTTATAAAACATAAATTTAAAGTCAGTATATAGGGGTGCACGATGAAGGCATCTATTAGCTCGAATAAGGATGCCGTGGGCATGATCCTACCAACCTTGTGCATAATTGTCGAAGAACTCATCTAACATTTAGAGGCATATGTGATCGGGGAACTCTAAGGCTGTAAAGGTATCAGAGACCATTAAAAGCAAATCTCTTGCTAATTGAGGGATGCAATCTCTCCTGAACGCACAATACTTTAACATTTTATCAAGTACTTCACCTCCAGCATTAGACACTTCAAAGTAGAGATGTTCATACATCGAGCTAAAGTTGTAGTCATCATCCCAATACTAATAGAACTCTCTAGTATACTATCTTAACTCTGACTCGGGATGCTCCATCTGAGAGTCAGTTAAATTAGATTGAAATAAAAGAGAAATTCTTTAAAAGTTTGTGGTACTTAAAATAGTACACAAATATTGAAGGAATTTGAAACTATTAGTCATAATAGACTACGAAAGGAATTAGAAATGTATTCTAATTCAAACTCTAGATTAGTTCATCTTGGAATGAATCAATTCAATTCAAATAAGATTTAATCATATATTGAATTTAAAGTTCGTTCACTTTCCGAAGGTGACACTCTTTAAGTACTTTTAACTTTTCTGTGTTGTTTCCTTGGATGAGTGGATATCTCTTCTTAACTTAATGTTCTCAACCTTGGCTCTACAACCAACTATAATGACCCCAATAATTGGATAGAAGATTAATCCAAACATTGGGATATTACCTTAGCACCTAACACTCGATTAGAAGAAAACAAATCAAGTGTAAATGCTAAGTGGCCAAGTCACTTTGTGAGTAGTTGTTAAGTTAAAATAAAGTTATATAATTTGAATATAATCAAAGATACATGATAAAGAGATACATGTAAATACAACATTGCAAGTATTTTCAATACAAGAAATTAGATTAATCCACTCATTTATCCGAAGCAGTTATAAGATAGTAAATACAACACAGATATTTAAGAATAGGTAAAAGTAACTTAAGCCAATTCAAGCAGTTTATAATTTAATTATTACAAACCTTTTAAAAGTAAGAGTAGAGGATAATAAGTAGATCACTCTCTCACTTATAAAAAAATATAAGTAAACAATTTAAAATTTAAGCAAAAGCAAATTCTTTATAAGCCCTTCAAGTATTTGGACCTGCATCACCTGAATAAATCAGAGCCTAAGTTTCCTAAGATCCAGAAAGTATCAACCCTAATTTTCACTAATTATGATTTAACAAGATTATGGCATAATTTAAAATGCATAACTTAGAAAAATAAATCCACTAGCACATGCCTTCTACTCATCATAAGTGAACTAATGTCACCCTAAACATACAATTTGGATAAGTACAACTACTAAATCACCCTAATTAAGATCCACTATAATTAAGCAATAATTAAAGATCTAACCATCAGATGTCCATTTTTATTTTATATTCTGGTCCCTTATATTTTGCTGATCATTTTCATATATAATATCATAAAATTTGGACTAGTGGATTAAAAGTTATTCAAATAATACATTATATATTTTTATTTAAAAATCCTATGATTTGATTATTGGAATTATTTTCCTTAAGAAAAATAATTCCAATAATTCGATATTAAATAAAACGGCTCGGCCCATAATCCAAACTGCGCGGGTCAACCGGGGACCGGGAGACCCGGCACTGTCGCACCGCGCGGGTTGTGGGTCGACCCGGTCCGCACAGTGCCGTCATCCCCACTCCTTCGTCCCGACGGATAGGGCTGATTAGGGTAACCCTAATTGCCAAATTTCGACGCATCCAGACCACGGCTCGGCCAGGACTCGATCGCTACACGATCGCCGTGGTCAGACGCATCGGATGGGACTTGAAGCCCCCTGTGAGATGGTCTGGATCAGCCAGACCTTACTCACTCGAAGGCTCCTTCATTGGAACTACTATGGGGAGATAATTCTCCCTACAGAGGCCACGCCAGACCCTGGGCTCGATCCCTACACCATCAGGGAGGTGAGGCGGATCGAAGCCCTCTGGTCTGAGAGTTTGGGATGGTCTGGATCGCCGGGGTCCTTACTCGACCGAGGCGATCCTTAAAAAAATTTAATCCGATCGATCGATTCGATCGATCGGGGCTAGCCTAGATCTTAATCTCGATACCCTTGGGTTCGAGATGACAATATTGACTCAGGCGCATGAAAAGGAGCAAGGTCCGAGCCTCATTGGCTCAAAACCAGTAAGGGAAGGTACCTTGATTGACGGTTTGTCTTGAGACGTTCGATTGAGGGCTCGGCTGGCTCTGGCCGTGGTTCCAAATGCTGCAAAGGGTCCTGAACACCAGGAAAGTCTACTATCAGCGCTTTGGGAGCTCCTGGGTCGATTACTCGAGCTCGGACAGACGATAATGGCGAAACAAGGGCAGAGGGGAAATTGGAATCAATTGAGCAGCAAAGGGGCAGAGGGAGGAATACTGAGGCTATTTATAGCCTTGGCGAGGTGTGGGGAAGCTTCTGGAGGGTTGGCTCGGGCTGGAGAGGGCCCGAGAGGTCGGGCCATGGCCGAGCTCTCGAATTTCCAATTTGAGCTCGGCCAGGTCACGAGGCCCAATTGGGGTCCCTCGGCCATTAGGGGAAGCTCAGCAATGGCTTCCTGAGCTGGAGGCGCGAGTTGGGGATAGAGGGGCAGCTGGCAGTACGGGAAAATATCCTGTTGGGTGCGGGATCTGGGGGTAGACGATGATCCACAGTGCCAGACCCCTTGGATGCCGTCTGATCTATCGATCAGATGGCGGAAGGGCTGGGATCGCTCGGATCCTAACAGCCGACCGCAAGAGCGATCCTGGCCGTAGGATCCACTGAGTAGATCCAACGATAGATCCGCAATTCCGTGGGATCTGATCCTAGCCGCATGATTAATAAGGCGCAACGGCCAGATGTGCGGGGCTCCGCTGTCATGTGACCCGGGCTTCGCAGCGGATCGCCCGAGGTCCGCTGTCATGTTAATTTCGTTTTAAGGATATAAATGTAATTATGAATTAATAGAAACCCTATGTGCAATTGAACCATTTTAATTTAAATTGAATTATGGCCCAAATGAATTCCAAATTATACCAAATTTTCACCCTTAGTTATTTTGGGGGTGATGAATCCAAAAATATAACCAGAATTTAGTTTTGAGATCAAAATATTTTGTGTCTAGACTAAGGCATATAGACTGATCAAAAAGTAAATTTGGACTTAGAGAAGTCCAATGAACTTCAAATTTTCTAGATAGGCTTAGTTTGAGATTCTATAAGCAATGGTGTTTGAATTTTGATTAGATTTTCTATATTTTTGCAAGGTAACAACCTAGGATTGTTATAAATACACAATACTAGAAAGAGAGAGTGTAAAGCATAAGAAATAAAGAAGTATTTTAGACTCTTGATCTAAGACAAACATAACCTAGGACTAAAATATGCATAACTAAATAGTAATGAAGAGATCTTACAATCAATAAGATTGTAAAAGAGCTCTTATATCTTTAGTTGAAGTTATATTTAAAAGCTACCTCATTCTGCAGGAGTACTCAACAGAATGGGGCAAGGAGTTAAGCACGTATGTCTAACTAGATACAGTGGGGAGGTTAAACATTCACATTTACCCTCCCTAAAATGTGAAGTCCTATTATAAGCGCTATATTTCTTGTTCAAATTTGCCATAAGGCATTCCCCTTAAAGTTTTATGAAAATCTTTATTTATGCACAATGATCTTGAATGAATGTTCAAGGAAAAAGGCTCAAAGCTAAGCAAGCATTCAATAAATTTCAATAATTATAAAATATCCTTTTGTTATATAAACTTTAATAATCTACTTAATGATTAGAGCTAATTGAGCTCCAAATTAACTTATAGATATTGATCTTTAAATCAATTTTGATAAAAGTAGAAGGAAGATAAGTTTGGAAATTAGTATTTCCATGTAGTTGAAGTTCATCCTATACTAATCCTAAACTAATCAAATCAAATAAATTTATGATTAAAGTTTAAAGAAACTAGTAAAGAAGAATAATGTTTATAGATTTCTAAGTTAATGAGAGTATAAGCTAAAGAATATTCTAATAGCTTTACTTATTTAACTTATAAACAAAAGTATCAACTCAATTTAATCGTGAAATTATCTAAGATTAATTGATATTGAATATTTGAAATTAAAAAAAGAGATAGATTATACCCTACATGAAACATTTCATTTTAAGATTGTAAGGAATTAGAAATCTAAAAGTTTATATAAAGCATGAAAGGAAGCTATTAATCTCAATCAAATTGATTGAGAACTAATGTTCTAAAATAAACAATTGAAGCGAATATTTACAATTGAAGTGAATACTTTCAATTGAAGTGAATACCTATAATACTAGATATGGAATTCTAGATAAGTATTTAACAATTGAATATATCTACAATTTTCCATAAAATTTTTAAGTTATCAAATTCTTAAAAATTTCGGCAAAATCTCCTTTGTAAATGGCTAAGGAAACTCCTGCAAAGTAGACATGCAAGACTTCCATTCCAAGGGAAGTTATAATTGAAAGAAAAATAACTCAAAACTAACATATAAACAATCCATTTTAGCTCCAATTTTAAAATAGAGTTCAATCCATTTCATAAGATTGCTCATTTCCAATTCAAAAATAGAGTTCAATCCATTTCATAGGATTGCTCATTTCCAATTGTAAAATAGAGTTCAATCCATTTCTTAGGATTGCTCATTTTCAATTCTAATAGTTTTGTCAATTGTAAGGAACATTAATTTATAAGTCAATCCATTGACTATTTTCAGTTCTAATAATTTCTAATGAGAAAATCAAACGAAGCAGTTTGCTAGCCTATGATTCATACATCCTATATCAAACATCTATGAAATTAATAAGAGATGAAAAATTTAATTTAACAATTTATAGGGGCAACATCATTTGGCTTAATATGCACAAGGTAATGGCATTTAGTTCAGCATTTTATTTGATATTAATTTATATCTCAACATGCAAAGAATAACAGTATTAAAGAATAATCATTTAAACTAAATTCTATCACAGCATTTGTTTCTTACAATGCATATAATGATAAAAGTTAATTTAATTTAAATAATGTAAAATACGGTATTAGATCCCACATGATCCATTGATTCATTCTTTTATATATTTGGCCACATATGGATTTAATGAAAGAAGTGACATCATTTGATTTCATTTAATCTCAATGACCTCACTTTAAAAATAAATGGCAACATATAAAAATAATGGCAGCATTTGATTTCATTGAAATAAATGGCAACATGTAATCACATTTGATCTCATATTAAAAAGATGGCAGTATTTTATTATATTTTAACCAACTATAACTAGAACTACTGAGAAGTAGATCTTTATATAACAAAGAGAACTTGCCATTTAAATAGTTATGTAGGTGAGATAATTCCAAACATTTAGTTTGAATAGTAATCACTGCATGGGTCATTGGTTATAGTAAATTTGCTTACTCACCCACCCATTATCACATTTTACACAATTACAAAAATAAAACAAGGTTAATTGAACTAAAATAGGCATTAAACTTATTCAAATACCTTAGATGTTATTTTGTATGGAATCTTGTTAAGACCGTTATCAGTCATATGTATCACTATAAATGAATTGTGGCATATACAGTTTCCTTTATTAACAATTAGCAAACAACATGATGTATAAAGGTAGTGTATTATATCAATAAGACACTCAAGTAAATTTTCTTTTCCTCTACTTCTTCAAACATTAGCAATGGAAAGGATCTAGTACACTTAAGCTACTTTAAGACACCTCGAATGCATAAAAGAAATTTCACAAACCCCTTTACTTTATCCTTCATCGACAGCCTGATTCCTCAGCATAAAAAAAAATACATGACATAATAAGTTAAAGAACGATGTCTCACCTTTATGATACAAGGAGATAAGTAGCTATTATTCATGAAAATTGAAAAGGTTGAGGAAGACGTAAGGATTTTAAGTAAACCATTATGTTTATGTAGATGGTATTATAAAAATGCTGGGTTAACAATTTTGGTAAATTTCAATTCTCATATAAGATTTTTAACAATCTATTACAGCATTCCAACAAAAAAAATTGTAGAATAATAAGAATGAAAATGGTATGTAATTGATTCACCTTCAATGGGGAAGGTCATAGAGTTTGATCGAACTCTGGAGAGTTTGATCAACTCAATTAAATTTAATCATCTTCCATAATTACCTAAATACATTCGTTATCAAGATACAAAATAGAGAAAATCGAGAAATTGTACAGGCATTTTATAAATAGAAATCTATCTAAATTCAGGTTTAACTTTAGTAGATTATTTAACTACTCATAAATCTTTATTGAAGAACAAGAAAAATTTTATAAAGAGTTTGAAATATAGGTAAATGGAGGAGGTACCTTCCTTCTTGATTTGCCAATTTAGGGCTAGGGAAAGGGATGCTTGATTCCTCGTCTATCGGTGATAGGTCTCTTCTTCTCTTTTCTTCGTAGCTTGCCTTGAAGTTTAATGAAATCTAACCTTATGCCGATTAAGAATCAGCTCTGCTCCTCTCCGATCCAAGCCCTCCTTCACCTCTCGCAGTTCTCCTTGACCTCTCATTTTGGGAAAATGAATGCCAACCCCTGTACGCGAGGATTCGACCCCAGGATAAGGCAGAGGGAGGCCAGCGGGGGCAAAGGACGGACTCAGTGTCGTACCCCCACTCCCCTCTCTCGTGTACTGCCACAGGCGTAAAGAGGGAGAGGAGGTACTGTGATTAATCCAAGTCGTAGATTCTTCTTAAGAGATCCAACGGCTGGATTAAATTAGGATGGATGGAAGCCGTTGGATTTAGCCTAATTAGCACTGATTGATTGGTTGGGATTGAATCGAATTGTCATTCCCTATTTTGTCACACAAATCTGATCTCCGCCATTGGTATTTATCTGTTGGGAATTTTCTTTTTTTTTTTTATTTAATATATATAAATATATATGTATAATTTCAATTTTATTTCTTTAATCTAAGAACTTAATCATGCTTCGAAAAATCCCATATTCTCACCCTTACCTATTTAAGAGGTGAGGAACTCAAAAATGTAATCAAATTTTTAATCGAATGTATATTTAATTTATCTAATATTCTAGGTATTAAAATATTATCAAAATATTTGTGAAAAATTTGACAATTCCCAAACACTTTCAAAATACCGCTCCTAGCTAATTTGGGTGTGGTGAGTCCAATGGTGGACTCCATTTTCGATTCTGAAATCTAATTAAATTAGGTATTTTTAGAATTATTTGAAAACTAGGAAATGTTGGAAATTACCAAATGGTCTCCAAATGGCACTAAATTTGAGGTGGAGACTCCTAATATTATTATAAGAGTAATGGAAGAGGTTTGGAGTCAATTAGATGACTAATTGATGGGTAACAATATCTGGGTTGTTACAATTTACTTGGCTCATTATTTCTTTTATTTGCAACTCTATTCTTTTCATTGTTTGCTCTTGTCACAAGAGGGAGTGCTCATGTCTGTTTAATGTTGCATCAATTTTATTCATGAATTCAATTGTGAAGGTTCTAAACTCTCTGAAAGAGTGCTCTAATCCTCTTATATCCTCTCCTTGATTATTCTTATGATTTAGGACAACATTGGCACCTTTTGTTTCACTAGTGTTCCCATGATATGAATTTTATTGCATATTATGAAGTCTTTAATTTAGTTGGAAATTTTGATTTTTTAACTGAGAGATCAGGTTGGCTTCCCCTTTTTTATGTTTAGCCTTTCACTAGGCCATTGATATGTGTTAGTTGCCATTTCCTCTAGAAGGTCAAAGGCCTCCTCTTGTGTCTTGCTAGTTAAAGATCCCCCCGACGTTGCTTCTATGAGAGTCCTAGTGGGTGCATTTAAACTGTTATAGAAAATTTGTACCTGCATCTATAATTCGAACCCATGATGCGGGCAACATTTTAAGCAGTCCTTAAAATGCTCCCATCCATCATATAAATTCTCACAATTTTGCTTTGAGAAATTTGATATTCATCTCTTAGCTTAGCTATCTTAGTAGGTGGGAAGTACTTAGCTAGAAATTTTCAAGCTAAGTCATCCCAAGTCCTAATGGACTCGTTAGGCAAAGAAGTGAGCCAAATTTTAGCTTGGTCTCTCAAAGAAAATAGAAAGAGTCGTAGTCTAATCATGTCATTGGACATACCTTTAAACCTAAAGGTATCACAAATTTCTAGAAAGTGGCTCTACAGGGTTTTGGATCTTCTAAAGCTAGACTGCAAAATTGATTGCAAAATTGAGATATGGGCATTTGGATATTCTAAAGCTAGACTGCAAAATTGATTATTTTGGACCATGTTTAGAGTTGAAGGTTTAATTTCAAAATTTTTAGCTTGAATAGAGGGTCTAACAATTGTGTTAGGCACTCCTCCTACAATTGTAAAGGCATTGTCTCTTACGCATCTACCTCTCACATTGACTAGTGGCTCTACAGGGTTTGCTTCTAGGTTATCCATTTCAATTAGAGGTTGGTTCAAATTTACCTTTTCTCTTCTAGCTCTTAAGTAAGTGCACTCTATTTTAGGATCAAAAAGTAATTCAGCATCTATTTTTCTACTCATGCAATTTAAAGATTTCAGCTAGAAAGAACTAAGCAATTTTAACAATGTATTTAATCACAAAAATTCAGCAAACACAGATTCGAGTAAATAGCTCAATATAATATATTCAACAATAAGTTACAGTAGTTCACAGATTTCAGCAGTGTAAAACAGTAATCAGCAAAATAGTTCAGCACAATTTTTTGAAAATTTTGATTTTTCAATAACAAATAACTAAAGCAAAATCTAAATTAACGCTAAAGTTAGGACAGTATAATTACAACAACTAAAAATTATATGCAAAATTAAAATAAGATCTAAATCACTATTTAATCCAAGATTATAGTTAATACAAAATAAAATAGTTCCCCGGCAATGGCGCCAAAAACTTGACAGACTACGAATCTGCGCTTCCATGCAAGTGTACGTGTCCGAAGTAATAAGTAGAACGATAAGTTCCAGGAATTTATATCATCCTCGGGGAACAATGGTTTTAATACTTAGTCTTATCTTCTTTCACTAATGTTTAGAATAATTGATTTTTGGGTTTTTGTTGGTTCCTAAATTAACAATTCAATTTACGTAAGGTAAGATACTATTTGTTCAGAGGAGAGAGTTGAGAATTGATTATGGGACTCATAAGGGCTTGGTGGTATCATTTAGTCATTGAAACTCATAAAGTGTTTTCCTATGCCTAAACAATCAAGTGAACATTACCTAAACTAAAGCAATCCTTTAGTTCAATAAGTTTAAGTCTAGTGCAGCAAGGAGAACACCCTTAGGGTTCTACCTCGGCACATAGACCCTTATGAGATCTTTATTTACTTCAATTCTAATTTCCTATGTCTAGGTCTCCAAAATGTTACTTTTAGTTAATTGATCTCACAAGCATAATTTCTATCAATCTGCATCATGTGCATACACACGCAGTTTAGCTAAATGAGAGAATGCATTGGACTTTGTCACATCATCCAATGGGTGTCCAATGTTCTCTCATTCCTTCTACTTTGCTGAGCCACAAAGCAAGATTGATGGGGACTTAGCTCACAAGCATTAATCTCTTGGATGAGCTTTAAGAAATAGTGCTAACGAACTTGATAGGCAAAATCTGCACTCATTCCTTGCTCTAATCCAATTGATGAGCTTTGGAGCACAAGTCCTTTTTAATGATAATTCACTTATAGTTTGATTTAATAAGAATTTTGGTAAGATGCATCCAAGCATTTTCATTAAATAAGGAGAAGAAACAATTCAATAAATAGTTTTTATTCATTTCAAAACAAACATACAACACCATAGACCCTTACATTGTCCCACAACTATAACCCAACCCTCTCCAAGGAGGGTTTAGCCTTCCATTTCAAAATTAATATAAAAAGATAGGAAAAATAAAATGAACCTTGACATCAATTCATAATAAGGAAAGTAAGACAAAGTTCAGAAGGGGTACTAGGAAACAGCCTAGAGATTTTTTGGGGTTCTATTGGTATTCCTCCTTTTCTTCCCTTTCCTTCTCTTGAGATCTTTGATTGTCTTTTCTTCTTAATCATTTACATGTATCTTCACTTTCTCCTTGGAGAGTTCTTTCTTTTTTTTTCTCACATCAACCTCCCTTTTAGTTGTTAGAATATGAAAATTTGGAACCCTTACTTTGTCTGAAATTGCCCCTTAAATAGAAGAGTTTTCATCCCACATGCATTAATCACATGTGATCTTTCATCTTCCTTGATTCAATGCAAGCAATTTAAATTTTATTTTGTTATTCACTTGGGATTCATCAGATTTAATGTTACTTCAGGTTTCAAGAGGCTGGGGTAGGCTAAAGGTCTGAATTTGTGGCCTTCCATATGTTGTATTAAATGCAATTTCTGGAACTTTTTCTGTATCAGGCACTGTGGCACGCTGTAGCGATTGCATTTGATTCTGTTGAATTTAGCTTCAGATGGGTTGTTCTGCTGAGGATCTGATGTAGCACGCTGTGGTACCTTCAAATCCAAACACTATTCCACTACAGCGCGCTATAGCGGGTCAAATTAATTTGGTTTTTCGCTACGGCGCGCTATCGCAGTTTGAGTTTCAAAAATGTGCAATTGTCACTGTTCAATTAATTCATATAAGGTTTTCATGAATAATCTGAAATATCGCAGGGGCGTGCTATGGCATGCTGCGGCGGGCTACATCAATTTTGTTCCAGGTCTGCGTAAATCTTCATAAGGCATAGCGCGTTATAGCGCACTTGGAGTGCGCTATAGCGATCAAAAGTTTGAAATTATAAATTTTGCACTATTCAATTTAGTTCATATAAAGTTTATATTAAAAATCTGAAATGCCATCGCAGCCCGCTGTGACGCGCTATGGCGCGCTGCACCAATTTGCTTCCTGTTTGACATATCAAGTTTCAGGTCTTTGTTTAGTGCACTTGTCCACCATGGCCCGCTCCAACGATTTTCATCTATATTTTTCCAATTTAGCTCTGGCTTGCCTTTTTTCCATTTTTCTTGAAAATGCATAAATTTCACTCAAAGTATGCTGGTTTGTCTGATATTTTATATATTCTTACCACCTTATTTTGCTATAATTTCAGATATATCAGAGCACAATGGCAAATTTGGATTTCAATTTTGAAGTCAAATTAAATCTCTCAATTTTTAATCAATTTAAATATTAAAATATTTTAAATATTTGATTGAGCTCTGAATCGCTCCAAAATTTCAGGGTTTAGTTCTAATGACTAGATAAGCTTGATGGAATGATAATAAGGATGTGATTAATCTAACAATTTAGCTAAGTAACAACTTAGGTTTGTTACATCTTCATCTTGGAGTAAGATCTAATGTTCTTTGTTAAGGTGAACCTCTTTGTAACTCTGTATTCTTTGAGATTTATAGTGGAATTTATGTGTAGTGTGGCTTTGTGATTTTTTCCATTCTTGGGTTTTTCACGTAAATGTGCTTGTGGTTTTTGATGCATGTGCTTAAAGTTGTGATCTTTATCTCGTTGTGTTCATAATTAATATTATTTTCTTGGTAACTGTCAGCGCATCCTCGATCCTCAAGCGCAAATTGCTTCCACCACGGTATTTATGTAGGTGTCTCGATCTACAACACCTTGAGTTACTCTTATTTTCCCACCAATATTTCGCATCATCATTGAACAAGTAGGCAGTCATATGGATCACTACTGAATTTGGGCACTTGATGTTGGCCATATTCTTTTCCACAAACTTGAGCCAACTGGTTATTTCCATTGGAGGTAATGATTCACAGAAAGTTGGTGTTTACAGTATGAGAAAGCTATGGAGAATTCCATCCGCAGAGAAGTGCAAGCCAGATGGTGTAGTTACATTGATTACTAGGGGTTGTTGACAATAATTTTCTTTATTAGCCTGCTGGGCTTGATGAGATTTGTTTTCAATCAATATCTTAAGTAGTCCTGCCAGCAAGTTAATGTCTTTAGACGTGCTGCTTGAGTATATAATGGTTTTAATTGGTGTAGTCATCGATGGAGATCCTGGATTCATGACTAAAAATTGATATCATGCATGATTTCAAACACAAAGAAAAATATGGATATTGCATTAATGATTAAATTGAGTACATTCATAAAAAAAGGTAAGCATATGTAAAGGACTAGCTAATAACAAGAGAACATCATTATTAAGGTGATGAAAGATGAATTATTCACAATATTAAGCTACAAATGCTGCGCAGAAATCATCATAAGTGATCCTCCTACACTGTCTTGGATATGTGACTCTCCACCATATATCGACTTCACTATGCAGAACTGGGTCCAAAATTTACATGTGAAGGTGATATGGACATTATGTTTCTTTGAAGGTTGTGGTAACTCGGTTTAGCCACTCCTTAGCTGAGGCAAGGAAGTAGAATCCTTTGAAGGTAGGGTATTTCAAAATTTTGTCAAGTACTTTCATTCCTGCTAGAGATTAGTCAAGGAAGATCCTTTCGTACACCAAGATGGCCTCTAGTTGTCCTCCCAGTAGTAATCAAGCATACCCATATAATGATCAAGATCAGAAATGTAATCCATTATTTATCTACACATGTTTAAGTAATCACAAGTTCAAATGTTCTTTAGGATTGTTCACGTGCTAACTTATTCTTTTATTTTGCCCATTAAATTTAATGACTTTGAGCACTACTTGTTTGTGTTTTATTAAGTGTCTCCTTTTTAGCTCTAAGGTATCCTTCCTAGATGTTTCTCTTACTTCTATTGTGAGAACTTAGTATAAAATGAACCATGGATGATACTTGTTATTATTGATAAGAGAATTTTGTTCATACTCATAAGAGAATGAACTAGTAGTAGACAAAAACATAGTTCATATTTGACACCTTATGATACTCTCTGATACCAACTATGATGGCCCCTACTCAATATCGGGTTAACTCTTTCACTAATCTTCCAATGAATATAAGATTGATAATTGTGCATGATTCTAGCACATTTCTACTAAATATAAGGAATAAATAAAAGAGTGCGGAAGCAAAATAGAAATCTCATAAACGCATTTCATTCATCTAGAAATAGAATAAAGCATTCATCTTAGAAAAGAAAAGAAAATACATCTAAAATAATTTAAGTTATTACAAACCAGAATTTAATGTTATCAAATGATGCTCATCTCACCAAAGCAGATAAAATAACTAAGTACTAAGGCAACTACTCAGCATTTGGCTCTTTCTCCTCTTGCAACATCTGCATCTCCTCGAATGTTAGCTCCTCAAGGTACTCCAAGTCTAGCATGCTGCTTTCACATCCAGGGCCCCAGCCAAAAAAAGAAAAAAAAAATATTGTGTTAAATAATTGTCTAAGTATATGTTAGGTTGCTAAATTGCATTCCATTACAATTTTAAGATATCATTACTGCTAGAACAAAATATAAAATCATACAAAATGCGTATAAAACTATAATGCTGGAACTGCATAAAACATAAAGTAAAATTATGATAATAAATCAAGGCTACTGAAAATAAGACTATAAATTAAAGCATAAACTACTAAAATAACATAAGATGCTAAAATATATGTAATTGAAAAAATTGATATGCCATATGTTGAAATATGTCATCTTGGTGTGCATCAATCACACCACTAATATATCCTAAATTGTGCCTGAATCACACTGCCAATAGATCCTAGATTATGCTTGAATCACACCTCTAATGCTAATGCTATGCTCTACAAAAATAATATGACAGAAAGAAAATCAATAAAAATAATAGAATGATAACCCCTTATTGTCTAGTTACCTAACATTAACTACATGATTCATTCCAAGTGTTAATATCTGCTTATGTCTTAACCTTAATGATTGTATTCTCACATGAACATTTATCTTTATTTCATATTATACGTTATTTTAAGACTTATCTGATCACAAACTTGGGTTTATATGCATATATACTCAATATGTCACTATAAAGGATGGACAAACACTTAGATTGTTTAACTGCACTTATCAATGCGCACAAAGATAAAGGGTAGAGCCCTTTTATGGTTTATTCTCAAAAACAAAGCAATCCAAATCCTAACTAATGACAGACTAAGGAATTGGGACATTTGTCTTGTAATCAACTACACATATCTATGTGCACAGAGATAAGAGGTGTAACCCTATTACAACATCTTACACGATGAAGAAACCAACTCATACAATTCAAAGGGGAATAGAATATATTCTTATCTTCTATATACTTACACTTACCTATGCACATAAAGATATGGGAAAGAACCCTTTTATAGTTTTGTAGAGGTTAAGAGGCTAATTCTATTGATAATTCAATGGTCATGTACATGAACTTTTCTTACATGTGTTATCAACTAAATACTTAGATTTCAAAGGTTCAAGTGGCTCATTCCATCTTATATTAACTCTTCAACATTTTAGCTAATAACTAGGTTTGATCGCAATGATCTAAGATCTACTAAACCTTAAGGGTTTAAGGAGTTTTGCACTAACTCTTAGGTGATTCTCAAACCTATGTTTGAGAATTAAGTTGAATCACTACCATAGAATTCTCATGGCACTTAATCAATCCTTAAATCTTAGCCTTACTACTTTGGCTAGCTAAATCTAGCACTTAGATCTACTCCTTATAGACTGAGTTACAATAATGTTAATTAGGTTTACACTTGGAAGATTTATTCCCAATATGGTTTAATTCACTTATTATGGTCATCCTAACATCTTAGGGAGTCTAATTTAGCCATTAGGTTTCAATTGTAATATTGGATTAAAATATTTTTTTTTGTCTAAAATTTAACTTTACAAATTAGGCATCCAATTCTTAATTATTTTGTCCCAAGTCAAAGGTTGTTGTCTAAGGAGTCTAATGACACCTTAAACATTCAATTTGGGTGACCAGAAGTCTTAATATGCTCTAATTAGGTTTAATCATAATTAAAAGATGATTAGCAAAATTACTCATAGAAATCCCAATTTTATTTTTGATTGTTATTCCTCTCATTCTTTTTTATTAAAATGGTATATAAGATCACATTATTTGGATTTGAATTGAACATTTTGTTTCATTAATTCATTATGAATTAATTTCATAAAGTCTGATTTAATTAAATTTATTGTGTCGTTAATTAAAAATGGAATATTCTTAGAATATTTTCTTTCAGTTATTGGGCTGAGGCGCTAGCTAACGGAACCTGATGGGTTCTAGAATTTCAAGGAATATTCTGCCTGCCAAAACTGGGCGGATCATGGGTTCACCCAACCCTTGACTATGCTTCTTTCACGCAGAATCCCCAAATTAGGCCGGACTTTCACCTCTAATTCTGGGAGATTCTTGCCACCTTAGGCGACGGGTGACCTACTAGAACATTCAACGCAACAAGTTGTGTCAATTGGCACTGATAGCCCCATGGATGGTGGCACCAATTGTCGAGACCTTACTCGGCCATAAGCCAGCCAGCCGCTAGAGTTTATTGTCCAAGCCAAATTAGCCCGACACAGGCCACGATCAATTGAGGTTTTGGTGCTTGCACCATCACCGACCAATGGAAGTTTGAAAATTTTATTCACTGCATATGGGTCCTATATTAGCTAGGTTTGAGTCATCATGTACAAAATTATGGATATTTGAAGTTTTCTAGGATTTGGTTCAAGTGTGGAGGTTCAAAAATGCAACTATATTAAATATGTGTCCTATAATGAATTTGACACTATCATAATATTTCTCTCATTTATCTGAGCAAAATGAGGTATATATTTAATATATTTGGATTATTAAATTAATAGTAATGAGTGATTAAAGTTCTTATATTTAATTAATTCTATTTAAATTAATTAAGGTTACTATTTGAAATAAAATAACAGAATTTATTAATTTAAATTTAATAGAGTAATTAAATTATTAAAAATGGCACGCAGGACCCATGGGTAGACATGTGGTGCATTCTGATTGGTCAAATTAGAGTGGCGGGTCCCAAGGCGGGCGACTGAGAGGATGCGGGTGGGACCCACCCGGGACACGCAACACATCTTGTTGGATGCGGGACTGCTGGTGGGACCCACTGCCTCAGATGGAGGATACAGCGGGCCCCACGCCAATGATTACTGATAGTGGATGCCATGCAGCACTTCGGGAAGCCGACACGCAATCAATGTGGGCCCCATAGCCAGCAAACGTGAACCTGGACGGATGCGGGTCGAGCTTCTGATGGACCAGACCTGACCTAGGACCATATTCTTCTTCCTGTGCGGTACCGTAAAGCGCAGACTAGGGTTTGAAAAATGGGTGGACAAATGATGGCGGCTTAGCCAGACACGCATGGCAATGGATAGGTCAAGGCGAGACCTATCCACCGACGGTCAAACTCAGGGAGGAGGTGACCCTGACCGACTGCAAATCGCAACTCTAGCTTGCTTTCGATGGGATGAAGTGGCTTATAATATTCACTACTATAGCACCATAGCTAAATTAAAGTTGGTCAGGTTCAATCAGTCCAATCGAACCCGATGATTGTTCAATCCAATGCATGAAATATGCTAGTGAAATGAAGAATTGTGAATCAAACGACTAGTTGAGGGGTAGGGAGTGTACCTTGATTGATGGCTATGAGGGCTAGGGTTTGGGTGAAGACATTCCAGCAACTACCCAAATGCATAAGCTTGAATATGAGGCGTTCAGTAAGTGATTTGGAAGTAGGAACGGAGCTAGGAGTGGGCAGCTGGAGTGGCGGGACAGCCGCGTGGTATGGGCGACGCCCGCGAGGAAGAGAGTGCAGTGACCGTTCGATCAAATGATCGGATTGTTCGCACTTTCCATTTGATTAGACGGTAGCTGACAAAAAAAGACTGCAGATAAATGACACGGGGACGGCGCCGTTAAGTTGGAAAATTAATTAATAATATTAATTAATTTTTAATGATTTTCCTAATTAAAATTATTCAATTGATCACATTCAGAAAATTTCCAAAAATTTTCCCCTAGCTAATTGAGGGGTGTGGAACACAATGGCGAAGTTGGATTTCGATTTCAACGAGTATTTAATTTTTTATATTTCCGAGGTATTTAAATATATTAAAATATTCGACAATTTTCCGACGACTTCCAATTGCCACCAAAATAATATCCCTATCTGATCTGGGGGTAATGAGTGCAATGGCAAAGTCTAATTTTTGATCTGAGGTCAAAATAATTAGGTTAATTTCTATAGTTCATAAAATTCCCAAAACCAATGTTCGATCCAATTGACCCCTAATTTAGACTAAGCTTTGGTGATGAACTTCTAATGACTTAATTAGTGCACTAGGATTACAATTAGGACTAGGTTTAGTCCTCATTAGCTAGGGTAATAACTTGGGTTGTTACATAACTGATGTAGTCTGAATTTATAGTAAAAATATAGTGTTTAAACAGCCATATCATTATATATGTCCCTATACTTTGAGTAGAAATTGATGCCTTTTTAGGAAAATGAAGAAAACAAATTGCAAAGGCTGATTTACCAAATTCTGGACAAAAATCGCCACAGCACGCTCAGCGCGCCGCAGCGCGCCATGGCATCCCCTTAAAATCACCTGACCTGGAAGTACAATTGCAGACCTGGAGCACGACCGCTGCAGCGTGCCATGGCTCGCCATAGCACACCACAACGTCATATTGATAAGGATAAATTAAACCTTATTAACGAGTAATTGAATAGTAAAAAATGCAAGTTGTACGCCGCAGCGCGCTCTAGCATTATTTCTCGTTAATTATTGAAACCTTATCAACAAGTAATTGAACAGTGAAATTGCAAGTTGTACGCCGCAGTGCGCCACGGCGCGCCTCAGCGCGCTACAACGTCATTTCTCGATGATTATTTGAACTTTATAAATAAGTAATTGAACAGTGATCTTGCAAGTCGTCCGGTGTAGCATGTTTTTGTAAATTTTTATTTTATAAAACTATAGTTAAACTAATTGAATAGTGAAATTTGCAAGTTGTCCACTATAGCGCGCCTCAGCGTACGCTGCAGTGACCGAACGAAAAAAGATACTAACTTATATGTAGGAAGAGCGTTTGGAGCACTACCGCCACAGCGCACTGCAGCGAAACAGTGATTAAAACATTGCTGCCACAGTGCACCGCAATGGAACAGTAAATCAAATATCGTTGCCACAGCACACCGCAGCGGACGGCCCAGAATTTTCTAGAAAATAGCAATTAAGAGGTATGGGGAAGGACACAAAAATATAACCTTTGGCCTCCTCCAGCCTCTTGAAAATTGATATATTAAATCTTTGCTAAATCCCAACAGTTAAGCAGATAAAAATATTAGAATGGATTGGAATTAAATGAAGGAAGAGGAAAGGTCACACACTAAAAACCTTAAGGCTGAGTGCATCCCTATTTAAGCGCCAATCTCAGGCCTTGAAAGGGTTCCAACCTTTGCTACTCAAAAGACTAAAAGAAAAAGGCTGCAGGAAGAGAAAGAAGGAGAACTCTCCAAGGGGAAGAGAGGACCAAGAACAGGAAGGAAGAAAGAAACAGCAAAGAACAAAGGGTGAAGCTTCAAGAGGACAGCGCAGGAGAAGTAAAGAGAACCCCAGAATTTCTTCAGGTGATTCCTTGTATTTCTACTAAACTCTCTTGATTAATTTCTTGCCATGAACTGATGGTGACGTTCACTTTTCTTTGCATGTATGATCTTTATTGCTTAGTAATGGTAGGCTAAAAACCCCTTGGAGAGGGTTGAGATGTAGTTGTAGAATTATGTAAGGGAAATATTGGTTGTATGATAATATTATTTAAATGTAATAAAAAATTGTTTGTGTTGTTTAATTTTTATATTGAATGAATGCTTGGATGAATTGAACTCTTATTTATTTTAATTAAAAGAGCTTGTGTTCTAATGCTCATCAATTGGGTAAGAGCAAGGAAGGTAGTGCGAGTCGAGCTGAGAATTACGTGATAGAATTCCCAAGGCTCACTTGTGCCCTCCCTTAATAGCTCTCCAAAGGATTGAAGCTTGAGAACTAAGCTCTCCATTACCTTGCTCTGCTGCACAGCAAATTTGAAGGGAAGAGAGAACATTGAGAATTTCATGGATTATGTGACAAAATCCATTGACCCAATGCATCCTCCCATTTAGCTAAACCGCGTGTGAAGCGCATAACGTACGATAATGGAATCTTGCTTGTGAGATTTTTATAATTAAAATTTATTTTTGGTAACCTAGATGTAGTGAATCAAAATCTAACTAATCGAATTATGTCTCATAAGAGCTTATGTACTAAGGAGGAACCCAAAAGGAGTTCTTTTGTGCACTAAACTTGAACCCAATGTAATTGAAGGATACTTCAATTCCAAAGGTGTTCACTTGGTTAAATAAAGCAATTAAATTAATCATCTACATTCAAACAATGAAGTTATATAACCAACCCTTGCATATGTTATAACAAAATCTCGACTCTTTCCTTTTTTATCAAATCATATCTTTACTCAAGTCTTGTGTATTGCTAATTAGGAACCACAAAAAATCAACCAAAATTTTCATCTAAACATTAGTGAAAGAAAATACAACTCCGTATTAAAATAATCATTCCCTAAGGTTTGATAAATCCCGGAAACTAAACTTTCCACTTATTACTTCAGACCACGTACACTTGCGTGCAAAAGCAGACGTGTATTTCCATCTGTTAATAACCCAACCAATTTAGGAGTTACCATAATTTGAAGAATCGGTCCAACATTGGATCGATTAGAAGTGAACCACGAACCTAAAGGGGACTCAAACTCGGCCAAAAAGGCAAGGAGCCAACCCAAGGGGGTTGGAGGATGCCCATCATTGGGCCATGCAAAAAGGCATTAAGTGGGCCGCTTGATGGGCCTAGAGAAGCCCACTCCTTAAATGAGAAAACCCTGGGTGCCAGTTCAAGTAGCAGCTGCCAAAATAAACCACGGTTCGGTTCTAATTTAAATAATTTGGAACACCCTTCCATGTCACCTGCCTGTCTTCTCGAGACCATTGCCCGTTTGCCCAAGCTGCACGGGTTGCCCCGCTGCCCGAGATGCTGCTTGAGACACAACCTGACACCAGCCATGGCCATCGCCTAGCATGCCAATAACTCCGGTAAATGTACTTCTTTATCTTCAAGGAGGTCAATCCACATGGGTTCGCAGCTTCGGCAAAGCCTACTTCTCCAATCCATAAAAGTAAGAAAAATTATAGATTCCATCATACATTCGTTCTTGCGTGGAGGATGGTCAACAGACATTTGGATAAAGAGTAGTACCCCCATTGTTTGATCCTATGAGGTCATTTTGAGGAGGACCCAATGGTCCACAATAAAGAAACAAAAAAATAAAGGGGGAGGTAAGGAAAAGAATTCAAGAAGAAAACCAAAACAAAATCAAGAAATCAAGAAACCAAGTATTATGCATGTTGCCTTCCTGATCTTATATGTGACATCCTTACAAGAATTTTTCCACCGACCCCCAAAGATCCTAGGAGGGGAAAAAGAAACTTGGCCACCGCTCAGGCCAAAACAAAGAAGAGGGGCACACCACCAAGGAACATACTTACAATTCAAGAACCATGGACCCTAGCTGATTTGACTTCGCTTGTTGCTTCATCTCAGATCTTATTCCATGGAAAACTGTAGGGCACCGCACCATATGGGTCGAGGAGAGGATCTAGGTCACTGGTAATTCTATAGCCCTCCATCCATAAGAGAAGGATCACCTTCTTGAAGCTGAGAAAGAATGGAGGAAGAGCTTAGCTATAGCGCCCCGCCCCGTCGCCACGTGCAAAAGAAGTGATCATTACAAACAATTGGTGGCAGAGCGGTGTGCCACTCAGGAAAGAATTTCCCATCTCCTCAAATAGCTTAAACTGTCACTGAAGGGATGCTGACTCAACCTCAAGGAGAATTGAGAGGTAATACTTTAGATTCGAGTAGTATTCTTATCTCAACCATTAGACTAATACATATATTGAATTTAAAATGCAACATGAAGAATCTAATATATATATATATATATATATATATATATATATATATATATAAAGTATCAGCATTTTTAGTATGCTGATCACATCACAATACTAAATAGAGTGTGGAAGCTAAAGTAAACATCCAGAAACATTCATCACAGAAGTTGAATGAAACATTCATCTCAGAAAAGAAAAGAAAACTCATCCAGAATTATTACAAATAGTTTACTAAAATACAGGAAATGAATCTAAGTATTGTACTGAAATAGTAATTAAGAAAAATAGTAAAACTGGAGAAGAGTCCACTAGTGCTCCATAAACTCTTTCTAGATCTCTTGAGTTTCCACCTAATATGGCTCCACTAAATACTCTAGATCTAGCAAATTGTTGGATCCCAAAAGTACCACGTATTAGACAATAAGTCTAACACATCGAAACTAATCTAAATAGTTCTAATTATTCACTTCACATTTAAATAATGTAAGCAAAACTGCAAAAATACTAAAAATAACTGAAATAAATAAACTGTACAAAGATGAAGTAAAGTAAATTAAAGTTGAAATATAACTGAATACTAAAAGTAAATAAAATAACAATGATTTAAAACTAAGTAATAATATGTAAAATTATGATGTATGTCACTGAAGTCATGCTTCTGAATATGCCATAATACTGTATGCCATAAATATTTAACTAAAATATTACTAAACTGCTATGGATATACAGTCTAATGCCTATATATATCCTATTAGTTATAGTTTACTGTGATGCTTGAATATCCTGAATTTCCCCTGTTGATGTATGCAACTTTCTATAATCCATATATAATCACTGATACATATGCCCATGCTTATGCTTTATGCTCATGTTTCTAAGACTACATGTCTTAAAATCCAAAAATCCAGAAAATATTTTAAAATCAGATAATAAATCAAATATCTCCATTATGAAAAATCCATCTAAATGGATTCTGACTCCTAGGTCTAATTTCCATGATTGATTTTAATTAGGATCTCACTTAAAATCATCAGTTGGAAATGTTGTATACACATGGTTGTATATTTTCAAGAATGGTGAATTTAACACTTACTTTGTTTTAAACTGTGCTTATCGATGCGCACAACGATAGGAGGCAGAACCCAATCATAGTTTATCCTCTCAAACTAAGCTGTTAAATATCCTAACTACAGGCATATTAAGTTTTCTAAGAAGGGTGAGTTAAATACTTAGTTTATCTTATACTGTACCTATCTATGCGCACAACGATAGGAGGCAGAACCTGATCACAGTTTATATCTCAAACTAAGGATTTCATTTTCCTAATCACAACATACTACTAGTGTTCCAAAAATGGTGGCTTGAGGTACTTAGTTTGTATTAAACTTCACTTATCGATGCGCACAACGATAGGAGGAAGTGCCGGTTGTAGTTCATATCTCAAACTAAGGATTTCCTCTCCCTTAGTCACAACAATCTTAAGATTGGAAGATTTACTCTAAGCTGGACTGTATTAATCTAATCCCTTAAGATAACACCTGATTATAAGTCCACACTAGAGTGACTCAGCCAATCTTGAATATTGCTAAAATGACTCAGCACCATGGATATGCATAATCATATCCAACTAATAATCGAGGTTCTTAGCAATTCTATTTAGCAACCAAGGATTTACCAAAGCGATGAATCCTAACTCTAATTGGGTGAATCCTACACAAGGTTCCAAGAGTGTGACCAAAAGGTCACTCAATATAGGTTACTACAACATGGGAGGAATCTCATTCTAAGTACTTTGGTTGATCTTACCACAATGGTCTAAGATCAATCTTCTAAGATGAAGGAGAATCATCTAGGTTCCTACTTCAATATGTCGCAATAAGTTCTTCCTACCCAATGTGTTAATATTTTGTTAAAACTTTCAATTACATTATACCTCTTATTGTAAGATCATCAAGATCTTACACATCTTGTAACAACCCAAGGTTGTTACCCAGCTTAATTTTAGCTTAATCATCTTACTTATCATCTGTTAAGTTCATTTAGTCATTAGAACTAATCTTTGAAATTTTTATAGCGATTCAGAGCTTAGTCGAATAATTAGAATATTTTAATATATTTAATTAATTAGAAAATTGAGGTATTTAAATTGAACTTGGAATCAAAATCCGACTTCACAGTTGTGATCGTCACCCCCAAATTAGCTAGGGGTGATGTTTTGGACGTGTTTGGAAGTCGTCGGATTTTCGCGAATATTTAAATATAATTAAATACCCTAAAAATTAGCATAATTAAATAATCATCAGAATCGAAATCCGACTTTACCGTTGAATTGCTCACCCCCAAATTAGCTAGGGGTGAACTTTTGGGATTTTTCAGAATGCGTTTATTAAATATGAATTTTTATCAAACTAAAAATTAAAAAATAATTAAATAATTATTTATTTAAGAAAAATCCATTTTTTTCTTTTATTTATTTATTTTCACTGGCTCCATTTGGCGGCCCTCTCCCCATTTTCGGCGCCTCCCTCTACGCAAGGGGCATAACCCCCTTCCCCTTCTCCCTAGCCCATGCAATATCACCTATCCTCCTTCTCCTTTAAAAATAAGCCTCAGCCCTCCTCTCCTTTCTTTCTTTACCCTCAAGCTAAAGCTTCTACTCCTTCCTCCATTGCTGAGCTTTCTGCTGAAGAAGAAGCTCTCCTTCCTCCATGTTTCTGAACAAACATAGAGTTTTCTTCTTCCACTTCTAAATGCTAAGGTACCCATTTGCTCTACTTCCTAGCTCCTTGATTTATCAAAATGCTGTGAATAATGTTTTCATTAGCTCTTGCATAACATCTAGGTGTAATTGTAGAACTTCAATCGGACTCAAATGAGTCCGATTGAAGCTCATTCCTCCATTAAAATTTCTGTCAATAAAATTGAATGATTTTTTGTATACAAGTAGCTAGAACTTTAATTTTTGCTTGTTATAATGATCCGTTCATGCTAATTTTGGTATCAATGGAAAGGTTTCATAATGACCTTTCTATCGATATATGGCACCATACATAGAATGCTCTGGATTGAGAGTATTTGGGTGCGAAAGGAGACTCATCACGGTTTTCGCACATGCGAAATCACCTTCAGGCGCTGCAGCGCGCCGCAGCTCCTGAAGTTTCAAATTCGGGCCCGCTGCAGTGCGCTGTAGTGTGCTCCAGCGTGCCGCTACAGTATAATAGTTTGATAAAGCATAAAAATATTTTTTGATGAAATTAAATGAAATCCGCCTCAGCGTGCCGCAGCGCCTAAAAGCGCTGCCGCGCGCCGTAGCGTCTGCACATTGAGGAATCAGATGCTATAGCACCAATCTCTCACGTTGGTCATGTCGTAACGCCAAAAAGCGTCATAGCATGCCTTAGCGCTGATTTCTGCCGCAGTGCGCCGCACCACCCAGATTTCTGAAAGTTTTCCGCCGTAGCGCCTGAAGCGCTGCAACGTGCTGCAGCGCCTGGCTTTTAGCTAAATGGCGCCACTACATGTCGTAGCACCCAGAACTGTCCAGAACTATCTTAAATGGCCAAAACTTCACATTTTTAGCATTTTAAGGGCCCTATAACCCTAGTGGGGCCGAAATATATCAAATTTGAAACTAGTTTTAGTAAAATTAAGCATTGTATAAAATTTTATGTGAAAATCAATGTGAAAGTTTATCCTTTATAGCATGTATTAAAATCCCTTATGTGTTTACTTAAATATTTTGTGCTAAACATTAAATGATAGAATTTATGATTGCTTGTATTGACTAAGTAGATCTTAATAACTAAATTGTATGAAACTAAAGTCCTTTAGATTTGTAATCAAGCGCTAATTCCTTTGGTTTGATTTAGGATTTGGTTAGCCTTAATTACCTTTTATTCTATGTTAGTTTACATTCCTATGCTTTCATAATATTAGGGTATATGTTAGAGAGCCTTAACATTCATTTGGACACCTCGATATACTTAATTGATATTAAACTATATTTGAACATGAGAATTTTAAGGCCTTGATTAAGTAAATGATACATAATCTAAATTTGAAATTTGCCATCTATAATACACCAATAATACATTAATTTGTCATTGATATATAAATCAACTATTAGTCTTAATTTTGGTAAGGCTAGGGGTTAAACCTTAACTTGTTTTGATTAAGATCTAAACCTTAATCACCTTAATCAAGTAACTTTGATTGAAAGATAATTCAACTTGCATAATTCCAATATACATCTGATTTGACATTGAACTTAAATACATTGTATTAGATGTGCTAATATTATTAAAAGAATTTATGTGATTAACTATCTGGACTTAAGCTTGAGATATATGATTTTCTCCTATATAAAATCCTTAGCATAAGAATAATTATAAAATTGTAATGATTTATAATATGATTTAATTCTAATAATATTCTTGATTTTATCCCATGATTGTAGTATAGGATGTGATCAGATGGGTCTAACTATCTGATATGATCAAACTAATTCAGACTTAACAAATGCAACTTATGATCTTAGTGCAAATTATTAAGTTAAATGTTTGATATGTAAGGTCTTGATGATCTTATATTAGGTTTGCTATGGTAATAATAATAACCTTAACAAATGTCAATATATTATGGTATGAAGGACTTATTGTGACATCTTGAGGTAGGAACTTAGATAATCCTTCTTAACCCTAAAAGCTTGATCTTAAATCCTTGTGGTAGAATCACGTAAAGTACTTAGATTGAGATTTTCTCTATTATGGTAGTAGCCTATATTGGGTGATCATTTTGTTCACATCCTTGGAACCTTGTATAAGATTCACCTCTTGTAGTCTTAATCTCATAGCCTTGGCAATCTTTGTTGATTAAATAGCATTGATTGAACCCAAGTTATTAATTAAGTTTAGTTGTGTAAACTCATAGTGCTGGATGACTTCAGCAGTATTCAGGATTTGGTTGATTCATTTTAATATAGGACTATATTTGTGTTCTATCCTACAGGCTTAATCTGATGTAGTCCCACTTAGAATAAATCATCCAACCCTAAGAGTATTATAATTAGTGACTTAACTCCTTAATTTTAGATATAAACTGCGATCGGGTTCTGCCTCCTATCGTCGTGCGCATCGATAAGTGCAATTTAAGACAAACTAAGTATCTTAAGCCACTCTTCTTAGAACACTAGTAGTATATTATGATTAGGAAAATAAAATCCTTAGTTTGAGATATAAACTGCAACCAAATTCTGCCTCCTATCATCGTGCGCATTGATAAGTGCAGTTTAAGACAAACTAAGTATCTCAAGTCACTCTTCTTAGAACACTCAGTATGCTTGTAGTTAGGGTATTTAACAGCTTTGTTTGAGATAAAAACTACGTCCGAGTCCTACCTCCTATCATCGTGCGCATCAATAAGTGCAGTATAAAATAAACTAAGTGTTAAATTCACCCTTCTTGGAAACATACAATCATGTGTATACAACCTTCCCACCTGATAATTTTAAGTAAGGTCCTAAGTAAGATCAATCATGGATGTTAGACCTAGGAGTCAGAATCCAATTAGATGGATTATGCACAATGGAGATATTTGATTCATTAACTGATTTTAAGACATTTTCTGGACTTTTGAATTTTAATACATGTAGTCTTAGAAACATAAGCATAAGCATAAGCATGGGTATGTGTATCAGTGATTATATATAGATTATGGAAAGTTGCATACATTAACAAGGGAAATTTAGGATGTTCAGGCATCACAGTAAATTGTATTTCCTAACAAAATGTATGTAGACAGTAGACTATATATCCATGGTAGTTTAATGATACTTCAGTTACATATCAGTGGCATATAGTATTATGATATATTCAGAAGCATGACTTTATTGACATACAGCATAATTTTACATATTATACTCAGTTTCATATATATTACTATTTTTGTTTACTTTCAGTATTCAGTTTATAGTTTAGCTTTACTTTACTTTACTTCAGTTTTGTACAGTTTTATACAATTTTATATTTTCAGTTACATGTACAATATTTCTGCAGTTTTGTTTTCACTATTTAAATGTTAAGCAAATAATTATAACTCCTTAGATTAGTTTCGATGTGTTAGACTTACTGTCAAACACATGGTACTTTTGGGACCGAAAATTGCTTGATCTTGAGCAGTATATTGAGCCTGGTTAGGAAGAGTCTTAGGAGATCCAAGAGGAGTACATGGAACACTAGTGGACTCTTCTCTAATTTTACTATTTTGCTTAGTTACTATTCCAGTTCAGTACTTAGACTCATTTTATGTATTTCAATGAATAGTGTGTAATAATTTTGGATGTATTTTCCTTTCTTTTCTGAGATGAATGTTTCATTCACTTTTGTGGTGAATGTTTCTATATATTTTCTTAGCTTCCGCACTCTGTTTATATCTTACTTATACTTAGTATTGTGATATGATCAGCATACTGGAAATGCTGATATTTTATACATATATTGGATTCTTCATAATGTATTTTAAATCTAATGTATATATTTCCTAATACTTAGAATAAGAATACTACTTTTATCGTAAGTATTAGTTCTTGTCCCTCTTTTGGGGTTGAGTCAGCAGCCCTTCAGATGGTTTTTTTTTTTCAGTGTTAGTTTCAACTATTCAGGGAAATGGGACATCCTTTCCCGAGTGGCGCACGCTCTGCCGTCGAAATTGATTATGAATACAATTATTTTGCTTGTGCCCGGTGACGGGGCGGGACGCTACACATCTAGCCATTATGCTAAATTTGTAAGTTTCATTTATTCAATTTGAATTGATCAGATCAAATCAGATGATTAGACCCATTTGATCACATTTTATACTACAATTATGAGATAAAATCAAGAATATTATTGAGATTAGATCATGTTGTAAATTATTATAATTTTATAATTATTCTCATGCTAAGGATCTTGTATTAGAGAAAATCGGAGATCTCAAGCTAAATCTAGATAATTAATCACATAAATTCTCTTAATAATCTTAGCACTTCTAATATAATATATTTAAGATCAATGTCAAATCAGGTGTATTATTAGAATTATGCAAATTGAATTATCTTTCAATCAAAGTTACTTGATTAAGGTGATTAAGGTTTTGATATTGATTAAGGCAACTTAGGGTTTAACCCCTAGCCTTACTAATATTAAGATCAATGGTTGATTTATAAATCAATGACAAATCAATACCTTATAGATGTATTATTGATGGCAAATTTTAGATTTAGATTAAGTGTTAATTAATTAAATCAAGCTCTTAAGATTCTTATGTTCAAATATAGTTTAATGTCAAATTTTGTAAATAAAGGTGTCCAAATCAGTATTAAATTCTCTAACATACATAAACATTACATTGATTAAAATAATGAGCAATTAAGGCTAATCAAATCTTAAATCAAATATGAAAAGGATTAGCACTTGATTACAAATTTAAAGTAATTATATTCCATGCAATTTGATTATTAAGATCTACTTGGTCATATAAGCAATTAAAGATTATAACATTAATATTTGGTACAAAAATAATTAAGTTAATACATAAGGGATTTTAACACATGCTATTTAGGGTAAAGGATAAATTTTCACATTTGAATTTCACATAAAATTTTATACAATACTTAATTTTACTAAAACTAGGTTCGATTTTAGTACAATTCTGTCCTATTATGGTTATAGAAGCTTTAAATTGTAAAAAATACGAAGTTTTGGCAATTCCGGACAATTCTAGGCACTTCCGGACATTTATGGATGCTACGGCACGCTGTGGTTCCTTCTGGCTGAAAGCCCGATGCGACGGTGCACTGTGGCGCGCTGCGGTGTGTAGCGGCACCAGTTTTTTGAGATTTGGATGCTGCGACGCACTGCGGCGCTTTCAGGCGCTGTAACGTGCTAAGGCTGAAATCAGCGTTGTGAGGCGCTACAGCGCTTTCACGCGTTGCGGAGCGCAACGACACCCAATTTTCGAGAGCCAGATGCTACAGCACGCTGCAATGCTTTCAGGCACTGCGATGTGCTGTAGAGGTTTAAAGTTCGAATGTGACTATTCAATTAATTTATCCCTTGATTTCATATGGCTTTCCTGAAATGACGCTGCAGCCTGCTATGGTGCGCGATAACGGTTTCCTTTAAGGCTACTCTTTTAGAGCCACAAGGCGTTGCGGTGCGCCGTAGCACGCTACGACGGAAGCAACCCAAGAATCGGGCGTTACGGCGTGCTGTAGTGCCCGACGGTGATTTTGCCTGTGTGAAAATCGTGATGGGTCTACTTTCGTACTCAGATACTCCCAATTTTGGGCACCTCTTGTGTGGTGCCATATACCGATGAAAATGTCTTTCTAAGACCTTTCTAATTGATACCAAAATCGGCACTAATGGATTATCCTAATGAGTAGAAATTGATGCCCTAGCTACAGGTATTCAAAAATTATACAAATTTTTGACAGTTTTTTTTTCTAATGGAGAATGAGCTTCGATCGGACTCATTTGAATCTAATTGAGGCTTGATGATCATACTTAAATTCCATACAATAGCTAATAAACATGCCAATCATAGTATTTTAAAAAATCAGAAGAGTTGAGCACAAATGAGAGTAAGCAAAAAGGAGACCTTTAACCTTGCAAAAATGGAGGAAGAAGCTCTTCTTCTTCTTCAGCCACCAAAGGAGGAGGAAGATGGGACCTCAGCTGAGCAAAAATAGAGGGAGAAGGAGCTGAGGGCTGCCATTTAAAGGAGAAGGAGAGGAGGAGTGGGAGGCATGGCCTATCGGAGAAATGAGAGGGGAGACCTCATCTTGCTTGTGTGCAAATGGTATGGGAGGCACCAAATATAGGCTAAGGACAGGGCCAGGAGCAGAGAAAAATGAAGTAGGGAAGTGGAAAAATGGATTTTTAAATAAATAATTTTTTTTTTCTAATTTCTTATTTGTTCAAAATTCAGATTAAATAAACGCACTCCGAAAATACCAAAAATTCACCCTTAGCTAATTTATGGGCGAGGAATTCAACAGTGCTGTCAGATTTCGATTCCGATGATTATTTAATTATTCTTTTTTTTCATATATTTAATTACATTAAAATATTTTCAAAAATCTGATGACTTTCAAATGCATCTAAAACATCATCCCTAAATGATTTGGGGGTAACAATCACAATGGCAAAGTCAGATTTTAAGTTTGAGGTTGATTTAAATACCTCAATTTTTTAATTAATTAAATATATTGAAATATTATAATTATTTGACTGAGCTACGAATCACTTCAAAATTTTTAGAATTGGCTCTAATGACTAGATGAACTCAATATAATGATAATTAGGTAATAATTAAACTAATATTAGGCTAAGTAACAACCTATGATTGTTACATTGGCCACCACTTGGGCCAAGAGGTAGAGGGTGGAGCCGTCGCTTTTGGATGGTGGAGCGCAGAGCAAAAAAGGAGAGAGAAGATGGAGGAAAGAATGAGGTTTTATTGTAGCCTAGTGGTTGAGCATCATGATTTATTTTCTCAGGTCATAAGTTCAAATCACACTGATCACACATATGAAATAAAAAATTATATATATATATATATATATATATATATTAACAAAAATTGTTCATTTTATTAATATGCAAAGGGGTTGGGAGGTTACAAAACTCTTATAAAACTAAAGTTAGAAACTAACTCCAAAAAAAAGGCTCTAGGGTATAACCTAAACGATCCTTTCAAAGTGCAAAACAGAAAGAACACAAATAGCAAGATAATTGTAACAAAGCCAAATTAGAAAAGGAAAACAAAAAAAGGTTAGTCGATACATTTAAACTTCTGAGAGCCGAGAGCAGCGACCCAATCTAGCAGGCATCAGCAAGGATAACTAAGCAAATACAAACTCGAAACAGAGAAATCTGCAGAAAAAAAAATTAACCTGGCCAAACAAAATGGCCAGAGAAATATATAACAGAGTCAAGAACAACCAACAAAGCAATTGCCATCAAAACACTAGCAACCACCAAAATAGAGCCGATAACAGCCTTTCTACAAAACAACGAGAATCAAAAACACCAATAGCAACCATCAAAACACCAATCGCCACCCATCAAAACACCAACAACCGCCATCAAAAACACCAAAGCAGAGTCGAGAACAACCTTCTAGCAAAACAACGAGAATCAAAAAACCAGCAGAGAGAAAATTCCTGCAAGCACCAAATAGGTAACATTAAACACTAACTAACTAGCAAAATAAACAACCAGAGAAACAGATGACTAACAACACTAACTACCTGCCAAAACCAAACCACCAGCTAACTAGTAATAGGCAGCCAACAGCACAAACCAGCTACACTAACCACTAGCTAACCAACAACAAACAAATAACAAAAAGGACAAGCAATGACTAAAGCCAATACCAGCTAGCCACCAACAGCTTCCAAACAAAAGAAAACACAAATCAACAACAACCAACTAGCAAGGATAAGTGCTAATCAACAATAATCAGAAACCCACAAAAACAACACTAGATGAAAGCTTTATTGAGATCCACCACCAAATCTTTCTTAATCGAGGTCTAGTTAAAGATGATTATCAACATATATATTATGACTTATTAGTGATATGTTTAGATATATGATGGATCAATTACTGCAAGAAGGAGGCAGATGTAAAATAATCTGATCATCAAATCCTCAAATTTTTATTTACTTAGAAGGAGCTAAATTTCAACATCACTTATATTGGAGATTATAGATAATTATGACAAGCATTCTTGATCATCCTAAAAGGGCAAATGTAGAAGAAGACTGTCTTAGTAGAAATTCTTTATGCAATCTGCATTAATTGACTTTATAAATGTCTTATATAAAAAATGAATTTGGAGCTAAGGGTTCTTACTCAGATATCTATATCAAGTTCATCCTCATTGAACTATTGTTAGAAGTTCCTTAGGAGGAACAAATAAAGTTCACAAAAAATGGCACTGAATATGAATCCTTAGTAACTTCAATTCATAGTGAATGGATGAACTCGGATTAGATATAAATAATATTTCATTTCAAGAAAATGAGATATGGGTAACCAATGATCCAAAATAACAACATTCAATTATAATTAAAGGCTCACAATGTAGAATATACAACATCAGAGCCTAGATTGAAGAGATATTGGAGAAATGGTATGTAAGTTTGTGGTTTAGAACTTATTCTAAGTGGAGTATCAAAAACTAGGATGGTTACTCTAACCATTTCCCATACTGGAATAAAAGAGGGATGATATTTCCATTAAGTTTTTGGTGATATTTTTCCTATAAAATTTGAGAAATGATTCTAATTGGGTGGTTGTGAATCACCTCACCAGTTTGGTCCATTTTCTCCCCCTTTTGTTAATAAGATTTGATTGAGATGTTGGACAAGTTATACTTGAAAGAAATAACCATATTGCACAGGGTGCCTACCATAATAGCATCTAATTGTGATAAAAAATTTGCATCAAAATATTATAGCACTCTATAAGCATATTTGTATCTAGAATAGGTATGTGCATGACTTTTCACCCAAAATTGATGGAAACTAGAGAGGGTGAATTAGATTTTTGAAGACTTCTTCACGTATGTATTTTATGTTTTGAACGTAGCTATAATGATTATTTACCATTTGTAGAAGTTGCTTATAATAATAACTACCAATCTAAAATTAGGATGGTATTTTATGAAACATTATATAAAAGAAAGTGCACCACACATATTACCTGATCAAATATAAATGATAGCTAGTTTTTTGGCTTATCAATGTAAAGGTCAAGCTTATTCAATATAAGTTAAGGAACGCTCAAGACATATGGAAGGTATTTTGACCTCAATAACCATCATGTGGAGTTTGAGAGGCGAGACTTTGTATATGTGATATTCTAAATGGAAATAATAGATTGGGTGTGATAAAGAAGTTCCTCAATTCATTGTCCCTTCTAAGATTTTGGCCCAAGTTGGATATATTGCTTACAAAATTGTACTCTTAAAAATTTAAGTGTGGTTCATGATGATTTTCATATTTTCTTCACTCTAGAGGTGTCTATCAGAGCCATCATTATGAGTTTCTGTTGAAGTTGTCTTTCTTTAACCAAACATTACCTTTTGAAAAGATGCAAGAAAGAATATTATCCTTTGATGTCAAGAAACTAAGGGCGAGTCTCTTCCCATGGTTTGTGCACAATGGAAAAATTATATAGAAGAATCGATTTGTGTTAGAGAATCTTCTAGAAAGAACTTGTCCTTATATATCAATAAATTGAGGAACAAGTCTATTCTTATAGCTTGTGCACAATAGAAAGCCTTCATAGAAGAAGAATCAACTTGTGTAAGAGAATAACTTGTTTCATGCTTACCCATACATTTTCACTTGAGTGACAATAAGTGCACCCAATACTATTGAAACATTTAAAGATTTTCATATGAAATATTTGACTTAATATAAATGGTTTCAGCATATGATACATGACATTGAGGATGTCATCACCATAAGATATGTAAATCCCACTAGCTATCTTTCTTTGTTATTATTTTTGAATATTTGATGTTTTATGAATTTTTATTTAATTTTATCTATAGTGAGAAATAGTGGAACTTAGGATTATAAATGAATATAACATTTTAACTTTTTTCACTGTAAGATTTTGCAAATATTTTGAAAACTTTAAGAATTTTGGAATTTTGAAATTTTAGAAAATCAATAAGAATTATTATTCATCAAAATTTTTAAAGATTTTAATTTTGGATATTTGGCATAATAATAATGGTTTCAACATGTGATATATGACATCGAGGATGTCATCACCATAAGATGTATAAATCCCACTAGCTATCTTTCTTTGTTATTATTTTTGGATATTTGATATTTTATGTATTTTTATTTAATTTTATCTATAGTGAGAAATGATAGAACTAATTTATATATGAATATAACATATCTTCATATTTTTTTACTGTAAGATTTTGCAAATCTTTTGAATTCTTTAAGAATTTTGGCATTTTGAAATTTTAGAAATCAATAAAAGATAAATCATTCATCAAAATTTCTAAATTTTGATATTTTGAGTTTTCTGTATTTAATCTCCATATGGTAAATTTTGGTTAGATTTAAAGTATGATAAGAAAAAATAATTAATTTTGTTTGTATTATTTTAGACTTGCTCTTTTGTAACAGCCCAAATTCTTAAGCACCAAGGTATTGTCCGCTTTGGCCTGAAAGGCTTCACGGTTTTGCCCTCAGAAGATAACTTTCAAGCAGGATCACCCATCCTGGGAGTGCTCCCACATGAGCACACTTAACTTTGGAGTTCTTATCAAGAGCCTCACCATTATCTGAAAAGACGTCTCGATGTTTAAGAATTTCACTTATTACTACTTAAGTTGGTCTTCACATCTTTGGAGCTATTGGATCACCATAAGACGAGATTGTATTATCATTATATACATATATGTGTGTGTGTGACATTTCTTAACCCAAATTCTCTACTCATTACATGTGGTCAACAAGTTGCTTTCTAACCATGAAAGAGCTTATTGGGAAGCAGTCAAGTGGATTTTATGATACTTAAGGGGCATCGTCATAAAACTACACTATGAAAATGGTAAATCAGTGTTGGTCAGGTTCACTAATTCAGATATGGCATTAAATATTGTCACAAGCCTATTTCAATCTTCTCGACTACTTTTATAGGGATATGGCATTAGAAATTGACACAAACCTATATCTATCTTCTTGACAAGGGGAGCTGTGTCATGGCAATCAAAGCTGCAAAGCCATATTGTCTTGTCGAATAAATTAAAATTATTCACTAAGAGTTGTAAGAAGCAGGCTTGCAAAAACATGCTATGAGTATTGGAGAAGAAGATTTGTTGGATCCATCCCTTATTTGTTGGCCCTAGAGCTACTTCTAGGATCAAATGTATGTGTTCAAGTGATCGATGCACCCACGTGTTAAATAAACTCAAGTAGATAGAGTGCAGGGCGCCTATACATTGATTTTATAATGCCCAATGGATCATCAGGCTCTTAGGTGCTGATTATAAATCAGAACCACTTTTGAATTCCTATAGAATTATGTTGAATGAAAGAACATTATCCACAATGGCTCAAACAAATTAGAGGAGGTCGTCATCAAAAAAGAGGTGCGAACAATTAAAATTGCAATTTTTGAATAGAAAGTAGGAGACTTCAGACACTATCGTGATAAAAAACGATGAGAGCTCATCCATTCAAATTGTTAAAAGATAAAGAGCATGAGAGAAATATTGCCTTAAGCCATTTGGGAGTAAAAATAGCAGTTTGTTCCACCATTTGAAGTGATAGAATACTTGGTGTTCATAATACAAGCAACAATGCAATTAACGAAAAGCTGAGGAAAGCCTTTTGCATTCATTCTATCGAGGATGATACCATGAATTATTGTATCGAATGGCTTCCTAATATTCAATTTGGCACAGAAAAGTTTCCCACTACCTTAGTTAAGCATGGAGAATTTCAATCAGCAATTAAATTATTCTTAGAGATGTTCCTTACTTGAATAAATGCTATTTGGGCCGTCATTGATATCAAGAAAGTTTGGTTTCAATCTTGAAGCTATAAGCTTTTAGCATTTAGCTTGTAAATTGTGCAACATAGCTAGATAGGCCTTAGATCATTAATCAAATTCAAGTGTTGCAATTTCGTAATCAACGTAATAGTCGTGCATATGATGGATTTTGAGAGCTTAGCTTTGATCATAAAATAATTGATTGCTTATTTAGTTTTCTTTCCAGCCAACTCCTAAATTTTTATAAGGAAATCAGATGAAAAATTACCAGGATCCGTGAAGGCATCTACACTATTTTGCTTCGGAGTGTTCGAGATGCATTCCTTAGGGAAAGGAGAAGTGAAGTCGGAGGTGGAAGTGCCCACCGATAGGCAGACACTAGGAGGACAATCTCTATAATTATATTGATCTTCTTGTAGAAATCCTAACATCATTCTCACCTAAGCAAAGCCATCTTTGCTTAGCTCTTTGACTCGATTAAGCCATTTAATTAGAAGCATGATTTTGTAATTTTTGATAAAGCTTTTCAATAGCATTGATAGCTTGATCTAAAGTTATTTTCTCCCTGAAGGCAATGATGGAGGCAATATTATTTTTAATGTGTAAAGTTGTTTCACCATACACATTTATTTGAGAAACAGATTCCAAACAAATGCAATAAGGCTTTTATAGTTTTTCTAGTAACATCAGTGATTTGAATACATAAATCATTTCATATTTACTTGAATATGATCAAGGGATAGAGCAAGGGGACAGAAACTTTCAAACTAGCACGACTTTGCCATAACCCAATCAGGTTTGGCAAACTACAAGCCTGTAAATGCCAAATCATCAAAAGCATTATCAAAAGAAGATCCTCCCAATTTCTCCATAGAATATCATACGCAATTAAATCACCATTAACAACCACGGATCCTTCATAGGTAGTCATAAAAGACTACCTATGAATAAACTATTCCAAAATTAGAAGACAAGAGTTGTAATTTTATGGCATAGATAAAGGTTTTTTTTTTTTTTTTTTAATTTGCTGGGCTTGAAAGGGAGATCTGTTGATATTACATATTAATTTTTTGATTTATTTATTTAGAGATCTTAACATATTCAGATCCCTTCGAAGGCAAGGACGACTGACAGATTTCCAAATATTTGGTTGAAGAATATGCTCATCTAGAAGGCAAGAATCAGTATAATATCTATATCGTAGAACATGGGATCAAGAGGAGAGAACATAGCTAGAATAATCCGTTTGATCGTCAAGTATCTTCATGATCAAATGGTTCCAGGTATCAATAGGGCCAGGCAAGCACCAATGGAGGCAATCATTCTGCACCTTGGCATTCTCGCCCTTGCCTTCGAAGGGATGGAAGGTCCTGTAGGGGCCCGGATGACCGTCGGGCCTCAAAAGCGAGAGATGAAAGGTGTCGAGCAGGCTGAGGCGAGGTCCTCCGCTGCTGGAAGCTGCCTTCTGGAACTCCTCCAGCTCAATGCTCCGCATGATGGCATCAATCGGCTTTCCTTTGTATTGCCCCTCGCCGTAGGGGCTAGTTCTGTTGCAGAGGCCTCCGCTGAACCACTCCCCGTGCTCAAAATGGTCGGGTGTCCAGGTCCTGAAAAAGACGAGGGGTCTGTGCTTTGAAGAAGCCATGAAGTTGTAGGCTGTCCTGAGGGATTTGCGGTAGGGGCAGTCCACCCCAAGCTCCTTCAAGCTGCTGTCCTTGCAGTTGTGGCACCCCACAATGGTGTTGTTCCACCACACCACCATAGTCTTCAAAAACCACTGCCCTCCAGAGAAGATTATGTAATCGTGCTTATGGTACTGGTTCGTCCATTTCTCATCCAGGATGTCCACGTGAAGTTGTGTTTCGCCTCCTGACTTGCCCTCATCATCCTCCCAGGTTTTGGACTTCACCAGGAATGGAGACCAGATCACGGCCACGGTCAAATTATGGCCCGGAAAGTGCCATGTCCGGGATTTGAATGCCTTGTCATGGTAGATTTCAACGGGCTCCTCAACCTGCACAGCCACAATAAAAAAAAACTTCTTATCAAACATATGATTCACTCTTCAAGCCCATGACTCACCATATAAAAGCTCCAAAATAGCCCTCAAATGAATGTGATGAGATGTCATACAATCAAGGCCAACAAGTTTACTAGAATTTTGACTCTGTTCGACACCGAATTGAAATTTTAAATAGTCAAGAGTCAAGTCTTATACTCTAAATTTTTTGGTGGATTTTGACTCAATTGATTTATCATTCCAGTCAACTTGAACTTGATAAATATAGTTGTATGCATTTACAAGCATATTGTAACTTATATTATAATATATGCAGAAAAAGTCACGGTTCAAATCCCTCGCTTTTAGCTTTATAGTTTTTTTTTTTTTTGTGCTCGAATTTAATTTTGAGTTGGCTCAAAATCAAATCATTTTGAGTCGAACTGATTCAACTCAAAATGGTTTGAGTTCGAGGTGAGCATGACTTGAATTAGACTTAACTCAAAGCCAACCCTACATATAATAAAAACTCATAATAAAGAAGAAGATTAGAGGAGAAAGAATACTTTCAATATGAATGTAGCGTATAACGAGTGCAAGTTAACTAATGATGGGAAAACTACAATGAATATTATAACCATGTTATCATAAGAACCAAACTAAATGCTGAGCCTCAACCTTAATCATTTCATATAAGTTGGGTCAACCATCTCTCTTCCCATTACTAGATGATATCTAGTTCTTTCCCATTACTAGCTGATATCTAGTTCTGTTCAAAATTGATAATTACGAAGATAAAACTTGGTGTGTACTCGTTGCGAATGTTACTCATATACTATTTGGACAAGTTAGAAGGAGCTGTATCATTCAAGGGTAAGAAAATAAGCGTCATCAAGCGAAGGATACCATGTACAAGTTAGATGACAGCCAGATGATTGATTAATTTCAATCATTTATTGATCGGATGTAATTGGCATCAAGTAAGCTTTCATTTCCAATAATTTTATTTTGGAAATGGTCCCTATAATTTTGGTTTTCTCAAATTAGTCCCTAAAATTTTATTTTTATCAAATAAATTTCTGAAATGATTAAAATATATATCAAATAAGTCCCTATAATTTAATTTATATATCAAATAGATTTCAAAAAAAAAAAAATGAGAAATGCTTAGGAGGCCCGCTTAGGTGTAATCCGTACTTAACCTGTACGCCACATGTATGGCACGTCGGTGGGTTAAGTACGGGTTACACCTAAGCGGGCCTCCTAAGCATTTCTCAAAAAAAATTTCTACACAAAAAGGTTAACAGAAGATCACAAGCTCACGGCAGCGGCCTTGCTCGTGCTGCAGCCCATTGAGCTCTATCGGCAACGCCACTAAGAAGTAGCTGCAGGCTGCCTTGTAGTCTTTCTCCTCATCATGGGATTCTGCTCTGAAAGCGCCCTGTTGGGCCAAGGGGACGTAGATAACGTGGGCCGTCGTCCGGGTTGCAGTCAGCGCCGCCTTCTCCTTGGGGCGAATCCGTATGGAGATTTGGAGCTTTCTCTTGAACTGGTCGATGTCCATCAGCAGCAGATTGTCTTTCGGGCTGCAGTCAGCACTGCCTTCGCCTTGGGGAGATTCCGTTGGGAAAAGTGGAGCTTGCTCTTAAACAAGTCGATGTCCATTAGCAGCAGCTTGTCGTCCAGCCATGAGGACGCTTAGGGCGTCGTGCTCCCAACTGTCCATCAGGAGGGCGGCGAGTCTGGCCTCCACGTGCTGCCACAGAAACGTGCGCTTCTCGGCAGCAGCTTATCGCCCAACGGCTGGGAGAACGAGTTGCCGTTGAGGAAGAGGACAGCAGATCGGACGAGGGAAAAGACGGACGGCGGGGTCTGCCCCATGGAGCGGTTATAGCGCAGCTTTCCGGCATCCCGATAATGAGTTACCGAGCAATAGAGCTTCGTGAGTCTACGTCGGGTCGCCGATGGAGCCCAAGCAGCGGGGTGAGAAAGGCCGCTGCCGTGTGGCAGTGATTTTCTGTTACTTTTTTTAGATTATTAAAAATATAAGAATAAATTTGATACATAAATAATAAAATTATAGGGACCTATTTGATTCAATTTAATAAATTTAGGAATCTATTTGATAAAAATAATATTTTAAAACCAATTTGATACAAAAAAAAAAATATATAGAGATTAATAAAAAAATTCCTTTTATTTTTTAAATTATCTTCCCAAAATTTTGTATAAACTGACGCCCCAAACGCAAAAGAGTTATTCCAAATACACAACATATTGGAGAGCGGTGTTCTGACGATGGGGCAATAAATAATTCAGTCTTACAATTGGGATAGGAAACATTTTGATGAGCATGCATGATCGTAAGATTTGAGAGCTGAAGTAGGTGTGACATATTCAAGATATTTGCAAGAACCTATCACATATTGGATCTTTGGAGGTTGATAGTTTTAGAGTGAATATTAAAGCAGAAGTGTTGAGGATCAGACGTGGAGCAAAGACGTACATGAGGGGAGTAATCATAACCTCCAAGGGGATACTGTGACAGGTGAAGCCGACTGATCAAGGGGCCGATTGCTGCAAGTTCAAGTTTTGCTAATGCACTGTGTATTTAGCACGACGACACGTGTATTGTTTGGTATTGTCATCCACAATACCAAAGAGATACTTAACTATGTGCACCAATATTTGGAGTCTGGCGAAAATGACATCATTCAGCGAACGGTGATATTTTCACTTTCATCGAATACGTGTTTTGGAAGATTTGGGTAGAGAACTAGACTGGCAGGAGGATCAAGAAGATCAAATCAGATGATAGGGGCGAGTACATTTCAAACGAATTCTTGTAAGAGTGCTAGAAAACTGAGATTAAATATTATTTCACAGTAAGGGAGACGTCTTAGCAAAATGAGAAAGCAGAGCGACTGAATCAGACTTTGGTGAAGAATGTCAAGTGCATTCTATTGAAACCTGGGATGAATAGGATTTCAAGTTGAGACCCTTGATTATGCCTACCACATAGTTAAACATATACCTTCAACAACTATTGGAAAGAAGACTACAATAGAGATATGTTCAGATAAGCCTACTTGCAACTATGACAATTTGAATATTTTTTTATATCATACTTATAACTATGTGAAGAATGTTAAATTATAATCAAGGGCCAATAAAGCAGCTTTTATTAGGTATAGATGTGGAGCCAATGTTGCAAATTGTTTAATCGGGCTAATAGGTGAATTGTGATGAGCAGGGACTTGACATTTGATGATGAGTTTCTTATAAAGCCAGGGTGCTCAAAGCAGCTAACACATTCTGCAAGGACCATTAAAAATTACATAATGTGGACCTTGATGCAGCTCCATTTGTTCCACAGGTATCCACTTCCTTGGGGCTTGTTTTAGAGTTTTTGTGCAAGCAGCTTCAGATGATAATTAAGAGAGTGCTAATGCTGAGGATGAGAAAGTAGAAGAGACTCTAGTGCATAAGTCTATTGCAACAAGTAGAACTAGGAGAGAAAATATTCCATTGCCTGCATGGCTAAGAGATTATACATTGTATTTGAACTTTATGCAATTAAAGTTGATATCCCAAGTCACTACAAAGAGGCAATAGAGAATCCAAATGTGAATATTAAAAGATAACTATGGAAGGAGATGACATCTTTTTTAAAAAAGAATAGTGTGAAGTTTAGTGAAGCTACCTCCAGGAAGGACAGCTATCGATTGCAAGCGAGTATATGCTAAAAAGGAGGGATCACAAGAAGTGGGTGATGTGCGCTATAAGGCAAGATTAGTTTCTAAAAGATTTGTGCAAAGAGATGATAAACTATGATGAGGTATTTTCCCCAATTATGAAATATCCTACAATATGTGTGCTATTAGCAGTTGTAGCGTAATACAATCTAATCTTAGAGCAACTTTATGTGAAGCTGACATTACTATGCGGGGAATTGGAGGAAGAGACCAACATGCAACAATCTACTATATACAATGCCACAATTAAAAAGGACTTGGTCTGCAGACTAAACAAGTCCATTTATAGTTTGAAGCAATCACTACATCAGTGACATAAGAAATTTGATCAATTTATATTAGGACAAAGGTTCACAAAAAGTTAATACGATCAATGTGCCTATTTCAGAAGACTGGATAACGGATAGTTCTTATATCTGTTATTTTGTGTGGATGATATTAATCACACCCAGCAAGCAAACAGACTAAAGTGGATGAGATGAAGATTCAACTATCATTGCATTTTGAGATGAAAGTACAGGCGAAGGTCACAAGATTCTAGGAAAGTAGGTTGATAAAGATAGGGAATTTGAGAGGATTACTCTTACTTAGAAAGCTTACTAGGTGCAAAGAGGTTTGAGGTTGATGAATTAATTAAAGAGGTGATGAGCCTTCCATTAGTAACACACTTCCAAATGAGTGTTGACTTATATCCCAAAGATGATGATGAGAGGAAGAAAAAGAAGACTGGTTAGCTTGATGTGTGATGATTTGCACGAGACCTGATATGTCACAAGCAGTTGAAGTAGTGAGTAGACACATACATGAAAAAAAATATTGGCAAGTAGTGAAGTAGATTCTGAGATATTTGAAAAGCACAATCAATGTTAGGTTAATATTAGAGAGACAAACATCAACATCAAACCTATGTGTTGATACATAGACTCAGACTATGCAGGATGACATTGATTGATGTCAGTTTACGACAGATTATGTTTTCACATTGGTTGGAGCACCTGTTAGTTACATTGCAGCCTATAGTTGTGTTGTCTATTACAGAGGCAAAATATATTGTCATTGAGTCAATGAAGGATGCAATTTGTATGCAAAGTCTATCAAATGATTTAGGAATGCAGGTCAAAGCACAATTTATTTGGCTACAAACTTGGTTTATCATGCGATGAACAAACATATTTATGTGTGGTATCATTTCATCTAGGACATGATCAAGGAATTATAACATCTTGCTAAGAAAAATTGACACAAAGGAGAATCTGGCAGCTATGGTTACCAAAGTTCTCACAGTGCAGCTCACTTATTACAAGAAATTCGTGAACATTGAGGATTAGTGCCGATAGCTCTTTTAATGAATAATGTGTGTCTTGATTTCTTTAAGAGGGGGAGAAGTAAGCAACCATCATGAGTGTAGCCGCTTCATTTCATTTCTCTATGGAGTCATTTCTCATACAACACATTAAGAGTTGAGGTAGAAAATTACTAAAATTAGTCAAATGCTTTTTAATATTTTTAAACTGCATTTTGACTGATTTAACACATTTTGCCAAAAAATATTTGTTTTAACACATTCTAAATGTGTATTGACCAAGAAAAAAGGTTAACAAAGAAAATCATTTTCAACCAAGAAAATGCATTTTTGATAAAAATAAAAGTGTTTTTAACCAAGAAAATATATTTTGGGCTGATTATAAATACAAACAACCATTGAAAGAAAAATATAGTCGAGTAGAAGAAAGAATGAGCCAATTAAGAGATTTGAGCAACCACTCAAAAAAAAAATTATTTTGAAAAGGTTCAAATCTCAATTGTATATTGTTTCTTTTTCAAATAGTGAAATCTCCTCTTCTTCTCCCTATATGGGTGAATATCACCGAACTTCGTAAATCCTCGTAATTGTGTGCTAAGCTAGATTTTTCTGCAAGTTTATTGTGTTTTTTGTTTAGAGTTCGTGTTCAGGCTATGATAAATATCTCGTATTCTTGTGTTTACTTTTAAGATGACTGAATTTTAAGAACAAAGAAAAATAACAGGAAAAAAAATATTAAGCAATCAAATCTAATTTTAGTACACCCTTGAAGCAATCAAAAGAACTATATTTATATGATTAAATATGTAACTCGGCCCACATACAAGTTTCAAATCTGTCAACTAGGAGTAGTGAACAAAAGAGAAAAGCATTGCTAGGAAAAATACTGTTCGGCTCAATAAAAAAAAAGGAATACAAGAACTATGCCGTTTATACAGTGTTTTAACTCTTGCACGCAGCTCTCTAAGAATAAAAGGCACTAATTTTCACATGGCTTCTAAGAACAATGCTTCATCTAGTGAATTATCTGAATTCGTTCTTGTTCATGGGATTTTTCAAATATTGTAATGGTCATCTTTTCAAATTGACATTTAAATTGATTTTTGTTAATATCTTTAATATATTTAAATAATTCATTAAATAATAATTTAAAATATCCAATATTTTGCATCATGCACTCTGCGCATATGCAAAAAAACAATAATAAAAATATGTCAAGTTGTACATCAGTTATACAACTTATAAGACATCATGAAAGATTAGATTATGTGCAGTAAAAATGAAATAAGCAATAAAGCAAAATTGAATTTCAACTAAAAAAATTAAGAAATGAACCTTAGAGAGAAAGCAAAGCATTGACTGAATGTGATTTCGAAAAATTGAATCGCCAATAAAGGCCCACGATTTATCCTTCATAGCAGCTATAAATTTCTGTGGATTAAATGGTGGCAACTCACAACCATTAGGTTTCCATCTCCAATAAAGGTACTCTGAATCTGGTCGACCATTCCTCATGCAATTTTGAGGAGCTTCAATCAAATTGCAGCTAGTATTGGTGTAAAAAGGGCCAGAAGGGTCATACACCCACTGTCCTGAAAAAAGATCACACTGTCCTGCATTGAAAGAAAGCATGACTCCCATAATCATTCTACAACTTGCAATTTTAAAAAGGGAGAGAAAAAAAGGCTTGTATTGTATTTTGCATGATAAAAGTGGAGCAGTTAAATTTTAATTCTTGCAGAGAATGGCAATGATGCTTTAATGTAGCCTAAGTTCATTCTACTAGACTCACCTCAAAATATGATTAAAGCAAACAAAAAACCTGCAAGATTTATAATTTGCATTGCAATTAAAATTAAAGTGTGGAAATCATATTTTGCAAAACAATCAGCAACTCCAATTTTACATATCCAATTTTAACATATGAACTTGGCAGGGGCCTCTATGCTGACCCCTATTAGTAGGACTAAGGTTTGTTGTTGCTGTTGTAGTGAATATCATATGAACCATCATTTGGGAACTACAAAATTCCAAGACATAAATTCGCATGTGCTACATCCATTTTGAAAATGATAAATGGAGAAAATATTAGAGAGGAGAGAAACAAACGGAGGGATATAAAAATGTGCTAGATGCACTAATGATTAAACCCAATTACAATCCAAAAACTAAAGGTTACGGAAATGAGCCAACTAAGCTATTGCAGCTTTTTTCCCAATTATATAATATGGGACAAAATTGCTTTCACATGACTCAACAAACTACCTCTCATGTGAGAGCTCGTCACGAAATCAAACATCAACTCGCAATTAAATTAAAGTTTCTTAGCATCATAGGAATCAAGCAAGAAGGCCACTAAATCACATGAAGGCATTGTGGGAGTCACCTACTTCTAAACCTTACTCAACCATGGTAAAAACCACCTAAACACATAGAAGCCACAAACTGCACGAACCACATCTCAAAAGAAGCATTAATTCTAGCACCACTAGTCAAGAAGTAAAAAAAAAACAAAATGGGGATACAAAGTTGAGCAACATATAGCAATAATCAAACCTAATTACAATCTAAAATCTTAAGCTTATGAATGTGAACCAACCAATAATATTCTACACAGCTCTCTTTTTTCTACTTAAAGATAATGTTAACTATTCCACTCTTACATGGTGCAAGAGAAGAACTTCATACATACATCTCTAGTCTTTCTTGTAGCATATCTGACAGCTGCACTTCAATATATAAATTATCATCACCCAAATTCTCATCAATTTACCAAAAATGTCATCTTTATATCCTTCTAATCAATACACACAATGAGATCCATACTATGTAAATATTAATGTTCATGCATTATAGATTTTTTTTGAAAACTGGTGAGGGAAAACCCAATCTTTTACTTGGAATAAGAAATAAAGCTTAAAAAGACAAAAGTGAACAACTGTACAATAGGGTAAAAGGAGAAAACAAAGAAAACATGATGTAAATTATTAGGATAAAAACTCGGGGCTTCGAATGTAGGTGAAGGAGCACAGAACCGCAGGAGAATTCCTCATAAGCAAAGTATCGGTTCCAAGTATTATCCGAGTAGTATCTGTTTTACCCAATGAGGCGGTCTAGTCCCGTTTCGAGCAATACTGGCAACAACAGCCAAAGAGAAGACAAGATAAGGCAACAGTGCAAAAACAGTTTCAACCCGAGCCAAACAGCAAATATAATAGCATAACAAACCCTCGAAGCCAACAGAAACCATCCAGACTGGTGCGGCAATGCAGTGAGGTGCAGCAATGTAATCAGGTGCAGCAAAACACAATAGAACCATACCATCGAAGACAGCAGTGCATTAGATTGGAGAGGTGGAAAACCACTCTAAAAATTACCTAGACACCAGAATGAAGCATAAAAAGCCAATTGTAAATAACATAAAGCAACATAACAAAAGCAGCAAACAAAAAGAGCATCCAGATACCATCCAACCAATAGTAGCACCAGTAAAATTTGAGGAAAGAAAAAGGAACATAAGCCAGCATTAAGATTGTGAGCAAGAGAATATTTTTAAAAATGAAATGTATCAAAGCTGGCAATGGGGCTCTTCCAATTTTTCACGATGCTCCAAGCAATATACATAATTTCATCAGAACTTCTATTAAATATACATATTTTCTCACACGAAATGCATCTAGCATTAAGAATGTCACATGTTATTAAACCAAGTTTGATAGCTTTCCATAGTCAACGCAAAAAATGCAGTTTGATACCATTGAGCCAAACCCATTGAGACCACGACACAGAAGACAAAGAAGGGATATGAGAAAACACAATGTTATAAGCATCCTTGAAAGCAAATTTACATCTTCCATTAAATGAATGAACCAAGGCATTGTCAGACTGAGTAATTGAAATATAAGGCTGAAAGAGGTTGGCTGCAGCGTTCAATCTTTTGCGAAAAAAACAGAAGCCTGACAAGATCGAGGCCCCATTGCCAAGGAGTACGAAGTTGTGAAATTTCCACCATTCAGTAAGCAAGGAATAATTGCAAAGCACATACCAGCAATGGGATAATCTACAGCTCATGAGGAGATAAGAGGGGCCAATAATGCCTATTCCCCCTCTTTCTTTAGTGGTAACAACGGTACACCAAGGAAGAACATGCACTTTCTTAACAGAAGATGCATGATCCAAAAATGGAAACAAAATGAATTGATGGTATTAACTGTGGCTTTAAGGATATAGAGAGCCAAAACCAATGAATTAAAAAAAAGCCAAATAAAAGGATTTTAAAAGTTGCAATCTCCCAGTTAATGAAAGAATTTTTTTGCCCAACCTTCTATCCAAGCTCTGATTGTATCAATAAAGGAAACACAGTGAGAGGCTTCAATATTATCATAGGAAACGGGAGTCCCATGTATTTCAAGGGAGTAGAGAGAATTTTCGAGCCCATGAGGTTGGAGAACTTAACATTTTGAATCATTGATGCCTTTAGAAAAGAAAATACCCAATAAATCAAAATTACAACTCAGTTCAGAAATCTAAGAAAAAAAAAAAGGATCAGCGTGATTTAACTCCATTGAAACAATTTATAGTCGCCTTGCCAAATAACAAAATGCCATTCACAAACATTAAGTGTGAGGAAATAAAATCATTAACATGTATAGGAGCAATATTCCCAAAATTGCTGGCAGCATCTAATAAATCAGACAAATAATTCAATGCAATAATAGCTAAGAAAAGGGAGAGAGAGCCTCGTTGTCTGAAAAAGGGGAGAGAGCATCCTTGTCTAAGCTCGTTAAAATTGGAAAGAAACTACGCATACCCCATTAGCATTGATAGAGAAGTGAACATCACTAATACAAGCTTTTATCCAAGTAACAAATTAATGAGAAAAGTTAAGATTGTGCAGCATAAGAGATTGATCCCAAACCCACTGACATGTGAGTAAAGAAGAAGGCAGGCCATCCTCACCCTTATAAAGCCAGTGGACTTGGGCCTGCAGCTAATTCAACAAATCAAGTTGCTTGTCCCATAAAAGAGACTGGGATATGGAAGGAGAGAATTTAGACTAATTCTTTTATTCGTCAACCAAAGCAATTTCTTAGTATACATATTCTTGTGAAGCAAAGAGAATAAAGGGTCAGCCCGTAATTGGCATGCCACCTGGACACAATCTTTGAAGTCATCAAATCCACTCCAAAATTTTTTGAAACAAAATATGCAATATCTGTTAGGCATAAAGTCCTCCTTAATAACCTACGGACAATGATCAGAAATAGAAATAATTAGGTCAGCATAATAAGAGTAAAGATACTGGCGAGACACTAAACATTGCATAGAACCGTAAACTGTTAGCCCCGTAATTGGCATGCCACGTGCTGAACACAGCATCCTTGAAGTCATCAAATCCACTCCAGAAATTTTTGAAACAAAATCTGTTATATCTGCTAGGAATAAAGTTCTCCTTAATAACCAACGAACAATGATCAGAGGTAGGAGTTAGAGAAGTACAATAGCTATTAAACATTGCAGAGAAATTTATCCAATTTGCATTAATCGGATCTCCTAACTGCTGATTAAAACCAAGTATGCTTTGGACGAACTGAGGCCAGATCAAATAAAGCAGCATCATGAATTAATCTGACGCAATTAAAGTCCCCCATAAGTATCCATGGACCAGAGATAGTTAATGCCAAAGAGCCAAGGATTCTCCATAAAAGAATTCAGGAGGGTTCATAATTAGAAGCATAAACAAAGGTAAACCATCCAAGAAACTCAGCATTTGAATGAATCCATGAATGAATATTTTATTGACAATCGATTATGAGAATGAGAAAGAGATCATGTTCCATTTAAACCAGATTCTGCCCAAAGACAAGAGGCAAAATTATGGCAATTACCTTCAGCATCAAAGAGGGCAAATCTAGAAGTAAAGAAAGTGATTTGAGAGATCACAGAGCCTTATTTTTTGCTCAACAATACCATTAATGTTTAAGTGCTCAGTAGAAATCAAATTTCTCATATTTGCAATTTGCACTGCGGAATGCAGGCCACGTACATTCCAAAATATAATATGAGGAAGCATAAAAATTAAAAACCAAAGATCGAATAAGGTAAAGACAGAAAGACAGATTTACTTAGCTCGATCCCTTCTAGAACAGGTAGATGGTCCATAGCTTCCTCAGAGACAAAGGTAAGGGAAGAAGGAGTGAGATAGTTAATAATAGGAGGAGAAGGACACCAGGGGGAATGGGGGCTAAATAGGGAAGAAGGAGAGGAATTTTTTCAACAAACATGGTTCTTCCAAAACCGGAACATTAAGGTCGGAAGTAGAAGAAATTTTTGAAGGTTCAATAGAGGGAGCAGGAGTGGTCATGCAAATGCCATTACCAGGAGAGTTCTCAATAATACTTTGCAGGAGGGCTAACTCTCGAAGAAGGTAAGAGGCTTTTCTTCGGCTCCAAGGATGGGGAAATGGAAGGAGGACACAGGAATGGCGGAGCCGTCTGGAGATGGAGAACATTGTTGTAGGAAGACATTTAGAAGACACCATTCATAACACACTTTTTGAGTGAAGATGGAACCATTCAAGTGCAACGGGATAGAAGAAAGAAGAGTAGAGTTAGGATTAATATTGATACAAAACCTGGCAAATGATAAACTAAATGTGTTACTATAGGAGCATCTGCCATTAAAGAAACACCAACGATACTTGCAACCTTCGACAGATCGGAGTCCATCCAAAGTTGGAACAGAAGGGTTGTGATGCACCAAAATCGCTATTAAAGAGAAAGCAGAAGCATTGGGGAGGAAGTCTTTGGTTCAATGTTAACCAGGAAGGGATGATTAAAGAAGAGCCATAGGCCATCGTGAAGGATCAAGTTGAAGTTCTCATCACTTGAGCAAATAACAACCATTATAGAGGCTAAACAAATAGAGAGATCCTTTAAGCTTCCAGATCTTCAACATAGAGTCATACATGGATTTGTATGCATCTCTTCCCCAATAAAAAACCGACTACGTAGTGTTCCCATTAAGACTCACAGCAAAGATTTCCACCGCAAAAAACGAGAGAGCATCCAAGGTAGGAGAAAAAAAGGAGAGGTTGGAAGAAGAGCTGGTACGGGAAAAGAAAAGGGAAGACCGAGAAACAGCTTGGCCTAAAGAGAAAGAAGGTCATTGAGGGGGACAACCTAGGATGCCATCGCGAGGAGTCGCCAAAGGAGGCGGCTCCAGAGAAACCTTAGGGCTTATTTGGTTCACTGACACCTCCTGTAATGCTATGTCATTTAAAAATATTCGTGAGATTGAGGTTGTTTGGTTCAATGTTATCTCTTTTATGACATCTCAAAATTTACCAAAAAGCCACTAGTTGATGCTATCTGAATGTTGGCCGAAATCGACCGACATCAGATAGCATCGCCAGACAATCTATTGCAAGCGATAGGGTTCTTTGCGTTCATTCTCCCGAAGCTCGCCTCCTTCGGACGCAACGCCGGTGCTCCGCCTGCGCTTCGCCTCGCCAATTTTGTCAAGCGCAGCACCAGTGCTCCTCCTTTGCTTCACCTCCCGTTCCCATTCACTTTGTTTTTTTGATGGATGTTTTTTCTGAAGATTTGCTTGATATTGCCAATTGATTACGATTGATTTAGGATTATATTTGCTTTGGATTTTTAAAATTTATTAATGCTAATTTAAAATAAATTTCTGATATATGTGGGTATGTGTGATCATTAACATCATTAAATAATAACCTACTTATGTGCTTGCGATAAAATTTAAATGCTTTTTTGGTTTTGATACTGTTTACCTAATTATCTTTTAGTTAATTGTTGTGATCTTTCAATTTATATTTAAATCTCAGTATTCGGGGTAATCTTACCTCGTGTGTATAGTAGCATGAATGACAATGAACCAAACAACATACATCTGAATAAACAGACATCTATTATTTAAATAATACTGAACCAAACAGCCCCTGTTATCTGAATAACATAACTTTTCACCTACATTCAACCAAACAGCCCCTTAAGACATATTTTTCTTGCAAATTAAGAATGATATCACATTTAATGAGATTCCTTAGATATCACTATTCTTGTTTGGAAGGTGACAAGAAAATCATATGAATATAAATTCTTTGTTCCAAAAAATATATAAATTCTCCCAAAAAAAAATTCAAGTTTTATGCCTACAAGTATAAATAAGATATATAAAAATTCGTAATTCAAGTTTTATGCCTATACAAGGCAGAAATTAACTTTTGGTTTAGTCTTTCCTGCTGCAGCTGCTAAAAAAGTTCCACCTACAATTTACTTCAAGAAATTGATATGCTCCAGTAAATATTAATCATTTAACCATCATAAATATGTACTGACTACTGACAAAAAAGTGTGCACTTTAATTATACCTCTGCAAAAATTTACTTTTATAATTCAAAGGCATACCAGCCAGTCGAAGACCATGAGACGAGCTTCCAGTTTCAATTGATAGTCCTGAAAGAACTATAATTAAAAAAAAAAAACGAGTGATGAGAGAAGGTTCAGCGAGGTTCAACAAGACGGAAGGAGGTTCGGAGAGGAAACAAAGGTGAGAAGTCTGAAGAATAAAATAAATAACAAATTTAATAAAACAGCAAATAGTTAAATAACTTATCTTATTTTTAATTCAAGCATCAATTCCTTTTGAAGTTTTAAAAATAGTTTAGTGGAATGAAATTAATACAAAAGAATATCTTATTAAGAAAGATTGAATCGATCCGGCTATATGCTTTTTGGCCAGCCAATGGTTTTCCCTGGCGTCTGAATCATTAAAAAAACAGAAAAGAACTAAAGCAACCTGATACCTCTGGTAAATGAAAAGGCAATCAAGCATATGAGATAACTTCTTAAAAATAAACGCAGAAATTATCATTCCTCATAGTAATTATATATTTTAACTGTTTTATAAATAAAAAAAGGGGGAGGGGAAATAGAGGCAGTGTTGGTGAGAAGGAACAAGAATTCCAACCGCCATCAAATATTAACCCTACTTCAATTTCTTTGAAAATTAATAAAACAATAAACTCCAAAATTCACCAAGATTCTAAGAATTTCTTTAACATTCTGATCTGCCTTTCCGAAATAAAGGGATCGAAGCATCGATGCGAATGATATTTCAGTTTTCACCGAGAATGATCATAGCATCCACTTAAAACCAGCGCAACAAAAGGCTTGAAGACATCAATCTTCAAAATCCGGGCCTAAACCAGTCTTTATAGAGGAAGAATCCATACCTTTCTGAGACCTTCTGTCAGATAAAGCAAGGCAGGAGAGAGCGTCGTAGTCAGAGGAGGTCGGACGAAGGAGAAAGTAAGCGAACATCGTAAAGAGAACGGCAGCGAAGAGCATGAGCAGAATGTATTTACCCTTCTTCAATGGAGCCTGCACCTCTCCCGCCATATTTCTCCAAGTTCTCAGTGACGTGAAGAGCAGGGCCCGGTTCTCTTAAATACCGTGGGAATGATATAGGGTAAATAACTAGAAGCTGAGGAAGCAACAGTAAAGAGCCTCCTCATCTCTCGGAAAAAAGAAAAAAAAAAACGTTGTGAGAAGAGCCACCCAACGGCCACATCATTCACGGATACGGAGAGGAAGACACGATAGAGAGCGGATACGGAAAATTTAAAATATAATATTGCTAAGTTTATATCCCATCTATACGGTTATAACTTTATCATTTGAATAATGCATTTTAAAATGATTTTTTTATTATTATTTAAGATAATTATGAGATATTTAGAAAGCGTACTATTTCTCTTTATTAAAGTTTTATTTTTTAAATTTGGTGATCATACCTCAATTTCGTGAGCCTTAAAAATATTTAATTTCTCCTTTTTACTTTTTTGTTTCAAACAAATTTATAAAAATTGACTATAGCTATAATAATCACTCATCACAATGAGAAGGCTAATCCAAAATGTATCAAAATCCATCCCTAATAGTAAAGGAAGCTAGTGAGTTAGTTCACAAATGGAAAGAAAATTTTGCATGTGATTTTGTATTATCCCAACAAAAATAGCCTCAAGTCCTACAAAAAATGCATTTCTTAAAATATTAGCCTTTTTAAAAATATATTGCATAGATTTTCATTAGAAACAATAGTACTTTAGATTAAACCTTTTGTATCATATAAATTTGTGCCACCACACATTAAGATTATCATCTAAGAGAAAATCTTAGGCTTCCTTAAAAGAAAAGAATTTTAATCTTTGAATAAAATGTAAGTGACAAATTGAAATCATGTAGTCTGCGCTCCTACGCAAATGTACATAGTCTAAAATAATATGAGATTATGAGATACTGAAATTTATCGTCCTCTAGGAACAGTATGTGATTTGTTACTAGAGTATATCTACTCTCGATAATTTTAAAGTAATTAACAATTTGAGTTTTTATTCATAATAATTAAATGATTTAAATTAAAATGGTTTTGTAATCAAGTGAGAAAAATTAGAAAAAGTTAGGATTCAAATATGCAATTTATCATTTTGTGTGCATAAATACTTTCTTCTTGATTATCATGTCATAATTGAATTATCTTATTTTTTATTCTATTATCAAGAGATCTAGTATTTCAAATGGGATATATTAAGTTTCAAAAATCTTATCTAGTGCTTTAAATGAACTGTAACAACCTTAGTGCTCTTATAATATCATTAGGAGCTTACACTTAAAGTATGGTGTGATTTGGAGATCATGAGATCAATGAATATTTTTATTATTTTAATCAACTTGAAAATACCTAATTTAAATTGATCATAGAATCAAAATCAAAGTTTTTCATTGGACTCCTCAACCCCAAATTAGTTAGAGAGGTATTTTAGGCAAGAAATTGCCAAATTTTACCCAAATATTTTAATATATTTAAATACTCAAAAAATTAAAATAATTAATTTGATCTCTAGTTTAAAAGCCGACTTTATTTTTGAGTTTCTCATTCCTTTTTTTAGTTAAGGGTGTATTTTTCACAATTTTTGGAGCCCATTTAATTGATCATAAAAGTTTATTTTTTAATTAATTTATTAAAGTGTATATATATATATATATCAAAATTCAGCCGTCAACTGTTATCTGCCGAGGAGCGCCAAGCATGGGGCAACCAATTTCTCTTATCCAGGCCGTCCAACATTTCTTATATCCCGATTTGACAGTGCTAGGATGATATGTCGATCGAACCGTCGGATCGTTAGACTAATCCAGTTGTAAGGATCATAGATTGTACGTCCCTATCTGCCCACTCCCTGCGATCGTAAGCTACGCCTGGCAGGCGGACGTATGTCATCCCAGCCGAGCCCTAGCTCGCCTCTTTGCCCTCTAGGACATCCATCCCATTTTTTTTTTCATTCCTTTTTCTGTGAGACATGAGAACGTTTGTCGATCTTCTGCAGGCAGCGGTTGCTTTGCTCCTGGAAGCCCTAATTCAAATCGTCGATGGAGGTACATCACTTATCCAGCCCTGCCTTAGTTCATTCAAATGTTATTACCTTATTTCAATAATTGTAGAATCGTGTGGTTGAGCCCGATTGTGCTTGATACAGTACCCATCAGTGATTGATTTTTACGAATATAGGGCATCAATTTTTAAAGACTTAGCTTCATTAATTCATAGGGCTTCTGTGTGCTCTGAGTAGATCCCGTCTCGAGCTTCACGTAGATAGGTTGCGTGCATCTTGAGATCGCCTGTTCGGCAAGCATTAGCTAACCCTAGCTATACTCGCTAAGATGTCAGTCAGGGACGAAGACCACAATGCAACTCGTTTTGACAGACCGACGGTCTAGGCCCTTTGAGAAGGCGCGATTCGGCACAACAAATCGTGTGCGTGCATCTGCCGTCCATTCACTGATCCAAGGGTGCACGCGCATTTAGCCAACAATGGAAATGCATTTATGATAATTTAAAGCTTTATTTAATTAATTCCTTTTTTAATTAATACAATTTTTATTTATTAAATAACCTAAGAAATACAACTCCAAAATATGTAAAATTATATGTCATTTTATCCAAAAAAATGAGAGCAAGAAAATAGTAAAATCAAATTTATGATTTGAAGCTTAATTTCCTTAATCACTTTTTAATCACAATTAGGAGTCCCAAAAACTGTAGTTTTCTAACGTTGTCCAATTTTGACCTACTTAGTATCATTCTTGTCCTTGTAATATGAGGATTCCATATTTGCTATTATTATTGTGATTGGACAATAATTATATAACTTGGGTATTTAGCTTAATTTAATGTGATTTTCATAATTACTTTACTTGCATAATTAAGCCTTTATGCCTTAGGATAGCAAGTTCATTTATTTATTTATACTTTCATGTCATTTTAATTTGTGAGATTAAGCCTTGACTAGTGTAGATAGATGTTATGAGTAGCTTAATAAACTTATGATTTAAGCCTCAATATTAGGAGAGATAGTGTATGCTTAGAAATCCTTAGCCTTGTATATTTGACATTCTAAGTGCAGCAAACTTATCCAATAGGTGTAATTAGCCAATAGCTTGCCAATACTAGTAGGATGTGAACATATTAGAACCTTTTGCTAGAACTCAAAATTAGATTAAATAAACTTTTCTTTTTAATTTCAAACTTTACCTTAAGCTCCCCAATTCCTAGATTTTCACTGTTTAGTTATCTATGAGTGCTCTAGATTCTCCTTAAGCCTTAACTTCCTTATAGGCCATAAGTTAACCTAGAGGTAATAGGTTGCAAAATTTTCCTTAAACTTTCATTTAGAATCTTTCAATGGTGTGCTCAGCTAATTTAGTAATCTATTGAGTTAGAGACCCTTAGATATAATTTCCTTAGCCAGATTCTTAGTAGCAAACCTACAACTTATATATATATATATATTTAAAAAGTGCAACACGAGAACTTCCCAGGAGGTCACCCATCATAGTACTGCTCTCAACCAATAACACTTAACTTCGGAATTCTGATGAGATCCGATACAGTAGTGCTGGTATGGTCGCACCAACCTACAATTATATATATATAAATAAAGTGCAACACGAGAACTTCCCAGGATGTCACACATCCTAGTACTGCTCTCACCCAAGAACACTTAACTTTGGAGTTCTGATGGGATCCGGTGCAGTAGTGCTGGTATAGTCGCACCAACCTACAACTTTATATATATATCTGTGTGTGTGTGTATGTATAATAAATAGGAAAAATTTATTAATACTAATAACAAATTACAAAGGATTGCTAGAGTACAAAAGAGACCTAGATCAGGAAAAAAATGAAAAACCTAAAATAAATTATGAACAACCCAAAATAGGCGTCCTAAAATATGTTTCTAAAAGCAGCCTAGTCACACAAAAATAACAATAAATCAAATTACTAAAACAAATGCTCATAAGCATCAATACAAGGTAGCTAGGATAAATATGGTCTTCACTAATAGTCTCTCCATGAGCTTCCTTCAATGCCTTCATGATCAGCATCCAAATTTAAAACTAAAGCCACCTACAACTCAAATTTGGACCCTTGATTCTTGAATGAACCTAGTTACTATCATATCTATAAAGATTGGAAAACCAGAGATCTAATCCATAGCAATATAAAATTAAATTATCATAAATATTATTGAACAAAAGCTAGGCTAGCATCCTACTCAAACTCAAAATAGCAGTAAGAAAACTAGAAATTCACTATATAGTATTATAAGCTAAGAAAGAGACCAACTTGATTCCATCCCCATACCAGGTAGTACATGTAGATTCCCAAAAAAAGAGTCTATTAAAAAGAGTTGCATTACAACCATACACTTGAAATAGGAGCACAATGCACATCTACCACATACCAAACATTAATGGTCCAATAAATTAAAATGTTAAATAGTTCATATATTATATGAATAAAATGATATCTCATATCACATACACAAAAATTATTGTGCAGAAAGAACTATAAGCCTAGAAGATTAAAAGGAGAGAAATGGTAAGCATTTTAGCATCAAACCCTCTCACATATAGAGAAAAAACCAACTACATCACCAACCAAGTTGATAGAAAAATAAGTAGAAATAGGTAAGAGACAAAAGCAAATGCTAGCAAACCCAATACCACTAGCTCCATAGTTAATATTTAATATTATCAAGCAATCTAAAAATTGTCTTGAAGTTATCTTTATCAACATTCTTCCACCTCAAAACATTAAGTGGAATACCATAAGAATAATTTGAATTTCATTAATGATATAGTTAATGAAACTCTAGTGGCATATGGCTTTTTTAGAATATTTAGCTTGGTTCCTACCAAACTAAATGACTCACATTGTAAGAACATCTATAAGACTGAGAACATGGATTTTCTTAGTGTACTTATTATTATAGTTCCATCTACAAAGGCATTGAAGGATGTCATCAAAAGTTAGATTCTTCCTATTAATGCTCATGCAATCCCAAACTTATCTATTAACCACATTATTCAAGAAAATACTGTTAATATACTCAATAACAACACATAAAACACATTTAAAGGCAAGATAAAACACTTTCCTTTGTAAGATGTCATCAACACTAGTAAATTTACTGGGAAGTCTCTACATGAAAACACTAATATGGGTTTGAATGTACCTAGTCTAGAACTACAATTTTTAACAAGGATACTCTTGGATCTAGTAATATGCCAAGAAAGTGTTAAAGATTATTTCCCACTAATCACAAACTCAAAAATAGCAATGTTTGAGTTTCTAAAATTTAGCTTTTTAGTGTTGATCTTGTTAATGAGAGTAACATGTATAATTTGTTAAGAATTTCCAATACCACCTCTGCTATGTATTAAAATAGTTAACAATTTTGAGAATAAGATTGGAAGGTACAACCTGATCACCTAAAATACCAATAAGAGACTAAATATGAAATTATAAGGAGATTGAGGATAGGAGTGTCCCAATATATTATATTTCAATATATCTCAATACTCTAGCATTCTTCCCTAATTAAGAGAATTAGTGCTCTTAAGAAAAAAACATCATGGCTTTTAGTAGCTGAATACTTAGTCTTAAGAATTTTGACCCAACCACCACAATTTTAATGTAAAGGCAACATGGATGTCCTATAAATTTCTAATACCAAAGCCCACCTCATTGAAAAGATTCAAAATATCATTCAGATAGGTTTAAGTAAATTTTGAGGCTCCATCATACACCTAAATAAACTTATTTATAATGATTTTAATACCACTGAAAATCTATTTGGTGGGAGAAGTACATACAACCAAATGATGGAAATGGAATAGAGTAAATAATTTGTTTCTTTAACCAATTCAGACCCATACAACTGAACTTCTCTAGTTTTAAACCATGATAGCGGAGTACTGCATTTTCTTCCATGCAATGCTTCATAATGAGCCATCTTAATGCTAGATTGATAACTATTATTATAATTGAATACAACAAGCAACAAATGTTCCTCCCAACTCCTACTGAAATTAAAAATACAAAGCCTTAACAAATCTTCGAGCACTTGGTTGACTCTTTCAATTTGGCCATCTGCTTGAGGATGAAGGGCCATACTCATTGTTAGGGTAGTTCTCAGATCCTGATGAACTGCTTGCCAAAATTTAAAGGTAAACCTACTGTCTCGATCGGATACTACAGTCTTTGGGATTCAGTGTAATCTAATGATCACCTTGATGTAAAGTATAGCCAATTTTTACACAGAGTTAGTTTGACGGATAGTGATAAAATGAGAAGTCTTGGTTTAATGATTGACAATAAACCAAATTGCATTAGCAACTGATTTGGCACAAGGAAATCCCATTACAAAATCCATCAAAATATCAAACTATTTTCACTTAGGAATTTCCAACGATTGCAACAATCCACTATGTTTCTAATTTTCAACTTTGATTAGATTTCAAGCATGACACTTCACAACGAAGTCTAAAATGCATCTCTTCATGCCTGACCACCAAAAAGATTATTTCAGGTCCAGATACATCCTGGTGCTTCCAGGATGAATCTTATAGCCAAAATTATGCTCTTCTATTAAAACTTTATACTGCATGGATTTAGGAATCCAATTTCAGTTGCCTTGATTGATTGAATCTCCACAAATATGCAGGTCTATACAATGACCGCTTTTGATGTTGGCTCTTAGCTTCAGATAGTCCTCATCTTCAGTATGAGACACTTCAACATCCCTTTTGAATGTAAATTAAACGGTGATTTGATCAAGATTTTTGTGTAAAAGATCTCCCATGGCTGGCTTAATGCCAAGCTTTTGAAATTCATCAATTAAGGGACTAAATAATATCAATGAACTCAGAGTGGTTTGTGTGCTTAATGCATTGGCTACAACACTAGCTTTTCTCGGATGGTACTATATGCTCTAGTTGTAGTCGATGATCAATTCTAGCCACCTCCTTTGATGACATTTCAATTCTCGCTGGATGAAGATATATTTCAGACTCTGGTATTCTATAAATATCTCACAACTGATGGTATCCTAACTATAGGTCAATTTTTGAAAACACCTTTGCTCTAGACAATTGATCAATCAAGTCATTGATTTGAGATAGTGGATATTTGTTCTTGATGGTTTCCTTGTTCAGTTACCTGTAATCTATGCACATCTACATAGATCCATCATTCTTCTTCATAAACAGTATCGGTGCTCCACAGGGCAACATGCTTGGCCAAATGAATCCCTTGCTTAGTAGCTCCTTGTGTTGCTCATTCAACTATTGCAATTATTTGAGAAAAATTCTACATAGAGCCTTAGAAATGGGATGAATTTAAGGGATTAGCTATATGGAGAGATCAACTTATTGCACTGGTGGTAATCCTAGTAATTTTTTTGGGAATACATCCACGAAATCCTTAACTATCTTTTTCTCCGAGATTGACATGTCTTCCTCTTTATCTCCCATCATTATGACAAGATATGCATCACACGCCTTGTTAATTAACTTCTCTACCTTGATTGCATTAGTTTGCGATGCTTGCGTGCTTAACCTTCCCACAAATATTTCTAGCTTACTATTTCTATGAATGTGTAGTGAACTTCTTCTAGTTACAATCTATGATTGCATTGTGTCTTCTATGCCAATTCATACCTAGCATGATATCAAAGTTTAATATCGGTGGTACCACTAACTTAGCTTTATAAGTGTGTCTATTTATGGGAATTATGATATAACATAATTTGTTTGTGTGCATTTAGTCCATTGAATTGTAATGCCCCATCCCATCGCCATGCACAAAAGACAAGTATCATTTTATGGTTCGGCGGTGGAACGATGTGCTACTCGGGAATGGTGAGCCGTACAAGTAAAACCCATCTTCCCGAATAGGCTAAGGAGATAGAGCCATACTGAAGGCCGCTGACTCGAGCCCTAAGAGTAGGCTCGAGAGCCAATATCTAAGATAAGAATGGAATACTTATCTTAGGTATTAGACTTAGTACGTACATAAGGTGCAAGGGAGTGGAGAAGAACCCATGTACGTTATAAAATATATCAGCATTTCCAGTACGCCGATCACATCACAATACTATGTATAGTAGAGTAACAGAGTGCGGAAGCTAAAAGCCAAACATCCAGAATACATTCGTCTCAAGCAGTAGTAAATATCCATCTCAGAAAAGAAAGTAAAAATACATCCAGAGTTTATTACAAACCATAAAAATGTAGAAATATAAAGAGTCTAGTTAGAATATTGGAAAGAACTAGAAAGTAAAAGTAGGTGCTCAATCCCCTATAGCTCCAATTGCTCCTCCTGAGTCTCTGAGACACCCTCCTGACCTGCCTCCAATAACTGCTCGGGATCTAGCAAATTGTTGGATCCTAAAAGTACCTCGTGTTAGATAAGAAGTCTAACACATCGAAGCTAGCTATACAAACTAAACTAAACATAACGAATATGCAAGAACATAAAGTAAAAGTGCAGGAAAAATTGTAAAGACATCAAATAACTGAGCTATAAGAACTAAACAAAGTAAAACTGTATCAAAGCTAAATACTGAAAGTAAATGAAAATGTCGGATGCTCATAAACCAAGGTGAAAGGAATGTCAGATGCTGAGAAGGATGCTATAAGCTGCACTATATGCCACTGAAACAATGCTCACAAATATGCTATACCACGGTATATCATAGAACTATCACTGAAGGTTTATGAGTCGTACGGTCCAATGCAAGCACAACAGTTAGGAAGTCAGTATAGTGATGCAGATGCACCCTGAAATTTCCCAATCTGTGTATATAACATTCTGTATCTCATACTGTATCACTAATAACCATGTGTCACAACAGAAGCAATGAGTTCAACTCATGTTTATGCTTATGCTTATGCCATTATATGGTATGAATGGAAAATCCTGAAATCCATGAAGAATATAGTAAGAAATAAAAATGAATCCTAAGTCTCCACTGTGCAGAATCCTGCTAAAAGGATTCTGACTCCAAATCTCTAGATCGATATTTAGTTAAAGTTGCTTATTTACTTACAGATCACTAGGCGGGGTGATTGTATACACATATTAATTATGTTGCAAGGATAGGACTCTCAACATTTAGTTTGATTACGCCACCCTAATAAAGCGATCTTCATTAGGAGGCACCATCCGATGATGATTTTGTATCTCAAACTAAGCATTTAGTCACTATGCTCACAATCATACTTAGCGTCTTAAGGAAGGTGATTCCCCTTTACTTAGTTTTATTTAAGCCATACCTATTGAAGCGATCTTTGCTAGGAGGCATTGCCCGATGGCAACTGTCCTTCAATAAAACTAAGGAATGGGCACCCATTTAATACACTCTTAGGATCGATTGATTTACTCTAAGTGAGGTTATATCCACCTAAGCCCGCAGGATAGCAACAAAGATAAATCTCACTTAGAGTGACTCAACTAATCCCGAATATTCCTGGGGACTAGTAATATGGGTATACTATACTGCACCCAATAATCATGGTTCAATCAAGTCTATTTAATAGAACAAGAATTTATCAAAACTACAAGTCCTAAACTAATAGGTAAGTCCTATACAAAGTTTCATCAAGTGAATGTGATCCAAGACCACTTAATATGGATTATACCACAAGGAGGTGTATCTCTTCTAATGTCTTAAGTGACTACTACCACAAGGAGAATAGATCGATCTCTAAAGTGATGGGATCTTCTATGCTTCTACCTCAAGGATTCATACAAGACCTCCTACCTCATGATATATGAATTTAGGTCTTTTAAATAATTTAAGATGATTTTATGAAGAGAATATCAAGGTCTCTCCTTTAGATGTTGATATTAGTCTATTGGGTTCTGGTTCATAATTAGATTTAGAATGATTAGATCAGATGATGGAATCATCTGATCATACTTAGACTAAGATTAAGGGGTATAAATCAAACATATTGTTAAGGATTTGATCACTTGTTAAATCAACATAGTATTAATGATCTTGTTATGCAGGTTTATTATTTAAGAGAAAATCAGGGATCTTAAGGTTCGATTCAGATTGTGAAGTCACAAAGGGTTATTATTGACCTTACTATGTCTAATTCAAATGTTTAGAATCAATAGTAAATCAAATGCATTATTGGAAAATGTTCAATTCAAAGTCTTGTAATCATTATAATTAAGTTAGGGTTTTTATAGTGTTAGATCTTTCTTAAGTAGATTAGGGTTTGACTCCTTCTCATATCTTAAGCAAAATCAAGTATAGATTTAAAGATCAATGTCAAATCAGTAGATTAATTATGCATTATTGGTGGCAACCTCAGACCTAGATCAAGTCTTAAAAGCTTGATCCAAATCTTAAGATTTCTTAAGTTAATTAAGATATTTAAGATTCTAATTCTTTGAGTTTATTCAAGCATACCTAATAAGTTTGTAAGAATAAATTCAATTCATTTGCTTGCTGTTCTAGACTAAACTGATAATTCAAGTTCTAAAGCAAGGGTTACCTAGTGCTAATCAAATCCTAATTCAAATAAAAAAGGATTAGCACATAAGTATAAATCCAACCATTGAATTCTCATGAAATTTGGCATGTAAGTTCTACTTAATCACACAAAAAATTAGAGACTAAGTTTGCAAAGATCCAGTAAGTATAAACCCTAAAATTCACTAATCATGTTTTAATAAAATTAGGGCATAATTAAGAGTACAGAATTCAGAAAAATATTCTACTTAGCACATGTATTCTATTGATCATAAGTAAACTAATGGCACCCTAAACATGCAATTTGGATAAGTAAATTTACTAATCTGCCCTAATTAATATCTACTGTAATTAGGCTATAATTAAAGATCTAACAATCATATGCATGATTTTATTTTATATTTAGGTTCCTGAGGTTTTTTTAATCATTTTCATATATAATATCATAGGATTTGGATTAGTGGATTAAAAGTTATTTGAATAATACATTCTGTATTTTTATTTTATTAAAATCCTATGATTTGATTAATCGAATTATTTTCCTTAATTCAATTTAAATAAAACGGCTCGGCCCGAGAAAACGTGTGGGTCAACTGGGGCCCGGGAGACCCAGCACTGTCGCACCGCGCGGGTCGTGGGTCGACCCGGCCCGCACAGTGCCGTCGGCCCCGATCCTTCGTTCCGACGAATAGAGCCGATTAGGGAACCCTAATCGCCAAAATTCCGGTGCATCCAGACTACGGCTCGGCCAGCATTCAATCGCTACTCCATCACCGTGGTCAAACGCGTCGATTGGGACTCGAAGCCCCTTGTGAGACAGTCTGGATCAGCCAAACCTTACTCACCCGAGGATTCCGCCATTTGAGTTACTGTGGGGAGATAATTCTCCCCACAGAGGCTATGCCAGACCCCGGGCTCGATTTCTATACCATCAGAAAGGTGAGGCGGATCAAAGCCCTCTGGTCTGGGGGTCTGGGGTGGTCTGGATCGCTGGGTCCTTACTCGACCGAGGCGATCCAGAAAGAAACTGGCCCGATCAATTGATTCGATCGATCGGGGCTAACTTAGGCCCTAATTACGATACGACTGAGTTCGTATTGACAATAAGCAAGAAAACGCATCAAATGGAATTGGATAGGAGCCTTATTGACTCGAACCCTGCAACTGGGATACCTGAATTTGCCGAAGGGTGTGCAGGCATCGCGGAAGCAAATGCTGGACTGGATGAGCTTCCTTGAGCTTTCTTTGAGAGTTCCTGAACTCTAGGAGACTTTCCTATCAGCGGTACGCACGCCTGGACACCTGGAGAGCTCAGACAGACAGCAATGGAGCTCGGGAATGGCGGAAGCAAGATTGACTCCAATTGATCAGCAAGGATTAAATGGAGGAGAGCTGAGGCTATTTATAGCCTCAGGGAAGTGCCGTGAAGCTTCCAGAGGCTTTAATTGGGCTAAGGAGGGTCGGAGGGTTCGGGCCATGGCCGAGCTTTCGAATTTCCAATTTGAGCTCGGCCAGGCCACGGGGCCCGATTGGGGTCCCTTAGCCATTAGGGGATGCTCCGCAACGGTCTGCTGAGCTGGAGAGGGGAGTGGCAGACCGGATGGTCAGCTGGCAGTACGGGAAAATTCCTGTCGGGCGAGGGAATCTGGCAGAGACGAAGATCCACAGTGCCAGACCCCGCGGATGCCGTCTGATCTATTGATCAGATGGCGGAACGGTCAGATGCGCTCGGATCTTAACGGCCGATCGCGGAAGCAATCTGGGCCGTTAGATCAATCGGGTGATCCTACGGTTGATCCGCGTTTCCGCGGAATTAAATCTCAACCGTTAATTAAAAAGGCAGAATGGCTGGATTCACGGGATGCCGTTGTCGCGTGACCCGGGCTCCGCAGCGGATCACCCGTGGTACCGTTTATTTAGGTATGAGGGTATATTTACAATTATGATTTAATAGAACCCTTATGTGCAATTGAGCCAATTTAATTTAAATTAAATTATGGCCCAAATGAATTCCAAATTGCACCACAATTTCACCCTTAGCTAATTTGGGGGTGAAAAATTCAAAAATGCAATCAGATTTTAGTTCTGAGATCAAAATATTTTGGGTCTAGACTAGGGCATCTAGACTGATCAAATTGCAATTTTTGACTTAGAGAAGTCCAATAGACTTCAAATTTTCCATATAAGCTTAAATTGATGTTCTAAAGGCAATAACACTAATAGTTGAATTAAATAACCTGTAATTAGCATGATAACAACCTAGGGTTGTTACAGACATTTAGTGCCTTTGCTAACTTGTGTATGCTAGGTTGAGTGACTTTGCGATTTTTTCTGAAATAAAAAAATAACTAGCTCCAATGTCAAATAGTGTATTACATGCTTTTTCATCAAAATACAGTGTTCCTAAATTAAAATTTATAGAAAAAAGATTTACATGATATACCAAAATGAAAATATATAAGAAATAGGATTTTAAAATTTTAAATGTGTACGTCAGATGACATCATTGTCCATTGGAGTGACAGCGGGTGTTAAGGAGAAAACTTGAGCTTTGGCTGCAGGATGGTTGGGCCTGCCTTACTGTTGTCTTGTCATGATCGAACAGGTGCTCTTGCTACAAAGGTAGGTGCCCTTGCAGCTGGATTGGGTACCCTTGTAGCTGGAGAAGGTGGGGATGGAGGCCCCCTCCTGAATACATGGTTCCTGTGAACTAGCTAATGCCCTTTTTGCGGATGCTGAATTTTCACATTATTCACAGTCCACTCGACATTACAATTCCAAAACCTATGTTTTGTCCTTCTACATGTATAAGAAATATCGCCATTATGGTAACAGTGACTGTAAGGTTTAGGTTTATGACAGTTCTGGATCAGGTTAAGAGATTATGGAGTTTCAGACATTAATTGATATGTGTGAGCTACCTGTGCCTGTGGTTTGCTCCTCTTGAACATCTCTTTTCAGTTGGGGAATGGTGAAGACCTCTTCCTCTGATCTTTCATTTATTGATGGTGCTAAATTAAACAAGCAGCCTACACTAACTCTGAATAGTTCTCGTGGTGTTTATGCATTAGGTGATCCTTAATTGACTCTCGCATCCCTTTCAAAAATTGGCAGCACTAGGCCACGTCCAACTTTACCAAGACCATTGTGAAGCTAGATAACCTTTAGAATTCAATCTAGTAAGCAGATACAATCTAGTAAGCTAGATGTAACTCATCTTCCAAAATGGTTTGCGCAGACGGGGGTATGTATTCCCTTAGAAAAACCACCCAAAATTCTACCCAAGTTATATCTTTCACATCTGTCCTTATAAACTAAGTCAGTAGCTCGTTCTCCCACCAATTCTCAGCTTCGTTGGTGAATAGGTGAGTGGTGAACCAGATTATTTTTGTCATAGGGCATTTAATCATTACAAGGTTTTTCTATATCACCTTTAGCTAGTTGGCAACTTTCATGTGTGATAGGAATATATCAAACATCGGAGGATGTAACCACAAGCATTCACATAAAAACCCATCTATAATGGGTACTGGTGTACCCGGAGTGTTGGGTGAAGCAATAGGTGGTGTGGGGGGTGTTGTTGATAACCTCGACAATTGCACCTAGGTTTCTACTAATGAAGCTAGAGACTTCACTAGTTCAAACAATTAATCCATTTGCTTGAGGGGTGGAACTCAAGGTTGATATCATATTTAGCACAATGCATTTAACTGAAGTTGGAATGTTGGTGTTGTTTGATCCATGATCCATCCATTAAGCAATTACTAAATCAATTAATACTATTTGAGAATATAAGGGAAACTACACCAAAGTTTTTTCATAAGGAATATATGCTAGGAATTAAGCTGAGTATAATTCTTGAAAATGTATCGCGTGCATTGAACTAACAAAATTATTTCCTAAAAGTGCTAGAAAAGTCAAGTAAAGAATCATATTGACACATTCTTCAGTTTTCGTAAAATCTCCTGGTGAGCATGATCCCACTTTTATCTTGCTTATTCAATAAGAAGTCGGTCAATGATTTATATTTGGATGTTTTCTGGACATCCCATAGCTTCTAAGATGTCCTCTACATGTTGAATTCATTCACGTACTAACACTGGAAAGTCCCCTTCCTCATTGTACAAGATCCTTAGTATATGGTTCAGGATTTTTGCCCCTTCCATCGTGATGTTGTAAGTGATGTGTCTGTACTTTATTCTTTTATGATACGTATCCTCCCAATATTGGTTAAACATTTGCAGATAACAGTCTAGTTCAGTTTTGTTTCCTGACATCTGATTAATTAATCAATTTAGTTCATGTATTTACCATTTGTTCAATTTGCTTTTCCTAAGGTGTCATTCATTTTGAGACATTTTAGGCTTGCATTAATTATGGATACTATTTTTATCATTATGTTAGTGCTCCCTCAACCTCACTATGATACCAAAAATGTAGTGTCTTAGCGTTGGGTCAACGTGACTAACCCAATACCGGGGGTTACTGCAATTCCTCACCTTGAATTAGAGATGCTAGTCTGAGAGAGGGGTCGCATTTCTAAGGAGTTGTGTTGAGGTGCAATGCAATGATAAATGTGGAAAAAAAGGGGAAAATACATACAATATCTTCCATAATCCATCTTGAATAAATATACATGCATCTTAGAAAGTAATTAAAAATAGATAGACAATTATTTATTAAAAATGAGCTTTATAAATAAAAATTAATGTTTCTCATCCTTATTAAAATAAGAGAAAAAAAAACCCTGCAATGCTGAAGGTGGAGACATCGAATGGAGGGCTACCCTTAAGCTTGATCTGCTTCCAAGGCTGATATGTCCTTAAACTCTTGATCTGACATATCGATATCATATGCCATAGCATAGCTTTAAAAAGTAGAAATTTGATTAGACATATTATGAAAGTACATTTTTGGCTCCTGAATACATACAATAGCTTCCGTAATCCATACATCCTGAATAAATATACACGCATCTTAGAAAGAAATTTAAAATAAACAGATAGTTGTTTATTATAAATGAGCTTTATAAATGAAAATTAATGTCTCTCATCCTCACTAAAATAAAAGAAAAAAAGACCTACAACGTTGAAGATGGAGACATCAAATGGATGGCTACTCTTAAGTCCTCAAACTCTTAATCTGATATATCAGTATTATATGCCATAGCACAGCTTAAAATGGTAGAAATTTGATTAGACATATTATCAAAGTATAATTTTGGCTCTTAATCAATTTTTTTAGTATCTCACAATTTATTTTACAATTAATTTAATATCCAGGTGTGAAATTGTTAAATAATTGCAAGTAAGGAAAGCAAAAATTGATAAACAATATATTACGGTGTATCATCAAATGTGGATAACCTGCATAAAACAGATAATACGGCATACAAATAAACATATAAGTGCGCTGTAAAATAAAATGTAACAATGCTGAATTATGACCAAACTTAATATATGGTGAAAGTAAGAACAGTAAGGCATATAATAAACTTTATATCTGAAGAAAGTGATTAATCTATAAGATAATGCAATTTCTGAAAACTTTAATTAAATATGCAATCCAATATATTGCATCTGAACTAAAATGTTTAATACTATAAGATTGTACAATAATTTGCAAATATTTAAAAATTAAATCTTATTTTACTGATGTGTTCGATGGGCACCATACAAAATAATTGAGGATCTTGGCACGTCTACCCAACCATGTGAATCCGATGTTCTTGAATAACATACACTCCCCCTCTTGGACATGTGTAACCTCTTGATCTCTCCATAACCTACCCTGGCTTAACGGTCTATAAAGACTCCAATCCTCCTTGGGTTAACATCTAGATATACATTTTTTGCTTATAAATGTGTTATGCATTTATATTTATCTGAATGACATGTTCAAATGGATTTGGCATAAATGTGTTGCAACGATAATATAAAAATCACAATAGTTCATTGTTATTTATGATATCCTTTGTAATGTACAAATTTATATATCCTAATAATGAACCCAAGACTTTACAAGTCTTCCTTTTAAGCCCTAATAATGCTAAGAGGTTATCCAAATTTAGACCAAATCTATATGATAAACTAAGGTTTAATTAACCTAATTAGTATTACAAAGTTTACGTACTAAGTAACTTAATATAAAGGAATCTACAATTTTGGTTTTTAACCGACTAAATTATGTAAATTGGATTCGTCAAAGATTGAACTTATAAATTAAATTATCAGATTTGCTATGTAAGGGTAAATTAGGATTCCTCGAGTGACTAGGATTTCATCGATATCGTGTTTGGCTAAATTGGACATTAGCATGCCTTATGAAGCACAATTATACATTATTTATGTTGGAAATGTCAATTTGAAATCTAGTGTTCAAAATCAATCAATACTATTGCTATTGGGTTGATTGTATTAAAGGAAGTTCGTCAACACCTTTTTTGTTAAAATCGAAGCTCAACACACTAATGGAAGCACAATTAAGCTAATTATGGTTCAAAAACCTTATTTACAAATTAGCCACCCAAACTATTTATTATTATTATCATAAGAAAGGTTATCTCACAAGGAATTCATAGACACCTTGTTTGCTAATTTTGATGCCGACATGTAAAACAAGACACATTACAATTGGGACAAATATCGTTTTCAAAACTACCTGATGAAACTAAGTTTTCTGCCTATCAGAATATTTCTCTTTTTTTCTGAGTATTTTGACATAAACTTGATTATAATTGAAATTATTTATTTTCAAGTTATTCAAATTAATAAATTTGTATTTTTTTTTGAATTTTTAAATATTTTTTGAAATTTTTATCACGGGCTAACGTTCGTTAATAAAATCAGTTAAATTCCTAACGAAATGGCAATTTTTGTGAATATTCATACAGAATGACTAACGGTTGTTAATAGCCACCGATATTGGCACGGTCGAACTGGCAGCTACAGTAATGTTACTGTTCATTGTCCCTGTTTACATGGATAGTCACGGCCGTTAACGGGTTGATGGAAACCATCAAAATACATAACAAAATAGGAATATTCCATAAATATTTTTGTCAATAGCAAATAGCTATTAACAGTGCTACAATAATCGACTGTTCATCAACCCTGAATTTTTGACCATGACAACATGCCTTCTAGGAGGATTACGGCGTCGTCCATCCGACATTTACCATGATTTAGCCACTGTTGGACTCTACGAAGAATATTTTTTTGGAATATTTCACGAATATTTTTTGAATTTTTGTTGAGGCCTACATGTGGGTACTAAAATCCTCTTCATTGGCCATTGGAATTTTTTTTCAACAGCGAAGCACTATTTATTGTTTTTTTGATCTGAGGTCAGAATAATTTTAGTATTTTTTCGAGTATTATTTTAATGTTAAAATATTCTAATATTTTGACGTTGTCCGATTTGACTTTGGATCACGCCGTTGAACTCCTAATGTTGTCCTGAGTTTAATGAAATTTTATTAATTCCTAAATATGACTAATTTAAGGGAGTAAATTTTGAGGTCTCACACCCTTGTAGTCACTTGCTACAGCTAGCTACTGTAGCCCTTCCATGAAAATCCTTGGTAAGCAAATCCATCAACAGCTTCCTGGTGCAGCTACCACTAAAATCTTCCGCTACTGCCTTTGGCTGCAACCTCCATTTTAGCCTTTCACTAGAACCCCCTTCTCGTTTGCACTCAAAAGGCTTTCTCTTGCATCATTCTGAGCTCTCCACATGTTTAGGCTTATATATAGGGCTAATCCAAAACCATACTTTGCCATAAACATGCCTTGGGGCATAAGGGATAAGTACCATGGCGCTCTAAGATTGATCTGGAGGGTTCCTGGGTGCGTGGGTGCACATGGGAACCCTAAGATCGATTTGGCAGGTGCTATGGAATTCCGTGGTTCCCATGTCTTGAGTTTTATGGGCTGGGGCACACTCAAGTGCTATGCTAGAGTCCATTCCTGCAAGGTGCATCGTGGTCCCCTAATTGATCCTGACTTGTCCTGAAACACCCTGGAACCTTTCGAAAGCCCACCAAAGCTTCATTGAGACCTCCATGAATGATCTAAATGGTCTCCACATCCCAATATTATTATTATTCAGCCTTCCTAATAATTTTTGAGTTCTTTAAATTGTAATAACATGAGAACAGTAATTTATATTTCTATGAGCTACAGATAGTTAAACACATCAGTGATCTCTCACGCACAAGGGTCACTCAACACTAAGCCCTAAGAAACCATGAACATGACTTTTACTCCATTCTAAGTCTTAGTATACTCTTATGTAAAGTGCTCATGAAGTCTTGATCTGGAATTTTGCTCGGATCTATAGTTTAGTGCCTTTTGACTTTCATGCTTGACATGCACATACATCATGATCTGAACTTTTGGATTAATCCATTCCATTGAGTGATTATTTATTAATTGTGAAATAACTTTACCAAATAAACACATTATAAATATTCATTTGCAAGTTTACTCAATTTGAACATTTATATAAAAAAGGTTTAGTACATAGATCTAGCCTAACCCTCCCCGAATGGGGAAGTTTATGCTACCATTACAAGTAATCACAAGCAAAGATTGAAAAGATAATCAAATGCATCATAATTTTTACATAAGGAATTACAAAAGAAATGAATAAGGAAGAGAAAATGATGTTACTAAAGGAAAGTCCCTAGAGTTCTCTTTGTTTTCTTCCTTCTTCAAGTCTCTAATGGCCGCCTAGGGTTCCTCTTAATGGTGGTTGAAAAGCTCTTCACTCAGAACCCTAATTTTATCTTAGGTTTTATTCTTTCTAATATAATGTCACAGTGCACGACAGCAGATTGAAACTGAAATAATAGTGCTTTAATGCACTGCAGTGCCAGACAACTCATGACAATGGCTCCATGATGCGCTATAGCACCTACCAACAATTTGCATTAAAACCTTAAAAAAAGAGTAAATTTGAGGTCAAAATTGTGTAATTCCTCTAGCTCCCAACACCAAAATTAAGATTAAAATATAATTCTTCAATTTTTAAGAAGGAATAAGGGAATATTCCAAGCTTATGAACTTAATAAATTCAACTTTCAAGGAATTTATTCAAGGAGAAATGAAGGCTGTATTTGGAGAGAATGGCTGAAGATGGAGAGTTATTTAAGGGAAAAGAAAATGAGGAATAACAACTTTTTGATCATTTTTTGAACCATAGGGGAGGAACCCTAATCACCACATACCATCAAAGAAAGATCCTAATAAAGAAAGATGAAGCCAAAGTAAGAGGAAGTATACGACAAGAAGAAGGAGCAAAATATTGAGAAAGAAGAAAATGAAGCGAACGCCAAAAGCAGTTCCTGCGTATCATCTTCTTAACTTTGCTTTTGTATTTTGAGAAAATGAAGAGAACGCCAAAAGCAGTTCCTGTGTATCCTCTTCTTAACTTTACTTTTGTATTTTTACTACTTCTGTAAATAGAATGTATGCAGTTACAAATTCTTATATTTCTCTTGCTAGACTCAATGTGATGACAGTCTTGTAATGACCTTATTGCTAGATTAGGTAGTCTAATTCAATATTAAGTGTTACTGTAGTACTTAATATTGCAATAGTGAGTCTTAAACTACTATTAAGTATTATGGGGAGTCAAGAGTCTTTAAAGTGGAAAATTAGATGCATAATACTAAATAAGTACATCACCATTTTAGCCTTCTAGAAATAAATAAATAAAATATCACTGAATAGCAAAGTAAAACATCCATAATTTAATTAAATTTATATAAATATTTATTGTGTATTGACACTGGTACTCACAAGATAACAAAGTAAAAATAACAATTAAAATAGGCTTCAAGCTACATCTACTTAACCTGATCTACCTCAGGTTCAAGTTCCACTCTAAGCTTTCAGTCTACCGTATTTAGGTTTTAATATGATAGTGCACAACCAACAAAAAAAAATCAAGTGATTATACTTAAAAGTCTAAGTACATTTTAGGACATATAAGTAATTTTAGATTTAGTGTCACATTAGCCATTTACATTTATTATAAGTGGTGCATAAAGCAGCAAAAAGGATAGGTGAAGCAATTATTGTATATTAATAAGGAAAAGGGTAAAGACAGTAATTGAGAAAAGATGATCAACCTACATCAAGTATCTAAGAAAAGAGGGTAGGTACAGCTTACACACAAGTGTGCATCAAAATAGTAAAAATATGTATGACAAGATATATGCTAAGTAAGCAGAGCAATGTAGAGGAATGGAAATTAAAGCTGAAATACTCTGCAAAATATAAGTAAAAGAACAATAAGTATAAGTAAACTATAATATGTGAAAGTAAGGAGATCATAGTCTCATTGACTAAACAAACTATAAATACAGTCATAAAGGCTATAAACTACAAAAGCTATTCATTTATCTTAATTTAAATGTGTTTTACTCTATAGAAAAAATTATAGAACCAATGAGGAGTCATGCACATCTACTTAGCCAAGTAAAGCGAGGTCTCCCAATAACATACACACTCCCCCTCTAGGATATGTGTGGTCTTCACATGACTCCATAGCTTGCCCTGTCAAAATATTCCACCACATGAAATCCCTATGTAAAATTTTATATGTTTAATTTATACAGAATGTCTTTAATGAATGTTTTCAAGAAATTAGTTTTAATGCATTACAGTTTTCAAGGATTTTCAAAGCTAATTGTAAGCCATGTGATATCTGTTGTTTTCTAAATTTAGTTTTCTATCATATGATTGGGCTAATCAAGCCCCTCAATTGACTAAGATATTCATCAAATGTTTCAATCATTTGATACATGATATACAAAAATTAATGAGGTTTAAATATAATTATATGTATAAGGTCTAACTAAGATAACAAAATCATTTATAGATATAATTGCAAGGTTATAATTAAACCAATGAGGAGTCAAGCATGTTTGCTTAATCAAGTGTATTGAGGTTTCCCAATAACACACACACTCCCCCTCTAGGATTGGCACATAATTTCTAATTTACCATACAATTAATCAGAGATTAAGTTTGTTAAGATCCAATGGTTGCAAACTCTAATTTTCATGAATCATGATTTAATAGGATTAAGGCATAAGTTGAAATACAAAAATTAAAAAACTAAATTACTTAGCACTTTCACTCCCCTAATCATAAGGAAGCTAATGGCACCTTAAACATGCAATTTGGTTAAGTATAATTGCTAAACAACCCTAATCAAGATCTGCAATAATTAAGCAAAAATAGAAAATCTAACCATTGGATGTTTAATATTATTTTATATTCTTATTCCTGAGGATTTTCTGATCAATTTGATATATAATATTATAAGGTTTGGACCAATGGATTAAAAGTTATTTCATTAATACGTTCTGCATTTTTATTTAATTAAATCCCTATGATTGAAATAATTGAATTATTTTCCTTAAGGAAAATAATTCCAATTATTTGAATATTATTTAAAATGTGATCGGCCCGAATCCAAAACACGCGGGTCGGCTCAGCCCGGGGACCCATTATTATCGAACCGTGCGGGTCATGGGTTGGCCTGACCCGCACAGTCCGTCTTCTTCCCCTCGCCAGCCCCAATGCCTCACCGATTAGGGTAACCCTAATCGGCCAAATCTGCGGCTTAGGGACCATGCCACAACCTCGGGTTGATCGAGAATCGATCCCCTAGCCAAGACGCGCCGATTGACACTCGAAGCCCCCTATGAGAGAGTCCGAATCGACCGGACCTTACTCACCCAAGGTCTCCCTTAATTGAGATACTGTGGAGAGATAATTCTCCCCACAGAGGCCATGCCATACCGAGAGCTCGATCCCTACACCTTCAGGGAGGTGAGACGGATCGAAGCCCTCTGGTCTGAGGGCCTGAGGTGGTCTGGAATATCGGGACCTTACTCGACCCAAGGCATCCCTTAAGGACTTAGCCCGATTGATCGATTCAATCGATTGAGGCTAGCTCACTGCTCAATTATGATAGCATTAGGTTTGATTTGACAATACGCAGTAATACGAGTCAAATGGAAGGGAGTCTGATCCCAATTTGCTTAGATTGAGCAAGAGGGGTACCTAGTTTTGATGGGGAACTTGCAGATGTTGCAGGGGTCAATGCTTAGCTTGCTGAGCTTCTGAGATTTCTCTAAGAGT